>JALGQJ010000008.1:33596621-35059121 GCA_023055345.1 Quercus wislizeni | reverse complement strand
AAATGGGTCCCACGATACTATTTACATATTTAAAAATTATTTTGCTACAGTGTTTTCAATTTTCAGTTTTCAGTTTTCAGTTTTCAGCAACAATAAGTTCAATCCAAATACACCCATGATGTGTTTTTGTGTTATAACCATTTTCCCTCTCCCTTGTGTGCTTGTGTTTGTTTATCAAAAAAAAGGTTACAAAATAAAAAACATAAAAATATCTTATAAAAAAACATAAAAATAAAAAAATGAAAAACAAAAAAACATTTTCTTAGAATCGGGACAAATCAGAAATAATGCCACATCTACTATAAAACACTTTTTCTTTTTTCTTTTTTCTTTTTTGGCTGAGAACGTTTATAAACCCAGACAAACATTAACCATTACACTTTTTTATTTGTTGTACCATTTGGTGTGTGCTGATGAAACTTTTCAGTTTTCACTATTAAAAAAATAAACGGACATATGGATAGACCCGAAGAGAATTGGAGATGGAGAAATCTGATAAGATGCATGGAGATATGGAAGGAGAAATCTGAGCCCCTTCACTATAGCCAGACTGGTCTTCCTCCATCTTCCGGTTCCACACCGGTACTAATTTTTAATATCGTTTTGTCTCTTGGTAGTTATAAATTTTGCCTGTTGCATAATCCTTTCCACAGAAAACAAAAAACCCATCTTTCTTCTCCCTCTCTCTGTACTTTATTAGTTTATTTTCTGCAACAACTTGAGACAAAATCTCCATACAAGTTTTTCACTATTTGTAAGCAAAGCCCCAAAGCAAGAAAATTTGCAGGCCATCACCCACTTTCAAGCAACATCCCACCACCATAATACCATCGGCACCACATCTGTAAAGGTATTTTCTTATGAACAAAAACTTTTGTATTAATTATGATTTAGGTTTGGTTATAAAAATTTATAATTGGTTTGAGAGAGTTAGAAAGACTTTGTACTTTATTGCAAAGAAGTAAATCATGAGTGGGAGTTGAAATTGGGTGTTTGTGAGTTTTGAACTATATTCACTTTCACAGGTTGGAGGCATGTGTTATCTCCTCCCTCAAACTATCTGAGGAGAACCAAATTTAAAATCAGAATAAAAGTTTAAATTTCATGTTTTTGATGAATTTGGGGATACCCAGATTTTTTTAATTTTTTATGGATGACCAAGTTTGTCATTTTTTAGGTGCTTTTCTAGGTTTTGCATGTTGGATTATATTCTCATAATTTTAATTAAGCATCTGTTTGGTTATTGAGGAATAAAAAACAATGAAGAAAAAGTTATTGGAAGCATAATCAATTGTGAAGGGGTTTATTTTTTAGAAATGTTGGTGAATTGTGAGTTTTGCTTTATTAATTTGCAAATTGAGGATTACTTTATAGTTTTGGTAGATGTTTTTTCTAGGAAGAGATTTAACAAAGCAATGAATTATACCTTTGCTATTTTTTTTTCTTTTCTAATGAATGTTTTCTTTATGTTTTTTCTACTAAGATATATCTATGGTTTTCTATTTGACTTTCATTGCTTATCTTTTCTACAGATTATTGAATCCAATAGATTTTGGGAACACATTGGACACCACCATTCATATAGGAAAAACACTTTAATAACTTCTTCATTCATAGTAGGTACTTGCAGTTCTTTGTTTGGCCCATTTTACCGTATAATAATGTTTGGAATTGTTTTAGTTTCACTATTACTATTTTGGGATAATATATAAACTTTGATTATTATTATTTTTATTTCTAACACATGAATATTGATATAGGAGAAAAAAAAAAAAAGGAGATTATTGGCCCAATGAATGAGGAAGAACAGGCAAAGAAGAGTTGAGGCATTGCAAAGCCAGTTTATGGATAAGCATCTTATTTTGATTGGTAACTTAGTGCTTCCTTTGTTAATTGCATAATCCTTATATTTCATGAATTTATTGTTTCATTGATATTTTTAACTATATTTGTTTCTTTTTTATCTGTCTATGGTGTTTGGATCTTGTTTCAATAAGTGGAACAATACCATTGTTTCATGATGCCATTGTTGACGTTGTTAGTATGCTATCTTAGTTTATATTTCTAGGTGTTAAGTATAATAGAATTTTAGGTGAAGGTTGTGTGCTTTTTTATTAATATATTTACTCTATTTTTTCCCATAAAATTTTGATTGAGATGGTAGTAGATTCAAAACATGTGTAATTTTTTCATCATCATTTTTTCTTGTAAAGTTTGATTTTTTTTTTTCATCACCACCGTTATCAATTCATCAATATTTTTAATCAATGTTGAGTGTTTGATTTTGTGTGTGTGTGTGTGTACTGTTTCTCTTCGCTTTTGGTTCCAACAAACACAGTGGGTTTTGGTTTCAAGTTATAAATCTCATGTGAGAATTTCCAATTCAGGCTCATTCCCTCACCAATTCAACCCTCCAAGCTCATTGTCACAATATTTCAATGATGCATAATTAGTGCTTTAAATTTAGCTTATATATAAGCCACCTCATAATTTTGATTTGAAGTCCAAATTTAAGCCTAACAAAGTATGAATAAAGTAGAGTGCAAAATCGACTTTACAAGCTGACCAACTTAAAACAATTTTAATAGGGATTGAAGTGTAGAATTTGCTCTGAGAGTTGGTTCTAATAGCTTGATTTTGCAGATATTAGATATGACTCTTGAAGTATGTAATTTGCTCTTTACGGATAATCAATTTAAGGATCTATTTAATTGTATCACAAGAAAGTAAGGTCTCAAAATTTTCTACTTCATTGCTTTAAAAAATTAAATAAATTAATTGTTGTCATTCCTTTGTAATTAATAAGTATGTAGTGCTTATTAGAGCATATGAGCAACAACAACAAAAAAAAAAAAAAAAAAAAAAAAAAAAAAAAAAAAAAAAAAGGAAGAAGAAGAAGAAGAAGAAGAAGAGTGATTACCAGTTGTTATGTTCCATTCAAAAAGGTTCAGCTCTTTTAGAGCCTTAACGGCTCTAACACCTCGCCAAAATGTGTTGTTTTAAGGTAACCTCCAAGTGGGCCAAATTGAATCTTATTATTTTAAGCTTACTATCACATTCTTCAATTTGAATAGTTTTCTTGGAACACATTTTGTCAATTCTATCAATTTATCTAGGTTTGTTGGGTTAAAATGAATTGACCATTTGCAAATTAATTAATTACTCAAGTTAATTAATTAGTCAAATTACATGCAATGGCGTGGTAGCACAAACAAATCACCAAATAATTAAATGTAGCGAAAAATAAATTTGACTCAGATGATTTGTTTACGAATGAGAAAAACCACCGAGGTAATAATGAACTAGAGTAATTTTTGTCTTCGGTCACACAATGCATGCGTGATGGCCTTTAAAATAATCCTTATATATGTTTAGGGTTGAGAGAAAAGAAACCCTACACAAATACATAGGAATATGCATGTAATCAGATCTGAAAAATCTGATTTTGTAATTCTCGACAAATGCAGCTTGTGTCGAGATTCTGTCGAGCTTTCTAATCCTATACATTCTCAATAAACTCACGAATATTTTGGAAGATTTTCATCTGATCTTGGAAGATTTTCAGTACTCTAGAATCTAGACAAGTATGAAGTTATCCTCCATTAAAAAGAAATAAAACTCGTAAAAATGGTGGTTCAAGTTAACTCAACTAGTGAAGTTTTTGATAGTTAAATAAGAGATATGAAGTTCAATTTCATTTTACACAAAAAACCAATTAGTATCTTAATCTGATGATAAAGAGCAAAAATCACAGATGCGAACATCATAGATTAAAACTCTATAATAAAAAATAATAATAACAACTCAGTAAAAATAGTCCATAGGTGTGGTCATAACCCTGACCCACTTAAATCCGAATTTGACATGGTGTAGGATCGCTTGAAAAATAGTAAAACTTGTCACTACTCAAATCCACAATCTTAAACTCACAAGATAACAAGACACAAAAACTTCCTATCACTAAACCACTCCTCCTATAAGTTATCCTTCATCTTTCCATGCACAATAACTTGGTGCAAATATTTTAATTGTAAAGTAACCTTACCTCACAAAGTCAATGATAAGCTCACCTAACATTTCACAAAGTCAATACTAAACAAAACAACAAATATTTTACTCATAAACGATACCTTATAAGTTATAAAGAAAATCTTATGTTTTGCTTAACACGAGTTGATTAGGCAAGTAAAAAATTACACTCAAATTAATTTAATTAAGAAAATTGACATCCCATTGATTCCTTTGCTTCCAGCCCAAAGCCCAAAGAATGCCCATAATCATGATTATGCCAAAAAATATATATATATATCTATATATATATATATATATATATATATATAAGTAATCAATAATGTCGTTGTTGAGTACTGTTCTGTGAAAGTCAAATTAAAAGATCAGCAAATATCATGATTTATATATGAGCTACTAAGAAATGAGGAACAAAGAAAACAACCATCAATTAGATTCAGATTCAGATCCACAATGCCTTACAAAATTCTCTCTTGAAAGGTGGACAAACATTGAATAATTTCAAGCAAGAGTTACGTGTGCATAGTATAAAATAAAATAAAATATAAAGCTCCCTTTTTTTTTGAGAAAGAAATATAAAGCTCCCTTGAAAGGTGGACATGATCTCATAAAAAATATAAAAAGGAAAGGTGAAAATGATATAACGGTTGATTTTTTCATTCTTGATTGCCATATGCATGTTAAGTAACCGAGTTTACTCCCTTCAAATGTTTTTATTTCAAAGAATTTTGGGATTAGAAAAGAGAAAATTACAAAAAATATTCCATGAACTTTATGTCGAAATCAAAATGACATTGATTTGAAATGATCAAATTAGTCGTTACATCACATTTCTATTTTCTATAACAAAGATTATGGAGGTAGTTTGATTTTAACATAAAAGTGTAAGCATGGTTTTCAGACCCGGACCGTTCATTGAACCGTAAAAGGGAGAGGTTCAAGGTTTTTGAGGTCGAACCGAGGTCGAACCGGGGTCGAACCGTGATGACGTCATAATTAATTTAATAATTAATTAAAGCCTAAATATAGATATTAAATTTATAAAACTAGCCAAATTGACAATATATCTATATATGTGAGGGAAATTTAATGATTTTCTATCATATATTTAATAATTAAATAAGAAAGTTAATAAAATAAAACAATAACCATGAAAACATTAAAATTTATGATTAATTAATTTTTGAAGTAAAGTTGAATATCTTTGAAAAATTTTAATTATAATTTTTTTTATTCCTTGTAAGAGATGGATAATTTAATTAAGTAGAATAAAATTGTGTTAAGTTGTTTTTTTTTTTTTAAATTGCTAAGGGGTTGGACCGCACGGTTCTCACCGGTTCGAGCGGTCCAACCCCGGTTTTAACGGTTCACGAAATTAACAAAAAATCCGGTTCTTTAGGCTTAAAAAACCGGTTTTCATGGTCCGACCTCCCGGTCCGGTCCGGTTCTGAAAACAGTGAGCATGGTTTTCAGACCCGGACCGTTCATTGAACCGTAAAAGGAAGAGGTTCAAGGTTTTTGAGGTCGAACCGAGGTCGAACCGGGGTCGAACCGTGATGACGTCATAATTAATTTAATAATTAATTAAAGCCTAAATATAGATATTAAATTTATAAAACTAGCCAAATTGACAATATATCTATATATGTGAGGGAAATTTAATGATTTTCTATCATATATTTAATAATTAAATAAGAAAGTTAATAAAATAAAACAATAACTATGAAAACATTAAAATTTATGATTAATTTTTGAAGTAAAGTTGAATATCTTTGAAAAATTTTAATTATAATTTTTTTTATTCCTTGTAAGAGATGGATAATTTAATTAAGTAGAATAAAATTGTGTTAAGTTGTTTTTTTTTTTTTTAAATTGCTAAGGGGTTGGACCGCACGGTTCTCACCGGTTCGAGCGGTCCAACCCCGGTTTTAACGGTTCACGGAATTAACAAAAAATCCAGTTCTTTAGGCTTAAAAAACCGGTTTTCATCCCGGTTCCCGGTTTTCATGGTCCGACCTCCCGGTCCGGTCCGGTTCTGAAAACAGTGAGTTTAAGTGTTTTTGCATTTGGTCTTGAAAAAAAAGTAAAGAAAAGGCTATGAGCCTTTTAGGTCCTGAACTTAACATTACTCCTCTATGCATTCCGGTTTATAGTTAAATAGTAGCAAAGTAAAACTTAATTTGCATTTTTAAGGAGTTAAAAGTTGTTATGTTCAAAAATGACACGGGGGAGGGGAAATTTATAAATGATAGAGATTTTTATCTCAAATCCATGATAGCTTATTTGATATGAATTTTTTTAATCAATAAGTTATACACGCCAATTAATAGGTTTTACATTCAAAACATCACCCTTCAGAGAAATTATTGTGTACTCCCGGAGTACCATAAATGCATGCTCCCTCCTCTCACATGAATGGTGGACCCCACTAATTAAATTCATGATAGGACCCACCATTCATGTGAGATGAGGGAACACACATTTATGGTACTCCGGGAGTACCTAATAATTTTTCCACCCTTCATCTATTTATTGCAAATATAGAATTTTTCATTCAAGTCTTTGGTGGTGTTTGGATTGCGTCTGCATTTTCACGCAGACGCGTTTCTGCCATTTTTTTAATTGCAAATGAATAGTATTTTTAGTGGGAACAGTAATCTGAATTTTTTTTTTATTATTTTCAGTTTTCAATTTTCAGCAAAATAAGCGATATCCATACGCACCCAAAGTTCAATATGATTATTGTTGTAGATTTTTGTTTTGTTTTTTTGTTTTTTTTTTTTTGGAGAATGTGTTGTGGATTTTAGTGAATTCAACTAATAATCCTATCATTCAATTAAAAATTTGAGTTCAAATCTCGCTTACACAAAAAATAAACTAATTAGTATACTCTTTGAGTCTTGGCCTTATGATAAATGGTAATTATCATGTAGCCGAGTTCAAATCTTGTTTACATTGAAGTGAAACCAATTAGTACTATAATTGGATAATAAAATACAATTACCATGGAGCAGAATGGTATTTAATTTAAACCGTATGGTATCTATTTTTTTTTAAATGTGCCCTGTCAATGACAGTATTATCCTACTATATTTATCAACAAAAAATTTGACTTGTCAATGACTATATGTATATAATGGTATTTAATTTAAACCGTATGGTATCTATTTTTATTTTATTTTAAATGTGACCTGTCAATGACACTATTATCCTATTATATTTATCAACAAAAAATTTGACTTGTCAATGACTATATATATATATACATACATATAAATATATATATAAATATATATATATATATATATATATATCTTACTGATTATATATTCTGAGGTAGGTGAGCCTTTCAAATTATTAACGGAGAGAAGATATTTTAAATTAATCATTGAAATATTTAGTTACAATACCATAATCAGTTATAACATGAAATTACGTTAATCAGCTGAATAATCTTCTCAAAAAAAAAAAAAGATGAATAATTTTCAACATAATTAACATTTTGACTTGGGTTACAGGCGGGATTTTAAGGATTAAGAATTTCCTGTGCATCTAAATCTGTATAACTGACTCGATAAAAAATACAAGCACTATACTCAAATATTGATTCTATTGTAATATCATATGATTGAAAACTCATCTCACCATCCCATACCTTTTCTTTTACGCCAAGTTGCAATATAATTAAATCTCATTCCTCCTTTCACACCCCTAAAATTCAAAGACAACACAAAATGTCATGATTATATATAATACTAGTCGTCAACCCGTGCGATACACGGAAAAACTATTAAATATGGAACAAAGTTTAATTACAAAATTAATTGTAGCCTTAGGTTATAAACTTACTTAATATCTTTCTATTGGAAGTGAATTTTGACAAATCTACCATTAGATTACATCTTCTTCTTATATCCTCCATACTTGCAAAATTTTAAGAAAATTAAAGATCAATAACTATGGCATTAATAAATTTTTTTTAATTACAAGTTTTTGTAACTTAAATTTATGCACAAAATATAATCTTATAGATCATATAGTAAATAATATTCGATTGACACAAAATTTAACATGTATATTAAGAGTGTAAAAAACATACAATTCAATTGTTAGATTTTCAAAATATGTTGTAATATTTATTTTATTGAGTGAATTTGTAGTCTTAAATTACAACCAATTTCGTAATTAAACTCTGTCCTTAAATATAAGTTATTGCATATTCTATTAGGGTAGTTTAAGAGATAATTTTAAATCTCCATTTCATTATATTTTAGCTGGAGAATACTATATTGTCCCATAAATATTGGAACACAAATTGTCCTTTAACGCAAATGTTTATGAAGTTGCATTTCAATAATAAATTCCCCACAAAAATAATATAAATCAACCAAAAAAACAAACTTCTATGAACAACTACTAATGTGAGTTTCATATTTTGTTGTTATTTCTATAATATAATATAGTTGCTAATCCGTGCAATGCACGATACAGTTTAATTAAAATTATATATATTTATTCAAATTTGTATGAATTTTTATGTTCAATTTTCAATCTCTCTATTAATTCACTTGTTGTGAGTTTTATAGACAAACTTCATAAACAAAAATGATAGAGAACGTCATACAAACATATAAAGGCAAAGCAAATAATGATTTTTTTGAATTTAATTAAGAATAGTTGTATCAATAGGAGTCATAGTTTCATGTTTCAATTTGGATGTTTCTTTTCAGTTGTATCAAAATAATTACATACAATAAATGATATATCAATTTTTATTAATAGATAATAATAATAATATAATAGATGTACATGACCTAACTCCTCTGAGGCAACCAATTAGACTCATAATTAAAAATAATAATAATAATAATAATAATGTTCAAAACCAAACGATGATAGATGATATTAGAGTAATGCAAGAAATACAATAAAATGACCCTAACAATTTCACAATATTTTTAAATTAGTATATCAACTCACGTATAGACGCATGTCAATATCTAATTTAATTTTTTTGGTATAATAATTTAAGAATATTGTGAAATTATTGTGATATTTTGTTATGTTTCTCACATTATACTTGTAATTAAGAACACTAAAATGGGCATAGCTATTAAAAAAAAAACACTTAAATAGTTTAAAATCGTGGCATGCTTTTTCACCACAAATTGAAAAGTAGTTGCAGCCTTTTCAGTTGGTCTTGTTCCCTCCTTCCAGGCTACTCAAATACTCTCTTCATAAAATGCCATTTGAGCAAGGCACAAACTTGTTTGATTCAAATCCATTCACGCACAATACAGTGAGAGAGAGCTGGGTTGTGTGTGAAGAAGATGAACAAAGTCAAAGAAGAAGAAGAAGAAAAAGAAAAAATCACATCTATTATATCTCCTAGTGGATGATAAATCTGAGTTTTTCATACTAATGAAGTCATTGGTGCAGTCATTTCAGTTTAAAATATTTTGCTTTATAATTCAGGTGTAAAAAAAGGTGTTCACCTTGCCTTCAAGGAGGCGCTGCCAATGCCTCAGCTGCATTGATGCCAATCTTCAAAGCAAAGAGAATGATCTCTTTAGGGTTTTGAGTTTGTTGGTGTTACAAAATAGGAGTCAGGTTTCACATTTTAGTTTGATGTTTCTTTTTTTCTTTTTTTTTCTTTTTCTTTTATATAAAATTTGAAAATAAATTAGTGATGTGGAAAATATTTCTTTAGTATATATATAGAAATATAAAATCAATTTTTTTTTTAATTAATGCTAACATGAAAAATTGTGGTGCTAGCAAAACTTTTGGTTATATATATATATAGATAGATAGATAGATAGATAGATAGATAGATAAAAGATAGACAAATCTTATTTAAAGATTTTTTTAATTTTTAAGGAGAATCAGTCTTATACTAAGAAAGCAACTATCAATTAAATTAAGATCCACAATGCCTTAAAAAACGCTCTTGAAAGGTGCACAAACATTAAATAATTTCAATCGAGCTTCACATGTGGCAGTTAAATTATTAGCAAGTCAATATCAATCATAAAACGATTTTGAAAGTATAACAATAATTAAGCAACAATGTCAAGAAAGTTTACCCAAAAAGAGAAACAATGTCAAGAAAGACTACTTCAGGATCAATTATAAACCAACCCATAAATTGAGAGGTTATAAATAGTTTAGTGTTTAATAAGTTGATACAAACTCGTCCTTGGTGTGAATATCAGAGTAGTCATGGCCACAATGACTGATTACCAATACTACTTCCTGTGTTTCCTCCTATATTTCCTCTCAACCCTCTTACTCAAGTCCTTGTTCAAGACAAAGAACCCTCTAAACCTCCCTCCAAGCCCACCAGCCCTCCCAATCATTGGTCATCTCCACCTTCTTGCTCCATCTTTATTCAAATCCCTCCACAACCTCTCCAACAAATATGGCCCTCTCCTCTATCTCCGGTTTGGTGCTTCGCGGTGCCTTGCTGTGTCAACGGCTTCCATTGCCACTGAAATATTTAAAACCAATGACGTTACCTTTTCAGATCGACCACCACTCGCTTTCAGCGATAAATTACCATATGGAAGATATGGATTTTTCATAGCTCCATACGGTAATTACTGGAAGTTCATAAAAAAACTTTGCAATTCTGAATTGCTCAGTGCCCGTCAAGTTGAACAATCCCGTGCTGTTCGACACGAAGAACTGACTTGGTTTTTGCGTAAAGTGTTAAGAGAGTGCTGAGAGAAAACAGGTCCTTGACATTGGTGCCGAGTTGATGAAGCTTACAAACAATTCTTCATGTAGGGTGATTATGAGCATGAGGTGTTCAGATGACAATGATGAAGCTGAGAGGATTAGGCAGTTGGTGAAGGAGTCCTTTGAGGTTGGTGCAAAGATATCCTTTGGGGATGTGTTGGGGCCATTGAGGTTTTTGGCTTTTTGGCTATATGGAAGGAAGGCCATAGATGTGGGCTTAAGGTACGATGAGATTTTAGAAAGGGTGTTGAAGCAGCATGAAGAGAGTCCTCAATAGAGAATGAGGATTTAGTGGACATACTATTGAAAGTGTATCAAGATGACAAAGCTGAGTTCAAGATTAACAGAACACATCTCAAGGCTTTCTTGCTAGTAAGTCACCTTTGTTTTTGTCTGTGTTTCTCTTTTTCAACTTCATTATATAAGGGAAGAGAAAAAGGATATATGACAAATTACAATTGATAAAACATAAAGTAGTACACTTAGAAAGAATTAATTTTTATTCCATTCTGCATATATATATATATATATATTTTTTTTTTCTTCCCTCAATTCTTTTCAACCTCCTTAATTCATTATCAATTCATTTGGTTCCTTAATACAACAGCCAAGCCAAAAGTAAATTTCTTAAATAATGCTTAAAGGTTCAAATTGGGTATACAAAATGGTGTCATCCTTTCTTTTCCCTAGTCATTTTGAGATATCAAAGATTGATTTAGTCATTGACTTGTTTGGGATAGGCGTTTTGACTAAAAAGAAAATTACACAATGTTCTCTTGAACTTACATTATTTTTTGGATTAAAAAAAATAAAAAAATAAAAAATAAAAAATAAAAAAACCAAATACACACACATATATATATATATATATAGAGAGAGAGAGAGAGAGAGAGATAGAGAGAAAGAGAGAGAGAGCAAGACTTAGGTACAGTACTTAAATGTTGTTCATTAAGTTTCCATCTTAAGATTCTGCTATATGATTACTTAACTTAGAAAATGCACTTCCATCCATAATAAACAGCACTTAAGGTATTATATATAAATTTTGTCTATATATATATATTCAATTTCAAAGGAATGTATATATCATAGAAAATCAATACTTAAGTTGCATTTTTAAGGAATCAAAAGTTGTAATGTACAGAAATGACAAAGAAGATGTAAAATTAAAAAATAATAGATATATTTTTATCCCAATGATAGCTTATTTTATTTGAACTATTTTTTATTGATAACTTACACATATATGGCTACTTTACGTCCAAAACCTCATTTCTATTATCTAACTACTAAGGCCAAAGTGATATTTAACGCTCTATTTGTTTCATTGTACAATTGTTTACATCTGTTTGTTTCATTATAAAAATGTTATACTGAAAATATTTTCAACATTTTATTATTTTTGTTTTATTGGAAAATTTGGTCAAACTCAAAAGTTTTTTCCGTTGACAATAAAATTATTTGTAAATAAAAACAAAACAACTAAAGATTTCCTTGGATTTAAGAGTCAAACTAATCTATCTGTAAAACAAAACAAAATAGGAGAGCTTCAATTATTGCTATGCTAAAATCCTGTACAAAATTATTTGGCATTATTTTGGTATACAGTAATTACCTGTGTGGTAAACTGAAACTAAATATTAGTTAATTAATCACAACGCAATAATCTCTGCTACAATCATTACAGATATCAAATACCATTCACAAGAAACCCTTTTTCCATTTCATTGATTCAAATGATGCTCTTCCCCTAGGATCTATTCGTTGCGGGCACAGGTACCTCATCAGAGGCCATACAATGGACAATAGCTGAACTCATCAATCATCCTTACGTTTTCAATAAGGTCAGAGAAGAGATCAAATTTGTAGTTGGTAGCACTAGACTTGTAGAGGAATCGGATGTACAAAGTCTCCCATACTTGCAAGCAGTTGTGAAGGAAGCATTAAGACTACACCCAACAGTGCCTGTTGTAATAAGAGAGTGCCGCGAAGCTTGTAAAATCAAAGAATTTGATATACCAGAGAAAACTATGGTGGCAATAAACGTGTATACAATAATGAGAGATGGAAAAACATGGGATTATCCAAATGATTTTCGGCCAGAGAGGTTCATGGTTTCTTCCAAAGAAAAAGAAAATGCTATGGAATATATTCCTTTTGGGGATGGGAGGCGAGCATGCCCAGGTTCAAAGTTAGCACTCAGTTTGATACACACTACAATTGCAACAATGGTTCAATGCTTTGATTGGAAGGTTGGTGGAGAGGGAGAGCACGTTAAGGCTAACATGCAAGTCGGATCAGGCATAACTATGCCCATGGCTCATCCATTTAAATGTCTTCCGGTTGTTCACTTCAATCCATTTGCTTCTTCAATGTAATTCAATAACTTAGGCCACTTAAATTGCGCTCATCCTTTCATAGCACTTGCTTTGAAAATTATGGAATAAATGTGCAGAATTATATATATATATATATATATATATATATATATATGGGTTTTACTAAACAATTTTAGAAAGCTTTTTTTATGGAAAAAGTGAAAAAAAGTGAATAACTTTTTTTTATAGCTTTTTCAATAATTGCATATTACAATCTGTAGGTAACATGTAATATTTCAACTTTCGAGGCACACCATGTTTAATAAAATTTTCTTATAAAATATGTCCAATAGTATAAAATAACTAGTCTATTTATGTATTCTATGTATAAGACAATGTAATGAGGATTTTTTTTTCTTTCCTTAACACTGCCTGGTTCATTCTTCGATCACGATATGTATATCTCTCATTTGTACATCTCCAAATGACCAACAAATTAAACTAGGACCCCCGAACCCTTAAAAAACTCTCGATAAATACAAACTTCAGTCTAGCAAAATCAGACCTCACACAGTTCATACATGGCCACAAAGAAAACAAAAAACAATGTCAAGCGAGCTTCACATGTTCATACTATATATTATATATATGGTTACAGTTTCGTATTTCATTACATGCAGAGGACAAGATACCACTTGATTTCCTCACACACAGCTACGGTATAATCAAAACACTTTCGTTAAGTATTCCGGTTAACATGTTCTTTAAAATTTAACATTTCTAATTTTACGCTCATTCTCAAATTCAAGAAATTTTGGCTGAATAAATGCAGTAGTGAAAATGTTGACTTCAATGCAAGAGTTAGAAAAATCCAATTAGATCTGAAAGGTAGTACTATATTTTGTCTGAGATTCGACCCCAATTAAAAGTAAGCAAGAGTTAAATTACAATGCCAAGTGAGTATTATTGGCTACTCTTTAGCTGTTCCTTTGGCCCTGTTGACTTCAACTCTATTAATTGTACTCCACACATAATATGAAGTATTTTAGTTTAGATTAGATCCATTATTACAAAATTAGTATGTGCTTACGCATGAGAATAATGAATTGTAGTAGTGTTATTTATGTTAGCTTGTGTTATAAAATATATAGGATATTAGTTCAATCAGGATATTTGGAGGTACTAAAATAGTTTTTCTATAAACTATTTAAAAAAAAATAGTTTTTAAAAAAATTGCAAGTTGTGGAAGAATTACCACTTGCAAACCTTGAACTTTTCACTTCACCTTATGGGGATTATTGGAAGTTCATGAAGAAGCCTTGCATGACAGAAATGCTCTCACCTTAGTAGCTTGAGCGGTCACATGCCATTCAACGTGAAGAAATAGTCCAATTTGTGCATGTGGTGCTGGAGAATGCTAATAAAAAAGAGGTGTTTGATGTGGGCCGGGTGATGAGCTTATTAGACTGACAAACAACATTGTAAGCAGGATGTTAATGAGCACTAGGTGTTCAGAGAAGGGTGATGAAGCTGATAGGATTACGGTGTTGGTGAAGGAGTCCTTTAAGGTTTGCTCAAAGATGTGTTTTGGGGATGCCTTGGGACCTCTAAAGTGGTTAGCTTTCTGGCTGTAAGGGAAGCAGGCCATGGATTTAAACATGAGATATGATGAGATTTTGGAAAGGATGTTGAAGCAACGTGAAGAGGGTGGGAAAAGGGATGAGAATAAGGATTTGATGGATGTACTATTAAAGGTGTATCAAGATGACAAGGCTGAGATCAAGATCACCAGGAACCATATCAAGGCTTTGTTGCTTGTAAGTTAGGTTTTTCCCTCTCAACCTCAGTTTTCCTTTTCTTGAATTCTCTAACATTTCATTTGGTTATTGGACATATTAGCAAAAGCTAATTAAAACTAAAATGCTTAAGGACTAAATGGGTCAAACTTTCTTCACAAGCTCTTAAGGTGATACAGTTGAAATTGCTGTAATACTACTTTATATTAACCATCACTAATATCACTTTTATTTCGCACTAATTACAATAAAACACATCAACATTTGTGAACAAAATTGAGAGAAATTTATGTGTACAAACAGATTGTTTTCACATCAGTCACTTTGAGAATATGACATCATATAGAAAGAGGATGATTTAGCCATTGATCTAATTTAGATGGCGTATTGATTTAACTGGACAATAGAAATCTTAGAAATGTCATATGGCATCTGATTAATACTTGAGATCATGATATTAGATTTTTATTTCCAAAAGTAAGAAATAATTTCTTGAATGGTTGAGATTTGTACATCTCTATATGTTAAGAGTATAATTATCCTAATAGGAAACGTGAAGCTTCGAGAAGTATAGTAAGAATGGAAGGAAAGCATGACAAACCAGATTGAAATAAATTGCCCTTTTTTCAGGGCCTTTTTGCTGGTGGCACCGGTACGGCAGCAGAGGCCATGCAATGGACAATAGCCGAGCTAATCAACCATCCCAAGGTATTCAATAAAGTCAGAGAGGAGATAAAATCTGTAGCTGGTGCTACTTGGTGAGGAGTCAGATATCTGAAGCCTCCCTTACTTGCGAGCTGTTGTGAAGGAGACACTAAGATTGTAGCCACCAGGCCCTATTGCACTAAGAGAATGTTGTCAAAGTTGTAAAATAAAAGGATTTGATGTGTCCCAAAAAACTATGGTAATTGTCAACTTGTATGCCATAATGAGAGATCCTCCTTTATGGGATAATCCAAATGAGTTTCGGCCAGAAAGGTTCTTAGTTTCCTCTAAAGAACAAGATAATTTTAATTTTAATCAAAATGAAACTGAGGAACAAAATTTTAGTTTTATTCCTTTTGGGGGCGGAAGGAAATCTTGACTAGGGTCAACGTTGGCACTCAACATGATGCATACTACAATTGCAGCCATGGTTCAATGTTTTGACTGGAAGTTTGGTGGAGAAGGAGACAATGCTAAGATCAATATGCAAGTTGGAGGAGGTTTTTCTTTACCCATGGCTAATCCACTTATGTGTCTTCCTGTTATTCACTTCAACCCATTTGTTTCTTCGAGATAATTTCTGAAGAATGGCTTGACTCAGTAAGTGTGATTGACTGTTTAATTTTGTGTTTAAATAAGAACTTTGATGTGGGATTGAAAGTATAATTTAGACATAAATTTCAATAATGGCCCCTCTAGATTTTTTCTAAAGACATGTAATGTATTTATATAGTTAAATAATGCACTTTTTATTCAATCTAATTACTCTTATGTTGTACATAACTCATTAAATTAAAGTGTATTTAATGTAAACCATACGTAATTTAATTATATTATATTTTTCTTAAATTGATTTGTATATTTTTAGACATGTCAAGGCTTTTTTTTTTTTGGTAAAGATGTAAAGACTTATTTGATGTAAATATTTTTGTTTACATAAGAAAATATCATATGTAACCTCAAGAAATTGGCTTAGTGATTCATAAGGCCTCAAGATATACATAAGATCCTGGGTTCGAAACCTCTTGCCGCACCTTAGCGCCACCTCCAAGGGATTCCTTCCTATAATAATCCAATGTGTGTGGGAAGAGGGGACTGCACATGTTCAAGGAAATAGTCAGATATTCGAAGAAGTTTGAATACCCTTATTTATCAAAAAACAAAAGCAAAACAAAAATATACATACCCTTGTTTATCAAAAAACAAAAAAACAAAAAATATATATCATATATTAAATCAAAATTAAAAACATTTGTGTATAAGAAATAAGTAAATATTATATATAATGACATGTGGACATAAATAAGAATTAGTAAAATAAATCAAGAAAGATTTAGAACTCTTACTTTAAGGTGTTTTTCCCCTTAAACAATGAGAGAAACTCATCCTTGAAACACATGACAATGTATGGTTGGGGTTGTCTATTTAAAGTTATATAAAAAAATGTTTTGACTAGAATATAAGCCTCATGCTCTATAAACTAAAATATGAACTGACCTAATTAAAAGAGATTCTATTCCAAAATGGATTTAAAAAAAAAAAAAAAAAAACTTATGGATATAATTATGAAAAAATTAATTGAATAAAAAAAATTATCTTATATTTGAATATGAACTTTTAGCTATTACATTAGTAATGTATAGAGTTTTCATATTTATATTGCAATTAAAGTTTTTTTCTTAGTTTCCTACAACAGACAATAAAGCTAATGACCAATGGCGGAAACTTTCGTTCATATGTAATATTTGGTTATTTGTACGAGGATGGAGTGCTACATTACTATAATCTTAGAGTATTGAATAATTATTTAAAATAGAAAATTATTAGCTATTCCTTGAATAGAAGGATGTGGTACTCACTCCTCTCATGTGAATGGTAGATCTCATCATGAATTTAATTTGAAAAACACATTATATGTAAGAAGAGAGAATACCACATTACTATACACAAAAAGTAAAAAATAATTACTCAAAATGAAAAATTATTAAATATTCCTATAAAAATTAGGTCGATTTGGTGTTCTTTCTTCTCAAGTAAACAATAGATCCTGCCATGAATTTATGAATTACACCACAAAATGGCTTATTCCGACTGGTCAAAAGGGACAACGCCATTTGAGTAGGACTAATCGGTCGGTGATCGTCTTTATTGCTAATGATATATCTCAACATCATCATTTCCTTTTCTTCACTCTTCTTTCTTTTTGCTCCTCTACCGACCCTTAAATATTTTCTAGACTTTCTAATAGTCTAATTGATCAAATATTTTAGTCTCTAACCATGTCAATTTTTCTATCATTTTTTTAAAACAAATACACTGTTTTTTTTTTTTCTCATCGTTAGTTGGAAATTTAATGAGCCAGCCAATAGTCAAAGGAAAATGGTAGCTACCTACGGGTAAAACTAGGGTAAATATACGATATTTATTCTGATTTGACAATATTAATTACGGAACCTTGATTTACTTATTTTACCCTCATATGACAATATTAACAATCATGAGAATGTTTTGTAGTTAACGAATACCCTAAAAGCATTTGGTAATAGACCATTTTAGGAAGCTTTTGAAAATATTTTCTAAATGAAACTCTATTTTGAGTTCAAACGTTTTGGTGTTGCATTTATTAGTACTCCACCATAAGTAGTACTCTATCTTTGTTATTTTTTTGGTTTGATTTGTATTTGAGTTAATACTTAGGATTTTCGGAAGTAAGATTTTGAATTTATATCAAAACAGAATCTTGGCTGCTAATTACAGTTCGGCATTTGGTTCATTTCAATCTATTTTGGTCCTACTTTGGTCCAATTTGGTCTACTTCAGTCCAATTCAATTTATTCGGTCCAGTTAGTCCAATTGGCTCAATTCAATCCAACTCATGGTGGATTTGTTAGTACTAATTACAGATCGATATTAGTTACACCATCACATTACAAAAACCATCAAGTTTCTCCTTTGGTTCTACCCTCTATGTTTAATTTTTCTCCAATCCATTTCTATGTCATTAACTGTCAAAAACCCAAAACAATTGGGAGAAAATATTATGTAATCGACCAAACTAAGAACAAAAGAAAAAAAAAAAAAAAATCCTGAAACTTTTCAAAACCAAATGTATATATCCACCCACTTACTTCTTGTAACGGTAAAACAGAGGTTTTCACGCTTGAAAAAAAAAAAAAAAAAAAAAATCGGAATAGTTCAACTATAATTCAAACTTAAATGAATATCTCCTAATTCATAACAAATTGCAAGAAAATAAGAACTCAAAAAAATAAAAATAAAAATAAAACTCTTTCTTATGATTTTTTTTTTTTTTTTTAATTTTTTACCATTTCACTCCTTTCGTACAAAAAGGTAACATGGCGCATGTATTGTGTTGTGTCCCAGAGCCTCATATCTAGATTATTGTTACCAACCAAGTAGTTCCATTGGATTTGCTAAGAAGATTGCCTCCAAGAGTTTATTTCAATAAAGGACTCCTTTAGTTGCGTGTGACTAGAAAATTAGATTTCTTTTCTATCTTTTTTTATTTATTAGAAACTTGTAACTTTATTACGACGAAGATAAATTCAGTATATCATGAGTAATAGTTGGCCAATCAGTGATGGATTTTCTTCTATTCAGGTTACAAAATTATCACTATCCAAGTTTCAAGATTGTCTAACATTTAGTTACGCTTTGTTTGGTAACAAACGAGGGAAAAAGAAAGGAAAAGAAATGAGTAAGAGAAAAAGAAAAAGGAGAGGGAAAAGAAAAAGAAAATGCTTCTCTCATTAGTGTTTGGAAATAAGAAGGCAAAGAGAAAAGAAAAGAAAAAAATTTCTTTCTTTGGTTTGCAGGGGAAGAGAAACGGAAAGAAAAATATTAATATTTTTTACTCTTATACCCTTATGAAGTAAAGAAAAGGAACACAAACTAATGGGCAATAATGTAATTTTGAAGCACATGAAAATCAAAGTTTGTTGTTGCAATTTTTTTAAGTGCGTTTCTCTACATCTACGCCTAAATTGGGAGGAAACCAAAATGTTGGCCAAAAGTGATTCAATTTCTCTGTTATTTCTCTTCTCTCTTGCTAGCCAAATAGTAGAAATCTCACTTTTCACTTCTTTTCCCCCTCTTTTCCAAACGCAACATTAGAGTTATAACAAGAAGGACAATACTAACTAGAATTGATAAAAACTATGAAGAATTTTGTGTGTGAATTATGTGAGACCAAACTATTTTAATTTCATAATAAGAACCTTTCACAAGATCTGTTAACTGATATCTTTAGATGCATTATGCAGTAGTTTGATTTGTGATGCCCCAAATTAAAGAATTGTATGATTGTATAGCCTTACATTAGTTGTTTATTAGGTTGATCTGAGCTATATAAGATGTTACAAAAAAATTTAATTGCAATTTGACTAATTCTTTTAACATATAGCGTAAATATGACCAATATTCATTTATTTAACGAAAGACAGGTTAAGAGTCTATGAAAAGCTTGGTAACTTGTTGCATGTGTTGTAGTTGCAATTATGCAAGTTAGTACTTGTAAAAAATACATATAGTCAATTCAATTTCAGTACAAAATGAGTCCATCATTACCAGTTTGATCACATTGAATTTTGCTATTATGCCAAGATCTCTTTATTGCAGGCACTGATACTTCAGCAGAAGGAATGCAATGGGTAATGGCTGAGCTCATTAATCATCCTTTTGTCTTCAACAATGTTAGAGAGGAAATAGAATCTGTTGTGGGAAAGACTAGACTTGTTGAAGAGTCAGATATCCCAAATCTCTCTTACTTACAAGCAGTTATAGAGGAAACACTAAGACTATACCCACCAGGCCCTGTGACAACAACAGAATGCCGCCAAAATTGCAAAATCAATAGCTATGATATACCAGAAAAAACTGCAGTGGCAATCAATCTTTATGCCATTATGAGGGATCCAGACTCATGGGATGATCCTAATGAGTTCTGCCCAGAAAGGTTTTTGGTTTCACTCAATAAGCAAGAGAAATTAGACCAATGTCAAGTTGAAGGAAAGGGACAAAGCTTCAATTTTGTACCATTTGGGGCAGGAAGGAGAGGGTGTCCAGGAACAACATTGGCGTTCAGTATGATGAATACTGCGGTTGCAGCTTTGGTTCAATGCTTTGATTGGAAGGTTAGTGGAGAAGGCGATGGAACTAAGGTTGATATGCAATCTGGACCAAGCATGTCATTGCACATGTCTCACCCACTAATAGTTCGTCCTATTAGTCACTTCAATCCATTTGCTGCTTCAATGTAATCATATATGCATCAAGAATTGCCTATGTTATGCATGAATGTCCAATAAACTAGGTATTCTACTATTGTGGTGTGCTTTTAGAAAACATGTTTTCTTGTGGAATGTTGTTCTGGACATATGGAAAGGGTTCTCAATAAATTCTCAATAACAATAATACCTAATTATTGTCAACTCGTTAAATTCTCAATAACAATAATACCTAATTTGGATTGGCTACTCAAAGTGAAACAAAAAGAAATGTTTTTTTTTTTTTTTTTTTTTCAAATAATGTATTTGGATTCAAATTTCACTTACACAAAAAAGAAACAAAGCAATGTCTTGACTTTATGGTAAAGATAAATTATTATGTAGTGAACACTATAGTTTTCAAATGTTATTGTATGTATTAAATTTTTTTTTTTTTTTTTCCATTACATCATACACAAGAATTGTGTTCTCAAGTGATAAAAACATTCAATCTTTGCATTTTGCAAGATGAAATTCTTTATGTTGCATGCACATAAATAAGGTGGTTTCCCACGTTGAGCTAGTTAGTCTCGAAAACTCATTTATTAAAGTTGATATCAGAGGGTCCGACTCCCCTCCCATTATAAACTCTCTCATTCCCTCTCATTTTTAACCAGATGAGTGAAACTTGGCAAATAAAGGATTCAAAGGCTAAAAATTACCCACTGCAATTTCAGATTTTCTCTCAATTTGTTTCTTTCTTGACACCTCAGCATCAAAGGTATCAAGACCATAGCTTTCCAGAGAAGAATGGGTGAAAATGAGAATATCCATATAATTTGAAATTACTTTAAACCAATTTAAATCTATTTTCCTTTTGAAAAAAAAAAATCAATCCACTATAATTTAATTCTTTTTTTTTTTTGGAGAAAAAAAATTAAAACAACTCAAACAAACATTAAAACAACTTTGACTAAAGTTATTCTATCTTTTCTTTTTTTTTTTCTTTTTTTTGAGAAGGGTTATTCTTTCTATCTTCTATTTCTTTTCTTTTCTTTTCTTTTCTTTTCTTTTTTTTTTTTTTTTTTTTTTTTTTGAGAATGAGTTATTCTTTCTATCGTTAATGCACGTAATTGAATTAATTTCAACTTTTCACTAAGCACTGAATTATCCTCCTATTAGACTAAAATGTCATTTTAGGTTCTCTGGCAAGTTTAAAGAAAACAACTTTAACACGTTATATATGAGTATTCATTTTTAGAAAATATAGACACGATATATGGAACTTTGACACATTATTCAGAACAAAACAACTTCCTCCTAATCCTTTAGTAAAAGGAGGAAGAATATTTAGCTCTGTGCTCACCGCATGGCTGCGTAACTTCCTCCTAATCCTAATCCTATACATCCTCAACAAACCCACATAGTCAACCACAAGTCTTCACCTTCCTCCAAGCCCACCAATCATCTGATCTTGGAAGATTTTCAGTACTCTGAAATCTAGACACGTTATCCTCAGCATTTTTTTTTCTTTTTTTTTATTTATATTTTTATGAAGTCATCCTCAGTAAAAAGAAATAAAACTTGTAAAAATTGTGGTTCCAATTAACTCAACTAGTAAAATCTTTAATGGTTGAATAAGGGATATGAGGTTCAATCTCCTCCTATACCGAAAACCGATTAGTGTCTTAAATATCTTAGTTTGATGATAAAAATCAAAAATCACAAAAGTGGATGTTATAGGTTAAAACAGTCCATAGGTGTGTGGTCATAACCCTAACCCACTTAAATCCGAGTTTGACATGGTGTAGGATCACTCAAAAAATAGTGAAACTTGTCACTATTCAAATCCACAACCTCAAACTCACAAGATAACAAGACACAAAAACTTCCTACTACTAAACCATCCCTCGTATAAATTATCCTCCATCTTTCTAAGCACAATAACTTGTTGCAAATATTTTAATGGTAAAGTAACCTTGCCTCACAAGGCCATTACTAAACAAAACGACAACAATTGCTTAGAAAATATTTCAATTATAAGCTCACCTAACATTTCACAAAGTCAATACTAAACAAAACAACTAATATTTATTCATAAACGATACCTTATAGATTATAAAGAAAATCTTATGTTTTGCTTAACACGAGTTGATTTGGAAATTAAAAAATTGCACTCAAATTAATTTAATTAAGAAAACTGATATCCCATTGATTCCTTTCCTTCCAGCCCAAAGCCCTAAGAATATATTCTTCTTCTTTTATTATTATTAATATTTTTAGTTGAATAAGATACAAAGGAGAGAGAAGAGCTACAAAAGGCTTCCTGGGTCAAGTTAATCTACTTGTATCAGGAAGAAAACTCATGTTGTGATTGAAGAGATGGATTTGGGCCCAGGAGCAACATTCAAACCAACCCAGACAAGCCCATGGCCCAAACTATTGGCCTGGCTAGAAGTGTTGAAAACATTCCAAATTACACCCCAAAAAAAAAAAAAATCACCTTCTCACTAATTTAAAAACGATACCAAAAATTTTCAATCAACTGCCTTGCAATATTGAGAAAAATATATCAGTTGCTAACTTTTTAATCATCAAAATTTCAAATTGTTGTACTTTACCTAGAACACATAAACCCAATATGTTTTTTTTATAGATAAATTATCATTTTGATCCTTGATTTTTATTTTGTGTGGCAATTTAATTCCTAACGTTTCAAATGTGTCATAAAAAATGCTAACATAGTTAATGGCTGAAATAAAATATTATGCTTACGCCATGAATTGAAACATCAGCCTAAACTTAAGAAAGCCCATTAGACTTGTAGGCTAAATTATTGGGTTCAGACCCAATGACATGGGTTAAGCATCTTCATGAATTCGAGCATATGGGCTGGTCAAGCTGAGCATCAATAATTGAGGCTAAAAGAACCAGAAGACACGCCAAGTGGCAATAAATCACCTCACTCACAAGCAACAACTCCAATCCGATTTAATTTATACTTTTCTTTCCTTGGTTGAATGAATTTGTACCAATACTTTCCGTATCACAGTTTCAACAGAAAAAGACTTGGTCGTTTTTGTTTATTCTGGTATAGACAATTCCCGGTTGTGACTCTCTTAAAACAAAAGGTTGGTAATTGTTTGTTTCTTCTTTCAATTTATAATGATGACCCATTTCAAAACACGAACACAAACACACCCTCTTTCCTCCAAATTCCACAAACAAAGGCTATTCTTTCTTCCATACTTTCAACCATCTTTTATGGCATTGTACATACTTCCCATTCTCCTGGTTCTATCTCTATCAGGTACCATAATTCAAACCCATCTCACATCTTTTCTCAAACATTATTTGATATCAAAATTTTTTTTTTTTGGGGGGTGTGTGGGGGTTTAATATAGCTAATTATTTGCAAAAGCTAAACTACAAGAGTTGTTGGTCTAATAGTTTTAAAACTTTATGAGATCCATGAGATTTTAAATTCAAAACTCTTAACTAGTATCTTAGAACCACTCAAGGGACTCATCCCCATGATTACCTGCTGTGTTTTAGACGGAAAACTATACATACAAGGAGAAATAGTTACTCTCTAAGAGCTTTGGACACCCATGTTAAAAATAAATAAATAAATTTTAAAACATAGAAGTTCCGTACATTGGGTATCCATATTACCTCTTATGTAGTTAATGTTGATAAATATGTATGAATTTTCAGGAGCTGAAGCGGCTGTGTTTACATTGCAAAACAAATGTAGGAACACAATATGGCCAGGGATTCTACCTGGGAGTGGACAAATTCAGCTAATGAATGGAGGGTTTCAGCTTAACCCTGGTGAAGTTGTAAATGTTACTGCACCTAAGAAATGGTCAGGCCGGTTCTGGCCTCGTCGTTTTTGCAATTTCGATTCCGCTGGTAATGGACAATGCTTGACAGGAGACTGTGGTGGCAAGCTACAATGTACTGGAGCTGGTGGTGCACCACCAGCAACACTTGCTGAGTTTACCTTAGACAGTCCTGTGGATTACTATGACGTTAGTCTCGTTGATGGCTATAACGTGCGTGTTTCAATAGAGCCTTTGAGCGGTACAGGGCCTACATGTAAACCAATTAGTTGTCTTGCGGAGTTGAATAGGCTCTGCCCTGTGGGATTGCAAGTGAAGAGAAATGGTCATGTTGTGGCGTGCAAGAGTGCTTGCTTGGCCTATAACACACCTGAATATTGTTGTACTGGTGCATATGCCACCCCTGATTCATGCAAGCCTACCAGTTATTCCAAGGTGTTCAAGGCTGTTTGCCCCACGTCTTATAGTTATGCCTATGATGATCCCACAAGCACTTTCACTTGCCAAGATGGTAATTATTTGATTAGGTTTTGCTGAATATAATGTAAAAAAAGAAAGAAATGTATGTTTGTGTATTGCAAAATTATGATGAGAAGTAAACTCTCTACGGATGCTGGGATGTATAACTATTCATATAAAAACAAATGTAATTAAGATATACTTGAAGTAATTGTTTTAGTTAGTAATTTTTGTAACAATCAAAAGTCTCTCAAGTCTCAATTGTCAATGTTGTAACATATATTTATATTCAGTTTTTTTTTCCCCCTATTCTTTGATAAGCAATGACCCTTTCGACTTTTGATATATCATTAGGGCATGACAGTGAAGGAAAATGCCTCTACATATTGAAAAGAAACCACTTCTTATAACTTATAAGCACATTTTCATGTACTTTCCTAAGTAATATAAGATTCCAGGATAGATTCTCTTTTTGGTCCTTCGCATGAGTTGTTCAAACTGTTGTGTGGGGTTGCCGACGATGACCAGGACGGTAGTTGGCTTGATGCGTACGATAGAATCTAGAATTTAATATGCAATAATGATAGTAGAGCATGACAAGGACTTCCTTATCCAAGATTGATCAAAGCTAAATTTACATTAAGCTTTATCCAAGAACAAGGAAGGGAACTCCACTTAAACAGGATCTTGCAACACTACATCGCAAAGCCAAGGATTCAGTTGCTATTCTATAAAAAAAGGCATCTTTAATTTCTCATAAATCTGGCTTCCCAATAACCTTTTCCATATCTTTGTATTTACTTGATTAAAATCAGATTAATGCTCCACCTTATTGGCAGATTTCTATAGCTAGTGAGTGAACCTGACTTATTAGCGGATCTTTTTAATTGCTGCAACCGATTCCTCAACAAATATTTGTGGTAATTTATAAAAGAAGACACCATAATTTGCTGGGCTCTTAACTCTTCAAACGTTGGACTGACTCATTACAAAAGTGAATTTCATGACCCTAGCCAAGCAAATTACATCGACCTTTATCAATAATTTTTGTAGATCGAACTCTCAATTCCTTTCTAAAGCCAAAACGAAAATCTAACCTTCCCTCCATATAACCAATGTTTAGCTCCAACATATTTGGAGAGCAACAACTGTACACCAATCTATCTTAATATGTTTCCTTTTTGTGCTATGATATTAGTTTTTTAGTGTGATTAGGATTTGAACCCTAATCTCTTATTAGACAACATAACAAGAGACGTTATCAATTAATAGATACCAAAGTCTGCATCATGTGCAAGTTAAACAAGTTGATGGACTGCCGATTGAAATAAAATAATGATGCATGAATTATCTAGTTATTTATTGTATGTTGTCTCTATTTTATCAAAATTCTCATTTCAACAAATGATTCAAAAAATATCCTATTAGGACTTAATTGACCATATTTTATCAACAATGTTTCACTATTTTATACTTTTGACTGAGTAAAAGGTTGTGGAGTCCAGAAAAAGAAATTGGACAAGAATGAGAGGCCAAGTGGTAACCAAGTCGCTAAACCTATATTTGAGTCCCTTAAAAATATAGATGTTGAAGTTTTAAGGTCAAAGAGGTTTTCCCGTTATAGCGTTTTGATCTTATTAACTCTCACATACTTTTTGTTTATACATTTTATTAGATAGGTATTATATACGGAGATATCTTTGTGAAAATATATATTAAAATGTGCCCGTATATTTTGTATTTATAAAAGTAAATATACATGATAAGATTTGTAAACATTAAAGATTACAGAAAGTCAAAATATAAAATAGTTAAATAGTTGGATGAGTTGGTACTTTCTCTAGCCATAAGTTCTTTAGGAGAGAGTGGGGAGTCAGTTGAAGCTACCAAGGCCGTAGCAATAGCATATTATGTTAAGTATCTCTAACCACTTAAAAAAAAATGCCCATAATCATGATTATGCCATACAAATGATAAGATATGATCAATAGTACTGTATACAATAATGTCGCTGTTGACTGTTCTGTGAAAGTCAAATTCAAAGATCAGCAAAATATCATGATTTATATGAGCTACTAAGAAATGAGGAACAAAGAAAACAACCATCAATTAGATTCAGATCCACAATGCCTTGTAAAATTCTCTCCTGAAAGTGAAAGGTGGACAAACACTGAATAATTTCCAGCGAGTATTACATGTGCATAGTAAAAATAAAATAATTAATTAATTAATTAATTTTTTTTTTTTAAAAGCTCCCTTGAAAGATGGACATGATCTCATAAATATATATAAAAAATAAATGTAAAAATGAAATAATTTCAAGTGAGCATCACATGTGCATCCCTTGTAACTTACTGTTTAGTAATTTATTAGAGTAATGTTAGGGACAACGAAAAATTATAACATTTCGAGCACATTCCTAAATTAGTAGGCCAAATCATACATTGGTTCACCACAATCTCCAAAACATTTCTAAATTAAATTGTAGTGAAATTGTTGTAGTTTTTTTTTTTTTTTTTGCTATTCATAACATTACTGGTGTAGGAAAAAATTTATTATTTAATTATTGTAATTTATTATTTTTGTATTTTTATGTAATTTTCGTTATTTTAGGTTTAGGATATTTATTTCCTTGTTTTTAGGTGTTTTTAATACTTTTTAGGTCAAATTTGGTTCCTTTTATGGTTAGGTATTAATTATGACTTATTTTAGAATATATTTTCTTGTTTGTCAAGTTTTATGAAGCCCTTAAATAAACATCTAAGTCTATAAACATATTTCATTGATTATTTTCAATAAAAATTTAGAGTTTTTTCAAATTCTTTTTCTGGTGGATTCTAGTTTATCACCTTTTGTAGATTCAAAAAACCCCTCATGGATTCAAGGTACTCCTCATGGATTCAAGGTTTACAACAAGAAACTAACAGTTTAATTTCTATTCCATTAAGAGAGCATTGTGTATGCTTTCTTCTCGCTTCCGTGACATCAATTACTCATTTCATTACTTATATGAGATTGAGCGCCAACTAAGAATGCAATTTAACTATGAAATTAAAACATGCAGATCCACAATGCCTTATAAATAGTTTTTTTTTTTTTTTGAGAAATTATAAAATTTTCTTTGAAAGGTGCACAAATATATATATGTGGTTACAGTTTCGTATTTCATTACATGCAGAGGACAAGATACTACTTAATTTCCTCACACACAGCTACAGTATAATCAGAACACTTTCGTTAAGTATTCTGGTGAACATGTTCTTTAAAATTTAACATTTCTAATTTTGCGTACATTCTCATATTCAAGACAATTTTGGCTGAATAAATATAACATTATTAAAGACCCTGGGAGAGCAGACCATCCCACTTAGAAGAAAATGGAAAAGATGGAACAAAATGAAATGTTTTAGTTTAGATCCATTGTTACAAAATGTTCGAAATATAGTATGGAGTGAATAAGAAAATGACTCCTAATATGTCCAATTAAATATAGTATTAAAGTGGTCAAAATCCTTAAGTTCCACATAAAAAAGGAAAGACTTTTCGATTTGATTCCTCGGGGAGCCTCCTCTATAAAGGCATTCCAGCTTCAAAGCTCTAGTCAAGTTTTTTTTTTGGGGGTTTCAGTAGCTTCTGCTTCAGCTCTTCTTTATAATTCACTTGGAGAGATAATATATGAGTTTATATGCTCATGGGCTAAATATTGGTTTGAGCTTTGGCATACGTGGACTGGGTTTTTTTGTCCAAATAATATTATTTTATTTTTTTATTAATGAGCGTTTGTCCAGAGGAAGAGGAGGGGAGGGCGCAGAAAACACATGAAATTTAATTGGTTAATAATGTAGATGCTGACTTTAAGCTAACAGAGTAAGCCTCAATATTTAATGGTCATGTGGAACCTAAATTAGGATCAGGTAAGCTAGAAAAGTCCCATAATCTCCTCTAATGATCTACTTGTCCCTTACCTTCATTAGTGATTTAAAAGGCAACTCACTCACACCTTATATATACATAAAGTACACTCCTTTCTTTGGTATAATACTGAGAGTCTGAGACTGACTTGAAGGTGTGTTTCACGTTTGATTGTGAATGCAGCACAATTATAAGGTCATGTTGCTAGTGTTGAAAAGTATAGTGAGAACTTATTTAATTATGGTGTGGAATGTGTTTTCAAACAGATTAAAATACACATGCCAGTAGTGCTTTGACTAGCTTGTGTTCACAACCTCAAGGTGATCGTGAGTGTTTTTCTTAATATTTATGTATAGTGACTTAATAGTTGGCTTATAGTATGAAAATAATGTTACTACAATTACTATTTATTATGTCAACAGTGGTGAAATTGATTGTGTATAACTGTGTATATAATTTCTTTTAAATAATTATAAATAAATAAATAAAAACCCCATTTTAGAAAGGCAAACAAGCATCATTTACTAAAAAATTATATGCATCTCATTTGAATTCGAGGGCACAACATGACAGGACCTACTCGGATCCACAAACAATGTTATTTAAATTGGCAGGAGACAAACTACTATCAGCCATAGCCACCATGATTGATACCCAATTCTACATGTGTATATGTGTATAGGTTAATTGGAAAACACATGAATACAAACTTGTTTAAGTATAGATGATAGTGTCTATAGATATGATTAGACAATGCTCAAGATGCTACAAGTTAGTGTACAAGAACAAAGAAGTTGCTGCTTTAAGAAATTTGTTTTTAGCAGTTTAGATCAATTAAAGTTCACATCTGTGAACGACTAAAACCCTAATGCATGTTTTCCAAGACTTGGAGAGCTACTCTTTTGAAATCTGAAAAGTTCTATACCTTGTACTCTTTCAAGCTTCTACTAGAGTTCACACTTACACTATTAGTATTGGTGGAATCAAGTTGCAAACGAAGCTTAAGCTATTAATTGATATTCTGATTGTAAATCTCTATCTGATAGTGGATTATTCTTCTTGGAATTGGTCGTCTTAATTTTTTCCTTGGAAACAAGTTGTTTCATAAAGTTTCCTAAATCATCATATCATTGTGTTATTTACTTTCCACTGTGCATAATATGTTTGATTGTGTAATTTAACCAAGTGCTTGTATAATTAATCTTATTAATAACCTAGCCTTAAAACTGGTTAAATACTTGTATATTCAGAAGTCTAAATCTTAGAAAACTAGCATTAAAATTTCATTATACTTAAAATAATTAATATAAAAATATATGTATTTATCATGTGTAAAAATGGGTTTATTGTAAATTTAAGTTTTGTTTATGTTATCTTTTATCTTTATAAATTTTTAAACTTTCATTCTTACCATTAAAACTTGTTGCTGCAAGAATGAAGATGTTGACTTCAATGCAGAAAGAAATTGATTAAACGTCATTACTTAGCTTTGCTGCGATTAAGTTTCTACAAGTAGAAGTTAAATAACCATTTCTATCAATTATAAAACACTTTTGAAAGGTGCACGTTAATTAATTAAATAATGTCTCAACAAATCCATGGATTAATTATTTCTCTGAGGTTATAACGTGCAAAGTTATGTTCAATGGTTGAGAGTTCAGTTTTACTTGTTAAAACTTGGTCATAGAGATAGATTAGTCCAGGCCACCATGACTGATTACCAATACTACTTCTTGTGCTTCCTCCTTTGTTTCCTCTCAACAATCCTACTCAAGTCATTGTTCAAGAAATCTTGTAAGACAAGCACCCGTCTAAATCTCCCTCCAAGCCCTCCAGCCCTCCCAATCATTGGTCATCTCCACCTTCTTGGTCCATTCTTATACATATCCCTTCAAAACCTCTCCACCAAATATGGCCCTCTCCTCTATCTGCGCCTTGGCGCTTCCAAGTGTCTTGCAGTTTCAACAGCTTCCATGGCCACCGAAATATTAAAAACCCATGACCTCACTTTTGCAGGTCGACCAAGTTTTGCTTTCAGTGATAAATTACCATATGGAAACTATGGATTTTTCATAGCTCCCTATGGTGATTATTGGCGGTTCATCAAAAAACTTTGCATGAATGAACTGCTCTCTACACGGCAGGTTGAAAAGTCTCATGCTGTCCGACATGAAGAAATTACCTTGTTTTTGCATAAGGTATTAGAGAGTGCCAAGAAAAAGCAGGTCCTTGACATGGGTGCTGAGCTGATGAAGCTTACAAACAATTCTACGTGCAGGGCGATGATGAGCATGAGGTGTTCAGACGAAGATGGTGAAGCTGAGAGGATTAGGCAGTTGGTGAAGGAGTCCATTGAAGTTGGTGCGAAGGTATCCTTTGGGGATGTGCTAGGGCCATTGAGGATTTTGGCTTTTTGGCTATATGGAAGGAAGGTCATAGATGTGTCCTTGAGGTATGATGAGATTTTAGAAAGGGTGTTAAAGCAGCATGAAAATAGTGGGGAGCTCAAGAGAGACAATGAGGATTTAATGGATATACTGCTGAAGGTCTATCAAGATGACAAAGCTGAATTCAAAATTAACAGAACACATCTCAAAGCTTTCTTGCTAGTAAGTCACGACTGTTTTTGTGTGTGCGCTTCTTTATTCCAATGTCATTTAGCATGTGTTTTTATTTTACAACCTCATTATCCTTCTCCCTAATTTCTCACTTGGTTTTTACATACAATAGGTGTTCTTTTAGGACTGCAACTTTTGTGTTACAATTTTTTTTACAACTTTGATGTGGTTGACTACGAGTTGCTATGTATCAAGGAAGTCGATTTTGTACTGTATTGACCGATAAAGCTGGTATTTATAGTTCCAGCATGTACACCGGTACAGAAACACTAGTGTTTCGTGCCAGTTCAAATACCGATTGTACCGAACTTGTTTCTGCCGTACCAGGTAATATACCAAATTTCGGCCGGAAAATGAAAATTGACCAGTAACTAAAATTCAAACAAATATATATATATATATATATATATATATATATATATATATATATATATATATATCCTTGTCGCCATTAATTTTCTAGCACTTGTCCCATTTTGCCATCGTTTTTGTCTGCTCTTCTTCTTCTTCTCTTCTTCATCTTTCTCTTATTGTTCTTCTCTTTCATCTTTCTCTTATTGTTCTTCTCTCTGACTCTTTTTGTTTATCTATACTATTATTTAATGAGTTTTCTCTACTTGGGATCTTTTTTTTTTTCAAAAATGCTCTTACATCCCTATGTTTAAGTAGAAACAAAACTAAAGAACAATCCAGTAAAAATGCAACTCTAACTCCTACTAAAATATTGCCTAAAAAAGAGGGTTACTCTCTTGTTGATTTTCAAATTACTTTATCTACTTATAAATAAAAATAAAAATAAAAACACAAGTTTTTTGTTTTTAGAACCTATAAAATAGGACTACTAAACCCAAAAAAAATCTCATCTCACACACAAAGTGCCTGTGACGTAGTCAGTCTCTCTTTCACTATTGTTCTTTTCTTCTTTTAAATGCAATCTGAGACCTTTTTTTTTTTATAAAAAGCAAAGTACATTTATTTCGTATGGTGGTGTGCCCTGACACCCACCCACATGAACTAAGTACAAACATTTCAAAGTTACAACATCCGAAGAGCTACATTTTTTTCTTTTTTAGAACTCAAGTTTCAAAAAATAGTGGTAAACTTTTTTTTTTTTTTTTTTTTTTTATATACATGTGATCTTCCAATTCTATCTATCAAATCTACATCATCATCATCTAAGTAGATTGCATATTATTTTAATTAACTAACATTTCAATTAGGGGTGGTTGACATATTAAATGAGAATAAATTTATAATTTTAAATATTTTTAAGAAAGTATATATATTTTTTACTATTGAACATATAAATATTTATATTTATTAATTTTTATATATATATATATATAATTAGAAGTAATTCGAAACAATACACTGATATTGACTAGTACTGAAATATTTTGTTTCCCTGACTAAACCTAAATGGTCTCTGGTACGGCATACACTTCCTTACTATGTATCACCAATTTCACATATATCCACCAATTTGTTCTCCACTGGTCACAATCAAGCACATCAAAGTTGATTTTCTCATACAACAGTCAAACCAAAAGAAAAATTCTTAAATAATGCTTAGAGTTTCAAATGGGTATACAAAATCAAGCACATCAAAGTCAATTTTCTCATACAATGGTCAAACCAAAAGAAAATTTCTTAAATAATGCTTAGAGGTTCAAATAGGTATAAAAAATTAATGGTGCATTGCTTTCTTTTTCCTTTGTCATTGATTGACATATAAAAGATTGATTATTTAGTCATTCTTGATTGGCATATGCATGTTAAGTAAACCGAATTTAGTTTCTTCAAATGTTCTTAGAAATTTCAAAGAATTTTGGGATTAGAAAAGATAAATTACAAAAAAGACATCCCATGAACTTTATGTCGAAATCAAAATGACTTATTGATATGAAATGATCAAATTAGTCGTTACATCACATTTCTATATCAAAGATTATGGAGCTAGTTTGATTTTAACAGAAAAGTGTAGAGTGCTTTTGCATTTTGTCATGAAAAAAAAGTAAAGAAAAGGCTATGAACCTTTTAGGTCCTGAACTTAACATTACTCCTCTATACATTACGGTTTATAGGTACATAGTAGCAAAGTAAAACTAATTAACTTGCATTTTTAAGGAGTTAAAAGTTGTTATGTTAAAAAATAACAAGGGGGAGGGGAAATTTATAAATGATAGATATTTTTATCTTAAATCAGTGATAGCTTATTTGATATAAATTTTTTTAATCAAAAAGCTACAAACAACCATTAATAGGTTTTACTGTTCTACATTCAAAACATCACCCTTCATCTATTTATTACGAAAATAGAAAGTGTCATTTAACTTAGAGCTCGATGTGACTCTTGCTGCAAATTCTAGTTACTTCAACTCTCGCTTAAACAAAAAATAAACCAATTAGTATACTCTTCATTCTTGAGTCTTGGCCTTATGATAAATGGCAACTATCATCTAGCTGAGTTCAAATCTTGTTTACACCAAGTGAAACCAATTAGTATCATTTGATAATAAAAATACAAATATCATCAGCGGAATGGTATTTAATTTAAACCGTATGGCATCTATTTTCAAAAAAATGTGACTTGTCAGTGACACTATATCCTATCATATTTATCCCAAAAAAAATAAATAAATAAATAAAAAATGTTACTCTTGTCATGTGACACTTTTTGTTTATTACTATCTTCCACGGGAGGTTTTTTCAACAAACTAATCTACCTATATATATTATAGACTAATTCCAAACTTTTTTGAAAACATCCCCTCCTTTTTCCACCTTAATCTGACGTCAAATATAATAAACCAACAGCACCATTAAAAAAATAAATTTCAAGGTTTATTCCTTATGTCAAAATAATTAATTATCTATTTGAAAAACAAATCAAGTGGAGAACTTTAGTTGTGATTTAAATTTTTTTTTTTTTAAAAGACATCCTGTGTAGTAAACCCTATACTAAATATTAGTTAAATAATTATGAAGCAATATTCTCCACAACTTTCTTCACCCATATCAAAGACTATTTACAATATATATATATATATATATATATATATATATATATATATATATATATATATATTTATATATCAAGTGTGTCTATGTCCATTTCGTCAACTCAAGTGTTGCCCTTTCCTCAGGATCTATTCGCTGCGGGCACAAATACCTCATCAGAGGCCATGCAATGGACAATAGCTGAACTCATCAATCATCCTGATGTTTTTAATAAGGTCAGAGAAGAGATAAAAGATGCGGTCGGTAGTACTAGACTTGTGGAGGAATCAGATGTCCCAATTCTCCCTTATTTACAAGCAGTTGTGAAGGAAGCATTAAGACTACACCCACCGGTGCCTGTTGTAATAAGAGAATGCCGCGAAGCTTGTAAAATCAAGGACTTTGATATACCTAAGAAAACTATGGTGGCAATCAATGCGTATGCAATAATGAGAGATGCAAAAATATGGGATTATCCAAATGATTTTCGGCCAGAGAGGTTCCTTGATTCCTCTAAACAAAAGATGGTATGGAATATATTCCTTTTGGTGCTGGAAGGCGAGCATGCCCAGGTTCAAAGTTAGCACTCAGTTTAGTACACACTACAGTTGCAGCAATGCTTCAATGTTTTGATTGGAAAGTTGACGGTGAGAAAGGCGACAATAAGGTTAATATGGAAGTTGGACCAGGCATATCTATGCCCATGGCTCAACCATTTAAATGCCTTCCTGTTGTTCACTACAATCCATTTGCTTCTTCTATGTAATATTATCAACAACAAAAAAACTTGGACCATTATATTGCGCTCATCCTCTCATACCACTTGCATTGAAAATTATTGAATAAATATGCAGAATTATATATGTATTTCTGCTCTCAATAACTGCATATTTACGTGGAGCGTTTCGACTTTCGAGGCACACTATGTTTAATAAAATGTTTTTATAAAAATATGTGTCCAGTAGTATAAAATAAGTATTGTTTAATTGTCTTATTCTATGTATAAGACAATGAAATGAGGTTTTTTTATTTTTTATTTTTTATATATATAGTTTTTTTGATATGTATATCTCTCATATTTGTATATCCCCGAATGACCAACAAATTAAACTAGGACCGAAAAATCTGGGGGCCCTGTTCGGTCTCAGCATCAAATGGATGGCTTTAGAGATATTGTAAATTTCTGTGGTTTCTCTGACTTAGGATATTATGGAATTGATTTTACTTGGTGTAACATGCAAGACGGTGAGGATAGAATTCAACTTAGACTTGATAGGGCTTTAGCAACTCAAGAGTGGATAGTAAAATTTTCAGGGATGCGAGTTTTTCACCTAGTTGATTCCACCTCTGACCACTGTGCTCTGCTTCTCAATTCCTCCTCCCCTCATAGATTAACCCGTTCTAGAAGATTCCATTTTGAGGCTATTTGGACAAAAAATCGGGAGTGTAAGGAAATCATAGATTCCTCGTGGGGGGTTGAGAGTGACTTGAGCACCCCCGAGGGATTTATGGAGAATTTAAACCTTTGTGCTTCAGCTCTATCCGGTTGGAGCTCATCTGTTTACGGGCATTTCCCTAAGAAGATCCAATCTTTGAGAAATACCCTGAGCTCTCTAATGCAGCAGGATAGTTCGGGTGAGTTGGATGCTGAAATTAGAGCTACCCGTAGGAATTTGAATGAACTCCTAGATGATGAGGAACTGTACTGGGGTCAGAGAGCTAAAGCTCATTGGCTAAAAGAGGGCGACAAAAATACTAAATTCTTTCATGCTTATGCTTCAGATAGGAGAAAACAAAACACTATTTTGGGGATTTGGGATGAGTTTGGAAGATGGTGTGAGGAGAAGGAAAGTATTGCGCAGGCTGCTGTGACATATTTTGAAAATATTTACACCTCTTCTTCCCCCTCTCGGGTTGAAGAAGTGGTGGCGGCTATTCCCGTAAGGGTGACGGAGGATATGAATGAAAGCTTAAGTCTTACCTTTACTAGAGAAGAAGTAGCTACTGCACTTAAACAGATCCACCCAACCAAAGCGCCGGGACCCGATGGCATGTCCGCTATTTTCTACCAGAAACACTGGGACATTGTAGGAAATAGTGTATCCAATATGGTCCTAAATGTCCTCAACAACAACCTGCCTATTTCAGAAATTAACAAAACCAATATCTCACTTATCCCAAAAAAGAACAACCCCTCTAGAATGTCCGAATTCCGTCCCATAAGCCTTTGTAATGTTATATACAAACTCATCTCAAAGATCCTTGCCAATAGACTCAAACCCTTTCTTCCCTCCATCATTTCAGAAAACCAAAGTGCGTTTACTTCGGATCGCCTCATCACTGACAATGTGCTGGTGGCATTTGAACTTATGCACTTTCTAAACCACAAAACAACGGGGAATGAAGGTTTTATGGCTGCCAAGCTTGATATGAGCAAGGCTTTTGACAGAGTGGAGTGGTGCTTCCTTAAGAGAGTCATGGAAAAACTTGGTTTCTGTTCTAAATGGGTGAATCTCATCATGCAGTGTATCTCTTCAGTTTCCTATTCCGTCCTTGTTAATGGGGCTGCCTATGGTTCCATCAAACCTACTAGAGGCCTCCGGCAGGGTGATCCCCTTTCTCCCAGCCTTTTCCTCCTTTGTGCCGAGGGGCTCTCGGCTATTATTAACGAGGCGTTTAGGAATCATTCTCTCTCTGGCATCTCGGTTAGCAGAAACAGCCCTAGTATCACTCATCTTTTCTTTGCCGATGATAGCATCCTATTTTGCAAGGCAAGCTTGGATGAATGCCAAGTTCTTAAGCACATTCTTCAGTTGTATGAGCATGCTTCTGGGCAGAAAATAAATACTGAAAAATCCTCAATTTTCTTTAGCCCAAATACTTCCCAGAACACCAAGGATACAATCTTTTCCATTTTGGGGCCAATGAATGACTCAAGACACACTAAGTATCTTGGCCTCCCATCCTTTATTGGGAGATCAAAGAAGCAGGTTTTTTCAACTCTCAAAGAGCGTGTGGGGCAAAAGCTTGCCGGTTGGAAGGGTAAATTACTCTCATTGGGTGGTAAGGAAATCCTCATCAAAGCGGTGGCCCAAGCAATTCCTTCATATACCATGAGCTGTTTTCAGCTTCCAAAAAGCCTTTGTGAGGATTTAGAGAGTATGATGAGGCGCTTTTGGTGGGGTCAAAAATTCCATGAAGCTAAGATGGCTTGGGTTGGGTGGAAGCAAATGTGTGTTGCGAAGTCAAGGGGTGGCATGGGTTTCAGGAATTTGCAAGCTTTTAATCTTGCTATGTTGGCTAAGCAAGCTTGGAGAATCCTCTCCAACCCAAATTCCCTCATCGCCCGCATTCTTAAAGCAAGATACTTTCCCACCGGTGACATTCTTAGTGCTTCTCTTGGCTCCTCTCCATCATACTCGTGGAGAAGCATTTTTAATAGCCTTTGTGTTGTTAGAAAGGGTTCCCGGTGGCGTGTGGGCAATGGCAAGCAAATCCATATTTGGGATGATAAATGGCTCCCCACTCCATCTACTCACAAAGTCATCTCGCCTCCCTCTAATTTTCCTATCTATCCTATGGTGTCGTCTCTCATTGACACGGATACAAAAAGATGGAGACCTGAAATTATTAGAGCCACCTTCCTCCCCTTTGAAGCTGATGCTATTCTAAAAATCCCTCTCAGCCGCAGTCTTCCGGATGATAAGCTAATTTGGATGGGTAATAATAAGGGTGAGTTCACTGTAAAAAGCGCATATCATTTGGCTCATTGCATGGATGAATCTGGGGCTGCTGCGGAAAGCTCTATTGGGGATCCATTAAAACCCCTTTGGAAGACACTTTGGCGCCTCAATCTCCCTGCTAAGGTCAAGATATTTGCTTGGCGGGCTTGTGTTAACGGGCTGCCTACTAGAGATAAGGTTTGTTCGCGGGGCATCTCATCCAATCCTGTTTGTCCTATGTGTGAAAAGGATGTTGAGAGTGTAAATCATGCGTTGCTTCACTGTGAATATTCTAAGCTTGTTTGGGGCTGGTGGTCTGAGATGCCTCTCTCAGTCCATAGCAATTGCTGGTCCTTCCAAGATTCGATTATGTTTCTCCTTTCTAATTTGCCTTCCAATGATCTAGAGCTTTTCCTCGCTGTGGCATGGACAATTTGGTTCAATAGAAATAGAGTTATTCATGATGAGATGCGCTCTTCTCCCTCTCAGGTCTGGCAGATGGCTGTTCACCTCATTGAAGACAACAATGTTGCGGCATCCTCTGTTTCCTGCTATCCCAGTCCTTCCCATCTGCTTGGCTGGTCCCCTCCCCCGCCGGGAGTCTACAAAATTAATGTGGATGGTTCTGCTTCAGAGCTTGAGGACTCTTCCAGCATTGGTATTATCATTAGGGACTGCTATGGACAGACAGTTGCTGCCTACTGCAAGTCTTTTGAGTCCCACTTGCCGGCGGAACTTGTGGAGGTGTTTGCCGTGGAGCATGGTCTTCTTCTTGCTAAGGAATTAAAGCTCTCTTGGATAATGGTTGAAAGTGATGCTCTCACCGTGATTAATGCCATAAATGATTCTTCTTTTGGGGCTTACTTTGGGCATATTATACAAGACATCTCCCTTGCTCAATCATCCTTTGATTTCTGCTCCTTTAAACATCTCAACAGGTCTTTTAATTCGGCAGCTCATGAACTGGCTCAATTTGCGCGTAGAAATGGCATTGTAAATTTGTGGAAAGGGGTTACCCCTCCTTTTCTAGTTCCTGTTGTTCAATCTGATTTGCTGCATTATTCTGCTTGACAGAATTCTTATTGTACTCTCTGTTTTATCTTGAAATATAAGGTCACACTTCAAAAAAAAAAAAAAAAAATTAAACTAGGACCCCTGACCCCTTACAAACTCTCGAAAAATGAAAACTTGAGTCTAGCGAAATCAGACCTCAAACAGTTCACACATGGCCACAAAGAAAAACGAAAAACAATTTCAAGCAAGCTTCGACATGTTCATACAATATATAGGCCCATTTGATGAGGGTCAAGGCCCACTTTGTTCCATTGGAAACACTCACACTCTACACCCACACACCAGAAGCCCACCAAAACAAAAATCTTCTACACCATTTCTTTCTACTCGTCTAGCCAAACCTAGACGCCACTATATCCGTAAAAATACCAACACCTCAGTTGCTCTGCCACAAGAGCAATCTGAAACACATCACCATGAATCTAACCTCAACCAAACACCATCTACCACCACAACCACCCAAAGCTTGCTAAAAAGGAAAACCCCTAAACTTGCAGTTGAGTTGGTAGCAAAGCGATTTCGAAAGGAGGTGGAGGCATCTGAACCAGTGTACTTCGACCCAGACACAACAACATTTATTCCTCAGTCAAGTCTCAGTCAGTTCATTCTAGGGGAAGGAGGAAAGTCAAACAATTCTGAGCTTGCCGATAGTTTAAATGAGGCCACCTGCCCTCATAATGATAATTTATCTCAACTGTCCAATTTTAATTCATATTCTAATTATGTTTGTGAACTTCCAAATGTTTCTATGGCCAAGGAGGCAGGCCTTATCATGCCCCCACGGTCGCCATGAAAATCCTGGAATGGAACTGTCGGAGTATCTGCAGCACCTCAAGAGTTCGAGCCTTAAGGGCTCACATAAAACGGGTTAAGCCCGATGTTATTTATTTATCTGAAACAAAGGCTGATGGTAATCGTTTGGAGTTTGTTAGGAATGCTTTAAAATTTGACAAAAAAATTGTTGTGGAAGCAAAAGGCCGAGCTGGTGGTCTATGCATTTTGTGGAAAAATTGTGCTTCTGTTACAGAAGTGAGAGTTTAATAAAAATCTCATTGCAGTAAATGTATCTGATCCTATCTGTGACTGGATGTTAATTGGTTTCTATGGCCCACCATACTACATGAAGAAGGCCAAAGCTTGGGGGAACTTATTTGCGTTGTTGGAAGCCCATCAGGGGCCCTGGTATGTATGGGGGATTTTAACTTGATTCTAAATGAGGAGGAGCAAGTTGGAGGAAACAGGGGAAGCTCTTCAGCAACAAATTTTCTGAGAGAGCTAATGTTTGAATTCAATGTTGTGGATCTTGGCTACTCCGGGAATAAATTTACTTGGGCTAGAGGTTGATGGGGTACTGTGAGGAGTCAGATATCCGAAGCCTCTCTTACTTGCGAGCTGTTGTGAAGAAGACGCTAAGATTGTACCCACCGGGCCCTATTACACCAAGAGAATGTTGTCAAAGTTGTAAAATAAGAGGATTTGATGTGTCCCAAAAAACTATGATAATCGTCAACTTGTATGCCATAATGAGAGATCCTGCTTTATGGGATAATCCAAATGAGTTTCGGCCAGAAAGGTTCTTAGTTTCCTCTAAAGAACAAGATAATTTGGATTTTAATCAAAATGAAACTGAGGAACAAAATTTTAGTTTTATTCCTTTTGGGAGTGGAAGGAAATCGTGCCCAGGTTCAACGTTGGCACTCAACATGATGCATACTACAATTGCAACCATGGTTCAATGTTTTGACTGGAAGTTTGCTGGAGAAAGTCTAGCACCAGCTACAGATTTTATCTCGTCTCTGACTTTATTGAATACCTTGGGATGGTTGATGAGCTCGGCTATTGTCCATTGCATGGCCTCTGCTGCCGTACCGGTGCCCCCAGCAAAAAGGTCCTGAAAAAAGGGCAAGTTATTTCAATCTGGTTTTGTCATGCTTTCCTTCCTTTCTTACTATACTTCTCTAAGCCTCACGTTTCCTATTAGTATAATTATACTCTTAACATAGATGTACAAATCTCAACCATTCAAGAAATTATTTCTTACTTTGTATATAAAAATCTAATATCTTGATTTCAAGTATTAATCAGATGCCATATGACATTTCTAAGATTTCTATTGTCCAGTTAAATCAATACGCCATCTAAATTAGATCAATGGCTAAATCATCCTCTTTCTCTATGATGTCATATTCTCAAAGTGACTAATGTGAAAACAATCTGTTTGTACACAAAAATTTCTCTCAATTTTGTTCACAAATGTTGACGTGTTCTGTTGTAATTAGTGTGAAATAAAAGTGATATTAGTGATGGTTAATATAAAAGTAGTATTACAGCAATTTCAACTGTATCATGTCCTTAAGCATTTTAGTTTTAATTAGCTTTTGCTAATAGTTCCAATAACCAAATGAAATGTTAGAGAATTCAAGAAAAGGAAAACTGAGGTTGGGAGGGAAAAACCTAACTTACAAGCAACAAAGCCTTGATATGGTTCCTGGTGATCTTGATCTCAGCCTTGTCATCTTGATACACCTTCAATAGTACATCCATCAAATCCTTATTCTCATCCCTCTTCCCACCCTCTTCACGTTGCTTCAACATCCTTTCTAAAATCTCATCATATCTCATGTTTAAATCCATGGCCTGCTTCCCATACAGCCAGAAAGCTAACCTCTTTAGAGGTCCCAAGGCATCCCCAAAACACATCTTTGAGCAAACCTTAAAGGACTCTTCACCAACTCCGTAATCCTATCAGCTTCATCACCCTTCTCTGAACACCTAGTGCTCATTAACATCCTGCTTACAATGTTGTTTGTCAGTCTCATAAGCTCATCACCCACATCAAACACCTCTTTTTTATTAGCATTCTCCAGCACCAAATGCACAAATTGGACTATTTCTTCGCGTCGAATGGCATGTGACCGCTCAAGCTGCTTAGAAGGGAGCATTTCTGTCATGCAAAGCTTCTTCATGAACTTCCAATAATCCCCATAAGGGGAAGGGAAAAGTCCAAGGTTTCCAAGTGGTAATTCTTTGGCAAAAGCAAAACTTGTGCGACTTGCAAAAGCAAAGTCGTGGGTTTTGAATATCTCGGCGGCCATGGAAGCTGATGAAACAACCAGGCATCATACCGCAGCCAGCCGGAGATATAGAAGAGGGCGATATTGGGTGGAGAGGCTTTGCAAGGATTTGCACAAGGGTGCACCATAGAGGTGATGAAGGTGGCCAATGACAGGAAGGCTTGGTGGACTTGGAGGGAGACGTAGATGGGTTGTTACGGGCTTGGAAGTTTTGTCGACAAAGGATATAATTAGAAAGGTTAAAGAAATAAAGGAGAGGAAGCCAAGGAGGTAGAATTGGGTATCAATCATGGTGGCTATGGCTGGTAGTAGTTTGTCTCCTACCAAGTTATATAACATTACATTGGTTGTGGATCCGAGTAGGTCAAGTGGTGCCCTCGAATTCAAATTAAGAAGAATTTAATTCTTTAGTAAATGATGCTTGTTTGCCTTTCTAAAATGGTTTGTTTTTGTTTTTTTTTGTTTTTTAAAGTAATGATATATGTAGTTATACACAATCATTTTCACTATTGTTGACGGAGAAAATGGGCAAATGTCCATTTCAAAAAGAAAAAAAAAAAAAATCCAGCGTTTTGCCTCCAAACTAATTAGGAAAATGTCTCTTTTTTAAAACTCGATTTTCCCAAAATTGAGTTATAATTTTTTTTTTTTTTTGAAACCCTATAGTGACGTTTTAAGGACCTATAGTGGCATTTTGTAACTCGATCTCCATGAAGTCAAATTACATGCAATTTTTTTTTTTCTTTTTTTACCTATAACTCAATTTCATGGAGATCAAATTACGAAACGTCACTATAGGTCTTTAAAACGTCACTATAGGCTCCTTAAAAACGCCACTATAAGGGCTTAACTCGATTTTAAAAAAATCGAGTTTCAAAAGAGGAACATTTTCCTAATTAGTTTGGGTAAGAGGGCAAAATGCTGGATTGTTTTTTGAAAAAGGATAAATGCCAATTTTTTCTCATTGTTGACATAATAAATTGTAATTGTAGCATGGTTATTGTCATAATATAATTCAACTATTAACTCACCATACATAAATATTAAGAAAAACACACTATCACCTTGAGGTTGTGAAGGCATGTGTATTTTAATCTTTTTGAAAACACGCATTCCATACCCTAATTAAATAAAGACACACATTTCAACACCAGCATTCACAGTCAAACGTGAAACAAACCATCGAGTCAGTCTCAGGCTCTCAGTATTATACCAAAGAAAGGAGTGTACGTTAAGACGTTAAGTATATATAAGGTGAGTGAGCTGCCTTATAAATTACTAACGAAGATAAGGGACAAGTAGATCATTAGAGGAGATTATGGCACTTTTCTAGCTTACATGATCCTAATTTAGCGTCCACATGATCATTAAATATTGAGGCTTCCTCTGTTAGCTTAAAGATTTGTTTCACATTCATATCCACATTTAACTATACAACGAAACGTCTCTGATTTAAAGTCAGCTTCTTCATTAATTATTAAGCAATTAAATCAGTCTCAGACTCGGTATCATGGTGGCTGTGGTTGGTAGTAGTTTGTCTCCTACCAAGTTTTATAACATTGGTTGTGGATCCGAGTCGGTCCTGTCAAGTTGTGCCCTCAAATTCAAATTGAGAAGGATTTAATTCTTTAGTAAATGATGCTTGTTTGCCTTTCTAAAATGGGTTTATTTATTTATTTTTTTATTATTTTATTTATTTGTTTTTTTTAAGTAATGATATATACAGTTATACACAATCATTTTTCACCATTATTGACATAATAAATTGTAATTGTAGCAATGTTATTGTCATAATATAAGTCAACTATTAACTCACCATACATAAATATTGTTGGAGCATTTTAATATTTTATAATTAAAATTGATTTATAATACAACATAAATGTAAAGATGTAGGAGTTAATATAGAAGATGAAGAGTTAGTAAAAATGTTTACTTTCACGTTGAAAATGAGAGAGATTATTTTATTCCTTTTAATTGTGGTGAGTAATGGGTTAATATATATTGATTTAGATATTGGGTTAGATACATACGCAAGGGGGAGGTGAAGGGAGGAGATGTCCATTTTCATTCTTCAGAAAGCATTCTTATACACTAAAAAATAAAGAGGTTCTAGTCAAAGAATGGTGTTTCTTTTGGTGGAGCTTTGGGCTTGAACTGTGCAGAGGTTGTTCTAGTTATACGACATTTGTTGGGCTGTTGTATCTTGAGAGAGACAAGTCAGAGAAGGTCTGCACCGGTTACAAATTTTAGCCAACAAAGGGCTTGAATCTCCTATAAAAGAGCGAGTGCCGCGCCTCAATCCAAATAGTGTTGTGTATTTCTTTCTCTTCAAATTAATAATATTCAAAAGTATTATTCAGTTTCTCTTTGTGTTATTTCCATTATTATTGTGTTTGCACCAACAATTTGAAAGAGATTCAACATATGGAACCTATATAAGAGAAACCAAATGAGACTGTTGGAGATCTCAACAATCCCTTTCGCTTCAAGAGAGCCCACTTCAAGAGGTGGTAAGGAAATGTCCTCTTCTATTTGAGTCTTCTCAAAGTCGCCTACATTCCCACTTACAAGAATCTTTCAAAGGTTTCTACCGATGAGATGAGTGAGGAAGAATTTCGTCTCCATCAAGGAAAAATAGATAAGTATACAAAAGATGAATACAATTGTCGCTCTTATCTTTTGAATTGTCTTGCCGATCATTTCTATGATTATTATAATACGACTTATAATTCTGTCAAGAAAATTTGAAAAGTTTTACCAAGCAAGTATGATACTGAGGAGGCTAGTGCGAAGAAGTATGCTACAAGTAGATTTTTCCGTTACCAAATGATTGATGGAAAATCAGTGATGGATCAAGTACAAGACTTCTAGATGATTGTGGTAGAATTAAGATTCGAAGGCATAAAGATAGGAGATAATTTGGTGGTAGCTGGCATAGTTGATAAACTTCCATAATCTTGGAGGGAGTTCTAAAAAACTTTGCGGCACAAACAAAAGGAGACATCCTTGGAGACTTTGATCACACGCATCCGTTTGGAGGAGGAGGCTAGAGGACAAGATGCACTCATGACACAAGATCAGAGCAATGGTAATTCCACCACAAAGGTAAACCTTATTTCAACCAATAATAATATGCCCAAAAATCATTTTCCAAGAAATGGTCAATTGAAGCCTAAAAAGAGAGTTTTTCAAAAATAATAATATACCTTAAGGATGGGGAAACCCGAATAAAAATAATAATAAGAACCAAGGACCCCCTTCACAAGATCAATTTAATAGATCTCGTTTTGTCTGTGGCAAGAGTGGGCATATTGCTCGATTTTGCAAATTTTGGAAACATGAATCTATTCTGCAGGCTAACGTAACTGAAGAGCCTTTAGTGGCTATGATTACAAACATCAATATGGTGCAATTTGTTGAAGGGTGGTGGGCAGATTTTGGTGCTAATAGGCATGTCTGTTATGACAAAGATTGGTTCAAGTTGTACACTCCCTTTGAAAAAGAAAAAACAATTATGCTTGGTGACCCGAATAAAAATAATAATAAGAACCAAGGACCCCCTTCACAAGATCAATTTAATAGATCTCGTTTTGTCTGTGGCAAGAGTGGGCATATTGCTCGATTTTGCAAATTTTGGAAACATGAATCTATTCTGCAGGCTAACGTAATTGAAGAGCCTTTAGTGGCTATGATTACAAACATCAATATGGTGCAATTTGTTGAAGGGTGGTGGGCAGATTTTGGTGCTAATAGGCATGTCTGTTATGACAAAGATTGGTTCAAGTTGTACACTCCCTTTGAAAAAGAAAAAACAATTATGCTTGGTGACTCTAGCAAAACCAAGGTTCTCGGGAGTGGTGAGGTTGATTTGAAATTCACTTCTACACGTGTGCTAACTTTGAAAGATGTGCTTTATACTCCGTCCATTAGAAAGAATTTGATGTCAAGTTTTTTACTTAACAAGGCTAGCTTCAAGCTGATTATAGAATCTGATAATTATGTAATCACTAAAAATGGATTATTTGTGGGCAAGGGTTATGCTTGTTATGGAATTTTTAAATTGAATGTTGAGAATTATAATAAAGCATCTACTAGTTCAATTTACATGCTTTCTTCTATTAATTTTTGGCATGCTTATTTGTATCATATAAATAGTAGATATGTGGGAATCATGAATAGTTTAGGATTAATTTCAAGACTGTTAAAAGATTTTGAAAAATATGAAACTTGTAGTCAAGCTAAGATTACAAAAAGGCCTCATAAAAGTGTTGTAAGCATCTACTAGTTCAGTTTACATGCTTTCTTCTATTAATTTTTGGCATGCTTATTTGTGTCATATAAATAGTAGATATGTGGGAATCATGAATAGTTTAGGATTAATTTCAAGACTGTTAAAAGATTTTGAAAAATGTGAAACTTGTAGTCAAGCTAAGATTACAAAAAGGCCTCATAAAAGTGTTGTAAGAAATACCGAATTGCTTGAGTTAATTCACTATAATTTATGTGAATTTGAGGGAATTTTAACTCGTGGAGGAAATAGATATATTATCTCTTTTATTGATGATTTCTCAAAAGATACAACTGTTTATTTGTTGAAAAATAAAAGTGATGTTTTTGAAAAATTTCAAGATTTTTTAAAAGAAGTTGAAAATCAATTCAGTAGAAAAATAAAAATAATAAGAAGTGATAGAGGCCATGAGTATGAATCAAGTAGATTCAACTCATTTGCTCAGTATTGGGGAATTATCCATGAAACTGCTACACCATATTCACTTGGTTCTAATGGTGTGGCTGAAAGAAAAAATAAAACTCTAATTGAGTTAACAAATGCCATGTTAATTGAATATTGTGCATGTTTACATTTTTGGGGTGAAGCTATTTTAACTGCATGTCATGTTTTGAATAGGGTGCCACTTAAAAAGTCACATGCCACACCTTTTGAGATGTGCAAAGGACATAAGCCAAATTTAGGATATTTGAGAGTATGGGGTTGTCTTGCTTATATGTAAGGCTTACTGACCCTAAAATACCTAAATTAGGTATAGGAACTACTACTTGTGCTTTTCTTGGTTATGCGATTAATAGTACAGCTTATAGATTTTTTTAATCTTGAAAACAAAATAATTTTTGAATTTGGTGATGTAATTTTTCATGAAGAAAAATTTCCTTTTAAATCGAAAAATAGTGGGAGCGAAGAAAATAGTTTGTCATAACCTAGTTCTTTTACTTCTTATTTACAAAATCAAGAAAATTTTGAAATGGAACCTAGAAGGAGTAAAAGAGCTAGAGTTGAAAAGGATTTTGGTCCTAATTATTATGTTTTTAACATTGAGGAAAATCCTCAAAATTTAAAAGAGGCTTTGATATCACCTGATGCTATATTTTGGAAAGAGGCTGTAAATGATGAGATGAAATCTCTAATTTCTAATAAAACTTGGAAATTAGTAGATCTTCCACTTGGTTGTAAGATCATAGGATGTAAATGGGTCCTTAGAAAAAAGTTAAATCTGGATGGGTCAATAGATAAGTTTAAAGCTAGACTTGTTGCAAAAGGCTTTAAACAAAAGGTTGATCTTGATTTCTTTGATACATTTTCTTCGGTAGCAAGAATTACCTCTATTAGATTGTTAATTTCTATTGTTGCAATTTTTGATTTGAAAATTCATCAAATGAATGTAAAAACTGCTTTTCTAATTGGGGACCTAGAGGAAGAGATTTATATGGACCTACCCGAAGGCTTTGTAGAGACCAGACAAGAAAGCAAGGTATGTAAGCTAACTAAATCCCTATATGGCTTAAAATAGACGCCTAAACAGTGGCACGAAAAGTTTGATTTCTACATGATTGAGAATGGTTATAAATCAAATGAATGTGATAAATGTGTTTATTCTAAATCATGGAATAATTTACATGTTATTATTAGCCTCTATGTGGATGATATATTGATTTTTGGCTCAAATATGCATGTTATAAATAAGACAAAAAATATACTTAAAAGCCATCTTGATATGAAAGATCTTGGTAAGGCTAATTTTATTTTGGGCATGAAAATTACAAAAACATGTGATGGAATATTCACTTATCAATCACATTTTGTTGAGAATTTTGAGAAAATATAATTTTCATGATCACAAAAGTATAGCTACTCCTTTTGATTTTAGTGTTCATTTATTTCCTGTGTATAATGATAATGAGATTTGTAATCAAAAGAATTACGTTAGCATCATTGGTAGTTTGCATTATGCTACAGATTGTACTAGACCTAACATTGCATATGCAATAGGTGTGCTTAGCAGATTTACTAGCAAGCCTAGTAGAGATCATTGGCTAGCTATTAAATGAGTCATGAGATATTTAATTGGTACCAAAAGCTATGACTTATTTTATAAAAAATACCTTGCCGTGATTGAAACTTTTAGTGATGCCGATTGGAATACTTGTCAGGTGATTCTCTCTCTACCATTGGTTATATTTTTACCTTAAGTAGTGGTAGTATTGTTGGAAATCTAGAAAGCAAACAATAATTGCTAATTCAACAATAGAAGTTGAATTAATAGCATTAGCTTCAGGTAGTGAAGAGGTAAATTGGCTTAGAGATTTGTTATATGAAATTTCACTTTAGGAAAAGCCAATTCCACCTATATTAATTCATTGTGATAGCACTACTGTAATTGGTAGAGTTAAAAATCGTTATTAAAACAGTAAATCCAAACCTATAAGAAGAAAACACAGTACCGTGCGATCTTATTTGAGTAGTGGCATCATAATAGTGGATTATATTAAGTCTAATGATAATCTTGTAGATCTATTTACCAAGGCCTTGGTAAAAGATAGAGTCTGGAATATATCGGGAAGGATGAGACTAAAGTCCATAGATTCATGAGCCATGTATAAGGATACCCAACCCAAGGACCAGAGATCTTGAGAATTGGGTTCAATAAGAAAAACAAACCATACGATGGTCATAAGAAATTCACTATTTACTTGTTTAACTATTTATTTTGTAAATAATTTTCTAATTGTTCATCTCTATGATGTAAGTGCATTTAGCCTATAATGTGGAAAGGTTGTGTAAAAAACTCTTAATGAAATTTGTAACTCATATGAGTGGGGGTGTTAGAATTACAAGAGCACCCTTAACAAAATTTCACCTATATGAGTGTGGGGGTGGAGCTGCTTCCTATGAGATTTGGACTTAATCTCAAATATACTAATGAAACTGGGATCAACACATGGTCGTAAAGTGCTAGCTATAAAAGCTCATGTCAACACATGGGTTGTTATGTGTAAGTAGTGACACTTAATTACCCCAAAGCAGTCCTAGTTCAAGTCAGAGACCATTATGACTTTGGAGTTGAGATCGTTGTTTTACTAAGTGAAGGTTCAATGCAGAGCACACCTTCATGATGCATAATGACCCGTCCTTGCCTGGTAATTTCTCTTTAACTAAAAAATTTAATAATAAAATGAGTGGGGGATTGTTGGAGCATTTTAATATTTTATAATTAAAATTGATTTATAATACAATATAAATGTAAAGATGTGAGATTTAATATGGAAAATGAGGAGTTAGTGAAAATGTTTAATCCCACATTGAAAAGGAGAGAGATTATTTTATTCCTTTTAATTGTGGTGATTAATGGGCTAATATGTATTGATTTAGATATTGGGCTAATATGTATTGATTCAGAAAGGGAGGAGGTGTCAAAAATGGAAATGAATTAGCCTCTTGGATTCTCCTTCTTGACAGCTCATTCAGAATAATTACCATATCCGTTGGTGAGTGAATGACTTGAATTAATACTCCATCTTTATTATGGTAAATGAAGAGCCATTAACCCACTTAGTGGACTATCCGTTTAGGCCTTTTCATTTTTCAAAAACTCTTTATCTCATACATTAATTGTGTAACTCCAACCCATCAGATTAATATCCAACAATTAATCTTGTAACACCCACTACATCAGAATAATGGACCTAATTAATCAAATTAATTTGGTTAAGAATTTCATAAGGCCCATTGAGCCTATAAGTAGACTCATTCAGACCTAATACCTGTTACAACATTAGTACACCAAAAAATCCATCAAATGCAAGCATTCTTATACACTAAAAAATAGAGAGGTTCAAGTTAAAGAAGGGTGTTCCTTTTGGTGGAGCTTTGGGCCAAGGTTATCAGACCTGGACCAGACCGGGCAGTCCGACCGAGTTAATTGGGAACCAAATTGAAATTCGATTTTTTTAGCATAGAGAACTGGGCATGCCTGTTAATTTCGTGAACCCCTTTAATCGGGTTTGGATCGCACGGTTCATGCAGAACCGGTGGCATGAACCGTGCGGTCTAACTCAGGTTCAAGCATGCCTCTTAAATAAGAAAAAAATCAGAAAAGTACGCTTACCAGGTTTAGAACCTAGGCATGGTCAGAGTTGAAGCTAAAGCCTAACCACTGAGCTAAGCTTGCAAGTTGATGCTCAACAATAACCAAAAAAAAAAAAAAAAAAAAGACTTAAAGTAAACTTAACACAATTTTTTTATAAAATTTTTTATTTTATAAAAACAACTTAACACATTTCTATTCTACTTAATTAAATTATCCATCTCTTACAAGGAATAAAAAAAATTATAATTAAAATCCTTCAAAGATATTTAACTTTACTTCAAAAATTAATCATAAATTTTAATGTTTACATGATTATTATTTTATTTTATTAACTTTCTTATTTAATTATTAAATATATGCTTGAAAATCATTAAATTTTCCTCACATATATAGATATATTAGTCAATTTTGCTAGTTTTATAAATTTAATATCTATATTTAGGTTTTAATTAATTCTTAAAGTAATGATGACGTCATCGCGGTTTGACCTTAAAAACCTTGAACCTCTCCCTTTATTGGTTCTTTGAATGGTCCGGGTCTAAAAACCATGCTTTGGGCTTGAACACTTTGTGCAAAGGTTGTTGTAGCCATATGGCATTTGTTGGGCTGTTGTGTCCTGAGGGAGACAAGTCAGAAAAGGTCTGCACCAGTTACAAAGCTTAGCCAACCAAGGACTTGAATCTCCTTAAAGAGGGCAATGTTGCGCTTTAGTCCAAATAGAGTTGCGTATTTCTTTCTTTTCAAATTAATAATATTCAGAAGTATTATTCAGTTTCACTTTGTATTATTTCCATTATTATTGTGTTTACAATGACAAATATTAAGAAAAACACACTATCACCTTGAGGTTGTGAAGCACTACTAGCATGTGTATTCTAATCCCTTTTTTTTTTGGGTAGAAATATTTAATCTTTTTGAAAACACACATTCTGTACCCTAAATAAATAAAGACTCACGCCTGGAGCGGTTTCAACGTGTCAAAATCACCCATGTGTTTAGGGAGGCAAATAGATGCGCTGATAATCTTGCTAGAGAGGGCTGTTCTTTTTCTAGAACTTTTGTAGTGCTTGGTGCATCGCCTAATGATGGCTTATGTAATATTTTAAATGCAGGTGCTGTTGGGTTGTATTCCTTAAGGCTTTCAGCTAGAACATCACCTTTTATGGTTAGTTAATTTTAATGCAATATCCTTTTAACCAAAAAAAAAAATAAAGACTTACGCATCTCAACACCAGCATTCACAGTCAAACGTGAAACAAACCATCAAATCAGTATCAGACTCTCAGTATTATACCAAAGAAAGGAGGAGTCTACCTTAAGTATATATAAGGTGAGTGTGCTGCCTTTTCAATTACTAACTAAGAGATAAGGGACAAGTAGATCATTAGAGGAGATTATGGGACTTTTTTAGCTTACATGATCCTAATTTAGCGTCCACATGATCATTAAATATTGAGGCTTCCTCTGTCAGCTTCTTCATTAATTATTAAGCAATTAAATTTCAGTTATTTTCTGCCGCCTCCCCTCCTCTGGACAAAAACTCACTCAAAACAAATTAAAATTAACAAAAATAATGGAAAGGTTGTTCAAGGTTTAGCCTTGTTAGGTTTTGGCTAACAAGGCTAGCTCCAAGAAGGGTTGAACGAGTTGATCAAGTTGAGACAAGTATTAAAGGTTTAAGACTCGTTCCATTTAACTTAATTTATTTTGACGATGAGCAAGCTAAGCTCAAACTAATTAATTACCAAGCTATATTACATATTCAAACTTAGTTATTTTCTTGTCTAGTAGGTTTGACTTAGTTTACAAGTTAATTATTTTATTATTTTCCCATATATAGTGAGTACCACTGAATCAATTTTTTTTTTCTCCTATACAAACTTATTCTAATAAATAAATAAATTATAGTTGAAATTGTATTATAATTTGCACTACAAAAAAACGGGGCTATCCCAGCGTTTTGAAAAGTGCTGGGATAGCCCCAAAAAGCGCTGGGATAGGGTCAAAATTCCTATCCCGGCGTTTTTTTTCCCGGCGCTTTAGACCGCCGCTTTTTGAATGTGGGGATAGGGTCGTGCGGACCTGTACCAGCGTTTTTCAAAAGCGCGGGGATAGGTCCCAGCGCTTTCAAACCCTGTTCCGGCATTTTTAAAAGCGCTGGGACAGCCTTTATGAAAATGTGAAGATAACCTATACCAGCACTTTTGGAAGGCCTATACCAACGCTTTTGAAAGCGCTGGCATAGGTAGTACCTATTCCAGCGCTTTCAAAAACGCTGGTATAGGTCTTGAATCTGTATAATTTAAAAGGACCTATGCTAGCGCTTTCAAAAGCGCTGGTATAGGTCCTTTTTTTTTAAAAAAAAAAAAAAATTTAATTTTATAGACCTGAAATATACCTACAATACATATTTTCCAATACATATTTTATAACACCTGTAATGAACCACAATTCATATTTTTACAAATAATAATGCAAAAACCAAAAACATAGATTAATAGAATTTGATTCATAGATTTTTTACAATAATAATGCTAAGACCAAATGTGAAAGTTTTTGATTCACAAAAAGCCTAAGTCATGCCAATCACAGGACAAACCAATAACCTGAAGAACTCAACCTAGGCAACCACAAGATCAGCATCAATCTACTTGCACCATACCAATAAGAGAAATTACCACATTCAAATAAGCGATGACCTTGCAAACATAAAATGGCCCCAAATTGAACCACATTCAGCAACAATTGATCTCTACAGAAGTTTCGTGCAACAAGGAACAACGATTCCTTTTGAGGGAACAATATATTAAACAATGTATGCGCAAAAAGTGAAATCTAGAGAACTAGAAAAAAGTCATAAATTTTAGACCCATAATTACCGGCCAGCCAACAATAAGGGAAAGGAAACTTCATGTATTATGCTCCAATAGAAGAAACATGTTGATCTACAGAATTGTAGCAAAAAAAAAATTGATCTACAAAAGCTTGCTACAACAAACACCTTTAAAAATAAATAAATAAACCTTGCACCCAAATCTATTAAATAAATGGAATGAAGTCATACTTGGACCATTCTTAATCTACCTGTCCCTCAACAAATGCCTTAAAAAGAAACCATGCACCAAGTCATTCCTAGAAAGCCTAACTCGTGTTATAGGATGAACCAAAAAAGCTGTATTATTTTCCCTGGCAACCATATTAAGGTCAAAAACTTTGTTAATCTACCAGTCCCTCAACATCAACAGGCATTACCACATTCAAACTAAATGACAAAAATTTAAACAAGAGAAGACACAGAAACAAGAAGAATTGCAAGGGAAATTTCAAGCCCTCCCTAGGTGAGACATGAATTTATGGATGTGAAGGAAACCAAAGCCTAAGAAAAGAATTTACAAGCATAAGTATCAAAAAGAATTAAAACAATACAAAAAATTTATAATTCTTATGATTGCAAGAGAGAATAATGAAAGCAGGCAGAAAATAGAGCTTATCACCAAATGAAAAGTTCAGTTTATTAAAGCTGCTAAGCACAAACACAAAAAAATTAAAAAAAAAAAAACTAGTTCCTGTAGACAAACAAAGAATAGATTTTTAACATGTGAATTGCAGAAGTTGCAGAACAACAAACGAAAGAACTATCCATTTCAAATGAAATTAAACAAGCAAAAAGTTTTTTAAGTTCTCATGATTGCAAAAGAGAATGATGAAAGCAGGAGAAAAAGAGAATTTATCAACCTAATCAAACTTGGCTGCTTAAATTGCCAAGTACAGCAGAAGAAAAAAAAAAACAGTTCTATATACATATAAGTAATAGAATTTTAACATGCACAGAGAATCACAGGAGTTGCAAAACAACAAATGAAAAAACAACTATATTTCAAAGAATGCAAAAATATAAAGATAAATCCTTTCTAACTTAGAAAGCCAAGCTCTTCTTTGTTGCTAGATATTGGGGGACAAGGAAATCAAGTAGCAACAATCCAAGTTAACAAATTACGATGCATACCAATGTAACTCCCAGAAAGCCCACAAATGCCAGGAGAAGAGAAAGCAAAAGCGTTCCCTCAAGACACACTACGATTAAAATTGTGGACTACAACAATACTAAGCACTGCCAGATTAAGCTATGAATTCATTATTGAAGTTGCCAACACATAATGACCAAAAATAAAATAAGACAGCTAGACAAAGGAAGAAAAATTGCAATAGAAATTTCAAACCCTCACTTTGCAAGACTTGGAATTATAATTCTTCTCGAAAATGAAACCTAGGAAATTTAGTCACAAACCCAAGTATTAGACAAAATTAAAACAACAAAAATGTATCCTTAAAATTATAGTGCTTGAAGGAGAGAAAAACAAAGGGGAAGAAAAAGGGAGTTTATCGCCAAACTCAGCTGCTTAAGTTGTGAAGCACCCAAACAAAAACATCTTGCTTCCTGCATACAGACAATGTGACAATCCAAACTAGAAAAAGAGCTGCTAGCACAACATAACCAAGTTCCACTATAAGCAAGAAAACATCAATAGAAACAAGACAAGAAGACAAATGTACAAGTGCTATGTGAAAGATGACCACACGAGCAAACTGAAAAACAGAATTCCAGCTACATAGTTTGGAATAATTATAAATTATAAGATTTTACTTCTAAAGGAAAATATAAAAAATTTATAAAGAGCAAGACTACTCAAAAGCATGTTTCATCAAGAAGCAACCAAACAAAATCAACCTAGCTTAAGTACCACAAATGCATCACCACTTAAATTAAAAAAACTGACAAAGTAGACAAGCAAGATATCCAATCTCCAATAATAAAAATGTAGATTAAAATAATTAGTCATTATTATCATTATATATATAACAGAAAACCAAAAACCTCTTAAGGGTCAAGCAAGAAGTTAAGGGCGTATTAGGATCAAAAGCAAAAACTAAAACACAGCTGTAATAGAAGCCTGTCCTCAACCCAATGTCAGTCCAACAATTGTTTTTCTAACTCATGTGTATCTTACTCCAATACTTAAAACTTCAAATTAAGAAAAATAATAATGAAATCAAGACATAAAGAGAGCTTATTACCTGAGGTCCCCCATCAAACTTTGCCACCCAAGTAGATATACAACATGAAAATTTTTAAACACAAGAATTGGGGCAACAAAGCCATAAGCCACAAAATATCACCCCCACACAATCCAACTATACAAACCACATCCAATATATCACTTGTTTTGACTTTTTAGTTTTTTTTTTCGAATTAGGTTAGAACTTAGAAACTATACAAATAATCCACACACCTATAAGTGCTGAAGTGCATGAAAAGGTACCATCTAGACCAATGGATCCAGTGGTTACTTGTTTGACTTTGACAACAAGAATCGGTGCAGCAGCAAATTAAAAAGACACTGGACATTATCCACACAATTAAAAAAGAAAATAAAATAAAATACACTAACTACTTACCCAGTACTTTTTTTGGAGAGATAACTAGTACCTAATTAAACAATGATGCAATCCACACAATGAGAAGGAAAAAAAAAATTTTAAAAGAGAATAAAGTCAAACATAATTGTCTTTGCAAACTAACAGTAAAATACATACATATATTATTAATTATTAATTCATAACTTGGTGAATGAAGGTGATTGAGTTTCGTTGGAGTCAATTAACGTGAAGTCTTTTGACTTGTATTTGATAGCCACAGAGTGTTTAAACCTTAAAATTATTAAACTTTCACAATATACAATAGATATAAAATATGATTGTGAAGTGTGAATGCATGGATTCTAAAGCTAGCAACTCAGTCAATAGATCGACTATATATTATATGTTTTAATATATAATATAATATGCTACATTTACTCAATCATGCCCGACATAAAATATTCAAAAACCCTGGTGCTACATTTGCTCAATGAGATACAAAATAAATAATAAAAAACACAAAGCAAAAACCTCGTTTCTACTTTTTTTATTTCCACTCCTTCAAACAAAGTAACCAGCTTAGTTGCCCCCAAACAGTTATCGAACTAAAACTTAACTATAATACAAAATTAACTTAATTATGAACTCGATAATATCATAAAACCAAAGAAACAAAACCTATATCCATTTTTTTCCTACAATTTCTAAGCAACCAAACACAGATGAACAACAGTTTCAAACACGAAAAATCCCAAACTACATAGAATGAATAAACAAAGTAAATGAACAAGGACCTTTTTTGCGGCCAGCAGCGAGCAGATCGGTACGGCTCTTGTTCTTGTCCATCTCCACACAAATCACAACCACACACAAGTCTCAATCACCATTAGGGACTCCACCTCTTTACAATGCCTAGAACAACAACAAAAAATGAATATTCAACATAAATAATCAAATGTCCATGTTTGCTGTTTGGTAGAAGAGAAAATTCTTATAAGACTCAACATTCAAAATCTTAGTTTCATGCATTTTTCCCACTGACCAAACAGAACGTTAAAAAGGAAATTCTAAAAGGAACTGATTCGAATTTTTCTACCAAATTAAACCCTAACTATCAATCAAACGGTAAATTGTTTGAAAACGAAAACAGATTGATTTGTGAAACATCAAAAACGAACTAAACTTTAACCAAAACCGAAACTTTAAACAAAACCAAAACTAAAACCCATACAATCAACCAACAGTTACACAAAAATATACACATAATCCAAACCAAACTTCAACCAAAATCAAAAATAAAAAACCAGAAATTTAACAACAAATATATATACAAATATTGCTACAAAATAGAAATGAGAGCTAGAGAGACTTACCTTGCTTTGTACAGAGGCAGATTAACAATTTCTAATGTAAACCTTAGAGAAAATTTTTGTTAGCACTACTGCCACCTATAGTTCCTCCAAAATAAAGCAAACTTTAACCAAAATCAAAAATAAAAAGCCACAAAATGAACTAAACTTTAACCAAAACCAAAACTAAAACCCATACAATCAACCAACAGTTACACATAAATATACACATAACCCAAACCAAACTTCAACCAAAATAAAAAATAAAAGACCAGAAATTTAACAACAAATATATATACAAATATTGCTACAAAATAGAAATGAGAGCTAGAGAGACTTACCTTGCTTTGGGTAGGGTTTGTGGTTTTGGGTAATATTTTTGTGTTTGAAATTTCAGAAAAAAAATGGTGGGTTTTGAGTAAAGAAGAAGAGAGGAAGAGGAGAAATGGGTTAAGGAAGAGGGAGAGGGAGAGAAAATGTGGGTGAGACGAAAATATCTGAAGTAAAGAAGAGGGAGACCAAAAACGAGAGGCCAAAGTGGTGGGAAGGTGAAAAAAATAAGTGGGAAGTCTGAAAATTTTTAAGTGGTGCGAGGGACCTATCCCAGCGTTTTGGAAACATCTATCCCAGCGCTTCTAAAAGCGCTAGGACAAGCCTCTTTTCATAAGGGAACGGAGAGACCTGTCCCAGCGCTTTTAAAAGCCCTGGGATAGGTCTTTCTCATTCCCTTATCAGAATGACCTATCCCAGCGTTTTGGAGAGACCTATCCCAGCGCTTTTAAAAGCGCTGGAATTGGTGGACCCTATTCCAGCGCTTTCAAAATCGCTGGGACAGGCCTCTTTTCATAAGGGAACGGAGAGACCTGTCCCAGAGCTTTTAAAAGTGCTGGGATAGGTCTTTCTCATTCCCTTATCAGAATGACCTATCCCAGCGTTTTGGAGAGACCTATCCCAGCGCTTTTAGAAGCGTTGGAATAGGTGGACCCTATTCCAGCGCTTTCAAAAGCGCTGGGACAGGCCTCTTTTCATAAGGGAACGGAGAGACCTGTCCCAGCGCTTTTAAAAGCGCTGGGACAGATCTTTCTCATTCCCTTATCAGAATAACCTATCCCAGCGTTTTGGAGAGACCTGTCCCGGCGCTTTTAAAAGCGCTGGGACAGGTTTTTCTCATTCCCTTATCAGAATGACCTATCCCAGCGCTTTTGGGCTTCCTATACCAGCGTTTTTGAAAAACGCCGTTATAGGCCTCCTATGGTAGCGCTTTGTAAAGCGCCGACAAAAAGCGCTGGTATAGGCTTACCTATTACGGCGGTTTGTAAAAACGCTGGGACAGGACGATTTTTTTGTAGTGTTGAGTTAATAGGATAAGTTGAATTTTGTTTATGAACTTAGAAAATAAAATTCAATAACATTGTATTGTTAAAAATTAAATATATTTTATACTACAAAATAGACTATTTATATTATTAATAAATATAAATTAATAAATTAATATTTTATTTATTATTTGTAAACTTACACAACCTAATCTCAAGTCTATACAATATTGGCTTTCTGTGGAAATATTATGTTTTGTACACTAAATGTGAGAAAGCAAGCAATAGCCACGCTTGTTTGGTAATGACCAACTTGGGAGATGAAAAGCACCCTCATGGTTGTGATGGTCGTGATCTACATGGTTGAGATGTTTTATGATGTGATATTAGCTAGATCCCAAACATTGTGGGGATGCTAGATCCTAGCCTTAATATCTTGAAATCTTGCAAAAAGTTACAAACTTATCTAAAAGGCTAACCAATATTATTTTGTGATCAAAGTTTATGATGCCAAAAATCATCAATATGTTATTCATCCAATGGAACCAATGCATTTTTCAAATGTCTGCAAGATAAAAGAGAGATTTTGGTGAAGAAAACACCAGTGGGGTGTTTTCTTAAAACCCTCTGATGATAAAGTGAGAATTAGCCCATATACTTTGTATATAGATAGTGTTTTGTAGTAGTTTTTGATGTATCTTAGCAAGTGAGACGGATTGTTCCTTTTATAGGTGATTTGGATAGTTGCTGTGCACATAAATGTTTTCGTGTACATAATTGCAGGTAATTATTTCCCTATGTGTAATGGTTTTTGTCTTAATGGGAGTTTAAGGTCAATGAGTAACGTTCGACATTAACTAGGTTTTATTGCTTTTGTAATGTATCAGATGATTGGGTTCATCATCTTTAATGATCAGTAGTTACAGAACCCGTTGAAGGTTCTTTTGTTACATTAATATTAATGCTCATTTAGTGTTGTTTGTACGATACATTTTCTGTTTCATCGAAAGTCATAAGAAAAACGTGATGAAAAATCTAGAAGCATTAATTTGACAAGTATGCTACTATTGTTATTTTCCTAATGAAAATACTAAGTTGATCTAAGTGTTGCATAATGTGTTTCTCATTTGATAGGTCTATGAAAATGTTATTTTGAATAGTTATACTATTTATGATCATGAGAGAACAATTATGTTGAAATACATTATATATTATATATAATAAAAAGTAATAATATCTCATAAAATAAATTTATCATTAAATGTTTTGCTATTCTTTTATGTAAGATGTTATCTTAATAGAATGATTCATATTCTTTATGAAAAATACCCAAGAATGAAAAACTTATCAAATGGCTGTTATTAATTTATGAACAACTATATATATATATATATATATATATATGAGTTAGATTCAAGTTACACCTAGTGTAACTCTAAGTAATGTTACACCACCCAATAACTTGTTATTAAATTTATATTTTAAGAATCCCACCGTTAAATTACATGTTCTATACGTGCTTAACATGCATGCCAATTTTCATGCTAATTAGATGTTATTTACCATGTGATCCATAAACTCATCTTTTATAAATTATTTTAAATAACAAGAACTTAAATTTAAACAATTGATTGATAATATGACTATTAATCTTTGATCATCGTGAAATTTTGCAAGCATAGAGAGTATATGAATATAATGTAATCCAACGGTAAATTTGTCAAAATTCGAATCTAATAATAAGTTATTAAGTGGTGTAATATCGCTTAGAGTTACACTAGGTATAACTTGAACCCAACTCTCTCTCTCTCTCTCTCTCTCTCTCTCTCTCTCTCTCTCTCTCTATATATATATATATATATATATATATATATATTTATTACCATGAGAGAAACAATTGTGTTGAAATATGGATTTATTATTTCGATTAACAGGTAATTTCTCTTGAAAGAGGTATAATATATTATATGAAATGTTTTTTTTTTCCCATGAAAATAGAATGATCTACTTATCTTTATAAAAAATATATAAGTTGTTTTAATAGTTTCATAAATATAAGTTGTTATTATTATTTTTTTTTTTTGAGAAACAATCACGCATGTGAATATGAAAACAAGAGTTTATGTCTTTATTAAATAGTCTTTATGAAAGACTCTTTCATAAAGACTATTTAATAAAGTCTTTCATAAAAGACTATTTAATAAAGACGTAAACTCTTGTTTTCATATTCACATGCGTGATTGTTTCTCAAAAAAAAAAAAATTCACATGCGTGAGAATTTTCTAATAATAGATCTAAACTAAAGCATTTCATTGAAGGACAATGAATAGTCTCCTCTTTAGTCTTTATTTCAATTTATTCAAATTCTTTGAATATGTTGAAAGAGTAAGATAGGATTAGAAGTCAACAGGGCCAAAGGAAGAGTTAAAGAGTAGCCAATAGACCTTGGGATGGTAATTTAACTCGAATCTCAGACAAAATATTGTACTAACTTTCAGATCTAATTGGATTTTTCTAACTCTTGCATTGAAGTCAACATTTTCACTATTTTTTTTAACTTTTACATATTCACATTTTCACTTTTGTCTTTGTTACCCAATAATGTTATATTTATTAAGCCAAAATTGTCTTGAATATGAGAATGTAAAATTAGAAATGTCATATATTATAGAACATGTTAACCGGGACACTTAATAAAAGTGTATTGATTATACCGTAGCTGGGTGTGAGGAAAGTAGTATCTTGTCCTCTGCATGCAATGAAATACGAAACTGTACCATATAATATATATTGTATTTTATTTTATTTATTTTTGATAATCTTCCATTCAAAAAAACAAACACAAAACAAACATCAAGGGGAATCCTCCTTACACGCTACAAATAGAGCAGCAGGGAGGTTCCCCGAATTGAAAAAGCAAGAACAGGGGCGGAGCCACGTTGCCCCTTGGGGGGGCCGAGGCCCCTGCAAAAAAAAAAAAAAAAAAGTCCACTAGCCTATATAGAAATTTTAATTTGGACCCCCCCCCCCCCCCCGATGATGTACATCCGCCCCCCCCCCCCCTCCCATTTCTGTTCAATTCACTCCCAGCCCCAGCATGCTCTAGTTTCATTTGTAGGCCTCTTTTATCCTCTAATAAAACAAAACATGACCCACTTATATTAAATACCCAAAGGCATTACCAACAAAATAACACTTTATCATCCATTTTCAAACTCAAAATTAGAACCCTTTCTTTTGCTATTCTTTTTATTCTCTTCTTGTCTTCTGTATACACGCCACCGCCCACTCCACTGGTACTAGCAGCCCCAAAACAAAACAAAACCTTAGCTCAACCCTCCTCTCAAACTCAATCCTCACGATCCAAAAAAAAAAAAAAAAAAAAAACCTGACCATTATTTTCTTTCTTCTTGCTTTCTTAAAATAAATCATTTAGAGCGTGAGTTTTCAGTTTTCTTTTCTTTCTTCAGAACTACACCTTCATTTCTTTTTAGTGTTTTTTTTTTTTTTTTTCCTCAACTATATACACTTACTTAAATATTTGCATGCTCTTTAATTTTTCATAGATTTTTAGAGAAATATATGATTGAAGGCATGGGGAGGTATGAATAACATCCATATAATTAATAATAGTAATGATGATAGGTTGATTTTTTAAATTATAGTGGAAATTTTGTTTTTTTCTTAAGTATGAATAACATCCATATAATTAAGTAAAAATTTCTAATTAAGATTTTATTTTTTAAGTTATTTTCAGGTTAATTTTTGAGTCATATTCTTAAAGTTAAAAGAATTATGAGCAAATGAAAAACAATTGATGCATTCTTTAAGAAAAAAGATGTTAGCAATTCAAAATTTAGGACACCTGTGGCTGTAGAAACAAATGTGGCTGTAGAAATAAATGTTGATATCTCAATTCCTAATGAACACCCGTTCAAATGTTCAAGAATTCAATCTAAAGAGATAATCGTGATCCCGGATCACGTAAAAAAATATGTGAATTTCCTATCAACAAACAAGATGAATCCGACAAGCTTATCTCAAAGAAGGTCCATATCAACCTAAAAATATAGACTGTCAATACAACGATGATAATCATCGTCATCGAAAATCGGCCCCCCATGTAAAAAATCCTAGCTACGCCCCTGTATGTGGTGCATTGGCTAGTGATCACGTTAATGCTGGTGATCATGATGGATTCTGCTGACCCAATGGCATTTGTAGTACCTTAGATAATTCAAGTGGGAGAGCATTTTGCTCATGTCCTGATGAATTTTCTCCCTTGATCCAACTTGACAATTGGGCAGGGTGTAAACCAAATTTTCCATTGCCTAGCTGCCACAAGGGATGGGAAAAAAATAAAGAGCTTGTAGATTTTGTAAAGCTTAAAAACGTGGACTTTCCATTCACTTCATATAAACTAGTTGAAGGACCTCAGGTCAATGAGGCAAGCTGTAGATAGCTATGCCTCGACAATTGCTTGTGTGTTGTGGCCATTTATGAGGAAAAAGGTAATTTATGTTGGAAGAAAAAGTATCCTCTGTCCAATGGAAGACAAAGCCAAATATTACTAGAAGAGATCTCATCAAGTTACCTAAAAATCATGGTTCAGATAAGAAAGATCAGTCTGTGGTAGTTATCTTGGCACTACTCCTTGGTAGCTCTATATTTTCAATAGTCATTTTCTTCTTAATCAGTTCTATGGCTGTTTACAACTTATACTGTAAAAAGATGAAATTGTCACGGAATATTGATAGAACACTTGCAACAAATGTGAGGAGCTATACATATAAAGAACTCAAAGAAGCAACTAGGGGCTTCAAGCAAATACTGGGTAGAGGTGCTTTTGGAATAGTTTATAAAGGGTGTTTGTTTATTTAGACTCCTTAAACTAGATTGTTTAACCTAATTAATTAGCCAAGCAGTTACTTAAGTTTATTATACATATTTAGGTTAAACACATACAATTATATCACTAAGTGCAGAAAAGTAAAGAAGACAAGCGATATGATTAACTAGGAAAACCAATGAAACCGTCCAGTTTCAAGGTAAAAAACTTTGGGAGGATTTGACCTAAATATCCTTAAAGTTTGAGAAAGCACAAAAAGCAGCTATGTTAGTCTAATGTTCACATGAACACACTTACCTAAAAGACTAAAAACAAAAAGCCCCCTTGAATTTAGGTCTTCTTAAGTAAGGCCTTATATAAAATATAAAATGATTTTCATGGTGGTGGGTGGAAAGACGCCTTGGATGCCAAGACCCTTGACTTTAGGAGTTCTTCAAAAATGCTTAGACTTTCGAAGAAAGCACAAGATAGAATATGTGAAAGCACCATTATATTGTCATTTTTTTAGAAGAGGTTCAAGTTATACATGGTTTTAGCTTACATTTTCTTAAACCATACATTTGTAAAATATGTAATGATTTCCCATTATATATATATGATTTAGAATTTAATTGGTTTAGAATCTTTGATTTTTGCACCCAATAATTCGTTTGCCACAAAAATTAAAAACTTAGATGGACATATGACAGAAAATTTGGTTCAAATTGAAATCTAATTTAGAACCTAATTGGATTTGCACTCTTCGATTTTACACTTAATAATTCACTTGGAACAAAATTAAAAATTAAATGGGATACGTGGTGCAACATTAAGAATCCAATTAAAATCTAATTAAATTTTTTCTAAGATTTGGCTATTAATATATGTTGGAATATTTTTATATAAATTATTAAAATTTATTATTTAAATAGATGAAATCAGTTTTCTTTTTACCAATTTCAAAGCCTTTTTGTTTGTAATAATTTGTAAGTTATTTTGTATATATATGAGAAATTATTGTGTACTCCTGAAGTACCATAAATGCGTACTCCCTCCTCTCATATGAATGGTGGGTCCCACTAATTAAATTCATTGTGGGACCCACCATTTATGTGAGAGGAGGGAGTATGCATTTATGGTACTCTGGAAGTACCTAATAATTTTCTTATATACTATTAGTATTTGAATGGCTATAAATATTCTCAATTAAATGAACATTTAGTGGCTCAATGTATATGGCAATATTTCCTTACCCAATACATTGTAATTTCCTAATGAAAACGTTTTGTCCTGATTGTCTTTAAAACGTATTTGACCACTAAAAGCAAGTTATGATATTTCCATTTATACAATTCAAATTTTTCTTGACATTATATGAGAATGGTTAATTGTATATAGACTACTATTTTCTTTGGAATTGATCGGTCAGAGCTTTCGAAGAAGTTATTTCTAATATTAATTCCTACTATCATGAATGTTAAGTGGGTTTTTTGTTTTATATAGTCATATATGGCCTATATGTTCAGTTAGAATATAGAATATATGTTGTCTCAAAAAAAAGAATATAGAATATATGAAAACAGGATATAGGGCTGATTTTATCTTCTCCCCATTACATGCAGCAAAAAATATTTGCATTATATTTTCCTCTTCTTCTATCATTATATATATATATATATATATATATATATATATATCTATTATACTATATTGTGGGTAGGGTGTTCACCAAACCGCAAAAACCGCACAAACTGCAAAAATCGCATCAAAACCGCCCGCAAAATAGCATAACCACACCACACCGCAAGTAATAATACACCGCACTGCACCACACCACATGGTTCAGTGTGGTTTGTGGTTTTATAATAAGAAAACCGCGACGCACCGCACCACACCCTCTCTATATATTAATATGTTTAATTATTTTTAATATTAAATATATTATTAACAATTTATTAACCCTAGTTTTCCCAAAAAAAAAAAAAAAGTTTGATAACCCTAGCAAGTGTTGATTAAGAAAGCTAGCCCAAAATAAAGAAAAATTAGCTCAATAGTTTAAAACTTGGATCAAAATAAAGGGAAAAATTAGTTTTAGACTAGGTAGAAAAGCCCAAAATTTGAAATATATATCAATTTCAAATCATTCAAACTACATTTTATACACCACATCACATACGTGATTGCAAAAATGAGGTATGGTGTGGTTATGGTTTTGGCTAATTAAACCGCACCGCACCATACCGTATTGCACATGTGACCGCAAAAATAAGGTGCGGTGCAGTTATGGTTTTAGTTAAACCGTACCGCAAAGTTCAGTCCTAAAAATGACCCAAAACCGCACCGCACCGCGAACACCCCTAATTGTGGGTAAAAGAAAAGTACTATTGAGAGCTTCCTATCCTACAAGCAGTGTAGGCTTGAAGGATAATTAGTGAAGATGGTTGGATTGTTATATCTTGGGGGTGGCGTGCATAATGTTTAGTTTACTATACTAGAAACCTCGTAGACGCATGTATCCTCTCAAGACAGTGACTTGGTCCACGCCTCAACACCGCCATCTAAAAACATATATGAATTGACGATAATTTACTTCTAATGTTATGAGACTACTTTGAAGCATCATCGAAGTAATATCTCTCTATTGTTCTCTAATTTTATGGAATTTCTAATTTTTGTGAATTTTAATCATTTATATGGTATGTTGAATGTAATGAAATTCAAGTTATTTATCAATTATTGTTCTTTGAAACAAATATATATATATATATATATATATATATATATATATATATAGAGAGAGAGAGAGAGAGAGAGAGAGAGAGAGAGATTGTTTAATGCATTTTGAGCATGAAGGATGAATTATAGGCCAAGTTTTTAAACCATACGGACCCCACATCATTTTTACAATCCACTTTGGAAAGACACCTGAAATTTACTCATGATCCTGTTGGGCCAATATGGTTTCATCTCGGAGGCCTATCCCTATCTCATATATTCATAGCACTTTCATCTCTTTGGTGAAAGCATATAGGCTAGGCCTTTGAATCTTTTTTCATTCCTTAATGAAATTCTTTATTGATTGAAAGAAAAGAAATTATCTACTTCAAACTTTAAAACAAAAATTCTGATGGTGGTGAGTGGAAAGATACATGGATGTGAAGTTTTCACTGTCGTGGTCTAGATGTTTTTAAATAATGCAAAGTTCATAATGCCAGAGATATGGATTAGTGTTCATTGTTCACTATGAAGCACTTTTCAAGAAAGCACTTACAAGTTGAAAAAGCACAAAAATGGCACCAAGTCTTTGGCCTTTGTTGAATCCAAATCATTTAAATAATGCAGAGCTCATAATATTATTAGAATATGTGAGTTAGTCATCGTTATGAAAAATTTTCTAAGAAGGTGCTAGATAGGGATTAGGAAAAGCACCATTTACGCCAAAGATTTTGGGTGAGTCTTTTTTAGTTTATAGGTTTAGTTAAATAATGAAAAGCTCATAATACCATTAGTATGGACTTGTCATTAATTATAGCATGTTTTGAGAAAGTGCTAATAGATATGTAATTTGAAAATAAGCACAATCGGCCCTTGACTTTAGGTCTTCTTGAGTAGGACCTAATTGCAAAACTTGAGAAAGAAAGCAGTCATAAGAGTTAATTAATTAAAAAGTATTTATTCATCAAAGAAAATGAATGATCTTCTTCTACCTTTTTATTTTATACTATTAGTAAAGTATAAAATGATTTTCATGGTAGCTAGGTGGAAAGACGCCTTGGATGCCAAGTCTTAATCTAGTTCTTCTTCAACAATGCAAAGACTTTCAGAGAAAGCACAAGATAGAATTTGGGAAAGTGCCATTATTTCAGTATTGGATGTAACTTTTTTACTTTATGAATGATGACTTGAGAGATAGAGAGGAAAATTTAAATATATTAGATCAGGGAAAAACAAAACTAGAAATGAATAAGTGTCCGAAATTTATTAACTCGACAATGTATTCATGTCTATTGACGTTTGGTGATAGTTGGAAAATGGCTTTAAAAGGAACACACTTTGCATTATTAATTTATTAAAACAATTGAGAGTATTCGCGTTCATTTAGGAGAGTCCATAGATTCTAGGTCAAATTCCCCCTTGATTTTTTACCTTGAAACTAGATAGTTTTATTAGTTTTTCTAGATTATCATATCATTGTATTTTTTACTTTTCCTCTGTTTATGATATGATTGATGTGTGTTTAACCTAAATCTAAATAATTAACCCAAGTAACAACTTGGCTAATATATTAATTAAGTTAAACAAACTGAATTTTCTAGGGGTCTTAACTTTGACATTTTCTTTTTTTAATATTAGTATTAAAAAAAAATCACAAGGTGGGGTGAGTGGAAAGACACCATGGATGTAAAGTTGTTGACTGTCATGGTCTAGCTTTTCTTAAATAATGCAAAGTTTATAGTGAAAAAAACTATAGCTACAAACTTACGAGTATAAAACAATTTCCAAGAAGGCACTTAAAAGTTGGGAAAGCACAATTGATGCAAGTCTTTGACCCTTTGTTGAATCGAGGTCATTTTTTAAGAACATACTGGATGGTGATTAGGAAAGCACCATTGACACCAACGACTTTGGCAGCGTCATTTTGAGTATAGATTTTATTAAGGGTCATGTTAACGAGTGCCGTATAGCATTGGTTAAGAATCAATTTTAGGAAAGTTTTGACATCACTTTTATGGGAAATGAAAAAAGCTATCAAAACATTAATTGCTTTTTTTTTCTTTTTCCATAAAAACTTTTTTTAATTAGATTTTTAACCAATGCCGTATGGCACTCATTAACATTTCCCTTTTATTAAATAATGCAAAGCTCATAATGCAATTAGTATGGGTTGGCTAGTTGTCACTAAACGTTTTCGAAGAAAGCAACAGATATGACACTAGAAAAGCACCATTGATGGTAAAGTATATATTCATCAAAAGAATATGAATTATCTTCTTCCACCTTTTTATTTTATATTACTAAATTAGAAAAAGATTTTCATGGTATTGGGAGATGATATGGATGCCAAGTCATGGTCTAGGTTTCTTAAATCTTAACTAATGCAAAAATGGAGGTTTCTCCAAACGTATCTTGTTAATGGATGTAACTTTTTGCTTGTTGATGGTTTGTGCGTCTTAACTAATGCAAAAACTTTTTGATGATTTGAGGATCTGAATCCTATTTTGTTTGATGCATTTTGAGTATGAGGGATGAATTATATCCCACTTCATTTTTACAATCCACTTCGGAAAGACACACGAAATTTCCTCATGATCATGTTGGGCCAATATGGTTTCACCTTGGAGGCCTAATGGCCTATCCTTATCTCATGTATTCTTAGCAATTTTATCTCTTTGGTGAAAGCATATACGCTATGCCTCTCAATCTTTTTTCATTCCTTAATGAAATTCTTTATTGATTGAAAGAAAAGAATTATCTTCTTCAAACTTTTTTTTATAAATTTAAATATTAGTATTAAAAAAATTCAGATGATGGTTAAGTTTTGATTGTCATGATCTAAGTGTTCTTAAATAATGCAAAGTTCAAAATGCCAGTAATATGGATGAGTGTTCATTGCTCACTATGAAGCACTTCCCAAGAAAGCACATATTTCAAGTTGAGAAAGCACCAAAATGGCCCAAAAGTCTTTCATTCAACTGGGGTCATTATGCAAAGCTCATAATATTATTAGTATGTTTGAGCTAGTCATCATTATGAAACATTTTCGAAGAAGGTGGTAGATAGGAATTAGGTTGCTAAAACCATGATCTATTAATTGGGTCATCAGTCATGTGACTTGTTTAAATTAATAGTACATGTAGATGGTTAAATGACTTACATGTAATGAGTTAGAGGAGATTTCTTCAAACTAATTCTCTATTACGTGGTAATTGAAGAGATTATTTATGCATAATTTTACTCATATATGACTTTGTTAATGAGTCATGTGACTTATTTAGTATATCGTATTATGCGCCTTAAGTCCATGCGATGTATGACTTGATAAAAAATAATTACATTTAAATTAAATTAATATTTCAATAATATAATTAAATTGGAGTTTTCTAATTTGTGAAAGTGATTTTAACTCCTAAAGTAGGTAAATTTAGATGGTTATTTAATGAGAATATAAATCAGTTTTTTAGAATTACCAAAAAAAAAAAAAAAAATGAAGACTATTAAGGAAAATATTGATATGATGGTTATTTCTTATTTTATAAAAAAAATTCCACTTTCATAGCTATATACACCAACATGCATAGAAATTAGAAACACTAAAATGTTCTAAAAAAATAATTTTAAAAAAGAAAGAAATTACGGTAAAAAAATAACTTGGTTCTTAATTAGCATGAAGCATCCTTCTGGAAATTTGACAGCCCCAAATCGCTAAACCAGTTGGGGAATCCTTCAGGAAAATCCACCAACGAAAGATTCAAATAAACTTTTTAAATAATGTAATACACATTACACAAATTCCTTTGTAATGCAAGAATTACCTCAGCTATTTCATAATCCATGTTTCAAACATGAAGAACTTACTGATGGCCTATATCATCTTAGCCAATTGTTGTAATGAACCATAAAACTTCTTAGCTATATAAACTTTTTTTGCACGTTACAGCGAAGAAGGCTAGAATTTTAAAAAATCAGTAGTTCATACTAACATATGTACTTTCTTTTGTATTTTTCTTTTTTGAGTGAAAAGATAGAACATTTGTCCTTTCGAAATCTCACTATAATCTAAAAGCTATAAAATTTCTACAAAGCAGGTGTAGATCTAGATAGGCTTGAATCTTGTATGAGTAAAAAGTAACCTGGGATATGGACAATAATTAAATATTTAAATAGTAAGCGGGGACTTCAAAGAAAAAGTGAGTAAAGATAAGGTTATTTTAAAAAGGATTAACAAAAAAAAGAAAAAAAAAAAAAAGAAAAAAAAAAAGGTTTGCTAGGATTAAAAGAGTGATAGAAGAGTGGTTGGCCTCATGGATAGCACATGGCTTGTATAAATCACGTAGTTAAAATAAAAAATTTAGAAAAACATAAAGGTGAGACTAGTGGATAGAGCACATAGCTTGTATAAATCAATGAGAAAGGCCAAAGTTTTCTCACTTCTCGCAGAACCCTTTTAAGGTAGACAAACTGAAAGAAAAAGAAGAAGGGGAAGGAGGAAGCGAACTACAAGCACTTGAGGTGAAATTTCTGTTGCATTTTTCTTCTTCTTTATATTTTTTTATTGTCAGAGTTGTGTTTATTATAGATGAATTGTTATGCACAATTTTACCAAATTAAAAATCGTGATTTTAAGTCACGGTTTCAATTAAAAATTTAGATGTGTGTAAAATTGTGGGTAAGAACTTATGTGCAACAAGTATTACCCATCACAACTGGTATCTTAATACTAATCATCAATTATTATTATTATTTTTTATAAAATCATCACTAAAAGTGATTTTTTTTTTTTTTGTAATTTTTTCTTTACTTTTAAGTTTGTCGGAAAATATTAAACTATTACAAATTTGAATACAAAATACTTAAAAATTGAAATGACAATGAATATAATGGATGACACATCAATATCAAATGAGTACTACTACTAATGCAAACTATTTTACAATATTTTTACAAATTATTGATATTGTAAATTTTTATTGGTTCTCATTTGGGCCCATCACCAATATCACTTTTTCACTCAGGGACGACTTAATGCATTTGGGTGCTTAAGGTGAAAACTGAAATTGAGGCCTTTATATATTTAAATATAACTTTTAAAAAATAAAATATTATTTAAATTCTATTATCTTTTTTTAGATGCAAAATCATTACCAATTAACATGAACCATGTAATTTTTTTTTTTTTAGAAATCTAAAAACACAAAAAAAATTGACAAAACTTTTCACACCTATTGATGTGGTAGATTGATAGTGATAAGTAAGAGAATCATGTTAGTGATCGGCCTAGGTGAGAATCAGTAAAAGGTTGCCAACTCAACAATTGTAAAAAATGTTGTGAATTTTTGTGTATTGCTCTTCTTTTTTTTTTTTTTTTTTTAAATGTGCTACTTTCACAATATTTTTTACAACAAATCTTAGGTGTTAATTATTACTGGTTCTAATTTGAACTCATGACTGAAATTATTTTTTTGTCATTACTTACAACCTGTAACAACTTGCTATTTAGAATTTGTTGTAAAATGTTGTGGGTGTAACATTTCTCTCTCTCTTTTCTTTGTTTTTCATTTGATAAAAAAATATTATTTTATTTGTTGGCAAATACTTGGGCTTAATTAATTAAGGAAATAATCATATTGGTTAAAATTTGGGGGCCTTTTTTTTTCTACTTTGGGCCTTAGGCAACCGCATCAATTGCTTATATAGTAGAGTTGACATTGTTTTCACTTACCAATAATCATTCACCACATTAACTATATATAAAAGTTTTTGTAAAAATGTTTGTAGTTTTAGCATTTTCCATATTAGATTAGATAAATTCCTCCTTACTATTTTGCTTCATGATTAAAAAGTTGACACATTATTTGTTAGATCTCTTGTAAAATTAATAAATACCCATAATATCTTTCATATATTTCAGTATAAAGTTTGGTTAAAAACTTAGTTATAGTCAATGGCTACAAAGTCAGTACTTCACTCAAGGATTTGGATCGGGTGCGATTGCTAGTGTATTGCACCCAATGCAATTAACCCATCCTTACTCATAAATTGTTTTTACAACTTTCACTTTTTTACTTTTTCGCACTTTATTTAATAATTGAGATTGAAAATTGCTCTTTTCAACTCTCAAACTCAGCCATTGAGAGCTATTGCATCAGGTGCAATGTTCTAGGTATTGCACCTGATCTTAATTCCTTCACTCAATATTTTTTTTATTGAATGTAAATTTTGACAAATCTATCATTAGATTACATTTTTTTTCTTATATCCTCCATGCTTAAAAAATTTCCAGAAAATTAAAGATTAATAGCTATGTCATATCATATGTTTAAATTTCTAGTTTTTGTAATCTAAAATTATGCATAAAAAACAAGTTAATAGATCGAATGGTAAATAACATTCAATTGACACGAAATTTGACATGCGTGTTAAGAATATAAAGAACATGCAATCCAATAGTTAGATTTTCCAAACATGTAGCCATATTAATATTTTTTTTTTAGTGAGAATTGTAACCATTACCTACAACTAGCCAAACTTTGTCCTATATTTAATATTCATGTTATGACATTTTGATGGTGTGATAAATTTTCATTTATAGATATATTGGAGTATGATTTTCCTTAACATCACTCATATATTTAGCATGCGCGTTGCATCATTTTGACGGTTAAATAAATTTTCATTTATGGGTATATTAGCCTTTCTAAGTTGATCTAAGCATGTTAGTGGATTAAAAAAATGACAAGATTGGGAACAAACTTGGTTGTAACCTAAGACTATATCTCCACTTAATATATTTTTATTGTATGTGAGAAATGAAAAATGTTTAAATTTCAAGATTAGCACGAAATTTGGCATGTGTATTATAGTGAATATAAAAAATATGTAATTCAATGGTTAGATTTTCAAAAGGACATATAGTCGTGTTAATATTTTTACTCTAAATCCATGAATTTTGAGTAGTAAATGTTACAAGTACTACAAATTTTACTACATTTATCTCACAAATTGATGTGTCACCAATTAGAAAGAGATAATTCAAAATTCCATTATGAAGTGGTTGACCACTCACCGATCACTTTCCTTGCCATATTCGTTTATAAGTTTCATGTAGTAAAACTTGTAGTACCTTAATATTTTCCATTTTAATATAACTAGTTTAGACTTTAGACATATGACGCATTGACCAATGAAGGATAAATTCCTATTTTTTATTAGACTATTTTAGACATCTAAAAGTTGACACCAATGATGGATAAAATTCCTTTTGTAAATGGTACAGACTACTTCTTTTAATGTATAAATAAATGTTATTCTATAATGATTTGTAAATTGAAAATATTTAATTGTAGTCATATATGAGCTTTCCAATTGTACATTTATTTCTTTTTGGAAAATAAATTTTAGGGGTAATTACACTCCATTCCCTTAAGGTTTAGAAGAATGACACTTCACCCCAAACTTGATGGGAAAAAAGTAATTAGGTAGAAGTGCTAATATTGATTTTTTTTTTTTTTTTTTGTATGTATGCAGCACCTACTAACTCAAGCCACCCATCCACACATCGACAAGTTCAAACCAAGAAAACCCTGCCTTAATATATCAGCCTTCTTTAAAATAGATGGGAGGATGAAGCAGTTTTCTGAAAATGGAGATATTAATGCCTTTTACCAATTAATTAGGGAGGATGTAAAACTTTTGGAGTACATCGATGAGCTACCATTTGCTGATACTCCTTTACACATAGCTGCATCTGCTAGGCGAATCCCGTTTGCCATGGAGATGATGGGTTTAAAGCCCTCACTTGCACGGAAACTAAATCAAAATGGGTTTAGCCCTATTCACCTCGCTCTACAAAATGGACACATTGAGCTGGTGCGTCGGCTTCTACAAATTGATGGGGACCTTGTTCATGTCAAAGGAAGGGAGCGTCTCACTACTTTGCATTACATAGTACAAAGTGGAAAACACCATGATCTATTGGAAGAATTTTTATTGATTTGTCCTGATTCTATTGTAGATGTGACGGGGCGAAACGAGACTGCTTTGCATATTGCCCTCAAATATAACAGGCTTGAGGTTTTTAAATTCTTAGTGACATGGCTTGGAGTAATTATTTATGAAAATGCTAAATTGTATCAAAGAACAGTCCTGAACTGGAAGGATGATGAAGGCAATACTGTGTTACACATTGCAGTATCAAAAAATCAATTTGAGGCAAGTTCTCTCCAATAACATCTACTAAGTATTATATTAGCAAAAAGAAAACATCTACTTAGTATTAGCAAAACTTGAATAAATAAAAAACACATAAAATAACCAACCATGAATAGTCTAGATGGCCATTTTATTTTTTGAACCAAAACTCATTTTTTTGGGTCAAGTAAATTTCTTTCTTCTTCTTTTTTTCCCAAAATTTAAAATATATTTTAAAATGTTTAAAATTTTAAGAGTGGTGGCCACCCTCGGTCTATGTACAGTTCTGTTACTAGCATAATATATAAAACATTATTATCCATTTGTATTAAGATAGGAGTAAGGACGAGACTTGGATTGATTTACGCAGGCTGTGAGGCACTTGACATTATTACGCAGGCTGTGAGGCACTTACTCGCTTGGGGTTACAACTTTGTCGATGTAAACCATAAGAATTTAAAAGGTAAAACAGCATGGGATATCGTGCAGCCACAAGTAGAGAACGGAGAGAATCGGGATATCTTGCAAGGGCAGACACAAGTAGAGAATCAGGATATCTTCCAAAGGCAAACACAAGTAGAGATTCGGGATATCTTGCAAGGGCAGCCACAAGTAAAGAACAGAGAGAATCGGAATGGAGAGATTCGGGATATGCTACGTCGTGCTAGAGCTAAATCGGGTTCATCTGTTTCTACATTTAATACGTATGAAAAGTACCAAAGGCTGCCAGAATCAAGTTGTTTTCAGTTTTTGGAAACGGATTTTAAACGTGAAATAAGGAAATTATCAGAAGAAAGGCGCAGTATGCTTCTGGTGGTTGCAGTACTGCTTGTAACAGTCAGCTATCAAGCGGTACTCAGCCCTCCTGGTGGACTTTGGCAAGATCATGGTGAGTGCTTCAATACCACTGAAGTAGGGAGTAGTCCTAAAGGAACCATTCATCTGTCCAGTTATTTTCCTCCAGGAAGAGATAACAATAAACGTTATTTTGGGCCCACTCCAGGAAGGAGAATCCCACATACATCCAATAAAACAGAAAATGATCCCACTTATCTGACTCTGTTCAATAGCACATTAGCGTGTGAACACAAAGCAGGGACAGCCATTGCTTTTGAAGATGGCCTTTTTCAGGTGTTCCTCGCTTGTAATGCTATCATATTTCTTCTCTCAAACTCATTAATTATTTTCCTCGTTCCAAATGGGTACATGAAGGGTCTGTTCTTCGCACTCAATGTCACCCTCTGTTTTAGCTATTCTTATGCACAACTCGCCATAGCCGGTGATCCATATAGGGCGTATATGGCAGGTATTTTGACAACCATTTCGGCCTTGTTTATTTTTGTAGCACAGCTTTTTTCCTGGAAGCAATAATGAGACTCAAGGACAGCCATTGCTTTGGAAGGAAGCCCTTTTCTGATATTCTTGATTTACAGTAATTGTTCTCCTCATTCCAAATGTTGCCTACTTCCTTTGGTTTTGTTATTTTTGTTCCCAGGCTCCAGATTGGTCTAATTTTCCCACTTTGGAAAGAATCAGGCTAAGCGGTTTGCAAATTCAATCATGGGAGAAGGAATGACAGAATGAAAAAAAAAAGAAAAAAAATAGCCGACTTTGGAGCTGTATGCATCTGTAATGTGTGTCAATTTTTTTTTTTTTTTTTTTAATACTAAAATTTAGTCTATGTTTCTATGGGCATTGTTGTAGTACTTAATGTATATAGCAATAAAGTAGTGTGATTGCCTAGCATTACTTAATTTTTGAGTTTATAATCAAATTTCTAAGAGTGTTTGGTTCTGAAAGCTCAGGATATCATTGGGTGCTTTAAATTTCAATAAGATCATGTTTTGGAAGCATACTATCATGACCATGAAACAGTGGTCATAGTTATATTATTTGCAATATTAGAGTGAAGCTTTTAGAAAAGAATATGTACGTTTTTAGACCCCCTAAAACACAAGTTGTTTAACCTAGCTATATAGCCAAGTGATTACTTAGGTAAAATATTCAAATCTAGGTTAACACAAGTATCATATCAAGTAAACAATGCGGAAAATAAAAAACACAACGATATGATAACCTAAGAAAACCAAACAGGTAAAAAACTTGATGAGGATTTAACCTAGCTATTCTAAAAGTAAAACAAATCCACTATGAAAGAATTGAAGTTTTACAATAGCGACTTAGACCACTAACATCCTATTGCTACCTTGAGTAAAAAACTTACTACCACGACCCCATGATAGCTCCGAGTCCACGGACTACTTCTTTTTTGGATTCACAGCAATCACAAGTACTCCCACTTGTGTTTTTTTTAAGCTCTTTATGCAGCAACTGAAATGATCACCAAGCTCTCGATATCAATCTTGATCTTGATAACCTTAAGTATGTATGAAGACAAACACCTCTAGATCTTATAAGAAATTCACACACACAACATAAATAACAACCTGAAAATGTTGCTAGGGTTTTTCCTTTTATACTTAAGGCAAAACATAAAACCCTACACGTCATATGGGCTTGGGCTGAGTTGGAAACTTCTGCAGAAAAATAGTTTGCACAAGCTTCGATCGATCAAATCTAATTTTCAATCAATCGAGCTTTGCAGATTTACACAATAAATCCTGCAGTATACTTGATTCCAATTTTACACATAGACACACTTTAAGCAGCCTAAATCTAGACTAAATGTTTTCATCATGGTTTGCCAACATATACATATTGAAGTTCTAATACATTAGTTCCTAATTTCTTAGAATCTAACAAACTCCTCCTTTGGCAATCCGTGACAAAACACATAATAAAACAAAATGCTCAAAGTTACAAAAACAGCCCATTACAATAAAATGCCCAACCAAAACCAATTCAACCTAACTACTATCTAGTTACAAGTGTAGATAGCAGCACAACTGAATTAACCTGTATATTCTTGTAACACTTAACAAACATATAAATGCATGTGTGGAAAATACAAGTAAAAAAGAAAAATTCTTAATTTCACAAAACATAAAATAAAAGATATATATCATGAATAACCTCATAATATAAATCAATAGCCAATGTAGCACAATGTGAAACAAGAAACAGAAATAAAAACATAATGTCTCCCCCTAACATATACAACTCATAAGAAAATAAATACATCAAGATAAATATACCATAAGCCAAAAAATAAATACATTATGAAGCACCTAGATACAATCTAAAGCTCCAAAGCTCCAAAAACAAAAAACAAAAAACTCTCCCATCCCCATCCAAATGTACTCTCCTTTTTGTGATGAATTAACAAAGAGTAATCAAGACTCATCATCAAAAGGAGGCGGCGGAGAAGGTCTAGTACTCACCAAATCAGCATGCAAAGCCTGAAGTTCCATGAGCACATCCACCAAAATCTATATCTGAGCCGCCTGAATGGTCATGTCAATCTCTAGCATACTTTGCAAAGAAGCATCACTCATGTAGTTCTTTAAGACTGCACCGTCCTCAGTCTCATTCTCTAGAACTCCTCTATTTTTTTTTCTCTTCTTTTTCGTAGGACTTCTTACCTTTGTTCCTTTCACCAAATGGCTGAATGGCCTTACTTTATGTTGCTTCACCTTTTTCTTCTTTTCTGCCTTCAACGTGCCTCACAAGCTTAACATCACATCTTCATTTATGTAGCTTGACTTTCGTACATTCCTTCATTAATGTTGTTGGAATTTTGTACATGATTATAGAGAAAAAAGGATCACTTCAATTCTTCACTCTTGGCAAGCTTCTCCGGCAAGCCTATTTAAGTTTGCCGACTTCCCAGCAACTTTTCCAACAAGCTCATTTAATGAGTTAAGACAAAATGTGGGTTGGACCCACCTCGTGCATGCACCCAACATTACTTAATTTTTGAGTTTATAATCAAATTTTTCCCATACCTTAGTGCATCAACTGTGGGGAATGCAAATGTCAAACATAAAGAGAATTTGGCATTTTAAACTTCAAAATTCTCAGTATCAGAGAATGCTAAATTTAAGTATTGTAAATTTTTTTACAATACTGTTGCAGTGCAATTCTATCTTTAGAATTGCATTGTAGCACAATTCGAAAATATATAATATTTTTTTATTCACATTTTTTTACTCTTCTCGGTCACTTTAAGCTCTTGTTTGTTTCTCATCTCATTCCTCTCTCCACAATGGCATCTCTCTCTCATCACATCTCTCTCTCACTACCAGTTCCAACCCAGTTCTTCAGCTTTGAAAAACACCCCTCAAAACTAAGATTAAAGAGATTAGAATAGTTCATCGAAGAGGATCTCCACCTGCTTGGAGTTTCTTGAGTTGGGTTTTTGGAGGTTGGATTGTGGCGGAGCCGCTTTTGTTGGCCCGGTGTGGAGGTGAGACTGGGGAAGTTAGATCGGCGTGGTATGGTGGTGATTTCTAGGTATTTTTGGGTACGTTTTCTGGGTTCATGGGTATGCGGTAGCGTGGTATGGTGGTTTGCAGCGGCATGTTCATGGGTTTCCGGCGTGGTTTACAGTGGTAAGATCGGTTTGTAGTTGGATTTGTGTAAATTTTGACTTGATTTTTTTTTTTTGGTGGGTCATCTTTTGGATTCAAAATTTGCTATTGGTTTGTTTTGATTTTGGGATGGATTTTTTTTTTTTTGTGAGTTCATGGTGGTGGAGTTGGGGGTTGTCGTGGTGGTGGTGGAAGGGGGTGGGGTTTTTATTATGGGTCATATGTGTGTTCATGGTGGTGAAGGTGGGGGTTGCCGTGGTGATGGTGGTCGCCATGGGTTTTGGGGCTGAGGTTTCTGGGGTTGCCGTGGGGTGTTGGCGTGGCCATGGGTTTAGGTTTGGGTATGTTCTTCGTGGTGGTGGTGGCAGTGGTGGTGGCAGCAGGTGGTTGAGGTGATTTGGGTTTTGGGATATATTATTTTACTATGTAGAAATATTATTTTAATGTGTTGTATTGTAAAATAAAAGTTTGGGATGCTAGAGATATTGTAAAATTGTATGGTATAATGATAAAGTGGCTTTTTGAGATGGTAAAATAGAGTAGAATTAAAATTTCGGGATGCTGATGCTCTTATATGTCAAGACTATTTGGTTCTAAAAGCCCCGGATATTATTTGGTGTTTTAAATTTCAAAAAGATCATACTATCATGACGATGAAACAGTGGTCATACTTATATTGTTTGCAATGTTAGAGTGGAGCTTTTAGAAAAGAATAAACTCTACTTTGAATCAGAATGAGGTAAAAACCCCCCATTGGCCCGGTCATAATGCACAGACTTAATTAAAGTGTCCATAAATGTCTATTCTTCAAAACAAGTGAAAAAAAAAAAAAAAAAAAAAAAAAAAAAGGAACAAATAATGATTCTAGCTTGGTCTGTTCAGGACTTTGACTTTGTTAAGTGCAGCCTGACTTGCTATTCAGTGTATAGTAGGGGTATGCATTCAGTTGTAGAACTCACAAGCATCAAAGCAACGCGTTTTCTTGGAGTTCTAGACGACCGCCTCAATTACCTATACAGTGTAGAGCATTAGCATTGAAAAATGCTAATGCTATATTTAAGGCATTTTTGACATTTTAGGGTTCAAAATCACTTGCATCAAACAATGCTAAACCACACTATTGCAAAATTTTTTGCAATAGTGCTACAGTACAATTCTACACTTAGAATTGTACTGTAGCAGAATGTTAAAAAAAAAAAATATATTTTATTCCCCGTTTCTTTTCTCAATACTTTTCTCTCTCTTCCTTCTCTTCTCTGTTTCTCCATCACTGCTCTCTCCTCTCTACGGACCCAACGCCATCTCTTCTCTCTCTTCCTTCTCTGGTTGTGGTTTTTGGCTGTGATGGTTGTGGTTTTGGCTGTGCCCGGAGCTTAAAAGGAGTTGTGGGTCGTGGTTGGGTCCGTTGTGGGTTGTGAGTCGGCGTTGTTGTGGGTCAGTGGTGGTTGTGGATCGGCGTGGGTTGTGGGTTGTGGTTTGTGGGTCGGCGTTGTTGTGGGTTGTGGGTTGTGGATCGGCGTGGTCGGGTCGTTGGTCGTGGATCGGCGGTTGAATGGGTTTGCTCCGGTGGGTTTCAAGTCGTGGTTTGTGGGTCCGTTGTGGGTTGTGGGTTGTGGGTTGTGGGTCGGCGTTGTTGTGGGTCAGTGGTGGTTGTGGATCGGCGTGGGTTGTGGGTTGTGGTGGCTGTTTCTCCATCTCTGCTCTCTCCTCTCTACGGACCCAACGCCATCTCTTCTCTCTCTCCCTTCTCTGGTTGTGGTTTTTGGCTGTGCCCGGAGCTTAAAAGGAGTTGTGGGTCGTGGTTGGGTCCGTTGTGGGTTGTGGGTTGTGGGTCGGCGTTGTTGTGGGTCAGTGGTGGTTGTGGATCGGCGTGGTTGTGGGTTGTGGGTTGTGGATCGGCGTGGTTGAGTTGTGGATCGGCGTGGTCGGGTCGTTGGTCGTGGATCGGCGGTTGAATGGGTTTGCTCCGGTGGGTTTCAAATCGTGGTTGGGTTGTGATTTTTTTTTATCGGCGTGGGTTTGTGTTTGTGTTTGTGTTTGTGTCTGTGTTTGTGGTTTGTGGATTGTGCTAGAGGTTGAGGGAGCCTGAGAAAAAAAAAAACGGTTGGAAAGCCTAGGAAAAGAAATAATAAAGAAAGAAAAAATAATAATATTTTAATAAAAATAGAGTTTTTTGATGTGGGAGGAATTGTAAAATTGTATGGTATAAGCAATAAAGTTGCTTTTTGAGATGGTAAAAAAATATAGGATAGCATTTCTTGATGCTGATGCTCTAAAGCTGGCACTGCTAAAAGTGCTCCCCTAATTATGGATCCATACTGTGAACATTAGCAACAAAAGAAAAGCTCCAAATGCAAATAATGTTTACACTGGCTTGGCAAAAATTATGATAAAGTGGATGCTGAAATTGTTTTTGAATTTTTTTTTTTTTTTTTTTTGGTTGAGAAAAATGGATGATGAAATTGTTGTGCAACTAACAATTTTTTTTTCCTAGGCCCTACACTATAGTGTACTCTATGCATTTAATTGAAGTGAAGCTGGACAGCTTATCAGGTGGAAAAAGCGCTAGCAAGAGGCCACGGTGCGAAGACAAAATGCTGTATATAACCAAAGTCTTTTGTTTTGTCTCCATGTATACTTTTAATTCTCTTCTAAAAAAAATTATACTTTTAATTTTAGTTACTTGATTTATTAAATAATCATGTGATTGTTTTAAAATAATAATAATAATCATTTAATTTATTTAAATAATTTTATGAATTATATATATTTTTAATATACAAGCACATACAGTCTTATAAACAGTCACAAAATGAGTTGGAATTTCAACTAGATTTGAAGGAAAACTTTATCAGTTAAAATGTAAAAGACTTTGGCCTAACCCCTAAAAAACATGCTTCCTTATATTTCTTAGCCTTTCCCCACAAAAAATTAAAATATAAATAAGAAAGAAGTCCTGCTGATCCGAAAGACAAGTCTTACCGACAAAATAAGTGGATAAAAGTCAAGATGGTGGGTGGAATAGTGGAAAGTCACCATTGATGCCAAGTCTTCAATTGTATCGTGTACGTAAACTTAAAGGAAATGTTAAGTTGCTATAAAATTTATTTATTAAAAAAAAAAATACAAATTGATTATGTGAATCATGTGACAAGTAAATGAGTGTTCAAATAACCTTTTGCGATTGGTGATATTTCCATTTGTAAAAGCTATGTCGTAAAACTTTTAATATTCCAAGAAAGCAGTAGATTAGTCTAGGTCTTCTCAAATAAGCAAGTAATGCAACAATTTTCTAAGAACAGACTAGATTAATCTAGGTCCTCTCAAATAAAATTTCACAATATTTTTATAATAATTTTATTTCAATTAATACATTAGCTTTATTTTGAATTGTGGTGGATTTGAGAATAATCAAACTTTATTTTGACTTATTATTATAAAAATGTTATGAAAATTTTTTTAAGACAAAAAAAATTACTACAAATAAAATAGTAACCTGGGATATGGACAATAATTAAATAGTAACCTTACCTGAGACTTTAAAGAAAAAGTGAGAAAAGATAAGGTTATTTTAAAAAGGATTAATAAAAAAAAATAAAAGAAGAAAAGAAAAGGTTTGCTAGGATTAAAAGCGCTAGAGACAAAAGACTGGTTGGCGGGCCTCATGGATAGAAAAACATAAAGGTGAGACTAGTAGATAGAGTACATGGATGGCTTGTATAAATCACGAAGTCAAAATAAAAAAATTAGAAAAACATAAAGGTGAGACTAGTAGAACACATGGCTTGTATAAATCAATGAGAAAGGCCAAAGGGTTCTCACTTCTCGCATAACCCTTTAAAGGTAGACAAACTGAAAGAAAAAGAAGGAGAAGAAGAAGCGGAAGGAGGAAGCGAACTACAAGAACCTAAGGTAAAATTTCTGTTGCATTTTTCTTCTTCTTTATATTTTTATATTGTCAGAGTTGTGTTTATTACACACGAATTGTTATACATAATTTTACACAAGTTGAAAATCATGACTTTAAGTCACAGTTTCAATTAAAATTGAGACGTATGTAAAATTGTGGGTAAGAACTTATGTGCAACAAGTATTACCCATCACAATTGGCATCTTACCACCTACCATCAATTATTTTTATTTTTTTTATAAAATCATCACTAAAAGTGATTTTTTTTTTTTTTTTTTTGCATTTTTTCTTCACTTTTAAGTTTTTCAGAAAATATTAAACTATTACAAATCTGAATACAAAATACTCAAAAACTAAAATGACAATGAATATAATGAATGGCACATCAACATCAGATGAATAAAACTATAGGCACAAACGATTTTACAACATTTTTACAAACTAATGAGGTTACAAATTTTTATTGGTTCTCATTTGGGCCCATTACTAACATCATTTTTTTACTCAAGGGTGGCTTAATATAGTTGGGGTCACTGAAATTGAGGCCTTTATATGTTTAAGTATAACTTTTCATAAAATAAAATATTATTTAAATTCTATTATCTTTTTTTTAGATGCAAAATTATTACTAACTAGTCACAGACTCGAGCATTGTGTGTGATAATTTTTAGGTAAAATAATATTTTAGCCCCTAGAATTTGTAAAGATTTTTTTTTTGAAAAGAAGTTTTATCATATTTTTTATAATCTTGTTTATATCGTTTCTTACCATTATCATATATTTATTGATTGATAATTTGCATAACATAGACATTAAATAAGAGGTGAAATTGGTCATTAGATTTTTTAAGTCATGGTGTGTGTATATATATATAAGGTTAAATGAAATGTCAAAAAATGAGATTATAAAATTCTTCAACTTTATTTCTAATATAATTTCTAAATTACCGAAGAACATCTCATTTTTAGTTATAATGGGAAATATAATTTCCCTAGTTAGAGTTTGATTAGTTTTAAGTTAAAATTCTGTATTGTTATATTTAATTATTGATTATTGATTTAATTAAATGAATGTAATCGTTGATTTTATTGCACTATAAAGTTTTCAATGTCCTCTGTATAGTTATTTCTATTTTATTTTCTTCCATCATTTATTCTTAATTACTTTGTATGTTCCCTCACTAGTTGTATTTTTTATGGTTATCAATAAGAAATAGATATCATGAATGACTTAAATAGTTGTAGATATAGTTACGTTAATCGTATATCAAAGGATTTTTTTTTTCCTTTTTCTGAATTTTCAAGGAAATATAAAAGGCATCTCTAGTTTGGTCTCAATCAATTAAGACATCTATAATATCTTAACAGAAGTTATAATGAGCATTAAATTGTTTTTTAATGTATGAAGTGGTTAGGTTAGTGGTATGTCAAAGTTAAGAAAATAAAAAAAATTTCCAAGGAAATGTAAAAGGCCTTTTTTTGACAAAAGAAATGGGAACTTTTTGAATTGTATAAATATGATTGTTTTAATTACCTTGTTTATAGACTTCATTATTAAGTTATAATCATCTAAATTATAGTAGAGCACACAAGATAAACATGTATAGATGATTTTTTTATTATTATTCATGAATCATTATTTCGTTGTTTACTTATAAATATCTAAATTAAAGTTTTCTTTTAAATCTAAATTAAAATAGATAAATATGTAGAGGTAAAATTATACGAAAAGTTAAAATTATCCAAGATGAACGTTTAACCACTGGTAGATATGTGTTTTTTGAAGACTTAAAGTTTGCTCGATTGCTTTACTTGGAACTATATAACTATGCAAATATTGTTGTGAATGGTTCCATCATTTGCAAATTATCAAGTCTAGTGGCCTTACATGAACTCATGTTTTGTGACAACCTTTTTTTTTTTTTTTTTTTTTTTTTGTTGAAACAACTTAAGAATATTAAAACTTATGTTATTACATGTGGTAATTGTAAAACATGTCAGTGATATAAAAAATAGAAAGATTTAAATTTTTAAAAAGCACTTTTAGTAGACTGTAATATAAAACATTTTTTTCTCAATATTTTACGTAACTTTTCCCATAAGATCAATATTGTTGGCATCCTTTAAAGATGATACATAATATTTTTGAGAAGAAGAAGAAGAAGCAGACATGATGCTAACACATAATATAAAATTATTAAGTTTACGTGATTTAAATTTGTGGCAAAAAAAATTAATATATCTATGATAAAGGTTTTTATCTAAATGATATATAGTAGTCCATATATTTTTAGTCTTGATTCAAAAAGTCCATTCTCAATAGCCTTATAAGACTACAAATTGCTCAATTTATAGGCCTAGACACATTCAAAGAGTGCTATCTAAATTAAAAATTATATGACCCTTTATCACACAAATATTTTGATTCTCGTAATGTATGGTAAAGGAAGGCAAGTGTGTGTTTAGCCATTTTATTGATTTGTGCTGCATAAGTACAGAGGATGTGACTGAATTTAAATGTTGAATAAAATAAGATAAGAAGAAAAAAAGAGTAAAAATAAAATATATAACAATAAATATTAAATTATCCAAGTCATTCTATGTAATATAATAACATTACATTATTATATACTAGATGTATAATGCAGTAGGATAATATTTAATAATCAAAGATAATAGAAAAGATAACAACTTAAAACACAAAACTAAATCGCATCAATCCAAAGTAGAATTCTAATTAACACAAAAATTCATCAACTTAAGTATGGATTCAATAAAAAAAATGAAAAACAAATTGAGAGAGAGAGAGAGAGAGAGAGAGAGAGAGAGAGAAGTAACATTCTTCATGAGAAAACTATGCATAGAATGAAAAAGAAAATGTCAAATTTATAGTAATATGTTAAGAATAAGAAGAGTCAAAATAAAGGAAGATAAAAGGGTAGAGAATGAATGATATTAAGGTAGAAAGTAGTGGGGAGATGAAGAGGTAAAAGAGAGGGAGAGTTTTGAAAAATTAATAATAAAAATAATGGTTAAAAGATATTTTAATTTTTAAATAATAGATTTTTAAGTCACCTTATTAAATGAGAATATGTTTTAAAAAAAATATAGGAAAAATTAGGAAAAAAAAAAAAGGATAATGGTGTGAATGCTGAAATGGCTCAACCGGAGCATAACAACAATAAATGTTTCGCTTCAGCTTTTAGATATATATAGATATAGATTAACATGAACCATGTAGAATTGTTTTTTAGAAATTCTACAAACACAAAAAATTGACAAAATTTTTCACACATGTTGATGTTGTAGATTGATAGTGATAAGTAAGAGGGTGATGTTAGTGGCGGACCTAGGTGAGAACTAGTAAAAGGTTGCCAACTCAACAATTGTGAAAAATGTTGTGAAATTTTTGTGTGTATTGCTCTCTTTTTTACAAATCTTAGATATTAAATGGTTACTAGTTTTAATTTGAACCCACGATTGAAATTATTTTTTTGTCATCACTTACAGCCTGTAATAACTTACTGCCTAGAATTTGTTGTAAAAATATTGTGGATGTAGTATTTCTCTCTCTATTTTTTTTTTCATCTGATAAAAAAATATTGTTTTATTTGTTGGCTAATATTTGGGCTTAATTTATTAAAGAAATAATCATATTGGTTAAAATTTGAGGGCCTTTATTCTACTTGGAGCCTTAGGCGACCGCATCAATTGCTTATATAGTAGAGTCGGCATTGTTTTCACTTATCAATAATCACTCACTACATTAGTTATATATAAAAGTTTTTGTAAAAATGTCTGTAATTTTAGCATTTTCCATATTAGATTAGATAAATTCCTTCTTACTTTTTTGCTTTGTGATTAAAAAGTTGACACATCATTTGTTAGATCTCTTGTAAAATTAATAAATACCCTTAATATCTCTCATATATTTAAGTATAAAGTTTGGTTAAAAACTTAGTAATAGTCAATAACTACAAAGTCAACTGTACTTCACTCAAGGATTTGGATCCGGTGCGATTGCTTGGGTATTGCACTTGGTTCAACTGCCCCATCCTTACTCACAAATTGTTTTTACAACTTTCACTTTTTTACTTTTTTGCACTTTAATTTATTCAATGGTTGAGATTGAAAATTGCTTTTTTAAACTCTCAATCTTAACCATTGAGAGCTATTTCATCAGGTGCAATGCTTTAGGTATTGCACCTGATCTTAATCCCTCCACTCAATATTTTTTATTGGATGTAAATTTTGACAAATATATCATTAGATTACATTTTTTTTTTCTTATATCCTCTATGCTTAAAAAATTTCCATAAAATCAAAGATTAACAACTTTGTCATATCATATGTTTATATTTGTAGTTTTTGCAATATAAAATTATGCATAAAAAACAAGTTTATAAGTCGAATAGTAAATAACATTCAATTGACATGAGATTTGACATGCGTATTAAGAATATAAAGAACATGCAATCTGATAGCTAGATTTTCAAAACATGTAATCAATAAAAGATAAAATTCCTTTTCTAAGTGTATAGGCTACTTCTTTTAATGTATAAATAAATGTTATTTTATAATGACTTGTAAATTAAAAATATTTAATTGTAGTCATATTTAATTACTCTATCCCCTTAGGTTTAGAGGAATGACACCACCTCAAACTTAAAGGGAAAAAAGTAATTAGGATGAAGTGCTAATATTGGTTTTGTTATATGCAGCACCTACTAATTCAAGTCACATATCAACAAGTTCATGCCAAGAAAAACCCTAGCTTAATATATCAGCCTTCTTAAAAATGGATGAAAGGATGAAGCAGTTTGCTGAAAATGGAGATGTTAATGCCTTTTACCAATTAATTAGAGAGGATGAAAAACTTTTGGAGCACATCGATGAGCTAACATTTGCTGATACTCCTTTACACATAGCTGCATCCGCTGGGAAAATCCCATTTGCCATGGAGATGATGGGTTTAAAGCCCTCATTTGCTCGGAAACTAAATCAAAATGGGTTTAGCCCTATTCACCTCGCTCTACAAAATGGACGTATTGAGCTAGTGCGTCGGCTTCTACAAATTGATGGGGACCTTGTTCATTTCAAAGGAAGGGGGTGTCTTACTCCTTTGCATCACATAGTAAAAAGTGGTAAACACCTTGATCTATTGGAAGAATTTTTATTGGTCTGTCCTGATTCTATTGTAGATGTGACAGGGCGAAACGAGACTGCTTTGCATATTGCCCTCAAATATAACAGGCTCGAGGTTTTTAAATTCTTAGTGACATGGCTTGGAGTAATTGCTTATGAAAATGCTAAATTGTATCAAAGAACAGTCCTGAATTGGAAGGATGATGAAGGCAATACTGTGTTGCACATCGCAGTATCAAAAAATCAATCCCAAGCAAGTTCTCTCCAATAACATCTACTAAGTATTATATTAGCAAAAAGAAAACATCTACTAAGTATTAACAAAATATAAATAAATAAAACATATAAAATAACCAACCATGAATGGTCTAGATTATCATTTTATTTTTTGAACCAAAACTCATTTTTTGGGTCAAGTAAATTTCTTTCTTCTTCTTTTTTTCCAAAATTTAAAATATATTTTAAAATGTTTAAAATTTTAGAGAGTGGTGGCCTCCCTCGGTCTATATACAGTTCTGTCACCGGCATAATATATAAAAAATTATTATGCATTTGTATTAAGATAGGAGCAAGGACGAGACTTGACTGATTTAATTTACGCAGGCTGTGAGGCACTTACTCGCTTGGGGTTACAAATTTGTCGATGTAAACCATAAGAATTTAGAGGGTGAAACAGCATGGGATATCTTGCAGCAAGGGCAGACACAAGTACAGAACGGAGAGATTCGGAATATGCTACGCCGTGTTAAAGCTAAATCGGGTTCATCTCTTTCTACCATTAAATTTAATAGGTATGAAAAGTACCAAAGGCTGCCAGTATCAAGTTGTTTTCAGTTTTTGAAAACAGATTTTAAACGTGAAATAAGGAAATTATCAGAAGAAAGGCACAGTTTGCTTCTGGTGGTTGCAGTACTGCTTGTAACAGTCAGCTATCAAGTGGTACTTAGCCCTCCAGGTGGACTTTGGCAAGATAATGGTATGTGCAATACCACTGAAGTAGGGAGTAGTCCTGATGGAACCATTGATCTGCCCAATACAATAATACCAACCAAAGCAGGTTTTTTTTACTCCAATACCGACAATAAAACTCCGTTCAATACCACAGCAGTGTGTGGACACAAAGCAGGGACAGCCATTGCTTTCGAAGATGGCCTTTTTCGGGTGTTCCTCGTTTGTAATGCTATCACATTTCTGATATCAAACTCGTTAATTATTTTCCTCGTTCCAAATGGGTACATGAAGGTTCTGTTCTTCGCACTCAATGTCACCCTCTGTTTTAGCTATTCTTATGCACTCCTTGCCATAGCTGGTGATCCATATAGGGCATATTCAGCGGGTATTTTGACGACTATTTCGGCCTTGTTTATTTTTGTAGCACAGCTTTTTTCCTGGAAGCAATGATCAGACTCAGTGCAGTACCACACAAAGAAGCAAGGACAACCATTGGTTTAGAAGGAACCCCTTTTCTGATATTCTTGATTTACAGTAATTGTTCTCCTTGTTCCAGATGTTGCCTACTTCCTCTGGTTTTGTTATTTTTGTTCCCAGGCTCCAGATTGGTCAAATTTTCCTACTTTGGAAAGAGTCAAGCTAAGTGGTTTGCAGATTCAATCATGGGAGAAGAAAGGACGGAATTAAAAAAAAAAAAAAAAAAAAAAAAAAAGCCGACCTTGGAGCTGTATGCATCTGTAATGTGTGTCAATTTTTATTTTCTCTTTCTTTGATAATAAAATTTAGTCTATGTTTCTTTGTGCATCGTTGTAGTACTTAATGTATATTGCAATAAAGTAGTGTGATTGGCTAGCATTAATTTTTGAATTTATAATCAAATTTCTAGGAGTGTTTGGTTCTGAAGGCTCAGGATATTGTTGGGTGCTTTAAATTTCAATAAGATCATGTTTTGGAAGCATCTATCATGACCATGAAACAGTGGTCATACTTATATTATTTGCAATAATAGAGTGAAGCTTTTAGAAAAGAATAAACTCTACTTTGAATCAGAATAAGGTAAAACACCGTTGGCCTAGTCATAATACACAGAATTATGATTGATTTCAACGTCTAATAAGTATCCATAAACGTCTATTCTTCAAAACAAGTGACAAACAGAACAAATAGTAATTGTCACTTGTTTGTAGGGTGATCTTAGATGGAACAGAGTAGAATTGGAGGGAGGCCTGGAGGAGATGATGAAGAAGATCACAATCAATATTGTTATGCTTGGTCCATTAGTGGGTGGAATTGATACGACCAATCTTAATAGAACTTTTGTTGTCATAGTATATATAGGAGTAGTAGAAGCTAGAGGGACCCCAAATCTTGAAAAAGCTAACGTAACCAAAGGAACTCCAAGCTAGTCTCATCTAGAGCACAATATTCAGCCTCAGCAAATGTAGGATGACTAAAAATCCCACCTAGGATCACCGAAAATCAAGTTCAGATGTTGAACTGTAGAGGAAAGGACAAGGAGGTGTAGAAATCTCATTAATGCCTTCTAGCATATGAATAACTTCCCTCATGGAAGGCTTTGATGATGGAACATCCTGGATACACAAAATTGCCACCATCACTAATTTCTTCACCCACTTCAGATCACTAAGAGCCGCCTCATCATTTTCCACCAATCTTTCCACTTTACCTTGATAGTAACATTCACAAGCCCATTTCATTAGAATTGCTGCCCTCTCCATCTCAATTTCTACACATCTCCTGCAACAAGTGATCTCCAACAACATGACTCAGAAACTATAAACATCCACCTTTATTGTGACGGGTGTGTTCTTGAATCACTCTAGTGCAATATAGAATTTAGTCCCCCTGATGCTAGTGAGAGTTCGGAATATGCTTTATGTCCTAATGAATGATTTGGGTGTTACATTCTTCATGCAAGTACCTTAGTCCTCTAGCAACTCTTATGCAATTTGCATTTTTTGTGCCAAAAAACTTGTACACAGTCACCATCTTTTCTAGATTCTTTGAGTGTTATGACTTGATGCTAATACCCCTTTATAAACGTTGGTAAAAGAACCCTTACCCAATTTTTCTTTGAACCCACCAGTGATTTCTTCAAGATCTTTATATGTAAATGTTACATGTGGCTTGTTTTTTGGTCCACTGATAAGTGACTGAGTCCTAGGAGGACTCTTGTTATTTGATTGATTTCAAACCATTACCTAACGGTATTAGGAAATCCAAGTTCAACTTGGACTCTCTCGCATGAGGTTTCTGCCTTTATATTCTAGCATATAACCCATGCAAATGCATACATGTATTTAAAATTAAACAAAATTTTTATTATAAAAATATAAATAATTAGTGAAATTATTTTAAAAAATAGCATGAACACATGCATATGTATGAGCCTAATTTTTATTATAAAAATATAAATAATTAGTAAAAAAATTGTAAATAAATGTAAACATAATTAGTCACATATTAAAATTCTTCCCTAAATTTAATGCTAATTATGATCATTTTTTTCAAATTTTTATAAGATAGAACATATAGTGATTTTTATTGAGTATATGTGATTTTTTTTTTTTTAATTTTATAGTTCATCAATATTAGATTTTTACTATTTTGTACTCATTAACTCACTTAGCACAAAGATTAAAAAACTTAAGTGCACATATGGCACAATCTTAAGTGGATAATTATGATGTGATCCCCACATAAATTTAGACACATAGTGCAAAATTGGATTCTAATTTCAAATTCTAATTGAACATTTTCTCTAAGTTTTGCCTATTAATATATATATATATATATATATATATATATATATAGGTAAATCTAAGAGAAAATTTAATTAAATTTCAAATTGGAAATCAATTAAAGTTTAATTATGCGCCATGTATCTCATCTAATGTAAGGTTTTTTTTTTTTTTTTTTTTTTTTTTTTTTTTTTTTTGTGCCAAGTGAGTTATTTCAATGTAAAAAACGAGGAGTTCAATATAAATAGATAAAAATAAACAATAAAAAAAACCTAATCATATATATATATATATAACACCAATGCTTAGAGAAAATTTAATTAGATTTAAAATTGAATTTTGCTTTTGTTAGCTTTCCATACAAATTAAATTGTTTAGATTTTTGTTGTTATTTTTTCTCTGAACTATAATGAGCATATTTTTATGCTAGGATCTTGAATGTAACAAATTGTTTTTGAAATGAAGGATCTCATGCAACTATCCCCATTCAATTTAAGAGATACTATTGGACCAATTTATTCTTTTATTATATGTTGTATTTAGTAGAATTTCAAGGACAATGATTGTGAATAGATATTATATATGTAGTATCCAATAGTGATTTTCAAAATTATATACATAATAGTAGTTTAATGAGAAACTTGGCGTAACCAATATCATGAAAATTGTAAGAAAAAACTATTTTAGTACCTCCGAATGTCTTGGTCGATCTAATATCATATATGTTTTATATCCCAAGATAACATCAATAGCATCACTACAATTCATCATTCCGCATGAGTTACATACTAGTATATATATTACTAGGTAAAGTTGAGAGAAAATCCAATTAGATTTCAAATTAGAATTCAATTAGAGTCTAATTTTATGCCATGTGTCTCATCTAATCTAAGTTTTTTAATTAGTGTGCCAAATAAGTTAATTTAATGTAGAAAACGAGGAATCCAATATAAATAAATCATAAAAATCATAATCATATATCTAACTCTATATATAAAATTAGAGAAAGAGAGAGTTTGAATGATTTTATATTTATGAGCCCATTTTTTTGTATAACTAAAAACAATTTAATTGGATTTTGCTTTTGTTAGCTTTCCATACAAAGTAAATTGTTTTGATTTTTACTGTTATTTTTTCTTTAAACTAATGAGCATATTTTTTAGGGAAAATTATACTTTACCACTCTAAACTATAACTCGTGTTACACTTTACACCATAAACTTTTCAAATGCCCTTTTTGGACCATAAACTATGACATTTGTTACACTTTGTATCCCGATGTTAAGTTTGCTGTTAACTTAAATGGAAAAATATGACACCACGTAAAAAGACCTGATTGCCTCTCTTCTTGATGCTTTAAAAGTAAAAGATATAAATTATACTTTACCACCTTAAACTATACTCCTTATTACACTTTGCACCCTAACCTTTGAATTTTCATTCAAGTTAACAGCAAACTTAACAACATGATGCAAAATGTAACCGGAGTCATAGTTTAGGGTGCAAAATGTAACATGAGGTATAGTTTAGGGTGATAAAGTACAATTTTCCCTATTTTTTATATTATTTCTATTAAGATATTTTGTATGCGAAGATATTGAATGTAATAAACTGTAATTAAGCTAAACGATCTCATGCATTTATCCTCATTTAATTTAGGAGATACTATTTGACCAATTTATTATTCTATTTTGAATTATATTTAGTAGAATTTCACAAACAATAATTATGAATTGATATTGTACATGTTATATCCAATAGTAATTTTCAAAATTATATACGTAATAACAATGTAATAAGAAATTTGATACAACCAATATCATGAAAATTACAAGAAAAATATATTTTAGTACCTCCAAATGTCCTTGTCCAACTATGTCCTATATGTTTAATAACTCAAATTAACATCAATAACACTACTACAATTCATCTTTCTTATGCATAAGCACGGGTTACATACTAGTATATATATAGATATTGATTATACTCATTCAATTATTAGAAATTTGAGTTGATTATTCTATTAATTAATGTAAAATCCTTCATTTCAATAATTCTATAAATTCCTTAGAGTATTTTGTTAACATCAAACAAAAATTCAATAATCCAATCACTGTGACAGAAACTAGAGGACAAGATTACCTGTTAGGGTATTATAGTTCCACCAATGAAAGTATCATAGCCAAAATCCCACGTCCTTGTCATTATTTTCCTCTATAGCTTCATCATAATCTTAATTCCTTTATATAACACCCTCTCAAGCTAGTGCGAGCCAAGAGAAAGATTAATTTATTTTTTGATAGGTGAAGAGAAAGATTTAAAAGCAAGATAAAAATTGTAAAAGAAATATCAATGAAAAAGGTTGAGGAGGCTCATTGTTTAAAAATATGTTGCACACAGCAGAGTGATTTAAAACAAAAGAGGAGTCAAACTATTTGACACGAGTTGAGGGCTCAATACATTTGGAAAATTAAATACAATTACCATTCATCTTCCTCAACTAATGCATTCTATAGCAAGAAAAGTAATACAAAAAATCAAATCAGTAAGTGTTATTAGTATTATTATTTTTAAAATATATAAGAAGGAAATTGCTAAGCAACAGACTGAACTGTGTTGCACATGCCAGGGTTCCTAATGCATCAAAGTGGCTGAATGGGTTCAGCTCCAATACCTCTTCGCACCATTCTATATCTCCACTCATTCAACCTATCTGTTGCCTCAGCATACCTTTTCTTACCTGTCTCATCTTGGTTCCCAGACCACAGTGTCTCTGCCGTTGCCGAAGCTCTTGGCCATATTCCAGCATTTAAAACTGCAGGGTCTCCTTGCTCGGACCACAATGACACCTCCCCACCTAACACTAGATTGGCCTCCTCCTTGCTCAACCCATATGTTATATCATAGTCGCATATGGTTTGCCATGTCTTGAAAGGTGCACACCATGATCGTCCATTTCTAGAGTTAACACTTGTTTGTTGATCGTACTGGCTGTCATTCCCTATAAAGCCACCGTGCCCACAGTCCAGATAATAGAAATCCGAGGATGATAAGATAACCCGGTATCCAAAGGAAACAATCTTTTTGGTGTTTTCATGGCCATTGTTCCATGTTTGCAAGATAGTTTAGACGTAGTAATTATTATTCAATGTTTGGGACTAGTCTCTCTGTATCTTAAGTGGATTGTAATTCTAGTTGAGAATTAATCATCAGCCAGTTTGATGTATTTGGAACTTAAGGTGAAAATTGATTATCTTATTTTATATGCAAAATTACTGGTAATTAATATGATGAACCACATAGATTTTTTTTTTTCTTCTAGAAAGTGTATAAACACAAAAAATTTAACAAAACTTTTACATTTGTTGATCTGGAAGATTGATAGTTGTAAATAAAAGAGTGATGTTAGTGGTAGACCTAGATGAAAACTGATATAAATTTACTAACTCAATTGTGAATTTTTTTTTATTTTTAAAGTACTATATTCATAATATTTTTTAGAACAAATCTTAAGTATTAAGTTACTTCTTATGAAAAAAAAAAGTTACTTTTTGTTTTCCATTTGAACCTATCACTAAAATTATTTTTTTGCTACCAATAATCACCTGCAACTACCTGTTATATATGATTTGTTGTAAAAGTGTCATAGACGTAGCATTTATTTCTCTTTTTTGTTTGTTTTTCACTTGATAAAAAAATTTATTTTATTTATTGATTAATATTTCGCCTTAATTAAGTTAAAATTTTGGTTTTTTTTTTTTAATTTTTTTAATTAGAGTCTTAGGTGACCACATCAATAACTTATACCATTGAGCTAACAGTGTTATTTATCAAACATTTCATTAAACATACTGATTTTAATAATCATATTTTGAAGACACATCCATTAATCATTAAAGATACATCCACATTTTATGTGATATCTAATTCTAAGTTAAAACACACAATTTTGGAAATATGAAAATGTGAATAGCACAATTGATAATTTAATCCCTAAACGAAATGGCAAATTGGCAATCGACTGAAATGTATATTCGGGATCCACTGACACTGAGGCTGGTCTCCTTTTCTTTATGACCCAACTTGGGCCCACATAAACTCATTGTCTACAACCTTTTGATTTTCACTCGATCGGCCACTCATCTAATATTTGATATATCCAGACAATTCAAACCCATGGCCTGTAGGCCTGTTTGTGCATTCACTGGATTACTTGGTTTGGCCCATTTTACATGTATTCCATTCCCTGTAACGTGATCCGACAGAGCATGGTTCAAACTAATTAAAATGTACCCAGTATTAATAAAATATGAATAAAAATATCAAGGACAAATTTTGGAGACAAACCTTTTCCAAATCTACATCTACATCTGCATTTATATATATCTAAAAACTGAAGTATAATATTTATTATTGCTACATTCTAATTGAGACATATTAGCATTATTTATATCTATATCTATATATATCTAAAAGCTAAAGTGTAGAGTTTAATATTGTCATGCTCTTGTTGAGCCACATCAACGCCACACCACACCATATCATCAATCTATTTTCAATATTTTCTCTCTCTTATTTTATTTTTTTTCTCCTTATTAATTTGCCACTTTACAATTACACATTTTCCAATATTTATTTATTTTAACCTTTTTATCTCCCTACTACTCTACACCTTGACCTTACATTTTCTCCAACCCTTCATCTTCCTTTGATTTTGACTCTTCTTCTCCCCATTTTTTTACTGTAAAATTTTGTTATTTCTCTTCCATTCAATCCATATTTTGCTCATACCAAAAGGTGAATACTCTCTCTCTCTCTCTCTCTCTCTCTATATATATATATATATATATATTCTTTATTTTGGTGGATGTTTGATTCTTTAGATTGATAAATTTTTATGTTTTACTCTACTTTAGATTGATATGATTTGGTTATATTTTAATTTTATTTTCTTTATTTGTTACATGTTATCCTTTGAAATTATAGAATGATTTACTATTATTCTATTACATAGCATGACTTGGATAATTTGGTGTTTAGAACTATACATTTTTCTTTTAAATATTTTTCTACTCATCTTATTTTATATAATTTTATTATTTGTCTCATATTCTCTTCCAAAAAAGGTGATTGCTCTCTCTCTCTCTCTCTCTCTCTCTCTCTCTCTCACAATTATTAATTCTTTCTTGCAATTGTAAATTTAGATTAACAAATTTTTTTTTGTGTCTCTACTTTTGGATGATACACTTTGGTGGTATGTTTTTTGAGTTATTTATCACATGTACTCTCTATCTTATAGTTTTGGTTTGAGTTAATTTTTAGATATTTAAGAAGTGAGATGATTATGTATTTGAATGTCTCTATAAATTATTTAAGTAATATCAATTGTAAATTTGTAATGTGGTTTGAATATCATGACAATCTTCTTAAGAGAATAAGAAATTCAAATGATTAATTTTGGAACTTAAAAATTTTAGTTGTAGAAAAAAGACCATAACACACTATACAAAAGTTTGAATAAAATAGATCGCTTGAAAAAAAATAGTATTTCTATCTTTCATCTCAAAAAATATAATAGACTAATATCAATTGATTGCACCTAAGTTTTTAAATAATTAAAAATCTCAAAATAATAGAATGATATATTTGTAGAGATGGAGAGATGAAGAATAATTTTAGAAATAATTTCTCCAATGCGTTTTATAGAATAAATCATATATTATAAAATGTTTCAAAATAGTTGTATATTCCCACGCATCGCATGGGTTTATGACTAGTATATCTAAAAGTTAAAGCATAGTATTTATTGTAACTATGTTCCAATTGAGACATGTCAGCAGTCACGTCATCCATCTATTTTCAATTCCTTCATCCCTTCACCTTCCATTTATTTGACTCTTCTTCAGCCATTTGATTTACTATAAAATTTTGCTATTCTCTTTTCCATTAAATCCATATTTTTCCCACACTTTTACATTTTTATCTTTCCACTATTCTATATCTTAACGGTGCAATTCCTCCATCCCTTCACCTTCCTTATATTTGACTCTTCTTCTCCCATTTTATTTACTATAAAACGCTGCTATTCTCTCTTCCATTCAATCTATATTTCTTCCATACACAAAGGTGAACTGTGTTTGTGTATACATTTCTTTCTTTGGTGGATTTTTAATTCTTTATTGCATCTCTATTTTAGGTTGATGAATTTTTGTGTTGAACACTACTTTAGGTTGATGCAATTTGAATATATTTTAATTTGTTATCTTTTCTCTCTTCTTTTCTTTGATCAATAGATTTTATCCTATAACATAGGCATAGGCAAGGATAAATAACTAGTCAAGGATAAATAACTAGTCGTTTTTAATTGTCATTTGGCAGGTTCAGGATAATATCTTAGCTAAAATGAAATGACAAAAAGGTTGAATAAAATGAATATGCCAACTACTAACGACATAATTTAAAACTAGAAGATAAAATTGCCCAACTTAACTGACTTGTGTACGAGGACAAATTGTAGATCGACAATAACAACAGGACACGACTATCTCAACAAATATATACCTCAATCATCTCGTCGGAAGGGGCGGCGCAAGCCGGCAACTTGTCGGACAAAACCCTTATTTTAGTGCCACTCTCTTTCCTAATCTTCTCCACAACCTTCCCTCCCTTCTTAACCGCGGCCCAACCTGTATTTCCCCAATTATACTTGTATTGTGTATTCCACAGAAACAAAAACCCAGAAATTTTTAATTAAAAAATAAAATTAAAAAAAAAACAACCATAAAGCCATACAAGTTTAAGGAAAAAGAAGAAGGAAAAAGACTCACATTTTGTCACGGAGTTCGACGGTGTCTTTGGGAGTGCCAAGAGAATTGACAAGGCGAGATGGGTCTCGAAGCAGAAGCCAAAGCCTGAGATGGGTCTCGAAGCAGTCGTTGTTGTTGACGTGGAGGGTGACGGTGGAGATCGGAGATGGAGCGTGAGGCGAGGGTTGAGGGTGAGATAGGAGATGGAGGGTGAGGGTGAGGGTGAGGGTGAGATCGTCGATGGAGGGTGAGGCGAGGGTTTTGGATCGAAGATGGAGGGATCGGCGAGGGTTTTGATCGGAGATGGAGGGCGACGGTGACGGCTTCAGATCGGAGAGATGGGGAGTGAGAGAGTAGATGGAAGTGGATCGGGCTCAAACGAGGGTGATAGGGTTGATTTTGGGTCTGAGGAAAACAAAAGAAAAAATACACGAAGGGATTTTGGTAAAAAAAATTAAAGACACAGGTCTTAGGCCGCATTTATTAAACGCGGCCTAAGACCAGCCCAAAAAAAAACGCGGATATACCTGTCAAAAACGGGGCTTAAGACCTGGGCTAAGGCCCCGTTTAAAAAACGCAGCTGGGCCTTTTATCTTTAAGCCCCGTTTTTAAAAAACAGGGCTTTAGGCAGTTTTGGGCCGCGTTTTTTAAAACGCGGCCCGAACCCCCCGCGTTTTGTAATGATTCCTAATGGGCATAATAAGTCAATGCGTTAACTTCTACAATTTGCTGGGAACCTTGTTCATGTCAAAAAGGAAAGGAGTGTCTCACTCCTTTGCATTATGTAGTAGCAACATGTGATCACCACCTTGATCTATTGGACAAATTTCTATTAATTTATCCTAATTCTATTACAAATGTGACTGAGCAAACTAAGAACATTTTGCATATTGCCCTAAAAAAGGATCAACTCAAGGCTTTCAAATTCTTGGTGGAATGGCTCCTAAGAAATTGGTTTAAAAATGCTTCATTAAATGAATACCTAGTCCTAAACTGGAAGGACAGTGAAGACAATACTTTGTTGCACGTTGTAGTATCAAAAAATCAAACCTAGGAAAGCTCTTTTTCTCCCCCATTAACATCTACTTTGCATTAAAAAAAATATGAACAATAAAAAATAAAATAGTCTAGATGACCATTTTTTTTTTTTGATTTTTTTTTTACCAAAACTCATTTTTTGGGGCCAAGTAATTTTTTTTTTCTTTTTCAAAATTTAAAATCTTTTATATCTAAATATAATACATAATGATTCAGTGGCTTAATTTGCAACTGCGTGTAATACATAATGAAGATTTTTTTTTTTAATTTCTTTGATTATAATTTTAGATAAAAAAAATTATAAAATAAGAAGAAGCTTATGCATTTGGATTAAGAACCGATCAAGGACGAGACTTAACTAATTTACATTATGTAGCTTGTGAGTCACTTACTCGCTTGGGGTTCCTGATTTGTCGATGTAAGTAGTATGAATTTGGATGGTAAAACAGCATGAGACATCTCACAACAGCGAAATTACAGTTATGCTACATAGTGCTGGAGCTTCATCTCTTTCTACAGTTGCTCGAAGTGATGATAATAATATTAATGAATTTTACACCTTAATTGGAGAGGATGTAAAACTTTTGGAGTACACTGATAAGCTACCATTTATTAATACTCCTTTACACATAGTTGCATCTTATGGGAACATGCAGTATAAGTCTTTATTAGTTTATTCTTTTTACCAGATTAGTGTTACACTCTCTTCTTCTGGCATTTTGGTATTATTTGCTGAAATTGATTTCCTTAGATGCTCGGTTAAGTATGATCTATGTCAAACGTTTTCTTCTTATGAAGATATGAAAATTTATCGTAGAGATACGAATGTGTTTTTTACCCGGATTCCTTGGTCATTTTTGCTTGTTGCAAATGAAAAGAAACCCAAAATCTATCTAAGAAAATGAAGCAATGAAATTCCTAATATAACTAGAGTTTTCTTGGTTAATTAAGAAATCTGCTTTAAAGGCTGACATTATCAATATGAAACTTCAAAACCAGTTAGCATTGGATCATAATTTTTGACCATTTACATTGCATTTTTTTCATCATAACTGTGGATGACAAAGCGTTGCTTCCAATCATGTGTAAGGCAAGCAAATGCGCACCCAAAATGATTGTTAAATTCCTATATAATTGATTAGTAATAGAATAATCAATTCTTTTTCTTCATTATTTGATAGAAACTACTTCTTTCCTGTCTTTAAAATTATAAAAATCATCATTATGAAAAATTTAGAGTATTATTCAAATAATAATTGGATGAGGGAGGAAGTGCAAGATTAGAAAGTTTTGAAGCAAAGGAGATTGAAAAGTGGAAGCTATGCTCAACCATGACATAGATGAAAGGAAATGATTTTCAGACACACTGATACTATTCAATATAATCAATATGAAAGACTTACATGGTTTAAATTCATAAATTTCCTAATCTAAAAAAATTCATACATCTCCACACTATATATAGACTACATACACCAACAACCCCCACAGAGCCACATTAGCATATCATTTCAATCCATTTAAATAGTAGTACTAAGCTTAAATTCATGACAAGAACTATTGATTAAGACAATCTTTCTAAATGACTAAACTTTCAAAGGATATCATGGAAAAGCTTATTTGACCTGTTATGACACTACTTAGACACTGCACGGAGACTAGTGGAACTAATGAGCCTCCCAACATTGGGAGGTTCATTTCTTCATAATATTATTTGAAAATACCATGGATGACTTTTCAGATTCGGATGTTGAACTGTAGAGAAAAGGACACGGGGATGCAGATTCTCAAGAATGCCTTCTAGCATATGAGTGACTTCTCTCATAGAAGGCCTCAATAATGGCACAACTTGTACACACCAAATTGCCACCATTACTAGCTTCTTCACCCAATCCATATCACAAATACCATTCAATAGAATCAATATGAAATACTTATAGCAGTTTAAATTCGTAGATATCCACACTATATATGGACTGTCGACACCAACAACCCCCAAAGTTACAACTAAAGGTCAAAACACATTTACAAGACAAACATGGAAATTTACAAGACACACGACACTTAGTAAGTGGTAGTACTAAGCTTAAATTCAAGACAAGATCTATTGATTAATGAAATCTTTCCAAATGACTAAACTTTCAAAGGTAGTCACAGAAATGCTTATTTGGAAATTATCTGGCCTATTATGACACTACATCACTTAGACACTACATCGAGACTAGTTGAAGTAATGATCCTCCCAACATTGGCAGGTTCATTTCTTCATACTATTATTTGAAAATCCCATGGATGACTTTTTAGCTTTGGATGTTGAACTGTAGAGAAAAGGACATAGGGGTGTAGAAATCTCAAGAATGCCTTCTAGCACATGAGTGACTTCTCTCATGGAAGGCCTCAATAATGGCACATCTTGTACACACCAAATTGCAACCATTACTAGCTTCTTCACCCAATAAATATCACTAATAGCCTCTTCATCATTTTCCACCAATCTTTCAACTTTTCCTCTACTATAGCATTCATATGCCCATTCTGTAAGTATTGCTGCCCTCTCCATCTCAACTTCCACACATCTCCTGTAGCTAACAATCTCCAACAACATGACACCAAAACTATAAACATCCACCTTTACTGAGACTGGTGTGTTCCTAAACCATTCTGGTGCAACATAGCCTTTTGTACCCTTGATGCCAGTGAGAGTTCGAGTTTATTGGTTCATCAAAAGCTTTGTCAATCCAAAGTCAGAAATTTTGGTTGTAAAAAAATCATCCAAGAGTATGTTTTGAGTCTTTATGTCGCAATGAATGATTTGCAAGCTGCATTCTTCATGTAAGTACATTAGTCCTCTGGCAATTCCTAATGCAATTTGCATTCTCTGTTGCCAACTAGGTCTTATTACTCCAAAGAGGAAACTCGACAATGTGCCATTGCACATAAACTCGTACACCAAAATTCGGTGTTCACCTTCATCACAATAGCCAAGTAACCGTACCAAATTCTTATGGTGAGTTTGGCCAATCACAGTTACTTCAGTTTTGAATTCCCTCTCACCTTCCGTTATCATCTTGTCTAGCTTCTTGACAACAACATAGTGGCTATAACTTGATACTATTACCCCTTTATAGACAGTGCCAAAAGAACCCCTTCCCAATTCTTCTTTGAACCCACTAGGGGCTTCTTCAAGATCTTTGTATGTAAATGAATGCAGATTCATGTCAAGGTCTTTCGTATGTAAGGTTCTATAGAAATTTGGTAGTTTTTCTTGCCAAAAGCAAAAGACAAGAAGAGAAATTGCAACTACAGAAAAGAAGTTAAAAAATACAGAAATACCTAGGAAGACTGCAAGTATCAATATTGCTTGATCCGGCTTTCTGTGGCTCGGATCTGGACTTGTAGGATTCTGTGAAGAGCTATTCAATTTCAATATTTTGAATAGTGCTTTTCTTTCAACGGCGTTGCGGTTGTACCTCCCATTAGAAAGCGGTAATCTCTTCTTCCAACATCTTCCCGTGCCATTATTATATTTCGGATCCTGGAAAATGGCAACTGCACAATAACAATCGTGCAGACAAGATTTCTTGCATTCAAATTTTGTTGTGGGTTGAAGTAGTTCATAGGCAGTTATAGGCCAACCAGCATTCTCCATCTCCAAGATTTCAAATTGATCTTCCGAAATCACAGTACCCATCTCGTTACATTCATTCACGTAGCTTACATCATCTTGTTTGCAGCCACTATACTTGTTATTTACATCCAAGAGAGAGAAGCCTGGGGCGCATTGGCACTCTGGCTCACCATAAGCTCTCAGTGAACATATGCTATTATAACCACAAGGGCCACTTCCAAAAGTGTCCAAAATATCCAGGCAGATGTTTTCAGGAACATACCGAATGGCAGACCAGGTTTGGTTTCCAGTAAAATTCTTTGGGTGAGTATAGAGTCTGAAAACACCATTGAAGTCAAGTGTTGCTCTGTAGTATGAGTCTGACTCTGTCCTCAAGACCTCACCCTCTGATGAAAGGTTGGATATACCTCCAAGTGAGTTCTTGACTAGAAGGTAGCCTGACTTATCCATTATCAGCTCAGAAGCATTATGTTCAGTATAATATGCTCCATAAGTATTTTGGGTGTAGACAGCTATTTGATTAAGTATCAGATCGTATGAGGAATTTGATATATTTTTCTGTCTGAAACGGAGCTGAAACTTACCCACCCCGCAGTTTTCCTCGGACATGCTAGAGAAAAGGCTGCTCCCAGAACCCAATACTTGGGTTGGTGAGATGGTATCAGTTGGTTTATCGAAGCTATTCCATAAGATGCTTGAGTTTGTGCTTGTTATAACAAAATTCTCGGTGTCTAGCGTAGCCCCATTTGATACTTGAGGATTCTCATTGTTGCTGGACCTCCACAACTCCCATCCACCTGGAGCATTGAGTACAGGTTGTCCAACTGTGTTAAGCTCAACTTTTGATTCTCTCTCTGCCGGGTAATCTCTGTTTGCAGACCAAACTATAGTTTCATCTGGTATCTTAGCGAACCAGATTGCAAGAAGGAACTGATCTTGTTGACGTGGAAAGCGACGGAATCCAAATGAAAAATCACCAGATGGTGAAGTCCATGTGGAGTTATCATCAGTGGCAAAGAGAGCTGAACCCACACTTACGTTGGTATTAACTTGAGCTATTGCAGGAACCAAAAGGGTGATGACAAAGACAAGCAAATGATAAGAAAAAAGAGCAATTGCAGAAGCCGTTGGAAAAAATATAGAGCTAATACGTAAGTGGTAAATGGTGGTCTTGCTATGACGAGCTTTGTGTAGCCATGGAAAACGTGATTGAGTTTAAGAGCCTTATTTTAACTTTTTCAATGGTCAAAATAGTCGGGAAGACCAGAATGCCGGCAGCACGAAGAAAGAAGGTTGATGCAACTCATATATAAAAAAGGCTTCAGTCTATTTCAAGGGACCAGACAGCAAACCCACGATTGGAGTTGGGTGAGTTTCGTCCTCTTGCAATTACATGGGTGGTTTTCAGGAGCATTTACATTAGTCAGCGTATAATAGACAAATGTATAAATTGTACACATTTTTATCTGAAAATGACCTACTTTAATTTGTGTACAATTAGTTTGTTAAAATAATTATATAAATTTACACTAATACTATTTATTTTGTGTTTAGTTGTTTATTCTTTTTCTAGGTATACTGAGGATGAAAAAAGGGAGTAAATGATAGTTCTGTGAAGAAAGAGAAACACCTAAGAAAAATCAAGAAAAAATAATATTTTAATATTTTAATGAAATGTAATGTAAAATAGATAATCTGATGTGATGTATTTTAAAAATTGAGTATATAAAATAGAAAAAGTAAATTCTTATGTTAAAATAAACATAAATTTTGTACAAGATTATGTAAATGCTCTAATTGTGTATTTGGATGACGGGATTTGGGCACATAGATTTAGATTTGGGTAATTGAAAACAAAATACCAAAGCATTTCAAATCCATCGTTTCAAAATGAGCACTTCTCTTTAAGCTTACCAAGTTAAAACAAGTTCTTTTTGGCTTTGGGCAGTGCAGTGGCTTAGGCGTGTGGGACATTAACGGTAAAGAAGAGCCATTCAAGATTGAGCAATATAGTTTTGTAAAGAATATACTGTCCGCAAACAACCAAAACAATCAACATCAAAGGAAGACAGCTTCTATACAACAACAATAACAACAACAACAAAGTTTCGCATTAACGTGTTGACCGTTGATTTTTAGACATTTGATTTTGATCCGAATGTTAATCCAATTGAAAAATAGAATAAGGGTTCGTTTGGATACAGCTGAAAACTGAAAACTGAAATTGAAAACTGAAAAACGCTGTAACAAAATAATTTTTAAATGTGTGAATAGTATCGTGGGACCCATAAAAAGTGATATTTGTGGGTTCGTGAACAGTGCATGAATGCACTATTCACGGTTGAAAAAGTCAACCTTTACGACTAAAAAAAAAAAATGAAACGCGTTTTGCACCCAGACGTGGACACAAAACGCGCAAACCAAACATACACTAAGTGGGTAGTTAGGTTCTAGTGATTTCATGAGAATTCAATATATAGCTAATCATCAAGTGATACTTATTGGGTATACACCTATAAATGAAATCTCACATTAAATGAATAATATTTTCTGAATTTTTATACTATATATACTTTTTGGACAGACTTTAACTATAAAATTAGTTTTTGGCTTAAGTCATTTTACTTAATAAAATAAACATTACTAAATATTTTAAAAATCTAATTATTGATTTGCATGTTCTTTGTCCTTTTAATACACATATCAAATTTTGTATCAATCAAATGTTATACTATATGATTTATAAGCTTATATTTTATGTATAATTTTAAACTACAAAAAAATTATAAATTAATCCATTTATTGATAACATAGCAATTGATTTATAATTAATTTTCTAGAAATTTTTGTAAGTGTTGGGTTAAGATAGCTTGACCCTTTTGAATTAATTAATTACCCAAGTTAATTAATTAGATCAATTTAGCATGCAAAACGTGAAGGCACAAACAAATCACAAATTAAACTAAATGCAATGGAAAGTAAATTTGACACGATAATTTGTTTCAAATGGGGAAAACCAACGCAACAAAAATCTCATCGAGTGAATTTAAAGTCACCACTTCAAATAATCCACTAATCAATAATCAAATGGTTACAAGTATAAAGAATTTTACCAACTACCCTTAGCCTATCTTGAAATACCAACTTACAGTTGAACCCTTGCTCCAATACCTAATTAGACTTGATATTTTAGCAGTACTCTTTCCCTTGATGCATGAATTTCAGTACATGACTAACCAATGATGCACGGATCCCAGTATGTGACTAACTCTAACAACTTGAAGATGGTTGTTGGTTACGAAGTTCTTCACTTCGTCAACAATAAAGATCTATACAAAACCCAAAGAGGCAAAGACGCAGTAGCTTCTTTTAGAGAAAATAATGCACTAAGTCATTTTTTGCATTATATAACGGCCTTTAAAATAAGCCTTATATATGCATGTCTAGGGTTGTGAGAAAAGAAATCCTACACAAATACATCAGCGTGGGCTGAAATTCAAATCTAAAAATTCTGAATTCATAAGTCTCGATAGATTCACTATGTGTCAAGCTTCAACTTTAAATCTCGATAGAAAGGCTTTCTGTCATGCTAACTATTGAGTTTTGATGAACAACTTTTCTTCACTTGTTTCTTAGACAAATCTTCATGGCTTTAACACTTGACTTGAACAACATGTTTCTTAAAGTACCAAACCCATCCTAGATCTACCCAATTACAAGTAAAGTGCATTTTGTTAAAAGATTAGTCAATTACATAAAATATATATAATTGGATATGTGTGTTGGGTGGCATCCCTTTGATGTCTTTTATCAAGGTTTCCAACTCTCTTTCATCTTTCCCTTTAGTTTGTATTCTTTGAAAATGGAGTGTATACATCTTTTTATGTTTCCTCTCTTTTCCTTTTCTAATAAAATTATTTATTTTTTTAAAAAATAACCTATATAAGTTCTCCTAATATGCAGAAGACTGGTAATAATTTGAAATACTTCAGGGGAAGTCTCAAACTTGACCATGGGGTTGGGTGTTTCTAAATAATGTCAATGGAAGAACCAATGTGAATTTTCTTTAAAAAAAATTATATGGTCTGTAATTGTATGGAACTTGCTATTTAGGCGAGTCTCTATTGACTTCTCCAAAGTCCTACTTTTTTGGTCCACAGGGTATTGAATGCCAATATTTTTCTAGATTGTTTTATGGGGTTATGAATGCTACCTAGAAACTCATGGAAAGTTACTGGAGGGATCTGTTGAGGATAGTTTCAATATGGGAAAATAAAGGTTTCTGGAACTAGATTTGGAGACTAAATGCGCAGCCAAAACTTATACTCTTTGCTTGAAAGGTGATCCACAATATTTTACTTATGAATTAGCTCAATCTATATTGTAGGAAAATAATTTCATTATTCTCAAATGAAATATGTGGGATAGTGCAAAATCAGTGACACATATATTATGGGAGTGCTCAGAAGTGCTGGAAGTCTAAAAGAGACCAACCATGATGTTTCCATAGGTATGGTGTTCTTCTTTCTTTTACTAAACTGTTGGGTAAAACAAAATGGCATGTCATGGAGGTGGAGGTCATGTTGAATATAGCCTGGCTATTATGGTACAATCGGAACCAAAGGTGAGTGGGTGAAGCTCTAGAGATAGCAGTGAATTTGGTGCATATATCCTCTAATCTTGCTTTGGAATTTATGGAAGTTCAGAAAAGTAATTAGACGAGAATGCCTATTGAAGAGTGTAAATGGAGACCTCCTATAGGTATGTATATTGTTGGTTTTTAGACCCCTTAAAACCACAATTAAACCTAGGTAATTAACCAAGTTGTTCATGCAAAGCAGCGGAAAATAAATAACACACTATATGATCACCCAGGAAACTAAACCGGTAAAAACCTGGGGAGGATTTGACCTAGCTATCCTCAAGGTAAACCTGAATCCACTATCTTGAAAGAATCGAAGTTCATACAAAAGGACTTACAAGCACCCACGCTCGACTTCCTAATGCTACCAACCAGTAGAACTTACTGACACGACCACGTGCAAGTTCCGAATTCACGGACTCTTTCTTTCTTGGATTCTCCACCAAATACAAGCACACCCGCTTGTGTTTTCTTTAAGCTTCAATGGCAGCAACTGAATTGATCATTAAGGCGTAGATAAATCTTCTCCTTGAAAACCCTAAGTTTATGTAAAGGAAAACTCCTCTAGATCTCACAAGAGATTTACACAAACTGCAAATATGAGCTCACCTAAAACATGGCTAGGGTTTGCCTTTTATACTTAGGATAAATAAGAAACCCTAAAAACTTTTTAAAACAAATAGGGCTGAGTTGGACGAATCTGCAGAAAAGCATTCTGCCCGATCTTCGATCGATCGAGCCTATCGTTCGATCGATCGAGCCAGGCCGAAAGGCACAATGCTTCCTTGCTTTAACTCGATTCCAACTTTGCATTGACACACAACTTTGAGCTAGCTTTAAACACTTCTAAACACATTGTTTTGTTCATGGTTTGCCAACAATACACATTAGAGTTCTAAATACATAAAATCCTAAACTTTAGAACCTAGCAAACTCCCCCTTTAGCAATCCGTGACAAAACACAACTTAGAAGCTCAAAGTTTACAAAATAAAAAGCCCTTTACAAAATAATGCTCATAAAACAAATTCAATCCTAACTACTATCCATCAGTTGCAAGTGTAGACAGCAACTCAATTGAATCAACCTATATATTTCCTGAAACACTAAACAAAATGCATAACCGCATGCATGGAAATAATACAAGTAAACAAAATAACTTCTTGATTTCAAACAACACACAAATAAAGACATATATCAATGAATAACTCATAAATATAAATCAATAAGCAATTTGAAACAAGAAACAAATAAAGTACCAATCAAACATAAAACTCCCCCTAACAAGAATATCCCATCAAAAATAAGGTAAGAGCTAAAAATGCCTAAGTACAAAGTGAAGCACCTAGATACAATCTAAAACTCCACAAGCTCTAACCAAAAACAAATAAACTCCCCCTGAAAACAAAAATCCTACAAAGTAAACTCCCCCTTTTTGTCACGTATTGACAAAGACAACTCAATAAAGAGTAAATATACGCAATAAAGGATAAAAGAAAATAGAGAATCAAGGGAACACAAAACAATTCAACTCTATATGAAATAGAGACAACTCCCCCTATAAAGAGCAACAACTCCCCCTACGAATAACAAAGGTTAAAAAAAATTTCTCCCCCTATAAAAATAGGAAAAACAGTTTTAGGAAAAACAGTTTTCGAGAAAAATAAAGGGGGTGGAGAAAAGAAAGACACAAACCAAGTTTTAAAAAAAAAAACTAAGTTAAGGATACACATAAAGAAAAATATTATCTCTTTCAATAAATGCAAACTTGCCATTATGTGACCCATAAACAGTTGCATTAGTAGAGAAAATATTTGCACATTGATTATCTATCATATCTCTTAAGAAAATTTTTTTTCTACAATTCACACATAAAAAAGGCATATACTAGAAAGTACATAGCTCAAAAATTAATCAATCAATTTTTGATCAAGTTGAGTACCCAATGTAGCAAAGTGTATGCATGCTATGTGTGAAAACAATGAGAGATATGACTGCAAAACTGCAAAATGGATACAAAAACAATACAATGCATGTGAATCCTAAACACAAATGATGCATGTACAGATTAAATGACATAATGCATGAGCTAAGGCAGTAAATTAAGTTCAAAATAAGTTCAAACTCACAAAATTGGCTTGAACATAGAGTTTCTAACTAAAACCCAAAAAAAAATTTAAACCACTTGTTAATTTTTCAAAATAAATTGACCAATTGATCATTACACAAACTAGAAAACTGATTAGAATGATCAATTACATCAAAACAACAAGCCAATTTCATCAATTTCAACCCATATCTTCCAAAATCAAGACTTTCAATCAATTTGTCCTCAAAGCACAAGCATTAAACACATTTTGCATTAAAATCAAGGAACTTTTAATCTTAGATGGCCACAACAATATCACACACAATATAATGTACCAAGTTTAGCAAAGAGTAACTTGTGTAGTGTGTGCAACTAGCAAAAGCTCGAGATACATGTGAGGTGACATGTGAATAGCAATCAATCACAAAGTCTACAAAATTCATCACATAGAATTTAAAAGAGACTATCACCTAAAGAGTTACATCATATAACTCCCACATCTCCTAGAACATAAGCTTGCAATCATGTAAGTTTCTTGAATTTTGCCTCATAATATACACACCAATTTTAATTAAGTGATTTGGCATTAAGCCTAATAGTACACACCAATTTTGATTTTAAGAATTAAGCACTGTAACCGAGGTTTCACCTTATGTTCTTTTTGTGCATGTGCTAAACTTTCTCTGGCACAAAATCTTATGATATGCACTAAGGTGTTCATGATTGGCTAGTGAACAGTGGTGAGATGGTTATTTATGCATTTCTCAAAAGGATCAAGTTCGACAGTCAAATAACATGTGACTTCAAGATTAAGACAACGTGATAAACACCAAAAACATCTTTCCCACACAACATGCACTATAAAGCTTCAACTAGTCAAGTGCAAAGAAAAAAAAGCTCATCAAAGCTAAACAAGATACATAAACATGTTATATAAAGATAAAATGGCCAATCCTTGATTATAAATCCAAGATGTGAAATACAAAACACAAAAATCTTTTTGGTTTTTTTTTTTTTTTTTAAAAAAATTTATGACCAAAAACAAAAAACACATATTATGCTAAATGAACAATGCAAATGCAATGCATGACAGTGCTTAACTAAGCTATAGAGGGTACACAAACAAGAAATATCAATTTCTTAATTAACTCTTGAGTACGTGTACAAACTAGTACATACCCACACAGAATCAGAAATAGCTTAGCATACTATTCAAGTTTCTCCACAAAGTCAAGCATGTTCTAAATCAAGAGAGATATAATAATTCATGTAATCCTCAAAAAGAAAAACTAGACACAAAAATAAAATATTTTTGTCTTTTTGAAAATTTTCAATGTTTTTGGATTTTTTTTTATTTTAAATAAAAAAAACAACCTAAAAATAAAACAACCAAAAATAGAATCGAGACATGTCCACAAACAATTGAAAGAATTAAATCAAGGACAAGTCAGCAACACTCACCTTAGAGAATCTTTTCTCACCCATATAGCACAAGTCTTCGGCTTTGTAAGTGAAAATCCATGTGAAGCAGAGTGCATTTGAGGAATTACACCAATCTTCTGAGAAAGACTAAAATCCTGCAAATTCCTTTCACAAGCCAACAAGCTTAAATTTTTCAAAAGCATATGAAACAATTTATTTGGACTTATGGCAGGAGAAATATCATCACATATCCTAGATTGAAACACAGAATGCTTAAATTTCAATTTATGACAATTAGGACGAATGTGACCATGGACACCACAAAAGTGGCAAACAGGAACAAATTTAGGAACATCAGTATTCCTAACACAAATCTAGTCTCAGATTTTGGTTTTTGCCTCAACAAAGAACAATTTGGTCTAATATGACCAGCAACACCACAAAGGTGACAAGTAGGCACAAAAACATATTTATTATGCTCTCTAACAATAGGTTTAGACTTAGATTTAAAAACATCAGCGTCTACATCAGAACTTTTACCTTTGTCTAACCTAGCAAAATAAGCCTTTCCTTTATTATTCCTCTTAAAAGGAGGGATATAAACTTTCTCAGTTTTAGGCTTAAGAGAGACAGAAATAATTTTGTTATCAACAGCAAACTTCGTACAAGTCAAATTTTCAATTTTAGATTTAGATTCAACTAATTCTTAATCCAAGCTTTTCATCTTCTCATCTTGAGAGGAAATTTGATTTCTCAAAAATTCATTCTTTTTATTAGATTCATCTAATCTAACAACCAATTTCTCTTTTTCAAGATTAGCCAATTTTAACTCTTCCTTCAATTTCTTAGCAATTTTTATAGATTTCAATAATTCCTTACGAAGAGTTTCACAGGCATCAATAAAATCAACAGAAGCATGAGCAGAAACATGATCAAAAAGACACTTCAAATTATCCATGACAACAGGGGTCAAGGATCAGCTCTTAGATCAAAAGATCTAAAACAGAAGAGCAACCTGCTCTGATACCACTTGTTGGTTTTTAGACCCTTTAAAACCACAATTAAACCTAGGTAATTAACCAAGTTGTTCATGCAAAGCAGCGGAAAATAAATAACACACAATATGATCACCTAGGAAACCAAACCAGTAAAAACCTGGGGAGGATTTGACCTAGCTATCCTCAAGGTAAACCTGAATCCACTATCTTGAAAGAATCGAAGTTCATACAAAAGGACTTACAAGCACCCACGCTCGACTTCCTAATGCTACCAACCAGTAGAACTTACTGACACGACCACGTGCAAGCTCCGAATCCACGGACTCCTTCTTTCTTGGATTCTCCACCAAATACAAGCACACCCGCATGTATTTTCTTTAAGCTTCAATGGCAGCAACTGAATTGATCATCAAGGAGTAGATAAATCTTCTCCTTGAAAACCCTAAGTTTATGTAAAGGAAAACTCCTCTAGATCTCACAAGAGATTTACACAAACAGCAAATATGAGCTCACCTAAAATGTGGCTAGGGTTTGCCTTTTATACTTAGGATAAATAAGAAACCCTAAAAACGTTTTAAAACAAATAGGGCTGAGTTGCACGAATCTGCAGAAAAGCATTCTGCCCGATCTTCGATCGGTCGAGCCAGTCGTTCGATCGATCGAGCCAGGCCGAAAGGCACAATGCTTCCTTGGTTTAACTCGATTCCAACTTTACATTGACACACAACTTTGAGCTAGCTTTAAACACTTCTAAACACATTGTTTTGATCATGGTTTGCTAACAATATACATTAGAATTCTAAATACATAAAATCCTAAACTTTAGAACCTAACATATATTATAAGGTAAATTTGGCTATGTGGGAATTACAAAACAGTGCTTATTAAATATATATATATATATATATATATATATATATATATATATATATATATATATATATATATTGCAGAACAGTATATGGTATTGTTCAGAATGCCTATTGAACAGTATATGTTCAAAAAACAAAAAAAAAAAAAAAGCATCAGGTAATGACCAAATTGCAGTCATGAAATTGTTATGGTTGTTTGTAGTTCCTATGAATGATTATTTGATTTTTTTTTTTTTTTTGACCAAGAATGATTGTTTGATTAAGGGTCTATTTGGATTGAACTTATTGTTACTGAAACTGAAAACTAAAAACTGAAAACACTGTAGCAAAATAATTTTTAAATGTGTGAATAGTGCCGTGGCACCTATTTTTAATATTTTTAAATGCGTGAACAGTGCATTACAGTATGTAAACAGTGCGTGCACTATTCATAAACAGTGAATTTTATCTTTGAAAGTCAATAACGACGGCTTAAATAAATAAATAAATAAATAAAAGAGAAAACGTGCGTTTGTAAACGCAAACGCCCAATCCAAACTGCACCTATGTTTGTCTTTCATTATTCTCTTTTAGGTTCGGTAAGATTTTGGACTAGTTGGTCACTTAAGTCTGGGAAGAGTTGTAGACTTTGTTGGACAAATTGTTCACTTCACATTTTTTATAACATGTTGTAGCAACTTTTCAAACATGAATAATTCATTATAGTGAAGAGTTTTCACTTTTTAATTTTTTTACAATTACTATTACAATTATGATAATTCATGTAAAATTAGAATACCTTTTTGTATAAAATATACTTTCATAAGAATTTTGCTTGTGTAATGCATGGGTTAGCGACTAATTTTATATATATAACAATAATCCAATTCTATAACTATATACACCAACATGCATAGAAATTATGAACACTGAAATATTCTAAAATATTTGATTTTAAAAAAAGAAAAAAATTACAGCTAAAATAATAACTTGGTTCTTAGCACGAAGCATAATGGGTTTAGTGACAATTGACATGCCCAAATCGCTAAACCAGTTGGAGCAAATCCTTCGGGAAAATTCAGTAATCAAAGATACAAATAAAAAATTTAACTAATTAATGTAACAAACAATGTAATACACATTACACAATACGAAAGCACAAACAAATTCCTTTGTAATGCAAGAATTACTCATAATCCACGTTTCGAACACGAAAAATCTTTCATATGGCCTATCATCTTAGCCAATTATTGTGATGAATCATAGAACTTTTTCAGAGACATAAATAAAATGAACAGTTCAACATTAAATCTGTTTGCCACGATGGAGAAAAAAAAGACTATATATCTTTATAAAAACTTACATTTATAAAGACTAAAATTAAATATCTTAAAAGATATGGACCACTTTAAGCCTTTTCTAGTAAAATTTGTAATAGTAGCAAGGATACAGTATGTATGCGTTGAGAATACGACAATTAATTAATTAATATCTACTTTTAGGTATAGATATTTTATATTATTTTGGATTTAAAATTAAAGTATGTAACAACAATGAAATGTTTGGAAATATACCTAAAATTAATTTAAAGACAATAAAATATTGTTTAAAGTACGAACAAAAGAGTTCCAATAAACTAGACACCCATAAAAAGAGTTCAATAAACAACATTTAAAATCAAAATAAAACAAGTGAATTTAAAAATGATTTTTTTTTTTCTTTCTAAGTGCATTCTTGACACATTTGTGTCTGTGTCAAATACATGTACGTTGGCAATTTAGCTGTGTCCATACTTCCCAGATAATAGTTTATATATACATATATATATATATATATATATATATATATATATATTATTTGGTTATTGATGGTGTGAAAGAAAAAAAAAATCAGTATTTCATCATACAAACATATGTCCTTTCGAAATCTCACTATAATCTGAAAGCTATGGAATTTGTACAAAGCAGGTGTAGATGGGCTTGAATTTTCTGAGTAAATAGTAACCTGGGATTTAAAAAGAAAAGGTGAGAAAAGATAAAGGTTATTTTTAAAAAGGATTAAAAAAATAAAAGAAGAAAAGAACAGGTTTGTTATGATTAAAACAGAGACGGAAAATAGTGGTTGGCCCATGAATGAAAGAATCATGAAGTAAAATTATAATTAAAAAAAAAAACATAAAGGTAATGTAGATAGAGGAGAGCACATGCATTGTATAAATCAATGAGAAAGGCGCAGCATGTGGACAAATTGAAAGAAGAAGAAGAAGATCAATGAGAAAGGTGCAGCTGGTGGACAAACTGAAAGAAATTTCTCAGCTGGTGGACAAACTGATAGAAGAAGTGGAAGAGGAAGTGGAGGAGGAGGAAGAGGAAGAAGAAGAGGAAGAGGAAGAAGAAGTAGAAGAAGAAGAGGAAGAAGAAGTGGAAGAGGAAGTGGAGGAGGAAGAGGAAGAAGAAGAGGAAGAGGAAGAAGAAGAAAAAGTGGAAGAGGAAGAAGAAGAAAAAGTGGAAGAGGAAGTGGAGGAGGAGGAAGAGGAAGAAGAAGAGGAAGAGGAAGAAGAAGTAGAAGAAGAGGAAGAGGAAGGAGAAGAGGAAGTGGAAGAGGAAGAGGAAGAAGAAGAAGAAGAGGAAGAAGGTAGCGAATTACAAGCACCTGAGGTAAAACTTGTGTTGGAGTTTTCTTCTTTTTTCTCTTTTTTATTTTTTTATTTTTTTTTTCTCTTAATGGGTTTGAATTTGTCGGTCAAGATTGTGTTCATTACACGCAAACAGTTATACACAATTTTACACACACCACATTATTGAACTAAAACAATGTCCTGAAATCATGATTTTGAACTTGAAAATTGTGACTTCAAGTCATGGTTTCAGTTAAAAAATTGGGTGTGTGTAAGAGCTTATGTGCAACAAGTATTATCCCATCATAACTGGCATCCCAGTTCTATCCATCAATAATTTATAAAAAAAAATTGCAGCTCTTCCATTTTCCATATCGGATTAGATAAATTCATTCTTACTTTTTTTGCTTCCTAATTAAAAGGTTGACACATCATTTATTGGACCTCTAATAAAATTAGTAAATATCCTTAACATCTCTCATATATTTAAAGACAAAGTTTTGCTATAAACTTAGTTGTACTCTACTCAATATCTTTTTATTTGATGTGAATTTTGACAAATCTACCATTGGATTATATTTTCTTCTTATATCCTCCGTGCTACAAAATTTATAGATAATCAAAGATCATTAGCTATGTTATTAATTAAATGTTTAAATTTCAAGTTTTTGTTGTATAAAATTATGCATAAAATATAAGTTTATGGACCAAATGGTAAATAACATCTAACTAGCACGAAATTTGACATTTGTGTTAAAAATATAAAGAATATGCAATCTAATAGTTAGATTTTCAAAGCATGTAATTATACTAACTTTTTTAGTGACCAAACATTGTCCTATTTTTAATATTCATGTTATGGAATTTTGAATTTCTAAAAAACAATGTTTTGACATTTTAATTGTGTAATAATTTTTCATTTAGAGGTATATTGGAGTATGATTTTCTTAAGCATCACTCATATATTTAGCATGCATGTTGCGTCATTTTGAAGTCTAATAAATTTTCATTTATAGGTATATTAGCCTCTTTAAGTTGATTTGTGTAAGTGCATATGTTTAGTGGGGTGTGGGGGGCAAAGGTCAGGATTCAAGTCTCCTTGAGGGAGTTTCACACACATATACACTTAAATTAGGTTAGAATAAAATTTTTATCTTTAAAAAAAATAAAAATAAAAATAAAAATTACTTTAAATCTTTTTTTTTTTTTTGCCCAATTTTTTTAGGGATAATTATGCTTCTCTCTCTTGATATTCGTTTAACCAAATTTTGTTAAATTAATATAAAAAATGTTGTGTACTAATTAACTTGGCTTTTGCTTAATGGTAGGTTTCCAAAATTATCCTCAATTTTAATCTTAAAATCCATTGTTTTAAATTTTTAATTAAGGTTTTTTTTTAATTATTAAGTATGATTTTTTTTTTCTTTTATCAACGGGTTGTTGATAGATTTTTCTTGCAAGTCTTAGTAATTATCCTAAACCGGGTTCATCTCTTTCTACATTTAATAGGTATCCAAATCCAAAGCACCGAAGGCTGCCAAGAACTGTTGTTTCTTGGCCTAAGAATATTAGACGTGAAATAAGGAAACCAACAGAGGAAAGGTGCAGTATGTTTCTGGTGGTTGCAATACTGCTTGCAACACTCACCTATCAAACCCCTTCTGGTGGAGTTTGGCAAGATAATGGTGTTTGCATTACCACAGAAGCAGGGAGTAGTTAACATCAGATTCCTCCCTTCAATAAAACAGTTGCAAGTAGTAAATCATTTATCTGAGTAAGTCCAATACCACATTAGCGTGTGAACACAAAGCATGGATAGCCATTGCTTTGTAAGATCGCCTTTTCTAGCTGTTCCTCATTTGTAATACCGTGCTATTTTCGTTCTCAAACTCATTAATTGTTCTCCTAATTCTAAATTTGTACATTAAAATTCTGTTCCTCGAACTCAAATTCTGTTCCGATGCTCCAAATCTGACGATTCCATTAATGTTTGATGCAGGCCTCTACTTTGTTTCAATACAGCTTTTACCCCTGGCAGCAATGATCAGACTCAATGCAATACCACAGCAGCACACAAAGCAGGGACAGCCATTGCTTTGGAAGGAACCCCTCTATTCTGATATTCTTGATTTACAGTACTCGCACATTGGAGCTGTATGCTTCTGTAATGTGTGTCAATTTTTATCTTTAGTTCTTTGATAATAAAAATTTAGTCTATGTTTCTATGGGCATAGTTAAGTACTTAATGTATTGCCTTTATTGCAAAAAACGGTGTGATTGCCTGGCATTATTTAATTTTTGAATTTATAATCAATTTTCTCACATGCCTTATATGTTAAGACTGTTTGGTTCCGAAAGTTCCAGATATTATTGGGTGCTTTAAGGTCATGGTTGGTAGACCGTAATGATGACTACATAGGAATAGAAATAGATATTACAAGAAATATAAAAAGTTGTAATGTAATACTTATTACTATTTATTAGTCGCAAACTCACGTGATGCATGAGAATAGATAATTATATTTTAATTATAGTATAATATATAATTTGCTCTCCAAATCTTGTGGAAAATAAGTTGTTCTCCCAAAAACTTAAACAATTTCTAAAATTACTTTTCATTTATCTATCTCAAAAAATATATCATCATTTTATCATTTGGATTTATTTGATCGATATTATTCATTTTTTAGGCGGTTCATATTTTGATAGATTGTGTTATCAACTAAACTATTTGGGATTCAAATATATTATTCAAAATTTTCATTCTCTTAAAAAGAGATTATTATATTTATTATTTTTCTTATCGTAGGAGTAGTTTCGAACTATTGATTGAGTTATGTTTACTAATATAGATACATTAGATTGGAATTGCATATTTCTTAGATATTCCTAAGAAACTATACCACATTGTAAATTTAATATTTAAAATAATACATAGGAAAAAAGTAGACTTTATGTCTAAAATTAACACTTCACCTATCAAAATAAAAGAAAATAATTTGTATAACAAAATAAAGAGAACATGATCTAATTTCATTTTTAGTTTTATTTTTTTTTACTACATACACTTTTATTTACTACGATTTAATTGTCTTTAACTAGATCATTGCCTGTTGGATCTTCTTAGCCGTCACATCATTATTTTTTTAATATTAAATGTATAAATATATTAGATTTACAAATTCATCTTAGGTAGTTTTAACTTTACATATTCATTTACTTTAATTTTAACATTATAACTAAATAATAAATCAATGAAAAAGTTAAAATAAAAATATTGTCTAAACATATTCATCTTGGGCGGTCTAATTTTAATAGTTTTTTTATAGACACATTCAAATACATAGCCAAATTGTAATTTGATATAAATTCAAAATCTCACTTGCAAAATAACTAAGTATTATGTAAAAAAAAAAAAAAAAGCTAAAAGAGGAAGAGAGAAGGCTCGTGACAGAAAACTTAAAAAATCAAACATGCTACCAAATCGTATAGACCCAAAATAGTATTATATAAAAAATACAATGATTCATCAACCTAAAGTAAAGTTGCAAAAATAAATAAATAATATATATATATATATATATATATATAAAGAGAGAGAGAGAGAGAGAGAGAGAGATCACCTTTTTCGTGAGAGAAATAGAAAATAAAATGAGAAAAAGAAGCATCAAAATATAGTCAAAAGTCAAACACCAAATTATCCAATTCATGATATATAATAGAATGACATTATATTCTAGTAAACCATATTTGTATGCAATAGAATAACATTTAACAATCATAGAAAAGATAAGAAAAGAAAAGAAAAAAGATAATAACTTAAAAACAAAAAATCAAATTGCAACCCAAAGTAAAATTCTAAAGAATACATAAATACATCAATCTAAAGTAGAGATACAAAAAATAAAAAAATTCACAAAAAAAAAAGACATAAGAGAGAGAGAGAGAGAGAGAGAGAGAGAGAGAGAGAGAGAGAGATTAATAACTTTCTTCATGTGAAAAAATGTGCATAGAATGGGAGATAGATTGTCATATTTATAGTAATAGAATGGGGATAAGAAGAGTCAAAATAAAAAGAAGAGGAAGAGATAGATGAAGAGTGACATTAAGGTTGAGAATAGTGGAGAAATGAAAAGGTAAAAGGAAGTTATAGTTGGAAGTAGTGGAGAGAAATGGGAAATAGGTAGGTAATGTGGCCACTGATGTGTATCAATAAGAGTGTAGCAACAATAAATGCTATACTTCAACTTTTAAATAGATAGACAGATAGATATATATATATATATATATATATATATATATATATATATATATATTGTTTGGTGACAACACAAGATTAGAACCCTAAAGATAATGGGATAAAAACATTTTAAATTACATTGTCTAAAATACCCTTATTATAAAAATACAAATACAGTTTTATTAAGGATTAGTTTAACAAACCAATATGACCGAGTATTTTAGTTTTTCTTCCCGCTTTGAAAAGAGTCAGGCATACGCTTAAACTTTTAAGATTGCAAGAGATTTCAAGAAGATTCAACTCTAAGTGGTTTGCAAATTCCATCATAAGAGAAGAATTGATGGGAAACAAAATATTAGCTGACCTAATGTGTCTCAATTTTTACTCTTTTTTTTCTTTGATAATAAAATTTAGTCCATGTTTCTAAGGGCATAATTGAAGTACCCAATGTCATCTACAAATATAATGTATAAAGCAATAAAGCAGTGTGATTGCATAGCATTACTTAAATTTATAATCAAATTTCTCACATATCTTGTGTTAGAACCATATCTTTACTACTTTGTACATCTGTAAACTTTAAAACTATAACATGACAAGTTTTGATTCATGTATTTGTCAACATAAAATAAAATAAAAGATTCTGTGTTAACAATATAGACAACATTTAATCTATTGATAAGATATATTTTCGTTATTTCTTGCACAAACCATATCATTTTGATTGGTTCACAAGAACAACTTGCAAACACTTTTGGGTCAAGGTGGGGGGTGGGGAATGATGTTATTTAGTTGGTCTCTTCAATATTTGAAAGCTCTAAAATAGTTTCAGGTGCTCTAAGGGTCTAATTTGAATGAAATCATGCTTTGGAAACATAAATTTATAACAAAAAAATAGCGGTCATACCTGTATTGGTTGCATTCATAGTTTGAACTTCTAAAAAAGAGTAAATTATACTTTGAATTGGAGTAAGTTGAAACACTGTTGGCCGGGTCGTAATGCACATAATTATGTTTAGTTTCAAACTACAATTATCCATAAACATTTGCTCATCCTTATAGGCGACAAGCAGAACAAACAGAAGTGCCATCTCAACTTTCTTTAATGCGATTTTTCCGTCTAAAATCAAAAGAATAAAGTGGCATAGTTCCAGCGTAAATTTTGGCTGCCTGCTATAATTGGTCTTTCAAGGATTGTGGTGAAGCTTCAGTGTAGGGATATTAATTCTGTTCTAAAATTCATGAGCAGCAAAGATTTGACTTTCAGCAGTTAAAGAAGCAGACGACAAATGATTAGGCTTTTAGCTGCAGAAAATTGTAGTTTCAGGTGCTCTAAGGGTCTAATTTAAATTCAAAAATTATAAAAGAAGAAGAAGAAGAAGACGTTTATGCATTTGGAATTGGACTAAGATCTGGGACCAAGGATAGGACTTGATTAATAATTTACACTTACGAGATTATATAGTGACAATGTATCACCACATATGCAGGCTGTGAGTCACTTACTGTATTGGGATTCGGGATTTAACAGTCTAAACCATAGAAATTTAGAAGGACAAACACAAGGAAACAACAGAGAGATCAGAGTTATGCTAATTTGTGGTTTTCTCTTTCTGCGTTCTATTGGTTTGCAAAATTAGCAAGATCAGTGAATCTTGTTCGAAAGAAGTATGCTCGGAAAATAATGGCATTTTCAGATGAAAAGCGCAGTATTTGCACTCAATGATTATTCTCTTAGTTCCGGAGCAGTTCATTAGGTACCCAGTATTTGCACTCAATCTCTCCCTCTGGGCATGTTATTCTTGGTCAGTGGTGGCCATAATAACCTACTCTCTAGATTTGATGGAGTTGAATGTATGCATCAGTTATGTGTTTCAATTTTTATTTTTGTTTCTTCTATCTTGGAGCTGCAAGTGCGTGATTACATAGCATTATTTAATTTTTGAATTTGTAATACCTTTGTATTACAACTACATTCCTTTTTCCCTTGTGTATGCATGTGTTTATTCATTCATTAAAAAAATAATTTCACTTGCGTTGAGTACTGAAAAATCTAGTTCAGGTAGGTTCTAGTTAAATCAATTAATAAAATTACTCATTATTTTCTGTGATGCAAGGGTACACTATAAGTTTATTTTGTAATTTTAATAAGAATTTGTTTTCTGTTTCTCACATATAATACGCATTATGTGTTATAGTATTTTGGGAATTAATTTAGATTATATTAAATGAGTTGAAAATTGAGGAAGGTAAATTGTTAGGATTAATATAGTTAAAAATATGCAGGCATTTCATAAAATAATTGACAAATATATAATTATTTCCACTAACTTAAGCACACAATTGTTTTGCTTTTAATTGTTGTCAAAGTAATTAAACTCAAACAAGAATACCAGAATTCTAATAAGTTGTTTTTCCCATAAATTTTAGAAAAAATGACTATAATTTTGTTTTACATAAATAATTAAAGTTTTAAGCTGTCGTGGGCTCCTATGGTTGGCAATTGATTTCCTTATTTGATTCAGTAAAATTTAGTTACATTTTCATAAGAGTATAGAGTATATTGAAATTTTCTATCAAATTCAAATATATGATTAAATAGAAAATAATTTTTTTGAAATTTATGTTTTATTGCTCAATACAATAATACTTTGCAATTTAGTAATCTTTATACTGCTAGATTTTGTTCTAACCCTTTACATATTTATATATACATATATATATATATATATATATATATATATATATATATATATATATATATATATAAGATTCCGCTTTTTGAATTGGACTTTTATGTCATTCAGAAATATCTCTAAACCTTACGTTTAACTGGGAAAAAACTTGAGGACAACTTGGGGTCTGTTTGGATTGAGCTTATTGTTGCTGAAAACTGAAAACTGAAAACTGAAAACTGAAAACACTGTAGTAAAATAATTTTTAAATGTGTAAATAGTATCGTGGGACCCATTTTTAATATTTTTTAATACGTGAACAGTGTATGAACAGTGCTAAACAGTGCATGAACAGTGCTAAACAGTGTGTGAACAGTGAACCCATGTGAGGTTACTGTTCACGCGCAGAAAAAAAAAAAAAAAAGGCAGAAAACGTGGACGCAGCAAAACGCCAGGAAACGCGCAAGCCAAACACTCACTTGGTAAAAATATATCTCTAACTCCACTTAAAATGCTTATAAAATAAAACACTTTTCTATTAATCCATGTTTTCAAGACAAACTTACCCAAAAAGTTTTATAAAAAAAAATAAAAAATAAAAATTATATGTGGATGCATTTTTAGTATGAAGGATGAATTCAATGATTTTAAACTATATGGACCCCACATCATTTTTACAATCCACTTTGGAAAGACTTCTGAAATTTACTCCAACATGGTTTCATCTTGGAGGCCTATCTTTATCTCATATAATCATAGCAATTTTATCTATTTGGTGAAAGCATATAGGCTAGGCCTTTGAATCTTTTTTCATTCCTTAACTAAATTCTTTATTGAACAAAAGGAAAAAGAAGTTATCTTCTTCATACCTTTTTTTCTTTTTAAAAACAAGTATTCAAAACATGGGGAAAAAAAAAAGGTGAATTTTTTACTTGATCTCAATGCGCGGGTCCACTATTTTTTCTAGGGGTAACAATGGTAAAGCTAGGAAATTATAACGGGAGCGAACAAAAAATAAACAATAATTTAAATTAGTATTTTAAATACAAATTAGTATACAATACAATTGTATTATATAATAGTTTTTAAGAAGTTATATAATAGTTTCAACCTATGTCATTCGCTTTTGATGATAACTCTTTATCATCAGACCAATTCACCAATCAATTTTTGGTGTAAGTAGGAATTGAACCACAGATCTCTATTCAACCATCAGAAACTTTATCAGTTGAGCTAGCTGGAACCCACAATATAGTTAAGAATACGAAGGCATTTCTTCAAGTAATTGACAAATATATAATTCTTTCCACTAACTTAAGCATACAATTGTTTTGCTTTTAATTGTTGTCAAAGTAATTTAAACTCAAACAAGGATACCAGAATTCTAATAAGTTGTTTTTCCCATAAATTTTAGAAAAAATAACAATAATTTTGTTTTACATAAATAATTAGAGTTTTCAGCTGTCGTGAGCTCCAGTGGTTGGCAATTGATTTCCTTATTTGATTTGGTGAAATTTAGTTACATTTTCATAAGAGTTTAGAGTATATTGAAATATTCTCTAAAATTCAAATATATGATTAAATTGAAATTAATTTTTTTGAAATTTATGCTTTATTGCTCAATACAATAATATTTTGAAATTTATTAATCTTTATATTGCTAGATTTTGTTCTAACCCTTTACATATTTATATATATAGATATATATATATATATATATATATATATATATATATATATATATATATATATGTTTCTACTCTTTGAATTGGACTTTTATATTGTTCAGAAATATCTCTAAACCTTACGTTTAACGGGGAAAAACTTGAGGACAACCTGGTTAAAATATATCTCTAACTCCACTTAAAATGCTTATAAAATAATACACATTTCTACTAATCCATGTTTTCAAAGAAAATTTATCCAAAAATTTTTATAAAAAATAAAAGAAAATTATATGTGGATGCATTTTGAGTATGAAGGATGAATTTTGGGCTAATGGTTTTAAACTATATGGACCCCACATCATTTTTACAATCCACTTTGGAAAAACTCCCGAAATTTATTTATGTTTGGCCAATATGGTTTCATCTTGGAGGCCTATCCTTATGTCATAAAATCATAGCAATTTTATCTTTTTGGTGAAAGCATATAGGCTAGGCCTTTGAATCTTTTTTCATTCCTTAATTAAATTCTTTATTGAATGAAAGGAAAAAGGAGTTATCTTCTTCATACCTTTTTTTCTTTTTAAAAACTAGTATTCAAAACATGAAAAGACATGAATTTTTGACTTGATCTCAGTGGGGTCCACTATTTTTCTGGGGTAATAATAGCAAAGCAAGGAAATTGTAATGGGAGTGAATAAAAAATAAACAATAGTTTAAAATAGTATTTTAAATACAATTTAGCATACAGTGCAACTATATTATATAATAGTTTTTAAGAAGTTATATAATAGTTTTGTTAGGACATATGTGATTTAATGATAGGAACATATGTCACTATTTTTGTGAGAGACCACGCCCGTGGCCCGTTTTATGATGAGATGTTGGGCCTAACCCACATAAATGGGTGGAGTCGTGTTATTGCCTCTTAAAATGGAGATTCGACTAGTTATATTTTCCCCTTTAGATTAAGGGTTTTACAATAGAGTCGCCACTTATTTAATTATTGGAAAAATAAGAAAATCATAGTTGAAAAAAATTCCTCATTTTATTAATTTGAAATTGAATTTACATTGATCATAGGAAAATTACATGGCTTTAGTCCTAAATACAATCTAAGATAAAGTACATGGCTTTGTTTCCTAATTACAATCTAGAAATTGAAAAATTACATAGATAAGCATTTGATCTACTAACTCTTAATCTAAGTTCGAAGGCTATGTTACAAGGTGGGAAGGTGTTAGGCACCCACCTTGTCCGGTGAAACCAGTCTTCTAGACTATGATGGTCAACATTCATATCATATCATCCAATATGTTAATCAATTTACATGTTAAATTTAATGTGTGTGCATATGATAAACCCTAATTCAATTTATTAAGCATTGCATTTGGATTGAAAAATAAATTCTAATGAATGTGTGTGGATGGTGATAACCTAGATTCAAGGATTTGAAAGAATTATTAAATAAAAATGTTTTACATATTTTTGATGTGGATTTAAAATTAAATCTAGTGATATGCATGAACATATGATGAACAACCAAGAACATGTGAAGAACACATAAGAACAATTAAGAACATTCAAATATATTCAATGAAATTATCATGCTTTAATCTTAGATTCTCATCATGACAACATAAACAAACAGTTAGGGAATGTGATTATACCTTCATGCAAGATCCATATGATGGAAGAGGAGACTCTTGATGGAGGTCCTAAGGGTGGAGGAAAAGAAGATCTAGGAGAGGAAGAGTGAGTCTCACTCAATACCTTGAATTTTAGGAAGACCAAGATATGACAAGACTACTCAACTTCACTATAACTCAAGAGAAGAGAAGGGAGGGGGGTTTTTGTGTCTTGGAATGAAGGAGAGGGGGGTTTATATAGTAGTGATGGAGAAAATATAAATGGAATGCCATTTAATGAGGGTTAACAAAGAATCATGAACCTAGACTTCATTTTAGCCTTGGGGGAAATCCGGTGCATTAAATGGAAAGATTGGTGGGAGTGAGGAGTAAGCCAAGTTCGGTTTTCCCGTAGCTGCTGCAACAGCCTGTAGAGCTAATTTCAAATAATCATATCTGACTCAATTCTGATTGAAATTATCTCATTCTTGTGCTCAAATTGAAGCCCCAGATGTCTAGTTTCTGGAAAAATTAACCTCATTCACATATTCAAAATATTTTGAGAGATATCAATGAAATGGTGAGCAGAGGTCATTTGTTAGAAAATGGTTTCAGCACAATTAACATTAATAGGTCCCAAATTAGCTCCCAATTAACATTAAATGGCTCCAATCACTCCCACTTCAGACTTAATTGGTTCTAAATTTACTCTAATTAAAAGATAATTGCACAAATTACTCATTGAATAATTAATGTTTAACTATTTAATTAATTAGGTGTATGCAACGTCACCATAAAATGTAGTTCTAACTAATCAAATTATGACACATCATTGATCTCAAATTGATTACACTTATAACCAATTGAAATCAATTGTTCATAATCACATATAGTCGGACTTAGTTTGTGATAGTGCATCTCAGCCATTAAACCTTGATTTGATAATAACTTTCAATCTGGTGGTCTAATTAGGGCTTATGACCAGTTGATTTAATCATTATGAAATTAAGATCATTTTGGTGAAATGAGATTAAGGATCTAATGGCCAGGATGAAGATGCATATCCCCAAGGCAATATTACGCTTTTACCCTCCATGTGAGGTTAAATGCAGGTTACAAAATGGGGTGTCAATAATTTTATGTAATTTGCTAATCCTTTGACAAAACACACTTTACTCCTAATTAGGTAGATCTAGGATGTGTTTAATGTTTCAAGAAACAGGGTTTCAAGTTCAAGTGTTAAAACCATGCAAGTCTGTCCAAGAATCAAGTTAGAAAATGCAGGATTTTAAAACTCGACAGCTAGCATCTATTGAGGTTTAAAGAGAGATGTTTTAGCCCGAGGCTTAACAGCTGCTCAACAAATAGGGTATCTGTCAAGATTTATGAAGTTCATATTTTCAGTTCTAATTTTCATCCAATCCCTGAATGTATGTTTGGGCTTTCTTTTTTCACAATCCTAAACATATATAAGGATTATTTTAAGAGCCATAAAAGATTAGACAAATTGTACAAGAGCACAATTCCATAGTGTGAAGAAGAATATGACCGGAAACCTAGTTTACCCTAATTCTTGAAGAAGCTGTTGTGTTTGTACACCATAGGGTTTTGTGACCAAGCAACTTCATGATCTTCATCGTGTGATGAACAGAAGAACTTTACAACCAACATCCTTCTCTAGTTGGTGATAAAGTCACATACTAGGATTCGCGTAATTGGTTAGTCACGTACTGGAAGCCGTGCATTGAAAAGGAGATTGTCACTACAGAACAAGTCCAATTGGGTATTGGGGTAAGGGTTCAACTGTAGGTTGGTATAAGGTACTGGTATTCCTTTACTTATAACCGCTTGTTTTGATAATATTAGATTCTCGGGAGTGGTGACTTTAAAATCACCCGGTGCGGTTTTTGCCATGTAGGTTTTCCCCATTCGTAAACAAATCACCATGTCAATTTAATTTCCGCTACATACTTTAGTTTATTGGTGATTTGTTTGTGATACCACGTGCTTTGCATATTAATTTGATTAATTAATAAACTTGGCTAATTAATCAATTAATTCATCACAAGGGATCAATACGTTTTTGGCCTATCAAGTGGTATTAGTGCAGGCACACTCTGATTAGGGTTAATCTTTGCTATGTGATTCATTGACCCCTATTGTTATGGTTGCAACCGGCTTGAAGAGATCTTTGTTTTCAAATACATCTTGTTTTTCTAATCTCTACGTATTTGAGTGTATCAGAAAATGTAAGTCTAAAAGTTATTTGAATTCTATTATGATGACTATTGGAAAATATCCCAGTTTTGCAAAAAGGAAACTAGACTGTCTCAGAATGAAAATATGCAAAGGAGTTCGCCTGAGAAGAGTGAAAGTTAAAGGTTTAGCTCATAAAAGGCAAATAAGAGAAAATACCATTCCCACTAATCTGTCATCTAAGCACGAAGTGTGCTTTATGATGAAGTTCGCATCTAAGGTTATGGACACGTGTTTGTGGTACCTTGACAGTAGCTGCTCAAGACACATGATTGGAGACCGATCTCTCTTCAAGGTTTTCGAGTCTAAGAAAGGTGGTAATGTCACTTTTGGTGATGGGAGCAAATCATATATTAAAGGAAAGGGAATCATCTCTCTACCAGGACTGCCAAACATTGCAAATATTCTTTATGTAGAAGGTCTGAGAGTGAACCTGTTGAGCATAAGTCAAATATGTGATCAAGACTTTATGGTACTATTCTTAAAGGGAAAATGCCTTGTCATGGATGAGTCTGGAAAGAAACTCATAAATGGTGTCCGCACTCTAGACAATTGTTATGGCTTGGTTCTAGATGCTGATATTGTGTGCAATAGTATTCGTTTATCAAATGAAGATCTATGGCACCAAAGGATGGGACATGCTAGTTACAAACATCTTTCAATTGTATTTAAGCATGAGTCAGTTTTAGGGATACCTAAGCTTAGTAGAGTAAGCAATGTGGTGTATGGACCATGTCAACTTGGGAAACAGACTAAGGCTAAACATTCGAGCACTCAAACATCTATTACTTCCAGACCATTAGAGCTACTACATTTGGATTTCACGAGTCTAACTAGAACCGAATCTCTTGGTGGAAAAAGATACATCCTGGTTGTGGTAGACTTCACTAGATATACGTGGGTCATCCTCCTACGATCCAAGTCTGATGCTCCTGAGTACATTGAAGTCTTGTGCAAAAGATTGCAAAATGAAAAGGGCCTGAAGATTGATCGAATTTGAAGTGATCATGGTAAAGAATTCGAGAACTCATATATGGAGTCCTTTTGTACAAGATCAGGTATATCTCGAGAATTCATAGCTCCTATTACTCCTCAACAGAATGGTGTTGTAGAAAGGAAGAACAAGATTATTCAAGAGATGGCTAGAGCAATTTTGCACAACAAGGACGTGCCTAGAAACTTGTGGGGAGAAGCCATCAACACTGCTTGTCATACGATTAATAGGGTGTATTTTAGACCCAGTACCAAGAAGACTCCATATGAGTTATGGAAGGGAAGGAAGCCAAATGTGAAGTATTTTAGAATTTTTGGAAGTGCTTGTTTCATTCTTAATGATAGAGAGAATGTAAGAAAATTTGACTCTCGAAGCAATGAAGGAATATTTCTAGGTTACTCCTCTACAAGCAAGGCTTATCAGGTATACAACAAGAGAACCACGAAAGTAATGGAAACAATGAATGTTGTTATTGATGAGTCTTTAAATTCTGGTTCTGAAAAATTTAGTGAGGAAATCTCTTAAGAGATTCTTTCTCCCGAGCCCAGAGAAGTTCAATAAATTGCTGAACAAGAGCCCGCATCTCCTAGTACTCCAGATACTCCAAGTGTTGTAGAAGATTCAGTAGACTTATCTACCTCACCTAATTCTGAAACCTATGAAGAGAAAGGACCTTCCTCCAGGGTCAAATTGAATCATCCTCCTAAAGTTATTGTGGGAAAATGAATGAACTTACACTAAGAAAGCGTACAGTTGATAAATGTGTTGCTAACTTTATGTCTTATTCTTGTTATTTGTCACAGGTTGAACCCACTAAAGTTGAGGAAGCTTTTTTGGATGAAAGCTGGGTGGAAGCTATGCACGATGAACTGCTTCAGTTTCAGAGGAATGATTTCTGGACTTTGGTACCTAGATCGGAGGGTGAGCACATCATTGGCACAAAGAGGATATTCCACAATAAAATTGATGAGTAGAGTAATGTGATCCGCAACAAGGCTCGTCTTGTAGCTCAAGGATACTCACAATTGGAAGGAGTAGGCCATGATGAGACATTTGCCCCGATAACCCATATGGAGTCCATCAGAATTCTCCTCACCCTAGCATGTCACTTGAGATTCAAGCTTTATCAAACAGATGTGAAGACTGCATTCTTAAATGAGCTGCTTAAAGAAGATGTCTATGTGGCTCAACCAAAAGGATTTATTGATCCACACTTCTCGAATCATGTGTTGTACCTCAAAAAGGAACTTTATGGGTTAAAGCAAGCCCCTAGAGCTTGGTATGATCGGCTCACACAATATTTAGTGTCACATGGGTTCACAAGAGAAAAAGCAGATCAAACTCTTTTCATAAAAAGGGAAGACGGCGAGTTGATAGTTGCTCAAGTCTACATTGATGATATCATCTTTGGATCAACTAAGGATGAACTTGTTAAAGCTTCTCAAAACTCATGCAGGCCGAGTTCGAGATGAGCATGATTGGAAAGCTGACTCACTTCCTTGGATTGCAAGTTCGTCAACAAGATTCAGGTATATTCCTATCTCAATCTAAATATGTTAAAAATCTTGTAAAAAAGTTTGATTTAGAATCTGCTAGTTTTGTTAGAACCCTTATGAGCTTAAATGTTAAACTCACTGTTAACTTGTTAGGAAAAAGTGTAGATTCATCTCTTCATAGAAGCATGATAGGTAGTCTTCTTTACCTTACCGCTATTAGACTTGACATTAGTTACAGCGTGGGAGTGTGTACTAGATATCAGGCTAATCCCAAAGAGTCTCACATGATTGCTTTGAAAAGAATCATAAAGTATGTCAAAACCACTGCTGACTTTGGTGTGTGGTACAACAAGGACACAAATGCTGTCTTAGCTGGGTACTCTGACACTAATTGGGCTAGGAATGCTGATGATAGAAAGAGTACATCAAGGGGTTGTTTCTATGTGCGTAATAATCTTGTCTCCTGGATGAGCAAAAAGCAGAATTCCATCTCATTATCCACTGCAGAAGCTAAGTACATCACTGTCGGTAGCTGTTGCACCCAACTTCTACGGATGCAACAACTCCCCCATGATTATGTATTTATCAAGAACATCTTACCATCTACTGTGACAATACTAGTGCCATCAACATCTCTAAGAATCTGGTTCAACATTCTCAAACTAAACACATAGAGATTCGACATCACTTCATTAGGGAGCTTATCGAAGATAGTACTCTTACTCTTGAGTTTATTCACACTAATAATTAGAAGGCTGATTTGTTTACCAAATCTCTTGACAGTAAATGGTTTGAATTCCTTCTTCAAAACATTAGTGTTATCTCCAAGGATTGATCTCTTCTTCTCTTCCTTCTTTCCCATGCATTTGCATCTAGTTTTATTCACTGCTTTGTTTATTTAACATGTTTTTGTTTGTTTATTTTTTTAGTTTTACTTTATTTTGTTTTTCATATAAAAATTTTAAAAAAAAAGTGAAAAATCAGAAAAATACAAAAACAGTGTGTTTGTGTACTTTGATACTTGTGTACCTTGGATGGCCATTGAAATAAATTTTTCTAAACTTTGTATCTTTTGTAGTTTAGATGAGCATCTCTATGCACAACTAAGCAAGTGAGCTTTGTGGCTCGTGTTTGTGGTGAGTAAGGTTAAGTGATCTCTTGTACTTAAAACTCGTATTACTCTCTTTGACGTGAAGGATTAGAAAATCCTAAGAGAAAGGCATAAATAACCATCTCACCATTGTTACCCGCCAATCATGAAATGACATTTGTATGCTTCAACATAGCAAAAGTGGAATGTAAAATGCTTAACATAATTGGGTATTTCTTTTCTCTCTCTTATATGCCCATGCATGGTTTGCTTAAAAGGAAAAAATATGCAAAGAAAATAAAAGAAAAAAGAATAAAAAAAAAGTTGCTTTATATATGATTGCAATCGTGTATTCTAGGAGATGTGAGAGTTATAGTATGTACCTCAAAGATGATAGTCCCCATCAAACAGTTATGATTGTGTGTGAGTAAAAGTGATTTTCTCAAATCTTAAATCGTCATAACATATAGACACTTATGCAATCTTGCGATGTTTTTCACACACAACATGCAATATTCTTTGCTACTCTTAATACATGTGCGGGTACAATGCGATTTGGTCATCACAAGGAATACATGTGTTAATGTATGCTCACTAAACTGTCTTAACTTGTTTTTTAAATATAAAATTGGTTAGACTTGTTTAGTGTGTGTGTATGTTTTGGGATCTATGTGCTTAACATTTTTCTTGTTGAGAGATGTTTTTGAGAGGTTAAAATGTTGTTTGGATCCTTAGTTGAGTTGCATATTTGATTGCATTCATGTCTGTGTTTTTCTTTTCTTGAAAAACTGCTTTTAAGCAATCTCAACAACTCCTCGACACCTCTTGACACCTAGCCTACCTATCGAGCTCTTCAACTTCTTTTAATCGCAATCTCGACAGTTTCTCAATAGCTCATCAATCCATCGAGAAAGTTTATGCCTCTTCAGTAGCTTCTCGATAGCTCCTCGATCTATCAAGCTTCCTTTTTGCTGTGGACAGCTCTGGACACCTGCTCGATAGCTGCATCTGTCGACCCTTTTAAATCTCGGCACCTTTTGATCTGTTAAGAATTATAAGATCCTATATATTTGTTCAGCGCGATTTCAGATTCATTTCTCTTCGATCTCTCTTAATAGCCCTCGTCTCTCCACCTCCCAAAACCTTTCTCTCTCACTCCAAACTTCATCCTCAAGGATTCTTCAGCCTCGATCAAGTTTTTCTTCACTTAGTAAGGGTCCTAATCCTATAGTTTTGGATATGAGAGTAGTCATATTCATAGGGGAAGGGTTAGTATAGGAGATTTTTGTTAGGGGGAGTGTATATTCAGGGATGTAGTGAGGATTTGATGTATTTTATTTTTTTCTCTCTATTTCAAATACATTACATCTTGTATATTGGTCTTGTGACCGTTTTGACATACATTGTACTTATATTTGCATTATATATTATTGATGTATGTTCTTTCACCTATCTTTACATGTGTTGTTTCTTTTCTTTCTTTATACACATGTTTCTTATATAATGTATGCAATCTGTTATTTATGTTTCACACTAAGATGCCTTGATGAGTTTTGTTTAAAGTGTTTTAGAAATATAGGTTGTCAAAGTCTACTTACCATAAACTCTATTCTTGCAAAATTTTTCAAGAATTTGTGATATGATAGATTTTATTGTATTTTACAAGTGAATATAAGTTGAGTGATTTATGACTTTTCTCATATGTTTGTTTATTTGTTGTGGTTTTGTCATGGATTGCCAAAGGGGGAGATTGTTAGGACATATGTGATTCAATGATAGAAACATATGCCACTATTTTATGTAATTGGCTAATCTTTTGACAAAACGCAGTTTACTTATAATTGGGTAGATCTAGGATTTGTTTAATGCTTCAAGAAACAAGGTTTCAAGTTCAAGTATTAAAGCCATGCAAGTTTGTCCAAAAATCAAGTCAGAAAGTATAGGATTTTAAAGCTCGACAGCTAGCATTTATCAAGGTTTAAAGAGAGTAGTTTCAGCCCGAGGCTCCACAACTGCTCGATAGATGGGGTATCTATCGAGATTTATGAAGTTCAGATTTTCAATTCTGATTTTCATCCAATCCGTGAATGTATGTTTGGACTTTCTCTTCTCACAACTCTAAACATATATAAGGATTATTTTAAGGGCTGCAAAAGGTTAGACAAGTTGCACAAGAGCACAATTCCATAGTGTGAAGAAGAGTGTGACCAGAAACCTAGTTTGCCATAGTTCTTGAAGAAGCTGTTATGTTTGTACACCATAGGGTTTTATGACCAATTAACTTCATGATCTTCATCGTGTGATGAACAGAAAAACTTTGTAGCCAACATCCTTCTCTAGTTGGTGATCAAGTCGCGTACTGGGATCCATGCAATTGTTTAGTCACGCACTAGGAGCCGTGCATTGAAAAGAAGAGATTGTCACTACAGAACAAGTCCAATTGGGTATTGGAGTAAGGGTTTAACTGTAGGTTGGTATTAGATACTGGGATTCCTTTACTTAAAACCGCTTGTTTTGATAATAGTAGATTCTTGGGAGTGGTGACCTCAAAATCACCTAGTGGGGTTTTTGTCGAGTAGGTTTTTCCCATTCGTAAACAAATTACCGTGTCAATTTAATTTCCACTGCATACTTTAGTTTATTTTTGATTTGTTTATGCAATCGCACGCTTTGCATGTAACACCCCATAATTTTGATACCAATTAAATTTTTAAACGTAAATTTTTTTTTTTAAAAAAGGAGGCCTATAATTAAAATGGATTAAATTAATATTTGGCCCAAGGTATTAAAAATATGATAAATACTAAGGGATATGAAGCCCAAATAAGGTGACATAAGTATGTATATGGGCCTTGAAAACCCTAGCCTTTTCCTCTTAGGTCACACATGTATCTTACTAATAGAGGCTTCCTTTTTTGCTTCAGCCGACTATTGAACTTTGTCTTTCTTCACTGTGGCGTTGAATTGGAGGCTTCAGGTATGATTTTCTCATGCTCAAGATTTAAGAAGTTTGAATAGTCAATAGCTAGCAATTGATATAAACCTAGACTATCATTATACTATTAGAAAAGGGCTCCTATAATTGTATTATATTAGATAAAGATGGGTCCATGTGTCATGGAAAGGAAGTAAGAGACGTTAGTCTCATGAATCTCCACCTATCTCTACATTAAGGGAAAAGATGTCCTATATTGTTTTTATATTAGATAAAGAATAGTCAAATATGGCTGCATGTAGCTTTGAAATTGTATCTAATAGGCTTGGACTTTATCAATTGGTTTCTCACCATATGAAAGGAAAAAGGTTGCCTGTGGTTTATATATATAATTGTTTATAGTCTCACTCTTTTCACCACCTTTGTCATTGTCCAAATAAGTGTCCAACAGTGTCCTTATGCTTTACGGCATCAAGGGAGTTTTGGGTCATTGGGTGAATGAAGTATAATATGTGGCTGCTCCTATTTGACTAATAGATATAAATGTTGGGTTGATCAGATATGTATATATATCATGTGGCTTCCAATATTAGGTGAATATATATCATATTAGAGAGAATAGATTCTAGCGGCATCAAGAGGGAATACAAAGCCACTAGATTGATGAATTAAGGCTATCATGTGGCTTTCAATATTAGGTTGAATATATATAATATTAAAGTGAATAGATATGATTAAAACAAATGGCTGTTACATTCATATTGATCAGATATTCTATATTCGATCATATTGAAGTTTCATGAATATCTATGATTATGTAAATGAAAAAAATCTGATTAGGCAGCAATATTTTTAAGTCCAAAAATCTTATCAAAGCTGAAAGTGAATTGGATAGTTAGGTGAATAAATAGAGAATTTTGGATATATCAATATTGTTTAGGATAAAACCGTTTAAGTGTGAAAATAGATTTTTAAGTGGGAAATTTTGTATTGATGAACCCATTTTTTTGGTGTTGCTAGGTTCTAATTCTACTAAATTGTTGTGATTCAAGGGAAGTTGATTTCTTTTATTTTTGCAACTAAGAGGTAAGTGGTGTTTACTAATTTTGGGGGTTTTTCCCAAACTGTGTTTGTTATTAAACTATTATATATCAAAGAAATATATTGTTATTCTATACATATAAATGGATAGTTTATAATTTCTTGATGTGCACATTAATTATTCATTTTATGAAAAACTTGTGGGACAACCTAAATCTATTTAAATTTGTATGTGTGATATATCCTTATATTTTCGAGAATTATTATTGGATTATTTTTGTGAGCATTTTGAATGGATTATCTATGTGAGTATCTTGTATATGTTTTGAAAACCTAAGGCAAGTCGTGATTAGAAGCTCAGTATGGTGTTTAGTCCTTAGCAAGGGACAATCATATTGCAGCTAGTCCTTAGCAAGGGACGGTCCCAAAAAGGGGACAGTGCACGTTTGATAGCTCCTTAGCAAGGGAGTAAAATATTGAGGATCCAAAAAGGAAGCTCCTTAGCAAGGGAGTGCACCTTTAGGTTCTAAAGGAGCCATCCTTAAGAAAGGGGATGAAAAGGAGGTTCCAGTCCCAAAAAAGGGACAGCACAACCTTGTCAACGGGGCGTAAACATTGACCACGAGAAAAGCCTAGGAAATTGTTTAAGTGATGGTATTAATGTGTGTATATATATATATATATATATATTAAGATGGCTCATGATATAAAGATATTTTTCTTTTACATGAAATATTTAATGATAAATATTGATGAGTTACAAGTTATGAAATTGCTGTAAGAATTATTTATTGAAGGTTGTTCCCACACCCCCAATGTTAGTGAATTCCACTTATTGAGTTATCTCAACCCCCCCCCCCCCCCCCCCCCTTTATTTTCCCTTTACAGATACATTAAGGGGGTTTTTGGAGTAGAGATTCTTGGGAGACAGCAGTTCGAACTATTTTTGTAGAATTGAGGATTTTATTACTATTTTATGGCATTAAACATTGTATTTGGAGAATTATTTTGAGGATGTTTTGTATTTGGCGAGTTAGAGCTCTGGCTTTGATGATGAGATTCAAGGTTGCTAGTATCTTTTATTTAATATTTTTATGGATTATTCAAATTAAATAGACTATTTATTGATTATGATTTTGGGGTGTTACATTGCATGTTAATTTGATAAATTAATAAACTTGGCTAATTAATCAATTAATTCATCGCAATGGGTCAATAAGTTTTTGGCCAATCAAGTTTCAACCTATGACGTCTGCTCTTGATTATAGCTCTTTATCATTAGACTAAGACACTAATCATTTTTTGGTGTAGGCGGGGATTGAACCCCAGCTCATGTGGTTGGCAATTGATTTCCTTATTTGCTTCGGTAAAATTTAGTAACATTTTCATAAGAGTATAGAGTATATATAAATTTTCTATCAAATTCAAATATATGATTAAATTGAAATTTATTTTTTTGAAATTTATGTTTTAATGCTCAATACAATAATATTTTGCAATTTACTAATCTTTATATTGCTAGATTTTGTTCTAACCCTTTACAAATTTATATATATACATATACATATACGTACATACATACATACATATATATATATATATATAAGATTCCACTCTTTGAATTGGCCCTTTATGTCGTTCAGAAATATCTCTAAACCTAACATTAACTAGGAAAAAACTTGAGGACAATCCGGTAAATATATTTCTCTAACTCTACTTAAAATTCTTATAAAATAAGACACTTTTCTACTAGTCCATGTTTTCAAAACAAACTTATCCAAAAAGTTTTATTAAAAAAGAAAAAAAATTTATATGTAGATGCATTTTGAGTATGAAGGATGAATTCTGGGCTAATGGTTTTAAACGATATGGACCCCACATCATTTTTACAATCCACTTCGGAAAGACTCCCAAAATTTACTCATGTTGGGCTAATATGGTTTCATCTTGGAGGCCTATCCCTATCTCATATAATCATAGAAGTTTTATCTGTTAGGTGAAAGCTTATAGGCTAGGCCTTTGAATCTTTTCTCATTCCTTCGTCAAATTCTTTATTGAACGAAAGGAAAAAGGAGTTATCTTCTTCATATCTTTTTTTTTCTTTTTAAAAACTAGTATTCAAAACAGGAACAAAAGCGAATTTTTGACTTGATCTCAGTGCTCGGGACCACTATATCATAGAAGTTTTATCTTTTCGGTGAAAGCATATAGGCTAGGCCTTTGAACAAAAGGAAAAAGAAGTTATCTTCTTCATACCTTTTTTTCCTTTTAAAAACTAGAATTCAAAACATGAACAAAAGTGAATTTTTGACTTGATCTCAATGCTCAGGACCACTATTTTTTCTAGGGGTATCAATGGTGAAGCTAGGAAATTGTAATGGGGGCAAATAAAAAATAAACAATAATTTAAAATAGTATTCTAAATACAATTTAGTACACAATACAACTATATTATATAATAGTTTTTAAGAAGTTATATAATAGTATTAACCTATGGCGTCCACTTCTAATGGTAGCTCTTTATCATTAGACTAAGACACCAATCAGTTTTTGGTATAGGCAGGGATTGAACCCCAGATCTCTTATTTAATCATCAGACGCTTTACCAGTTGATCTAGCTAGAACCCACAATACAATTAAGAATATGCAGGCATTTCTTAAAATAATTGACAAATATATCGTTATTTCCACTAACTTATGCACATAATTGTTTTGCTTTTAATTGTTGCAAAAGTAATTAAACTCAAACAAGAATACCAGAATTCTAATAAGTTGTTTTTCAAATAAGTTTTAGAAAAAATAACTATAATTTTGTTTTACATAAATAACTACATATGTAAGCTGCTGTGGGTTCCTGTGGTTGGCAATTGATTTCCTTATTGGATTTAGTAAAATTTAGTTACATTTTCATAATAGTATAGAGTATATTGAAATTTTCTATCAAATTCAAATATATGATTAAATGGAAATTAATTTTTTTGAAATTTATGTTTTATTGCTCAATACAATAATATTTTGCAATTTATTAATCTTTATATTGCTAGATTTTGTTCTAACCCTTTATATATATATATATATATATATATATATATATATATATATAAAAGATTCCCCTCTTTGAATTGAACCTTCATATGGTTCAGAAATATCTCTAAACCATACATTTAACAAGGAAAAAACTTGAGGACAACCCAATAAAAATATATCTCTAACTCCACTTAAAATGCTTATAAAATACAACAATTTTCTACTAATCCATGTTTCAAAAATAAAATTATCCAAAAATTTTTACAAAAAATAAAAGAAAATTATATGTGGACGCATTTTGAGTATGACTAATGAATTCTGGGCTATTGGTTTTAAACTATATGGACCCCACATCATTTTTACAATCCACTTCGGAAAGACTCCCGAAATTTACTCCTGTTGGGCCAATATGGTTTCAACTTGGTGGCCTATCCTTATCTCAGATACTCATAGCAGTTTTATCTTTTTGGTGAAAGCATATAGGCTAGGCCTTTGAATCTTTGTTCATTCCTTAATTAAATTCTTTATTGAATGAAAGGAAACATGAGTTATCTTCTTCATACCTTTTTTTCTTTTTAAATACTAGTATTCAAAACATGAAAATGCGTGAATTTTTGACTTGATCTCAATATGCAAGTCCACTATTTTTTCTAGGGGTAATAGTGGTGGAGCTAGGAAATTGTAATGGGAGCGAATAAAAAATAAACAAAAATTTAAAATAATATTTTAAATACAAATTAGTATACAATACAACTATATTATATAATAGTTTGTTAGAAGTTATATAATAGTTTCAACCTATGGCGTTCGCTCCTGATGATAACTCTTTCTCATCAGACCAAGACACCAATTAGTTTTTGGTATAACTAGGGATTGAACCCCAAATCTTCTAGTCAACCATCAGAGACTTTACCAATTGAGATAGCTGGAACCCACAATATAGTTAAGAATATGCAGGCATTTCTTAAAATAATTGACAAATATATAATTATTTCCACTAACTTAAGCACACAGTTGTTTTGCTTTTAATTGTTGTCAAAGTAATTAAACTCAAACAAGAATACTAGAATTCTAATAAATTTTTTTCCCATAAATTTTTGAAAAAATAACTATAATTGTTTTTACATAAATAATTATAGTTTTAAGCTATTGTGGGTTCCTGTGGTTGGCAATTGATTTCCCTATTTAATTTGGTAAAATTTAGTAACATTTTTGTTAGAGTATAGAGTACATTGAAATTTTCTATCAAACTCAAATATATGATTAAATTGATATTAAGTTTTTTGAAATTTATGTTTTATTGCTCAATACAATAATATTTTGCAATTTATTAATCTTTGTGTTGCTAGACTTTTATGTGATTCAAAAATATCTCTAAACCTTACGTTTAACTAGGAAAAAACATGAGAACAACCTAGTAAAAATATATCTCTAACTCTACTTAAAATGGTTATAAAATAGGACACTTTTCTACTAATCCATGTTTTCAAAACAAATTTATCTAAAAAGTTTTTTAAAAAATAAAAGAAAATTATATGTGGATGCATTTTGAGCACGAAGGATGAATTCTAGGCTAATGGTTTTAAACTATAGAGACCCCACATCATTTTTGCAACCCACTTTGGAAAGACTCCCGAAATTTACTCATGTTTGGCCAATATAGTTTCATCTTGGAGGCTTATCCTTATCTCACATAATCATAGCAGTTTTATCTTTTTAGTTAAAGCATATTGGCTAGGCCTTTGAATCTTTTTTCATTCCTTAATTAAATTCCTTATTGAATGAAAGGAAAAAGGAGTTATCTTCTCCATACCATATTTTCTTTTTAAATACTAGTATTCAAAACATGAAAAGTAGTGTTTACTTGATCTCAATGCCGGGTCCACTATTTTTTCTAGGGGTATCAGTGCTGGAGCTAGGAAATTGTAACTGGAGCGAATAAAAAATAAACAATAATTTAAAATAGTACTCTAAATACAAATTAGTATACAATACAACTATATTTTATAATAGTTTGTAAGAAGTTATTTAATAGTTTCACCCTACGGCGTCCGCTTCTGATGGTAACTCTTTATTATCAGACCAAGACACCAATCAGTTTTTCGTATAAGCAGGGATTGAACCTCAGATCTCTTATTCAACCATCAGAGACTTTACCAGTTAAGCTAGCTAGAAGCCACAATATAGTTAAGAATATGTAGGCATTTCTTAAAATAATTGACAAATATATAATTATTTCCACTAAATTAAGCACACAATTGTTTCGCTTTTAATTTTGTCAAAGTAATTAAACTCAAACAAGAATACCAGAATTCTAATAAGTTATTTTTCCCATAAATTTTAGAAAAAATAACTATAATTTTGTTTAACATAAATAATTACAGTTTTCAGTTGTCATGGGCTCCTGTGGTTGGCAATTGATTTCCTTATTTTATTCGGTGAAATTTCATTACATTTTCATAAGAGTATTGAGTATATTGAAATTTTCTGTCAAATTCAAATATATGATTAAATTGAAATTTATTTTTTATTGCTCAATACAATTATATTTCACAATTTATTAATCTTTATATTGCTAGATTTTGTTCTAACCCTTTACATATTTATATATATATATATATATATATATATATATATATAAAAGATTCCACTCTTCAAATTGGACTTTCATGTCGTTCAGAAATATCTCTATACCTTACGTTTAATTGGAAAAAAATTGAGGACAAACCGGTAAAAATATATCTCCAACTCCACTTAAAATGCTTATTAAATAAGACGCTTTTCTACTAATCCATACTTTCAAAACAAATTTATCCAAAATGTTTTATAAAAAATAAAAGAAAATTATATGTGGATGCATTTTGAGTATGGAGGAGAATTCTGGGCTAATGGTTTTAAACTATATAGACCCCACAATATTTTTACAATCCACTTTGGAAAGACTCCCGAAATTTACTCATGTTGGGCTAATATGGTTTCATCTTGGAGGCCTATCCTTATCTCATATAATCATAATAGTTTTATCTTTTTGGTGAAAGCATATAGGCTAGGCCTTTAAATCTTTTTTCATTCCTTAATTAAATTAGTTTTTGAACGAAAGAAAAAAGGAGTTATCTTCTTCATACCTTTTTTCTTTTTAAATGCTAGTATTCAAAACATGAAAAGGCGTGAATTTTTTACTTGATCTCAGGGCACAAGTCCACTATTTTTTCTAGGGGTAACAGTGGTGGAGTTAGGAAATTGTAACAGGAGCGAATAAAAAATAAACAATAATTTAAAATTGTATTCTAAATACAAATTAGTATAAAATACAACTAAGCTATATAATAGTTTCAACCTATGCCGTCCATTCCTGATGATCGCTCTTTATCATCGCACTAAGACATCAATCAGTTTTTGGTATAAGCGGAGATTAAACCCCAGATCTCTTATTCAACCATTAGATACTTTACCCGTTAAGCTAGCTAGAACCCACAATATAGTTAAGAATATGCAGGAATTTCTTAAAATAATTGACAAATATATAATTATTTCCACTAACTTAAGTGCACAATTGTTTTGCTTTTCTTTGTTTTCAAAGTAAATAAACTCAAACAAGAATACCAGAATTCTAGTAAGTTGTTTCTCCCATAAATTTTTGAAAAATAACTATAATTTTGTTTTGCATAAATAATTACAGTTTTAAGCCGTAGTGGATTCCCGTGGTTGGCAATTGATTTCCTTATTTGATTCAATAAAATTTAGTAACATTTTCATAACAGTATAGAGTATATTGAAATTTTCCATCAAATTCAAATATATGATTAAATTGAAATTAAGTTTTTTGAAATTTATGTTTTATTGCCCAATACAATAATATTTTGCAATTTATTAATCTTTATGTTGCTAGATTTTGTTCTAACCCCTCTTTGAATTGGACTTTTATATGGTTCAGAAATATCTCTAAACCTTACGTTTAACTGGGAAAAAACTTTAGGACAACCGATAAAAATATATCTCTAAATCCACTTAAAATGCTTATAAAATTGGACACTTTTCTACTAATCCATGTTTTCAATACAAACTTTTCCAAAAAATTTTATAAAATATAAAAGAAAAGTATATGTGGATGCATTTTGAGTATGAATGATGAATTCTGGGCTAATGGTTTTAAACTATATGGACCCCACATCATTTTTACAATCCACTTCGGAAAGACTCCTAAAATTTACTCATGTTGGGCCAATATAGTTTCATCTTGGAGGCTTATCCTTATCTCATATAATCATAGCAGTTTTATCTTTTTGGTGAATGCATATAGGCTAGGCCTTTGAATCTTTTTTCATTCCTTAATTAAATTCTTTATTTAAGGAAAGAAAAAAAGAGTTATCTACCTCATAGATTTTTATCTTTTTAAATACTAGTATTCAAAACTTGAAAAGACGTGAATATTTCACTTGAACTCAGTGCGTGGGTCCACTATTTTTTCTAGGGGTAATAGTGGTGGAGCTAGGAAATTGCAACCGAAGCGAATAAAAAATAAACAATAATTTAAAATAGTATTCTAAATACAATTTAGAATACAGCCATATTATATAATAGTTTTTAAAAATTTATATAATAGTTTCAACCTATGGCATCCGGTCCTCATGATATCTCTTTATTATCAGTCCAAGACAATAATCAGTTTTTGGTGTAGGTAGGGATTAAACCCCAGATCTCTTATTCAACCACCAGAAACTTTACCAATTGAGCTAGGTGGAACCCACAATATAGTTAAGAATATGCAAGCATTTCTTAAAATAATTGACAAATATATAATTATTTCCACTAACTTAAGCACACAATTGTTTGCTTTTAATTGTTGTCAAAGTAATTAAACTCAAACAGAAATACCAGAATTTTAATAAATTGTTTCTCCCATAAATTTTAGAAAAAATAACTATAATTTTTTTTTACATAAATAATTACATTTTTAAGCTGTTGTGGGTTCCTATGGTTGGCATTTGATTTCCTTATTTGTTTTGGTAAAGTTTAGTTACATTTTCATAAGGGTATAGAGTATATTGAAATTTTCTATCAAATTCAAATATATGATTAAATTAAAATTAATTTTTTTGAAGTTTATGTTTTATTTCTCTATACAATAATATTTTGCAATTTATTAATCTTTATATTGCTAGGTTTTTTTCTAACCCTTTACACACACACACACACACACACACACACACACACACATATATATATATATATATATATAAGATTCCCCTCTTTGAATTGAACTTTTAGGTGGTTCAGAAATATTTGTAAACCTTATGTTTAGCTGGGGAAAAACTTGAGGACAACCCGATAAAAATATATCTCTAACTCCACTTAAAATGCTTACAAAATAGGACACTTTTCTACTAATCCAAGTTTTCAAAACAAACTTATCCTAAAAGTTTTATAAAAAATAAAAGAAAACTATATGTGGACACATTTTGAGTATGAATGATGAATTATGGGCTACTGGTTTTAAACTATATGGACCCCAATTCATTTTTACAATCCACTTCGGAAAGACTCTCGAAATTTACTCATGTTGGGCCAATACGATTTAAACTTGGAAGCCTATCCTTATCTCATATACTCATAGTAGTTTTATCTTTTTGGTGAAAGCATATAGGTAAGGCCTTTGAATTTTTTCTCATTCCTTAATTAAATTCTTTATTGAGCGAAAGAAAAAAAGAGTGATCTTCTTCATACCTTTTTTTCTTTTTAAATACTAGTATTCAAAACTTGAAAAGACTTGAACTCAGTGTGCTTGGACTTGGAAATCTATAGAGCATTTATCAAAATACTTGATCAAACAAAAAGAAAAGCTAAGAAAAAATAAAAGGGAGAAAAAGAGACAGAGAATGAGAAAAGAATCACAGATATAAATACAGATTTGTTGGTTATAACGATAGTGTAATTTTTTGCTGATGAAGAAGAAAAATGTAGGGAAAAACAACTTCATTCTGCTATCAATGGCAAGGTAAGTCAAAGTCCCAGAAAGAAGGTTTATTTATTTTTTAACAATGAGCAAAAATTTGATTGTTCTTTCTTATAGAATTAATTATTTTAAGACTAGTGCTATAGACACGACATTTTCACAAAAATTTCAACAAAATTTAGGTGACAATTTATTAAAGGTAGGTAAAAAAATAATGTATTAACCAAAATAAAAGTAAAAAAATGATATTAGTTGTAGATCCAGATAAAAACTAGATACAACTTGTTATTTCACCTTTATTGTGAAATTATTGTAAAAATATTATGAAAGTAGCATTAAAATAATCATATTCAAGCTTATTTTAGTTGTATTTAAACAAAATTTAGGGTTCATTTATTCAAATTTTTATTTTAGGGGATTAAAACAAAAAAATTTTAAAAATTTTATATATAAAAAATATTGTTTGGCCAGGTGACACTACCCCTATGTGGTCTAGGTCTAGGTCTTCTTAAATTTTTTTTTTTTTTTAAATAACAATAGGTTAAATAATGCAGTGTTCGTAATACCAGTAATATGAATAGTGTTCACTTTTCACTATGAAGCACTTTCCAAGAAAGCACTTACAAGTTGAGAGAGAGCACAAAAGGCAACTATGCGTTAGTCCGGTGTTCACATGAGCACCATCGACCCCTGACTTTAGGTCTTCTTGAGTAGGACCTAGTATAAAATATAAACATATTTTCATGGTAGTGGGTGGGAATAAGGGACGGACCTAGTAGGGGGCCCAAGAGAGCTTGCCCCCCTCCCCCTTGGCCCAACAAATTTTTTTTTTACTAGGTATATTTTATGTTTTTAATAGTTGGGTCCCCTCTCTCCCAAAATCTTGGCCTCCGTTAGCCAGCCCCACCCAAACAACTCAGTCCCAACCCAATCCAAAAAAAATTAAAAACCCATTAACCTATGTTATATACAAACTGAATTGAGAAAACAATAATAGAGAAGTCGATAGAGAGATCGAGAAATAGAAACTAGAGAGAATAAAGACAGCCCAGTCCAGCTAACTCATGTGAATCTTCAACCTAAAAAATAATAAATTTTATTAAATATTTTATCTTGACATGCTAAAAAAAATTTGAACACCCTACTTTGAACATCTTGGGAAAATAATTATCTTTAGCTCACTTTGGAGATGACTATAGAAGGATATTACCCACCTTCAACAGATTAAAGATCTGCATTTGTGAGCCTTTGACTCTTCTAATTTTTTTCTCTATCTATTCGTCTCCTTTATTTCTTAATCTCTGGCGTCCTAAGTCTCCTAACTCGCTAAGTTTGATCTGTTTGCTCTTGCTTGTTTTCTTCTTTACTTTCTGATTATAGTGCTCCGAGAATTACAACCATAATCCATGTGTATGGTTTAGATTTACAACCATGGTCCATGTGTTTTAGTTCCAGAAGTTTGCTCTCTCTTTTTTCTTCTTTTGTTTCTCTTTTATTTTACCACCACACACGTGTATGGTATGCTGGGATAGGTATGACTTTTCTTGATTTTTATTAAATTAATTATATTATTATATAACATATTAACAATATATATATATATATATATAAATGTAATAAGCTACTTTTAAAATAGATAAAAATATATAATATAAAAAATAAAACACTAAAATGTGCAAATCATTATTTGATTAGAATTTTTTTTAATGCATTTAATTTCAAGAGTTGTTTATCTACTTTGCAACTATTAACTTATTAGTATTTTTTTTTATATGTTAGTTATTAAGTACTTAATGGATAATAATTAGTTTTGAATCTAATCCCATAAGCAAGTTAAAAACTATTTGATCTATTCATGATGATATTTCAAAAAATAACACTATACTTTTGGATTCTAATGTTGAGTTATAAAATAATTAACTTATATATTGAATGGTATTTACATTATACTTTAGACTATTATAAAAATTATGCATATAACATATATACAAATCTCATTTTCATTTGGTGCCCCCAAAGACAAGTTCCAAGTTACGTCATTGCTACGATTTTATTCACATAACTTAAGTTTCTTAATGACCAACTTAAAAATATTTCTAGAGTTGTTACTAACTATATTGATGCTTATTTGGATTTTTTTTTTTTTTTTGCTTATACTCCGGCCCCCTGGACTTGAAATCTTGGGTCCATCGTGGAAAGACTCCGTGGATGCCAAGACCCTTGACTTTAGGTCTTCATCAACAATGCTTAGACTTTCAAAGAAAGGACAAGATAAAATCTGGGAAAGTGCCATTGTATTGTCATTTTTTTTAGAAGAGGTGTAAATTACACATAGGTTTAGCTTATACTTTTTTTAAACCATATGTTTTTAAAATATGTAATAGTTTTTCATTATTTATATATATATATATATATATATATATATATATATATATATAATTTAGAATTTAATTGGTTTTAGAATGTTTGATTTTTGCACCCAATAATTCACTGTCACAAAAACTAAAAAAATTAAATGGATACATGACAAAAAATTAGACTCCAATTGAAATCCAACTTAAAATCTAAATGAATTTGGACTCTTCAATTTTTACACTCAATAATTCACTTGGCACAAAATTAAAAATTAAATGGGACATATGATGCAAAATTAAGAATCCAATTAAAATCTAATTAGATTTTTTCTAAGATTTGACTATTAATATATATATATTTATATATATATATATATATATATATATATATATATATATATATATATATATATACACAGGGATGAATTATGGGGCAATGGTTTTAAACTATATCAATCCCACTTCATTTTTACAATCCACTTTGGAAAGACACACGAAATTTCCTCATCATCCTATTGGGCCAATATGGTTTCATCTTGGAGGCCCAATGGCCTATCCTTATCTCATGTATTCTTAACAATTTTATCTCTTTGATGAAAGCATATTCGCTAGGCCTTTCAATCTTTTTTCATTACTTAGTGAAATTCTCTATTGATGAAAGAAAAGGAATTATCTTCTTCAAACTTTTTTTTTTCTTTTAATTTAAATATTAGTATTAAAAAAATTCTGATGGTGGTGAGTGGAAAGACACCAGAATGTGAAGTTTTGACTGTCATGGTTTAGGTGTTCTTAAATAATGCAAAATTCATAATGCCAGTGATATAAATTAGTGTTCATTGTTCACTATGAAGGACTTTCCAAGAAAGCACTTACAAGTTGAGAAAGCACAAAAATGGCACCAAGTCTTTGGTCTTTGTTGAATCGAGGTCATTTAAATAATGCAAAGCTCATAATATTATTAGAATATGTGAACTAGTCATCATTATGAAACATTTTCTAAGAAGGTGCTAGATAGGGATTAGCAAAGCGCCATTTACGCCAAAGATTTCAACCTAGTCTTTTGAGTTTATAGGTTTTGTTAAATAAAGCAAAGTTCATAATATCATTAGTATGGGCTTGTCATCAATTATAACATGTTCCAAGAAAGTACAAATAAATATACAATTTGAAAAAAAGCACCATCAACCCTTGACTTTAGGTCTTCTTGAGTAGGACCTTATTGCAAAAACTTGAGAAAGAAAGCAATCATAAGAGTTAATTAATTAAAAAGTATTTGTTCATTAAAGAAAATGAATGATCTTCTTCTACCTTTTTATTTATACTATTAGTAAAATATAAAAAGATTTTCATGGTAGTTGGGTGGAAAGACGCCTTGGATGCTAAGTCTTAATCTAGGTCTTCTTCAACAATGCAAAGACTTTCGGAGAAAGCACAAGATAGAATCTAGGAAAGCACCATTATTTTAGTACTGTATGTAACTTTTTTTCTTGATAAATGAAGACTTGAGAGATAGAGAGGAAAACTTAAATATATTAGATGTAAGGTTGAATTTAATCAACCATCTTGTTGGCTTTATTCCGTGCCAAATTTGCTTGTATTTTAGCAATTAGAAACCCTGTATTTAGGTGGGAATCATGTAAGGGTAGTGTGTGTGAGAGAGTGTGAAGAAGTGCTCAAGTGTGTGCAAAGAAGCAGGGACTCGCGGCTAGATTTCGTGGGTGGCTCGCAGCTGTAAGCCACCAAATTGAAGCACATGTGCCAAGCATGACAAAAGCTAAAGCGTCGCGCCAGCTGTTCACTACAGGACAAAAGTTCCAGCTGGCCAGGCTGTTTGCTGGCGGCTTGAACTTGCGACTCAACCCAGTCGTGAGGTCAAATTGCCAGAACACCCTGTTTGGCAAAATATGACATTTCACATTCCTTCTCACCCTACTATATATATACCCTTATACCCACAATTCAGAGAGAGCTTCCAGAGAGAATTTTAAGAGAGAAACCCTAAAGAAAACAAGATTGACTCATCTACAATCTTTACCTAAGAGACTCTTCAAATTCCTCTACTCTCTTCCTCTCCATTGTCAAATCCTTGAGAGGCTCATTACCAAAACCTTTTCTTACCATATCCATTCTTGTGAGCGGACGGTTTGGTATTTTGGGAAGCAGTTAGGGAGGAATCAATTTCATATTGGTTGATGCTATGGTCAAGTAGCGGAATCCAGGAAGCTAGAAAAGAAATAGGTTCGGGGTAACCTCGTTGGAGCAAGAAGCTTGGAGGGCTTAGGTACATTGGGTAGATTAGGCTTGGAGGGTCTATTGTTGTTCATATATCCCAACTACATTTTCTAGTGGATTACTTACCGCTTGGAGGGTGGCGAAGAGGTTTTACGCCAAGGGCTTCGGTTTCCTCTTCGATAACACATCGTTGTGTTGTCCTTGTGTTTGCATCTCTCTTTCCTTATCTTTGCCTTTTATTTTCTACTGTGGGTGTGACTTTATATTGGCTTAGATTGTTTGTCAATTCTGTTTATAGCTTGTGTTCATTTTCCGCACACTTTGTGTTTGACGTATAGCTTGAATTGGAAATTTTTAATTTGGGGGTTTAAACGTTCATAGTGTATTTCACACTATTTGAACTTTCAATTGGTATTAGAGCGGGTGCACTTGTTGTGGTTTAAACACCCTAGTGTGATCCTTGACCCCACATTAAGATGGATAGGTCTCAATGTCTAAATGTTCCACCATTTTTTGATGGTAATAATTATGCATTTTGGAAGGTCTGAATGAGGGCATTTTTATGTTCTATTGATGATGCTGTGTGGGATGCAGTTGAAGTGGGATGGACTAAGCTGGAGGCTGTCAAATCCACTTGGGATAAGGCTGCACTAGCGGCGGTTAATGCTAATAGTAAAGCCTTGAATGTTATTTTCTGTGGTGTCTCTCCAGAAGAATTTCACAAGATTTCTCATATCACTGTTGCTAAGGAAGCATAGGAGATTCTAAAGACTACTTATGAAGGAACAAAGAAGGTGAAAGACACCAAACTTCAGATGTTGACCACTCACTTTAAGGAGCTCAAGATGAGCGAGGATGAGTCCTTCGACTCTTTTTATAGTAAGCTGAACGAGGTGGTTGTCGGAAAATTCAATTTAGGTGAGAAGACGGAGGATTCTAAAATTGTAAGGAAGATCCTTCGGTCATTGCCGAAAAGCTTTCGTGCCAAGGTGACAGCAATTGAAGAGAGCAAGAACCTTGATGATATCAAAGTCCAAGAGCTGATTGGGTCTCTTCAGACCTACGAATTGTCATTGCCCAATCAAAGAAAAAGCAAATCCCTTGCTCTCAAGACTGTAAATGAAAGGGTGGATGTTTATGACTCTTCGGAAGATGATACAGTCGAGAAGGACGTTGCCTATCTTGCAAAGAATTTTCGAAAATTTTTGAAGTTCAAAAACAGTGGTAGATTTGGTGACAAAGGGAAATTCCAAAGTTCAGGAAGGGAGAAAAGAGAATTCAAAAAGAGGGATGGAAAAGAATCCCAATCTACACAAGATGTCACTTGTTTTGAATGCAACGGGCATGGACACTTTAAGAAAGAATGTTTGAATTATAAATCGAAGGGCAAGGTGTATGCCACAACACTTAGTGACTCGGACTCTTCAAATTTTGATTCTGATGAAAGCTGTGACGGAGAAGGAAATTACTCCGCATTTATGGCTATTGCTCATGTTGAGTCTTCAGAGGACTTGAATTTACTTGTGCAAGAACTTGGGGAACATAGTGATGAAGAATCCATAGGAATTGTGGAAGAGTCGGATGTTGAAGAAGATAAGATTGCAGCCTATCTTCAAGAGAATTATAATTCTCTTCTTGAAAAATCAGGAGAGTATGCATGTGTGGCCAAGGCAGCTGTGAAGAAGATGAAGAAAACTGAGGAGGACTATAGGAGTTTTTTAATGCGTCATAAGAAAGCTAAATGTGAGATAGAAAAGCTGAATGGTGAGTTATCAGAAGCTTACTCAAAAGTGAGATTTCTTGAGCAAGAGGTTGTGCAAGCCAATGCCAAGATAGAGAGGGTCTCCACCAAGAAGCTAAATGATATCATTTCATCTTAAAAACAGTTCTCAGACAAGTCCGGTTTGAGATATACCGGAGGAAGTAGTTCATCAGGTAGTGTCACCAAAGAAGTGAAGTTTATAAAGGCCAAAGAGCAAATTGAAGTTAGTCCTATTGCTGAGAAGCCTAAGATGGAGGAAAAGAGGAATGTGGGTGACAAATAGATGGTGAACAACTCTCATAGGCAATCTGTGGGCAGGTCTGAATCCCGAGCCAAGTCTCGTCCCCGATCACAAAGAAGTCCTAGATCAACCTATATGTGTCACCACTGCAGACTTCAAGGGCACACTCGACCAAATTGTCAAAAGCTGAGAGCAACGAATAGTGCAAGTGCTCCAAGGTCTCGAGGACCTAGAAATGACAGGAGAAATTGGGCTGGTAAACCATCAAAAGGTCGAAGTGACGATCCCGGAGTGATAGACGTGATGAAGATGATTGGGGCATTCACCAACTATTTGGAAAGCTTCACATGAAGTTTTGAAAGCCCTAACTCCCATACCCAATCCAATAAGGATATCACCCCAAATGCAAGTGACATGTGGGTGAAAAAGGGTACTCATGCATAAGCATTACAACATGTCCATGCATCAATACTTCCTATGCTTTGTGACTTTGTTTGGTTGTTTGCTTATTGATTATGTGATTTGAAATTTGTTTGTTTGTTTTTGCACTCTTTCATACAAATTGTCTTCAATATTGCTTTTGATCAATCTTTTTATTCTTGTGTGTAAAAAAAAATTCAAAAATCACATAAAAAGTAGAAAATCAAAAGTTTGATTGACATTGTTGAGTTTTGTCTCAAAACTTGTTTTGCCTTGTACCTTTATGCTAATGGCTTTGTGCATTCACGAGAGTAGCTTTTTCCTTTGCACTCTTATCACTGTGGAAGAAATCTTGAAATTTATGTGACTGTTGTAAATAGATCTTCAAACTTGTCATGAATGATTAGTGAATGGTTTTTGTTGATCTTGAGACATGCATAGACTTATGCCTATATATTTTCACACTCTTTATTTTTTTTGTTTTTGCTAAAAAGAGCTCTCCAAGTGTAAATCTCCAAATGAAAAGAGATATTGAGCTGCAAAAACCTGTCGCACATACTAGTATTCAACTAGGAAAAAGGGAAAGCGACCAAAAATAAAGTATATGATTGTTCAAAAGGCCAAAGGCTATCCCATCAAGGAGAATATCAAAAGGCATTCTCACAATGAGATGTAATTGTGTCAAAAAGATCAAAAAGATCTAATGATGGAGTCAAATGTAAAGCTCCAAGTTAATTTACCAAGTCTTGTGGGAGGTCATATATACATACTTCTATAATTGAGATAGATCACATGATCCATGATCTAGTGCTAATTGTGTATGCTTTGGTTGAATTGATCATTGAAGCTTCACATTAGACTAAGGACTATCTCATTGTTGATATCCACACACAACACACAAGTTTATGTTCAATGAATGCCATATTCATTTGTGTGATTGTACTTGTTAAAATGTGTTTTCACATGCTCAATCTTTTTTGATTCAAACAAAAAAAGATTTTTGAGTATTTTAGATGTTTTTGGAAAGTATTTTGTTTTTACAAAAACTGAAAAATTTCAAAAACAGTGTTGCCCTGTTTTGGTGACTCAGTCGCAGGTCATCCAAGTCGCTAAATTCAGCCGCGAGCTCGCATATTAATTTTGGCGACTTGTTTGCGAGTGAAAGGTCCAGTCGCAAGGGTTACACAAAGATTTTCGCAGCTCAGCTCGCGACTCTCTCGCGGGTAGACTTTCCAGTCACAAAAAACACTTAGTGAAATTTTTCAAGTTACTTACTTCTATGTGTTTCGCAGCTTACCTGGCAACTGACTAGCGACTTGATCCAGTCACGAAAAACGCGTGTTTTGCGTTTTAAGGACAGTTTTTCAAAACTTTTTCAATTTTCCCTCAAGTTTCAGTGATTGTTCATTGTCTTCCCCAAAATATCTCTCTCAGACACTCCGTGTCTCTTTTGAAAAAGCTTCCATATTTGCATCATGTCTTCTTCAAACATCAAGAAAAAGGTATGGGTTTTCTCTATCTCACTTCATTGTTCTTGATTTGAACTTTATTTTCTTGATTTGTGAGATACAACTATGTTCTTCGAAATAATATGTTCGAACATGAGTTTGCTTAAAATGTTGGGTATGATTGTTTGGGGTTGATTTCTCCTGTTGCTGAGTTTATTTAGTGTCATTTTTTTTGCATCAGGGCCTTAGTCTGTGTTCTGAGCATTGTTATTTGATAGAGTTTTTACTCTTTGGGGCATATGGGTTTGGGGTTTTCTATGTTTCACTCTAAATGTGATGTTGGGTTTATCAGAATGTATGAGGTTGTTGCTCCATTCATATCATGTCCTTGAATTTTTTTTGTTGTTTATTGACTATTTCACTAAATACGTCAATAGTGCTTATGCTTTCTTGGTGTTGACCTGGTTCCTGTTTTTGTGATTAAGTGAAATTTCTACTTCACTGTCTTATAACTGAATCTAATCAACTAATGTTTGTTCCTTGTGGTATTGTTTTTGGTTCTTTGCTGTGTGTCTACTTTGTTGTAGATAACTCGTTGTTCCTCCAAAGGCAAAGACATTGTATCCAATGACCCGTCAACCCCGGTTACTAAATGGACACAACTATTGTCTAAGTCATCTAGAGACTCTACCATTGAGAGATTCAGGACACCTATTGACTCAAAGACCTACACAAACACTTTTAAAGAGGCTTCTCCCATTATGGAACATATTGTCAAGTTTGATACCCTAGGGACAACGTTTATCCCTAAGATTTTTTAAGAAAGAGATTGGCCTGACCTTTTTGAGAATTTTGAGGATCCAATTGAAGAATTGGTTAAGGAATTCTACTCTAATGCCAGATTCACAGGGGCAGAGTTGAAATGTTGGGTACGAGGAAAAAAAATTTCCATCAATGTAGACTACATTGCTAAGGTACTTCACATCACCAGACCAGAAAATGTGGATCGAACTCCATATGATGACAGAGTACTTCAGGCACAAAACATCCTTCAAGTTCTTGGGAATGAACATGAAGTGGGAAGCACAGGATCATCTATAGGCACTGCATTGTTTTCGCTTGAACTGATAACTCTAAAGCTGATCATGTTCTCCAATCTCTACCCACTGTCAAACACTGCCTTCATCAATCTTGGAAGAGCTAAATTCTTGTGTGACCTCATTTTTGGTGTCCCGATTGACATCTGTGCTCACATATTTCAGATCATTGGGAAAATAGCGGCTCAATCAGTAATATGAACAATTCTTCCATTCTGTAGTTTAATCATGAAGATCATCCTTCGTGAAGGTGTTAGTCCTTCATCAGATGAGAAAATTGTGCCTCGTCCTCGACCAATATCCATATACACTCTCCAAGCAAGCAAGAGTCACTCCTCCAAGAAACCTAAGAGTGAGCCATCCACACATGCATCTCCATCTGCTCATGCTACAGTTACTCCTGTTCAATCAACTGGGACTCCATCTGTTCCCCCTAGATTTCAAACAGCCAAGTAGAGCCACATAATTGCAAATGTGTTTCATCGGTTATCCGATTTAGAACGGCTTCTTCTCTCATTTCACAGTCATACTCAGATGCGACTCATAACTATTGAGTCTCAACTAGATGTTGTACAGAAAAAGCTCGAAGATAGCTTTTAGCTATTCCTAACAAAAAGAGAGAGAGCAGTTGCACATAGTTAGGGGGAGAACAGCAAAAGAACGAGAAGGAGTGTGCATATAGAAAGGGGGAGCTGTGTATAATACACATATATTTATACCCTTCTTCATTTTTGTTTATGATTATAGTTTTTGTGTCTTGGACAATTGTTGTTATTATGGGTTAGGTTTGTTTCACTGTGATTATGGGTAATGTCTGTTTTTTTTTTAACTTTGGCATGTTCTATATATTGATGATATTATTCAGTATATCCTTTTGCTTGTACCCATGTTGCTTTTGTAAGCTTTTAGGGTTATGTTTTATGCATGTTTGTAGGTTTTATGGTATGTACCATGCTTTTATGCAACCTTTATACATTGTTTTAATCAGTACTTCTAACTAAATGTCATACATTTTCGTTTTAAGTACTGTCACTCTTGTGCCCTTGTAAGATTGTTCCTAGATGCATATACTTAGTGTATTATGTATTGGTTGAGTGTTGGGCATGCAAGTGATTTGCACTGAGCTTATTTGCCTGTGTGTCCAAGTGTTCATTCCAAGTGTGAATGAGCATAGTGATCACTACCTTACAGTGATTGCTTGTTTGATCAAGTCATGGTTTGTTTCTTAACTCCATCTTTGCTTGATCACTTCATACTTGCTTCATATGCATTTCATGCTTTTCTACATACAATGATCATGGTGTATTGTTGTGTTTCAGGAGATTCATGTTCATATGATTCAAGAGCTTCACAGTTTCTAGAATTAGGTGTGAATGAGTTATGTTCAACTATTCCCAACTCACATGTTAAGTCTAGAGTCTGTTTTAGGGTTTTGTCACGGAATAGCCAAAGGGGGAGATTGTAAGGTTGAATTTAATCAACCATCTTGTTGGCTTTATTCCGTGCCAGATTTTCTAGTATTTTAGCAATTAGAAATCCTGTATTTAGGTGGGAATCATGTAAGGGTAGTGTGTGTGAGAGAGTGTGAAGAATTGCTCAAGTGTGTGCAAAGAAGTAGGGACTCGCGGCTGGATTTCACGGGTGGCTCGTGGCTACAAGCCGCCAAATTAAAGCACACATGCCAAGCATGCCAGAAGCTGAAACGTCGCGCCAGCTGTTCACTACAGGACAAAAGTTCCAGCTGGCCAGGCCATTTGCTGGCGGCTTGAACTCGCAACTCAACCCAGTCTCGAGGTCAAGCCACCAGAACACCCTGTTTGGCAAAATATGACGTTTCACATTCCCTCTCACCCTACTATATATATACCCTTATACCCACAATTCAGAGAGAGCTTCCAGAGAGAATTTTAAGAGAGAAACCCTAAAGAAAACAAGATTGACTCGTCTACAATCTTTACCTAAGAGACTCTTCAAATTCCTCTACTCTCTTCCTCTCCATTGTCAAATCCTTGAGAGGCTCATTACCAAAACCTTTTCTTACCATATCCATTATTGTGAGCGGACTATTTGGTATTTTGGGAAGCAGTTAGGAAGGAATCAATTTCATATTGGTTGATGCTATGGTCAAGTAGCGGAATCCAGGAAGCTAGAAAAGAAATAGGTTCGGCGTAACCTCGTTGGAGCAAGAAGCTTGGAGGGCTTAGGTACATTGGGTAGATTAGGCTTGGAGGGTCTATTGTTGTTCATATATCCCAACTACATTTTCTAGTGGATTACTTGCCGCTTGGAGGGCGGTAGAGAGGTTTTACGCCAAGAGCTTCGGTTTTCTCTTCGATAACACATCGCTATCGCTATGTTGTCCTTGTGTTTGCATCTCTTTTCCCTTATCTTTGCCTTTTATTTTCTACTGTGGATGTGATTTTATATTGGCTTAGATTGTTTATCAATTTTGTTTATAGCTTGTGTTCATTTTCCGCACACTTTGTGTTTGACATATATCTTGAATTGATAATTTTTAATTTGGGGGTCTAAATGTTCATAGTGTATTTCACACTATTTGAACTTTCATTAGATCAAGGAAAAACAAAACTAGAAATAGTGTATGGATTTTTGCTTTTTAACTAATATAAGTTTTTGATTTTTAAGTGTATGGATTTTTAACCATACACATGGTCACTCTCTTGAAATTAGAACAAGCATTGAAAAAACATCTTGGACTTGGAAATCTATAGAGCATTTATCAAAATACTTGATCAAACAAAAAGAAAAGCTAAGAAAAAATAAAAGGAAGAAAAAGAGACAAAGTGAATGAGAAAAGAATCACAGATATAGATACAATTTTGTTGGTTATAACAGTAGTGTAATTTTTTGCTAATGATGAAGAAAAATGTGGAGAAAAATAGCTTACTTCCGCTGTCAATGGCAAGGTCAACCAAAGTCCCAGAAATAAGGTTTATTTATTTTTAAACAATGAGCAAAAATTTGAAACATTTTTTTTTTCTTTCTTATAGAATTAATTATTTTAAGACTAGTGTTATAGACACAACATTTTCATAAAAATTTCAACAAAATTTGGTTGACAATTTATTAAAGGTAGGTAAAAAAGTAATGTATAAACCAAAAAAAAAGTAAAAAAAAAAAAAGTGATATTAGTTGTAAGTCCAAATAAAAACTAGTTACAACTTGCAATTTCACCTTTATTGTGAAATTATTGTAAAAATATTATGAAAGTAGCATTAAAATAATCATATTCAAGCTTATCTTAGCTGTATTCAAACAAAATTTAGGGTTAATATATTCAAACTTTTATTTTAGGGGATTGAAACAAATTTTTTTTTTTAATTTTATATATAAAAAATATGTTTTGGCCAGGTAACGCCGCTCCTGCGTGGTCTAGGTCTAGGTCTTCTTAATTTTTTTATTTTTTTAAATTTTTTTTATAATACTGGGTTAAATAATGCTGTGTTCATAATGCTAGTAATATAAATAGTGTTCACTTTTCACCCTAAAGCACTTTCCAAGAAAGCACTTAAAAGTTGAGAAAGCACAAAAAGCAAGTATGTGTTAGTCCGGTGTTCACATGAACACACTTACCTAAAAGGCTAAAAACAAAAAGCACACCCTTGACTTTAGGTCTTCTTGAGTAGGACCTAATATAAAATATAAACAGATTTTCATGGTAGTGGGTGGAGAGACTCCTTGGATGCCAATACCCTTGACTTTATAAGGTCTTCATCAACAATGCTTAGACCTTCAAAGAAAGGATAAGGTAGAATCTGGGAAAGTGCCATTATATCCTCATTTTTTTTAGAAGAGTATTAAATTACACATAGTTTTATCTTATGTTTTTTTTAAACCATACATTTTTAAAATATGTAATGGTTTCTCATTATATATATATATATGATTTAGAATTTAATTAGTTTTAGAATCTTTGATTCTTGCACCCAATAATTCACTGCCACAAAAATTAAAAAAATTAAATGGACACATGACAAAAAATTAGACACCAATTGAAATCCAACTTAAAATCTAATTGGAATTGGACTCTTTGATTTTTACATTTAATAATTCATTTGGAAAAAAATTAAAAATTAAATGAGATACGTGGTACAAAATTAAGAATCCAATTAAAATCTAATTAGATTTTTTCTAAGATTTGATTATTAATATATATATATATGGATGAATTATAGGGCAATGGTTTTAAACTATACAAATCCCACTTCATTTTTACAATCCACTTCGGAAAGACACACGAAATTTACTCTTCATCCTATTGGGCCAACATGGTTTCATTTTGGAGGCCCAATGGCCTATCCTTATCTCATGTATTCTTAGCAATTTTATCTCTTTGGTGAAAGCATATACGCTAGGCCTTTCAATCATTTTTCATTCCTTGATGAAATTCACTATTGATGGAAGAAAATGAATTATCTTCTTCAATAATGCAAAGTTCATAATGCCAATGATATGGATTAGATATGGATTAGTGTTCATTGTTCACTATGAAGCACTTTCCAAGAAAGCACTTACAAGTTGAGAAAGCACAAAAATGACACCAAGTCTTTGGCCTTTGTTGAATTGAGGTCATTTAAATGATGCAAAGCTCATAATATTATTAGAATATGTAAACTAGTCATCATTATGAAACATTTTCTAAGAAGGTGCTAGATAGGGATTAGGAAAGCGCCATTTACGCTGAAGATTTTGGCCGAGTCTTTTGAGTTTATAGGTTTTTTTAAATAAAGCAAAGCTCATAATACCATTAGTATGGGCTTGTCATCACTTATAGCATGTTCCAAGAATCTACAAATAGATACGCAATTTGAAAAAAAGCACCATCAACCCTTGACTTTAGGTCTTCTTGAGTAGGACCTTATTGCAAAAACTTGAGAAAGAAAGCAATCATAAGAGTTAATTAATTAAAAAGTATTTGTTCATCAAAGAAAATGAATGATCTTCTTCTACCTTTTTATTTATACTATTAGTAAAATATAAAAAGACTTTCATGGTAGTTGGGTGGAAAGATGCCTTGGATGCCAATTCTTAGTCTAGGTCTTCTTGAACAATGCAAAGACTTTCGGAGAAAACACAAGATAGAATCTGGGAAAGCGACATTATTTTAGTATTGTATGTAATTTTTTTCTTGATAAATGAAGACTTGAGAGATAGAGAGGAAAACTTAAATATATTAAACCAGGGGAAAACAAAACTAGAAATTATTAACTTGATAATGTTCGTACTTAGTATTCATGTCTATTGATGTTTGATGATAGTTGGAAAATGGCTTTAAAAGGAACGAACATTGCATTATTAATTTATTAAAACAGTTGAGAGTATTTGTGTTCATTTAGTATTTAGCCAAAAAAATTCTACTATTCTACAATAAGAATCTATTAAATATATATATATACATATATATATATATATATATATATATATATATATATATATATATATATTAGCTAACTATTTTGAAAATGAGAAAGTTAACCTTTAAACTAGTCTAGAGGAAAACTCCTCCAGCTCTTGTGACGGTTGCTAAAACCATCCACATGACCTATTAATTGGGTCAAAAACCATATAACTTGTTTAAATAATACATGTAGATAGTTTAAAAAAATTTCTTTGAGAGGGTTTTAACCTATGTTGTTCGCTCCTAATGATAGCTCTTTATCATCAGATCAAGACACCAATCAGTTTTTGGTGTAAGTGAAAATTGAACCCTAGATCTCTTATTTAATCATTAAAGACTTTACCAGTTGAGTTAATTGGAATATGTAGATGATTAAATGACTTGCATGTAATGAGTTAGAGGAGATCCCTCCAAACTAATTCTCTACTTTGTTTAAGGAAAAGTATGGCTCCAAACATGTCTAGAGCTATGTTTTTGCAATCTATTATGTGGTAATTGAAGAGGTTATTTATGCATAAGCATAATTTTACTCGTATGACTTTGTTAATGAATCATGTGCCTTATTTAAATAATACACATGAATGGCTTTATAAATTGTCATAGAATAAGTTAAAAAAATAGCTCTAAACATATTTATAGCCAAACGTTATTCTCCCCTTAATAACTAGTTGAAAGTTTGTGCATTGCACAGTAGTGGTCAAATTTCTTGTAGTGATATAGTTTTAAGAAACAATAATTAATTTAATGATTATTACATAATTTTAGAATTCTCATTTAACATATCGTCTATCTCATAATATATTTTTAGCCCCCAATTCACAAATTAAAAACTATCTAAATGTATAACATTGAAAAAATAATTAGAATTGAAAGCAGAAATCAATGCAGCTCGCACAAAAGATTGGAATTCAATATTTTTAAACAATCCAAATCCACAATTGAAAGCAAAGTTTTGAAGAAACTTTGTGAGCATTTGGATTAACGTTTTCTCCTCATGTTTCAGCGTTTGTGTTTTATTAACGCTGGGACCCACGCTAGAATGCCATGAAATAAACGCTAAAAAGTGTCAGCTAAAATGCATGGATGAAATAATGAACACATATGTACGAATTGAACTTGTGTAACCAAAATATGTATCATATCCAAAACAAAATATTTTGAAATAAAATATTTTGGTATATATATTAGTATTATGCCCATGTGATGTATGACGTAATAAAAAATAATTATATGCAAAAATATTAATCTGATGGTTATTTCTAATTTTATATGTATGTTTGGTAAATCTTATTTTATATTTGTATTTATAATATATATATATATATATATATATATATATATATATATATATATATAACAATATTCCAATTTCCATAGCTATATCCACCAACATGCATAGAAATTAGAAACACTAAAATGTTCTAAAATATTTATTTTAAAAAGAGAAAGAAATTACAGCTAAAACAATAACTTGGTTCTTAGCACGATGCATAATTGGTTTATACAACCCCAAACCGCTAAACCAGTTGGAGCAAATCCTTCTAGAAATCCAGCAACGAAAGATACAAATAAATAATTTAAATAATTCCTATCATAAAAAAAATTAAATAATTAATGTAAAAAACAATGTAATACACATTACACAAAACAAAAGCACAAACAAATTCCTTTGTAATGCAAGAATTACCAAATAGCCTATTATCTTATCCAATTATTGTGATGAATCATAGAACTTCTTAGCTATATTACTTTTTCAATGACATAAATAAAATAAAAATAAACAGTTCAACATTAACTCTATTTGTCACAACGAAGAAAACACATTAAAAAAGAAAAAGAAAAAATTAACTGTATATCTTTATACTAACATAAATGTATAAAGACTAAAATGAAATACCACCACACACTCTTAATACGATGGTCACTTATGGGAGGATAATGGTCGGGGTTTAAGTGTTCAAGGGGAAGTTTCACATACATATACATTTAGATTATTCTATAATAGAATTTTTATCTTGTATAAAAGAAAAATGAAATATCTTAAAGAATATAGACCATTTTGAAACATAAATTAAATGTGTAATTTAACATAACAAAAAAAATTTCATGTAAGTTTTTAAGCTTTTTTTTTTTTTTTTAGTAAAATTTGTAATAGTTTATATATATTATTTGGTTATTGATAGTGTGAAAGAAAAAAAAAAGAATAGAAGGGTAAGAAGCCAATTAAGAATGCTATAAAAATTTCCCCTCCAAAAAAAAAGAAAAAAAGAATGCTATAAAAATCAAAGAAACATTGCTGAGGCATCCATCTTTTTAGTTTTTGTTTTTTGCTCAATTTAGGTTCATCTAGTAACTCTAGATCTGAAAGCGAAGAAGGCTAAAATTATATATATATATATATATATATATATATATATATATATATATATATATCATTAGTTCATACAAACATATGTCCTTCCAAAATCTCACTATTATCTAAAAGCTATAAATTTTTGCAAAGCAGGTGTAGATAGGCTTGGATTTTCTATGAGTAAATAGTAACCTGGGATATGGACAATAATTAAATAGTAACCTGGGATTTTAAAAGAAAAAGTGTGAAAAGATAAGTTTATTTTAAAAAAGGATTAAAAAAGATAAAAGGAGAAAAGAAAAGGTTTGCTGCGATTAAAGCAGAAGAGACAGAGAAGAGTGGTCGGCCCCATGAATGAGAATCACGAAGTCAAAAAAAAAAAAAAAAATGAAAAACATAAACGTAACGTAGAGGAGAGCGCATGGATTGTATAAATCAATGAGAATAACGCAGGCGGTGTACAAACTGAAAACGACGAAGAAGAAGAAGGGAGCGAATTTACAAGCACTTGAGGTAAAACTTATGTTGAATTTTTTTTTAAAATTTATTTTATATATATATATATATATTTTTTTTTTTTTTGCCTTTTCCTCTTAATGGGTTTAGCTTCATGCCGTTAGGGTTATGTTTATTCTGCATAAACTATTACACACACCACATTATTGGACTAAACAATAACTTGAAGTTGCAAATTTGAATTTGAAAATTGTGACTTCAAGTCACAAATTCAATTAAAAAAATGGAGTGTAAGAGCTTATATCCAACAAGTATTATCCCATCACAATTGGCATCCTACCTCTATCCATAAATTAAATTTATTTTTAAGAAAATCATCGCTAAAGGTGATTTTTTTTTTTTTTTTGGATTTTTATTTTCTTTCCTTTTAAGTTTTTCTGAAAATATTAAACTATTACAAAGTTTACTACAAAATACTTAAAAATTGAAATGACAAAGAAAATAATAGATGACACATCAATATCAGATAAGTAATGTTATAAGCATCAACTATTTTACAACATTTTTACAAACTATTACTATTGTAAATTTATACTGGTTCTCATTTGGACCAATTACTAATATCACTTTTTCAATTACTAACAACCACTCACCACATCAACAGTTTATAAAAAGAAAAAAATTGTAGTTCTAACATTTTTCATATCAAATTAGATAATTTTTTTCTTACTTTTTGCTTCCCAATTAAAAGGTTGACACATCATTTGTTAGACCTCTAGTAAAATTAGTAAATATTCTTAACATTTCTCATATATTTAAGGACAAAGTTTGGCTACAAACTTAGTTTGCTCCACTCAATATCTTTTTATTTTATGTGAATTTTGACAAATCTATCATTAAATTATATTTTCTTCTTATATCCTCCATACTATCAAAATTTCTAGAAAATCAAAGATAACAGCTATGTCATCAATCAAATGTTTAAATTTCAAGTTTTTGTAGTATTAAATTATGTATAAAAAATAAGTTTATGGAACGAATGGTAAATAACATCCAACTAGCATGAAATTTGACATTCGTGTTAAGAATATAAAGAAAACGCAATCCAACAGTTAGATTTTCAAATTATATAGTTGTATTAATTTTTTTTAGTAGCCAAACTTTTTCCTATATTTAATATTCATTTTATGACATTTGAGTGTGTAATACATTTTCATTTAGAGGTATATAGGAGTATGATTTTCCATAGCATCACTTATATATTTAGCATGCATGTTGCCTCATTTTGAGGTCTAATAAATTTTCATTCATGGGTATATTAGCCTCTCTAAGTTGATTTGTGCAAGTGCGCATGCTTAGTGGGTTTAAAAAAATTACTCTAGATCTTGAAATTTTGTCCAATTTTTTTAAGGATAATTACATTCCCCTCCCGTAATGTTTGGGAGGATGACATTCTATCTCAAACTTGACAAAAAAAATAAAAAGACATTTTTCTCCCATTGATATCCATTTAACCAAACTTTGTAAATTAATATTAAAAATGTTGTGTAATAACTTGTCATTTGCTTAATGGCAGGTTTCCAAAAGTATCATCAATTTCAATATTAAAACCCATTTTAAAATTTTTAATTAAGGTGTATTTTGAAATATTAAGTATGATTTTTTTTTTCTAAGAGTTGCTGATAGATTTGTCTTACAAGTCTTTTGATGCTAGATAAATTTTGCATTTTTATTCTGAAATTATCAATTATATTTTTTCTAACTTTGGTTAAACTTTTGTGAAGAGATTTTTATAGAAATTTGGAATATTCTGTTACTAATATAAACAAAAGGTGGAATGTATTAATTTCTACAAATTTCAAGGAATGAGAGTGTTTAATTTTTTTATTAGACTATTTTAGACATCTAAAAGATGACATCATTGAAGGATAAAATTCCTTTCTGGTATAGACTACTTAGATGTAGAAATAAATGTTATTCTATAATGACTTGTAAATTGAAAATATTTAATTGTAGTCATATCCGACCTTTCCAATTGAGCTTTTTATTTCCTTTTGGGAAATAAATTTTAAATCGTCATATAATATATTCACCAAGAAGCTAATATGACATTTACAAAAGAAGCTGAAAGAATGACACTTCTACTAAAAAAGAACTCAATAAAAAAAATAAAAAAAAAAGATTCATAAGTTTCTTTTGGGATTGAGATCATTCCACACTTATGGCGAAGTCTTTTTCTTTTTACTTATTTTTGTGCGGATAATTCGATAATAACAACGGCAATAAAGAATATTTTTTTAGATCAAAGGCAATAAAGGATTTGAAGTAGAGGAAGTATCTTTCTCTCACAAATAAGAAAGACTATGTTATGATATAGAGATTTTATTATTTACTATTTTTAAGGTTTTGGGTTTGTGCGTCCAAAACCCAAAACCTTTAAAATATATATCCGAATGTATCTGTTTTCCATGTGCATGGCATCCGACATTTTTAGTTTGTATTTTTAAGGTTTTGGGTTTGTGTATCCAACATTGGACCAATGCATCTGTTTGCCATGTGCAAGGGCGTAGTTAGGATTTTTTACATGGGGGGGCCGATTTTCGATGACGATGATTATCATCGTTGTATTGACAGTCTATATTTTTAGGTTGATATGGACCTTCTTTGAGATAAGCTTGTCGGATTCATCTTGTTTGTTGATAGGAAATTCACATATTTTTTTACGTGATCCTGGATCACGATTATCTCTTTAGATTGAATTCTTGAACATTTGAACTGGTGTTCATTAGGAATTGAGATATCAACATTTATTTCTACAGCCACATTTGTTTCTACAGCCACAGGTGTCCTAAATTTTGAATTGCTAACATCTTTTTTCTTAAAGAATGCATCAATTGTTTTTCGTTTGCTCATAATTCTTTTAACTTTAAGAATATGACTCAAAAATTAACCTGAAAATAACTTAAAAAATAAAATCTTAATTAGAAATTTTTACTTAATTATATGGATGTTATTCATACTTAAGAAAAAAACAAAATTTCCACTATAATTTAAAAAATCAACCTATCATCATTACTATTATTAATTATATGGATGTTATTCATACCTCCCCATGCCTTCAATCATATATTTCTCTAAAAATCTATGAAAAATTAAAAAGTATGCGAATATTTAAGTAAGTGTATATAGTTGAGGAAAAAAAAAAAACACTAAAAAGAAATGAAGGTGTAGTTCTGAAGAAAGAAAAGAAAACTGAAAACTCACGCTCTAAATGATTTATTTTAAGAAAGCAAGAAGAAAGAAAATAATGGTCAGGTTTTTTTTTATTTTTTTTTTGGATCGTGAGGATTGAGTTTGAGAGGAGGGCTAAGCTAAGGTTTTGTTTTGTTTTGGGGCTGCTAGTACCAGTGGAGTGGGCGGTGGCGTGTATATAGAAGACAAGAAGAGAATAAAAAGAATAGCAAAAGAAAGGGTTCTAATTTTGAGTTTGAAAATGGATGATAAAGTGTTATTTTGTTGGTAATGCCTTTGGGTATTTAATATAAGTGGGTCATGTTTTGTTTTATTAGAGGATAAAAGAGGCCTACAAATGAAACTAGAGCATGCTGGGGCTGGGAGTGAATTGAACAGAAATGGGAGGGGGGGCGGATGTACATCATTGGGGGGGGGGGGTCCAATTAAAATTTCTATATAGGCTAGTGGACTTTTTTTTTTTTTTTTTTTGCAGGGGCCTCGGCCCCCCCAAGGGGCAACGTGGCTCCGCCCAGAATTAGAACTCAAAGCAAACTTTGCAGCTACATGAGCAGCATTATTACAACACCTATTAACCCAAAGGAAAGTGCAAGAAAGAAAATCAACAGATAAAACACTAATATTATCAACTAAATTGCAAATAGACCAATCAGGTTTGCACGACGGATGATTGAGCGCATCAATGCAGCACTTTGAGTCCCCTTCGAAGATAACAAGATTCCAATGTTCGCGCTTAGCCAGCTGCACAGCCCAAAGTAATGCCTCAGTCTCGGCTTGGGGGGGGGGGGATGGTAGGATTCTAGCCCAAACTTTCACCACTTCACCACAGTGATTTCTTGTAACTACTGCAAAGGCAACTTTGTTTTCAGATAGAGCTGCATCAACATTAATTTTCATATATCCAGGAGGAGGAGAACTCCAGCGGCTTGAAGTAGGCAAGGCTTTGGGGTGTGCCTGATCAGAGAAAACACTGATGTATTCTTGAAATCTATGACTAATGTTCTGACTAGAAGCAAGAATATCTAATCTGACATTCTGATGCAGCACTTGGTTTCGGATATGCCAAATCTCCTCAAGTGTAAACGCCATGATGAGGGACACTGACCATTGCTCACGGCCTTGGCTGTATGTCACAGGGGGGTTTAGGATGATGTTGATGATGTCCTTGGCTGCATTCACTATCTGCTCATCTGATTTGAAGCCCTAACATGATGCAAACCATAATGCCTTGGCTATTGGGCATTTAAAGAAGAGATGGCCAAGGTCCTCAGTATCATGACCACATAGGATGCAGCTGGAATCCTCTGTGCCCAGCCGAGTAGAGATATTTTGCCTAGTGGGTAATGCATTGACACCCACCCTCCAAAGAAACACCTTAATTCTTTCAGGTGCTTTAAGATTCCACAACTTCCTCCAATTCAGACCTTGGGATTGCAAGGAAGGTGGTAGTGTATTTATAGTCTTATATGCTGCTTTGACTGAGAACTGACCTTTTGAATCCAACACCCAAATAAGTCTATCTTCCCTTTGTTTGTCAGGTAAGGGGATGGAGAGTATTGCTTGTACTGAAGCAGGCGTAAATAGCTCCCTAATTACCTCAAACTTCCAACAGTGCAGCTCTTGATCAATAAGCTGTGACACTTTTAACGGGGACTGATCAATAGAGTTATCCTTTGGGGAAGGAATGAAACTATGCACCCAAGGGTCCAGCCACACATCTACTGAACTTCCATCTCCAATGAGATAGCATGCTCCCTTAATGATGGTTGGTCTTGCTTTTTCAATGGCTCTCCATATGGGAGAAGCAACTTTGTGTGGTTTCGCGCGAAGCCAGTCATCCTTAACTTTGTACTTTGCTCTTAAAGTTCTCATGCACAGACTGTCTCTACCTGAAGCAATCATCCAAGCCAATTTGGCTATTAAGGCATCGTTGAAATCCTTGGCCTTCTTGAAACCAAGGCCGCCTACATATTTAGGATTGCAAATCTTGTCCCATGATCTCCATGCGAGAAACCTGCCCTCCTTTTCTTTCGGTTTCCACCAAAATCTTCTAGTTAAAACATCCAACTTATCACAAACTTTTCCTGGGATATCAAAGGTTGACATGGCATAGTTTGGGAGAGATTGAGCAACTGATGTTATTAAGGTCTTCCTTCTTGCCCATGATAAACACTTACTCCTCCAACCCGTTAGTTTGGCCTCCAATTTATCTTGAAGATATACAAAATCTTTTGATGGTGCTCTAGAGAGGAAAAGGGGGGCCCCCAAGTACACAGCCTCCCTTTTAAGGCCCTTCATTTGCATGATACTTTTAACAGCCCTTTTGGTATTCCTTTGTGTGTGCTTAGAGAAGAAAATACCGGACTTGCTTCTATTGATGGACTACCCCGACCATTCGCCATATTTATCCAAGACTTTCACCAGGTTAGCTGCATCTCTGTTGGAGGCTTTAGAGAAGATCACAATGTCATCAGCATACATTACATGGGTGATAGTGGGGCCACTAATGCTGGATTTGATTCCTTTGATGTTCTTCAGATTTAGTTCGTGCTCTATTAACCTTGATAACACCTCCTACCCCAAAATAAAAAGGTAGGGGGTTAAAGGGTCCCCCTGCCTCAACCCTCTACTCGACTTAAAACTTTTTGATTTGTCCCCATTTACAAGCACTTTAAATGAAACAGATGATACACAGGCCATAACCCAATTTGTGTACTTCTCATTAAACCCAAGATGGAGTAGGACGGACTTGATGAATCTCTAGTTAACTCTATCATACGCCTTATGCAAGTCAAGCTTTATAGCCATAAGTCTTGGTTTTGTTTTTCGAGATTTGAACCTATGTAATAGCTCTTGAACAATGATCTGATTCTCCGCAATCCATCTATCGGGTATGAAGGCCGACTGAGCTGGCGAGATGATCTTATCTAGCAACGGTCTTAGTTTCGCGACCAAAAACTTTGAGATAATCTTATAGACTACGTTACACAAGCTAATTAGCCTGAAATGGCTAATAGAGGTCGGGTTAGTAACTTTAGGAATGAGAACAATCAAGGAACAGTTTACCTCTCTCGGCATAGACCCAATTTCGAAAACGATGTTACTGCTCTGATGACATTATTTCCCACAGTCGACCACAGTTGCTTGTAGAACAAGGTCGGGAATCCGTCCGGTCCAGGTGCTTTCAGGTCCTGCATCTGGAATAGTGCATCCTTAATTTCATCCGGAGTTGGGATTCTTTGGAGGTACTCATTTTCCTCCTCCGTGATGCAAGGCAGCAAAAGATGCTCAAGATGCTCCGGAAAACATACTTCCTCCTCTTGGAACAGTTCTTTAAAATTTTCAAAAAATACACTTTTGATCAATTTGGACTTAGTGATCCAGCTCCCATCTTCTTTCTTAATGGCATCAATATTGTTATGTCTCTTGCGGATGATGGTAGACAGGTGGAAGAACTTTGAATTTTTGTCTCCCAGCTTAAGCCATAATTCACTAGACTTCTGGCGCTACAGGATTTCACTTCTTAAGAGCCACTCTGTCAATTTAGTTTGTAAAGCTGCTTCCACATTGGCATTATTCTCCGACGGCTCTTTTTCTTTCGTTACCCATGGGCCATGGCTAATCCACTTATGTGTCTTCCTGTTATTCACTTCAACCCATTTGTTTCTTCGAGATAATTTCTGAAGAATGGCTTCACTCAGCAAGTGTGATTGACTGTTTAATTTTGTGTTTAAATAAGAACTTTGATGTGGGATTGAAAGAATAATTTAGACATAAATTTCAATAATGGCCCCTCTAGATTTTTTCTAAAAACATGTAATGTATTTATATAGTTAATTAATGCACTTTTTATTCACTCTAATTACTCTTATGTTGTACATAACTCATTAAATTAAAGTGTATTTAATATAAACCATACGTAATTTAATTATATTTTATTTTTATTAAATTGATTTGTATATTTTTAGACATGTCAAGGCTTTTTTTTTTTTTTTGGCAAAGATATAAAGACTTATTTGATGTAAATATTTTTGTTTACATAAGAAAATATCATATGTAACCTCAAGAAGTTGCCTTAGTGATTCCTAAGGCCTCAAGATATCCATAAGATCCTAGATTTGAAACCTCTTGCCGCACCATAGCGCCAACTCCAAGGGATTCTTCCCTGTAATAATTCGATGTGCGTGGGAAAGAGAGACTGCACATGTTCAAGGAAATAGTCAAATACTTGAAGAGGTTTAAATACCCTTATTTATCAAAAAACAAAAACAAAACAAAAATATACCCTTGTTTATCAAAAAATAAAAAACAAAAAATATATATCATATGTTAAATCAAAATTACAAACACGTCATGTATAAGAAATAAATAAATATTATATATAACAATATGTGGACATAAATAAGAATAGTAAAATAAATCAAGAAAGATTTAGAACTCTTACTTTAGGGTGTTTTTCCCCTTAAACAATGAGAGAAACTCATCCTTGAAACACATAACAATGTATGGTTGGGGTTGTCTATTTAAGGTTATATCAAAAAATATTTTGACTAGAATATAAGCCTCATGCTCTATAAACTAAAATATGAACTAGACCTAATTAAAAAAAAGATTCTATTCCAAAATGGATTAAATAAAAAATAAAAAATAAAAAAACTAACTAACTAACTAACTTATGGATATAATTATGAAAAAATTAATCGAATAAAAAAAATTATCTTATATTTGAATATGAACTTTTAGCTATTACATTGGTAATGTATAGAGTTTTCATATTTATATTGCAATTAAAGTTCTATTCTCAATTTCTTACAACAGACAATAAAGCTAATGACCAATGGTGGAAACTTTTGTTCATATGTAATATTTGGTTATTTGTACAAGGATGGAGTACTACATTACTATAATCTTAGAGTATTGAATAATTACTTAAAATAGAAAATTATTAGCTACTCCTTGAATAGATGGATGCGGTACTTGCTCCTCTCGCGTGAATGATAGATCTCATCATAAATTTAATTTGTAGAACACATTATATGTAAGAAGAGAGAATACCACATTGCTATACACTAAAAATAAAAATTAATTACTCAAAATGAAAAATTATTAAATATTCCTATAAAAATTAGGTCGATATGGTATTCTTTCTTCTCTAGTAAACAATAGATCCCGCCATGAATTTATGAAATACACCACAAAATGACTCATTCTGACTGGTCAAAAGGGACAACGCCATTTGAGTAGGACAAATCGGTCAGTGACCATCTTTATTGCTAGTGATATATCTCAACATCGTCATTTCCTTTTCTTCACTCTTCTACCTTTTTGCTCCCTACCGACCCTTAAATATTTTCTAGACTTTCTAGCAGATCAAAGATTTTAGTCTCTAACCATGTCAATTTTTCTATCGATTTTTTCAAACAAATACATTTTTTTTTTTTTTTCTCGTCGTTAGTTGGAAATTTAATGAGCCAGCCAATAGTCAAAGGAAAATGGTAGCTACCTACGGGTAACACTAGGGTAAATATACGATATTTATTCTAATCTGACAATATTAATTAGGGAACCTTGATTTACTTATTTTACCCTCATATGACAATATTAACGAACATGAGAATGTTTTGTGGTTAACGAATACCCTTAGAGCATTTGGTAATAGACCATTTTAGGAAAGCTTTTGTAAATTTTTTCTAAATGAAACTCTATTTTGAGTTCAAACGTTTTGGCGTTGTATTTATTAGTACTCCACCATAAGTAGTAATCTATCTCTGTTATTTTTTTGGTTTGATTTTTATTTGAGTTAATACTTAGGTTTTTTGGAAGTAAGAATTTGAATTTATATCAAAACACAATCTTGGCCACTAATTACAATTTGGCATTTGGTTCATTTCAATTTATTTTGGTCCAATTTGGTCTACTTCAGTCCAATTCAGTTTATTCGGTCCATGTCGGTCCATTTGGCTCAATTTGGTCCAACTCACGGTGGATTTGTCAATATCAATTACAAATCCGCATTTGGTTCAATTATGTCCAACTCACAGTGGATTTGTCAATATTAATTACAGATCGGTATTAGTTACACCGTCACATTTACAAAAACCATCAAGTTTCTCCTTTGGTTCTACCCTCTACGTTTTATTTTTCTCCAATCCATTTCTATGTCATTAACTATCAAAAACCCAAAACAATATTGGGAGAAAAGATTATGTAATCGACCAAACTAAGAAAAAAAAGAAAAAAAAAAACCAAAAAAATCCTGAAACTTTTCAAAACCAGATGTATATATCCACCCACTTACTTCTTGTAATGGTAAAACAGAGGATTTCATGCTCGAAAAAAAGATAAATAAATTGGAATAGTTCAACTACAATTCAAACTTAAATGAATATCTCCTAATCCATAACAAACTGCAAGAAAATATGAAAAGATATATATAATAAATAAATTAGAACTCTTTTTTTTCTTTTTTTCTTTTTTACCATTTCACTCCTTTCGCTACAAAAAGGTAACACAACGCATGTTTTGTGTTGTTTCCTAGAGCCTCATATCTAGATTATTGTTACCAACCAAGTAGTTCCAGTGGATCTGCTAAGAAGATTGTCTCCAAGTTTTTATTTTAATAAAGGACTCCTTTAGTTGCATGTGACTAGGAAATTAGATTTCTTTTCTCTCTTTTTTTATTTATCAAAAACTTGTAACTTTATTACAAAGAAGATAAATTCAATACATCATGAGTAATAGTTGGTCAATCAGCGATGGATTTTCTTCTATCCAAGTTACAAAATTATCACTATTTACTATATCTTTGGCATGTTTAGCCAAAATATGTGCTGACTTTTTACAACATGCCAAAATATGTGCTAGCTTATTACCTTGACGCCTCACATGGGATACTTGAGCAACTCTAAAATCCTAGAGTTGATGATATACCCTAGCTAAGATATTTGAGATAATCATAGGTGATATGCATAAACCCAAAAGAGCAACAAACACGATCCTGGAGTCACATTCAAGGATCGCCTCCCTTATACCAACATCCCAAGCAAATGAAACCCCAACCTCCATAGTTTTGGCCTCAATTTCCAAAGGTCCTAGTGGCTATTGAACTTGTTTGCTTAAAGCTGCTATCACCCTACCTTCATGGTCTCAAATTACCACACCCACACCATCCTGGCCAAATTGACTAAAAACTGCTCCATCCACATTCACCTTATAGCTAGGAGCAATCAGAGCTACCTAGGATTCCTACATGTCATCCTTCGGCTGGGAGATAGAGTGATTCACAATTTGAAATTCATCCAGCAACACCCTAGCTTTTTGCACTACCAAAGTTGCAGATTGCCTTGGACTCTCATGTCTAACTGCATTTCTATTATGCCACATACTCCATGCAATCATGAAGAGCATCTCCAAAACATCATTCCTCACATGCTGGAAAAATATAAGATACCACACTAGATCCATAAATTCATTATATTTGACTCCATGAGTTTTGAAACTAATGCCAGACTAGACCCAAACCTCACGAGAAGCCTCACACTCCCAAAAAAGATGACCAATACTTTCTTTACCCAACCCACATGCTTCACATATATCATCATCGATAACCTATCGATGACACAATTTCACCTTCGTGGGAATGATATTTCGGCATACTTGCCATGCAAAAGATTTCATTTTATTCGGTAAATTTAAGCCCTAGAGCCTCCTCCAAAATGATTTGTGATTCTCACCTTCGAAGTTCCTTCCATGCATGTCTCCATAGATTCAACCATAGCAATCTTGTACGCACTACAAACAATGAAGTTTCCCTTTGGAGTGAAGGTCCACACTAACCTGTCTTGCGGCATGTGAACACTCAAAGAGATGCTCAGGATGGATTGAACATCGATCGGGATTAATACTTGTCTCACTAACTGATCACGCCATCCACCAGTCTCCGAGTCAATAAGTAAGCTAACCAATGATTGATTTGGTAAAGTATTCAATCTAGTAAGCACCTTGAAAGTAGACGATCCATTCAACCATTTATCGGTCCAAATATAAATTGATACATCATTACCCACTTGCCATTTACACCCATTCTTAACAATATTTTGTGCCACCAAAATACTCCTCCCTACATAAGATGGATGAGATCCCAATTCTCCCCCAAGAAAATCGTTATCTAGAAAGTATTTAGCTTTTAACACCCTATAAACCAAAGATGGCATATTGGTTTGAAGCCTCCATCCTTGTTTGGCTAAAAGTGCAAGATTAAAAGCTTTAAGATCATGAAAGCCTAAGGTCCTGTTTGGTTTTTTTTTTTCATCACTCCTCACTCAATTTTCGTCACTCATCACTCAAAAATACCTCAATTTCTTATAACTCTGTTTGGTGGCCTGTTTGGGTGGAATATCTAAGTGGGTTTTTCAATTCAAGCGCTCACCTTTATGTCACTGACTAGGTCCCACAAAAATCAATTGCAAATCTCATGTACAGAACGGTCACCAAGCCTACCTGCGTTGAGCCTCTCTCTCCTCTTCACGCCCTTTCCATAACAAAACATTGTCCCCAACTTCAGAAACCCAAAATGAAACACAAATATCAAACCTCTCTGTGTAAAAGTCTAGCATCATAAATCGGAGTGAACTCTAGTTGGAAAATACCCCAGTTCCTCTCATTTTCTGCCCCTCACTTCCCCGCCTCCACTACGTTAGATCCCTCCCTCATCTCAAACTCTAGAAACCCACACGAAGGAAACAATAAGCAAATAAGCAGGGGAACCCACAGCACGGATTAAGCAAAGAAAAAAAAATGATGATTAGTTTTAGTAAAAAATGAGCAAAGCAGACATTGTTCATAATACTAATACTTCTTTAGAGCAAAGCAAACATTGTTTACATTGTTCAAAAATGAGCAAAGCAGGGGAACCCACAACATGAGAGGGTGATTAGTTTTCTTAAAAAATTATGATTAGAAAACCTAAATCTAAACCTCAAGGAATCTGTGATGGTGTTTAATTTGGTAGAGTTTCGATACAGATAATTTTTTTTTTCCCAAGCCAACAGCAGAGCAAAGCAGACATTGTTCATAATACTATGGCTGTAACAAAGGAACAAGACAGAGAAACTTTTAAAATAAAAACAAAAAAAGAAGCATAAAAGCTATACTTGAGTAGAGAGTAAAAAAATAAAAGAGGCATAAATAAACAAGCATTCACATCCAAGTGAGCCAAGGTCTCAGTAAACACAACACAAAAAATGGAGGAACATGGAAATGGAGGAACATGGAAAAAACAAAAAATATCAAAATAAACCCCAACAGATGGAGGGGCTAAAAATCCACTAACAACATAACTAAATCATAAACAATAGGAATGGCAACACTCATCACAAAAAATGGAGGAACATGGAAATGCCCTAACATGGAAAAAACATAAAATATCATAATAAAACCCAACTAGCGGGGCTGAATTTGGGTCTCACCAGAAACAAAAATCGGTGAACGGAGCTGTGTATATCTCAGGCTGAAGGTGCTGATCGGCGGAGAGCTTTGCTAATGGTAGATAAGTTGTTAATGGTAGATAAGAAAAATAATAATGTCATTAGTAGGTTCAAATGAGAACTAATAACAAATTACTGTGTAAAATTTATTATTAGAAGTGTTACGTTTACAACATTTTTCGCAATATTTTCACAATAAAATTTATGTGGAAAGTTGTTACTAGTTCTAATTTAAACCCACAACTGAAATTATTTTTTTACTAACCAATATTAACTAATAACAATCTGTTACTTAAAATTTATTGTAAAAATTTTGTGAAAATATTACAATAACATTTCTCAATTTGGATTTTTTATTTTTTATATTATTTTTTCTTTTTCCATTTCACGTTCAACCATACCAACCATACGTTTTAGTTTTTTTTTCTTTTTCTTTTTCTTTTTTTTCTCCTCCACACGTTCTCCAGTATCTCTACCCCTCTTTTTACTCTCCTTTTCTCCCTCATTCTCCCTCATTCATCAGAACATTACAGGAGCTCCTTCATTCTCCAGCTCCGTCTCTCTTTCTTTTCTTTTTTTTTTCTTTTTTTTTAACTTGATTCCAAAACTCTCTCTAATAAGAAAATTTTCCTTTTCTCCCTCATTCAAGAACATTCCAAGGAGCTCTCATCTTCGTGCTATTGCTCATCTTCGTCCCCAACCCAGTCCAGATGGGTCAGCAGGCTTCTGTCCTTTGTCCTTTTTTTTTTTTTTTTTTTTGCTTTTATTGTTATGATTTGATTAATTTTAAAACTGTGTTATTGAGTTTGTATTCTGGTAATCTGATTATGTTTGAGTTTAGAGATGTTTGAGAGAAAGATTGTTTATTGTTATGATTTGTAGTGTTTGTTCTGTATTGTTTGTTCTGTGTTTGTTCATGGGTATTTCTGGAATTTTATCATTAGCAACGGTAACCATGAAAACGCGCACTGCGCGTTTTCATTTATGGACCCTCAGAGATCCATAAATTTTTCACGTTCTGTCCGCGTTTTTGGCTTGTGCCCAAAACGCAATTTTTATCAAAAAGTTGCGTTTTGGCTTAACCAAACGCAATTTTACATCTGACTTTTTTCAAAAAGCGCTTTTTGGGCTCAAAATGTGGAAACAAACGGGCACTAATTGTTGGTGTGCTGTGGGTTTGGGAGAAGGAAAAGGGAAAGTGAGATGGAAGGAGTGAAGCTGGGTAGTTGGGAAAGTAATACAAAAGTGTCGTTGGGAGCTTCAGTTGCTGTGTAGTGATGTAAGTGGTCTACGGTGATGTAACTACACACTGCTGTGGGACCCAACTCTTGTCCAAAATTATGCCAATGCCACTGAGTTAACATAACCCATCACTTGAAAACAGCCCACAAGAGTTTCTGAATTTGTTAACTCAAAATCCAAAAAACTCAATTTTGTTAACTAAGTTAACACCCGTGAAAATCAGCCAAACAAACATTATACATGTGGGGCCCAAGGTTTTTGGGTTATGAGTTAACAAAACTGAGTTTTGTTAATTGAGTTTGGCAAAATCCAAACACCACCTAAGCCACTCTCCTCCTTTGGTGTACCATCTTTATCTCAACTAATCCAAGCCATCTTAGTTTTTTCATTTGTTTGTCCCCACCGAAATTTTCAAACCATGTCAGTCATTTCATTGCATAGAGTATTTGGAAGTATAAAAACACTCATAATGTATATTGGAATTGTCTGAGTTATTGCTTTAATTAGAATCTCATTTCCAGCCTGTGACAATATTTTTCCTTCCACCCCGATAGTTTATTGTCTAACCTCTCTTTTAGTTGCCGAAAGGTGTTACTCTTGGATTTACCTATTAAAAGAGAGGTTAGACAATAAGCTATCAGGTGAAAGGAAAAAATGTTGTCAATGTTTAGAAGGATAGGTGTTATGGTCATCTAATTTAGCCAATGTTTTTACCATTTCATTTATAACTTCTAATTAACTCATCTTGGTATATCTTCCACTGGTTAAACTAGGATTTTTAAACTTTCACTATTTCTGTCTTTCCCTAAAATTTTGCTTTTGCCGTGTTTTTATCGAAAGTGAGTTCTAAATTTTCTTAGAAAATTATTGTTTTCTCTGCTCTACTGTGTTCATCTTTTAGATTCGTTCTTTTTCTTTGAAATCTTCTTCTTAGAAAATTATTGTTTTGTCGGCTTTAGGTATTGCATAAATATAATTAGTTTTTCTCTTTAATTGTTTTCTGGTCCTTTGATAAGCATTGAGCCTTTTGGACCTTTGGTATATCACATCGGACAAACCCATTCCCAACTTCTTTTTTTTTTTTTTTTTTTTTGAGAAGAATGATCCCAGCATAGACAAAATTTCCCACAAAACAAAGAAACCTCCTCCAAATCATAAATATGTTACTGATTATTCTATTTGGTGAGCCTTTCAAATTATTAACAGAAAGAAAAAAATTTAAATTAATAATTGAAATACTTAATTATAATACGATAATCAGTTAAAACATGTAATTACGTTAATCAGTTGAATAATTTCAACATAATTAAAATTTTCACCCAAAAAAAAATGTGGATTACTGACTTGATCAAAAATACAAGCAGTACTCAAAACTCATCTCACCACTCCATACCTTTCTCACGGCAAGTTGCAACATAATTAAATCTCATTCTTCCTTTCACACCCCTAAAAGTCAAAGATAACAAAATGTCATGATTATATATAATACAAAAGATAGACAAATCTTATACGAGGTTTTTTTTTTTTTTTAATTTATTCATTTTTTGGGAGAATCAATCTTATACGAGGTTGAGCTCCAACTAAGAAAAAGCAACTATTAATTAAAGTAAGATCCACAATGCGTAAAAATAGCTCTTGAAATGTGCACAACCATTAAATAATTTCAAGCGAGCTTTACATGCATACTATATACTCATTGTGTGCCTTAGTGTGTGGTAATTTCATTACTAGGCGGTTGACAAAATACTTGCAAGCTGCAATAGCCATGTGTATATTATAAGGATTGTAAGGTTAAATCCTCCAGGTATTTCTGCTGGATTTACTCTTTTATTGTTTTTTTTATATATATTTAATATGTGACCATTAACTTAGAAATCAATCTAAATTCATATATAACTAGTTAATTATTTTAAGTTGATTAATTCCGCTGTAAAATCAAACAACAGGTCTAACCCTAACAAGGTTCATTAAAAAAAGAAAAAAAAACTTTGCAATACTAAATTGCTCTCTGTCAGTTAAGTTGAACAATCATGTGTTGTTCAAAGAACTGACTTACTTTTTGCGTAAAGTGTTAGAGAGTGCTAAGAAAAAACAGGTCCATGGGTGCTGAATTGATGAAGCTTACAAACAATTCTTCATTTAGGGTGATTATTAGGTGTTCATGATGACAATGACGAAGATGAAAAGATAAAGCAGTTGGTGAAGGAGAACCTAGAAGATGGTGTACACTGAGTACATGTACAGGTATCTTTTGGGATGTGTTGGGGCCACTGAGTATTTTGCCTTTGGCTATATGGAAGGAAGGCCATAAATGTGACCTTAATTAAGGTACGATGAGATTTTAGAAAGGGTGTTGAACCAGCATGAAGAGAGTCAGAATGATGATTTCGTGGAAATACTACCGAAAGTATATCAAGATTACAAAGCTGAGTTTAAGATTAGCAGAACACATCTCAAAGCTTTCTTGCTAGAAAATCACTGTATGTTTCTCTTTTTCAACCTCATTCTTGCATGAATAAAAATGGAACATGATCCATTTCTTTTTGAACTTTAGACATTTGATAAGGGAAAAACAAGTTGTAATTGATAAAACATAAAATAGTACGAGATTAATTTTTATTCCATTTTGTATAAGTTTCAAGTTGTTTTTTTTCTACCCTCAAATACGTAGTTGGTAGTACTACTGAAGAAGATTGGTCCATGGTGGCTATTTGGTGAGAGAGCAGATGGATTTTGGAATTTTGATGAGCAGTGATTGTGTGTGATACTACCAATTCATTATTTTGCAAAATACTAATGTGGAACACTATGATTGGAGGGTGTAAACTATAGGTTTTACACCACATATTTATCAAATTCAGACTTTATTATCTATTATATTATTTAATGCCCTATTCTTCAATAACCTTTTTTTTTTTAAGAATTAATAATTATCACAATCCTATATAAAAGAAAAAAATCATCACAAAGTTTAAGGGCCTGTTTGGTTTGAGATTTTTAATATCGCTGTTTAAAATTATGTGAAAACTATGATTTAAAAAGTGTTGTGAAAACACGTATTTAAAGTATGTCCAGTATTCATAAAGCAAAAAATGTGTTTGGCATCACGTTTCAAATAACATGTTTTAGCATGTGAAAAAACATAATTGTGTGTTTAGTATGTGTATGTTTTATTTTTAAAAAGCTGACACAGTACAATTTTTTTTTTTTTTTTTTTTTTTGAGGAAAGAGAAGTTAGTTTATGTTTTGTCTAATGAAGTGGGCCCTATAGTTTTTAACATATTTACAAAAGTGTTATTAAATAACATTTTTTGAAAACTGAAAACTGGCAAGAAAAGTTTTCTGAATTCAATGTTTAAACACCTTAAAATGAACAACGTAACTTAAACACTTCAATAAAAAAACACCATTACCAAATGCATTTTTTTTTTTTAGCCCACAATTTTTCATGTTTAAACACTGAAAACTATTGTTCAAACACCCTAACAAAAAATGTACGGTTTCTTTAAATTAGTCCTTGGATGATTGGTTTGAGCTTGTCTCATAATTGTACCACTTTCTATAATTTGCTAGACATTATAATTTAACTCTTGCTAGACGTTTCAAATTTAACTCTTGCATCTTGTCCTCTACATATAAATAGAAATGTTAAATTTTAAAGAAAATATCAGCCGAAACACTTAACGAAAGTTTATTGAATATACCGTAGTTGGGTGTGAGGAAAGTAGCATCTTGTCCTCTACATGTAATAAAATACGAAACTGTTTTCTATGTTTTTATGGCCATGTGTGAACTGTTTGAGGTCTGATTTTGCTATAGTACTCAAGTTTGGAATTTTAGAGAGTTGGTAAGGGGTTCTAGTTTAATTTGTGAGTCATGTGGGGATATACAAATCAGAGATATGCATCATACACTCATAGTCGAAGAATGAACCATGCAGTGTTCAAAAAAAAAAAAAAAACAATTAGACAATAGTCATTTTATACCATTGGACATATTTATAAGAACATTTTATACATGGCATGCCTCGAATACTACACGTTACATACGGATTGTAATATGCACTTCTTGAGAACAATTGTTTTTTTTATGAAAACACTTCTTGAGAGCAAAACTACACATATAATTCTACATATTTATATATCAATCAATTAAAATTTAATACTAAATAAAGTAGCAGAAGTTAGAAGTACGTTAGAAGTTGAGAGATAGTTAAGTCTTAAAATTATCTTCTATTATGCCATGTAGAATAATACCCAATTAAACAAGTCCACTATCTTATAGCACAAACTCAAACCGCACAACCAAGTGAAAAAGATAAACAAAAAATTTGAGACCTTATGTGAGAAAACATGAAGTTTTACCATGTGACACATTCTTGATATTTTCTTTATTTAAACTTTCACCTTAACAAAATTTGCATTTATATCATAGTATTGTTATGATCCTTGTATCTCATATGCATTAAGTCTAAGCTAATTATGTATTTATAAGCTCTTGGATACCCTCCCCTTGCAAGCTCCTTTTTAAGGGTAAGTTCTACCTATAGGTTCTTAACAAGTATTAATTTATTGAATTAGCAAATGGAGTAAATGTATCAATTATTTATATCAGAGAAATTTAAAGGATTATTTTTATAAATTTTATATAAGACCTATTATTATTATTATTATTATTATTATTATTATTATTATTATTATTTAAAATATGATATTATTCTTCATGTTTAGTCGTTTTGAAAAAAATTGATACAAAAATTAAAGTTTTGTGAATTTTTCGTCATAACCATTAAGATATCCTAACTTTTTTTAGTGACATTACACACAAACACACATATAACCAACATTTAGTATTTGTTTTATATAATTAAAAATATTATTAATATGATAAATACATTTTTTTATTAATTATTTTAAGTGGTGCATTAATTGTTTAAGTATGTATAGTAAAATTTTGATATCATTTTTCTAAAATTTATATGAGAAACAATTCATTAGAAATAAGGTATCATTACTCAAATTTAGTTAATTTTGAAACAGTGGAAACATAGTCCAACAAAAGAAAATTTTAATTTAATTTAATAATACACAATCAAAAATGTAAAAAATAAAAAATAAAATAAAATAAAATTATTGAAGGATATTCGTATTTTTATTTATCAAAACGACATATGCATTTTTTTTTTTAGTAGGCATGAAACATGCCTATCTATATCAATCATAATATCATGCTATTTCAAATTTGTAGACGAATATGTATAGTATGATCAAATCATTACACCACTTTTATTGTCTTTCTATTTTATCTATAAAATTAAATGGTAAAGATTACCAATTTTTTACTAATAAAATTATTAAAATATTAGAGAAAACTAATAAAATTTACCACATATTGTATAGAAACCCAGCTACTAATTTTCAAAGCAAGTGGTATGAAAGGATCCTCACAATTTAAATGGTCTAATTAAGTTTATGAAATTACGGATCCGTTTGAATAGAACTTATTTTGTTAAAACTGAAAACTGAAAACACTATAGCAAAATAAATTTTAAATATGTGAATAGTACCGTGGAACTCATTTTTAATTAAAAAGTTGCTGAAAAATGAAGTTTGTGGGTCCCATGAACAGTGCACGGGACCCACTGATGTGCTGAAAAGTCAAAAATTTCGACAACTGTTCATGCACAGTTTTTAATGAAAAAGTTGATGAAAAATAAAGTTTGTGGGTCCCGTGAATAGTGCACGGGATCCATTGATGTGCCGAAAAGTCAAAAATTTCGGCTACTGTTCATGCACTGTGCATGAACAGTAGCCGTTTCAGCTAAATTTTGTCTCTGAAACGCATGAAAAAAAAAGAAAAAGAGGAGCAAAACGCAAGCGCCATATAATTCCTATCCAAACAAATACTACATTGAAGAAGTAAACGGGTTAAAGTGAAAAACATGAAGTCATTGTCCGTGAACAGCACACGGATCAGTGTTCATCGTGGAAAAGTCAACCTTTGCGGCTACTGTTCAATGAACAGTAGCCGCATTACTCCTCGAAACGCGTGAAAACAAAAAAAAAAAAAAAAAAAAAAAAACAAAAAAAGAACGAATCGTGAATTCACAAACTCAGACGCAACTTCAGCCCAATTCAAACGGGCACCTTGTCTCATAATAATTAGTTGGGGGGATGTTTTGGATGTAAACTAAAAGTTGTTACAGTGTGTTAACGTGTGTAACCTGCACGAGAGGGAGGGAAAAAATAATAATAATTAACAAAGAAGAAGAAGAAGAGTTCATATCAATTATCAGCTAGATTATCATTGAGACAAAATCACTATTATTTTTTTGAACACAAAAATCACTATTATTTATTAATTCATGTACCCTCTGTCATCTTTGTACATAACAACTTCTTAGAAATGCAATTTAAGTTTTAATATTCTACCATGTTTTGTAATCATTTAACCCCAAAACCAAGTAAGTTAGACAAAGGTGAATTTTTAGATTAGCCGTAGATATTGAGAAATCTAACAAAATAATAGAGCTATGTTTATTTCGTTGAAAAACCTTCTATAAAAATAATTTTTCACATTTTCTAATATTTGGTAGTATAAAAAAATAAAATAAAAATAAAAATAAAATTGGTCAACAAAAAACTATATTTAGTCAATGAAAAACTCAAATAAATATAAGGTTTATTTTTTAAACCTTTTTTTTCAAAAAAATAAATAATAATTGGAAACCAATCTCTCTCTTACACGGCGCATAACTATTTGCCATTTATCAAACTATTTGTACTAGATTTTTTTTACAAGTTAAACTTGTGTGGGCCAATTTTGCCCTATGTTCAAACTGTGTGGGAGGAGGCCAGGCCCAATATCATCTTCATTCATACAAATAGAGTAAGGAAGGGCCCGGCCCAATATCCGGTGTGAGGGCAAACGAATATCCGAGGACAGCCAGCCGAAGAATGGACAAAATTACCGTCCGAGGAGAGGTGGAGCATACTTATGAGAAACCGAGCCGTGTCCGAGGACGATGGCCACTTCGGGACTTTTGTCCGAGGCATCTGGAGCACTCGTTAATCACTCAGAACAACGCCTGGGACAAACCTTATACCAAAGCAAAAAGGGGAAATATCAAATAAAGGGTAATAGTAAGAAATGACAAATATCTAAAGGTGCTGTCACCTCCGCATTAAATGCCTCCCAGCTAACCTTCTAGCCGCATTAATGTGGAGGTGATACCTGAACAGTGAGCGAACAGCTTTCCAGCTAAGAATGGAAGATTCAAGAGAGGGCAAGGGGGATGACGAAAAAGGACTTTGAATGCTAGGTCCACACGTGGATGATGAAAAAGGCAAAAAACAGGGTATATAAGGGAGAGAAAAGAAAGGGCGTAGGGGGATCTCTGGAAAATGTCCGAAGAAACTTATTGCTACACTCTACACTCGTATCTTGAACTTTTTTACACTAAAATCCAATATTTTGGCCCAAGATCAGACTAGCTTTCTTTCCTGCACTCTATAAATTCATTGTTTGGGCCACGTGGTCCTGGATCCGTTTCCGCTTTGGATTCAAGTCAAATCCGGTCCTTACAATTGGCGCCGTCTGTGGGGAATTGCTTGATCTGATCAGAAAGAGATTTGGGTTTAGTGCGTAAAATGGAATAATCAGGTTCGCATCAACCAACGGTAGGGCCACATCAGGGTGATGACAATCCGCACCAGGCGGCATCAGGAGGATCGCAGCATAACTACTCGGGGGTCCACCCTCACCAGAGGGGAGCTCATGAGCAAAGTGGGCAAACCATGCACACTAATAGAAGTCAATCGCGTGGGAAAAGTCACGTATCCCATGCAGAGAATGAGAGGGACATGCAACACGAGATAGATGAATTGAAGAAGAAGTTACGTCGCGCGCGGCGGAGACGGGCACCATTCGAATCGGAGTCTTCCTCTGGGGATACAGAGGATGATACATATAGGCAAAGATCTAAATCTCCACCTAGTGAAACCTTCTCCGGTGATGAAGAATATAATGATTATAGGTGGAAGAGTAGAAGTACTTTGCATAAGGGCCTAGGGAACAAAGCCATGAACGAGGCCTTGAGTCAAATGGCCAAGTCGCCCTTCACACGACGGATTGAGGGCGCCAGCCTTCCTCAGCGATTTAACCAACCAACCTTCTCTCTTTATAATGGCCGAACAGATCATATGGAACATGTAAGCCATTTTAATCAAAAAATGGCCGTCCATTCGAAGGATGAGGCTCTAATGTGTAAGATCTTTCCGTCCAGCTTGGGTCCAATGGCAATGAGATGGTTTAATGGCCTTAAGGCAAACTCTATTGATTCTTTCAAAAAGCTTACCCAGTCCTTTGGAGCGCGCTTCATCACATGCAGTAGGGTACCTTTGCCGTTAGGATCTTTGCTGTCAATGTCCATGCGTGAGGGAGAGTCTTTGAAAGCTTACTCGGACAGATATTGGGAGATGTTTAACGAGATAGATGGGGACTATGATGATGTGGCCATTAGTACATTTAAGGCAGGGTTACCGGCGGAGCATGATCTAAGAAAATCACTCACCGGCAAACCTGTCACCAGTGTACGTCTGCTGATGGATAGGATTGATAAGTATAGAAGAATTGAGGAAGATCAATTGCAAGGTAAGGGAAAAGCGAAGGTGATTCCTCAGGATAGGAGGGATTCCAGGTCGGATCGGATACAGAACAATCGTCCTCGGAGAGACTTTTTAGGGCAATCTGCATCTGCTAATGCTCAGGCCGTCAATGTTGTGTTTCGAGAGCCAGTGCAGAAAGTTTTGGAAAAAGTAAGGAATGAACCATTTTTTAAGTGGCCGAATAAAATGGCAGGAGATCCAAGCAATCGCAACCAAAACCTGTATTGCCAATATCATCAAGATCACGGTCATGCTACTGAGGATTGTCGGAACTTATGGGATCATTTAGAACAACTGGTCCGAGAAGGGAGGTTGAAGCATCTATTGCATCATTCCAGTGGCCGAGGAGGCCAGACAGGTACTGCGTTTCAGGGAGGTCCTGCATCCAAGCCCCTTCTGGGAACCATCAATGTTATATTCGCCGCTCCAGGGAGGACTGGATCCTGCCCAACCAGAATAATGTCAGTATCACATTACACCGACGATGAGCCTAATTCAACGCCGAAGAGAGCCAAGACGAATGTCCCTCTAGTGCTGAGTTTTTCAGAAGCGGACAAACAAGGAACCATACAGCCACACGACGATGCTCTGGTGGTTACCCTTAGGATTGGCGGATACGATGTGAAGAGAGTCATGGTTGACCAGGGAAGTGCAGCGGAGATTATGTATCCTGATCTCTTTAAGGGTCTGGGTTTAAGGCCCGAGGATTTGTCTGCCTACAGCTCGCCTTTGGTGAGTTTTGAGGGTAAGATGGTGGTCCCTAGGGGCCAGATCAGATTGCCTGTGCAAGCTGGATGGGATGTGGTTGAGGTAGATTTCATCGTGGTAGATGCCTTCTCTCCGTACACGGCCATTATGGGTAGGCCGTGGCTGCATTCTTTGGGCGTCGTTTCCTCCACCCTTCATCAGAAAGTGAAATACCCCTCTGATGGTCAAGTGATGGAGATAGTGGGAAGCCAGTCTATGGCTAGGCAATGCCTAATTGCAGCAATTCAGCACAAACCAGAGGCTGGCGCCTCAGCCAGTAAAGAGAATGTCTTATAGCAGTTGGGGGCCTCGTCGCCGCTGCGTGGGGGGCCAGATGACGAGATGAGTTGTGAGGGCTTGGAAAAGGTGATTATAGGGGACGACCGTGAAAGATTCTTCCAGGTAGGGGCTCGGTTGCCCCCACAGGAGAGGGAAGAGTTGGTTGAGCTTTTAAGGGGAAACGTGGACGTTTTTACATGGGACGCCTATGAAGCCCCTAGTCTGAATCCGGAATTCATTTGTCATCGATTAAATGTAGATCCTTCAGTGACTCCAAAAAAGCAGCCTCCTCGGTGACCCTCGAGTGAACACGTGGAGGCAATAAAGTCTGAGGTGGTTAAACTCAAACAGGCAGGGGCTATTAAGGAGATTTTCTACCCCCAGCGGCTGGCTAACACAGTAGTGGTGAAGAAGAAGACAGGGAAATGGCGCGTCTGCGTAGACTTCACAGACCTTAACAAGGCCTGCCCCAAGGATCTTTTCCCTATGCCGAGGATAGATCAGTTGGTAGATGCGACAGTAGGCCATCCTCGGATGAGTTTCCTGGACGCCTTCCAAGGTTATCATCAAATACCATTGGCAGTGGAGGACCAAGAAAAAACGGCTTTTGTTACTCCTGTGGGGAACTATCACTACAAAGTAATGCCTTTTGGCCTGAAAAATGCAGGATCGACTTATCAACGGATGATGACGAAGATGTTTGAATCGCGGTTGGGAAAAACCATTGAGGTCTACATTGATGATATGGTGGTGAAAAGCAGGTTAGCATCTGAACACCTAGCAGATCTTACCAATGTTTTTGAAATTCTGAGGCGGCATAATTTGCGTCTGAATGCCTCTAAGTGCTCCTTTGGAGTGGGGTCAGGGAAGTTCCTAGGATACATGGTGACTCATAGGGGGATTGAGGTAAACCCAGATCAGATTAAAGCAATCAATAGCTTGCAACCACCTCGGAATCCAAAGGAGGTCCAGAAGCTTATTGGGATGATGGCAGCGTTAAATCGGTTCATATCCAGATCAGCTGAGAGGTGTAGACCCTTCTTTTTGTTGTTGCATAAATGGAAAGAGTTTCAATGGTCCGAGGAGTGTGTCAAGGCTTTCCAAGAACTTAAACATTACCTATCCCATCCGCCTATAATGTCCAGCCCAGTAATGGACGAGGTCCTTTTTTCTTATCTTGTTGTTGCCTCACACGCCATAAGCCTTGTACTCATACGAGTGGATGATGGTGTACAACGACCGGTCTATTATGTAAGCAAGTCGCTTAATGAAGCCGAGGTGCGCTACCTACCACTGGAAAAGGCGATATTGGCTGTGGTGCATGCCACGAGGAAACTCCCCCATTACTTTCAAGCGCATACTGTGGTCGTCCTAACTCAACTTCCCCTCAAGTCAGTGCTCAGAAGCGCCGATCACACAGGGAGGGTAGCAAAATGGGGTACGATTCTAGGGGCTTTTGATATAAAGTACATGCCCCGTACCTTGATCAAGGGACAGGTGCTCGCCGATTTGGTGGCTGAGTTTGCTAAATCTCCAGAAGAGGTGGAAAGGGGAGACGAACCGGTGGAGAGCAGATTGGTAGGCATGGCCTCTATTCAGGGCCTACGATATTGGGAATTGTATGTTGATGGAGCAGCCAATCAGCGGGGATCAGGAGTGGGGCTAGTACTGGTGTCCCCTGAAAAGATTACCATAGAGAAATCCTTTAGGCTGAATTTCTCCGCTACGAATAACGAAGCCGAGTATGAAGCTTTACTGCAAGGGATGCAGATGGTGCAAAAACTGGGGGGAAAGGCAGTAAGATCTTTTTCGGACTCAAGACTGGTGGTGGGACAAGTAGGAGGTGATCTAGAGGCGCGAGATTCAAGGATGCTAGAATATTTGTGTTTGGTCAGGAATATACAGGAAAGATTTGAAGCTTTTGACTTGTCTCATGTTCCCAGAAGTGGGAACACCCATGCAGATTCGCTGGCCACTCTTGCCACGTCTTCGGCTCAAGATCTACCTCAGGTAATCCTGGTGGAAGACCTGTATACGCGAGCTCTGGCGCATCAAAGTGCACCACGAATACATCAGGTTACGCTGGGTCCCAGTTGGATGGATGCCATATCACTGTTCCTGGAAAAAGATGTATTACCTGTAGAAAAATCCGAGGCTGACAAAGTACGGAGGAAGGCTCCTCGGTTTTGGTTGTCCGAAGACAAAAAATTGTACAAACGTTCGTTCTCTGGGCCTTACTTATTGTGCGTGCACCCAAAGGCATCGGAGACACTTCTGGAGGAGTTGCATGAAGGGGTTTGTGGAAGTCATACAGAGGGAAGGTCATTGTCCCACAGGGCTCTTACCCAAGGGTATTGGTGGCCAAACATGCAGAAGGAGGTGCAAGAATATGTCAAGAAATGCGATCAGTGCCAAAGATTTGCACCAAATATCCACCAGCCTGGAGGAACGCTCAATCCGCTTTCTAGTCCATGGCCTTTTGCTCAATGGGGCCTAGATATTGTGGGGCCCTTCCCCAAAGCTGCGGGGAACAGAAAATACCTCCTGGTATGCACAGATTATTTTACCAAATGGGTTGAAGCTGAACCTTTAGCCAATATCAGGGATATGGATATCAAGAGATTCATCTGGAAGAGCATAATTACGCGGTTCGGTGTTCCCAATGTCCTCATCTCGGATAACGGTCTTCAATTTGACAGTAAAGCTTTCAGGAAATACTGTTCTGATCTGGGAATAAAGAACAGGTATTCCACTCCAGCTTACCCGCAAGGAAACGGGCAGGCTGAAGCCGTAAATAAGGTCATTGTGAATGGGTTGAAAAAGAGGTTGGATGACGCCAAGGGAAGGTGGGTGGAGGAGCTACCCCACGTGCTGTGGACCTACAGGACAACGCCTCGAAGGTCTACCGGGGAGACCCCCTTTTCAATGACGCATGGGAGCTGGAAGCCATGCCCGGGGTTCAGACTGTTGAACCTCTCCAGGCTCTGGACCTCGACTGGAAGCATGGCCGATCTTCAGCTGCTTCGTCGGCCTATGGGACTCCTCTTCACTGGAGGAGCGAGTCCTCCCAGTCTCTACTATCTCCTTGCCCTTGGGCTCCCTTCTCCTCTTTGGATCAGGTTGTTCAGCCCTGGGTGGAGGGGTTGGCCGAGGGGCACGAGGAAGGGATTTGGGAGGAGGGGGAGGAAGCTTGGGTTGGGTAGATCTTCCAACCTCCCCCCTCCCAGGTTGGCTCTCCAAGAGCTCCTGGAGGCTACGCTGGGGCTTCCTCTGAATGCCCATGTCTTCAGGAGTGTTGGGTGATGGAGTAAGTAAGTCAAAGATTTCGTAATCGTCGGTGGCCGAGGATGGGTCCACAAAACTTCCCTCTTCTCGTTCAGCTTCTTCTTCCTCCTCTACTTGAGAAGTGTGGGGAGAAGATGGAGCGACTTCGGCGAGACTAGCAACGGGCAGCTCCTCGGCGCGCTGAGGGTATTCTGGAAGGGGGATACCTTGGGGAACTACGAATCCTTTGTAAGCAACGCTGATTCGATGAAGCCGAGGATCCTTAGCCTTTATCACGCACGATGGGGCTTGAAATGCGCGTGAGATGGGGTTGTAGCCGAGAATGAGATGAGCTGCCCTCAATTGACCGTCCGATGGGTTGACGTAGACTTCGGCTCGGAGAACTCTATCCAAGCTGGCCTTGTTAACTAAGCGCAATGATGGCGAAGTCGCACGGGGATCTGCATTGTCAATAGAGACGATAAAGAGTCGCTTTAGTGTAAGCCGACGACAATGGGAAAACTAGAATCTGAACAGTTAAACGTAAAGATTAAATAAGTTGGACCCCCACCTGGCTCACCCTCTTTAACTGGGCATGGTAAGCCATCATGCCACTGCCCAGAGAAGATTAAGAAATCTTCTTTTAATCCCTTATTGGATTGGGGGAGACACTGAATCAGCCTGACCTCTGCCTGCCTGGATTTCAGGTAGTACCCCTGATTTTTTAGGTGATGAAGGTTATAAACCCAGTTTATATCATGGTGGGTCAGATTTAGATTCATTCTTTCGTTCAGGACTTCTATACTTCCTAGTACCCTAAACATATTCGGTGCACATTGGGTGGGGGATAGCCTAAAATACCTAAGATAGTTCCTAGTGAGGGTGCCCATGGGAATGGTCATCCCCCCTTCTATGAAAGCGATCATAGGAATGACAACCTCATTCGTTTTTCTTTCGTCGTACCATTCGCCCTGTGCCGCGTATCTAACGCCCACATGAGGAGGGATGTTATACTTAGTCCTAAAATTTCTCATTCCCTCCTCGGTATCTACTAACTCCTTAAATCTACCCATTTTTTAGGAGGCCCTAGGGGAGAGATTCTACAATAAAAGGAATAAAAGTTAAAGAAAGTTTAGGAGGACTTACAGGTGTGAGAAATGGTCCTCGGACAGGATTTATGTATTTGTAGACGCACAAAGGAACGAGAGAAAGAAATAAAGTATCAGGTTCTAGAATAACGCAATCGTTCAAAAGTGACAAGAAATTGATTTGAAAGACTACTTATAGTTGCGCAAAAATTAAAAGCGGGAGTTCACCCGCCCAAATTCCCAAAAGGTCCAACCACCGTTGGATTGTCATCTCATCGTTGAACGTGGGAGATAGAGGGGTTGCCAAAATTAAATGAAGGCGCTCCCTGGACACTGAAGAGTCAGGAACGAGTCGCGAGAAGAAAAACACGTGCAGCTATGATTTGACTCAACAGAATCAGATCATAAGGGAGATCCGAAGAGAGAATCAAAATCCTTCTTTTCTCCCGAGGAGCCGAAAAGCAAGATTTTGAGGGGCTATTGTGTGGGCCAATTTTGCCCTATGTTCAAACTGTGTGGGAGGAGGCCAGACCCAATATCATCTTCATTCATACAAATAGAGCAAGGAAGGGCCCGGCCCAATATCCGGTGTGAGGGCAAACGAATATCCGAGGACAGCCAGCCGAAGAATGGACAAAATTACCGTCCGAGGAGAGGTGGAGCATACTTATGAGGAACCGAGCCGTGTCCGAGGACGATGGCCACTTCGGGACTTTTGTCCGAGGTATCTGGAGCACTCGTTAATCACTCAGAACAACGCCTGGGACAAACCTTATACCAAAGCAAAAAGGGGAAATATCAAATAAAGGGTAATAGTAAGAAATGACAAATATCTAAAGGTGCTGTCACCTCCGCATTAAATGCCTCCCAGCTAACCTTCTGGCCGCATTAATGTGGAGGTGATACCTGAACAGTGAGCGAACAGCTTTCCAGCTAAGAATGGAAGATTCAAGAGAGGGCAAGGGGGATGACGAAAAAGGACTTTGAATGCCAGGTCCACACGTGGATGATGAAAAAGGCAAAAAACAGGGTATATAAGGGAGAGAAAAGAAAGGGAGTAGGGGGATCTCTGGAAAATGTCTGAAGAAACTTATTGCTACACTCTACACTCGTATCTTGAACTTTTTTACACTAAAATCCAATATTTTGACCCAAGATCAGACTAGCTTTCTTTCCTGCACTCTATAAATTCATTGTTTGGGCCACGTGGTCCTGGATCCGTTTCCGCTTTGGATTCAAGTCAAATCCGGTCCTTACAAAACTATTTGGCCTATGTGGCATTTTCAATTATTTAAAATGGAGCTAACAGGTATTTTAAATTAAGAGAAGTATGGTTGATTTATATATATATGTGTGTGTGTGTGTGTGTGTGTGTGTGCACGCGCGCACACATGCGCGCTGGCATTCCTATTCATATAAATATAAACAAGATGAGTGGAAGAAATCATGAAAATTGGACAACTAAATTTGATTGTATTTGCTATCAAAATTTTAGTTTGAAAACCAAATTCTTTCTTGATTTTATATTTATATTGACTACATTAGTTAGGTTTACACAATTGACAATACACATGTTATTCATGTTTTAAATTATACAAGAAATTTTGTAAAAATTTTATGCATACCAAACACCAGAAAACGTTCTATTTCAAGCTCATTTTCAAAGTCGTTACCAAATATCGAAAAATGTGATAGTTTTCTAGAAAATGCTCATGTTAATGCTGAAACAAACATACCATAAAAGTGAATGATGATTGATAGATCATGAATTAAACAATAAATTTGAACCTCAAAATAATTTTTTTTAAAGAAAGATTACAATCATAAATAAAAGTAAAACCTAGAAAATAACTAAAATTTAATGAACTAGTGTATGTAAAAAAATTTATTAAAAAAAAAAAAAAAAAAAAAACTCATTAAATTGTCTTATTTCAAAGAAACGCAATTAGAAATAGCTACTTCATACTATTGCACATATTTTATGACAACATTTTATTAAATATATGTGGCGTGCATTAAAACACCACACACTACATATGGATGGTAATCCAATATTGAGAACAAAAATGCATATATAATTATGCAACTTTATTCAATAACTTTTACATGAAATCTTCTCTCCTATTTTTTTTTGACAAATTATGATAGGAAAGGCATAAAATGAAACACAATAAAGAGACAAAGGATTCTTATTCGAAAGAAAGAGCATGCAGAATTTAAGTAGCCTAAGTTTACAAAATCACTTGGAAGAAGTAAATGGATTGAAGTGAACAATGGGAAGGCATATAAGTGGTTGGGCCATGGGTTTAGTGATGCCTGGTCCAACTTGCATATTAACCTTAACATTGTCTCCCTCTCTACCAACCTTCCAATCAAAACATTGAACCATTGCTGCAACTACAATTTGTATCATACTGAATGCTAACTTTTCACCTGGGCATCCTCGCCTTCCAGCCCCAAAAGGTATATGTTCCATACCATCTTTTCCTTTAGAGGAAACCAAGAACCTCTCTGGCCGAAAATCATTTGGATAGTCCCATATTTTTTTATCTCTCATTATTGCATACAGATTGACTGCGACCATAGTTTTCTTAGGTACATCGAAGTCTTTGATTTTACAAGCTTCGCGGCATTCTCTTACTACCACAGGCAATGCTGGGTGCAACCTTAATGCTTCCTTAATAACTGCTTGCAAGTAGGGGAGACTTGGGACATCTGATTCCTCCACAAGTCTAGTATTACCAACTACATATTTAATCTCTTCTCTGACCTTAACGAAAACATCAGGATTGTTGATGAGTTCGGCTAATGTCCATAGTGTTACCTCTGCTGATGTACCCACACCCGCAAGGAATAGATCCTGGGGAAAAGGGAAACTTTTAAATAGATGAAACAGACATAGACATAGAAAATAAACTTGTTGTAAATTATGTTTGATATGTTTGATGAAAGTGGTGAGAATATTGTAGTCTAATTATTTTAACTAATATTTAGTGATGGGTTTACTGCTTGTAATTACTATATATCAAATCATTGTCAAATAATTTTATTCTGGATGTTATTTGTTGGGTGCAAAGCACCGTGTGGGTCCAGCCCATGCCTGGTCAAAGTTCATTTACGAGCTTGCTTCCAAAAATCTTAATGTCAGCCATGCCTCTTAATGAGACTTGACTTATGCGTGTGGGACACGCTGAAACCGCAAAGAAGAAAAGAAAGAAAACAGAGGCCATTCGGCCTTGTGTGGAGAGCTGAAACAGAGAGCTGAAGCACAGATAGCAATTCGGCCATTTTTGTGTGTGAGTTCCAGAGTGAGCAAAAACACAAAAGATATTCTGCCACTTAAGAGGTGCTGTCCGTTTGTAGAGATAGAGAGAAACACAATGAGAGTGTGAGAGAGTGAAAGAAAAATGAGATATTTTTCTTTGCTCAAGTTACATACAAGATAAATGAGTAGAGTTCTCATGAAATTTTTGAGTGCTACAATAATGAAGAGTTAGAAGATTCAGAGGAAGATTTTGTTACTAGTTTTGTAGTGAGATTATACTTACTCCTTGAGATTTATTTGTTATATATCTAATTTATTGTGGACATAAATTTAACATAAACTTGATAGTTGTAATCTCTATTTCATAATGGATATTTTTCGAAACTGTCTTTGGTTTTTCCCTCTACACTAGAAGGTTTTCCACATAAGATTTAATACTGTTGTATGGTTGTGTTTATGTGATGCTTGCTAAAATTTTTTGTTTCCATAATATTACTATTGCTTGGTAGTCATTAAATTAATTCACACATATAGATATCGAGAGAATTAGGATTTTTCCCCAACATTATTGTCAGTATAATCAAAACTGAAGTTCTCCTCTTTTACATTTGTTTTTATATAGATTAGCTCCTTTTATACATCAATAATTGGGAGCTAAGAGATTTAAATCTTTGATATCTTTATTGGAAACACTAACCACTTAAACCATTAAGCTCTTTACTTCAGAGAGATTAGTTTGACCCTATATAAACCTTGAAATGTTTTTTTAGTAGTATTACAAAGTTTGTTTGCTATCAATGTGATGTAGCAGTCGAAATTGGTTTATAAAGAAATGGTCTATAATCTTATAGGTCTTTGAAATAAATGGAAGAATTATTATTCATGTTGTTTAGATAAATAATTCACGAATGTGAATAATAGTTTGGGTGGTGTTTATTACCCATACCATTGTTGGGTGCACTGCACCATGAGTCCAGCCCATGTAATAGACATGCTCATTTAATGAGCATGTCTTCATGTTTCTTAACTTTTATTCATTAAGTACAAAAGTCATCAGCATGGGTTGGTTGGCTTAGGCCTGTTGGACACGTCGAAGGAAGAAAGAAAAGAAAGAAGCAAAAGGTAAGGTCATTAGGTCTAAGGAGATGAAGAAAATGATATTTTGGTTGAAGCAAAGTCAAAGTAAGTGGCTTGTATTTATTGTGATCAGATGTGAAGAGTGTGAAAGGAAGAAAAGAAGGAAAAGATGAAGAATTAAATAGAGAGGCCATTCGGCCATTTGGGCAGAGTGAAGAAAAGAAGTTAAGTCCCAAAAAGTGTAAAGAGCAGGTGCAGTCTTGAAGAGCTACGTAAGTGAGAGCAAGTAATAGAGAAGCGAAAAATAGAGAGAATAAGAGAAAAATACTCGGTGAGGAAGAGAGCAGTGATTGGAACGAAAAAAAAAGTTTTTTTTTTACTTAAGTTGTATTTCTAAATGTTGTAATCTTTATTTTATATGATAAAATTATTCAAAATTTGTCCCGTAATTTTTTCCTTCAAAAAAAAAATTTCCACATAAACCTTTATGTTCTTGTGTGGTAGTGTTTCTGCTGTCCTTACTAAAATTTACGGTTATATAGAATTTTTTCCCAACAACCATATTATACACACACTCAAATATGCCGTTTGATTATATGTGTGAGAATGTGTATAATAAGATGTGTAAACTAGTTTTTACCTAGATAGTTTATCCCAAAATAAAAATACAAACACATGCAAGATAAGGTAGGAAAAGAGAAAAACACATCAAGAGAGAGAGACTTACTAGCAAGAAAGCCTTGAGATGTATTCTGTTAATTTTAAACTCAGACTTGTCATCTCGATAGGCCTTCAATAGCAGATCCATCAAGTCCTCATTCTCTCTCTCGTTACTAATCTCTTCATGTTGTTTCAAAAACCTTTCTAAAATCTCATCATACTTCAAGGTGACATCTATGGCCCGCTGTCCATACAACCAAAAGGCCAACTTGCTCAGTGGCCCAAACATATCCCCAAGACATGCCTTTGCACCAACTTCATTGGACTCCTTCACCAGCTTCCTAATCCTTTCAGCTTCATGAGGCTCATCTAAACTCCTCATGCTCATTGCCAATCTGAAGGTAGAATTGTTTGTAAGCTTCATTATCTCAACACTCATGTCAAGGGTCTGTTTTTTCTTAGCACTCTCCAATACCTTAAGCAAAAAACGGACAAGTTCTTCGTGCCTGGCAACACGTGACTTTTCAACCTGCTTGGCAGATAGAAGTTCTGTCATGCAGAGTTTTTTGATGAACCGCCACTGATCACCATACGGAGCAACGAAAAATCCACTGCTTCCATATGGTAGTTTATCGCTGAAAGGGAAGCTTGGACGTTCTGCAAAAGCTAAGTCATGAATTTTAAATATTTCATTGGCCATGGAGGCTGATGAAACAACCAGACACCTTGAAACGCCTAGCTTTAGATAGAGGAGAGGGCCATATTTGGTGGAGAGTTTGGTAAGTGATTTGTATAAGGATGGACCAAGATAGTGGAGATGACCAATGATTGGGAGGGCTGGTGGGCTTGGAGGGAGGTCAAGAGAGGTCTTTGTCTTGGAGGGTTTCTTGAATAAGGGCTTGAGTAGGAAGATTGAAATGAAGGAAAGGATGAAACACAGAAAGTAGTATTGGGTATCAGTCATGGTGGCCATAACCATGAGTACTACAATTGGCACTTTTCAAAGGCTTTTTTGAATCTAACCGAGACTTAGAAGCCACTATATATATATAAGCAGATAAGCTAGCGATGCCTATGGGCCACTGTGAAATAGAGTGGGTGTAACAGTAATTTCTCATAATTCTTTTCCTCTTTCTTGGTTGCGTACAACTTTAGCCGAGTCTGGCCATAAGGTGACGCCACTCCTATATAAGCCAGCGATGCTTATGGGGCCACCGTGAAATAAAGTGGGTGTAACAATAATTTCTCATAATTCTTTTCCTCTGCGTACAACTTAAACCGAATAGCCCGAATTTCAAAGTCTTTTAAACCCCCCAATAAATTTGATAGCTTATAAAATTTATGTTTAAAGTCAAAAGAAACTTTCATAAGTTAGATTTTTTTCATTTTTTTATTATTTTCTAGCCACTAAAAACTGTCAAAATTCCTCTCAAATGTCAATTATTCTTTCTTTTTTTTTTTTTTTTTTTTAGTCATCATTAGTTCTCGTGTGAAAGGTAAGCTTAGTATTTTAAATTTAAAATAATTTTTAATTCTTTTCATAGATATAGATGTTTAGACTTGGGCTTAGGTTGGGTTGGGTTGGATTTATGATTACAAATTAGTCTGATCTATGAATTTATATATATGAACTTTAAAAACTATTTATTAATATATACATATATATATATTTAGCGATAATCTCGAAATGGTACATCGGTATTAATTGGTATCGAAATATATTGTTTCTTTGGCCAAACCAAAACAGCTTCTCATATGAAATTGACTCCCTTGATATGCTCCCTTCATCCTAATTTGTTGGTCTTCTATTTTATTTTTGGATATCCCAAAATGAAGTCTTCTTTCTAAAATTAATAAATAAAATTTATATCTTACCATTTACTTTATTTAAAAAGTCAGTGTTATTCTTTTTCTATAGTTTAAATCAAATATGGTAGTTCTGGAAACTTATACTTTTTTATACAGCAGACAAGACAATAAATAATATTCCCTTAAAAAGTAGAATTTTTGAAATAGAACAAAGAAATTGGAACAAAGGGTATATATGCATTGTCTATTACCACATGAAAGATTTGAGTAACGTAAGTCTGAACATATTCTTTTTAGCATTTGGAAATAATCTCCAAATTATCTATTTATAACTTCTTCAATGGTCCATGGCTCATAATCTTCTTTGGACTCTTAACTTTATATTCAATTAAACTATTAATATAAAATAAGACAATGACTAAAGTAGCCTAATTATTATCTCATCACAATCAAAAAGCAAAACAAATTGACACATTGCTTTTACACTAAGCTTAGGAGACTAAGGTGCAGTTTGGATCAGAGGTTGCGTTTCACGTTTGGGTTTCTTCTCTTTTTTTTCTTTTTTTCTTTTTTTTTCTCTTCTACTCACGCGTTTAGGGGGACAACGGCTACTGTTCATGAACAGTAGCCGTTGTTTGTTGACTTTTCAGCCCCTTTATCAATCCTATGGGTCTCATGAATAGTGCACAGGACCCACAAATTTCACTTTTGAACAACTTTTTTATTAAAAATGGGCCCCACGATACTATTCACACATTTAAAAATTATTTTGCTACAGTATTTTCAGTTTTTAGTTTTCAGTTTCAACAAAATAAGTTCTATCCAAACGAACCCTAAGACGGAATAGTTCATTGTTTCTTTTACACTTCACTTTTGCGAGAAATTGTGACTATTGGTGGAATCCCACTATTGGTTAAAATTTTAGATCATATGTAATATTTGATTATTTGTGTGACGAGGGAGTACCACATTACTATAATCTTAGACTATTAAATAATTACTCAAAATAGAATATTATTAAATACTCTTATATAAAATAGGATGATATGATATTCTCCCTTCTCATGAATGATGGATCTCACCATAAAGCTGTGAAATACACCATAGGATGGCACATTCCAACTAGTCAAGAGTAACAACACCATTTTCATCATGCTCATGCATAGGAAAGTAATATTATGCATATATTCTAGACTTCTAGTAGATCAATGATTTTAGTCTCTAACCATGTCAATTTTTTCTTCGGTTTTTTTTTTTTTTTTCCAAACAAGTACACATTTATTTTCTCCTCATTAGCTGGAAATTTAATGACCCAGCCAATAGCCAAAGGAAAATTGTAGCAACGTGTAAAACTGGGCAAATTTAGTACATTAATTAAAGAACCTTATTTACTTTTTTTACCCTAATCTGACAATCAACCATGTGACTGTTGTTTATTTAATTATAGGATACAGTTTGGTAATGCACTATACGTGTCTAGTTTTTGGACACGCGTCCGGTACATCAATTATATAATAGGATATTTATTCTTATCAAACCTACATCAATTATTTCATTGTTTGACTTTCTTTATACGGAAATTTGGAAAATTCTCATCATGCAGTTCGATTGTTTACACGTGTTCATTAAAATAATATCATATGATAAAAAAGAATCTCCATTTTCACGTGGTCGGTTGCCGACAACCCACGGTACATTTCTATAGGAGACAATTAGGAGCCCAAATGAGGACTAAGTTTGTTTGTAGCTAGGGAAAGGGCAGAGAAAGAAAAAGTGAAAGGGTAAGGGAAAAGAGAAGAAATTTTTTTTTTTTTTTTTTATGTGTTTGGATATAAGAAAGAAAGGATTAAAGAAAATGTGAAAATTCTATCTCTCATTTATTTGGTTTGCATAGAGAAGAAAAAGGAAAAATACATACTTTTACCTTTTTGCCCTTATTAAAGATGGGAAAATATATTAGAACACTTGCAATTTCTTAAAAGTGTTAAGGGTATATTAGTCATTTAATAGTAAAAAGTTGTGGATCTCAGAAATTATTTCTATCCCTACAAAATCAGTGGGGTTCATGAAAAAAGCAATCACTCCACCTCATCAACTTTTCTTTTCTATTGGACAACAAAATGGTAGAAATGATCTACCTCTTTGCATTTCCTTTCTTTTCTCTTCCCTCCACCCCCCCCCCCCCCTCTCTTTCTTTCCAAACACATTGTAAGTCTCACCTCAATCACATTTCCTCAAATGGAAAAGTTTGTTCCACACAATATGTGCAATACCCTGTTGTGTTATAAACTACACAAATTGAGAGAGAAAGGCATATATATTTTGATAATGCTTGGATGATCAGTGGGCTGAAACTGTCTTCGACACTGCCAAGGGTTGCTAACAAGTCCTGAAAACAAAGACAAATCAAAGGTGACCAGTGGAGGCCGGCCAAAAATCCTCCGATGACAAAGTTAGTCTTTTTGTGATTTTGGTTTGAAGGAAAAGTTTACAGAAGTTCTGAATGAATCACCTTGTTCGTAGATCAGTGCTTTTATAGCACACCCACGGAACAGTCGTCTCCCTTCATGTGAATCAACGGTTTTAACAGTAAGTTAACTGTTTTTAACACCGTATCGTTTGGCCAAGTTCATCTAACCGTCGTTGGCAACGGTTCCCATCAACTTTGTCGATTACAGAAAGGTGTGATGTCCAATGTCTGGTTTGTACTATTCACCGCCTAGTTGGCTAAGGACGAGGTTTGGCTAAGGACGAGGATGCCTGAAATTCGTCCTTCCCGCTAGGCTCAGGACGAGTTTACTCGTCCTGACTTCCATGTGCTGAGGTCGCAGATCAGGACGACCCATCATGGACGAGAAAAGAGTTGTAATTTTTCCTAGTATCATCAGTTGCCCCCATTGTCCATGGGTCGTCCATAGATATCTGACTTCTGAGTACCATGCCAACGAATTGGTGACACGTGTCACAATTTAACTTGCAGGAAAGTGCGTCGATTTACCTTACCTAGTAAAGCGCCACGTGTCTCCCTTTCATTGGTTTGTGTCGTTTCAGATGTCCGGGCCCATTGCCTATAAATAGTGGATTTCCATCGTTACCCTTCTCATTTCTGAAATTTCCTTGTTCAATTATTCTCGTCTTAGAGCCTCTTCTAGAAGTATTCCGCGTCCATAAGTTTCCCTCGTCCTAGATCCAGGTATATTCCTAACTTCGTCCTTAGCTTTATAAACTTCCATAAAATGTCAATTCTTCTTTCCTCGTCTAGCGATAGTGTAGATAAAGCCATAGACGAGTATTCTGACCATAGTAGTTTTAGTGGGTCTAGTGATAGTGATAGTAGTAGTGGTAGTAGTAGTGGGGGGAACACTACGGACGAGTACGTATCTGGTGTTCCTGGGGTTCCCTTAGAGGTTCTCCAGGAAGAGCTACGGACGAGGTTCGAGTCCGGGGCTCAAGCCGGAACAAGTGCCCCCTCGTCCACAGTCCAGGACGAGGATGAGGAGGTAGTGTACAGTTGTGCTATAGGTATAGAGTCAAAAACAGATGATAGGAAGTTAGAATTACTCAAAACATGGTACCAAATCCCAGACGAGCTTAACCCTAGGTTAGCCGTCCGTGGAGAGTGGTGCTGTCAGCCTCGTTTTGGTATAGGTATATATGAGGCTTATCTTTTGGGAGGGCTTAGGTTACCTCTAAACAGTTTTGCCAGGGAGTTATTATCTAGGTTAGGTTTAGGAATTTGCCAATTCAATCCTAACGCGTGGAGGTTGATTGTATCCATGCAAGTGTTGTGGAGGGAGGTGTTTGAGGGGAACCGTCCTCTCACTGTAGACGAGTTCCTCTTTTGTTACAAGCCCTCCGAGATTAATCAGTCCCTTGGCTTTTATCAATTTACAGCCAGGGGAAAAGACTATAGATTGATCAAATCCCTAGTCACCTCTGATAGGAACTGGAAGACGGAGTTCTTCTTCGTCTCAGGTTTCTGGGCTGGACGCCCCATCGAGGTTGACAGGGACCCATTCCCTTCATACTCTGGGGAACTGGGAAACCTTCGTCCTGAAGGTATGTGTTTTAATTTTTCTCCAGTTTCTAATATCTTTTACATTTCAAAAATTCTAACTTTTTTTTTTTTTTTTTTCTCGTCTTTACCTTTATCAGGTGCTAGACGACCTCATTTGGATAGATTTTACATCGAGCGCATCCAGAAGGCTCGTCTATACACCGACAGGACGTTCCACTCCTTGGTCTGCCTACAGCGTCTTGCTACTTGGGATTTAGGTCCTATACCTTCCCCTGAAGCCCTTGCACACGAGATCACTACTCGCAGACGTAAGTTATTTTCATTGTTTATGTATACATTTATTTTATATACATATATTTTTTCTAAGGAAAACTAACGTCTTTCCTTGTAGGAATGGCAACGATGAAGGAAAACAAGGGTAAGGAGGCTGTGGACGAGGGAGTCAGGTCTCAACCTCGTCCACCCACAGGTGAAAAGAGGAAGCACATATCCTCTAGAGTGGACTTGGGCGACCTCCCTAGCAGACGAGGGAAAGACAAAAAACATAAGTCGTCCAGACCTCAAGGTGCTCCTCAAGGTGCTAAGTCCCCTCCTCCGTCCGGTCTGGATTCCCCTGTGCAGATCCTTGATCCTGAGCCTAGAGATCCTCCGTCCAGGAAGGTGGCGTCCACGATTCATGCTCCCACCTCGTCTTCTGCTCCCAGGGAGGTTCCTCAAAACCTTCTAGAAAATGAGGACTTATCCTGGGAGAGATTTTCTAAGGCAGTGACTGATGTGGACGTGGGCGCGTGCTACAACATGTCCTTGAAGGACTTTGAGCACTCTGGTGTTCACGATCTCTTCAAGGTAAGCTCTTAAGCTGCTCTTTTGTTTTGTTTATATCTCGTCTTTAATTAATGACACTGACTCATGAATTTCAACACGCAGGCCATGTCTAAGTTCATTGCTGCGTCCAGGCAGGCCACTGAACTAGACAAGACGAGGCTGCTTTTGGAGACGAGGATAAAGGAGGTTAAGGAAGAGAGCAAAGTGTGGGCTGAGGTAGCTGCCAAGGCCAGGGAAGAGGCTAAAGAGCTCAGAGACCTTAATGAAGAGCTCAGGACGGACGTCATTGAGAAAGATACCCGTCTTGACGACCTCCAAAAAAGGAATAATGAGCTCAATACCCTTCTTGAAAAGGCGAAGGAGGACGCAGTTGCGGAGTTCCAGTCGTCCAAGAAATTTACTGACTTGCTGGACAAGAACTACGCAGCTGGGTTCGAGGACTTCAGGCTGGACGCTGTGGAGAACTTCCCCAACATTGATTTCAGCGTTATAAAGCTCAACCTAGGCGCGGCCACTAGCTCTCTCCTTCCAACAAGCTCTGAGGACGTGAACATCGAAGACGATGCCAGCACCTTACCCCCTCCTGCATAGAGTTTAATTTTCTATTGCTTTTGTTGTTTTTTTTTTTTTTTTTTTTTTTTAAGGAAATGTAATTGTACATTTGTCTCGTCCATGGTTTTAGGACGAGATTTTGAACAAATTCAGGGTGTTTGGACGCTTTGTAGTCCGCCCTTAAATAATTTGATCAACTCTTTTTTTTCTTTGTTTATGTGAACAAGAATTTTTCTTAAATACAAGTTCTTTCTCGTCCATAGGAGCAATATTTATTCTAACTCCAGTTTTAATTCGTCTTTGAAAAAGCATGACAGGATAGCAATTTCTCATTACGTCTTTGAACTTGTTCACCTTTTCCACGTCCACATGTAGGATAGTTTTGGTGTTATTTCCCCGTCCATGTTTTGGACGAGTAATTCTGGCGAGTTAAAAGCACGTATATATTTCATCGTCCATGGGCTGAACGTGCTGAATATTTGTTCGTCCATAGGCTGGATGGTGCCCAAATCCTTTGCCCAAGGTTTTTATCTCGTCTTATATTTGGACGAGCGTACCTTGTAATGAGGGGCATACTGGCATTTAGCCTCTGTCGTCCAGAGACGTTTCTCGTCCATGGAGTGGCGGATTTGAACAAAAACAAAATTTTAAACAAGAGTAATATGGGGATTATGGATTCACACAACACTATGTATATAACATAAATATTGTTCACAAGCGGGGCACATACTCATAAGTTAGTGCCTTATAAAAAGCTAAATACATACAAGCAAACCCACCACCTTGTCCATAACCATACCATAATAACAAGAGAATAACATTGTAATCCATACTGCAAATACATATAATAGATCTTATATACACTCGTCCAGGGGAACCTTCATTTAGGCTGGCATTCTACTGATAATACCTTCTCAGGTGTTCAACATTCCATGGATGCTCCAACTTCCTCCCGTCCAGGGCTTCCAAGTAGTAGGACCCTTGCCTCTTAGAGTTGATAATTCTGTAAGGTCCTTCCCAATTGGGCCCCAACTTCCCATGAGCTGGGTTCTTCGTTGCCAGAGAAACTTTCTTCAAGACGAGGTCTCCAATGTTGAATCGCCTCGGCTTAACCATCGCATCATGTTGTCTAACCATGAGATTTTTGTACCTTGCCGTTCTTTTCTCTGCGTCTGCCCTTACCTCGTCTATGAGATCGAGGTTCAAACGGAGTAGTTCCTCATTATCCTTGCCCTGATACATAGTCACCCTATGGTTGGCCATATGTACCTCTGCAGGTATGACTGCCTCGCTTCCATAGGCCAGCTTGAAAGGGGTTTCCCCTGTGGGGGTTCTGATAGTCGTTCTGTATGCCCATAATACACCCGGCAGCTCATCCGGCCATACTCCCTTTGCCCCTTCAAGACGAGTCTTGATAATTTTTAACAAGGATCGGTTTGCGACTTCTGCTTGACCATTTGCTTGGGGATGGGCTGGCGAAGAATAATGATTTTGAATTCCGAAGTGTTCACAAAAATCCCTGAAGAGTGAATTGTCAAATTGTCGTCCATTGTCGGATACCAACACTCGGGGCACCCCAAACCTGCATAGAATATTTTTCCAGACGAAGTTTTTCACATTTTGTTGTGTGATGCCCGCTAGGGGTTCAGCTTCCACCCATTTAGTGAAATAGTCTATTCCTACAACCAAGAACTTCATCTGCCTGGTTCCCACTGGGAAAGGTCCCAAGATATCTAGACCCCATTGAGCAAATGGCCATGGGGCCATCATGGGGGTAAGATATTCTGATGGCTGTCTGGGGATGTTACTGAATCGCTGACACTGATCACAGACTTTAACATAGGCTTTAACATCTGCCTGAATGGTTGGCCAGTAATATCCTGCACGGACGACCTTATGTATAAGTGATCTGGCTCCTGAGTGGTTCCCGCAAGCTCCTTCATGGATTTCTCTCAACACATAGTTGGCCTCTTCTGGCGACAAACATCTAAGATAAGGCTGTGAGAAACCTCTTTTGTACAGTATGTCGTTCAGAAGGATGTACCTGGCTGACCGGATTCTAAGTTTCCTGGCCTCGTCCTTGCTTTCCGGGAGGGTTCCGTCTTTCAAATATGATATTATCGGGGCCATCCAACTTTCCTTATTCTGTAGTTGCAGTACATCAGGAATGTCTATACTTGGAAGATATTGGATTTCATCAAACTCGTCCATAGATTGATTCGCTGAGGCTGTCTTTGCTAGTGCATCTGCGTCCATGTTTTCCTCCCTCGGGATTTGAACAAAGGTAGCTTCTTTGAATTTCTTCACTGACTGCAGTACTTTCTCAAGATATTTCTTCATTCGCTCTTCCTTGGCTTCACATGTCCCGTTTACCTGACCCATGACTAACTGCGAATCTCCCAGAATAAGTACTGATTCAGCGTCTATGGACTTAGCCAATTCCAAACCTTTCAAAAGGGCTTCATACTCAACTTCATTATTGGTTGCTTGATATTGCAGGCGTACCCTGTATGTCAGCTTATCTCCCTCAGGGGACTGCAACACAACTCCTATCCCTCCTGCATGCTGTGTAGACGAGCCATCCACATGGATGATCCATTTTTTGACTTCCACCACTTCCGATTCACTGTGACTCGGGGTAAACTCTGCGATGAAATCTGCAAGAGCCTGAGCCTTTATCGCGTGCCTTGGCAGATACTTGATATCAAATTCGCTAAGCTCCACTGCCCATTGGATCAGTCGTCCCGCAGCTTCTAACTTATTCATTGCTTTTTTCAGCGGATGATCCATCAGGACGTTGATAATGTGGGCTTGGAAGTAGTGCCTCAGTTTCCTAGAGGCTGTGATCAGGGCAAAAGCCAACTTTTCTATCTGCGGGTACCGCGCTTCTGCTCCTCTAAGTGCTCGACTGGTGTAGTAGACCGGTTTCTGCACTCTTCCTTCTTCTCTGATCAAAGCCGAACTCACAGCATGCGGGGTAACAGCCAAGTACAGATATAACTCTTCTCCTAACACGGATGGACTTAACAATGGGGCAGATGTAAGGTATGCTTTCAGGTCTTCGAAGGCTCTCTGACAATCGTCCGTCCACTCAAATGCTTTTCTAAGAACTTTGAAAAATGGCAAACATTTATCAGTGGCTTTGGAAACAAACCTGTTAAGGGCTGCAATCCGTCCGGTGAGTGACTGGACTTCTTTGACATTTTGCGGAGGCTTCATATCCAGTATTGCTTGGATTTTATCAGGATTAGTTTCAATGCCCCTGTGTGATACCATAAAGCCCAGAAACTTTCCCGACGACACCCCGAAAGCACACTTGCTGGGGTTTAACTTCATGTTGTACTGCCGGAGTGTGTCAAATGTTTCCTGTAGGTCGTCCAGATGAGTTTCTTCGTCCTGACTTTTCACCAGCATATCGTCTACATAGACTTCCACATTCCGCCCAATCTGCGGACGGAACATGTGGTTGACCAACCTTTGATATGTTGCCCCTGCATTCTTCAGCCCGAAAGGCATTACCTTATAACAAAACAGGCCTTGACTGGTAACGAACGACGTTTTTTCTTGATCCACCTCGTCCATCTTTATCTGATTATATCCGGAAAAGGCGTCCATAAAGCTAAGTAGCTTATGTCCGGCTGTAGAATCCACCAACTGGTCAATGCGGGGCAATGGATAACTGTCTTTAGGGCAGGCCTTGTTTAAATCAGTAAAGTCCACACACATTCTCCATTTCCCATTCGCCTTCTTGACCATTACCACATTAGCCAGCCAGTCGGGGTAATAGACTTCTCGAATGAACGTTGCCTGTATCAACTTCTGTACTTCTTCTTTAATAGCATTATCTCTCTCCGGAGCAAATACCCTCTTCTTCTGTCGCACAGGTCTGAGGGAAGGATGTACATTCAGACGATGGGTAATAATTTTCGGGTCTATGCCCGGCATGTCCTCATGACTCCAAGCAAACACATCAATGTTTTTCCTCAAGAAACATATAAGGTCCATCTTAATCTTTCCTTCCAAATCTGCCCCTATCCTGGTACTTTTCTCTGGATTTTCCTCGTCCAAGGGAATTTCTTCCAATGCTTCTGTGGACTCTGCCATGATTCTTCTTTCTGCTATGTTCATCATCTGAGTCTACTCGTCCATAGCCAGCATGGCTAGATAGCACTCTCTGGCGGTCAATTGATCTCCTTGGACCTCTCCTACCCCATGTTCAGTAGGGAACTTAACCGACAAATGGTAAGTGGATGTGACTGCTTTCCAGCTATTTAGGGTCGGCCTCCCAATTATAGCATTATAGGATGACGAACAATCAACTACAATGAAGTTGACATTTCTCGTTACCTGCTGCGGATACACTCCCACTACCACTGGTAAGGAAACAGTACCGACGGGCTGTACCTTCATTCCACCAAAACCGACCAAGGGCGAATACACTGGACGAAGCTGCTCCCGTCCGAGGTTCATTTGTTGGAAGGCAGGATAATACAGGATGTCGGCCGAACTCCCGTTATCTACCAACACCCTTCTAGTCGAATAGTTAGCAATGAGCAAGGTAATAACAATGGCATCGTCATGAGGATGGTGTATCCTTGATGCGTCCTCGTCCGTGAAAGTGATAGCTTGCTCGTCTTGATTTGTCGTCCTGGGAGATCGTCCTGAAAGCTGGACATTTTGCACCACCTTCAGATATGTCTTTTTTGATCTGGATGACTGGCTTGCTAAACTTCCCCCAAAAATCATTCTGATCTCTCCAAACGGAGGCCGTGATGGCTCCTCTACCTTCGTCTTCAGCTTCTCCTCCTTATAGTCTCGTCCGAGAAAATTTCTCAACTTCCCTTGTCTAATGAGATTTTCGATCTGCTGCTTGAGGTCAAAGCACTCGTCGGTATCATGCCCATGGTCTCTATGGAAGCGACAATACTTGTTCCAATTGCGCTTATTGGGATCTCCCTTCATTTTCTCTGGCCACTTCAAAGAAGGCTCGTCCTTGATTTGCATGAGAACTTGCTCAAGCGGGACATTTAACGGTGTATACTGCTGATTTCGCGCTGAAGGACCCACTTTTTTAGTGTCTCGGTCTCTCTTATCTTCTGCACGTCCCTTCTTTGGACGAGGTCCTTGGTCAGTACCGCGTGCAGGATTCGCCTCCCCTCTTTCAGCTCTTTTTCTTTTCTTGGCTATAATCGCGTCTTCTGCATTCATGAAGTTCTGAGCCGAATGGACGAGCTCTGCCATGGTTTGTGGCTCTTTCTCGTACAGCTTATGAATGAAAAGATCCGAATTAACGCCATTGTGGAATGCCGCCAGCAGCAACTTATCATCTACTTCGTCCACTGTCAAGGCTTCTCGATTGAAACGAGTGATAAAAGACCGCAGACTCTCATTTTCTCCCTGTTCTATAGTCAATAGGCTGGATGAGGAACGTTTATGTCTCTGTCCCCCAATAAAGTTGTTAACAAATAACTTGCTCAACTCTTCAAAGGAACTTACTGAATTGGGGGGTATCTTACTGAACCACACTCGCGCGGGCCCCTTGAGGGTGGTTGGAAAAGCTCTGCACATTATCTCGTCCGGAACCCCTTGGAGATGCATCGTGGTTTTAAAAGTAGCAATGTGGTCGAAGGGGTCACGCGTCCCGTCGTATGAATCTAAGGAAGGCATCTTGAATTTCGGAGGGAGAGCGTGACCGTTGATGAGTGCAGTGAAAGGGGAGTCTGTCCTATGAACTAAGTCCTCCACTGGATTTGCCCTTCTCATATTCTCTCTCATCTCATCCATGACCCTTCTCATTTGGTCCATCTCCTTTTCCAGATGGGGTACCCTTCGCGAAGTGGTACCTCTTGACTGGCTCTCAGGGTCAGCGTTCCTTGTATTTCCCTGACTCTGGGTATGCCCTTCGACATTTTCTTCATGATGCTGTCTCCTTGAATTAAGTTGCCTGGTAAGTTCCTGGTTCTGTCGAGTTAACTCTGCCATGGCGGCAGCCATGGACTGCACATGCTGGACAGAAGATGGCTGCATGGCGGGCGCCGACTGGCGGTCGCGGTGAGGATTACTGGAAGCGTCCCTGCTTTCTTGTGGGCCTGGACTGGTAACCCTTGATCTTGTTCGAACCATTTCAGCCCTTTACCAGTGAAAGAACTTAACAGAATTTCAAAATCTAAAAAATTCTGTGTAAAGAACTTTCCCACAGACGGCGCCAACTGATAATGCTTGGATGATCAGTGGGCTGAAACTGTCTTCGACACTGCCAAGGGTTGCTAACAAGTCCTGAAAACAAAGACAAATCAAAGGTGACCGGTGGAGGCCGGCCAAAAATCCTCTGATGACAAAGTTAGTCTTTTTGTGATTTTGGTTTGAAGGAAAAGTTTACAGAAGTTCTGAATGAATCACCTTGTTCGTAGATCAGTGCTTTTATAGCACACCCACGGAACAGTCGTCTCCCTTCATGTGAATCAACGGTTTTAACAGTAAGTTAACTGTTTTTAACACCGTATCGTTTGGCCAAGTTCATCTAACCGTCGTTGGCAACGGTTCCCATCAACTTTGTCGATTACGGAAAGGTGTGATGTCCAATGTCTGGTTTGTACTATTCACCGCCTAGTTGGCTAAGGACGAGGTTTGGCTAAGGACGAGGATGCCTGAAATTCGTCATTCCCGCTAGGCTCAGGACGAGTTTACTCGTCCTGACTTCCATGTGCTGAGGTCGCAGATCAGGACGACCCATCATGGACGAGAAAAGAGTTGTAATTTTTCCTAGTATCATCATATTTTATTCAGTATCAAAAATAATATAACATGGTTGATGGGCATTAGAAAGGAATAAATTTAGATATAATCTTATGGGTTTTAGTTAGATCAACTTATAAATTCTCTAATACAAATATCTAGTCAAAAGCAAACGTTATAAGTTGACACTCTATAAAGTTAAAAAAAAATTAAAAATTAAAAAAAATCTTATTCTCATATTTCTTTTATTTTACAACACAAATCTCTAATAAAAAATAGATGTCATATGTTGAAACTCTAAAAACCAAAAAAAAAAAAAAAAAAATCTTATTCACATATTTCTTTTATTTTACAACACGTCATCAACATGAAATTCTAATCAATTCTAAAATGACACTTGTCCACATTTTGATTTTGAAAACTAAATTTTTTTTTTTTTTTTTTTTTTGTGTGTGTACGTGTGATCCTACAACCTACAGTAATTTTTCTGTAAAAATTGATAATTTTATTATCTAAATTTTATTTTTAAACACACTAATTCATGCTTAAAAATTTTGTGCTTATTTATTTAATAGATTAAAAATATTATGGATTTCATTCTAAACATAGCATAACTCTTGTAATATTGTTAAATATGGTTAGTGGTAAATTAAGCAATGCCACTACACATATTTCTTTTATTTTACAATACGAATCTCTAATCAAAAGTATATGTTATATGTTGAAACTCTAAAATTAAAAACAAAAAAAAAAAAAAAATCATATTCACGTATTTCTTTTATTTTACAGCATGTCATCAACATGAAATTCTAATCGATTCTAAAATGACATGTGTCCTCATTTTGTCTTTGAAAATTAAAGTTTTTTTTTTTTTTTGGTGTGTGTGTACGTGTGATCCTACAACCTACAGTAAGTTTTCTGCAAAAATTGATAATTTTATTATCTAAATTTTATTTTTAAACACACTAGCTAATTCATGCTTAAAAATTTTGCGCTTATTTTTTAATAGATTAAAAATATTATGGATTTCATTCTAAACATAGCGTATCTTGTAATATTGTTAAATATGGTTAGTGATAATAAATTAAGTAATGCCACTACACATAATGTTACTTTTTATTTTAAGCATATTAAGATTATTCGGGTGCTTCTTTTCATGCTTATATATAATTTACGTGTCAACAGATAATTTTTATAGATTATTTTATTCTTATAATAAGTTTACGTGTCAATAGATTTTTTTTTTTTTTTTTTGGAGAAACTGTAAATAGAGAAAATTGAATATAGCATTACTTAGTCAAATTTGACATTATATATATAGATGTTTATTTATTTAATTATTATTTACATATTTAATATAAATCATGGATCCTTGATGAGATCCAATTTGATAGAGTACACATGGATATAAGTATGTATTGTATCGTGTTTAGTGTAAAAATGCATTGCACACAAGTCGTATCCAATGCAATGAATCTTAGAAATATCACTATATATATATGGCAACCAAGCATCCCTACTTAAAAGCAACAATGGTTTTTTTTTTTTTTTTTTCCTATCTTTTTCACGAAGAATTAAAATTTGAGTATCTTACAGTAAAATATCTCCTAAACTTATGACATAATTTATGCTAGGTATCCACGTATGAGTAAAGTCCCGCATTGAATAATAATTATAAGACTAAATTAATGGGTAATATAACATAGTTAGGGCTAAACTCTTAAGCTTAAGTTTTGGGTTAAGTGGTGCCCCTATATATTATATTAACTACTCAATTGAAGATATAAGATTTTATTAGTTCACTTAAAGTTGCAATATCTTAATAGTGAACCTAAAATTACAAGATTTTAAGTGTAAGTGACTATTATTATGTATTTTATTAATTAGATTACAAATTTAAATTATGTGGAAAAAGATATATTAGAAAATATATCATGCCTCGAATGTACTCCTGCAGTATCAATATCAAGAACTTAAATAAAACAAACCTAACCTCAAAACTTTTCCTTGCTGAAACGTAAAATAATTTCCCTTTCCACGGAATTATTTATAAATAAAAGAGTTTCGTTTCTTATTTTGTTCACTTAAAAAAAATATGATATAAGTGGTGTCTTTTACAATTTTTTAAAGAAAAAAAAAATCATGATTCTTAAAACAAAATCCCAAAACATTTTATATTTCAAGTTTAATACCATCGAAGGCTGCATGTGGATATCCAAAACTGGCATGCAACTCCATTGGGAAACCAAATTCCAAAATTATTTTTCTTAATTTTTTAAATTAAAGTAAAACCCTCTTGGGTAATTGTTTCATATTGCTTAAGAGAGTGTGTTTTGTGTAGTATAACTTATCTCACCCTCCTTTAAAAGTTACTATAGCTTTTGAGTGAAGTTGTAGTGTATCTTTGTGTTAGAACCCCTTTCTCTCTCCCTTGTGTGTGTGTATGTTTGTTTCTCAAAAAAAAAAGTAAAACCCTCTTGAGACTTCATGTGGTGTTGTCCACAATGACACGTTGTTGTTGTATCATACAATACACCATATGTATCCTATTGAATACAAAAGGTACCGTATCATTAGTATGTATCAATTATACTTATGAATCGTATGATACATAAATACTTATGTACCACCTGTTACACTTGCAAAATTTGTTACCATTGATAATTCTACGGGTTATTATGATGTTAGCCTTGTTGATGCCCTAATGAGTTGGCAATGTGGAAAGTTGGAAGGTAAATCATATATATAGATGAAGTGAAGTTTAGGAAGGTAAATCATATATATAGATGAAGCCACACTTGCAGAAAGAGATGCGTCTGATCTTTTCTTTGGTCTATTTGGTCCACTTTGGTCCATTTTTATCCATTTGCTCCAATTCAGTCCGTTTTGGTTTATCTTATGATCAATCCATTCGGTCTACTTCAGTCTATTTCGTCCACTTCAGTCTATTCCGTCCATTCGGTCTACTTCAGCCAATTGGGTCCATTTCAGTCCAATTCGGCCCACTTTGTTCCATTTCGATCCACTTCAGTCTATTCAGTCCACTTTGGTCCAACACAGTCCACTTCGTTCCATTTCCGTCCATTTGGTGCACTTCAGTCCCTTTGGTGCAGTTCGGTTCATTTGAGCTACTTTGGTCCATTTAAGTCCATTTTTATTGACATATATGTGAAACTTATCTTGAAATGTATAAGATATTCAACATATCATGATAGAAATTCATTTATAAATAAATTTATTGTCCTGTCCATTCTTTAATAAGAATAATCATACATATTTTCATACAAGCACTCAAAATAGTTAATATGAAAAAAAATATGTCGCATGAAGCAAACTCTCTATATTGATTATTTTGTTGTATGATTGAAATAACTACCAAACTTTTTACTGAACAAAAATTTATATTATCCCACACATTGTGTGGGCCTACAACTAGTTGTTTATAAAGCCCAAATCACTCACATTACAACACACGTTTTCAATCGAATTAAATTCAAGGTATCACAAATCACATCCCCCCTCACATAAATTCCTTAATCTAATAGTATATAATAAAAATATAACCCGCATATCAGAGACGTTTATGAGTGCATCATATATAATAATATTAGAGAAGAATTTCCTTTATATGATAATTAAATTATGTCCTTTCACCTGGTACATGTAGCCACATTGAATTAGAGTATCTTCATAAAAATAATAGAAAATAAAATTATTATAAGTACTATCACAATCCAAGAAAAACGTTAGTAATATTTGTGTTTATACTCTAAAAGGAGTAGTCAAGTTATAATTGAAACTCATTGTAATCATTTGTAATTCATGCTATCATGAGTCATGACCCAAGCTATCACAAATTCACAGTCTCTCTCATATAAATCGTGAACATCCAACTCAAGCCTACAACCGCCAGTTTACCTTCCTCAAGGAACCTCATATTGATTATGAGTTGTTAATCTAATATATACTCCAAAATGAAAACATACCACTCACATTACCAATGTCTAAGGATTCATCATATGTAATAATATTTATTTAATAAGAATTTCTTTTATATGATAATTAAATGACATCATTTCGTTCATGTAGCCACATTAAATAAAAATAAAACTCTATAAAATATAAAAGTAAAATTATCAAGCATACTTGATATATATGAAATGCTTATTCTTTTCTTTTTTTTCATTTAACCTCGTCGTGTGTGAGTGTGTGTATATATATATATATATATATATAAACGGTACAGTAATCATATTTGTACTTTTACCCAAAAATGAGTAGGCAAGTTACAATTTGAGCTTCTTGTAATTACTTATGAAATCCAAATCGCCTATGCAACACATAGTTTCCAATCCAATCGAATTCGGCAATCATAATCTCCCCCAATATAATTATGACATCCTCGTCAATTCCCACAACCCACAACCAGTTTTGCTTTGATACAATTTGTCACAACCTAAGAAAAGCACCAACCTTGAAATGATCAAACAAAATGTAAATGATTCTTACCCCTTTTTTACATATAATTTCACACCATTTTTTATTTTTAAATCTATCTTAATTGATGGATCGGCAATCATCCTTAACCAAAATTTTTTTAAATGGTTGATGTCCTAGCCATCAAGATTGATAGGATACTTCCACGTATAGTAGTGCATGAATTTGGAATGAACTAAAACATTTTTTTTTTAAATGTTTCTGTGGCTATTCAAAAATTGGGGGAGACTACTGATTATATAATTAAATAAATAGTACACAATATATGATTGAAGTTCTAATATGACTCGCCAAGAGTCTTGTCGTTCTAATATGTATCGGCTTTGATTCTGTTACTGTGCTTTCTGTTAAAATAATAAACACATTTGTCGCAACACAATCCAACGCTCAAACACATGTAAAGGCTGTGTTCTTGAGCCTCCTTCACATGATATACATATATATATATATATATACCTCTATTGCTTCCTTTGAATTAGAAAGACTTCAAATTTCACAACCGAAAGGCCATCTCTTCTAGCATACTTCAAATTATCTCCAATGGCATTAAAGCTACTTCACCTTCTCTTGGTCCTCTCTTTCATAGGTACAACAAAACAATTGCACCCACATAAATATATTTTTTGTTTTTTCCATTTCTTTTTATTATTTCTTGTAGTTCTTTTTGCATCAGGATATTAATTATTCTAACACTTTCAAATTCTCGGGAAATTTTTCAGGTGTTGATGCTGCCGTTTTTACGTTACAAAACAATTGTAGAAACACCGTGTGGCCGGGGATCCAAGGCGGAGAAGGAAAAGCTCCACTAATGAACGGTGGTCTGCGGCTAAGAAGTGGAGAAACTGTGAATATCAGCGCCCCAGAAGGGTGGTCGGGCCGGTTCTGGGGCCGCGGTCTGTGTTCATTTGATCAATCAGGCAGGGGAACATGCATCACCGGAGACTGTGGTGGCAAATTACAATGTTCCGGGGCAGGCGGTGCACCACCTGCTACGCTTGCAGAGTTTACCCTAGATAGTCCTGTGGATTATTATGATGTTAGCCTAGTTGATGGCTATAATATGCCTGTCTCAATAATCCCTTTAGGTGTTTCAAGTTCATGTAAGCGTGCTACGTGTGTTTCTGACTTGAACCAACGCTGCCCTAATGGCTTGGAAGTGAGGAGAAACGGACGTGTTGTTGCGTGCAAGAGTGCATGCTTGGCATTAAATAGGCCTCAGTATTGTTGCACTGGACAATACAGCAATGCTCAGACTTGCAAGCCTACAAGCTATTCGAATGTGTTCAAGGCTGCTTGTCCTACTGCTTATACTTATGCCTATGATGATCAGACAAGCCTTTTTACTTGTGACGGAGCTGATTACTTGATTAGGTTTTGTTAAATTTTATGCAAAAAGAAAGAAATCTATATAAATGCATATCTATAGATTATACTTTCTGTTGATCAGCTTATACTATTGCAAGAGAGGCTGCAAGTTTTTTTTCTTTTTCTTTTCTTTTCCTTCTCTCCTCAAATTGTCTTTAAATTTTAGTAATTCTGCAACAACAACAACAAAAGGGAAGATTCCCTTATTCATGATCCTCATGTTTCTTCCTTGGATGTATTGTCATGTATTGTCATATTAATATATATAATTATGCATTATTTGGCAATTTTAGCTAAAGAAAACCATACTTGGTTCCCCTTAAATTGAAAATCAACTCATTAGAAACCCAAAAATCACTTTCAAAAAAAGCCAAGGAAAAAAAAAATCAAATTAAAGGGGGCATCTAACCCATATGTGTGGCTGGCGGCTTTCTTAAACTAAAACAAAGAATCCTTTTTTTACTAACAAAATACACAAAACAAATATTTTGATTATATTTTGGTGCGAAATCTAGTATCAATAATATTCATGATTGAAAAAGTTCATTTCATCAATGTAATTAATAGTAATTGGAATAGTAAGTATGACCACTATATAAACAAATTAATAAACTATTAATTTTCTAGTCCTTACTAGTCATTGGCACATTTCAAACATATTTAACAATTGTATGAAGTATAGATGTTTAACATCAAGCTCCATTTTTGATATATCCTAAATTATTTGAGTTGAAATGAATTTCTTTTTTTTTTTTTTTTTGCTAAATGAGTTGAAATGAATTAAGAATTAGTTATTTGTGCCTTTTATTTTGTTTATATTTTGTTACAACTGTAGTAGATACTAGTTTTATTTTTCATGTATTATTATTTTTATTTTTATTTTAGTTTTTTTTTTTCTTGGATCTTTTTTTTTTTTTTTCATTTTCTGGCTCCCCTAAGCCAAATTTTTGGCTCCATCCCTGGTCATGTACTAGTTGTCAAAGGCTTGTGTTTCAAAAAGTTGATGGATTTGCGAGGGAATTTCCTATCAAAGTATGTGTTTATTTAATTCACATAATTTTAAGAGTGGTAGTGATGTATACTATTTAAAAGTCTCGCTCCACAAATCAAGATACGAAATTTAATGGAAAATAATTACAAAATGATGTGATATGATGTATATCTTCAAATATATAAAATTAAACTTTTACATGGAATGACCTCTTCAATATTTCACAAAGAAAAAAAAGAGGGTCTTAATCTAGTTTGGATAGACAATCACTTAAAGTTGACAAGCACTAATCCCATCCTAGATTATCTTTTAGAGAGGTACATTTCGTTTCTTTTTCTTCCAAAAACTAAGAGTGTTAGTGGTGTATAAGTGGGCAGGGTTATTGCCTTGATGAACCATTTTGGAAAATGACTATATTAGAAAATTATAATCAAGAAAAATGACTATATTATGTTTTTCCCATTTTGAAAAGATGTGTCTTGGGTTAGGTTTAAAATCAGGCTTGTTTAGCTTATATATAACTTATAAAGCCTAACTTTTTGACATTTCATCAATTTTCTTTTATAATTTTGGGTTAAATGCTTCCCACTCCTATCTCTATGGATATAGAAATTGCCTTGACAAGAAAATAGACTTTCGATGGAAATTTAAATATTAAAAAAAAAAAAAAAAACAATATACATCATTCTTCTCTTTCCCTTCAAGAATCCAAAGGTCCCTCTAATTAAGTGTTTTCTTTTAACTAATAAAAATCTTAGAACTTCAAAAGACTACTAAACAGTATATAAACAGACCACTTATATTATTTATATATACAGCAGTAGTGATACGCATGCTACAGTACGCAAAAATATTTAATATTAAAGTATAATATACTATGGAGAAAGCTAAGCTATCATTGCTTGTTATTTAAATTAAAAAAATAAAAAATAAAATTATTAGGGTGATTAAGATTTAAATAGCAATTTATATGAGGGGAAAGAGAGTTTGGTAAAGAAGAATATTTATATTGGACCCTTTTTTACAATATTCCTTATGTGATTGTTCACTAGCTGATAGACAAGGGAGAAAGGAATTGGAATAGTTCACATCTACATCATGAATGATTGAAATCCACATGAAATTGAAGCCATTTCTTTTACTAACTAAAATTGAAAGGGTGATATGAAATCAATCTATGTTCCAAGATTCTGTACATAGTTAATCCATTTGTCACAATTAGAAGTTCAACTATATATCAAAGTCACAGTTCATATCATTGCTCTATTTTTAGTTTGAACTAGTATTGCTTAGAGATCTGCATAATCTAACCCAACACACCATCCCAACCTCATTCTAAGAGTCTGTTTGATTAGAGTGGTGGAAAAGTGAGAGAATAAAAAATGAGAAAATGATAGAAAAGTGAGAAAATAGAAAAGATTTAGTTTCCTCTCATATGTGTTTAGTTAAGAGGATAGAAAAGTTAAGAGATGGAAAACTATGAAAAATGATGTTAGTATAAATTTATAATTAAATCCCTATCAAATAAAACAAAAGGCAATACAATTTTTTTATACACATTTATTTATTTTAAAAAATTATGCATGGACATATCACTTTTTTTTTTAATTATTATTTTAAAGGCATAAGCCTAATCAGAAAACTGGTTTAAAAAAATAAAAAATAAAAATAATAAAGAGAGAGAGAGAGAGAGAGAGAGAGAGAGAGAGAGAGAGAGGAAAGTGATAAAAAATTAAAAAAAAAAAAAAGAAAAAAAAAAGGAAAAATGAACTATGGAAGAAAGTGATAAAAACAAAATAAAGAAAGAGAAAAAAGTGGGATGAAAAAAAAAATCCTGAAACATCATGAACATTAACAGAGAAAGAAAGAAAAAGTTAGCAAAAAAGAATATACAGGGGCATTTTGGGCAGCTCATGTTAGTGAGCTTTTCCCCGTAGTTTTCTCCCCATTTTGGAAAGAAAATCCGGGGAGAAAAACACCTAAATCCCATCACATTTTTTTCAACTCCCCTCCAAACACCCATTAAAACTTCTCTCTCCTAAATTTTCCATCCTCTCTAAAAATCTCTCCAGACAAACACACATTAAGGGTCGTAGACAGTTTCAATCTCTATGGTCAAACAAACACTGGGTCTAAGTTTTTCCTAGAAAATGGTTGTTAGGTGAGTGTAAGGTGAAAGTGAAACAAAAATCCACCTGATTAACTTGAGTCAACCAACATATATGCATACGGGATTTTTTTGGTTTATGTAGCTAATTGTGATTGGCCAATCTTCTCTTTTCCTTTTTTCTTTTTTTCTTTTTTAATAATGTAGGGAATCTTTCTAAAGAATAGCCATTTGGACTTGCTGCCTTCAATCAGTAAAACCTACAAACAACTAACCCCAACCCCAAAACCAATTGCCGAATTATCCAAGGGCATTCACCCCTAACAAGCTAAGCAACTTGTGATTGCTCTGTCTATCACCTTAACAAACCCATATACCTAATTTGTAAAATTGGTAATGCCTAATCCCCTAATCTCATTTCTCTTTCACCTCTCTATCATTGCCGTGATGTTGCTCTTCTATTCTATCTTTTGACTCTCATCTCTAGTCTCATCATTGCCACCCAACAGCCATAATCATTATGCATGCCTCTCCTCTCTCACTCCCCAAATTTGGTCTCTTGCACTCTTCTCATTTCTCATCAAGGCCTGTCATAATTAGCATGCTACCACAACAATGAGATGAAGACAAATCTGAATTGCACACAACCACTCGATCACAATCTATTTTATCCATGGTTTTAAAAATCGAACAGGGGGCAAAACACCAATATACATACCCTTGTAGAAATGCTATATTCAGTCATCACCAACCTCAGTCGAAATTTTCTAATAGAAAGGCATTAGTTTTGAGTCAAATCAACATTCAGAACATTGCAATCAGGCAGAAGTGTTTATGTACGTTTCAGCCACATTATAATGCGAGAAGATATAACCATGGTAAATGAGTCTATTTTAAGCTACAGACAACTACTGTCATGTTGAATTCATAGAAATCTTAAGTTTTAACTTATCCAAAATCCATTTGCAAATTAACCACCATCAACTTCTTACAAGAGGGGGAAAAATGTTTTTGATTACCTGTAATACAAAAAAAGGTTTTGTACAACAATATTCCTGAAAGTTGAAGGTTGCAACCATGTCAGACATTAACCAACAGTAAATATTATACCCAAAGAGAGAGAGGGAGGGTGGTGGAGGAGCATCACCTAAGCTATAAAATGCAGCAGCCCATGTGGCACAAGGTCAGAGAAGACAATCCTATCAAGAACTGCAACAGCTGAATCTCCGTACAGGTTCAACTGGCTCCTGACCAGGGACAACAATCTTTGTTCCCGTGAGAAGTGATGAATTTCCTCCAGATTCATGTTCATCATTGGCAATAAGAGCCTTCTTGCTGATGATTCGATAGATTTCTGTGAGGATTGTGAGGAAAGCTGATTCAACATTAGTGGCCTCAAGGGCTGATGTCTCCATAAAGAAGAGGTTCTCCCTTTCGGCAAACTCTTTGGCGTCCTCAACAGGTACAGCTCGAAGGGACCCCAAGTCAGACTTGTTGCCTACAAGTATGATGACAATATTTTTGTCAGCATGGCCCCGTAACTCCTCTAACCACTTAGCTACATGATCAAATGATTGACGCTTGCTGATGTCATAGACTAGCATTGCCCCCACTGCACCTCTGTAGTATGCACTAGTCACTGCTCTGTATCTGAGATTACCACCAAGAATGTGAGCAGAACATATTAAAAATATATAAAATTATGACTTGCATCCAGGGAAAAAATTGATGGATTGGCCATAATTGTAAAGATTCACCATGTGAACCAAGTAGCCATAGGCCCATAACAGTAACAAATCATATTTAACCACTCACTCTCTCTCTCTCTAACTGAACAATGCCTAGTCCAACCTTTATCTGGGATTACCACCAAGAATGTGAGCATTGCAACTTGCAGCCAGGACCAAAAAAAAGTTATAAATCAGGCTCAAATATAATAGTGCTAAATCACGATGTGAATAATGAATCAAATGTAACCTCTATCTCTCTCTCTCTCTCTCTCTCTCTCTCTCTCTCTCTCTTCCCCGTGTTGAAACAGTCTCTAGTCCAACCGTCTTCTTCTTCTTTTTATAAGAGTCTAGTCCAACCATTTTATATTACCATGGTAAGTCCCGCTCTCTATTTCATCCCATCAAAAACATTACCTAGTATTTTTAGTCTCCACTTATTAAAGAGATCTGTATTAACCTCAGTGATAAATTATTACACTAGCTTACAACTTTTCACTAGGGCTATCACTGATCTTCTCTATCTAATGAATGACCATACCATCTCACTTAGCAGTGTCAGATAGATTCTAGTATCACTGTTTTCATGACAGTCATCACTTACCTCAACAGGCTTTAGTTTAGAACACAATTGATTCTCTATCACCAGAGTTCCACTCCAGAAACTGTAGCTCTTTTATCCCAATTTGGTATCACAGAGCACTATATCACCTCCAATCTCAACCAATATCTAACTGTATCTTCTGCTTATATTAACTCTCTAATACATAGGGCAACTGTACACATTCATATATAATTTATTGACACCCCAAAGGACAATCATACTGGAAATGGGTTGCTAATTTATCTGACAACTAATGCAAAAGAATAAGTACTAAACAAGGCCTCTACTGTAATATACTACACAGATTAAAACATTTTCTTCATTGCATACTTTCATTACCACCCCTCACACCCCCCAAAAAACCCCAAATTACCATTAGCCTTGTTAAATATCATCACTCATCCTAATGAGGGTATCCTAAACATAGCGATACATAAATCATATTGAGTAGTTTTTCTTAGTTTACCAAGCAGGAAAAAAAAAATAGTTCAAGGCAATAAGTATAGCCCATTTGCAGTTAAGGATAACAGAAAGATTGCATAGACTTTTTTATATATGAAAACAACACAAGAAATGGAAAATATACAGAAGCCAAAATATGGCATCCTTGTTTCTCATTGTGTTCATTAAGATCACAAACTTGTGTAAAAAAAATGCACAAACTATAGTGAAAATTAACAACTCAAAAAAGCCTATTCTACCTAACTTGCACCAGCAGAGGAAAACTACAAAGTTTGGATAACAACGGAAAGACCCTCAAACACTATGAAATGTTATTATTGCAACAGCTTCAGCTGGATATAGTAATTCCAATTTCTACACTCTTCCTTGTTCGATGCTTACAACAAATTCAATGTCTTATATGCATGTGTTGATGGACGGCCTCTACTTAAACAGTGTTGGAATAATACATAATCCAACTGATATTTCTAGAAACTAAATGGAACATTATGCACTGAATGGAACCAACATTTTGGTTTTAATATAACTCTGAAGTCTTCACCTACTTGGTTCTCTCTTTAATAAGGGCTCCAAACATACTTGCCTCCCTCTCACCATAACAAGTAACAAATTGCATTTTCAAGCATCCATTACTATGAAGCTGTGCAGAACTCTAATACCACCTAAAAACTTGTATCCATTATCTTTAACCACTAATTTACTGATAGTGTCACACCAATAAGCTGCCAACCCAATTATCAAATTGTTCTCACATCCCTCCTGACAACTCTCAAGTAAACATGAACAAGGGGATCTTCAAGCTCATGAAAACAGAGGAATATACCAAGTCATATATTATGGGAAATACACAACCTATTAGTTCCAAATAATTGGTAGAAAATAATTCGCTCAGATACTCAAACTTATTTCTTAATATTATTAGTAAAAATCAAAGTCAATGCCACTTTCATTTATAGTTTCCAAACTCATGTCCATCTACTTCAAACATATAATGAAGGGTGGCCCTCCCCCATAGCCATTAACCTCCCAACCCCCAATGAAAGATCCCAAGTAAAACTTTTATAGATAATCAAACAGCCCAGTTATCCCCTTCACGAAAGATAATGTTCTACTAACTTTGCAGACATCACCAACATATAAAGCTCATATCATCACATAATCTTGTATCATCTTCCTAGACCACCCAACTTAGCTCATATCTTCACACCAAAATTCACATCCCAATAGTCCTTACATTCCTCTTTCAACAATTATCCACCTAAAACAGAAAACGCACATATTCAAGCTCAAATATTTATGTCCTACAAATCCATGAAAACACCGCATTCGTGAATAGCATTCAAAGAGATCTAGGGCCCGTATGGTAAGAGATTTCTAGTAATGTTGTTTAAATTTTGTGGAAATACATATAGATGAAAAAGTGTGTGGAAATACATGTTGTGGTTTTTAAACAACAGTTTTCGCTATTTAAACACCGTTACCAAATGGGGCCCTAATCTCCCTTTTTTTGGCAATAGCTCAATGGTAGAGTAGTTGGCTATTATCTGACCAGTAGTAAGTCCTACCTACTGTGGAGATTTGATTCATTCCAAACTCTTAATTCAGAATGAAATAATTTGCTTCAACTGATAAGAGTAGTTAACACATTCCCTGTGTCTATGTTTCTATTGCATACCATTTAGTCATATCATATTCTATTTTTCCATTTAACACACTTCTCCAGCTCCTAAAACCACACTTATCCACTTCAAACAAACCAACTAATAAAAAGCATACCAAAAGATCAAAACATCTTTCAAAATCCAATTTTGCTCCTTCAAATTTATGAAGTCATAAATTGGTCCTCAAAATTGTTAAAAAGTTATCAGTTACATCTCAGTTCTTCTACGAACACACACTCTTGCACACACTTTGACACAACTTACACATTTTTCAATGTGAGACTGGATTACATCACTTACACCCACCACTAGGACTTTGTCAAGTCTGTGGTCCTAGATTTTTTTTTTTTTTTATTAAATCCTTTCCAAATGTCTGCTGTTAAAATAACTTGCATACATGATAGACAAAGTGCTGACATGGCATATTAAAAAATCTGACACAACCTAAAATAAATCACTAAAGTTACCAACGAAAAAAAAAAAAATTCACAATCTTTTTCACACAACCCACCACTGATATCACATTTATCATCACCAATCATAACATATCATCTCACCAATTGTCGCATTCCTAGACTTATTGAAAATAAATTAACAAGGCAAAATATATATATGATATCTTTCAATTATTTCAAATACCAAGATTATAACTTTTTTAAAATTTATGGAAGTAATCATTACATTTATTTATCCCCACAAATCCAACAATATCCAACCCTAAAAATCCAACTCGTAAAGTCTCTTATCATCAGTTCAATTCGTAAAGTCTCTTATGATAGAACAAGTAACGTACCAATCCAAAATTGTAATTTTTTTTTTTTTTTTTGCTTTTGTTTTTTGGCATAAAAGTAGGAGATTCGAAAATGAGAGTATGCAAAATTGCAAATTGCAAAGTACCTTTCTTGACCAGCAGTGTCCCAAATCTGAGCCTTGACGGTCTTGTGATCGATGAGGAGCGTCCTAGTTTGGAACTCGACTCCGATGGTGGCTTTGGAGTCTAAACTGAACTCGTTCCTCGCGAACCGAGCTAGCAGCTGAGATTTCCCAACCGCCGAGTCTCCGATCAACACCACCTTGAACACGTAGTCGATCTTCTGCTGTAAATTTGTCATATCTCTATCACACACACACACACTCAAAAATCTCAAAATCTACCAAATCCGATCAAATTCAGAGAGAGAGAGAGAGAGAGAGAGATCGCCGATCGATCAAGATCGGAGCTGATGTAGCTTCAAAGACCAAAAGGCTTCGTTATATACAGAATTTTAGCTATGGATTATTGGTTGGTGAAATTTACAGTGTATAGAGAGAGAGAGAGAGAGAGAGAGAAAGAGAGTTAGGGTTTGGAGGAAAAGGGAAGGAAAGAAGAAGAGAAATGGGATTTTCCAAATGGTGGAATGGAAAGGAAAGAAGCGTGGAAGAGAGAGAGAGAGAGAGACAAAGAAGAAAGAGACTTAACGGTTTCTGAAACGGTCTTCTTACACTGCGTTTTATTTTACTTTATTTTTTTAATTATTTAAGGAAAGAAAAAAAAAAATCATCTCTACACTTTGGTAATTTAGGTTCATTATCCTGTGTCACTAAATCCGTTGCAATCATGATACACGTTTATTTTTGAACACGTGTCATGATCGCAGCGAATCCGATGCATTAGAGACACTGGACAGAAGTCACGCCCAGTAATTTATAAAGAATAAAACTTCCCTCCAAACTCTTTAGACTTCTTATATATCTCATTTTTTAGTGTGAATTTTAAAAATCTAACTATTGAATTTCATGTTCCTTATGTTCTTAAATCGTATATCAAATTTCGTTTAAATCAAATGTTATTTACTATTCAATCAATGAACTTATTTTTTATACACAATTTTAGATCACAAAAACTTGAAATTTTAATATTTGTTTGATGACATAGCAATTGATTTTTGATGTTCTTAAAATTTTGCAAGTATGAAAAATATAATAAGACCATACAATCCAACAGTTAGATTTTCAAAATTCGCACTCAATATAAATTTTATTCATTTATAGAGATACATAGTTTTATCTTTTTCTTTTCTTTTCTTTTCTTTTGTAATTGGATTGTTACCATAATTGAGGAAATTGTGATTTTGAATAGTAGTTCTTCGAATGAAGAAAATCAAGTAATGTTATTAAGTTATTAAGTTATAACTTCTAGTATATTCATTATATGTAATATCTCTCTCACATGATAAACATTACATATTCTAATACATATGATATTTTCCTTGATGTCCTTAAAAGTGATAATTTCCTTCTATCTTTTATCCTTTGTTTAAATTATCTTAATTCATATCAACCTTTTAGGGAATTGTATTAGTAATTTATTTGTCATGTTATGTATTTAATTTCTTTAGTGGTAGAAGGATGGGATGATTAAATTGATGATTCCTTTTTGAAAAAAAAAATGTGGACTAAATTATAAGTTTTAGATTTGAGAAATGAAAAATTGAATTTAGACCAAATTTCAAGAATAGAAAAGGTATTTTAGATTTTTCTTTTTTGTCCTTTGCTATGAAAATTGCTTTTAGATTGATTTCATTCAATTAGTTTTTGTGTAATCTAAAAGAAGTGCTTTTACTATGATCATGATTTTTGTAAGTAAAAATTATGGGGAAAATGAATTAGTTTTTTTTTTTTTTTTTTTTTTGAGAAAATGTTTGCCAACCTCCCTTGAAGTACAAGGAAACAACAATATTCCAAAGTGTACCAAATACAATAGAATTTATATTTTTCTCTTGAATTACTTGGTTAAATGAGAAACCCCATCCATAAGCCAAGGACAAATAAATTAGGAGTGCTATCTAAATCAATGGCAAGCTTTTCTTCTTCTTCTTTTTTCAAAATTTAAAAAATGGCAAGTTAGTCCAAAAAATAATCAAGGTACCCAAGATAAAAATAGAGATTTCATTGCATCTAATATACTTAATTATCACAAAGTAGATAAAAGAGAAGGGAAAGAAAAAGTTAGGGTATGTTTGGTAACTGTTTTTTCCTCTTATTTTCTGTTTCTAAAAACAATTTTCTATTTTTAAGACTAAAAAACTTGTTTGACAACCCAAAACGGACAGAAAACAAAAACTGTTCTTAAAATTCAATTTGTGAAGAAAACTGAAAATATGCAAAGGACTGTTTTCAGTTTCTAATTTTCAAAAGTCAATGAAAATACGCATTTAATTTAATGAATCTGTCTCATTTAATGAGTTAGCATTAGATTTCAAATGCTAGTAACAAAATATTTTAGTATTTTCTACTTTTTTTCTTCAAAAAACTATCTTTTTAATTTCAACTAACCAAACATGTTTTCAATTTCAAAACTACAAGAAAAATTTTTTTTTTTTTTATATTCCCAAAAATAAGTTTTTGAAAATAGAAAACAAAAACTGTTACCAAACATAACCTTAGTGTTGACAAATTTACTAGTGAGCCGGAAGGAAAGTTCTAAAAGGACTACTAATTTTATTACAAAAATTTTACAAACTAATTTGACAATAATATAATAAATAAACTTCTTAATTACTTTTTTGTATTTAAAAACTGATACATTGTGATTTATGTAATAAAAAAATTTGACAACTTTTTCATTTTTTTCATAAAAAAATTCTTAAAATAGATTATTAATGTATGCCCTAAAGGCATGATTTAACCAGACCCATATAACAATTTGTTATCCGTATACAATTATGTGATATCACTCTAGACGAAAATGACAATAACGGTGTTATAATAAGGATCATTGTGCTTACGGTGATGAGGACATCAAAGCTGGTAGTACAAAAGTGATGATGATTATGGTAATAAAGGGATGAACATAAGTTTTTTTTTTTAAAAAAAAAGACTTTATGTAACCAATGCGTTAATGAAATCATAGCCATGTGCAACCGTGTTCATGTGAATTTTTTCTGTCTCAACAATATTTCTTGACTTTCTCAAGAATTGTGTGAAAATAAAGGAAAATGCAATCATAGAGATTTGAATTCTCTCTATGCTATAATGTTTCATTCATGTTGTCTTGCTTGTGTTCTTATTAATAAAAAAGGAATGGCAATCATAGAGATTTGAATTTTCTCTTTATATGCAATAATGTTTAATTCCATGCTCTCTTTGGTTTTGTTCTTAACAATATCCGACTCTTTTGTTGATTGATATAAAAAAAGATGTTTTACTAAATAAGAATGTGAACAAAAAAAAATAAATAGAATGTCATTATTAGTGATTCCTAAAACCTCATGATATCTATGAGATTCTAGATCCGAAAACTCTCGTCAATATCTTGGAGCTACCTTAATGGGATTTCTCCTTATAATAACCTGTTATTTGTAGGATGAAAGGACTACATAAGGGTTCGTTTGTTAAAAAAAAAAAAAAAAACAAGTTTTGAAATCACATTTGGAAAGCCATTTCATACTTTAATTAGTGTTATTAACATTATTATTGGCTTTCTTTTATGTAATGACGGTTGAATGATTCATGCACAACCAAATAAGTATTATTTTTTCTCACGTTTCTAAAGATTGTGCCATGATAGAACCTACACTATGCAACGTGACCCCCTTAAGCAGTGGCGGAGCCAGAAATTTAGATTAGGAGGGGCAAGATTAAAAGATAAGATTGGAAATAAAAAATTAATATAAAAAAATTAATCAATATTAATACAAAATAAGTAAAGAACTATATGATAATTTAATTGTTATACAAAATCTAACATAAAATGTAAACTTTAATTTATTTTTTCATACCTAGCTTATTTTACTCAATTGCCCTCAACGATTTTTCATATTTTGAAACCGTTGCATGATTTCTTCACACTTAATAGTCTTGAATATATCTTTCTCAATATATGTAACTAAGCAATCATTCATCCATTGATCTCCAATTTGATTGCGTAATCAATTTTTAATTATATTCATTGTTGAAAAAACTATTTCAACAGTAACTGTTGCAATTAATAAGATCAATGCCAAAGTCACTAATGAGTAAACCAATGGATATGGAACATTTTTTTTCATTTCTACCATCTTTTCAACAAACTGTCCAATTCCTCTAAATGCTGAAAACTCTTCAATGGACTACATGTCATGGATGTATATCTCAAATTGGTTATCCAAGAAAGAAACTTGAGACATAAAAAAAATTCTACAGACAGTTTGGTCTAGTTCATCAAGTTTATTAAGTGGGACCCATTAATTTTATATATAGAATTGTACTAGGAGTAGAAGTCATCTACTACTACTACTAGGAAGGTTGGAAAGGTAACGTGAATGCACTTAATTAGGTTATTTATTTATTTATTATTTATTATTTTTTGTCTTTAGTGTGGGGGTTTATTTTTTTATTTTTATTTTGTCTTTAGTGTGTGTGTGTGTGTGTGTGTGTGTGTGTGGGGGGGGGGGGGCATTTGAAATTTCAGGAGGGGCAGGTGCCCCCCCTCACCCCCCCTCCCTCCGCCCATGCCCTTAAGCATGGTTTCCAGTGGGGTATAAGCAAGGAAAGTTGTATTAGTGAATTGTTGGAAATTATAATTTATAATCTAAACCACCAAAAAATAAATAAATAAATCTGGCATGCATCATGATTCATGAGCAATCAATAAACTTTGATATTAATTAGAGAAGCAGCCCTTAGGACTTTGATAGAAACTTTATTTAGGAAAATTATTGTGTACTCTTGGAGTACCATAAATGCGTACTTCCTCATCTCACATGAATGGTGGATCCTACTAATTAAATTCATGGTGGAACCCACTCATTCATGTGAGAAGAGAGACAACGCATTTATAGTATTTCGAGAGTACCTAATAATTTTCCCTTTATGTAAAGGGCAACATAAATATTTCTTTTTTCCTATTTATATAAATCCAATACAAAATTTCACTTTCAATAAAATCAGCCAAGCATAATAATCAATATAAACAAGAAATTTTCAAAAACAATCAACATACACAATACCAAAATTTACATGAAAACCCTTCAATGTGAAAGAAAAATCATTGGACTAATATCTTCCAATACTAATTCAAAATCAATGGAGTTACCATTGGTCCTCTAAAGTTTAAACTATAGGCATAGAAACATTAAAGATAAAAATAATTGGCCCACAAATAACAATTAATTCATCGAGAAATGTTATGTCCATGATTCTTTCACAACAAATTTTAAGTGGTAAATTGTTATTGGTTGTTATTAGTGGGAAAAAAATAATTTCAATAGTAAATTTGAATTAGAACTAATAACAATTTATCCCCTATAACTTGTTGTGTTAATATTATGAATATAGAATTTCTATAATACATCAACTAATAGTTGGGTTTCAATAAAAATCAACAAATAACAAGTTTGCATCTTAGGCTGTGTTTGGTTGCCGTAAAATATTTTCCGGAAAATAAATATTTTCCGGAAATGCTATTTTCCGGAAAGGAAAATATTTTCAAGTGTTTGGTTGCATTATGAAAATTGTTGTAGAAAATATTTTCATGTGTTTGGTTCTATTTTGAAAATGCTATTTTCCTACAAATTTTTCACATTTTCTTGGCTATTTTCTCAGCATCCAAACAAATTTTATTACAAAAAATTTCAAAATCACAGCCAAATCCCAACACCACACACCATCGAAACTCCAATTCAACCCACAGCAGCAAACTCCGGCAATCAAAAGCCACAACCACCAAAACACCACTACCACACCACCACAACAACAACAAAAATCAAAATCACAGAGAGTGATCGGTGGGTCGAAGGCGAGATCACGCGGAGGCAAGATCGAAGGCGAGATCGAACGGCGCGGTGCGCAGTGCGATCGGCGAGATCTGGTACGTGCGATCGTCGGACTGGAGCTCGAGGTTCGCCAGCGATGTCGAACTGGTGATCTAGGCTCTCTCTCTCTCTCTCTCTCTCTCTCTCTCTCTCTCTCTCTCTCTCTCTCTCTCTCTCTCTCTCTCTCTCTCTCTCTCTCTCTCTCTCTCTGCGCATCTAACCCAAAAATGGTTTGAAGTGAAAATTTGAGCTTCAAACCATTTCCATGGTCAAATGCTCATTTTACATGGTCAACTTCAAATAACTTCCTAAAAATTTATTTTCCATGCACAACCAAACACCCACGTTTACGGAAAAGTATTTCCGAAAGTTGTTTGAAGTCAAACAACCTAAAATGCTAAATCTTTATAGAAAAAGAAGCCATTATCGCCTTGAATAAAGTACTAAATCTTTATCAAAATGAGCTGGGCCTGGCATCTCCACATAGTATGACGGCCCAAAGAGCTCTCTCAAACGAAAAGGGCTAATTTCTTGAATACTCTTCCGCCGTTGAACCGAATTCAAATGAACAAAATTGGGGTGATAAAATGCATGTCAAGCTCACGTTGTTGCGATGTTAGTACATGGTTCAACCATTACATGTCATGCTATATTTGAACCTTAGAGAACTCACATGTGCCGTTTATAATTGAAAAAGTTTAAAATTTACACAATTTTACCTAAAAATTACCCATCCATGTATAATTGTCTAAATTTACAAGTTTACTATAGTAATTGTGTAAATTTATAATGGCACTATTCATTTTGCATTTAGTTTTTATTATTTACCTATTCTAATGATGAAGGAAGAGAATGGATATTAGTTATTTTTTTTTAGAAAAAAAAAAAAAAAAAAATTCTTAAAAAACTCATGAAAATTTGATATTTTAATGAAGTGTAGTCTAAAATAGATAACTGATTTGAGGTGTTTTAAAAATTAAGTTTGAAAAATAAAAAAATAAGTAAGTTCTTATGCTAAAATAGACAGAAATTTTTGCACGAACTAATGTGAATATTCTTAGATTTAAAAAAGAGTAAAGACACTATAAGTAGTGGCGGCTATTCTTTTCTAGAAAGGGTAAGAGAATCTGTCGTGACTACATGGACATAACCAAAATAACATCTTTATATATTGACTACCTGTTAGATTGTCTTGAGAATTGCTAGCAACAAGTTGTCTTCTGCATGATTAAATTAAATTTGAAAAGTGAACTACAATATAGATGACAGTTAATTTACAAAATAAGTAATCTAAAGCACAATCCTCTTGACTGTACTGCTGCTGGGCCTATCTATCTACTAAACAACAATAACTACAACAACAAAGCATTAATCCCATAAACACTCGAGTATCTCACTAACAATTTTGCTTCATGATCAGATCCATTCAAACGTGTTGCATTGTTTTTCTCTTTTGGATTTACTTGACTTTTGTAATTTTCGTTCTTGATTTGTTCTCCCTTGTATACTCCCTGTGTGCTTGGGTGTCTCTTTTATATTATCAATGAAGTCTTATTACTTATCAAAAAAAAAAAACGTGTTGCATTGAATCTGTCAGGTTAGTTTCCATGTGAGAGACCTTCTAGGTGTCGTATCTTCAAACTCAGACATGGGGATGGTTTTATGAAGGATTTCGAGCTGAAAAACCTCTGAAAATTCCTTGATCAAAGATGAGTGAGTGATATCAATCAATTGACAATCATTGGAATGAAGCACACCTGCTTTCCCACATCCAGTGGATGGCTGAAATTCTCCTAGCAACCCCTTAATGCTTCCAACCTGACGGTTTCGTATTCCACATGGGACTATTGAGTGAAATGGGGTTAGATCTGTGTTGACATTCAGTGCTAACCCGTGATATGTTATCCACTGAGATACTCGTATCCCAACCGCTGCCAATTTCTTATCTCCTGTAGTGAAATTGAAAAGTAAGATCAGTCACGAGAATGATAATCACTTAGGCATTCTGCATGTTATTAACCCCAAAAAAATTATATTAGGATAAAGAAGGGAGGGTAACTTTTGAACAGAATGCTAAATTAAATGACTGTGCAGTATAAATCAATTAACACAAAGTGAGAGAAATGAGGCTGTAGAGTCTGCCTCTTTTACAAAAAGCGAAAACTATTAATATCTATAGAATAGCAAATCGAAGTACGGGTTCCCAATCCAGAAAAAATATAGAATGTGTGAAAAAATATATGAAAATATGGTGAGGCTTCTGGAGTCATTTTCTCAGATTATATCCTTATATGCAGTGCCACCAGAGTCTTGATACTAATAAGGATCTACACAACAAACAATCTAGCAGAAATGATGTTGAGCTATATTGTATGCTATTTTGGTTGATAACACCATCTCAGAGTCCATTTTTAGTTCACAAAAGATAAAAGGGAAAATAATATAAAAATTCAACCATAAGCTTTCAAAGGAATCCAATTAACCACTCATAAGTTGGTAACAGAAAAAATGACCACATGAAACTGAGTTACTATATTCGTCACACATTTGCTCATTACTTGCAGTTAACATTCAGATAATGGATTAAAAGAAATGAGAACTACAAATCTGAAGAGATATTGAGTAGAAACATATGTTGTAAATTTCCAGATTTATTTTCCCTTTCACAGCATCCAAATAGAGCAGAACAGAAAAAGTAACCATTTTCTTTATGAACGAAAAAGTAACCATTTAAAAACTACAAGTAATCATATTACTTATAATAGAGACTAAAAAGCTAAATAATTCAAAATTGTATTCGCAAACACGAACAGGTAAAGAGACTTTCAACATGATTTGTTCTATACAGTATGTTGCTCATAAAAGTTTTTAAATCAAAGCTAATGTAAGTGCAGAAAACATGAGAACATGTAATATGCACACCGGAACAACATAATGGACTGATTAGGAAACATACCAACCCAAACACCAGTAAAGCCCTCAAGTCGAGATGCCTTGATAGAGAATGTCGAGGAAAGAACACGGATGACCACCTCTTCAAGTGCCCTGAGGTACCAATGAAGATCCATCTTGTGATTTCTGAGATTGATAATAGGGTACATAACTAGCTACAGTTCAACACACATGCATTAAAAGTTAGGTAGCAAGTATAAAAATAAAAGCAGAATTCCCTTATAATCCACTGAATTTTATTGCTTAGTGAGAAAAAGTTTGTAAGTTTATTAACCATAAAAATAAAATTCAAACAACAGCAACAAAGCCTTCATAACTATAGACCTTCAAAAGAGTAATTAGATTCGGTCATATGTATTCTTTTAAAACATCACTAGTAGGGGATGCAGGACAAACCAAAGATTTTAACCCTATAAGAGTGGAAAACCGAAGATTTCAGTTACTATGCATTGTCTTTAACTTTGTTTTTAACCTTATAAGAGGGAAAAACTGAAGATTTCAGTTATGGTGCATTGTCCTTAACTCTGTTTTTTTATATGAACACATTGTCCCTAATATCTTTGCAAATTTTTTTTTTTAGAGGGTTTCAACTTATGTTATCCGCTCCTGATGATATGCGGAATTGAACCCAGATCTCTCGTACAACCGTCAGAGACTTTACCAGTTGAGGTAACTAAAACCCTCTAATATCTTTGCAATTCAGGAGGCTGTTCTTGCAATTCATGTGCTATCCAAATTGTAAAAATGAGAGTCATACACACCAACAGATTATAAATTTTAGTTTATGTAATTAGCAATGTGGGACAAGTACCTGGCCAGGACCATGATAAGTAACCTCCCCGCCACGTTCGGTTCTGTAAACATCGTAAGGAGCATCCTTGATGTCGAAATTAAGGTATTCTTCTGAACTAGCTGTGCCCAATGTATACACAGGGTGATGCTGTAGAATGATTAGTGTGTCCTGGCAATCTTGGTTTTTCTCAACCAAGGCCTTCTTCTCCTTAACAATTTGTTTCTGCCAATCCCATGCCTTGTCGTAAGGAACCAGCTCCTTGTACAAATCGAAACACTCGCACCTGCACAATGTCTGTCAGTTTTTTTTTTTTTTTGTACTAACGGTGTTTGTGAAAATGCCAGACAGAGAAAACTCACGTTCTTGATGGGTCATTGATTATTATTGAGGCGGATTTGGAATCTGAGACTTGGTTCGATTTTGACGAGGTTGTTGTATGAGAGTGAAGCCGGTACGATTTTTTTGTGTGATTGTGAGATGGGCTTGTCGGAACAGTGATTGAAAAGTGAGTCGATGCTGCGAGAATCATATCTTGTTGTTGTTGCTGTTGTTTTTTTTTGTTTCTATGATTTGTGATAAGCAGAGTCCATTAATCTGTAATCTTCAAAAGAAGCTGAGAAACGAAATGGCGGAGAAACCAAAGTGCGTAGCTACGAAAATCCATTTCTTTTGACGAGAATTTGAAGCACAAACAAAACAAGAGGCCGAACCCAAAAAGGAAAAGCGTAATTGGGATCAATTTGTAGAGGATAGCGAGGTGTGATCGAATCCTCACCTGGAACGGTGAATGTGAAAATAACGGAGAATTGTTCTATACTTCTACAAAATACAAAGTCGAGTTCCCTGAACCCAAAAAAAAAAAAAAAAGAGGGAAAAAAAAAGAAATTTATATAAATATATATTATTATAATAATAATAAAACGGTGAAAAAATTTAATTAGATTTTAAATTAGAATCCAATTAGATTATAATTTTGCGCCACGTGTTCTATTTAATTTAAGTTTTAAAATTTTTGTGTCAAGTGAGTTAATTCAATGTAAAAATTTGATTTTAATTAGAGATTAATTTTATAACATGCGTCCCATCTAATCTTTTTTTTTTTTTTTTAATATTGTACCAAATAAGTTAATTTAGTGTAAAAAAACGAGAAGTCCAATATAAGTAAACCATTAAAAACATAATTTTTGAATGATTTTATATTTATGAGTTTTTTTTTTTTTAGAACTAAAAACAATTCAAGTTTATAAGTCATATATATATATATAAATATATATATATATATATATATATATATATATATATATATTAATAAGTGAAAATGAGAGAAAATTAAATTAGATTTTAAATTGAAATTTAATTAGAGGCTAATTTTGCACCACATGCCCCATCTAATTAAAAATTTTAAAATTTTGAACCAAGTTAGTTAGTTCAGTGTAAAAATTAGATTTCAATTAGAATTTAATTTTACAGCAAATGTTCCATCTAATCGAAATTTTTTAATTTTTGTGCCAAATGAGTTAATTTAGAGTAAAAAATGAGAAGTCCAATATAAATAAATCATAAAAAAACATAAATCATATTTCTAACACTATATATAAAATTAGAGGAAGAAAGAGTTTCAATGATTTTATATTTATGAGGCTTTTTTTATAACTAAAAACAATTCATTTGGCAAGGTAAAGCTTAAAAAAATCTAATTAGATTGTACAATTGAAGTCCAATTTTCGTCATGTGTCATAAATTATTTATTTTTAGAGAGAGTTTTATTTCTTAATTTTGGAATTAAATGTTGGACAATATCATAAATATTCATTCAAGTGAGTTATTGTGTACAAAAACAAAAAGAGTTTAGAATTAATGAACATACAAATATTTAAAAAACGGACAATTTACATTTTCTACCTAATAACATTCTTATAAGACTTTTTAAGAGTTAGAGAAATATAAGATTGATTATGAATAATATTTAAATTATATATGTAAGATTATTATACTATGCATTTTAATGTGTATATTTTAAGTATATTCATGCATATGCATGGGGTTACAAGCTAGTGTCATTATAATATATGACTCGAGTTCCCTTAATAATATATGACTCTTGTTGATTGATATAATAAAAATAAATAAATAAAGATCTTTTATTAAATAAGAATGTGAAAAAAAAAATAGAATGTCATTATTAGTGGTTCTTAAGATATCATGATATCCATGAGATTCTAAATTTGAAAACTCTAATCAATATCTTGAGGTCACTTCAATGAGATTTCTCCTTATAATAACCTAATGCGTGTGGGACAGAAGGACTGTATACACCCAAAGGTTCGTTTGTTAAAAAAAAAAAAAAAATACAAGTTTTGAAAACACATTTGGAAAGCCGTTTCATACTTTAATTAGTGTTATTATCATTATTATTGGCTTTCTTTTATATAATGATGTTTGAATGATTCATGCACAACCAAATAATTATTATTTTTCTCAATCAAAAAATAATCATTTTTTCTCACGTTTCTAAAGATTGTGTCATGATAGAACCTACACTATGCAACGTGACCTACTTAAGCATTGTTTCCAATGGGGTATAAGCAAGGAAAGCTGCATTAGCGAATTGATTTGGAAATTATAATTTATAATCTAAACCACCAAAAAATAAATAAATAAATCTGGCATGCATCATGATTCATTTGCAATCAATGAACTTTGATATTAATTAGAGAAGCAGCCCTTAGGACTTTGAGAGAAACTTTATGTAAAGGGCAACATAAATATTTCTTTTTTCCTATTTATATAAACCCAATACAAAATTTCACTTTCAATAAAATCAGCCAAGCATAATAATCGATATAAACAAGAAATTTTCAAAAATAATCAACATACACAATACCAAAATTTACATGAAAACCCTTCAATGTGAAAGAAAAATCATTGGACTAATATCTTCCACTACTAATTCAAAATCAATGGAGTTACCATTGGTCCTCTACAGTTTAAACTAGAGGCATAGAAACATTAAATATAAAAATAATTGGCACATAAATAACAATTAATTCATTGAGAAATATTATGTCAATGATACTTTTATAACAAATTTTAAGTGATAAGTTGTTATTGATTGTTACTAGTAAGTAAAAAATTAATTTTAGTAGTAAATTCAGATAAGAATCAATAACAATTTGTCACTTATAATTTGTTGTGCTAATACTCTGAATATAAAATTTCTATAATTCATCAACTAATAATTGGATTTCAATAATAATAATAAAAAAAAATTCAACAAATAGCAAGTTTGCATCTTAGTTGGAAACTACCAATCTAAAAATGCTTTTGGCAAATTATACATATAAAAAAAAAAAATTTAAAAAACCATTATCGCCTTGAATAAAATGCTATCTTTATCAAAATGGGTTGGGCCTGGCATATCCACATAGTATGACGGCCCAAAGAGCCCTCTCAAACGAAAAGGGCTAATTTCTTGAATACTCCCCCGTTGTTGAACCGAATTCAGATGAACAAAATTGGGGTATGATAAAATATATGTCAAGCTCACGTTGTTGCAATGTTAGTACATGGTTCAACCATTACATGTTATGCTATATTTGAACCCTTAGAGAACTCACATGTGCGTTTATAATCTAAAAATATTTAAAATTTATACAATTTTGTCTAAAAATGACCTACATCAGTTTATGTATAATTGTCGAAATTTACAAGTTTGCTATAATAATTTTGTAAATTTACAATAAAAGTATTCATTTTGAATTTAGTTTTTATTCATTGCGTATCCCAATGATGAATGAAGAGAGTGATGATGGTTGTTGTCTCTTAAAAGAGAAACAATTCAAAAAAAAAAATTTTGATATATTAATAAAATGTTGTATAAAATAGATAATCTGATGTGATGTATTTGAAAAATGAATATATAAATAGAAAAAGTATATTCTTATACTAAATTAGATAGAAATTTTTGCGCAAAGTAAAATGAATGTTTTTAGATTAGAAAGAGAGTAAAGAAGCCATAAGTAGTAGCGGCTATTCTTTTCTAAAAAGGGTAAGAGAATCTGTTGAGACTGCCTTATTTAAACATAACCACAATAGCATCTTTATATATTAAGGAACCAATGTCAGGAAGAATAGGGACGGCTATGATAGTTATCATCCTAAGAATTAAAAAGGGTGAGGGGAATCAGTCATAATTACCGTATCTGAATATAATCATATTCTTTTTTATTAGTTTAAGATTCCAATTGGTTTTTTATCTAGGTGAAATTCAAATCAAATCCCATATTTGACAATAAGAGACATTTTCAATTGAACAAATTAGAATCCACAACCATAACGGCTTCTATATATACTGAAGAATCACTGTCTAAGAGGCCTAAATCAAGATGGGAGGAGTACTAGTATCCATTGCTATTTTGAAAGATAATTGTCTTTCTAATGTTTCTTAGGACATAGTAATTTCTTCAAACAACACTAATTGAGCACTCGTTGAATATATCTACCGTACCATTCAACATAGAGAATTAGCGTAACACACCAAAATGGCAAATTCCGTACGGTAGGTGAAACAAGCACCTACCAATTTGGTCGATTCCACTTAAGATTGAATGGAATCAGAAATTATGTTATTTTATTTTTGGCATAGGAATAAAAGTATATACCATGTAATTTTTTATTAAATTCCATTAAAAGTTTAGTTACTTTTACAGATATTGCTCCAATAACTCAAAATATATAGTAAAGAACCAGACCCAGATAGTAAAATAAACTCAAATCACTATCCAAACAACTGTCAAGCCTATGGCTTTCCTCAGCCGCCACCACCACTTCTTCCATCACCATTACCATGACTATAGTACACATTTTCTATGTATCATTGGAATTCTAATTAGATTATAAGTTAAAAATGGAGTAAACAATTGGTGACAGCTAAACTAAGGGACAATTGAATGAGTTTTTTAGCATTGATGTCAGGATATGTCCTATCCTAGCTAAAACTCGATGATCCTAATGGTACCCTTCTATGGTCACATTTACAACAATTCCTAGGTCACATTTAAATTATTTAATAGATGTGTTCATGTCCGTGCTTCTTAGGAAATTAATTTCTCCACAAGAAAAAATCAGGTAAGGTTGCACACCAATCATCTCTTTCAAACTCCGTAGAAGTGGGAATGTGCATGACTTTTTATTAGATATGTAATCAGACAGCTCAATTGGTTGAATTTTATACTGAAAATTGGTATATAGCATACAAGTGTAATGGTTTGAATCATTTGATATACAATCTTTTAAGGGTATCAATCAAGACTTTGAAAAAAAGATTTGGTTATTAATTTCTTTTTCCCTTGACATAAACGATAGGACATTAGCCTATTGGATATTTTTCTTACAAAGAAAGTAAGAAGATACATATTTGTCACACCCACAATCTCCTAACATTTTATTATACTTCAGTGAATTGGAAAAAGAGAAGTCAGTGTTGCACTCTTGGTTACTTTGCCTTGCTCCTAATACTATCTGTACTGAAAGAAATTAGGCAGAATGATTTGAATATTGCTTCTGTTTACTTGAACACGAGCACTTTGCCTTTGTATCCGTGAGTGTCTGCACGAGAAAGAGAGAGATTTGGTAAGGGAAGATAAGAGTAGTTGAAGGTTCATGTGTGATTTTTTCTCTACCGAAAGCAAAAATAAAAAAAGTTTCATGTGATTTTGATGTACGGATAGCAATTTGTACAATACCTTAACCTGTTTCTGAAGGTCTTTAATGTACTCAACTGCCAAATCTAACATATCTGCTGTGTTTGTTTGCTGCAAAATAAATAGCCAAAAAAGAGATACTTTGAGTTCCTAACAACAATTTTGACATTCACAAGTCACAATGTTTAGTGTAATTGTGTAAACTACCTTGTCCATGTTTGGGAAAAGCTCTTGCAGTTTCCTCATCCTTTCACTAATACGTGTTCTTCTCACCTGATGTAACAGATATCAGTGTCACGGGTTTGATTAGCTCTAGCTAATAAAGTGATTTTCATATAATTGGTGAATATGCCTTGTACCAAAAAAAAAAAAAAAAAATTCAACATGTTTGCTAGCTTTAAATGTAATAGATGAGATTTACCCTCTCTGCAATGCTTCGCGGATGAGTGGCGCAGCCTCTTTTGGCTCTAATTTTACAAGGAACAGAACCTTGAAATTGCAAAAACTTCTCTATAGCGGCCATCTCAACAGAAGTCTTAGGCAAGCTCAAATGATGAGTCAAACGATGGGTTTGGTTTCCAGAATCAGCATTCTGCTGAAAGAAAAAATCATTACTCGTGATAAGACAGGATAAGCAAGTGCACTGCCAAGCAGAAAATAGAAAGAACTACAATCAATTCTGCCAATTTTACCTGAGATTCCAATGCATTTGAAGTTGTGAACATGTTTCCTTCATTGTCTCTGGCTCTTCTAAGGCTATTGAATGCAGATTCATCCCAAGAATCACTTGTGAACTTGGGGATGTACTGTTGATTGCTACCATTAGCATTTCCGAGACACTGATCCTCTGGGCTAGTAATTTCATTCCCTATTTCAGCTATCTGAGGCAAACGCCGGGCTGAGAAGCTTAATTGATCATTCAATTTAGTCATTGATGGGCTGGCTTCCCCATTTGTATCATTGCAAGCTCTAAAAGTTCCCACATCCCTCATCACACCAAAGCCTGTTATTCATTGAAAGGTTCAAATTAGCATCAAATTGAAGCTTGAATAACTTAATTTGTCATAGTTGATAATTTGGAACTACCTACATAACTTCTTTCAAAAGAAATTGACCTTACAGCTATTGCTAAATTCTCCTACTATTCTTCTGCTGTTTTTTGTTTACCCAGAAATTTGCTTTAAAATTTCTTTCTCCAACTACAATTCAGTGTGAGAGGAAGGAAAAACATGTCCAACCTCCAACTCTCTTCCCTTTAAAACTAGTATAGATCTCTTCTTACTAGTCAAGTTTTATTACCACTTTTTTTTTTCCCCCTTGGAAAAACATATGTTTGGTTGCTGAGGAAGTCTAGGGACACAAATTTTTTCACAAGATTTTATAGGAAACGAATAGTTATTCTAATCTTTTGAATCTAAAAATTCCCATCATTTGCAACTTGAGAAAACATGACTAGCCTAAATCAATTTACTTAATTAGCCTACTTTCAGTGAGTTTCTCCAATATCCTATGCTTTATTTTCTTTGTTTTATCCAAATTTTCTCAGCATACCAAACACTAGAGAGGAAAAGATAGATTGAAAATAAATAATCTCCAGTAAGAACATTTAAATAAGCACTAAAAAGAAAAAAGAAAAAAATTAAAAAGAGCAAGTGAATACGCAACAATACCATTATCCATTGATAAATCAGAGAAAAGCCCGGGTGGTAAGCTACTTTGCCTAACAAGATTGGAGCGGTTTCCTGCGCCCATTTTTGCTTGCATAGAATTCTCTAATCCTACAGAGTTCAAACCACTATAAGAGCTATCCAAAGTAGTCCCAGCACCCACTGAATTATGATTTGGCAAAGCTTGAACTTGTTGAGCAGCTTGAGCTTGGTAAACCATCTGAGAATTTGAATCTCCTGAGCCATTGCACGATGTCATGAACCTTGCCAACATGGTCTCCACTTCTGGATTCGATGATCGAAGATCCCGATAATCCTCACATCCAACGCCACCTTCACCACCATTAATGCTACCATCAACAAGGCTTGCAAGCAACGAGCTTGGAGCCGAGCGATAACGCATTAGACCCGAATTATGCTGGTGCTGTTGTTGATGTTGTTGTTGTTGTAGTTCTTGTTGTGGATGATGGTAAGTATTGGAGTCCATGAAATCTAGATGATTCTTTTTCAGCTTCACATCTGAATATTTGAAGGTAGGACTATACAAAAGACTCATAATTCTCTCTCCTGGAGATTCCTGAGGAACAACAATAATTATTAGAAAAATACTAAAACAACTACAAGTAAAGTATTTATAAACTGACGTAGCAATAAATACGATATCTGAATTACTTTTTTCTGATTAATAATACATTAGTTTAAAAAGTTTAGAATAAATTGTACTCTTACTAACATTATGTTTTTTTTTATTTTCATACAGTGAGCTTGATTCTCAAACAAGTTCGAAGATATTAGTATAAACTTTAAACCTGAATTATTGTCTTGACAAACTCTAAAAACTTTTCTTCAACTCAAAAGTTTCTAGCTTATTCTTGAAAGTAGCACATACAAAATGCTCAAGTAGGATCTGCTTTTTCTTCAAACTAAACCAAACCCAAAAGCTGTCAAAAAAGAAAAAAGAAAGCAAAACAAATTAACTTAAATTCAGCAACCAAAAAGTCAAAAACTCAAAAGCATACAAGTATAAATAAATAAAAGAACCTGCTTGAATTTGCACATACTGTATGGTATAGCTCTCTTTGAAGGGGGGGTTCTTCTTAATAACACCAACTCAAAGTCACAAAAAGATATGAGAACCTGAGGACTCGTACCAGTGCACAAAGAAAAGAACAATAGCTTGTTTCAGCACAGAATCTTTCTGGGATTTTGTTCCTCTACCGTATATGGAAATAGCTTCAAGACAAAAATAGAAAGAAAGATAAAAAAAAAAATCTCAGTACAAACTAGTCAATTTACAAGTTACAACACGATTTAACACAAAAATTTAGCACCATTTGAGCTCCAAAGATTGGTGAGATCATCAAGCCAAGTACCTCAGTTTTTCTGGGTCTGATTCAGAATCGCTTTTACTCTCTTACTCACAGAGAGAGAGAGAGAGAGAGTTGTGAAAATTGGAGTTACAGGCACACTGAGAAACCAACAACGTTGTCTGTCTATTATGTGGCACATTTATGTACTAGATGTGTTTCGTAAGTACCCTTGATGTTCATCTTATTTACGAGAATGCACACATGCACTGCATGACATAATGTGGTCCTTGACGCGTCATTAATTTGGGAGTTGACCAAACTACCCTGTATTTGGAGCTTCAAAAATACCGGAGGCTTTGCTTGTTTTTGTTTTTTATTTTTGTTTTTATATATTTTAAAGAGTGTTCAATTTTATTATCACTTTGTTTATGAAAAAGATAGGATGGCTATCTTAATTTTTCTTGCTAATTAATTAATTGAGAATGAGAGAGGTGAACCAATATGATATTGAGATTTTTATTTCTATATTTTTATTTTATTCAAATAATAGTTTGATTGGTTTAGAAGATCATTTCCTACTTTAAGCTTTTTATTAATTAAGAATAGAATTGATATTATGAATATTAAAAGTTTTACTACATAAATTTTACAAACAGGTATGTCAAACTTTTTTAATATAAAATAAAAAAGTTGGAAAAAAATAATAACTATATTGTTGATGTGATACTAACTATATCTATTATTAGGTGAGATTGTTTGTGCAATAAAGTTCTTAGACTTTTTTTTTTTTTTTAATCAATTAGACTCTCAATAAGATAGATAGAAGTAAGAAGATTCATTATTTTTATATTAAAATTTTATAAGCTTCGGTCAAAACTAAATGAAATGATTTATATAAGCTAAATCTATTAAAATTTATTGATACAAGCCTCAAATTCACATGAGAATAAATACTCTAAATTCAAAATAACTTAAACCCATATGAAACCAACATTTTTTTTATCCTTTAGCTATATAGAATTAAGCTTTATAATTAAAATAAAAAGGAATAATATAGAATTAATTTGAAAGAGAGACCTTTATATAAGTAGTTTTGTTTAGTCATTAATTATTTGAGATTTGATTTTTTTTCTTTTTTTCTTTTTTTTTTTGAGAATCCAAACCCAAAGGCCAAGTTTTATTTATGGATGAAAAATTACAATGCATCTCTTGTAACAAGAGGAGCTATATTATCATAAATGGATTTAAGCCAAACATGTAGCTCATTACTTGACTCAGAACGTCTTGACAAGAAAATGCTATCTATTTTAGTTTTATTTCTAAATTTTTATTGCCTGACTTGGAATGGATAGAATTGCTGTCTTTGTTGTATTTTTTCTTCGTATGTGCTTGTGTCTATTTTAGTTTTATTTTAAAGTTTGAATGCAACGTTATCCAAGCTTGAAAGCATGACAGCGGATATGATGCTTTGCTTATGGGCCAAGCGACTTTAGTCTAACACGTAGAGTTATTTGTGTGTACATGTGTGGCTATTAAACATTAAAAAATGTCCTAGCATAAATGTTTGTTGTGTTCTTTGGCTAAACTGAAGGGTCACTAGCTTTAACCTTATAGCTAGCTAGTCGGTGAATATATATGCCTAATTATTTAGATATATCATTGTTCAATTTTCTTTGAGCAGTAATTATTAGTCACCTTTTAAAGTATTCTCATTGACTTGTGCCCAAAAAAAAAAAAAAAAAAAGCATTTTTTTACCACAAAATCAATCCACTTTTATGTATTTTATATGGAAAAAATTAACGAATACTTTAAGGGAATTAATTTAGAAAATATTTTTAAAATTGTTTTATAAAAAAAAACAATTAATTTTTTGACGGTTTTTTACTTTATGAAAGTGGTATCAAAACTTTTTTTTAAATTGTTTATTAACAATTATCTTAAGAACATCCATAAATATGACCCATTTTACATTACCAGTTTACCACTTTATAACATACCCAATGTCTCATTTTATATTTTTCATTTCATCATATTAAAATAATATAATAGATTGACAAAAAGAGAAGAGAAAAAAAAAACAATTAATTCAGTAAAAAATGATGCTACAATATTAGGCAAACATGAATAATAGTACTGTAGCAAACATATATATTCAAATGCAAAATGCATGACCCAATGGAGCTAGGTTTTTGTGCATTTATGTCAATAGTGTTATACACTTTACATTTTTAAAGGATTTGCATCACCCAATGTGAATGCTCTTACTAATCTCTTATTCTATTTGATATATAATTTTTAGCTATTCAAGTTATGTAATTTTATTGATGTGCTTTAAGCTGCTTTTTTCTTGCATATGAATTACCCACACACACAAAAAAAGTTTCAAAACGTGCAATTAATATATTAAAAAAAAAAAAATCATATTCAGGAGCCAAAAGCACAGGTCACAAAACAACTAGCTAGAAAGTTGGGTAAAAAAAAAAAAAAAAGGGAAATGAAGAAATGTTATTGAGACTATTTGCAAGCTGTTAAGTTAGACTTTGAATTTTCAATGACTCAAAACTACCAAAAGTTGGTCAACTAGAAAAAAAATGGTTTCAAATAATCACAAATTCTCAGAGGCAACTCATTTCTTGATTTATTTATTTGTTTTCTCTTATAAAAACCTAATCTACCTACAAACTCTCTGTGTTTTCCGGAAATTCTTTTTATATGTGACACTTTTTTTCATTTTTTCTGGGATATGTTAGTTCTATCATTATTAGGTCAATCAATAAAAATATCCAGCTAATAAAATCCATAAAGTATGGGTTCCAAATGACATAATTAATTAAACACGGTTCAATCTTTAAATAAGAATTGAAAAGTCATAAAATGCATGCTGTCTACCTTAATTGATGTCCAGAAATTCTGACTAGAGAGTGGAAATTTTCAAGGTACTTCACAAAAATGTCAGCCAAAAGCTTTGTCAATGACCCATCTAGCTAGGTTTCATATTTACACTTTTTATAGTGAGAAACGCAGGGGTCATACTAGTACAAACTGTGCAATACCTCTAGCAGAAACAAAAGAAAAATACATGTTATTATACTAGAGCCATTGTTTAGTTTTTGACCCATTTATTATAACCGTAGAAGGAACAGCACTACTTATAGTAGACTTAGTGACAAGTACGTACATACAATGACAGTTTAATTAATTAACATATGTTTGAATCATAAAATATTCTCTCACAAATGTTAATGTATTCCTTACGGACACAATTTCACATGTAATGTCCACATTTTTATAAGGATGTTCATGTTTAAAACATGAAAATGGTAATTATCGTGTATGAATTATGTAATAAATTAATAATAAATGTCTCATAATCATAACTCTATTTGAAAATTAGATGATTTACATTTCAACCTTTAGATTTAATTTACCAAAATTTATTGTAAATACACATTGACCCTTTGATTCTAATCAACAAAGTCAATGGTCATAGAATCCTCACGGAGACACAATAATGAGTTTTTCAGCAATGACTGATCAATGAAGAAAATTGTTACACGACGTCGACAAACAAAACAAACAAGAAAAAAAGTCCCAGTCAAGCATGTTTTCAAGCTCCAGCTAAGTTACCCAGTAATTAGGGAGTGTATATAGGTGATCTTAATCACTCAATAATTCAAAATGTTCAACACTGGTTGCTAAAAAAGTCCACTAGTCTTCATTGTACACATGGATGATCAAAGGTTTTGACAGAATTGAAAGCAATCTTACCCACAAATTTATAATTGTTGACTTAAATAAAAACATGCTTTCCTCATGATATGCTTAGAAAATATATTTGCCCATCAAAAAAAGGAAAGTTACGTGTGATGTTTAACCAAAGCTAACTGTGGAGCTCGTTGACATTATAAAAAAGTCTCTCCTCTCCATGAGATTGTTGTAATGATTCCGACTTTACTGGTACAGGCATACCTCTTAGATGGTGTAGATTTAATTTAATTTAATTGAATAAGTTTGTGTTGTACAAACATGTACTAATCTCCATATATTAAGTATTTATTAAGTAGAAATTGACTATATTAGCAAATACAAGTAGATTTAATTATAGAGTGTTGAGAACACTTTTTTTTCTTTTTTTACATCTACGGATCTATTAAAATACTTACTATCACAGTGCACCCTTGACGCAATAGTCATTTCACAAGTATAAGTACTTGTGAGGTATGGGAGAAAATGGTCGAAATTTAAGTTTCTAAGAGAGAGCTTCGTACACATATATATTTAGATTATGCTATAATAGAATCTCTATCTTGTATATAAAAAAAATATTTACTAATTTCAGAAAATAGTTAGAAAAATATAAATAAATAAATAACCCCAAACTTATGGACCAAGCCAATGTGTATTTCTTCTGATTTGAAACCTTGCAAATAGGTTTGGGGTCTTGGCAAATTTATCCACTTTTCTGATTTGAAATTTATATGTCGCCATATTTGCTTTGAAATCGCTTCTTCCTTTTCTTTTGCAAGTTTGCTGACTCAAGCATTATTCTAAGATGTACCATTAACCTTTTTCATTTTCTTTGTGATGTGAGTAGTGGATTCGACTTTGCTGACTTGAGCAAGGATTTGAAAGCCAAACAATTAAATATTAAATTATTAACACATGGCAAGGAGACAAAAAATACCCAGCATAGAGTAATAAATTATGGGTTACAATTATTTAACTTGTGATAAAGTCAATTATCATTGAATAAAAAGCCACGTGTATTGAAAATAAATTTATTAGCGTGGAATAATCATCACATATGTAATATGTTTCAAATCATGTGTTATCTATAAAAATAAAAAAGCTAATTATTAATTTGCTAAGTTGAATTGTATTAATTGTTAATTGAATTTTCTCTGCCCTAGCCACAGCGGCTAGGACAGTGGAATCCTCTTATCTTCCTCTTGGAGTGATATTTTCTTCCCTCTAGTAACACTGTTGCTGGTAGGGCTAATGGATTCTTCGTCTTCTGGGGTGGGGAAACAGTCTTGGTCCCATTCTCGCCTACCTACTTTTTCTCATCTTTCTTTCGTGGTCTCCGAAACTGAAATCTTCCCATGGACCATATCCTTGAGGGTTGGAGCAAACTTTCACTTTTAGACAAGGAAGGAGAATGGGTCAAACTTGAAAGAAAACAACAATCATCTGTAAGCAACAAAGTGGTATTGGCAGCAAAGTTTTTGAACAAAAGGGTGCTTAATGTGGATGCAATTAGTCGTACGTTTAGGGCGATATGGAGGACTCGAAAGAACTTCAATATTCAACAAGATGCCGAACGGGTACTCAATAATGAACAATGGAGTTTTGATAAACATCTAGCCTTATTTCGTCGCCTTGAAGGGTCTCGAAATATACGAAGCTTGCAGTTCACTTCAACAAAATTTTGGGTGCAGTTGCATGGATTACCTATGGATAGGTTAGACATTCCCACGGCCATCCAAATTGGCAAAACTATTGGAGCGACCTTATCTTTTAGATGTGAGGCAGAGACGATAGCAGGGGACTTTTTGAGGATTAGGGTGAAAGTGGATGTTTCGAAACCATTATGCCGAGGGAGGAAGGTGGTGTTAGATAATGAAAAAGAGGTCTGGGTGGCCTTTAGATATGAAAAATTGCCAAACTTTTGCTATTGGTGTGGGATGGTTTGCCATGACGACAAAGACTGCGACTTATGGTTATCAAGCAAAGGATCACTTCCTCTAGAGTTGTAGGAGTTTTAAGCTTGGGTACGAGTAAGTCCGTTTAATGTAGGACTGAAGACTTTATGTTCTGTGCCAGGCACGGAGGTCTTTCAAGCACAGGGGACTCGATAGGATAACCATGAAGCGAGAACAATCGAGGCAACCCCTTCACCGCCACCGCCCTCCCCCATAGTCCACGGTGAAGACAGTTCAATGGGTAAGGATTCAAATTTGGAAATATTAGATTTGGGGGGTAAAAATTCCCTCAGCTACCCATCCTTAAATATTGCCTCCAAATCAGGTAGTCAAATTGATTATGTATCCTCTCTTTCCCATTGTGAGCAAAACTCTTTTGAATTTCAAATTCAAGAGATTGATATGGAACTAAATAAATTTGATCGTGTGGTTGAGGTTAATTCAGAAGCAAAAGTTCAGAAGTTTGATTTCTATTCCAAAACCATCCCTAAAGAAGTTGATTGAGGAAAATTTGTGGGAGAACTAAATCTAGACAACTTAAGACCTCTAGACGTTCCTGCCCCTGATTTCACTCCTTCCACATCACCTCCAAAACAACCCAAATCAAAAGAAGTGGAAGCAAAAGCCCATGTGGGAGACTCTTCCGTGCAAAGCATGAACACAAGAAAGAGAACTAGAGATGAATGTGGATGGGATCAGTCTACTAAACCATGTAAGAAAATTAAATTATCTGAGGAGACTTACTCTCTCAATTCAATGGCGGAGGCTACAAGGCAGCCCCGCCAAGATCAATAAATTGTCTAGTGTGGAACTGTCGTGAGCTTGGGAACCTACATACAGAGAAAGAGCTAGGTGCAATAGTCCGGGCAAAAGATTTTTGTCATGTTTATAGCCGAAACATGGGCAAATGAAGTAAGGCTAAAAGACATAAAAAGGAATTTGGAATTTGATCATGTATTTGTTGTACCCCGTATCAATAGAGGGGGTGGGCTGGCTTTGTTCTGGAAAAATTCTATGGATGTTACCATGGAAACTTTCTCTAGCAATCACATTGACTCTATCATCAATAAAGGCAAGGAGGGTGCTTAGAGATTCACAAGTTTTTATGGGGAGCCGGTGACACATTTGAGACATGAATCTTGGTCTAAACTTCGGCAATTAAATTCTCGCTTTAGTCTGCCTTGCAGGGGATTTCAACGAAATAATTAGGAGTAATGAAAAGCATGGTGGAAGCACTCGTTCATAATCTCAAATGAAACTTTTCCGTGATGTAATTGATGAGGGTGGTTTTCTTGATCTTGGTTTTGTAGGTCCTCAATACACATGGAGTAAACATTTTGCAACAGGACACTCAGTATGGGAAATACTTGATCATGGTTTAGCAAATTATGAATGGTCCTCAAATGATTTTGTTCACTCAGATTCTCAGGTACTTAAAAAGATTGAGAGATGTGGTGTGGAATTAACGAAGTGGAGACGAGAGAAATTTGGAAGTGTAAGGAAAGAATTGGATACGAAAAGAAGGATGTTGGTTGACGCTGAAAAGAAGTCCTTGAAATCAGGGATGAATAATCGGGTAAGGGAGCTGAAATTGGAGATTAAAGCCTTAATGGATAAGGAAAACCGGATGTGGTTACAAAGGTCTAAAACTCTTTGGGCACTTAAGGAGACCGTAATACACGGTTTTATCAGCAGGCTTAGAAAACCGGATGGGCAGTGGAGCTCTACAAAGGAAGAAGTGGCTAGAATTCTCATAAATTACTATGAAGACCTGTACACCTCAGCAAATCCCTCACAAGCCGAAGCAACCTTGCAATCTATTAAGGGTTCGTTTTGATAGAACTTATTTTTCTTAAACTGAAAATTGAAAATTGAAAACACTGTAGCAAAATCATTTTTAAATGTGTGAATAGTGTCGTAGGACTCATTTTTAATGAAAAAGTTGCTGAAAAGTGAAATGTGTGGATCCGTGAATAGTGTATCCGTGCATTGTTCACCGAAGACTTGGTCTAAAGTTGCGGCTACTGTTCATGAATAGTGCATGAACAGTAGCCGCTTGTTGGGAAAACACGTGCCCAAAAAAAAAGAAAAAGGAGAAAACACAGGAAACTTAAACGCAACGTGTATCCAAACTGCACCTAACACTCTGGTCAATGCTCAAATGAATGAAAAACTCTCATCAGAATTTAAGGCACCAAGTCCGGACAATATGTCCCAATTTTCTTTCAAAACTATTGGAATCTTATTGGGGATGAGGTAACAAATTCAATTCTTCAGTTTCTCAATTCAGCTTCTTGTCCTTCGCACCTTAATCATACGTTTATCTCCCTAATTCCAAAAGTGAAAAATCCGGAGTTAGTTTCTGAATTTCAGCCTATAAGTTTGTGTAATGTCTTGTATAAAATCTTTTCGAAGGTTTTGGCTAATAGATTAATGGTCTTACCTGCACTAATTATTGAACACCAAAATGCTTTTACAAAGAGTCATCTTATCTCAAATAATATATTAGTTGCTTTTGAAACTATTCATAGCATGCAAAATCACAGATCCGGTAAAGAAGGCTATATGGCAGTAAAATTAGATATGAGCAAAGCCTATGACAGGGTGGAGTGGCCTTTCTTGGAGGCAATCATGAAATGGATGGGATTTATAGAAATGTGGATTCAATTGATGATGGTGGGGGTTAAAACGGAGTCTTATTCCATTTTGGTCAATGGTGAGCCCAAGGGTTTGATCAAGCCAACTCGAGGACTCAGACAAGGAGATCCCCTTTCTTCTTTCTTATTCATGTTACGTACAGAAGGTTTACATGGCCTTATCTCACAAGCAACAAGTCAAGGAGAACTTCTTGGTTATTCGCTTTGCAAAAATGGTCCTAAACTAACCCATCTTCTCTTTGCAAATGATAGCTTGTTATTTTGCAGGGCCACTCCTCAGGAATGTGAGAAAGTACTAGAGATCTTGGATACATATAGTCAATGCTCGGGGCAACATATAAATAAAAGCAAAACCACCATTTTTTTCAACAGATCTATCGCACCGGAAAGGAAGCAATACATAAAAGACGCTTTGGGGGTTCCTAAAATTAGACGCTATGAAAAATGCTTGGGGTTTCCCTCTCTCATTGGTAGAAGAAGAAAGCAAGCTTTGAATTCATCAAAGAAAAAGTGTGGAGAAAACTTCAAGGATGAGAGGAGAAGCTTCTATCACAAGCTAGTCATGAAATTCTTATCAAAGTCGTGGTTCAAGCCATCTCTACTTATACGATGAGTTACTTCAAACTACCAGTGGGACTTTGCAATGATTTAGAAAGCTTTATCTGAAGGTTTTGGTGGAGTCAAAGAGGCGACCAGTGCAAGATTCATTGGGTTAAGTGGGAGACCATGTGAAAACCTAAGACGGAAGGAGGGATGGGTTTTAAAGACTTAGCTATGTTCAACGACGCCCTATTAGCTAAGCAGGCCTAGCAACTCTTACAAAATGAAAACTCTTTCTTTCACGAGCTTTCAAAGCTAAATTCTTCCCGGATTGTTCTATCATGGAGGCATCCGATTCAATTAAGGGGTCATACGCCTGGAGAAGCATCTTGCATGGGAGGGAGATTTTGCGAAAAGGTGCACAGTGGAGGGTGGGTAATGAAGAGGATATAAGTATTTGGGGAAAGGCTGGGCTACCATCTGTTTCTATTCCACGAGTCAACAATCCAATGGGAATTAATTTTCCAGAAATAAAGATTAGCTTATTAATGAATTCTCACACTCGAAATTGGGATATGGATCTGTTGCAAGCTTTGTTTCGGCTCGAGGAAGTGAAATTGATCAGAAGTATCCCATTAGGTAATGTTTCTACCCGAGACAAAATAGTTTGGTCTCACTCTCAGTCTAGTGTATACTCAGTCAAGTCTGGATATTACTTCTTCTCAAAGGATCGGTATATGCTAAATGATGGAAGTGTCTCCTCTAAACAATCTCAAAAGCTTTGGAAGCTAATATGGAGTCTATCGGTCCCAGCAAAAGTCCGAAACTTTATGTGGAGGACCGCAAAGAATGCTATCCCAGTGAAAACCAATCTGGTCAAACGGAAAGTACACCTTAAGGAATCTTGTGATTACTGCCACCTTCATCCAAAGATCGTCATGCATGTTCTGTGGTCGTGCCAGTGTTTAACAGAGGTATGGGAGTCAGATCAGGCTTGGAACTTCAAGTGTGTGAGGAGCTTCACTGACTTTCAACAATTAATCCTTTACATTGCTGAAGCTGGTCTTGACCTGGACATGTTCTCGATGGTGGTATGGACTCTTTGGCATCGACGAAATCAGCTCAGAATAGGTTCTTCAATCCTCCCTCTAGGTCAAATCATTTCCCAAGCCCAACAGACGCTGCTGGATTTCTATCGGGTGCAGCCAATGCAGATAACGCCATCAAGCTCCATTTCTCACCCAACTGCTCTCTAGTCACCCCCCCCCCCCCCCCAGCCCACACGGTGAAGATTAATTATGACGGGGCTGTTTTTAGAGAAACAAATGAGGTAGGCCACAGAGCGATAGTTCGTGACAATGAAGGTCGTGTGTTGGCCTCCCTTGCTAAAAAAAATACCCCTCCCCCAGTCAGTGGTAGATGTGGAGGTAGCTGCGGCACAGAGGGCACTTATCTTAGCTAAGGAGCTTCAATTCAATTCCATTGTTTTGGAGGGAGACTCAGCTATTATTACTCGGGCTCTTCAAGCTGAGGAACTGTCTCTAGCATCATTTGGAAATATCATCGAGGAAGCACAAAGCTATGCAAAAACTTTCCATAGTTTTAAAGTGAACCACATTAACCAAAGAGGGAATTCTGTAGCTCATAAACTTGCTAGACATGCAAGACATATTAGCGGTTTAGTTGTATGGATGGAAGAGGTACCTCCCCACCTTATTTCTATACTTTTGGCCTATCATGGCTAATCATTTTTCCTTTAATATAAGTTGATTTCGTTTGCTTCTAAAATAAAAAAATAATAAAAAAAAAAAAAAAGGTAGTTTGAATTGTAATAACTATTAATGAACAAAATGTACAAAAGATTAGTGGCGAATAGCAATCATCTTTGGTATCATGGTTTTCATATTTACTAAACAATTGATTCCATCAAAACAAAATATTTTACAAAGGCATTATTAATATTGTCGCTTCTTTCTATGCATTTCAACTTCTCTCTTTTTATACCTAGGATTTTGCCACGATTTGCAGAATTTTTCTTTACTTAACCCGGTTCCCCTTGATGAAGTTCTTACAATTGACTCACCAAAAAAGAAAGTTTCGTAGAATCCAGTCAAATAAATAAATAAAGCCATGTAAATTTAATTCATTTGACTTTATATTTGCCCATCGAAAAAAGGAAAGTTATGTGTGATGTTTAACCAAGGCTAACTGTGGAGCTCTTTGACCCAATACAAAAAGTCTACCCTCTCCATGAGATTTTTGTAATGATTCTGACTTTGTAAGCCCTCAGCCATTAGTAAAAAAATTTCTTAACAAAGGCATTACTGGTACAGGGCATGCCTCTCAGATTGTGTAGATTTAATTTAATTGAACCCTTCTCCCAAAAAAAAATTATAATAATAGAATTATATAAGTTTGTGTTGTACAAACATGTACTAAGTTCCGTATATTGATTATTAAGTATTTATTAAGTAGATCTTGTTTACATTAATGGATCTATCAAAATACTTATTAATATCATAATATAGTTTATAAAATAATAATAATAATAATAATAATAAATAAATAAATAAACCAAAAAGCTGGACCAAGCCAATGTGTATTTCTTCTGATTTGAAACCTTGCATATAGGTTTGGGGTATCCACTTTTCTGATTTGAAATTTATATGTCGCTATATTTGCTTTGAAATCAGCTCTTCCTTCATTTTTACAAGTTTGTTGACTCAAGCATTATCTCCTAAGATGTACCACTAGCCTTTTTCATTTTCTTTGTGACGTGAGTAGTGGATTCGACTTTGCCGACTTTAACAAGGATTTGAAAGCCAAACAATTAAACATTGACAATTTGACACATGGAAAGGCAACAAAAAACACTCAACATAGAGTATTAATAAATTGTGGGTTTCAACTTCTTAACTAGATAAAAATATATTATCATTGAATAAGGAACTTGTGTTTGAATCCCATGTACACCAAAATAAATTTTGGGTTTGATCCTATGTTTCAGATCATATGTTATTTATAAGAATAAATTAAAAGGCTAAGTTATTAATTTTCTAAGTTGAGTTTTATTAACTATCAAAGAACAAAATGAACAAAAGATTAGTGGCGAATAGCAGTCATCTTTGGTATATCATGGTTTTCATATTTACTAAAAAAATTCCATCAAAAAAATATTTACTATTTTTGCAAAGGCATTAATAATTTTTGCTGCTTTCTATGTTATTTCAACTTCTCTCTTTCTATATCTAGGATTTTTGCCAGATTAGCAAAATTTTTCTTAATGAGCCCGGTTCCCCTTATGAAGTTCTTACAATTTACTTGCCAAAAAAGAAAGTTTCATAGAACCCAGTCAAATAAATAAATAAAGCCTTATAGATTTAATTCATTTGACTTTAAACCTTTTTTCAAAATTTTTTATCTAAGATAGAATTATACTCTAGTCTAATCTAACTATATATGTGTAAAATTTCTTTTTGGAGATTTGGACCCCAACCCTTGCGCCCCCCCTGCCCCCAACTCCACCCCACTCCATACCACAAGCAGTACTTATACTTGTAGAATAATCATTACAAAAGGTGCGTTGTAGTGACTTTAAACCTTATTTAGTCATGCATTGTGATTCAACCTAGTAATGTTACATGATGTTTAATTAATCTTCATCACTAGATCAAGACACTGATTGGTTTTTGGTGTAAACAAAGTTCGAATTCTAGATCTCTTATTTGACGACAAAAAACCTTTATCAATTGAGTTAATTAGAACTTACAACTCGATAACCCTATTGAATATCACGCTAAGAAAACATTTTGCGAGTATTTGTGAGATTCTTAAATTATGCTACGTTCTCATAAGTGAGATGACCTGTCTATTGGGTTACAAATCATTTGTAAATGGGTCATCTTATTAGAAATGTTCCCTGTACGTAAGGAAAAGATCAAAATCAAACTGTTACATCGGATTAATTGCATATATTATAGGACAATGAGATGCTTTGACTTTGCAATTCGTAGTATTTTAGAATCAATTTTAATACTTCAATCAAAAACTTGAAGCATCTAGAGGTGTCACTGTCCTTTCCCACTATGTCTGTGATCACCACCGTCAACTTAAGAAAATTTTTATTTCGTACTTTCTTTTTCAGTCTTCGACGAATTTCAAGCTGCCTAAAAACAGGTTAAGTTGTGTGTAGCTTCATATTAAATATGATAAATTACCAATTATTCTAAAAACATAAATTGTTTGAAAGTTTTAAATTTAATCATACAATTCAACACTCTTCTTTCAAGTATAGGTTTAAATTGTCTTATTTTGTGAGGCCAACACTTGAAACTTTTTTAAATTTGATACCATAATAAATTACTAATTGTCCAAAAGCCTTAATTCTTAGGAAATTGTGAAATTATCATTTAATCTAACTAAGAAGTTGCTAAAAAAACTCATCCTCTCTCACTCCATCCCTAATGAATTTTTCCTGTCTCAAAGATGGGACAAAACAATGACAAATTTTGCCTTGTTGAAGAGTGTGTGTGTGTGTGTGTGTATAGGCCAAAATGGGCACTTGCCCATTTTGCCCAAAAGATGTAGCAAAATACCCTTCTTTTGAAACTATCTAGCAAAATACCCCTATTTTGAGACTCAATTTGATGAAAATCGAGTTATTTGGAAAAATTCAAATGGAACTTGAGTTTCATAATTTTTTTTTTTTTTTTTTTTTTAAGTTTGATTGCCTATAACTCAATTTTCTAAAAATCAAGTTTCAATCTAAAACTCAATTTTTAGAAAATCGAGTTTCAAAACAAGGGTATTTTGCTAAATAATTTCAGAACAATGACATTTTGCTACATCTTTTGGGCGAAAGGGGCAAAAGCCCATTTTTGCCTATATATATATATATATATATATATATATATACACACACGTTGCTAAAAAAACTCATCCTCTCTCACTCCATCCCTAATGAATTTTTCTTGTCTCAAAGATGGGATAAAACAATGACAAATTTTGCCTTGCCATCTTATTAATAATTTAAATTATACATATTCTATTATCATTCATTCTTTAAACACTCATTTCACTCTCTTTCTCAATATTTTACCATCTTCCCTCCCCCCTTCTCTTTTGTCTATCTCTCATTAGTACCATAACCACCTCATTAGGAATGGAAAAATATCTACCACAGTCCACATCACTCATATAACCACCTCATTGAAATGAAAAAATATCTCCACCTCGGTCCACATCAGGTACTCCTGGCTTGTGCAAGTTTTTCTCACCCCAAAAGGTAGAGTGCTAAGTGGAGATGGAACACTCATAATTCGATCCTACCTTTTAGTTGTACTTGTATTGTGTCTTTGCACTTCGATTATCAAGATGGACTCGGCCTCTCTACCAATGGCATAAAATATGAATTTCATCTATTGTGGGAGATGACCAAGAAAGACTAAGGTCATTTGCCATGAGGTGGGCTAATACACACTCCTTCGCACGTTGATGGAAGTATGTGTGCTTCAACAGTTGACAGTAGAGAGACAAAATATGATTAGTTAAACTTGAAATCAAGCAAGCACAAATAGTTGGCAGATGGATTAATTTAAGCTATATATTATTATATCCTTTTTTTCATTGACATATTAACATAGTTATTAGATCAAATTCAGAAAAGTCGCTTCAAGTTTAGGTTAATTTGAGCACACATAAAGATCAAAGTTTAAATATACCTCTTCAGCCTAAGTTGCAGAGATATATATGCACATGAATTGTGTTCAAAATGTATACTACAAATCCAGAATCAAGCATCTGTCTAGATAAATTTATGTAAGTAAACAAAGAACTCACAAATTAAACTTCTAGTCATCAAACTATTTGCTCCTAGGATGGAAAAAAATATATTAAAGAAAGAAAAGAGAAGAGAGAAAAACATCCTTAAAGATGTATTTCAAACATATAATTCTAATCATGTAAAGAAAATAATAATAATAACGTTCTCATGAATATTGATTAATTAAAAATTAACAAAATTATTGCCAATTTTACTATAAAAGAAAATTACAAACTAACGTAAGAATAAATGTTGTCACATCAATATATAACAAATAAAAATAAATTTGTTATAATTATTTTTGTCTTGTTCTTAAAAATAAACATATCCGTAGAGTCTATATAATAAAATTTATAATATCCTAACATTACTTTTATATAATTTCGCCGTCTTTTTTCTGATAACTACACCAACGACTAATGTCCTTTCCTTTCCATCAAAGTGAGATAATTTTCTATATATTTACAAATTGAACAAAACCAGATAATCGCAAAGGTAATCTAACTTAAGATTACAATCATTTTGAGAGAGAGAAAAAAATAAAATAAAAAAACACTATGTGACCAATGTGATGAACAGATCATCTAATGCTAGGTACTTTTAAACAGATAATTAGGTCTCACCAACACCCACCTAATAATACCAACCCATCAATCGGAGTGATCTCGGCGTGCACTTTATTTTTTATGACCTTTCTAAATGGATGAGGTTAGGTTTTCATGATAAAAAGTGTGGCATTTTCTTAATTGTTCTCTCCCTCTCTCTCTCACATAAACTATTAAAGAATCCAATAAAGTTTTTGTTCTTAAAAGAAGATAGATTGCTTACGAATCTACCATTTAATTTTTTTTCGGTAAGAATCTACCATTTTGATAAAATGAAAGAATATTCTACAAAGAAAGGAATAATTGGTCTCATATATCTTATAAGCATTTTTTTTTCTTGAAAAATATTATAGATACAAATTTTTTTACAAAATCTTTTACAAACTGCTGATAAGGTAAGTGATTATTGGTAAATAAAAAAAATGATGTTATTGGTGGATTCAAGTAAAAATCAATATGAAATTTACCACAGCAACAAATTATAAAAATTTTGTAAAATAATTTGTGACAAAAACATTACTCTTTTTTCTTTTTTATAATGGGATAAGCACATTTTCAATCTCAAAGACTCATATTTGGACACACGATTTTATGCAAATGATACTTATTCCCTCAAATAAAAGGTGCAAATATTATTATTCATATTGAATTCTTGATTTGATTTGTCTAAAAATATTAGCTGTACCCTCCTCAGAAAAGGGAAGAGATGTTGGGTAGCATGTATCAAAGACATCATTGGATGGCATTTTGGTAGGCAAAGTGCCAAAGTCCCCAATAAAACAATCTCACAAATTACAACTGTAAATTGGGGTTAAGAAGTAATAATATACATATTATTTTACTTGGAAATCAAAACTATGTAGGCCAATCTCCTAGCAAACTCCTTGATTAGCGACCATTTGGATTTTTTACCACACTTTTAGGTACATATATGATTTAATTTGCCAATATTTAACTCCTAAAAAAGATTAACTTGATAATTGTAAAATAATAGGTTTCTATGTTTGATAATGTTCTATGTGGGTGCATTGATTCCCAATAGTAGAGATGGGAGGTTAGGCATAAAGCTGGTGGATAAGAATAATGACCAATTTTATCCATAGCCGCAAAGTAAATTAGTAATGCGAGATACACAACATTTTTTTACAATTTCTCCGTACCCGAGTGAGGCGATAAGTTTTTATTGATTTTCATATAAACCCACTACTAGCACCACTTTATTGTTTCTCATTAATAACTTACCACATCCCAACGGTTCTAAAAAATGTATTTTTATATATCTAAACTGTTACAATATTCACATATGAGCCGTATGGTTAATTAAGTAATAAAGTCCAACATCAAATACTAGCGACAAAAATGAGTGGTTAGATTGGTTAATAGAATATAATTAGATCCAAATATCTTTTCTTTTCTTCTTCTTTTTTAGTTTTAGAAGAAATCAGATCCAAATCTAATGGCTTAAGTTTTGGGTCAATTGGTATCTCTAACCACAGCCAAAGACTTAATATGCTATCTGAAATCTGAATCTTATTGGGATGGATTGGAGTGGAATCTATGACATAGCCAATTATTTTTTAGTAGCTATTCCAAATTCCTCAGCCAAAATAATAAACAAATAAATGCAAAAGGACTAGCTATTCTATATGCAAATATGCTGTTGCCTATGAATTGACCAAGTTCTGTCTCCCAAGATAGAAAAATATTCTACAGCAAAAAAGATAGTGTCTGAGAAATTTTTTTTTTTTTTTTCTCATCTGTTTCACAAAAGGAATTTATGTTTCTCAATAAATGCAAATACATGATGATGAGTTATTATCAACTACTTGCAACTTTTTTTTTCTTTTATACTCACGGGATATATCCTATAAGAGATCCACAGCCGTTTCATCATCTTCTTCTTTTTTTACTTTTTATGATATGTTGTCTTTTTTGATAGATGCCAGAAGCTGTTCTGAATTCTGATTATCAAGTTTGTTGTATTCTTAATTTTTTGCCATATAAATCAATGTTTATTAAATAAATAAAAAATCCAAGTTTCAGAGATATGCATTTTTTTTTCCTAGCCACAACTTGAGCCTTATTTGATGATATTATGCATTTTTTGATATATATATATATATATATATCAAAAAATCAAATACTTTTTTTTTTCTTTTTCCATAAAAACTTTCTTAAAATGATTTAACAACAAATACTCTTTTTTTTTTAAGAATCAACAACAAATACTCTTAGGGTATTCGTTAACAAAATTTATTATTTATTTCTATCAAACTTCAAATTCATTTTACCTTTTTTTTATTTTTTATACAGGATAAAAATTTTACTCTATCTTAATTTAAATGTATATATGTATAAAGCTCTCCTCCTGAAGACTTAAATTTCGACTCTTACCCCTCCATACTCCACAAGTACTTATACTTATGAAGTGGCCTTCAAATTTATTTTATTTTGTTAACTCTCAAACTCATTCATGAATATAATTAGAATAAGATTCGATAGAGTCAGATTGAATTTTTGATGAGTTGAGTTAAATCAAGACTCAATTAAGATGTAAATGAATTTAATTGAATTGAATTGAGTTTAATCTAATTGTCAATAACCACATACATAGAGAGCATCTCAAAATAAAGAATTAAATATGTGAGAGAGAGAGAGAGAGAGAGAGAGAGAAGACAAAAGGCCTCCAAGGAGATATGGTTGTTTGTGTGGAAAGAAACACAGACACGTGAAAGTACCTTTGCTACTGTTGTTTGCTCAAAGCTAGTTTAGATTTTATGCCTCAGATAGCTATGAGACTGAAAATGCATTAAAATACAATTTTGGCTAAGAAAGAGAAAGAAGGGAATGCCTAGAATCGAATGAAGTCGAATATTGAGGCATATGTACCAAGATTCCTGTCATGTCCAAATATATGACAATGATAAGGATTCACTAGTTGGATCCCACCACTTTTGCTTTACTTCCAGAATTGGAAACCCCAATAGGATGCTGAGAAAACATTTCGACTTTTGTCATTTTTTTTTTTTTTTTTTTGTTTTAACACTATCCTCTAGATCTATTGAAATTATTCGGTACAATGTATTGTAGTCTCCACTCATAGGAGTCATACCTAGCTTATTATACTTTCCAATCGTATTGAATTCGAATCAAGTCTACAAACAATGTTCGAATTCAAACTCGTAAAAAAATTCCAAATTTTTGGGCTTAGCAAAGCTCAACTTCATTATTAAAAATAAACTCAAGCTTAATATATCAAGTCCTTGAGCTTAAGCTTAGTCCTTGTGTTTAAGCTTAGACGTAATCCATATTTTCCCAAGAACGTGGTACATAGAACACATGCATGGAAAAAGAGAGAGAAAGAGTACACAATTATCAATCATTTTTAAAATTGCTTGTCTCTTGCTTATATTTTTTTAACTTCAAATAATTAGAGATTTTAAGAAAAACTTTGATGGCAACTAATTCAAGAAATTATAAAAAGAAAAAAGAAAAAGAGATTACAAGGAAGAGATTTACCTTCTATCGCCGGCAATAGATGAAGACTATGAAGTGTGAAAGGCTTGAAACAAATGAGATGGGATTACTGAAAGGGGCTTCAAGCAAATAAGGGGAGAGAGAGAGACGTATGTTCTTTGAGAGGACGAAACTAAACTAAGATTGAAAGAGAGAAGACACAAGGTTTCTAAAAGAAGATTAGTGTTTAGACTAAGATGTTTGAGAGTGAAGAGTCGGTGAAACAAAATGTAAGGGTGGCAGTTAGGGTGAGCGGTCCCAAGTGGGACACATGTATTATCTATAAGTCTATTTTTTAATGCCCATATCAAACTTATTTTCAAGCTTAAAAACAAGTCTAAGCTTGGCTTGTTTTGCATCAAGCCTTATGTTCACAAGCCTGTTTGTGGACAACTTTTTTATTATTTTTGGTCTCAACATGTTTAATAAACAAGTCTAAAGTAAAGCTCAAATTTGACTTATTTATAAATAAACAAACATTAACTAGCTTTTTACATTCGGTTATCTTAGAAACCCTTTTGTGAGATGCTTGTTGGACCAATTCAAGAGCCTTGCTTATGGTCCTCAAAAGTAGCCAAATAAATTGTATTATTATATTTTTCACACACTATAGTCCCATTGTGCCAGTGCCACCAAGTACCATATTTGTTTGGCATTGACAACAAAAGCTTTTTCCAAAGATGAAAGTGAGGACCCTTGCCAAATTGAATACTGGACCTCAACCTTTCAGTCAGATTCAACCATTGAAGAAATTGACTCGACAGTTCCACAACACTTACCTGGTCAGCTTTTTTCCATTCGTGTCCTTTTTCTTTTCTTTTTTTCTCTTTCTGATATCATAAAGAAACCAAAGTTACATACCCCTATTGTGCAATATCATTACAAGATCAGAATATATTCATAGAACTTTTGGTAGCCAGAGATGCTAGTGAGATGCTAGTGATCTAGCTTCCAGTCTCTACAGATCTTTGATGGTCCTTCACTATTGATGACATTTGTCATGGCACCACCTTTGTTTACTTTCCAACTGTCTTCCATCTCTCTGCTTCTACAACGAAGCAGAACGTCATAAAGAGACCAGTTATTTTCTTTCAAGATGCCAAGAAACACTTTTGAATTTTGATGCTTTATTTTGCCATTAGTGCGAGTCTCAATTAGTGTACAAGTGTATTTACCTAAAGTTTACAAAATTATAATTGTACCTAAAAATATGAAAATTCTAAAGTATTCTCAAAATATGGAAAAATTGTGCTCCCTCCTTTCATATTTATGGTAGAGTCTATCATAAATGTAAAAAAAGATAACACAATTCTCAGTACTTATGACCTGCTCAAAATTAGCATATTTTAAGTCAACTTTACTCTACTCCCCTTCATTCTCCCTCCTTCTCGCCTCAATCCAAACCGATTCTAATTGTGAGAATGAAGAGCATCATTTCTCTGTACTCCGGATATACCTAAAAATTACTCTAAAAATAGAGGTTATAGTTAAAAAATTAAAAATTAAAATAAAATAAAATAAAAAATAAAAAAAAATAAAAAACAGTACAAATAACTAAGCTAACAAACTAACCCAAAAAATAAAAGGCTAATCTAAAAGCTAAGGTTCAAGTATAACATGGAACTTTTTTTTTTTTGAAATAATATAGACAGAAGACATAAAAGATGATAAAAGAATTAGTAAGAAGACAAGACTTACAGTACTATCACTTACAAAATGGTCTAACCTTTGTAAGTATAATATGAAACTTGAAACTTATGATAGTTAAGGTGTTTATTAAATAGATATCTTAAGGGATTCAAAATAAAAATATCTATTTTTATTTTACTTCTAAAAATTCATGACTGTGGAAAGAGAGGAATGTGCCGGGTAACAAGAAAAAGAATTACACGTTTTAGAGTTCTTTCAAAAAATTGATCTATCAAATTGATAAGAGAAAATTCAAGGTTGAAACAGTTACTAGAAGTAGAACTACGAAGAAAAACTTGATTAAGATAATGTATTTACTCTTGACTGAGTTAAATGATTTTCATACTTAAAACCCATTAAAAGTTGGTTGTTAAGGAAGATCACTATGATCAAAGATCAAACAGCTCGAAAGCCAGGTTGCACAGCCAAGAGACCTTTTGCTACCCGATGTTATGTTAAAACAATATCAAATTATCAAGCACCTGTTACATTTAACTTTCCATTATTCCACAACATTGTTGTTCCAACAAATTATGTCAAAACAAGACAAGTTTGTAAAGGTTACTTCTTTGAACACACATCAAGGCTTAGGCCCATATCATTCATTAAAAAAAGAGTCACTGAAGTGTGAAACTGTGAATAGGAACACTACTATACTCAAAAAGGAAGAATTTGATAAGAAAGGGTATAGACTACAATCCATCAAACACTGAAATTCACAATTCACAAAAAGTAAATCCACTCAATATGACCTGCCACATGAACCCAAATCCATTTTTTGCTTCTCAAATATACTTTTAACCATTTAACTTCAAATTATTTCTTTAAGACAATCTTGACATGTAGGCTTCCATAGTATAGTTGCTCAATAGTATGCCTTCCGAGGATTGTTCTGAAAGGAGAACAAAAAGGCAACACATAAGAACTCATTTGTAAATATAACCATAGGAGATCTATTTAATAAACACATTCAACGCTAGGATTAAAAAATATTCAAGGTAATACCAGAGGGTTAGGCCTGTAACGATAACCAAGCATCATCCGCTTCTTGTACTGCTCATATATATCATCCTCAGGAGTCACATCCCCAGGATTGTGAGCACCCACCCCCAAGTTGTCTATCTTGACATTACCTGCCATGATTGGATCTGCAATACCACTTTTGGAGCTCCCCAGTCCTTCACCTGAAATTCACATAAAGGCAACTAAGTTTCTCACCAAATACACAGCATCTTGGAAAAAAAAAATTTGGATCATGAATCAGATTTTAAGACATGCATGTGTTTATTTGTCTCTATGTGAAAATGTGTCTGCACGCCTCTACATGTGGCATGTGTGTGATAGAGAGAGAGAGGCACCTTCTTTCCAACCCATTTTAGACAAAAGTCTATGCCCCACATTATCAGCCTGGATTTTTGCTCTTTCTGCAGCCTCTTTGGCAGCTTTCTGTGCAGCTGCATCATTACAAGCAGCCAAGAATTTCTCAAGCTCATCTTGTGGGATGTAATCACCCATGTGATGCCCTTTTTTAGAAGAAGCCGCTGTGACCAACAATTGGAAAGAGAACAAAGATGTTCATGGTGAGCACAAAATCAAAAAAAACACACACAGGGGAAGCCCAAAGTTGCAGATAAAAATAGTTGGTCAATGAAGGCTCAAATAAAAACGCCTTCAAGGAAACCAAAGAAAATTTGATCTTACTGAGCAAATCGGGACCTTGAAGAGAAGCTGGTGGTGGCATTTCATCTTTTGATTGTTTAGGTTGTTTAAATTTCTCTTCCTGTGCAGCCTTCTTCATGTAAAACTCCATCATTGCTATGGGATCTGCACTTGTCGGTGCACTAGCTTCACCTACAAACAAAAAAACTTGCAATCATAAACACATGTATATCAAACAAGTATTCAATACCAATCAATCAAAAGCACTTATACTTCATAATTTGGGAGGCATCCAAACATAACATGATAATAAACAAGCAAAATACCAAGTATAAATCTGTAAGGTACTGCCGACACACATGATATCCTGTTTAAAAATTTGAGTTAAGCATTCTAACACATTCCAAAACACTCAGATAAAATCTTCACTCTCAACGGAACAACAAAAAATATGCTCCTTGTCCATTATAACAAAGTTCTTACCAGCATATTAAAAACAAAATTAGGGATTATCCTCCAATATTTCATAAAATAATCTGGTTCTATTAGTCCTTTTTTCATTTTTGCAAATCACCATTGAATTCTTCTTCTGAAACAGAAAACATATCTTAGGCTTTTCCAAGAAGAATGGAGCAAGTCACTTACTCCATTTTCAATGGGAACTGTGGGAAGTCTTTCAGAATCCAGTCATAGGTTATGTGCAAGAGAGAATAAACACAGGAGATCCTTTGAGAAAACAATAACCCTATGTTTGGATAGAGGGACATGAGGGGGGGAGGAGTGGAGAGGAGAGGGGAGGGGAGGTGGCTCTCCCTCCGTTCCAAACATGCTGTAAGGAAAAGATGGAATGGTCATCACGATGACCTTGTAGGGCTCCTCTTTGGTTGAATCCATTAAGAATCATTATAGCCAATCACACTCATACTGTGTTAATATATATACCTTTTGAGCCTATAATACCCATTGCTGCACCTTCAGTTTTTCCAAATCCCCACTCTTGACGCTAAATATGGGATATCTATGTTCTCCTATTAACATTATTTCTAGGATATTTTCTTATGCAACTATTCTTTGTAATAATGTATCCTTTGATCAAAGTAAAAACAAATTCATGCCAACTGCAACTAAGAATGAGATCAGTAGGTAAAATCAGCCGTATATAGAAGAGCTTGACCCTAATTAAGCACGGCACCAACTGAAAATGTTGGAAGAAAAACTGAAAGTAGAAGTTGAATGCATTTCCATAAAAAGCCAAGAGGAAATATTTATATATCATTACCATATCTTCCTGCTGATGCTGCTTGAACTCTTGGATCCTCAGTGGCTGCATATAAAGCGGAGGCAGGGGTTTGATAGTTCAAATGCTGATGAGAAGACCTTTGAGAACCACTGTTGGATTTAGAAGCTGAAGTACTTGTACCACCTACACACTCAAGCACCAAAATTACAACGTAGGCTGGAAGGCAGTAAAAAAATTAATGATATTATAACAACACTAAATTATAAATAAATATTGAGGGAGGAATGTGGCAATACCATGACAAGTAGACAAACAAATAAATAAATGATTCTTCCCTTAGGATCATTAACCCATATGTCTATAGAAAACCAAATAAAAAGCGCATATGAAATCTAGATACCAGGAATTGTACTGATGGACCACTACTACTACTTTGATTGTACAATGTGCAGAAGGCCCAAAAACATACAAGTCAATAAATTTTTGTTTTAGCAAAATCTCCAAGACTCAAACCCCATGTATTATTAAATTTATTTCAAGCTATCTATGGTAGCAATTTTTCTTCAAATCTCCTGATTTTAATCATCAAATCCAAATGCAACCTAGCTAAAAATTCCATACCCAAGAACCACCAAAACCATTTTGTCAAGATTCAACTACTAACCACTGTGAGATGATTGGGATTCACTTGTCTGTGAAAGAGCCTTTTCCTCTTCAGCAAGCTGATATTCATAATATTTGTAATCTGCGCAACTTTCATCAAATAGAAATCTGCAGAAGAATATATAACACCACGCATTAGAAATTTCTTAATGTATCTGTGGGGAGGGAGCATAGCCAACACCAAAAAGTTGAAAATTAAATAACCCCCTGTATAAATGACAAAATTATATAATATGACCTAATAGAAATGGGAAAACAGCCACACAAAGGACCTCAACAGAGACAACAGAGAGCATAAACTAATAAATAACCCATAATAAGCTTCAATTGTCATTAAGGAACTCACTTAAAAGGGGTATCTCCAGGATTCTTTTGACGTGTAACATGCTCAAATTGCCTTCCATGTTTGGCCACAAAACTTGCTAATTTGTCAGCAACTTTCTTCACTGTAGGATCACTTGGAGAAGGTGGTGCTGCATATCACTTATAAACTGATTAATACCGAGAGCATGAACAAGGTTATGCAAATTACTCTTGTAGCAGGCTTGCCACATATTCCAAATCTTTCATTGAACATCTCTTTCCACCAATGTTGATAGGTATTTAAGGTATAAGCTGCAGTCATGAGACAAGAAATATTCAAGAATGTTTTGTCCTCTTCATCCATACCACTTCAAGAGTAGAGACATACACCCATATCATTTCCTCGATAAAAGTGTACCCAATGAAAAGGATGAAGCTTATTTACAAGAATAACCATAAATGTAAAAGACCAAAGGATCAAAAAGTTTTGAAAAGGCTATGCACAAGACCTACAATTTTGAAGATGGTTAACCAAAAAGAGAAAAGAAACTACTTTGATTGGCAGAGGAAAGGGAAGGAGTAAACTTTAGTTTGCCTCTACCTAAAACATTTCCTAGGAATTCAAAAGAGCATGAAGAGAATCAAATATGAGTTCTACATATTATAATCCCAGGCCCACTCCAAAACAAATTAGGTACAACTAGGACATACAAACACCTCAGCAACAAACCCTACTTATTCTTCCTCCAATTTCCCCTACTTTACCCCTCCCCCACCCCCAAAACAAGTTATAAAATACAAACAAAAACTATTCTCTTCCATTTCCCTACTTTCACTCTTTCTAAAATTTTGTAAGGTGGCCACTGCTTATCAAACTTTACAATAATAACTATAAATGTAAAAGGATGAAGCTCATTTACAAGAATAACTATAAATGTAAAAGACCAAAGGATCAAACAGTTTTGAAAAGGCTATGCACAATACCTACAATTTTGAAGATGGTTAACCAAAAATAGAAAAGAAACTACTTCGATTGGCAGAGGAAAGGGAAGAAGCAAACTCTAGTTAGCCTCTACCTAAAACATTTCCTAGGAGTTCAAAAGAGCATGAAGAGAATCAAATATGAGTTCTACATATTACCATCCCAGGCCCACTCCAAAACAAATTAGGTACAACTAGGACATACAAACACCTCAGCAATAAACCCTACTTATTCTTCCTCCAACTTCTCCTACTTTACCCCTCCCCCACCCCCAAAAAAAGTCATAAAAATAAAAACAAAATCAATTCTCTTCCATTTCCCTACTTTCACTCTTTCTAAAATTTTGTAAGGTGGCCACTGCTTATCAAACTTTAATTTCATCAAGAACCATGAATGGACCATAAAGTGCCTTAAAATTGGTAAACAACGCAAAATGAACCTTCTACTAGAGGGGAGTACCAACTTCAGACGAAAATACAATGCAATCATAGTAGTTGAGAAATGACAACCAAAAGTAAAAAGAAAATGGTACTGAGAATGCTTTTCCATCCGTCATAGCTTTATATCATATGACAAATGGAAAAATCAAGATGCATTGTTAACATCATGAAAAAGATGGCCACTTGAAAGTTCAGGAAAAAAAGTAAGTTCCATAACAAAGCCAACAACTTATCAAAACAAATAACAAACTAATAAAAGGGAAAGAGAAAGAAAAGATAAGATAAATTCACATGGCAGCTACTTAGACAAATTCAATACTTAAAAATTAAGACTGTAGAAATATTGAAGTTAGACTTATCCCAAAAAAAAAGAAGAAAGAAAAAATGAATTTAGCAGATGGATCTATTTTGTACTCATGCTATGGAATGATACAGAAAAGATTTGCATCATCCCTTCATAAAATGAAGTTTAAAAAACATGCGCACTTCTAGAACTATAAAAAAGGCTATTGAAACAAAAAACTAACAACAAATAGTGGCAATATTTTCCTAATTCTGTTCCTCAGTAAATCAAAATACCAAAAGATCTGCAGACCTTCTATAGCAACCTAACAAAATAAAATAATCATTGTGTATTCAGTAATTACCAACATCCACTTGTCTTGATGAATGTTCGGAAGCATCTGAGTGATCTAACTTTAGTCGTTTCGTTGGTGCATCGGCTGAAACTTTACCAGCATCTGTTTCATCTTCATCCTCATCTGCTAGCTTAACAGGAGGTGCCACAATCTTTGACTTTTGTTTCAAGCTGAAAGCAAGTTTTCCACCTGAAGAAGTTTGGGGTTTCTTCTGTGTATCATTGGTCTTATCCACACTTGTTCTACTAATGGTAGAATTAGCCATCAATGACCCTGATTTAATTTTGATCGGTTTAGACTCCTCTAGTTTGGCACTCTTCTCCTTTTCCTTCTCTTGTTGAAGCTGTTTGAACCTCTCCATGAATGAACCATCATTAACAAAGAGACTAGGAGGTACTCCTTTGTCCATTGGCAAAGAACCAAGTATGCCTAGGACGTGTACACCAGGTAAACTGTTCGACAAACAAGCTTCCAAGCTATTTAGAAAATGAACTGGAACTTTAGCTCCAGTCTTTCTAATTTGTGAAGGTGAAACAGTTCTTAATCAACTAATGATAGCATATGTCAACAGGAAAAATAAATAAATAGTTCAAATGAAAGGGTGCAATGTATGGTTAACCAACAATAAAAATCGTCACCCACAAACACCAAAATCACAACATTGAGAGCAGTGGAGTGCATTTCTTTTTTCTTTTTCTTTTTTAAATACAAGATTTAAATTAACAATCCAAAAACTTCAACCAAAAAAAAAAAAAAAAAAAACATAGTTGCATGTTATATGTGAAAGTTAAAAGCAATAAACAGATTCTGATAGCCTATCTACTAAGCAATTTTCCATAAAATACAAATCATAACTAGTTAACTACAATAAAATTGTCCCATATAACCTATAAAGAAGAAACAAAACCAACTTCCAAGTTACAAACTACCATAATATAATACTGAGATTGAAGCTGACTCATGCATAGCAACTGTAAAAAAGGGGAAAAGAGATGGCAACTACAATGCACATTATGTACTACTCCCTTTCCTTCTATCGCCATCTAAGGCCCACAATAAGCAGATTGCATAAAGCCAAGAGCCTTGTAGGCGTAGCTCAACTGACACATCCTGGTATTTCCAAAAGAGATGTCCAGGGTTCAAATTCCCTCACCCCCAACTAATGAATAGTCAGATAGCATAAAAACGCAGTTCTAATACTGTCCAACTTATCCAAAACTAATGCCCAAGCAATACAGGGAAAATTGCACATTATGCACCATTGCAAAACCTTAGATAAACCCCATATTCCATTTATCCAAAACTATATATTTCCTATTCTGTACAATTTTAGCTCTAAATATAGAACAAATATCTCCAACATCTCAAAAAAAATCCCTAAATCTAGGTAAAAGAAAAGCTTTTACTTTCATTCAAAAATACACCATTCAATTGTATTAAAATTTAATCTTTTTACGCTTCAAATTTGTTTGAATACCCCAAACAACAAAACTTTCATACAATTTCTGCGCCAGATTCAGCTGAATAGAATTCCAAGCATTTCAATCATTCAAACACAAACCCTATCGACCCCAAAAACCCAATAACAACTCGTCAAATTTAGCAATACCCAATCACTAACCACAAACACTGATTAATTTCACTACTTTTTCATAACCCAATATTCAAAATCCCTGAAAAGCTTGTAATCAATAAAAGCTCATGCAAATCGAAGCCCAAAATCCAAACCCTAAGAAACACAAACACCTCCAATGCAAACCAAATCAAAGTGCCACAACAAACACAAAAACGAAACGATTTCTATCAAAATTGACTCACTTTAATCCGAAGATGTTCGCGTTGAAAATCGATTCGATCTCAGATCGCTAACCGATCGGCTTCGATTTGCGAAAATTTTCTCGTTTGCCCTAATTTCGGATTTTGGGAATGGAATTTTTTTTAGAAGCTAGAGGACGATAAAGCACGACTGGCTTATTTATAGGGTCGGTAAAAGCGCGGTGTAGATTCACGGTTTTATATTTATATATGACTTTTTTGACGGTTATAAATATTTAAAGTAAATTATCCTTAAAAATAAAATAAAATAAAAAAAGCTTCTTTTTTTTTTTTTTTTTTTGCAAATTAAAGAAGTCTAGTGAATGAGTGATACAATATATCTTTTATAATTTTTTGATATATATTGAGGTAGTATATTTTGATTAGTGTATAATAAAATTTGTGTTAATAGTGAACCTATGGAAAATAATAAATCTTCTATACAACAGTACTATTTAAGGGGTTTCTTCTGTTTTCTATACTATTATTTAAGGGGTTTCTTTTGCTTGAGATCCTCATTTTTTTTGTTTAAAAATGTCCCTACACACCTATGTTTAAGTAGAGATAAAACTAAAGGATAATTTGGTAAAAATACAACTCTAACTCCCACTAAAACATTACCTAAAAAATAGGGTTACTTTCCTATTAATTTTCAAATTACTTTATCCATTTATAAATTATATATAAAAAAAAATAAAAATTATATATAAAAAAATAAAGACACGTACTTTTTTTTTGCTATAAAATAGGACTACTAAACCCAAAAAAAAAACCTCATCGTACGCGCAAAGCACATGTGATGAGGCTAGTAAAAATTTAAGATAAATTATTCTTTAAAAAAAATAACAAAAAATAAAGCACTTTAAGTGTATTGCATTTTTTTCTTTTTTCTTTTTTTTTTTTTTGCAAATTAAAGAAGCCTAATGAATGAGTGATACAATACATTTTTATAATTTTCTGATATATATTGAGGTAGTATATTTTGATTAGTGTATAATAAAATTTTGTGTTAATAGTGAACCCAAGGAAAATAATAAATCTTTGATTTCAATTTATCAGATTTCATTAATATATATATATATATGAATATATATATACACACACAACTTATCACATTAGTAAGTTACGAACATTTTTTAATGTCTTTTTTATTTCAAAATCATTGTTAATTACAAATGCAACTGAAAGTTAAAGTTTACATTAATAATTACCTTGCTGATTATAAAAAAATAATAATAATAGTCGTTGTGCATTTTCCTCTTTTAAAATAGTTGGCTAGCATTTTATTATAATTTTCTTCAATTCAAAAGGTAAAAGGTTTTGATTTTACACTCTCTCTTGGAAAACCAAGGTCAAGTTGAGGATGAAGTATACCCTCGTACGGGTATATAAGTCCTCACCCTTACAGTTGAGTGGGACCCACCAACTATGAGGGAGATGACTCATATAGACATGTCAAATTAAGAAGGTTTTCAAGCTCATTGTCAAGAACCATCAACAATAAAACCACCACAGGGGTGTCAATGTTCGACTCAACCCACGAACACGACACAAACCTAACACGGGTTTTTGCGGGTTAGGCTTTAATGGATTTGGGTCATAAACGGGTCGACTCAAAAGCGACATGAAAAGAAATGTGTTATAAGCGGGTCAACCCGCATAACCCGCAATAAACACATTTGACACACCAATTTATTTGTGTCAACTCGAAATGACCCACTTAACACAACCCATTTAACTTGTATAAAAAATAAATATTCATTTTATTTTAGAGTTGTCAAATACCTTTTATATCCAACATATATTTTAAATTTTAAAAAAAAAGTTAGTAATTACAAAAACTTACAAGGGATATAATTGAAAATTGAAACTTTGCAAACCCTAAATCTCTAAACCCTACAAACCTTAAGTCTCTAAACCTTCTTATAAATATCTAATTTTATTTATTTATTTCAGCTGTACTACTCACTCTACTATCTTATAGTCTTACGCCCAATTCTCAAACTCAAAGTCTCAAACCGGTTATTGCTCTCTCTCTCTCTCTAATGTGTTTACTAAGAAAACCATTTTTTTGGTATTTCAAAATTCTGTAGTAATTTTTTCTACATAATGTTTTTGTTCTATAAACTTTAGTCTACTGTTTACTCCAATTCTTTCAATATTGATACTTATTTCTAAATGAATGTTATATTTTTGTTGAATTATATTATTTTGAATGTGGGTTGAAGACTTGAAGTGTATGCACTGTTTTTGGGATGTAAAAAAAATGATTTCTAGATAGATGTTATATTTAATATTACGTAGGTTGAAATGGGTTGTGTTACATTCGTGTCAAGCCAACACAACTCGTTTATTAAGCATGTCAAATAGGTTGGATTAGGTCAACTCGCCTTATTAATAAGTTGGGTTAGGGTTAAAGGATCATGACACGATTATTAAATGGGTTAGATTAGGGTTGAGCCATTTAGTCGAATACCCCTACCTCGACACGACACGAACTTGATACACTAACCCGAATTGACACCCCTACACCACACCTTCATCATAGACCACCATCAATCCACCCCTGAAGTAGAAACACCTTCAACCACCACACAAAAACATATGCAACTACCGATAACTATCAATCGACTCTCTTAAGACCCTCACACTAGTGAACTTACTGTCCTTGTTCATGTGTGTTAATGTCACTTGTCAAGTTTGCTAATGCTAGATGCCACCTCATGTGCAAAAACTCATGTTTAACAAAACTCTCGTGTCTCTTCACAACCAAAACCCTATAATGCTCCACAAGAAACTCTTTCAAGGCCGCTAAGGTTAATGTGGGTCGATTGGAGAGTGGATTTTTTTTTCTAGGTTGGTGCAGGTTTAATAAGGAAATTAGATTAGTGTAATCTGGATTTTGTGTCTTGAATTGTAAATGTGTAATGAATAAAGAAATAAGAAACATATAATATTAATAATCATGAAATAAAGATGAGTAGAGAGGCTAATGTAGGTTTACATGAATGGTGGATTAATTAAAATAGAATAAGTGGAGTTTGTAGGTTAGATTTAACAAAAACCCTACTAAGCTTGATGATAAATTTCTTATTGGATGAAAAATATATGGTAAAAATGCAAAACTGATCCTCTAACTTTCACATTTTTTTCATTTCAGTCCTATGACTTTTAGTTTTGTTAATTCAGTCTTCTAACTTTCAATTTTTGTCAACTCAGGCTCCTTTACAGTTCAGTTAGTGCTGTTGTTAGAACCACTGAAACAACGCCATTTTGTGTGTGTGTGTGTGTGTGTGTGTGTGTGTTTAAATTCGGAATTAAAAGAAAATGAGAAAAATCTGGAAAAAAAAAAAAAAAAACGTTAGGATGTGTTTGGTAAAATAGTTTGAAAATTGTTGTTTATAGTTTTTTGAAATACGTGTAAGTGAAAATGTGTGTGAAAATGTGTGTAATATTGTTTAAAATGTGAAAATGTGAGTTTGAACTCACACCCAAATCCCTTACTCTTGTAACTTTGAGAGAGAAAGAGAGAGAGACTAAGTTCACCAGCTGCTCTCCTCGCCGCCCCTTGCTATACCTCGCTGCTCTACTCAAGTGGCAGTGAGCGTTCATCAATGGCAAACGAGTACTCATGAACTCATCCAACACAAACACAAGACTCGGCTACTCCTCCTAACACCTTTTAATCTCAGCTGTCGAGCTCAACTTCTCCGAAAATTGTACGGTATTAATGATCTTCTTAAGTGCATTCAAGTCTTCATTGCATTTCTCCAATGCCATGAGCAACTTCCTTCTCTTCTCTGCAACTTATTCTGGCACCATCGTCATCGTTGTCGGCATAGCTTCCAAACTCATTAGGCGCGCCACCAATGCTGGCAGAGTTCGGAAGTTTTGAGTCGAGTTTACGGAGTTTGACCGTTGTATCTCCCTCAGAAGTGTAGGGCTTCTGGGCACGTTGCAAGAGAGTCTTCTGAGATCATTGGTGGGTTTGATGTCTTTTTGTTTTTTGTTTTGTGGTTGCATTAATGATGGGGAACCTCTTGGTTTTGTGGTTCCCCTTAATGTTTTTTTTTTTAATTCCGTATTAAAAAAAAAAAACACATGTAAAATGTCATTTCAGTGATTCTAACGGCAACACTAACTGAGTTGTAACAGAACCTTGAATTGACAAAAATTGAAAGTTAAATGACTGAATTGACAAAACTAAAGTGTAGGGCTTCTGGGCATGTCGCAAGAGAGTCTTCTGAGATCATTGGTGGGTTTGATGTCTTTTTGTTTTTTGTATTGTGGTTGCATTGATGATGGGGAAGCCTCTTGGTTTTGTGGTTCCCCTTAATGTTTTTTTTTTTTTTTTTAATTCCGTATTAAAAAAAAAAAACACATGCGAATCGTCATTTCAGTGATTCTAACGGCAACACTAATTGAGTTATAACAGAACCTTGAATTGACAAAAATTAAAAATTAAAGGACTGAATTGATAAAACTTAAAGGTAGAAAATTGAAGAAAAAAAAAAAAAAAGTGAAAGTTAGAGGGTGTATTTTTGCCTAAATATTTTCAATGGAGAGAAGCTAAAATATTTGTGATAAAGCCCCCTTCCTTAATTTTAATTTTAAAAAAAAATGCTCTTTGTCTATCTTATTAAAAATAAAATAAAATAAAATTGAGGACTAACCAAAAAAAAAAATTATAGGACTTAAGACTTTAGTTCTATCTACACGTTACACAAGAAGAACACGAGGATAATAGAATGAGAGCAGCAAGAAGTAGAGGAAGAAAGGAACTCAAACAAAGCTAGCTATAGCTAAACATGGACACAGCAAATCTCCTAAAACCGCTAAATCATATAACCCCATTTCATTTTCTCTCCAGAGCTCTTCCCTTTCGCTCTTTCCACTTCGCCCACTTCAAACTCAAACTCAAGCACAAGCATCTCCACCTCTCTCTCTCCACCCCTACCTTCTGCTCTCTCTGTAGTCTCTCTCTCTCTCATTTTTTCTATATATATGTGCACCCATGTATGTTTATATGTATGTATATTTGTATATACTGTTGTTGATTAAATTGGGTGTTGTACTATATGTGTTGTTATGATGGTGCAGCGGAGAGAGGAAATGGGAGTTCTTTACCTTGTGGGATTGGTGAGGCAGTGAGCCAGGTTTCAACAAGAAAGCTTCTTCAAGTTGTATTGGTTTCACCTCAGGTACCCAGAAGGAGTTGCCAATGGACACATGTTAAAAGGAGTTATAAATATTCAATTTTTGTGCTTTGAAGTACTTGTCAATAATTCCTTAGTTTATATACACAAATTTCATTGTGGCTGTGTGTGCGCTTTCTTCATATTTGTGCATAATTTGAATTTACATTTTGAAAAATGTATAAGAGCATAGTTTAGTAAAGTATGAAAAGTACATTCGTTAACAAAGGGCAGGATAAAAAATTTACTGTGAGAAGAGGAAAATAGTGCATTAATGTGTTTTAAGGGATGCCGTGGTTATTAAAGTTTTTAAGCTTTGAAGAGATGAGTAAAATGTGCTCGCTGCTCAGAAGATTAGTCTATTAGCTGCTGTGTGTGCTGGTTTGTCTTGCCAGATTTTGTAATTGCTGGCAGTGTTTGCCAGAGTTTGTGATATTTTAGAAGTTTTGTTTTGGTTCATTTGTTCTGCAGTCTGATTACTACTCAGACTGCTTTGTATTGAGTCATTTGACTCTGGATTCTGTACTGTATTTCTTTTGATCAATAGTATTTCTTATTCATCAAAAAAAAAAAAAAAAAAGTCTTAAAAAGCTACATCTTTACATTTATGTTATTTATATATAATGTATTTGTGATACCCTGAATTGAATTGTATTGTATGAGTATATGTTGTGCGTGTGTGTATTGAGTCCTGCATCAAACATATAATGGGTCAATCTAGGCTATATAAGTAATTACGGGGTGTTCCAACAGTAGTCCTTTAAGCCTTTTAGGCATATAGAACAAATGCTTAGCTAGCAAATCCTAAGGTTGTGACAATACTTATTGAAGGATAGTATAAGTTATGGTAGCACTAAAAGTATCTAATTGTCAAATAAGAGGTTTGTATTTATTCTGCTTTAGTTGAGTACATAGTTTGTATGACCCTTTTTTTATGTGATCTTATTGGGTACCCATGATGAAGTTTTCCTCTGCAGAAGTTTGGGCATATTCAGGTTATGTTGTGCTTTTATGGGTGAATTGAGTAGACAGACAACTGTTTTTATTATATATATATATATATAAATAAATAAAAAAAAGGTTTGTGGTATTATTGTATATTTATTAGTGTATTATGTATTCAAACATAAAAAGTATCAAATTTATAGGTAGTACAGGAAATTGCAAATGTTTTGGATAGTGAAGTAAAGTTCTTTAAGTGGTAAACTGGTAATAATAGTTTCACATGAGGTGCCAAATATAAGTTCAAGTAGCACCAAATGTTCCAAATTATTAATGAATCATCTTGTACTTATCTTTGTTTCACTCAAGTGTAGGCTGTGGGAGAAGAAAAAAGGATTTTGCAGAATAATCTTTAGACAAGTTTAAGAATGGGTGTGAAGTCGAGAACAATATTTTAACCAGGATTTTTTTTAAATAAAAAAAAATGTTATCAATTGAACAGGATTTGAAGAGTTTGTGATTGTAGTAAACTAATCATTATTAGTATAACTGTATAAGCAGTACTTTACATGTGAATATCAGGTTCAAGTTTTTTAGCTACATTGGATGCTATTGGTGGCTGATGACTTGATATTTGTTGTTGTAAAATTGTTAGAGTAAAAATGAAGGTGTATTGATAGTAATGCCTAGTTCTTAGTTTGAATTCTCAGTATTTACTGCGCGTTAATTTGTATCCATTGTGTCAAAGATGGTTAGTGATTTCACGTCTATAGGTGGTGCCATGTTGAGTTTGTTAATTACTCCCAAGTGAGTTAACAAGTGTATCCTGTACATGGGAGTTTAATATATAGTACCATACTAAAAAATTTTTGTTAGATAATTAAAGTTTGAAAGACCATGGTGTGTCACTTTTCCTTCTTCTCATTAATTTCTCCAAATTGTGGAGAACAATATTTTGGGTATTCCAGACTTTGGTGACTCCAAAATCATAATTTCTCAATGTTTTCTTTTGGGTTGCAGACAACCTCATTTTCTCAAGGCCGGTACTGAGATTTCTATTGTCATTGGCAGATTCCTGGAAACACAGGTTGTATTGCCAGAACATGCGCTGCATCAGCTGTTGGGCTACACCTAGTTGGGGTAGATACTGCCAGTTTGAGTTCCATTATTATTTTTGTTTGTATAAGCAGGAAGATTAAATTGTTTTATACTGCCCCTTCATGATAAAAGTTGCTAATGACTCTTGTTGAACATGCTTCTTTTCTTCTTCAGCCATTAGGATTTCAGGTGGATGATGTGAAGCTAAAGCGTGCAGGGTTGGATTATTGGCCGTATCCAAGAGTATCTGTTCTATTTGTTATTTCTTCTATGAATTTTCTTTACTTGAGCTAATCTTTCTGTCACATATAAAAATTTAGTTGTAGCATTTTAAATAACTGATATTGGTATGCGAACCAAAAGTATAACCATTTTTTCCTGCCTTGAGGTTATAAAATAGTACTGAGCTAATTTTTTCACAACCTGGAAAGTTACTTTTTCTAGGAAGTATATGCTTGCCTTGCACTCTTACCTTTCATGCCAACTTGAGATTCAATAGTTTGAACTTGTTTGATTGACAGGATTCACTCATGGCTTGTTGCAGAACGGTTTTTTTTTACAACAGCTTTACATAATATTTTATATCATCAAGTCCTAATACTTACTGTTTTCAACAACTAACTCTCAACATTAGATATGTGGTTGTTAAAGTTCATGATTCATGGATGGAGTTTCAAGACTATTTCAGGCAACAGGTTCTTTTTTTATTTTTAAATTCCTAAGATGAGATTCAGCAACCTTTCTCTAGCTTTCTGCTTTATGATACAGGATGGGGAAAAGCGGTTGCTTGCGTTTACCAAAAGAGGAACAGCAATTCATTCGGTAAGTTGCCAACTTTCCTTTTTCTATTTTGCTCTATACCTATATGTGTCACTCCATTATTCTAAGATTTATTTATGATGTGAAAGCTTGAATACCTCAGTTAGAGTCCCTGAATGGCATGTTGATTTTCTCATAGAAACCCGACTTGAACTCTGAACTATTTGTATGTGCTGATCACTGGTTAACTGACTTTGGGGTTATGGATCTTAGGTTTAATGAAACCAAATAGAAATATAAATGCCAATGGTTGTTGGACCAAATAGCATTCCTTCTTTTTTCATAAAAAAGTGGTGGAAGTTTAGTTCATGGGGTTCAGCCCACTATAGCATGAGTTGGATTTGCCTATCAAACATAAAAGGTAGAGTCATAAATGAAAAAGGCATGCAATGTAAATGAATAGGGGGTTGTGTAAATTACAATTATAAGTTTGAAAAAACCATAACTATAATGCATGTTACATGTTGATATTTAATCAATGCAATAGTGAGAGTGAGAGATACAAAATGCCAAGACATTTGGAGCTCATTCAAGGAAGAAAAACTAGAAATCTTAAGTAACTAAGGCAAGTTGAGGACCCTGAGGTTATAGAGTTATAGCTTGCATTTTTTCTATCAACCTTGGTGCCAAGACAGCTATCTATAAAAGGGTTTCCCACTTTCTTAGGGGCATCAACAGCCAATAGTACAGAAACAATTGCCTGTAGAAGCCATTGGTGGCCCAAGTTTAGGAGTTAATGCATGGAGATTGACATGTCTTTCATAGCTGGCTTCTGAACTTTGGAGAAATGGGTGAGATGTGGTATCATCATGAGGACACTTCCTTTGTATTATCATGTAGTTTTCTGAAATGTAGTGAAACTAGTACAGACCTTGACCTTTCTCTCTATTATCATGTCATTCTCTATATGATTTTCTTAATCAATCACGTGAAAATGATTTACCATGATTTTCTTAATCATTCTCTATACTTCCGTTCCTCATAATTTTGATGATGCATGAGCCACTCCTCTATATTTAGTACTCTGGCAGAATTTGCGAGATAATTCATGTTACTTCAATATCTTTCAAAATGGCACACCGTTAAAAGTATATAAATATGTTCAGGGGACATTTTAATGATCTAATCATTGTGGGTTTTTTGTTTAGATTTCTTTTTTTTTATTGGAAATTTGCATGATACAGTTTAGTAACTCGGGTTACATCATTCAGCTTCGTATTAAATGGAATGTCTTTAGATTTGAACATCATCAATTCTATTTTTGCAGGACTTTTCATACAGAAGCGGTGATTATCTCATATTTGGCTCAGAAACTAGTGGCCTACCTCCTGAAGCTCTGCTGGACTGCAAAAGTGAAACCTTTGGCGGGGGTACTATTCGGATTCCAATGGTTGAAACCTACGTTAGATGTCTAAATCTCTCTGTAAGTGTTGGCATCGCTTTGTATGAAGCTTCCAGACAGCTAAACTATGAACAACTTCAAATCCCATCCGAAAATTGTATGGATACAGAACAATCTCAATCATTTATTACTGAGGATATATTTGCTTAATTCAATGGTAGCAGGTTTCATAGTTTATTGGAACCTTGAACTTCATCCAATGGAGATTGCATTTATGGAAGAAGTATAGACTATAGACTGCAGTGTTCATTCATTCATAGACAGGACAAGATTATTGTAGGACTATTTGATCCTTTTGAGTTTTATTGTGATTGTATGACATTTAAAATCCTGAAAGATATCTTGCAGAATAAGAGTCTTTTGTTGTTGACAGTTAACTCATTAAAAATATGATTTGGAAATAGGGAATGGAATTGAGTGTTTGCTAGCCTACAGAAAGAGGGTGAAGGATGTTATTCCATTAATCAAATGCCTGTTAATGGGTTTTATTTGATTTGACCTTCCATCTATTTCCAACAGTCCTAAACAACCAGCTTTACCAAGTTGGGGACCCAAGTTGTTTGGCCCAAAAAGAGTTATTGGGCCAGTTTAGATTCATGCATGACCTCATTCATCTCTTTTTTTTTTTTTTTTTTTTTTTTGACATCCAACGATAGACCTCATTCATCTCTTACTAGAACCAAAACAGGAACACACACAAAAACATATTAAAAGAGCAGGAAGTCTATCAAGAGCTCTGTTTCCTAATGTTTTTTCTGGAGATATTTAGACTTCAAATCTCTTTCACCCCTAACCCTCAAATTATCAAAAAATAGCAATAAGTCGTTGAGATGACATATTGTGATTGGTATATAATAAAAATAATATTTGTGGTAGCGGATTATTTAAAAAGTGATGTTGTATGAATGATCTTGACATCTTAGTAAAATAAGATGTCAAATGTGAAAAGCTGAGAAAGAATATAATGCACTAATTATTTGTCTTTTGACTCAACATACACTATTGACATTTTTTGAGTTGTAGTGACATTGCTTGAGGCTTGAGAGTGAGACCTTTCAAGACAACCCCAATTGCCTATTTAGCTAAGGGTTACGTTTCTCTTTTTATAAGATAAGGTTTTCAGTTTAATATATCAAATTAAAAAAATATATACAACAAGAAGAAGACAATTATCTTTTGTGTGATCTATTAGAATAATCGTTTGGTGATAAATATTAAAATAATACTAATCCTTCATGTGTCTGCAAAGCTAAACTATTCTCAATCTTGTATTAAAACTTGAAAAGATTTGTTGATATTCGTTGTACACAACTTCTAATTGAGTCCACCGACATGTAAAGTTTCAACTATTTAATTATTAGTATTTTTTTTTGGCTGAATATTTAATTATTAGTAATTAAATTTTTTAGAACAAGTCTATTTTATACAAAAATAAATCTTTTGCCTTTGTCCCCTCACCACCAAATAAATTAATAATGATAGGAAAAAAATAAAGGAAAACAAGGACACTAAACACATGAGAGGTTTTGTCGTTTTGACTCATCCACGTGAGGACTTTGAATGATGTTTTGATGTAGATAACAAAAGTCCCATATTTTCTTCTCGAAGGATCATCATTACTTAAATGTTAGTGACCCTTTTTTTTTTTTGGTTTTTTTTTATATAATTTATTAAAATGATAAGTTGTGATTCACGTAATATACTATTATTTTTATTGGACTCATAATTGATATCATATTTATTATATACTAATAACTACAACATATCACCTTGACAATTTTTATTTTTTTTTCCCTTTTTAAAGGCGAAAATTCTAGAGAACAAAGAAAGGCCCATATTTTTCTTGAAAATTATTTCCAAGAAGCAACACTTTTGGCTATGACAATAGCATTGAGGACAATACTAACCATGATAATTATAACTACAAGTCTTGGGAAAATTCTGTTATAAACCATGAATTTAGCAAACAAAATTATTATTATTATTATTTTGGTAATAGGGAAATTTGATAAATAAACCACAAGAGTTATTGCCATAGAAACATAAACGATTGCAACCAAGACCAATAAGGTCATATAACAAAAGTAAGGACGGCTCTGCAAGAGGTGTCCTAAATAACAAAATCTTGTTGATGGTGGACAACTATTTGGTTCATTAAATTCTTGCAATCATCAATTATCGGACCATAGGGGTGGTAATTTTTATCCATATCCATGAACCCACCTAATTTGAATAAGTCTTACCCCAACCGATTTAAATATTTGGGTTAAATGGGTAAAGACCCATTAGGTTTTAATTATATGGGTCTTAATGGATAAACCCACTAATACCCACTAAAACCCATCTAAAATTTAAATAAACAACATAGAATCTAAATTTCTAAAAAATGACCAAAATAACATTGAAACTCAAAAATGACCAAAATACCCCCCGAAACCCTAAAAATGACCAAAATACCCCCGAAACCTAAAAATGACCAAAATACCCCTGAAACCTAAAAATGACCAAAATACCCCAAAACCTAAAAATTACCAAAATACTTGTAAAATCCAAAAAATGACCAAAATACCCCAAAACCCAAAAAATGACCAAAATACCTCATATTGCTAGATAGGCATCTATGACATAATTCTTACAAAAATGAGAATGCACAACTATTCTTTATATTCAGCATTAGGTGACAAGCTCTTAATGCACATTACACAGTGAGAATTGAAAATCACTGGACCAAATGATGGAGATCCCAACATAGGAGTTGAACCACAAGAATTTCTTGGCTTGCTTCATTTGCCTGTGACAAGAGCATTATCACTAATGTCACCATCATAAATACAGGGTATGATACTTGGAGCATCAAACAGATGTACTTATCAAAAAAAAAAAAAACAAATTAAAGACATGGAGGATTTATGTAATTTTCTTCAATTATATTAAGGATATACAATAGAATCTATATTAGTTTTCAATAGTCACAAGAGTTGATAAAAGAAAATAACAATGTGGGGAATTTCATTTAAATTAGAGTCCCACCTATTGTAAGTTAGAAACAATATATATTTCAGTTTCTTAAGAAATTAGATATGGAAGTAAACCAACCAGAAGATCAAGGCTAATGATTAGCCTCAGGAGCTTGAGTGTTGGCATTGAGACTATCATAGCCTCCACCTGTTGATGCCACTGGATTGGCTTGATACAATGGTGGTGTGAGCATAGGTGGTGCACCGTTGGAAGAGGTGGGTGCTGCTGTGCTTCCAGGAACTGTTGTGGCTACACTACCAGGAGGCCTTGGAATAGGATTTAATTGAGCAGGTAAGGGAGCACCAGGTGGAGCCATCATAGGTGCCATCGCCGGAGAAGGCATATAACCTGCCAAACCCAAGAGAATTATTTAACATAACACGTTGCTACATGCTTATGGACAAAGAAAAGTTTGCATTGCATGTCTTGAACATGGATCAAACATTGTGTACCAAGATCACACATTAAATATAAATCTGGAAGAGAACTAGCATCAAATTTATATTCCATGTGTGTGACAAAGGAGTTTAGGGTAGAACCATTTGATTGATGAAACCTAGTGATAATTTTTTAATGTAGTAAACATGCAGACACAAATCATAATAATCTGCCAATGTTCTTGTCTATCCACCATTTGATTGCTAAATATTGGGAACCTAATTAAAGATGGATAGCATACAGCAGCAAAAAGTTGGGAAGGGGACATGACCAACAGATCCTGGCTGGATCAGGGCAGGGATAGTGGCACCCAGTCCTAACCAGTTTAAAAAGGTTTGCTCATGGGAGGGAGCAATAGCATCCCAATTCAGTGATTTCCTCACTAGTTCACGCAAATAACAAAAGAAAGAAAACAGATGTGCACAATAATATCAACTAGTAGTGGCAAAAGCAATGCACCAAGTCAAAGAAAGATAGCAGGCACAGATGAAGCCAAACAATTCAAAATATGAAAATCTACATGCAAAATGTGCAAACGCAAGGATAAATGCAAAATGTGTTTCATTTTACCTGGAGCACCAAGGGGTCTTGGCAAAACAGGAGGCCTAATCCCTGGGAATGGTGAACTTCCAGGTAACTGGGTGCTACCAGGCATCGGCATTACAGGTGTAGGTAGAACAGGAAGGCGGGGCCTCTGAATCATTAGATGTTGATTGTAAGCAGCACCAACCTGCTGGAATGCTGCAGTTTGCCCAAGATGTTCCTTAATCCTTTGGTCAATGAAGTTTTGGGTTTGTGCCTCCTCAAATTGCTGATAGTATGACCTAACATTTGCCTATATTTATTAAAATAATTAGCATATAAATATAATTAAGCGAAAGAGAGAGAGAGAGAGAGAGAGAGAGAGAGAGAGATGTGAAGTACCTTATGTTTGTAACCTGCATTGTGCTGCTTTCTCACAGATGGCTGAGATAGAAAGACAATATCATCAGCAATATAAAAACATTCATTATGTCAATTTCTAGGAGCTGTAACTATGATATACAGGAAAAGGCACATTAACAATTTCAAACTTCAAAGGACATAGATACCAGTAAACCATGCAGATTTTTATAGTTAACACTTTTTATGAATAACATAAAATTTTATTAAACAAACACACAAATCCAAGGACACAGAGAATTCATAAGAGAAACACTAAAAACATAAAAATAAAAAATAAACAAGGCAATAAACAACAGTGAAGTGTTACTCTACCCTTTAAAAACTTTGTATCCATTGCACAAGCTCCTCTTTTTGCGGGATCTTGAACTGAGAGAGGTGGTTAGTAAGCAGTCATACCAACAACTTTTAAGGAACTAATTCCCAGACTTGAACCCTCAATGTATTGTTTGAATGGAGGACACTTGCCATCACACCAAGGTCCAGAGTCAGACTCTAAGCAATATTGTATGCTTGATATTTAAAAATCCTAAAATACTATTTACAACATCTTAAGTTTGAGGTTGTTTCTAAATCGGCCCCTTGACTATGAAAACTTTTAATTTACACTCTGGAGTACTACAATAATGTCAATGTGCCCTTTCTGTCAACATCCATTAGAATCTTGCAATTAACCCACACAAAAAAAGACATCATTTTCAGGAAGGTTAATGGCGAAAATGTGACGGACCATAACAGTAGGAGCACATTGATGTCATTATAATATTCGAGGGTGAAAATTGCAAGCTTTGAGACACTGACTTGAAAGCTACCACAAACTTAAAGAGCGTGTAAAGTGCATTTTTAGCATTTTGAAAATCATAAGAACCCAGAAGATCCCCACAACACAAGACTCACCAAATTGAGCTCCCACGTAAATAATAATAAGAATAACAGTTCAACTTCAATCTAAGACCTCGATCAAGTTCACAAAGATAAACCCATCCGCTACTAGTAAAAGACATCGTGTACAAGAAAAACCACACTTTTATCAACAAACAATACCAAACATATGAGGAGTCATTGCATTTGCATGATTTGGTTCAATATTGACATAAATCCTTAAACAGACATACATATAATCCAAATGCACCAAACAATTTAAGAGAGAGAGAGACTTACAGAATCGTGAGTCAAGTAAGTGTCACAGTAATCGCAGTAGTAGCGAGGCATGGCTGTGTTGAATTGAAACCCTAAGGTTCAGAGCATGGTTTTAAAAACCGGTACGGTGAAAGAATTGAAAAAGGAGCCAATTACCAATTTTATGGTAGTTTTATGGTTGAACCGGTAACATAATAAATAATTTAATTATTATTTATTTAAATTATATAAATAATTAAAAGCAAAACCCAGAAACAGATCAGCCCCAAAACCAAAATTTTAATAAGAGTCAAGCTGTTGGTCTTAGATTGAAGCAGCACTCAACATTTCTAGGCACAATAATAAACCACCACTAAATTTTTATCCATAAAATGTAAAACCCAGAACCAAAATATTAAACTTTTTAATCTTAGATTGAAGCAGCACCCAAAATTCCCAAGCACAATACTAAAACAGCACCAAAATCCATATATTATCTATACCAGTTAATTGAGGGCGTATAGGTAGAAGACTTAATTTTCCATTCTACAAGACAAGTAGCATAGTGTAAGCATCTTCATGTTTGTATAGCAATTAAAACTCCCAACCACCTATCTACCCTAAACTTTGAATCAAGCTGACTAATTTATTTTCCAACCGATATTTATTTTATCACAGCAGCCCTATTCTACTTCAATGTTAAAGGTTGTTTCAGTTTTCCAAAGAGAGGGTTATTGAGATTTTCAAAACCCTAAAAAAAAAAAAAAAAAGCAATTGAGCAATAGAGCTGTTGAACAAAGCTAATGAACGAAGTTGATACAAAGTGACAGAGAAAGAAAAAAGAAGAATCATACCGTGAGAAAAGAAGGAAGATGATCGTGTCGTGGGGAGGTCGGTGTGGGGAGGCCAGCGTGTGGAGGCCGGTGTGCGGAGGCCGGCGGCGGAAGGAAGATTTAGAGTGACTGTGGAGTCTGGTGTGTGGGAGTGAGGCCTATTTAATTTAAGTTTAATTAGATATTTAATTAGTTTAATGGGTTAATGGGCTTGATTATTTGCAAGGCCGGAGGCCTAATGCATTAATGCATTTGAAAGGCCTATTTTGATTGCAGGTTGCCCAATATATTTGCATGGCCGGCCCAATATGATTTTATATTATATATATAATATTATAATATAAAATATATTATATATTATTCAGTTCGATTTTGGCTTGTTCGGTGCATACATACCGGAAACTGAAACCGAAACCGAAACCGAAACTTTCAATTTGTGAGAAATAGAAACCGAAATTGAACCGCACCGAAATTTTGGACACAATTCAGTCAGTTTCATTCGATTTTTTCGATTCTTTGGTTTTATGCACACCCTTAGATAGGACTTTAGTCTTTAGGGTTTGTTTTTAGGTTCTTGACCAAAACGACGTAGTTTTAGGCTAGGAAAAGGACAAAAAATCCAACCGATCAGTAACTGATTCGACCATGCCCGTTCCCGATTCTCTAGTTGAACAGGCCGATTTACAAATTTTCCTGGTTCTTTTTTTTTTTTTTTCATTCATTAAGATATAACATGGTCTCTAGAACACTGTAATGCAGCATTTCAAAACAACCTTAAACGCAAAAACTAAAAAGCAAAGTTAGAATTCATCTTGCACCTCTAGTACTTTCTTTGTTTTCAAAAGTTTTTCAGGCATAAAGGAATATCAGATATTCTTCTTTCTACTTATTTTTTCGAATTAAATTAATTTAGTTTTCTTTATGTAGTATAAACAACATTAGTCATTTACTACTTCTATGTGTATCTCCAGGTGCCAATAATTGCTATTGCAGTGGGTAGCAGAGGTCTAATAAGCCAATTATTGGGTCATAAATTTGGTGGATTTTTAGTGTATGGATCTCTGGAAGGAAAATCAGTACTTGGGTTGCCAACTTTAGTCAACCTTAAACATGTTTACAAACTTGAATACTTGAACGCAAATACAAAAGTTTTTGGACTCATTTCAAATCTAGTAGATCATAGCAAGGGTCCTATTCTACACAACCTTGCCTTTAGACACACAGGATATAATGGAATTTACGTTCCCATGTTGGTCGATGATATCAAGGAATTCTTTAGAACCCATACGGGCACTAACTTCGTAGGTTTCAAGTATGCAGCCACTCTTTCATAAAAGAAAAAGAAGAGGAGCATCCCATTGCTTGTATTGTAAGGTTCTTTTGCAACTTGACTCCTTCAAAAAACTTGATCTAGTAGCTAAAGCAAAAATTGTTTGTCATAGGATATTTCTGATTACCCTCTAGTATAGTTAAAGAGTAAAAACTTTCTTCCATCATGCATTGTGCCATTTTAAAAAAGGCAACAAGGTTCACACTTCAAATGTTCATTGATCACCTATTATGTTAGATAACAAAGTCATTCAAGGGCAAGTAGGGAATTTGCGAAGTTAAAACTATATGCTTGATAAGCACTGCTAGTTGCTTCTCTTTCATAAATTTGTTTGTATTTAATGTTCTTTCAAAATTGTACAACGGGAAGCTCCTCTTTTCTAGACATCCGACAAAAGATAATCTCTTCTAATATCATCAAGAAGTCCCAAAGATCATCTCCTGTACAAGCATAGGCAACATTAAGTTAAATGGGCTAAGAAAAGAATTAATGCATAACTAAGGACACCATAATTATCTAACTTCAATCAAACTAAAAACTATTACTAGTTACATGAGATTAGAGATATGAACACATTAATACAGTGAACCATTTTAATTAAGAAATGATATTATTTAATACAATCAAAACATAGCGGCTCTTTATAAACAAATAAATAGATGCTCTACTTGTTCTCAATAAATTTATTTTATTTATATTAACATACAGAATAGGGACAGTTTGAATTTTAAGTCTAAGTACCAACACTAGGAAACAAGCTAGGAGCCTAGGTACTGCCCTTGGAGATGAACGTTTGGAAGCCTAAGCATGGAGGAATGGAGTTCAGTTAGAATTAATACATCTTTTAGAAAATCAGGGTGACAATACTTCTTCCCCCTCCTCAAGTAGACTTTTCCAAATTCAAATTCATTAATTAAATATAACATGTATTCATATTGTAGCCAGATCTCACACTACAAATTTTATCATCATCATCATCTCCAAGTTGTTCTAAACAGAACTTGTATTCATTGGCTACCAATTTGCACTTGGATTAATCAAAGTGCATTTCATAAAATATGTGTAATAATGGGTTCACCAATCCAACATCCATAGAGAGATCACAAGCTCTAACAAGATATGAGGCATTCCATGCAAAACATATACCAACACTATTTTTATCTCAAAACTCGTAGCATTTGTCCTGTGCCATTCAAAGTTGATAACAACAATAAACCAAATAACAAAAGTTTTCTAGTTAAACTCATATAATTATTTTATAAGACCACCATTTTAATTAGTAAGACAACTGCACACAATAACACAAATAAACAGTCTAACCTTTCAGCAAATTTAAACAATATATAAGCATATTGATGCATAGGAACCATACCTGCCAATAATCCTTTCTACCCAAAAGTTATTAGCATTTTAAGTGCATTTTTTTTCCATAGGGAAGGAAGGTGGAGAAAAAGTAAAAAACATAATGTGAAAATTAATAAAATTTAAGGATTAAACAGTTTTTTTTATTTATAAGAAAAACAAGAAAACTTGAGGATAAAACATGAAAATTGAAGAGACCATCTATGTGTAGTTTGTCACATGACTTTTTTAATGAGTGATTTGACTTGTTTAAATCACAAATGAATAGTCTTATAAATCGTCACATAATGGGTTAGAAAAAATAGCTCCAAATATGACAAGAGTATAAATCAACATAAACATTACTTGGAAGCTCATTTTTGGAAAACTATAACTTACATTTACTCTTGGAATTTACAAATATTAAGAAAATATGCCATAATACAGCAAGAATAGAATTACTAATTAAAAAAGAAAATACCACACACACATAATTGTATTTAACCATAATAGCCAGTCATCAAATAAGACCAAACAACTAATTGGAGAGCAACACCAAACCAAAGGCACCATGTCAAACACACTAGGGGGAAACCTTTTTAAGTCCTATATGAGCCATAAGTGGCACATATGAACATGTTTGAGCAAGCAAAGGACAAGCTTAGGCAGACCAAAAACAATACCATATCAAACATTATATATTCATATCTAATGTATTATCAATGACAAATATATGTAAAGCATGAAATGCATCTTATCGAGTTTCCTCAGTATGTAACTATACCGTTGGCAACCTTGTCAAGCAAAACTAGACTTTTAACATAACAATCAACAAAAGTATCCTCATATCCAATAATCTCAAGATGCTTGAACTCTGTGCTCCAAGGAACCCATGATACGAGTTCCCCATCATATGATAACAATACAACCTCACCATTCCTTTTAAAACCTATTGGCCTTGGTAAACCCTCCCCAAATTTTAAAACTTTGGTCCACGAAGACGCAAGACCATACTCCTCCATGACCCACAAATAGAAATCACCAATTTGACACCCCTTTACCAAACTAAAATAGCCATTTTGAAACAAGGCAATGGAATTCCCATATGCGGAAACCGAAACTGATAGCAAACCCGCAAATTTACTTGTATAATTTGGAAGTTCTGGCACAAGTATTTCACGAAAGACCTCGTTGCCCAAATCGAACACCAAAACAAAATGTTGAAGGTTGTCATCAACAGCCCTCCTAAAAGAAACCCAATGCAGAGCCCCATTGACAAATGTCTGTGGCTCACGATGACTCATGGCACATTTGGGAACCAAACTAGCACTAAGCATTCTCCATTTAGCAGTGGGGAGTGAGTAAATCTCAGCCTCAGTTCGAGAATGTTCAAGGTCAAGACCATCTAGTAAGGTCACAAGCCTCACCACTTTATAGTCATTAGTTTTGGGATAAAATCCAAACCCAATAGTTGCATCAAAGCCACTATGTGCGGCGTAGGTGACATTAGGAATAGGAAGGTAAACTAACTTTCTAACACAAGGGTTCCAAAGACATAAACCGTTAGAGTATGAGAGTTTATCATCGGAAAGGCAGAATAGGCCATTACAAGTACCGACCACACGGTATATTCCGTTTGGGGACTGAAGGAATGGAACATGGAAAGGGTAATCAAACCTGGCGAGTTGGACGAAATCAGGAGCATCTTCATTATGAAAAGCATAGGATTCTTTGTGAGTCTGTGAGTAGAGGTTGAAGATGAGGAGGTTTTTGTTTTTGTTGTGGGAGTGGTGGAGATGGGTGGAAATGAAAGTTGGGTTTTGGATTTGGGATTTCCATGCTTTTGAAATAGAGGTGCAGATAATTACGGATTTGATAGGTAAGTGTAGAAAGATATCGGTTGCAATCTCAGAAGGTAAAGACTCCCATCGAATCAATTTGTTGTTGTTGTTGTTGTTTGACATTGCCGCTTTTAGAGAGAGAAAGGGGGGGGGGGCTTCTGGCTAGGGTTTAGAAAGAGTTGTAGATGGGTTGTGAGGACGAAGTCGATTTAGGAGGAGTTACGGTGGAGCTACTACAAGTAACACTAGTACTGATAGCATCGGCGTTAAGAATGAGAGAAGTGAAATCAGGAGAAAGAAGGCAAAGAGGGGACGAAGGTTGTGGAGTGTACAGGAGAGAGGAGAGAGACAAGTTGGGTTTATCTATACTACTATTTAAGGGGCTTCCTCTGTTTGGATTCCTTATTTTTTAATTCAAAAATGCCTCTATACCTTTATGTTTAAGTAGAGACAAATTAAAGGACAATTCGGTAAAAATGCAACTTTAACTCCCACTAAAACATTGCCTAAAAAATAGGACAAGTTTCTTGTTAATTTTCAAATTGTTTTATCAACTTATAAATTAGATTGTCAAAATAAAAATTATATATATAAAATAAAAATACACAGTTTTTTTTTTATTACTAAAAAAAAAGCCTCATCGCACGCGCAAAGTGTGTGTGATAAGGCTAGTATTTGCGCGTGCAATGAGACTAGTATATATATATATTGTTTTTGTCCATAATATTTTTATGATTTTTTTCCTTTTTTTTTTTTTTTAATTAAGCTATTAAAAGGGGAATTTATTTTTCTTCCATTTAGCTTTAAATATCTAACATTTTCTTTAATTGTCAGATTTGAAAAAAAATGTAGGAAACTAACATCTCGAGTTTTTAAAACTTGAGATTAGTGTAGAAACTCGAGCTTCTAAAGCTCAATTTCTGGTTTTTGTCATACCCTTACATGGATAAATTTTCCACGTGGAGCAAATTTAGTCACGTCGAAATCAAGTTTATAAGACTCGAAATCTACACACTATAAACCAAAAACACCCAACCTATTCAAACGCCTCACTCAAACACTCTCAAAGTTCAAACACACTGAAACACTCGCACTCATTCAAACTTTGCTCTGCCCTCTCAAAGTCACTCTCAAACTCACTCACTCAAGTAAATCATTCAGTCTGAAACTTTCAAAATCAGTCACTCTCACACCAAAATCAGTCACTCAAACAGTTTCCTCTCCCAATACTGCTCCCATTGACCCATTGTGCTGAAGGTACTTTCTCTTTCTACTCAATACGTTGTTGTTTTTGCTTCTTATATTCCTCTCTCTCTCTCTCTCTCTCTCTCTCTCTCTCCCCCCCCCCCCCCCCCCAATTTTAGATTTTGGAATTTCATGATGTTACCTAGGGTTTTTCGTATTTCAATTTTGGATCTTTTTGGGTTTTGGTGATTCATGTTTGGTTTATGAGAAAAAAAATTGGGGTTTTAGTTAGGAAATGATCATTTGTCATTTCAGTGAAGAATGTATATTATTCTATTTGGTTGTTTGGAAAATGAATAAACAAATAAAAAAAGATTTTTTCTTTTAACAAATTGAGCATTCGAATTGTTGTTATGAAATTAGTGTGACTTTCGATAGTGTAAAAAGTGTTCATTTTTGGATTACATTGATATTTAATCTAGTTTTATTTATTTATTTATTTTTTTATCATTGCTTTTATTTTATAATTTTCTGATTCTGCATTTATTGAATGTAAATTTGAATTTTTGTAATTGAATTGGCATTTAATCTAGTTTGAAATTTGGACTCTTTTTAGCTCATACATTGCATTGTTTCAAAAATTCAGAAGTAGGATTTTGGAATCATATCTTAGCCTAAATGTCAATGTTCGTGATTTAGAAGTTTGTATGTATGGTGTGCTTCATGCTTATTCAAATGGCTATCCCCATTTAATTACCAAACTCATTCATATCCTAGGAATAGAATATTTCTAAAACCTCCTTCAACAAAACCAGCCTAAGTTTGGCCTTTCATTAATGCATGGATATTAGAGTCTTTGGAAAGAAAACTTCACGATAGGTTGCTTGAATTAAAGATCTGTGTTCAGTAAGAAGTTTTTCCAAGTAACTTGTCTTATGCATGATTTGCATAAGGTGTCATTGCTAGTTTAGTAATACAATAACCACCTTTTTGTAATTACTTCTTTCCACCTCTTAATTCCAAAGATTAAACTTCTCCACTGCCTACCTCCATAATCTTTTTTTTTTGGGGATAGGGAATAAGGAAATATTATTAAAAGGGAATAAAACAAAAGATACGTAGAGTTTATGACAATGGCTTCTCATTATGTGGTTAATATGGATGGAGTGGACAGATCTATATTGGAATTTAAGTTATATTGAAGCAAGCATCTTATTAGAGGTTGCTTCAACAATGGAATTTCTTGTTTACATGTAATCCTAACAAAATTATTATAGTAGGTAGAGTTAAATTGTCAGTAGATAATTTGAGCTTGTAATTAAAGGAAGGGGTAGGCTTCAAAAGTGGTACGCACCACAAGCTTGTCTAGTTAGGCCACTAGTTGCGTACTCAATTTGTTCTTCCTGTTTTGGTTTTCTTTAACTTATAGATTGATTTTATCTATTTTTTTAAAAGCACATCCCCATTTATCCAAAATAAAAATCATAAATTTTTGCACATTTGTAGTTTCTCTTCTTGCCATTGATGTCATACGTTTTTTATAATACTGAATTTTACGCTTTAAGGAGACATTTCTTAATTTTTATGCAAATATCAATTCATTTCATTTAGAGCATCAGAGGTGGTTTAACTGTAATATTTCAAATCTTTTATGCAGTGAACTAGTTTTTATATCTTCATGTGAAATCATTGTGTGTTGTGGTAATGCTTGATTTGTGATGACTCTCACACCAAATAATGTGTGTCTGCCACTATGTATGATATCACAATAACACTCTTTGCAGTATGGAGCCTCAAATCGATGAGGAGCCAGAGATCGTGCGCCTTGGTCCAGAAATTACTTCATTGTTGACGCAACAAACAAATCATCGATCAGAAATTATTTGGAATAACGAGGTTAAATATCTAGTTCTAACAACCGCTTTAATTTTTACAAAGCGTGTTTCACTTTTAGCAAGTTCTACTTTTAGTAAGTTCTTTCAAAGTTGTATATCTAGTTTTAACAACTGCTATAATTTTTATTGATTTTGCAGAACTCAGGCCCACTTCAGTTCCGTGGTTGCTCTAAGGAGATGGAACACATATCGATGCAAGACAATCAAGTGATAGAAATTATCAAGTAGGTAGGGCTAGAAGGATTGTTTAAGGCCCCTTCCAGAAAGATAGATCATGGCCTAATAATGACCCTAGTTGAGAGATGGCAGCTGGAGACTTATACGTTCCATCTTTCACATGGTGAGATATCAATCACCCTACAAGATGTGGAGGTCATTTTTGGACTTCCTATAGATGGTAAGGTCTTGTTTGGGCCGACTGTTGTGGGGGATTGGAGGCAACTATGCATGGAGTTGCTTGGTTTTGGAGTTCCAATGAATGACATAAAAACTTTGGCAAGGCAAAGAATTCTTATTAGCCGCCTTGTTGAGTGCATTGCAGAGCCACTACCTCATGATGCAATGGAGATTCAAATACATCAGTATGTCCGGTGCTATATGTTAGCATTACTAGGAGATAAGATTTTCATGGACAAGTCGAGAGATAGGGTGCATCTGATGCACTTGGAGTTCTTACGAAACCTTCGTGATCTGTCACAGTATAGTTGGGGTAGTGGTTGCCTGACTTGGTTGTACAGAGAGTTATGTTGGGCAAGCCAGAAAGAGACATCTCAGATTGGTGGGGCGTTGCAATTGTTTCAGTATTGGGCATGAGCGAGGTTGCCATTCTTGTGCCCAAAGATAGAGCCCCCACCTGGAAGTGATTATGGCCCATGGCTAAAAGCTCCACTTGCATTTAAGTAAGTATTTTCCTGATATTCAATGTGTTATGCAATGTACTCTTCTTAGTAACTAAGTAGTATTATCTTATCTTATGTTATTCGCTCGTAACTATAGGTGGGTGCGGGTGTCAAGCCGGAAGAGTAGGCCATCCGGTATGGCGTTAATCCATTATCGCGAGCAATTAGCTAGAATGCAGTCGGACCAGGAAATTATATACAAAAATTCTATTTGGTTATGCTGAATAAAAATTATTATCACACGTTCAGTAGTTGAGAGCATAGGGTGTCCGCTTAAGTTAGGCCATGATTAAGCTTCGCAATTACTGGAATGTACTTGCTGTCTCATTAGTATGCCTGTCATCCTTTGGCAGTGCTAGAAGGGACCCTCTCCTTTCATGTCAATTTTAGATAATAAAGTTCCTATGTAATTGCCTTTGCAAAAGAACCTCTATGTGTAGGATTTTGTGCCAATGGCTCAACCACTGAAATTAGACCACATTTACATTATTAGGACCTACAAAAGCTGAATGAGAAATAGGGTTTCAGGATAAACATGTTTGGGGGATAATAGAAGTAAATACTAAACAGTTTCATCATATTTATTTAATTGACTTCACTGATGTTTCATTTTTTTGTTTTTTTTCTTGCCTAAAGATTGGATCCGTATGTATAATTTTCCTTAGGAATATGTTAAATTCATTGCTTTAACATATCTTCTGTTTTAATTTTTGTTTTTCCCTTTATCTATGTATTCTCCCTTGTTTTACATTTTAAGATGTTATGATAATTGTTTTTTGTTTTTATTGTAGATTATGTGGCAGTCATATGAGGCAGACTTAGGCTACCTTCCTGCCTTCTACGTTGTAGGAAGGGATATGTGGACGACAAGGGTGCCACTTATGTGTTTTTGCATAGTAGAGACACACCAACCAGACCGTGTCCTTTGACAGTTTGGGTTGGTGCAGGAGAAGCCCAACCATGTTGTGTACGATGATAGACTGCATGGAATAGACTTGCGTGGGAAGGTGGACAAAAATTGGAGGGTGGAGCATGCACCGTATATCCTTACATAGGATACTCGACAACAACGACTTTGCCATGCACCTCCTCAAATTGGTGAGATGCCCCGTGATCATGCCTATTACCGCTAGTATCGTCCAGTCACTCGGTGTGCAACAACCCCTTAGGTTGTAACTAGTCCAGAGATACCTGCACCCATCCCGTTCGCATTTCCTTAGCCCGAGGTCCCTCCACCCATTCTAGATGCATCTCTTAAGTCCGAGGTCCCTCCACCTATGGTAGATGCATCTCCTTAGCCCGAGGTCTCTTCACCCACCCCACCTTTGTAGCCCAGTTTTGATCTTGGTATTGATTTTCATTTGACCCCTCCTATGCACCCCGAGACACCCTCATACCCACCCACTAGCTCCAGTGCACCCACTTTGCCCATAGACCCACCCCGTACTAAACCCATGACAATGATCCCCACTCTTGGCCTATATACAGAGCATCATTACCCACCTACCTCATCCTCATCCGGCCCTCTACGACCTTCGATTGGGATTGACACTCAACAGCCAGATATTGATGTACCAGATGAGCATCCCCCTCACCAGCCCTTACCCCCACGAGGTAGACCGCAACGTGCTAGAAGATCACCCACTTATGGGATTGGTGGACACAAAATAGGACACCAAAACAGCTCTATGGTATGATAACATTTATCACCTAGAGTATTAGATACTTCTATGATTTACGTACGCTACCTGTTCTCCATTCATAACAGGCTCAATATTCTCTTTAGTTTGTGGGTATCAACTGTTACATTAGGCATTTGCTTTCTCAAGTATCATGGTGCACACTTTTGCACTGGCCAAATGTATAAATTGTGCTTATTTGGTACAATGCCAATGCTTTTTTCTCTAATGTAAGGTTTTTTTTCCTTTATTCGATGAAACTTGTAGTGTTGGAATCCCACATTAAGAAGCTGCAGTTAGGTGTTATGATGAAGTCCATCCACTGGCTAAGATCAGTAAACTTGGTAATATAAACACTTTTTTTGAACTGCTACTTGAACAAGAGGAAAAAACTTTAAAAACATTGCTATAGGTTTGTTGACATTGTTCCTTTAACAACAATCCTTACATATATTTGCTATTTATCAGGCCATATATAATGGAAAATTTTACTGTCAAATAAGTAAACCACTTATGATCCTTTGTTACATTACTGTAATTCCACTAATTCAAGTCTGTCTTGAGCACCCGACAATGGCACAAGACCTGGAATAAAGGTGTATTAGATATATACAACTCAGCTGAGTAATTGAGATTATTAAAATCCAGAAGTTGAGATTAACAAATCTTTTATGGAAGCCTAGATATCAGGGTTTCAGCTTCAAGGTACACTACTTTTTTTATTGCTGTGTTAATTGTAGGATCATGTTTATATAAGCTTTTAAATTGTGGTATGCTTTCTCAATCGGTCTATAGGAGCTGTAAATACTATAGTCAGGAGGCCTATTGATGGGAAGTTGATCGGTTATAACACAGATTGTGAGGCTTCTATCACTGCAATAGAGGATGCATTAAGAGGTACTGTGATAATTGAAGTGTTACTTTCTTGATTATTTAGACAATGGCTGTATGTATCTTTCTAATTCTTTGTATATCATTTAAAGTTGAGTACTACTCGGGCCAAGATTATAAATGTATATTGTTTTGGGGAGAATGGAGTACTTGATTGCATTGTTTGTTACAGGTTTCATGGCCTCTACTTGTTTGTTTTGCAATACCATTAATAATTTGATGTTTTCAAACAGAATTACCAGCAACTTGAAATAGATGATTACTTTATGGACAACCATGTATAATGATAGTATAGGTAAAATAATAGACTGTTATATCAAGTGGTGTCTAAATAAAATTACTTACGTTTATTTTGTCTGGACAGAGAGACGAGTTGTCAATGGAGAAGCATTACGTACTTCTCCTATAGCTGGGAAAACATTTGTATTGGTTGGAGCAGGAGGTGCAAGAAGAGCACTTGCTTTTGGTGCTAAAAGTAGAGGTGCTCAAGTTGTCATATTCGACTAGAATTATGGTAATAAGACAGTATTGTTCTCTCCTTTTTATTATTACAATTGAAGATCGGCTTTCTTGTCTCTAATCTTGACATTTCTCTTTTGAAAAGAGAGAGCAAAGGTGCTTGCAGATGCAATTTCAAGGGAGGCTTTACCATATGAATGCTTAAAAAGACTATGCCCTCTGGAGGGAATGATCCTTGCAAATGCTTCTGCTGTTCGAGTATAGGACATTTCCTTAATTACAACTTACTCATATCTGGTTTGATTGAAATTCAGCCTCATTTTTAACAGAATTTGGTTGCGGAACCCTAATTGAGCTAACCTCAGATGGGTAATGTGTCAAATTTCAAACCATAGGTAGGCAAAATATTGTAAAACAGAGTAAAGAGGGAGAGAAATTGAAGAAAACTGAATCTTCTATTTGATTGAAAGAATGAGAAGTGGTTACAAATAATTATCATCTATGGTTTATATACACGGAAACAGGGGCTAATGGTTTCCCTCCAAAAATAACTAACTAACTAATTTCTAATACAACCAATCATAGTTTGGCAGTTGGCATCTCCATTACTTGACATCTGTCCTCAATTTCCTTCATCTTATTTCTTTGACACGTGGATTCCTTTTGATCCTTTCCTGGTTTCTTCTTTACTTTGCTTGTTCCATTTTAACACTCCCCCTCAAGTCCTAAATTGGAAGATCATAGACTTGAATATGAGTTTTAGTTTGCAACTGCTTTGGCATGAAAATATCTCGTAAACCCAACTTCTATGTCAATCTTGTGAAAGGATTTAAGCCTAGAGCTTTGGTAAACACATCAATTACTTAAGCATTTGAATTCACCTGAAAGGTCTTAATCATACCCTCTAAAATTTTGTCTCGAACCAGGTGGCAATCCACCTTAATATGTTTGGTCCTCTCATGGAAGACCGGATTGGCAGCTATGGACAAGGCTACCTGATTATCACAGAAGAGCATAGCTGGTTTAGGATGTTCAATTTTTAAATCCTTAAGTAATTGAAGTACCCAAGTAATCTCATATACCACACTAGCCATTGCCTTATATTCAACCTCTGCTAATGATCTTGAGACAATTCCTTGTTTTTTTGATCTCCATGCTATTAGACCCTCTCCTAAATACACTACATAGCTTGTCAGTGACCTTGTAACAGGGCATCCATCCCAATCAGCATCACAAAATGATATAATGTGTAAATCAGAGGAGCTTGAGAAGAAAAGTCCCTTTCCTGGTGATCCTTTGATGTATTGAAGGATTCTGTGAGCTGCAAGCAAATGAGGCTCCCTTGGTTTTGAGACAAACTGACTTAACCTATGCACAGCATAAGTAATGTCAGGCCGTGTCAAGGTTAAGTATAGTAGTCTCCCAATTAACCTTCTGTACTGCCCAGGGTTTGCCAACAACTTCCCTTCATATTTTGAAAGCCTTAGGTTCTGCTCTATAGGAAATCTAACTGGTTTTGATCTAAGGAAACCAATATCCTTCAAGATTTCAAGAGAATACTTCCTCTATGTCAAGCTTATACCTTCACCAGTCCTTGCTACCTCAAGGCCTAAAAAGTACCTCCAAGAACCAAGGTCTTTCAAGGCAACCTGTCATCAAGCAACTTCTTCAAACTGTCCACACAAGCAGGATTATTTCCAGTGAGCAAAATGTCATCAACATAATCCAAAAGCACTTTAAAAGAAGTCCTTTGAGTGTGAGTAAACAATGAGTAATCAGACTTGGATTGAACAAATCCCATTTGAAGAATATTTTTGGAGAATTTGTCAAACCATTGTCTTGATGCTTGTTTGAGACCATAAAGACTCTTGTTTAACTTGCTTACAATGTTCTCCCCCTTGCTATGAAAACCAGGTGGTAGGCACATGTATACATCTTCATTCAAATCACCATGCAAGAAAGCATTGTTAACATCCATTTGATGAAGAAACCACCCTTTCACAGCATCCAAAGTGAGCACAATTCTGACTGACACAGACTTAGACACTAGTGAAAAAGTTTCAGAATAGTCCAAATCATGGAGAACAATATTTTGGGTATTCCAGACTTTGGTGACTCCAAAATCATAATGTCTCAATGTTTTCTTTTGGGTTGCAGACAACCTCATTTTCTAAAGGCTGGCACTGAGATTTCTATTGTCATTGGCAGATTCCTGGAAACAAAGGTTGTATTGCCAGAACATGCGCTGCATCAGCTGTTGGACTACACCTAGTTGGGGTAGATACTGCCAGTCTAAGTTCCATTATTATTTCTGTTTGTATAAGCAGGAAGATTAAATTGTTTTATACTGTCCCTTCATAATAAAAGTTGCTACTGATTCTTGTTGAACATGCTTCTTTTCTTCTTCAGCCGTTAGGGTTTCAGGTGGATGATGCGAAGCTAAAGCATGCAGGGTTGGATTATTGGCCATATCCAAAAGTATCTGTTCTATTTGTTGTTTCTTCTATGAATTTTCTTTACTTGAGTTAATCTTTCTGTCACATAAAAAAATGTACTTGTAGCATTTTAAATAACTGATATTTGGTATGGGAACCAAAAGCATAACCATTTTTTTCTGCCCTGAGGTTATAAAATAGTACTGAGCTAATTTTTTCACAACCTGGAAAGATAGGAAGGATATGCTTGCCTTACACTCTTGCCTTTCATGCCAACTTGAGATTCAATAATTTGAACTTGTTTGATTGACAGGATTCACTCATGGCTTGTTGCAGAACAGTTTTTATTTTTTTTATTTTTACAACAGCATTACATAATATTTTATATCATCAAGTCCTAATACTTACTTGTTTTCAACAGCTAACTTTGAACATTAGATGTTTGGTTGTTGAAGTTCATGACTCATGGATGGAGTTTCAAGACTATTTCAGGCAACAGGTTCTATTTTTATTTTTAAATTCCTAGAATGAGATTCAGCAACCTTTCTCTAGCTTTCTGCTTTATGAAACAGGATGGGGAAAAGCGGTTGCTTGCGTTCACCAAAAGAGGAACAGCAATTCATTCAGTAAGTTGCCCACTTTCCTTTTTCTATTTTGCTCTATACCTGTATGTGTTTGTAATGTGCATTGTGTCACTCCATTATTCTAAGATTTATTTATGATGGGAAAGCTTGAATGCCTCAGTTAGAGTCCCCAAATGGCATGTTGATTTTCTCATAGAAACCTGACTTGAACTCTGAACTATTTGTATGGGTTGATCACTGGTTCACTGACATTGGGGTTATGGATCTTAGGTTTAATGCAATCGAATAGAAACATAATGCCAGTGGTTGTTGGACCAAATAGCATTCCTTCTTCATAAAAAAGTGGTGGAAGTTTAGTTCATGGGGTTCAGCCCACTATCGCATGAGTTGGATTTGCCTATCAAACATAAAAGGTACAGTCATAAATGAAAAAGGCATGCAATGTAAATGAATAGGGGGTTGTGTAAATTACAATTATAAGTTTGAAAAAACCATAACTATAATGCATGTTACATGTTGATATTTAATCAATGCAATAGTGAGAGTGAGAGATACAAAATGCCAAGACACTTGGAGCTCTTTTAAGGAAGAAACTAGAAATCTTAAGTAACTAAGGCAAGTTGAGGACCCTGAGGTTATAGACTTATAGCTTGCATTTTTTCTATCAACCTTGTTGCCAAGACAGCTATCTATAAAAGGGTTTCCCACTCGCTTAGGGGCATCAACAGCCAATAGTACAGAAACAATTGCCTGTAGAAGCCATTGGTGGCCCAAGTTTAGGAGTTAATGCATGGAGATTGACATGTCTTTCATAGCTGGCTTCTGAACTTTGGAGAAATGGGTTGAGATGTGGTATCATCATGAGGACACTTCCTTTGTATTATCATGCAGTTTTCTGAAATGTAGTGAAACTAGTACAGACCTTGACTTTTCTCTCTACTATCATGTCACTCTCTATATGATTTTCTTAATCAATCACGTGAAAATGATTTACCATGAATTTATAGTCCATACTTTCGTTCCGCATAATTTCGATGATGCATGAGTCACTCTATATTTATTACTCTTGTAGAATTTGCGATACAATTCATGTTACTTCAATATCTTTCAAAATGGCACACCATTAAAGTATATAAATATGTTCAGGGGACATTTTAATGATCTAATCATCATGTGGGTTTTTTGTTTAGACTTCTTTTTTCTTATTGGAAATTTGCATGATACAGTTTAGTAACTCGGGTTACATCATTCAGCTTCATATCAAATGGAATGTCTTTAGATTTGAACATCATCAATTCTATTTTTGCAGGACTTTTCATACAGAAGAGGTGATTATCTCATATTTGGCTCAGAAACTAGTGGCCTACCTCCTGAAGCTCTGCCATGGACTGCAAAAGTGAAACCTTTGGTGGGGGTACTATTCAGATTCCAATGGTTGAAACCTACATTAGATGTCTAAATCTCTCTGTAAGTGTTGGCATCGCCTTGTATGAAGCTTCCAGACAGCTAACCTATGAACAACTTCAAATCCCATCCGAAAATTGTATGGATACAGAACAATCTCAATCATTTATTACTGAGGATATATTTGCTTAATTCAATGGTAGCAGGCTTCATAGTTTATCGGAAACTTGAACTTCATCCAATGGAGATCACATTTTTGGAAGAAGTATAGACTATATAGACTGTGGTTTTCATTCATTCATAGACAGGACAAGATTATATGACCATTTGATCCTTCTGAGTTTTATTGAGATTGTATTACATTTAAAATCCTGAAAGATATCTTGCAGAATAAGAGTCTTTTGATGTTGACAGTAAACTCATTAAAAACATGATTTGGAAATAGGGAATGGAATTGAGTGTTTGCTAGCCTACAGAAAGAGGGTGAAGGATGTTGAATTCCATTAATCAAATTCCTGTTAATGGGTTGTTATGTGGTTTGACCTTCCATCTATTTCCAGCAGTCATAAACAACCAGTTTTACTGAGTTGGGGTCCCAAGTTTTTTGGCCCAAAAAGAGTTATTGGCCAGTTTAGATTCATGCATGACCTCATTCATCTCTTAATAGAACCAAAACAGAAAACACACAAAAACATATCAAGAGCTCTGTTTCCTAATGTCAAATCCCTTCACTCCTAACCCTCAAATTATCGAAAAATGAGCAATAGGTCAAGATAACTGTTGAGTTGACATATTGTAATTGGTATACAATAAAAATAATATATGTGGTAGCGGATTATTTTAAAGTGACGTTACTTAAGTGATCTTGACATCTTAGTAAAATGTGAAGCTGAGAAAAAATATTTTGCGCACACATTATTTATCTTTTGACTCAGCATACGCTATTGACCTTTTTTGAGTAGTGACATTGCTTGAGGCTTGAGAGTGAGACCTTTCCAAACAACCCCAATTGCCTATTTAGCTAAGGGTTACCTTTCTCTTTTTATAAGATAAGGTTTTCAGTTTAATATATCAAATTAAAAAAAATATATACAACAAGAAGACAATTATCTACTATGTTGTGTGATCTACTAGAATAATTGTTTGATAAAAAATAATACTAATAAAACCCTTCATGTGTTGGCAAAGCTAAACTATTGTCAATCTTGTATTAAAACTTGCAAGATTTGTTGATATTCGTTGTACAACTAACTACTAATTGAGTCCACCGACATGTAAAGTTTCAACTATTTAATTATTAGCAATTAAATTTTTTAGAACAAGTCTATTTTATACAAAAATAAATCTTATGCCTTTGTCCCCTCACCACCATATAAATTAATAATGATAGGGGAAAAAAAAAAAAAAGGAAAACCCGGACACTGAGCACATAAGAGGTTTTGTCATTTTGACTCATCCACGTGAGGACTTTGAATGATGTTTTGATGTGGATAACAAAAGTCCCATATTTTCTTCTTAAAGGATCATCATTACATTTAGTTAGTGACACAATTTTTTTTTTTTGGGGGATTTTCTTATACAATTTATTAATATGATAAGTTATGATTTACGTAATATAATATTATTTTTATTAGACTTATGAATGATATCATTTTTATTATATACTAATAACTACAACATATCACTTTGACAAATTTTTTTTTTCTTTTTAAAAGTGAAAATTCTAGAGAATAAAGGCCCATATTTTTCTTGAAAATTATTTTCAAGAAGCTAATAAAAGAATAGTAACACTTTTGGCTATGACAATTGCATTGGGGACAATACTAGCTATGATAATTATAACTACGAATCTTGGGAGAATTTTATTATAAACCATGAATTTAGCAAACAAAATTATTACTATTATTATTTTGGTAATAGGGAAATTTGTTAAATAAACCACTAGAGTTATGTTGCCATAGAAACATAAACGATTACAACCAAGACCAATAAGGTCATATAACAAAAGTAAAGACAATTTGACAAGAGGTGTCCTAAATAACAAAATCTTGTTGAAGGTGGACAGCTATTTTTGCAAGTAAATCGGCATAGACATTGACTTCCCTATAGGCTATAGCAGTGATTCAGCTTCACCAAAGAATTTAGTTCATTAAGTTCTTGCAATCATCAACCATCGATGCATAGTCAGCAGGTGAATCATCACTGTTGTTTAGCAATCCAACAACAGAGTTAATTCGATTTCAATGGCCTGGATTTGGAGATGTACATAGAGAGCAAGGCTATCCCTCACGGCCCAAAGTTATTTTTCAAACAAACATGGAGCCAAATTCAAAAAAGTATTCATATTTTAATCATACACTCATTTGTTTTTTGTGGAGTAATATTTGGATCATATGGTTGTTGATTTCTGAATTGTCACTATATGTTTGCTGTACAGTACGAAAATGTTATCCATAAATCCAAGTACTATTTCATGCCAGATACTCCACATTCATTTTGAAAATCTTTATGATAAGGGAGAGTGCAATTTTGAACTCAAGAGGACTAACGGAAAAATGCTAAGGTATTATATATTGATTTTATTACAGAAATCTTGCAAACTAAACAACTTATTTGAATGGTGTAACACCATAAACTTAATAAATAAATTACAATCTCAATTTCAAAATTGCATTTTGTTTTCTATTTAAAAGTAAAGTTTTTTTTTTTTTTTTGGTAGTAAAATTAATAGTATCCCTAACATTAAGAGATAATTGAATCCAAATATGTCAAGGAGTGTAATATTTAATTTTTGAGACACTAGGCTAGCTAACAAGTAATTTAATATCATTAAGCTTCCTTCCAAGACCACTGTTACTACAGTCTGAATTGCAAATTGTTTCCATACTGAATAAATGGTGCAAAGATGGACTCAAATAATTTTATAATAGTATTGACAATATTAGTTCTCTAGGCAAATAACATAATGGCATAGAAAGGGCACCCATTTAAATTATGGTTTCTAATGAGGCAGAGGCACCAAATCAACAAAGATCAACTATATATGAAATAGTGGGTTCCAGTGAGCTCAACTGGTAAAATTTTTTGTCGTCAAAGAAGAAATTTGGGGTTCAATCCCCACCTACACCAAAAAACCAATTGGTCTCTTAGTCTGAAAATAAAATGTAATCATTAGAAACAGACACCATAAGTTGAAATTATGTCTAAAAAAAACTATATATGAAGTATACTTTTTATACTATGGAGGGCAGATTATTCATGAGGAAATTTTTTAATGAGAATTAAATCATCATGATGAATCATATGGAAGCAGATTAAAGAGAAAAACATATCTTGTCCTTTTTGGAATAAGTGATTCTGACCTACTTTCACTCATATGTTTTACCACATGGGCTATCCTATATGCTCAATTGTTCCTTACTAAGAAATTTGGACAAAGATATAGAAGATGCATATAATAATCTTGTGAAAGAAAGAATCAAGTGCAAACTCAATTCATGGCTTAATCATATTTCTCTTGCTTTTGAGTTTGTTATCATTATGACATTATCACATGGGCAAGCCTGCAAGTATCCTATTGTAGGGTCACCGTCCATCTTGCATTCTTGCTCCCACTACAACTTGAACATAGAGACAAAACTATTTCTAATAAGTTTTGTATTTTGAGTTTTCAATCAAACAAGGTCAATTTGTGCATAATTAGTTTCACTTTGTCCACTTAATTAGGTAGGAAATGTTAATGTAATATGAAAGTGACAAAGGGAAGGCATGGCCGAAGAGAGTTGGAACTTAGAACAAGAAAAGGCTTACATTTTGTTTTTTCTTTTCTTTTGTTTTTCCATGAGAGTGAAAGTGAAGACCTTTCTAATAAAAGCTCTTAGATTAGGCATTCTTTTTCTTCTATAATTCTATTACCTTAGTGACTATATGATTCATTTCCAAATGAATAATATTACTTAGGGACATAAAAATCTATACAAGTATTTTTTACACCTCGTTAAGAATGTAAGTTTTGATTGCAGCACATCACTTTTACATGATTTTTTTTTTGTTGATAATTTGATAATTGGGTGTGTGGATCTAGATATTTATATTGAGAACACTGAAAGGTGCCAACCAGTTGAGTTACAAGTTACAACATTGTTAGTAATGTGAATTCTTTCTGATACCATAGTTATGTATATACTGATCATGACAAATAATGTCAACGATTATGAAATAAATTTTGATTTTTATGTCATTACATTACATTTATTGTTAATTGTTAAAACTTTAGGCGCAGAATTTCATTTTTAATAGGATAATGAAATTGAGAATCTCCCAGAAATAAATAGCAAAGAATGTAAGGAAGAATAAAGAAAAGTGGTCACCCAATAGATTAGGTAAGCTAGCCCACTTGTGATTTGTGAACCCCGCAAAAGTTCAAGCCAACCAAGGCTAGGCCTACTGACAGCCAATTGGACATGGTCACCATCCAGTGATTTAAGTTGGACCAACATGGAACTCATAGCATGTGTACATAAATATGGCTTGTCTGTGTGAGAAACTTTTTTTTTTTCCTCCACTATAAAGAAAATACAAGAAAACATTGAGAGGGTTAAATCTTCAAGCCAGCTTTTGTGGATATCTAATCAACTTGTCTGAGGAAACTATTTAAGTTCAAATTATCATCATCACACAAAATTTCTCAGATCCATAGTTATATCAAGGACATAGAAACACAAGTAGTTGACATTGAAAAATTATGTAACACATATCATGTGCAAATTAAGAATATTATCAATCCTTTTTTCCCTGATAAGTTTGGTATTATGATATCATTGATAAAATATCACCAGATCAAATTTAAATGTAGATCACTAGCTATAATTCTAAATATATAAGCCAATGCTTAAGTTTGGAATAAAGTTCCAAAATTTGAAGCCAATTTAGTGGTTCTTTTTAATTCATTTGGCCAAAGGATGGAATAATATTCTTAATAATTGGACCGACTTGTAATTATTGGAGAACAAATTTTAGAGTGTCCAAATTGAGCCTGGGTTCTGCAAAAAAAAAAAAGAAGGGATAATGTCAAAAAATTAATTGACCAAAAAACTCTTAAATTAAAAAAACTATAAGCCTCTCTAAAAGAAAGGGGGGAAAACCTAGCATTTTTCTTCATTTATTCTAGTTTCATTCAATGAAAGAATTCAAACTCAATAATGAGAAAAAAAAAATTGAATAAAAAGAAACAAGGTTGTTTAGAAGGAAAACGTTTTCCTGTTAATTTTTCCTAAATGAAACTTTAACTTAAACCAATTACTGTCTCCAAACTTTTTCATGTAGATTTTGAATTTGGATTTGTTTTTTCAATTTTCATTTGAGACTCTCAAATGACCCAAAGAATAAAAAAATGACTTCCTATTTGGAGTATGTTTGTGTGAATGAAAGTTTTTATTCATACAAATTATTTGGAATTACAAAAAATATTTAATTATTTGTTGTACAAACCAAACAAAAAAAAAAAGAAACTATTTTCTAATTCATTTTTAAGATTGCAACTAAACAGCAAATGACGTTTAGGTTTAATGGTATTTTTATGTGTTTCCACAAGGGAAATTTAGGAACTGAATTTCCTCCCATACTCAAAATGTATAAAAATGAAATTGCAACTTAACCTAAAAAAAACAAGGAATGATTCTTGGTACTATCAATCCTTTTGTTTTAACTTTTGCAAGCACCAACTTCATCACTTTGTCTTGGAATTTTATGCAAAGGACAAAGACAAAGAATGACACTTTATGATATGGAAAAAATCAATATAACTAAAAGGTAGAGAAAGCAGTAAATGGAGAGATGATGATTCCCATTAAAGTTTTCAGTGCATCATTTTACTTTAGAAAAATGGACCCCAGGCAAGGCCTCTCAACTAAGCCAGTGGTCAGTGAATTTAGTGAGAGCCGACCTACAAGGAACAAAGCAAGACATTTCATTTCGTCTGATCTTAATGATGTTCACGATCTTTGCCTAAAATCTTAGACAGGACATGCGTAGGACATGCCCATGAGCTGGAAATTTTATCAAAAAGTCTCTCATTCTTAATGGACCAATGGAATATAAGGCATTTGATCTAATGGGTCATGGAAAAGATTTTTCCCTTGGGCATTAGAAAGCTTAGTAGGGATAATTTAGGTTTTTAAATACTGTAAAGGGAATTAGGAAAAGAAATGCTTTTTTTTTTTTTTTTTTTTTGATGGGAAAGAAATGCTTTTCTAATCATAGAAACAGAAACTCAGAATAGTTGTGAAATCATAGTAAGGACTTTGGTGCACCTAGAATAGAAGATGATGTTGACATTACGAATCTGACATTGAAGTTTGTAGATATTGTTTTAAAATTTTATATATGTTCTTTGCATATATGTTGGTAAAAATCAATGAAGGAAAAGGTTATGGAGGGAGCCACTTAAATTTTTTCTTCTGCTCTTAAGAATTACATTTGGCCTTATGTGTGGATGTTGGATTTATTTGCTGGCATGGTTGTTTTTATAACCAAATGTTTTTTGCATTTAGGTACATGCATTCATGATTCATGAAGTTCAATGTCCTAAACTATCCAAATTATAAGAGCAATTTAATCTCTCAAACATTTATCTGTGTACAACAATTAGCCATTTGTCATCTCTTTATCTTTTTGTATATAGATTATACAAGGTTTCTAACCATATAAATTCACTTTTTTTGGGAACATTTATCATAAATCTTATTGCACAAACCTTACAAATTGGTATGTCAACTTTTAAAATACTAAAAATTGATGTATTATGTTGTTGGTATAACACTAATCATATTCATTATCATGTTTAAATCTTTTATACTAAAATTGGTTGTAAATTTAGAAAAAAACAAATATCATCACTATAAAATACCAATATCTTTACAATTGTTTAATTTTGATGTGCTTTAGAGATAATCAAACTTATATACAAGTATTATGATTATGTCACTCTCAAATTTGGCTCTAACAACTTATTTAATGATCAAAGAACATTATACTAACTTACAAAATATAATACAAATTTGAATCCTTTCTTAATTTTTTTAGTGTTTGCTTTATGATAATTTTTCTTCATCCCAAAATAAAACACCAATTAGTTGCTGATGTAGCCGAAGTTCGAACCCAAATTTATTATTTGTGGGATAGTAACTTTTAATAATTGTACCAATAATATGCATGTGTGCAATGAACCAATCAAATCAACCCATAGAACTGTAATTTCACCCCCCACACAAAAGGGCTGTTTTGTCCAAAATCATGTATTTAAACTAGCCCATCTTCAACATCTCCCATTCCCTCTCTCTCTCTCTCTCTCTCATACAAAAACAGACACACTGATATCATATTACATAGTACATACACAAAACATCCTCAAACTCCATTTTCACATTCTCAAAAAAAAAACCCAAACCAAACAAACCTTCCAAACACTCATGGGTTTCTTCTTCTCCTTCTTTATAGTACCACTCACTTTAACTCTCACCGTTATCTCCACCGTTAACTCCTGCCCGCCGTCAGACCGGGCAGCACTGCTAGCCTTCAAAGCCGCCCTGACCGAGTCTTACTTGGGCATCTTCAGCACCTGGACTGGCAACGACTGTTGCTCTTCCAAATGGTACGGCGTTAACTGTGACCCAACAACAAACCGAGTCGCCGATATCAACCTCCGCGGCGAATCGGAGGACCCGATTTTCGAAAAATCGGGTCGTACCGGGTACATGACGGGTTCGATTTCGCCCGAAATTTGCAAGCTCGACCGTCTCACCAACCTTATAGTCGCTGACTGGAAAGGAATATCGGGCGAGATACCCAAGTGTCTCACCTCTCTCTCCTCTCTCCGAATCCTAGACCTTATCGGAAACAAGTTGACCGGCGAAATTCCGGCCGATATCGGAAATCTCAAGCGGCTCACTGTTCTTAACATCGCCGATAATTCCATCTCCGGCGAGATTCCTGCGTCGATTGTTGGTATGTCCAGCTTGATGCACCTTGATCTCCGAAACAATCAAATATCGGGCGAGATACCGGCAGATTTCGGAAAACTCGGGATGCTGAGTCGGGCATTGTTGAGCCGAAACCAAATAACCGGTTCAATACCCACTTCCATTTCCCAAATGTACAGGCTTGCCGACTTGGATTTGTCCGAGAACCAGATTTCGGGTTCGATACCGGAACAACTCGGGAAAATGCCGGTACTTTCGACTCTCAATTTGGATTGCAACTCGGTTTCGGGTCAAATACCGGCCGGTGTGCTAAGCAATACCCGAATGGGTATCTTGAATTTGAGCCGAAACAGTCTTCAAGGCAATATACCGGACGTTTTCGGGTCCAACTCGTATTTCATGGCTCTTGATTTATCGTATAACAACTTGAAGGGTCCGATACCCGGTTCGTTATCGTCGGCAAAATATATCGGACACTTGGATCTGAGTCACAACCATCTTTGTGGGTCTATTCCTGCTGGGTCACCGTTTGATCACCTTGAAGCGGCGTCGTTTATGAACAATGATTGCTTGTGTGGAAATCCATTGAAGACTTGTTAATTTTTCGGCCCTATATATCAGATTCAGCTTGACAAGCAATATCGGGTTATTGTTTAATGTGTTTTATAACTGTGATAACTGATAAGTGTTTTTGTTAATGTTTAATATAAGGTACTACTTTTTAAAAGCAATGTTGTAAGGTTTTTTTTTTTTGGATCTTGTTGATAGACAAGAAAAAAGATAAGGCAGTTGCATGCACGTGAAAATCAGTGTGATATTGGCAGAAAGATTCCCAGTTATAGTGAGCAGATGAGCATTGATTTCATACTTGGTATATATTATATAATATTGTTTGCATTGGGATACACAATTTCAAATTTTTTATTTTTTTGTTTTTTTAATCAAATTGCATGAGCTATTTATTATGTGGATGATGCAGCAATCAAAGAGAGATCTTGGGTTATGTTTTTGAAGGTGTATAACATTATTTAATTTGGGCAAAAGATCAAATTATTACGTTGAGGGAGAAAGTTTCATTCGCATGAAAAGAAGAGCTGAAAAGCATAAGCTTTTTAGTGAAAATTGGAAGCTGTTGAAGGTTAGGTACATTATCTTTGTGCTGCATGGAATACTGTTGATCTAATTGCAAAAGGTTTATATGCTTCTCTTTTTCTTCCCATTATGTTAATATAAGAGTAATAAATGCTTTAGGTTCCATGTTTTGAAAAATTATCAGGTTCGTTGTAATCTTCCTAATCCTTCTAGCCAATAAAACACTATTATTTATGCAAATGTGATATAATTAAATTGTTTTTTTATTTTTAATTCTTATGTTGATTAAGAATCTATTTCACATCTTTGCATAATTGATATTATTTCATTAGTTGAAAAAATCAATTCAACCATCCTTCCGATATACTTAATAATTTCACCTATGTTCTTTCTCCCATTGTCATAAAGAGAATGTTTTAGCTGTCTTAAAAATCACAATGTCATTTTAAATGGGTTAAAATTAAAACTTATATTGGATGGTATTCTTCTATTTTAAATACTTCAACCAAAAATATCTTTAAAAACAAAAAAGAGGTTGATAAAAAGACCCAAGAAAAGTATGCAATGTTATATCAATGCATTTAATGAATTTTAGTGTACAGCGGGAACAAGTTGAGCTGTGTGCATTGATTTCTTAGCATTAATTTTTATCCTTGATACATGCAATGATAAAGCAGAGGTCAAAGTCCCAAACAGCTATGCATGTTTCTGACAAATTACGATCCCTTCTCATGGAAATAAATGTCGGTCACATGGTCCACTTCCTCCAGTTAAAGAAAAATGTTAAAAATGTAGCCCCACTTCACTGACATAACCATATGTTAACTCAGTAACTCAGTCAAGCAAAAGAATAGTAAAGTTTACTCTACCATTAGCTAATTCCTACTCAACCTAAAAGGCCAAGAGGCCCAAGACCCAGTCTGGATTCCACAGTAAACCCCAAATAGAAACTGATGTGAACTTAGATCCAACAAGCATAAAAAAACAAACATCACATGGTGAACCCTCTCAATGACCCTCCATAAATATGGCAATAGAGATGTCTTCCCAATTGTGCAATCCAATGCCAATATAATATCTGAACATTTCTTGATATGTCAATTTTATAATCAGTTTTTGGCAATTTCAATAAACTTAGCATTCATTGGCCTATTAAAATATTAGTTTATTTTAAAAGTTTTGTAATTTAATTGGCACTTCTTCATGTACAAAGTACTTGGAAGTTTAAGGAGAAAATATTCGAATTGCGGGATTAGCAACATGTTGTAACTATCTAAAAAAAATACTAGCTTATTTGTTGCCGGATTAAAAAAAAAAAAGACTTTAAGCTAGCTGTTTTTCAAGAAGGGCAGTGACTTTAATCTCAACTTCAAACAAATAAGCTAGCAAAATCCTGATGTATATTTGTTTCTCATAGACATCTAGGCAGGTTCTCATTTCCAACTATACAATTTTATAAATAGGTTAACTCTCCATAGAGAATTTCAGAATTTTACCCTTCAAGAAAAAATAGTAGACGTAGGATGTAACTTTTAATTTAATAACCGAATCAAAGAGTACTACTAGTAGCATGTCAGCTTATACTAAGCATCCTTTACCACCATATAAACTTATTTCTATCAAGGATGTCAGTGTGAAAGATTACCCACAAACACTGATTGTATGGGCCTCTGCAATCATGTGGGTGGGTGTGTATCCAGTCTAGGTGCCGGTTCTACTCATTCAAACTGTGACATAATCATACCAACTACTACCAATTCACAAGGTAGAGAGAAATGGTGTAGAAGAATATCACCCTTGCCATTTTATATATATTGGGATTTTGGTACTATCATTTCCCATGGGGTAAGCAGGACAAGAATGTTGAATCTATTTTTTAGGTATAGTAGTGGGAAGTTTTTTTTTTTTTTTAGTACACTTGATTTTATTCACTTGAAGTAGAAAAACCAAGAATTTCACATCATCTCCATTTCTCCCAAGTTTATCAATGACACAAGTATCACTTTGTGACCAAAGGAGGGGAGCCATATTGTTACTGCTAGTTGCATATTATACCACTAGTCTACTACCGATCCCTTCATTTTATGTAGATTGCTTGAATCAATATTCTATTTCTCCAATAATTTGCTAAAGTTGTTTTTAACCAAAAATTCCCATGCATGTGTACATACATACATACATACATACATATATATATTGAAAATTTGAAACAATAAATTGATTAGATCAGTGCATTTATGAACAAAGAACACAATAATGAAAGAATTAGGATGACTAAAAGATGTCATTATTTTCAAATTCTAATTACCAATATGTACCAGGTGTTGGAATCAAATGCATGTCAACTGCTGCACAATTATATAGCAAATGAAGAGAATTATGAAAGAGTCTAAAGTTACAGCAACTTTGAAGCTTCAAAGTGATTGAAGTAAGCTAAAAATATGTAAGTTCAGTTTCAAACCTAATGCTGATTAATGGGCAACGGATTAAAAGGATCAGAAATTAATCAAACTGAAATGTGGAATATTGAGATCGGAGAATCCTAGACCATAAGGGCATAAATACCAAGAGTTCAGATTCTCTAAATAAGACGTGCTATGATTGCCTAAAAGGAAAACAAAAGAAGAAATACACAGGAAACTAAGATATCTAGCATGGTAGGTTTTGGCACAAACTTCAAGAATCAATTTCATATATAAATCAAAAGGAGATATAGAAGTTTATAAGAGAATGGTACTTTGAGTAGTGATTGATATGAACAATCAAAGATAACACAATATGAAGTACAATTATGAAAATGAGAAATATAGATAGCTATCAATGATATGCAATCAACAGCAGGGAAAACTTGCAACTATTTTGAGTTTTAATATCTGGTGTACATTTAATCAATCACATAAATGATTCTAACAAGGCTGAGAACAGATAGAATAACTTGGACTCCACAACATTTTCAATATTTACCTGATGATTAATTACAAGGAGTGATGAATAACCAACCCGCAATGAAAAGGGAAGGTATAGTAATGCTATGAGGGACTCAGTATCGATATTGCAGTGGAAATTTTTTTAATCAAAAGGTTTTAACCACAAAAAGAATCACACAAAATACTACCAATTTTTTCCTTGGACATTGTACAACATTCTAAAATTTTAAACCTCAAATATTGTACAGACAAGTGTCACTACCAGATAACAGAATAGAGCAAAGTCTACAGATATTTGTTCTTGAATACTAGATATATAATATATTTCCTTTCCTGATAAGTAAATTTTTTATAAAAGAATAGAGAAGGAAATTGGGTACATGGGTGGATAGACAACAGAATTTAAAATCATAAATATTATATATATATATATAAAATTTTAGGGTTCGCACAAGGGTAAAACCTTGGGTTATATATCATGTAATTGAAGGATTATTTTAGCTTTCTTGAAACTATTTGCTCTTTTAATTTACTTAGGACCACAAAGTTGCAAAACTGGAAATAGAAATCAAATGAACAGCTCAAACAAGGATAAGAATTTTGAGCTCAATAATACTATGACATTTCAGATTCAAATCCAATGTTCCAAAATCCTTCAGGAGTCAAAGGAGGAGCATACCTATATCGATGCCTAGAAACACCATCATGATGTTCACAGCGTAAATTCTGCTGATTACCATTGGTGTCCCTGCCCCCATCATTGGGTAGAACCGCATCATAGAACTTCTTACACTGCTTGCATTCAATTCCTTTCAAGTTTTCCCGATCAGCTTTCTTTCTCACTGGTTCAACATACTTGAAATCTTTCTTGCCAGATACTGGAACTGGCATCTGCTGCTTTTGTACTCTGCGATCAACATTCATATCCTGTGTTTCATCATCTGAACTGTCGAAATTCATGTCTTTCTGAATAGGGACTGGAGGATCATTTTCTTGTTCTTTCAAGGTCTTGTTCAAGTTTCCTCTGATGTTCTCGAGAGGAGTATCAAGAAAATCATCATGAGGATCAGGCCCACCTTGGCACTGACGGGACCTTGTTTCTCTCCAAGAAGATGCAGGCCGCTTTGTACCAGCTACCGGGGCTGATTTTACATTGGAGGGACATTTTGTTGTAATAGGGAAACCTGAGTCAGAACTTGAAGTTTGAATTAATTTGGTGGCTTTCTCATCCTCTGAGCTTCCAGTGAAACAGATGTCATTCTTCACTTTATTTTTGTCACTGGGAGTCACAGGAGTGTCTGCAATTTTCTTTCCAAGATCTAAAATACCAGGCAAAAGATAATTCTTTAGAAAGAATAACAGAGGATGCAATATGTAAAAGATAGATAAAGCCCATTGTGATTCTAAGTTGAACCAACCATAATATGAAATTCAAAAAATCAGTGAATTCAAACAAGTTTGGACCTCATGTGAAGTGACAACCTAGTAAATAGCCCACTTCTAAACTAAAGACTAACTACCAGCAGATCATCATGAAATTTTTTTTGATTCATACATATGCAGCTAATGGTTTAGAATTACATAAAGAGAAAATGCATAATAAAAGCAGTAGGCTTACCAGGTGAAGTCAATATATTCTGATGCATTAGAGAATCACTTGGGGGGAGCATATTATCGATAGTAAGACCACACTTTGACCTGAGGTAGTCGTATTGAGATTTCAACTTTTTATAAAGATCAACAACATGCCTTGTTTTCTTCTTCTCAGCTTGTAACTCAGAGGCTTTTGTGTCAATCTGTTGAAGTAATTTTTCATATGAATCGTTTCCTTCTGCCACCTCACTGCTCCTTCCTCCATGATTTACCAGTAATTCATTAATTTTCCCTTCTAAAACAATTATTTTGTCCACAAGCAGCTTCTTCTCTTTCTCACACTCCTCCAACTGCTGTTTGTTCTTTGATATTTCAGTATTAGTTGAATCAATCTGTTGAAGTAATTCTTTTTGTAAATTTCTTCCCTCATCAGCCTCACGAGTCATTTTCTGAACCTCCTTTTGGAATCTACCAGCATTGTCTTCCAAATGTTCCAATTTGCCCATAAGTAATTTCTTCTCTTTTTTATTCTCTCTCAATAGCTGTTGATCATCTGCAATTTCAGAGGTAAGCCTTTCAATCTTTTCAACCAAATTTTTTGTCAACTCCTTTCCCTCTACTACTTTTTCTTGCTTTATTCTAAGCTCATCTTGGAGCTCATCAACTTTTTTCTCAAGGCCATTCACTTTGGCAAGAAGCTCATTTGTCTTTTCTTGATACTCTTTAAGTTGTTTTCCCAAATTTAAATTATCAGAGGTTTTTTCTTGAACCAATTGGATTAATCTATTATGCAATTCCATTCCCTCATCAACTTCCTTAGACTTATTCTTCAGCTTCAATCCTAGTTGATCAATCTCAAGTTTTTGACATTTAATATTGGCAAGTAACTTGCTTGTCTTATCTTCCTGCTCCTTTGATGGTTTTTCCATCTCTTGCTTGAGAGTCTGGTTCTCTTCTAGGGCTTGTTTATTTTCAAGTTGAAGTCTTTCTATTTGGATTAAGAGTTCATTTTCCTTCTCTTTCCACACATCTTCTGCAGCTTTCCTGGCCTCAAAATAAACTTTCTGCAGGCTTTTAGACTTTGATTGGAAATTAGGGTAGAGCTGGCTGCAGAATATATATTCTATCTGAGAAATCCTGTCTTTTGCTTCTTGAACAGTAGCAACCAGAATGGTACTGAGGCCAGAGACATACTTTTCATCACCACTGTCAACAGGATATCCTAGTTTAGGAGAGTTTGGGAGGTGCCCCGCCATCTCTGGAAAACACAGAACAGTACCCAAGCAAGATTTACCATATCATTAGTATTGGACTTCAACAAAACAATAAGCAATAGGTAGTTTCAAATATAACAAGTTATTAATATGCCAGGTATTACCACAAACAACTGATTCTCTAAGAGAGAGTTTCACTGAGAGGCTATCAGATTTCCGGTACAGCAAAAAACAAAAGTTTTCCGTTTTTCCCAACACTTCAAAATTCTACCTAGCTATGAAGCATACATGAGAAGAAAAAAAATTCTTGTTATATAATTATTTCTTATCAGATACTTGTGAACCCATTTGAAACTTTATCCCCATGCCCTCAATTAGAAATGGACTTCAATCATATAGTTCAATAGATATATAAGCTAAAGCCAGACCAAGACTACCAAATCAATCTCATTAGCTCAATTTTCATCATTGATCATTTAGGTCGATGATTCTCCTTTATCCATAATGCACCATTTACTATATCCCCAAAAAGCAAAAACTTGCATTGATTCTTAGCTCTTAGAATGACAAGTAAAATGCTAATAAACATATAAGATCACCTCAGTACATCCTTCCTTTTACATTATTATTTTTACCAATGCTTCAAAAATCTACCTAGCTATAAACTATACAACAACAATATCAACAACAAAGCTTTAGTCCAAAAACTTTAGATTCGGTTTCGAATGCACAACCAGACTAATTGGGATCGGCCACATGTATTCACCTAGCTATGATGCATAACATGGAAAAGAATCAAATACTTGTGAACCCATTTAAGTGTGCGTCTTTGTGCCCTCCATTACAAATTGATTTTCAATCAAATAGTTGAATAGACATAGAAACCAAATCTACTCTTCCAAGTTAACCCCTCCACATAGACCAAGTTAAACCCACTTCCCAACAAGTAAACTACACGAACTGAGCTCAGCCAAAGCTCAAAATATATTTCACATAAGCAATTAACAAAGCCCACCAAAAAAAAAATGTAAAACCACATTGACAACTTATACGGTGCATTTGTATAAGCTGTTGGAAAAACGGTGTGCGAAATGGAATTTTGGGTTTTAAAAAAGCACTTTTAAGCTCTCAAATCGCCTAACCAAACAGACCCATATAACTACTTTTTTTAAAATAATTTTCTTGTTAATTTTTTTCAAATTTCTGGTGTACTGAACCAAACAAGATAACTAAAACAAGCTGAGAGACTAAAAACAAAGAAATTATAGATTAAAACTTAAAATGATCACACAAATTTTCATTAGCCATTGCTATAAAATGATGTAATGGTTAAACAAAAAAATTAGGATTTTTTTTTTTTAAAGGCAAAGTAAATTTGAAAAATTAATACGAATCAGAATTGAACAGAAAATAATCACATCAACCAGAACAATGCAAACCAAGAAATAAATAAATATTAGGTTTTCTTGGTTCTCATTTTCCGCCTCATTTTACCGAGAACCAAACAGAAAGTAAATTAAAAAAAAAACTAAAAAAATGAAAAAAATGAAAATGAGTGAGAGAGAAATACCTCATTGAAAGTAAAACTTCAATTTACGAAGCTCTCTCTCTCTCTCTCTCTCTCTCTCTCTCTCGCTTGGTTGGTGGCTAGGGTTTTGGGGATATGTTTGGATGCGGGGATTAAGAGTGGGAGGTGTTTTTTTTTTTTTTTTTTGTGAGAGAAAACTGGTCGAAGTGTTTTTGGGAATGGCGGGATATTGTTTTGTATGAAAAAACTTGCCGCGGAAGATTCGTAACAAAAGAGGGAATTGATTCACTACGGTTGAAGTGTACGTTTGTGAATTGATGTGGGGGTGTGGCCCACTTGATCCTACCCTAAGCCCAAAGATTGGGACATGGATATTTGGGCCATTATGAGCCCGTTTGAGATTGATGGGAGATTATGGATTTAAACCCTATTATTCTAATAAATTAGAATAATATATAGTACTAAATTATAAGACTCCGATTTAATAATTAAATTCATAAAAAAAAAATTTAATGGAAAAAATTACAAGATTTTTATATTTATTATTTCTATTTAAAGTTGGAAAAAGTGCAATAAAGAGTTTAGTATCCAAGTTCATAACTCCAATTTTACTTTTAAAGTAATTTTCAATTGTAAAGGCAAGAGGTTTCAAAAAAAAAGAACAAAAAAAAGAAATTGTAAGATGGAGGGAGACAAGAGGGAAAGATGGCCAAAATGTACCAATTTTTAATATATTACAACAATCCACCCCTTCCCTTTTCCTTTACTCTCTTTGAAAAAGTTAAAGTAACAAATTATTTTACAATTTTTTTATGTAATTAATGGGTTTAAATGAAAATTAGTAAAAATTTGTCATATCAATAGTTTGTAAAAATGTTATTAAAAAAAAAAAATTGTGTTGGTAACATTACTCATCCAAAATTAAAGTAAGTAAATTTACCAAAACAATGGTAATTCGATTTTTGTTATTTATAGAAAATCACAATTTCATCCCGAAAATTTAACAAGTACTGATTTCATGGTTGTCACTCTACATTCAACCATAACAAAAAGCTCAAACTTTCATTCTGAAAATGGTACCCACTGCCTATCAAAATTTACATCATTTGACAATCATTTTCTAAGCAGCAAGCACCATGGCTGGGGTCCTGGGGAATACTTAAAAAGTTCAGATTTGTAATGAATTACTATGCCATAAAATTATAGGTCACAAAATCAAGTCAATGTGTCTAATAATGAAATTCAAGCTAACAGGTTTATAACTCACCCCTTTCTCCATGATTTACTTGCAACTCCTTAAATTTCCCTTCTAAACCAATTATAGTTTCCACGTGAAGCATCTCTCACACTCCTCTAACTTCTCTTTGTACTTTTGACATTTCAGTGTTAGCCAAATCAACCTGTTTAAGTAACTGGTTAAGTAATTTGCTTCCCTCCTCAACCTCATGACTCTTCTTCTGAAGCTCCTGTTGGATTCTACCAACTTTATCTTCCAAGCATTCCAATTTGGACATAAGTAATTGCTTGTCTTCTATATTCTCTCTCAATAGATGTAGTTTATCTGAAGTTTCTGAGAGAAGCCAATCAATCTTTTTGACTAAATTTTGAGCCAATTCCTTTCCATCTGCTACTTTTTGTTTCTTTCCTCTAAGCTCATCTTCGAGCTCGTCAACTTTTACCACAAGGCATTGGCGAGACCATGTATCTCTCGTACAGGATGCAGCCCGCTTTGTGCCAGAAAATGTGCCAAATTTTACATTGGAGGGAGAATTTGATTCAATGGGGAAACTAAAAGTAGGAGACTCAGAAGGTATAGTAATACTACCAATTTTTTCCTTGGACATTGTACAACATTCTAAAATTTTAAACCTCAAATATTGTACAGACAAGTGTCACTACCAGACAACAAAATCAAGCAAAGTCTACAGATATTTGTTCTTGAATACTAGATATATAACAGATTTCCTTTCCTGATAAGTAAATTTTTTATAAAAGAATAGAGAAGGAAATTGGGTACATGGGTGGATATACAATAGAATTTAAAATCGTAAATATTATATGTACATATATATATATATATATATAATTTTAGGGTTCGCACATGGGGTAAAACCTTGGGGGATATATCATGTAATTGAAAGATTATTTTAGCTTTCTTGAAACTACTTGCTCTTTTAATTTACTTAGGACCACAAAGTTGCAAAACTGGAAGTAGAAATCAAATGAACAGCTCTAACAAGGATAAGAATTTTGAGCTCAATAATACTATGACATTTCAGATTCAAATCCAATGTTCCAAAATCCTTCAGGAGTCAAAGGAGGAGCATACCTATATCAATGCCTAGAAACACCATCATGATGTTCACAGCGTAAATTCTGCTGATTACCATTGGTGTCCCTGCCCCCATCATTCGGTAGAACCGCATCATAGAACTTCTTACACTGCTTGCATTCAATTCCTTTCAAGTTTTCCCGATCAGCTTTCTTTCTCACTGGTTCAACATACTTGAAATCTTTCTTGCCAGCCACTGGAACTGGCATCTGCTGCTTTTGTACTCTGCGATCAACATTCATATCCTGTGTTCCATCATCTGAACTGTTGAAATTCATGTCTTTCTGAATAGGGACTGGAGAATCATTTTCTTGTTCTTTCAAGGTCTTGTTCAAGTTTCCTCCGATGTTCTCGAGAGGAGTATCAAGAAAATCATCATGAGGATCAGGCCCACCTTGGCACTGACAGGACCTTGTTTCTCTCCAAGAAGATGCAGGCCGCTTTGTACCAGCTACTGAGGCTGATTTTACATTGGAGGGACATTTTGTTGTAATAGGGAAACCTAAAGGAGGAGAGTCAGAACTTGAAGTTTGAATTAATTTAGTGCTTTTCTCATCCTCTGAGCTTCCACTGAAACAGATGACATTCTTCACTTTATTTTTGTCACTGGGAGTCACAGGAGTGTCTGCAATTTTCTTTCCAAGATCTAAAATACCAGGCAAAAGATAATTCTTTAGAAAGAATAACAGAGGATGCAATATACAAAGATATCTAGCCCATTGTTATTCTAAGTTGAACCAACCATAATATGAAATTCAAAAAATCAGTGAATTCAAACAAGTTTGGACCTTATGTGAAGTGACAACCTAGTAAATAACCCACTTCTAAACTAAAGACTTTTACTACCAGCAGATCATCATGAAACTTTTTTTGATTCATACATATGCAGCTAATGGTTTAGAATTACATAAAGAGAAAATGCATAATAAAAGCAGTAAGCTTACCAGGTGAAGTCAATATATTCTGATTATGCCTTAGAGAATCACTTTGGGGGAGCATATTATCGATAGTAAGACCATTCTTTGACCAGAGGTAGTCGTATTGAGATTTCAGCTTTTTGTAGAGATCAACAAAATGCCTTATTTTCTTCTTCTCAGCTTGTAACTCAGATGCTTTTGTGTCAATCTGTTGAAGTAATTTTTCATATGAATCATTTCCTTCTACCACCTCACTACTCCTCCCTCCATGATTTACCTGTAACTCATTAATTTTCCCTTCTAAAACAATTATTTTGTCCACAAGCAGCTTCTTCTCTTTCTCACACTCCTCCAACTGCTGTTTGTTCTTTAATATTTCAGTATTAGTTGAATCAATCTGTTGAAGTAATTCGTTTTGTAAATTTCTTCCCTCATCAACCTCACAAGTCATTTTCTGAAGCTCCTTTTGGAATCTACCAGCATTATCTTCCAAATGTTCCAATTTGCCCATAAGTAATTTCTTCTCTTTTTTATTCTCTCTGAATAGATGTTGATCATCTGAAATTTCAGAGGTAAGCCTTTCAATCTTTTCAACCAAAATTTTTGTCAACTTCTTTCCCTCTACTACTTTTTCTTGCTTTATTCTAAGCTCATCTTGGAGCTCATCAACTTTTTTCTCAAGGTCATTCACTTTGGCAAGAAGCTCATTTGTCTTTTCTTCATACTCTTTAAGTTGTTTTCCCATGTTTAAATTATCAGAGGTTTTTTCTTGAACCAATTGGAGTAATCTATTATGCAATTCCATTCCCTCATCAACTTCCTTAGACTTATTCTTCAGCTTCAATCCTAGTTGATCAATCTCAAGTTTTTGACATTTAATATTGGCAAGTAACTTGTTTGTCTTCTCTTCCTGCTCCTTTGATGGTTTTTCCATCTCTTGCTTGAGAGACTGGTTCTCTTCTAGGGCTTGTTTCTTTTCAAGTTGAAGTCTTTCTATTTGGATTAAGAGATCATTTTCCTTCTTTTTCCACACATCTTCTGCAGCTTTCCTGGCCTCAAAATAAATTTTCTGCAGGCTTTTAGACTTTGATTGGAAATTAGGGTAGAGCTGGCTGCAGAATATATATATTCTATCTGAGAAATCTTGTCTTTTGCTTCTTGAAGAGTAGCAACCAGAATGGTACTAAGGCCAGAGACATACTTTTCATCACCACTGTCAACAGGATATCCTAGCTTAGGAGAGTTTGGAAGGTGCCCCGCCATCTCTGGAAAACACAGAACAGTACCCAAGCGAGATTTACCATATCATCAGTATTGGACTTCAACAAAACAATAAGCAATAGGCAGTTTCAAATATAACAAGTTATTAATATGCCAGGAATTACTGCAAACAACTGATTCTCTAAGAGAGATTTTCACTGAGAGGCTATCAGATTTCCAGTACGGCAAAAAAACAAAAATTTTCCGTTGTCCCCAACACTTCAGAATTCTACCTAGCTATGAAGCATACACAAGAAATAAAATAAAAATCTTGTGAACCCGTTTGAAAGTTTATCCCCATGCCCTCAATTAGAAATGGACTTTAATCATATAGTTCAATAGACATATAAGCTAAAGCCAGACCAAGACCACCAAATCAATCTCATTAGCTCAATTTTCATCATCATTTAGGTCGATGATTCTCCTCTATCCAGTTGGGACAAACCAACTCTAAATTACCATAATGCACCATTTACTATCCTCACTAAGCAAAAACTTGCATTGATTCTTAGCTCTTAGAATGACAAGTAAAATGCTAATAAACATATAAGATCACCTCAGTACATCCTTCCTTTTACATTATTATTTTTACCAATGCTTCAAAAATCTACCTAGCTATAAACTATACAACAACAACATCAACAACAACAAAGCTTTAGTCCAAAAACTTTAGATTCAGTTTCGAATGCACAACCAGACTAATTGGGATCAGCCACATGTATTCACCTAGCTATGACGCATGATGAGGCCGTAAATCTCACTAATGAGAAGCACGATCCTTGCGCTCGAAAAGTCACCTACACAAAAGAAGAAAACAAGAACACCTTGTAGAAGGCACCGGTGTGGAGCCGGCCAAATACCCTCCGAAGGTTAAGTTAGAAATATTCTCACAACTCTAGAGTGCTAGAGAATGGTCAATTATGCGTACCTTGATGTGAAGAGGAATTGGGGCTTTTATAATAATAAGGTTTTGCCTCCTTTCCTTGTAACCCAAGTTGTTTCCTTGTAGAACTCTCTCTTCAGGAATCCAAAACGTGGTGGACAAGTTATCCTTCGTGAAGAGTCCGCGGTTTTTAAGGCATTCCTTCAAGATTTTTCCAGTGCTTTGCCCTATTTTTATTGGGCCCTTATTTCATCAAGGGTTCTACACAAAGGATGGGCTCGACTTTCTTTCGGCCCATGGACATGGACCCGTTAGGCCCGTCAGGCCTCGCCTCCTTGTGAACCCATTTAAGTGTGCGTCTTTGTGCCCTTGATTAGAAATTGATTTTCAATCAAATAGTTGAATAGACATAAACCAAAGCTACTCTTCCAAGTTAACCCCTCCACATAGACCAAGTTAAACCCACTTCCCAACAAGTAAACTACACGAACCGAGCTCAGCCAAAGCTCAAAATATATTTCACATAAGCAATGATCAAAGCCCACCCCAAAAAAATAAAAATAAAAAATGTAAATCCACATTGACAACTTATAGGGTGCGTTTGTATAAGCTGTTACAAATACGGTGTGCGAAATGGAATTTTGGGTTTTAAAAACGCACTTTTAAGCTCACAAATCTCCTAACCAAACAGACCCATATAACTACTTTTTTTTTACATAATTTTCCTGTTAATTTTTCAAATCTCTGGTGTACTGAACCAAACAAGATAACTAAAACAAGCTGAGAGACTAAAAACAAAGGCAATGTAGAATAAACGTAACAAGATCACACAAACTTTCATTCATCATTGTGATAAAATGATGTTATGGCAAAGTAAATTTGAAAAATCAATACTAATCAGAATTGAACCGAAAATAATATCATCAACCAGTACAATTCAAACCTAAATAAATAAATATTAGGTTTTCTGGGTTCTCATTTTCCGTCTCATTTTACCGAGAACCAAACAGAAAGTAAAAAAAGGAAAATGAGTGAGAAAAATACCTCATTGAAAGCAAAACTTTCAATTTTCCAAGCTCTCTCTCTCTCTCTCTCTCTCTCTCTCTTGGTTGGTGGCTAGGGCTTTGGGGTTGTGTTTGGATGCGGGGATTAAGAGTGGGAGGTGTTTTCTGAGAAAACTGATTCGGAAGTGTTTTTGGGAATGGCGGGATAATGATGGTGATGATGAGGATGATGCTAGCTCTTCAAGTGATGATGAGATGACGACCTCTCAGTGACTTGCCCTTTGTCATTCGTGACAAAAAGGGGGAGTAGTTTTTGGTAGGATGAGAGTAGTCTTGTATTTAGGAGGAGAGTTAATGTAAGACATTTTTGTTAAGGGGAGTGTCTATACATTTTGAGGGATGTAGTGAGGTTTACATGTATTTTCTTTTCTTTCTTTTACTTTAGCGTCATGTATATTGGTCTTGTGACCATTTATTGACATACATTGTACTTATCTTTTGATATATATATATGATGATGTATGTTTCTTTACCTATCTCTCCATATGTTGTTTCTTTTCTCTCTCTATACACATGTTTCTTTATGTATGCAATCCTTTATTTTTGTTTCACACATGATGCCTTGATGGGTTTTGTTTAAGTATTTTAGAAAGACAGGTTGCTAAAGTCTACCATGCCATGAACTCTCTTCTTGCAAAGTTTTTCAAGAGTTTGGGTTTGGGTTTGGGTTAGATTTATTTTGTATTTCAACAAGTGATTATGAGTTTATTAATTTAAGATTTCTCTCATGATTCATTTGTTTGTTGTGGTTTTTTCACGGATTGCCCAAGGGGGAGATTATTAGGGACATATTTATGTAATTAGCTAATCTTTTGACAAAACACACTTTACTTGTAATTTGGTAAATCTAAGATGAGTTTAATACTTCAATAAACAAGTGTTCAAATTTAGTATTGAAGCCATGCAAATTTGACCAAGAAATAAGTGAAGAAGTGCTATTCATCAAAGCTCAACAGATATCTCAACAGAATCCTTTCTATTGAGGTTTAATGTTGAAACTCGATAGAAACTGAATTTGTCGAGAATTACGAAATCAGAAAATTCCAGATCCGATTACACACATATATCCATGAGTATTTGTGTAGGGTTTCTTTTCTCACAACTCTAGACATATATAATGATTATTTTCAGGGCCATCTTAAGTGATGTAAAGTCATTGTGCACGCAAATTGTGATCGGAGACAGAATTTGCCCTAGTTCATCATATTCTCTCTAGAAGCTACTGCGTCTTTACGCCAAGTGTTTTGTGACCAAGGAGCTTCCTAATCTTCATTGTTGGATGAACTAAAGAACTTTGCAGCCAACATCTTTCTCAAGTTGGTGTGTTAGTCACGTACTGGGATTCATGCATTGAACAGAGAGATTGCCACTACATCACAAGTCCAATTGGGTATTGGGATAAGGGTTCAACTGTAGGTTGGTATTAGGTACTGGGATTCCTTTTACTTGTAATCGCTTGTTTTGATAATAGTGGATTCTCGGGAATGGTGACCTTAAATTCACCCGGTGGGGTTTTGTCTCAGTGGTTTTCTCCATTCATAAACAAATCACCTATGTCAAATTTATTTTCTGCTGCATTTAATTTAGTTAATGATTTGTTTGTGCTATTATGCTTATTGCATATAATTGAATCTATAATTCACTTGAATAATTAATTGATTAATTTACCAAAGGAATCAATACATTTTTGGCCTATCACATGAGTAAACCAAAAAAGTAACATTGGGAAGTAGTCAAGTGGATTCTGAGATATCTGAGAGGTTTATTAGATACATGTCTTTGTTTCACAGATGCAAGTTTGAAACTGCAGGGTTATGTAGATGTTGATTTAGCAGGTGATATTGATAGTAGAAATAGTATTATTAGGTTCATATTTACTCTAGGTGATACAACTATATCTTGGGCTTCAAATCTACAAAAGATTGTTACTTTGTCTACTACAGAAGTTGAGTATGTTGCAACGACTGAAGTTGGAAAGGAGATGATTTGGCTATATAGCTTCTTGGATGAATTGGGTAAGAAGCAGAAGTTGGGTATTCTACACAGTGATAGTCAAAGTGCAATTTTTCTTGCTAAAAATTCGGCTTTTTATTCAAAGTCAAAGCATATACAGATAAGATACAATTTTATCTGTTACCTTGTTGAAGATAAACTAGTAATACTTGAGAAGATTTATGGATTTAAGATCTTGGCAAACATGTTAACTGTTGATGCTCATTTTGGAAGCCCGGTAGCAGGAAGAAGTCCAACAATATGGGCAAGGAAGAGTTAGTAGATTGATAGAAAAACCATTAAACTCAAATGACACGAATAATGGATTATAAGCCCATAGAGTAAATAAAGTGGCCTTGAGGATAGCAAATGGGCCCAGAGGAAGAAGTAGTAAACCCATGGGCATCATGTGATGTAGAAAAGTGAGATGGGCCATAGTAAGCCAGAAGTAATAAAGTAAGAAAGTAAGGGGCTAATGGAAAGCCCATGAGCCCCAAGGATGAAGGATAAGGTAATTGGGTCAGGAAAACCCAAAAGAGTTAATAAAAACCCATGGGAATGCAGAATTAGAAAATGGGCCAAGGATACCCAAGGAAAGCAAACGGGCTAAGGATGCCCAAGAAGAAATAAATGGGACAAAGGAATCCATAAGTAATGTAATGGGTCAAGAAAGCCCAATGTAGCATGAGTGTAAATCCAATGACCATACCGAGTCATCATAGTCAATTAAGAGAGGAACACGCAGTAGGCCTAAAAGAGGCCCAACAAGCTTGGGTCAAATGACAGCGCAGCAGAAATGGTAGAGTAGCATGACAGGAATGGTGACAAGACTACGAAAGGAGCAAAAGAGTAGGCCGAGGGAAGAAAAGCCCACCATCAAGCAAGGCCCAGTCCTTAAGGGGAGCGGGCCATAAAGAATGGGAAATTAGAAAATACCCCTATATCTTCAACCCTTTATTTTAAAATAGAGGTCTAATAGTAATATTGTCATAAAATGATTCTATTCCATTCCCTCCATGTTGCTCTTAAACAAGATTACTTACATTCCATTCATTTTTATTCATTTATTTTAAAACATCCAATCAAGGTTAGTTAATTCTATTTCATTCCATTCTTTTCCATTATTTTCCCTTATTTAAATTACATTCCATTCCTTTTCATTCCCTTATAATCATTCTATTCCCTTATGAACTCCCAAATGGAGCCTTAAACTCCAAAACAAGAGAATGAGCTTTCCATTCCCCTCAACTAAACTCACAAACAAGGGAATGGAAGAATATTCTAAAATTATTCTTTTCATTCCATTCCATTTCATTCTATTCCCTTCTTCCAAATGAGGCCTTAAACTCCCAAACAAGAGAATGAGCTTTCCATTCCCTCCATTTAAACTCTCAAACAAGGGAAGAGAAGAATATTCTAAAATTATTCTTTTCATTCCTTTCCATTCCATTTCATTTCCCCATCCCAAACAAGGCCTTAATGATTTTTTTACTAAAACTCTTAAAATACCCCTATATTTTCAACCCTTTATTTTAAAATAGAGGTCTTAGAGCATTCACATCAACTCATGGATACTCATCTAAAATACAAAAAATGCTCCAATTTACACATTTTACCCCAAAATCCTTCCACATCAGTTCATGTAAAAATGTCTAAATATTCATGATGTCTTGCAAAATGAACAGTAACCGCGAATATATACACGGTTATTGTTCACCGTGTAAACGATTTTTTAATTCTTTTTTTCTCTCTCCTCTATCAAACTGCAACAGACTAGCGCGGGGAAGAAGCCAGCGCCACCACCAAACTACAACAAACCCAACCACCAAACCCAGCACCACCACAAAATATCGCAACCTAGCACAAAAAAATATCCCAAAATCAACATAAACCCAAAAATCAACCTAACCCAAAATCAACAGAAACCCTAAATATACCCAATCGCTACAACTCAGCACAGCGCCAACCACACAGACCCACCGGAAACCTATCGGAAAAACCCATATGAAAAATCCAACAAAAACCCACCGGAAAACCCGTTGGATCTGCTCCAATTTGCCACTGATCTGCCGCCGATTTGCAGTTGTGGATCGGAGCTGCAGATTGGTACAGCTGTGGATCGATACTTGTGATCGGAGTTGTGATCGAAGCTATGGATCGATGCTGTGGATCGGAGCTGTGGATCGGTGCTGCTGTGGATCGATGCTTGTGATCGGAGCTGTGGATCGGTGATCGGAGCTATGGATAGATGCTTGTGATCGGAGCTGTAATGATGTGGATTGGTTTGTGACTGAGAGGGAGAAAGATAAGTATAGAGAGATAGACCGAGAGGGAGAGACTGGGTATGGAGAGATAGAAGAGAGAGAGAAAGAAATCAGAAAATATGATAGAGAGAGAGAGAGAGCGTATAAAAACGGGTAAAATGAGTTAGGTGAGAGAAAAAATAAAATAATTAAGAAAATTGATTATTTAAATAAGAGAGATGATAGAATAGATGAACTGATGTGGGTGTTTTGTAAAAGTGATGGTGTAAAATAGAAAATGTAGGTTTTTGGTGTAAAATAGACGGAATCTTTTAGATGAGTTGATGTGAATGCTCTTATAGTAATATTGTTATAAAATGATTCTATTTCATTCCCTCCATGTTGCTCCCAAACAAAATTACTTACATTCTATTCATTTTCATTCGTTTCTATTCCTTTATTTTAAAACATCCAATCAAGGTTACTTAATTCTATTCCATTCCATTCTTTTCTATTCCTTTCCCTTACTTAAATATATTCCATTACATTCCATTCATTTTCATTTCCTTATAATAATTTTATTCCATTCCATTCTATTCTCTTATGAACTCCCAAACGAAGCCTTAAACTCCTAAACAAGGGAATGAGCTTTTCATTCTCCCCATTAAAACTCCCAATTAAGGGAAGGGAAGAATATTATAAAATTATTCTTTTCATTCTTTTCCATTCCATTTCATTCCCTCCTCCCAAACAAGGCCTAAAGCGGAAAGCACCAAGGATGAAGCACTTTTTACACCTATAACAAAGTGCATTTTAAATGGCAAGCCCATAGTGTGAATTTTCTTTTTCTCCTTTTTAACAAGCACAAAGCATTTTCTTACTGTTTAAATAGTTTTTTTATTTTTATTTTTTTTGATGGGGAAACTGAAATTTCATTACACAAAGAAATTGAAGTACAACAGGAAAGATGAGCAAAGGAAAGAGACCATTAGAGACTTTCCTGCCTGAGCAAAAACTGAATACAAGGAGGGTCCATCCCTTTCCAAATCTGAGATACCTTGCTTGTTCTAGCTAGTTGAGCAAACTCATGAGTTGCCCTGTTGGACTCCCTTTTCAAGTGCTGAATTTTCCAAGAACGAAAAACAGAGAAAGCTGAAAACGTCCCCTGAATGATGTGGCCAAGAGCACCATAAATCTCCTTTTGGACGGATTGAACAACAAAGAGCGAGTATGATTGAACAATGACATCCATGAGGTTCATTTCTAGAGCAAGGAGAACTCCATTTTCCACAGCGATAGCTTCAACTTCCTCCACTGAAAACTGCGCAGGGAGAGATTTGCTCATGGTTGCAATGACTAAGGCCTCAGAGTTTCTTATAATTGCTCCAATAGTTGAGGGTCTGTGGTTTTGAGAGGTTGCACCATCTACATTTACTTTGAAGAGGCCACAAGGGGGAGGAGACCATTCGGGTTGGCTTGGGAAAGAATGATGCGGGCTGATTGAATTAACATTAATAAAGTCCTAGACCAGCCTCTGAGCTGACTCCCAGATTTGAAGAGCAGTAGAAAATTTTGCCTCATGAATGACTTGGTTCCTATTATACCAAATGAACCAGGCTATAGAGAAAAAGACTTCATGGTCCTGGACAGTACCAAAGTTAAGCAATTCAAGGGCAATATCAGAGATGTCAAAAATAGAATCTAGGAGCTTAATGGGGCACTTGGACCAGTTACTCCAAACTTTTGTCGCAAACTCACGATGAATCAAGGTATGAGAGGTGCTTTCACTACTATGATTGCAAAGAGGCCAAAACTCCCCCACCACAACTCCTTTTAAATGAATATTTTGCATAGTTGGGAGGGTATTCATGCAAGCTCTCCATGCAAAAATCCTGATTTTTGTAGGGAGGTTTAGGTGCCAAAGCTTTCTCCAAAGAGGGGCTCTCACATCACTTAAGGAACATTCACCAACAGCTTGAGAATCAACAATGTTGACTACAATGTGATAGGCACTTTTGACAGCAAACTCACCCCTTTTGTTTCCCACCCAAATAATTTTATCGTCAGGCAAGGAGAAGCTTAAAGGGATTTTTAGGATAGTCTCAGCCTCAAATGGAAGGAAAAGCTCTCTAACTAGATCAACTTTCCAACATTTAGAAACATCATCAATGAGGGAAGAAACCATGGGATAGTCATTAAAGTCCTGAGGGTGAGAAATTACCTTGTATGTACTTGGGGTAGGCAGTCACTTATCATCCAAAATGTGGATCATTTTGCCATTTTCCACCCTCCATCTTGTGCCTTTTTGAATTACCTCCAAGCTATTGTAAATACTTCTCCAAACATAGGAGGGGTTGCTTCCGAGCTTGACTTTGAAAATATCACAATTTGAGAAATATTTTGCCTTGAAGATTTTTGCCACCAAGGAGTTTTGGTTGGTGAGGAGCCTCCATCCTTACTTAGCTAGTAAGGCTAGTTAAATTTAAATAGTTAAATAGCTTATTAAATTTAAGGGTAAATTGCGTATTTAGTCTTTATCTTTTATACCATATTTCAATTTAGTCTATAACTTCTCAATTTAGTCAATTTAATCCAAAATCTTTCAGTGTCATATTAATTAAGTTTGGGTCCGGTTAATGTGTGCCCTAAGGGCACACATTAAACTTTCTATTTTTAGAAACATTTTCTCAGGAATTGAAAAAGCTGTCATTACATTTTCAATTCTCGAAAAATTTTTTCCCAAAAATGAAAATTAATGTGTGCCCTAAGGGCACACATTAGTAAAATCCATTAAGTTTTTGCTGTTATTTTTTGGATGAAAAGATACGATGTATCAAGTAGAATAATAAAGAATTAATTTACCTATCACATCAATGGCTAATGTACAACCACATCATATTAAAATATTTAAAAATAAATAAATAAATGGTAGTTCTCACGTAGACTAGGCGGCAAAACAATTAAAATCCCTCTCTCTCACGTCACGTACGCTCATCCCTTGGTCTCAACGGAAATACAATTGGTGGCCGGTGACTAATTTCAGTGGGGATCTTATGGTTCCTCTTCTTATAATGTGGTTAAACTTAATACATAGAAGTGTAAGGCGAAACAAAAAGGGCCCAAAATATTATTTTAATCCATAAAATATAGCTAAAAGTTCATTTTTCTTCCTAAAAATTATGTGCAATAGTCTGTCAAGTTTTAAGAACAGGAAATATATCTCAAAGTTCAATTTTACACCCCTGAGCCCTAACTATCTCGGCTAACATAGAAGTTTCAGATGGCAACGGCTAGGTCTGGCAGCGAGGATTGGCGCTGAGTTTTCTCTTCGGCGGCAGAAGGTTCATCTCTCTCTCTCGCAAAATTTTTTTTTTTTGGAGGGTAAATTATTATTTTGGATTTTGGGGGAAGTAGTAGAAACTTGGGGGTTTTTTGGCTTTGAGCTTAGAAGCTGAGAGACACCTTGGGGTATTTTGGTGTGAATAGTCGCCTTGGAAAAATTTCAAAATTTGGACTTGCGTCGATATTTTGGTGTTTAATATTTTTGCTACTGGTGACTTGTTCTCAATCTATCATCAATCATACGTTTTAGATGATGATTTCATATAATACTTTTGTTTGGAGCTCAGATTGTTTATGGTTGTTCTTTTATGCTTATGTCTGTTCTTGTGGATTTTTTGTGGCTGTTCATTTGAAGGCGCTGCCAGAAGATCGCCGCTGGAAGGAGAAGGCGCCACTAGAAGGAGAAGGCACCACCGTCCACACTATTAGGAATTTTGGATTTTAGGGAGATGTGTGTTTTAGATTTAATTTGGGTCTGCCATGTTTAATAAAATCAGCAAACTTTCTAATCAAACAAAAAAAATATTTGATTTGGGTTTTTAAAAAAAACTGACGTGGCCATGCATGTGTCCATTGATGTGGCAAAAAAATGATTTTTTTATTTAGGTCATTTGTTATATCAGTAATTTCTATTTAAGAGATAACGACAAGAATTAAATTAACACGACACCAAAACATTAGGGACCAAATTAATGCAATTAAAAGGTTATGGACCAAATTAAAATATGGTGTAAAGAATAGGGACCAAATATGTAGTTTATCATAAATTTAACTATTAGAACTTTATACTATTGTTAAGAGCCCTTGATTTGTTGTACAAGTACCAATCTTATTGTCACGCCCCAAACCCCAAAGGGTCCAAAGCATGAGAGAGACGTCTTAAGTACCTGTAAATTTTTCCTTTTTGACAATTCAATCCACATAATTCTTATCAAGTGCCAACAACAAGAAATATCATAATAATCCCATAGAATATACTCTTAGAGTAAGTCAGAGCTCTACGCATTAATTACAAGGATCATAGGCCACAAAAGAATAGAGGTCTGAATAAACAATTACATATCAACAGCTTGTCCCATCAGTGGGAGTACAGTCATAACCACTATTATATACAAAAAAATGAGTCAAGCCTAGTCTAAGATGTACACCATCTAACATATTCATTACAAAAATTCAGCCTCCATCAGTAGTTAGTCTAACTACTATTAGCCACCAAAAAGCTGTCTCAAAAGATTGTTACTTACTCTGAAAAGTTTATAAAAAATATTGGAATGAGACAGAGCCTAGTAAGTAGCACATTAATGGGGGTGGGGGAAATGCAAGTTTCATCTTCAATAATAATAATAATATGACAAGAATAATTACAAAATGAAACACAAAGTTTCTCAAAGTAAATATCTTGAAACTATATACTATAATTTGTGAGCATCAACAATATAATTTCTAAAATCATAATATCTAACATAAGATAAATTATCACAAATCTACCACACTACCACATAAACTGGTCAGGGGATCCACCCATTCACAACTGGCATGATATTGTTCTCTCTGGTATGTAGACTCTTGGTCCCATAGACAACAGTCTCATCCATACCCTCAAGGATTTTCTCTCCCCCCATGGGCAGCAGAGAGAGCGCGTCAAATAGGACCTCTCTTGCATGTGGTCTCTTGGCCCCATGGACAGCAGCCTCACCCACACACAATCAAGGAACCTCTTCCCCCCATGGACAGTAGGAAAGAACGCGTCATCCAAAGTAAAAGGGTACTGACCTAAATTTGATTCCATTGTCACAAAGACTATGGAAACCAAATCGGGTGATCACTGGGAAATCACACATGGCATAGGGCTAAAATCACATAAACTCATAGGTTACCCTACTTTGAAACACAGTTCATATCCAAGTAGTTTCAGAAAACCTTAAATAATCTAACTTCTACAAAGTTTGTAAGGTTTTCAAATTTCATTATTGTCAAAAGATTTTCTAACGATTTCTCAAATAATACAAGACAAGATAAGCATCTTTAAATTTTTTAATACACCATAAAATCAATGATTTTCTTATCAAAGATTAGATAAAAGATACTCATTTTTCCATATCAACAATTCATGCATTTCCCCAAATGCAATACCAAATATGATGCATTTTTCATATGTAGTAAGGGTCACAACACAATACTTTTAAGAAAGCATATATCTATATATATCATTTTCCAAAATGTGTTTAACTCAAAAACAATATTTATAAGACATGGTTATTTTCCAAAAATACCCATTAAAAGCTACTTACCTCGCAACCGCAAAATCCTAATTCTCCAAGCTCCAAGGGGAGATTAGCTAGAACCTAAACAATGTCAAGCAAATCTATCACAATGAGCACAAAGCTTGAAATTGTATCTAACTATAATTTAGGAATTGCCAAGTAAGAACTCAATTAGGCAAGCCTAGTATTCAACCTCACATGTAATGTATTCTACTTCCAAAATTTTTCAAAACACTTTAATTTGCAAGGCATAGACTCCCATTTACACTCATAAATCTTTCAAGTTGTCATATCTAACATCAAAACCTCCACACTTTACAAGTGCTTCCCACAAGATTTTTATAACATCATCAAGTGACCCATGACACCAAAATAATAATTTTCTCCAAGACAAACAATTTAAATCTTTAATTAGCTCCAAATAATCAATAAAAACTATATTCATCATCTATCACATATTATAACTCAAAACTTCTAAATTTTTACCATAACAAGCCTTAGATAGCCATCATTGTAAAAATCATGAACTCACTCATCAAATACATCCACCAAGACCAAAACCCATACATATAAACATATGAATATCATTTCCAAAGCTCTTAAATCACATGAATAATATTATTAAAGCTTGGGTAAAATAACCTCAAACAAGAACATAATACCCATAAAAAAAGATTTGAACTTTTACCTCAAATAAAATGATGAAGATGCTTTGGAGTTCCTAAGTATTTTTCCGGTGATCTTGCCGGAAAAATGATGGTGAGATGGTGTGTTTTGGAGTGGAGGTTGGCGGTGAGTGTGTGTGTGTGTTTCAGTAAAATGAAAAGAGAGAAAATGAAAAAAAGAAAAGAGAGAGCCGGCCAAAAGAGAGAAGAAATGTGGGTGAAATTGAGTGGATGAGAATGATGGGTAGTGGGGTTAGGTGGGGGCACATGTGGTCCACAAAATGTTGACTTACAATATATATATATATTTTAAACTGACGGTATGTTACACTTATGGTGTGATGCACTACACATAAGCCCACCCCTCAATATGAATTCTAAAAGAAAGAGACAAAAAAGGGGACCATGATTGATTCAATTCTTTGCAATATATAGATGGTAATAATTAGTGGTTGGTTCGGAGAAAAGATCAAGAAGAACCCAAAAAAATTACGATAATTACTTGACATGGGGTAATGATGCTAGAGCTATTGTTGATGAAGAAAAAGATTTTACCTGAGATCGAAGTGAGGTCACTAGGGAGGGCAACAAGTTCAAGTTGTATTTACAACCTTTTTCCTAATGAGGGAGAAGTTAATAATTTAGGATTACGCAAATGAGGTGCATGATGAGGGTTACAAATCTTGTGATATCAATGATGATAATGATCTCATGTGATGCAGGTAACAGAATCAGAATTATTTCAGGGTTAATTATTTCTTGTTTGAAATCCCAGATTTGATTTTTGAATTTTGAGTGTAGGCTTTAACGTTTTGAGGATTTTATGGAATGTAATTGTGACTTGTTGTACATGTAGTTTTTTAAAAGGAGATTTTTTGGAGTGAGATTTTGTCTTTAAAGCTTGGTGGTGATTCTAAGCATCCCTAAGTGCTGAAGCCTAGGCTTTTGTGATCCGTTCCATTTTCCATCATTATTTTCTATTTTTTCTGTATTATTTTACTCTCTGCCTACCAGTGCTGCATCCCTACGCTTAACAAGGATGTTGATTATACACTTTAGGATTGCATTGCATTGCCACTTTCCAAAAAAAAAAAAAAGCAAAAAGGATTGCATTGCATTTCTTCTTTTAGGCATAGAAGTCACTACTTACCAATTTAGTACTTTTCAGTATTTGCCTTTTGGATTTATTTTGATTCAACCATGTACATCATTTTGATTATGGCTATCAAATATCATAATTCTATATATTTTGTGACGCTCGCGCACACAAAAGATTACCTTTTTTGATTTTTTATGATTAGTGATCACTTGATAGTCGTGTTGTCCCTGAATCACTGTTTTCAAATATGCTGCATTATTCTTGAAAAAAAACTCCAATCAGGCATACACTTGTAACTAGCCTCTAGGAGACCTTTGCACTTACGTGTGTCTAAGAGGGGGGTTGGGCTTTGAATCCAGTTTGATCAACCCATGGGGTAGGGGTTTGGAAGGTGATATCCAAACAATGTGGGAAACTTTTTCTAGGTATATAATTTTCTGTTGGTGATGGAAGAAGATTGAATTTTTGGTATGATGTATGGTGTGCATTGTTATTCAATTTTTGTTAGACTGGCACAAGACTGGGAGTTGGGAGAATCAATGACTTTTTTTGAGCTGCTATAGTCGGTTAGAATACATGTTGGTATGACAAATAGGGTATGGTGGAAAATAAACAGCAATGATCCTTTACTGTTTGGTCCTATTATGAGGCGATAAGAGGGATTCTAGAGTATATTTTCCTTGGAAAGCTATCTGGAATGTGAGGGCATCGTCAAAGGTCTCTTTCTTCATTTGGACTGAGGCCTCGGGGATAATATTAACAGTAATTTATCTTCTGAAACAGAAGATAGTACTTGTGCAGTGTTGCATGTGCAAGCATAATGGTGAGAATGTGGATCATTTGTTAATTTATTGTCCACTTGATATGGAGTTGTGATCTTTTGTTTTTGTGGTGTTTGTTGTGAGATGGGTGATGCCAAGAATGGTGTATGGCTTTGCTTCAACGTTGGGGAGAAAATCAACTTTATTCCGGGATAAGATATGGAATGCATGTCATGGTGTATTTTATAGAATGTCGGGAAGGAAAAGAAAAAGGATAACGTTTGAAGACTGGGAGCTTTCTGTGGAGAGATTCAAATATGCATTTATTAGTTCTTTATTTTCTTGGTGTCACTAGATGAAGCTAGTCCATCAAATGTTTGTGATTTCTTGGATTCATTTTATCGCTGAATCTTTTACAGGAGCAGTCGAGTATATAACCTGTCTTCTTGAACTACCATCCTCTATCTTTATATAATTTTGTTATATATGTGTGAGCGTGTGTTATACACTAAAATATATTAAGATAAGTTGCTAATTGACTTATATTGTTGTTGCTAGTTTCCAAATGATGTTTTGATGGTTTGCAGGATCTTTTGTTGAATATTGATCTGAACAGTTCCTCTGAGTGGACGGGAAATTGGTCTCAACTATGCCCTACCTGCAAGGTTTACTCAATGGACCTTTTCTTTTCCAAATTTTGGCTGTGAAATTATTTTAAACTAGTGTTTAACCCGCGCAATGCGCGAAATCATTTTATGAATTAGAAAACAATTAACTTAATATATTATACTTAATGTGATGATAAAATAGGGAAGATGTTCTTCTAAAAGACAGACATAACTTAACATCAACACATGTGATGGTTTGGGTTCCTATCTCCTTAGTGAGCAAGGATATAAAGGAATGACCCTATAGAACAGACCTTGTTCAAGTAAGGTTGTAATACATGTGATGGTTAGTTGTTCATTTTCGTTATTTTTTTTTCTTCTTTTTTTGCACGTTCTTTCCTGGAAGCTTCATAGGTTTTAAAGTTTATTTTTGGGTTGTTCAAAAAAAAAAAAAATCTATTTTTAATAAAATAAAAAATAATTATAATAATGACCATGGGTGATTCACCAACTTTGGGCTTGATCAATTTATCCTGATAGGCAGAATTATAAATCCCTATTTCTATCTCCTCATAATCATTTTTTCTCTTCTTGGAGGAATATGAAACTTAATCTTAAAATGAAATTTTAGACTCTAATTCTTATAGGGCTCCCAAGTTGGAACCCTTCTATATTTTTCTCTATAAAATTGAATTACAATGGCCTTTAAGATTATGTATTTGAAAGTTAGGGGAAACTGATAAGTAGGTTTGGTTTGTTTATGATTTCTTTCTTGGTGGCTTTGTGCATTGAGATTAGAGTTTGAATCTGTGTGGGAAACTACAAAGTTGAAGTGCGGGTATCATATTCTCCCTACCAGTACCCACATTTACCATTCCACACCATCCAACTGATTGCTTGCACATGTTAAAAACATGATGAAAATAGCATTAAGTTGAAAATTCCATATGATCATTGACAGACAAATTTTAAAATGGTCTTTAACCATGCTTAGATGTCCATATTTTATTGGTGCAGTAGAATTTTGAGCAAATTTTTAAGCATTATTTCATTCTCATAATAACTAATAAAGTATCTATATATAAATCACTTTCTCAATAAAAAGAAGTATCTGTAAATCAATCAAATCTTTGATACCCCTTTGCAGCTTCAGCTTTGTGGTCATGCCACATTGGCTGCTGCACACACAATGTACATTACACTTTCAGATTTCAAATTCTACAATTTCAATTACTCTTCAAAAACAGCAGAATAGGTAGGATGGAAAACAGGAACTGAAAATTAAATTGAATTCTGTAGTTGCTATTTTGCCTTCTGATCTGAGCGTGCTAGCTGCTACTTCATTTCGAATAGTGATAACACTTTCTCTTTCTTAGCGCTTTGCCCCCCCTTGAATAGTAAGCGGTAAGTCATTGGTTCAAATCCAATAATAGGTAAAACCAACTGAAACCTTTATTTTTGCTAGCATGACAACAAGTACAGAAACTAATGTTTAATACCTGGCAGTTCAGAAACAGCACACATCAAACAGTATTCCCGAAAATTTTGAAGCTGGAAAGAGAACTAACAGAAGTATATGAGTTTGTATAAAAATCATTAGTAATAAGTAGGAGAAAGCAAGAGAGATGAAGTCAGACCAAATCAACCATTTGTTCGACAGGTAAACCCTTTTTTAGTATTACATTAATACATATTAATGTCTTGAACATATTATGAGTGAAACTGTCAACCAAATCAATCATTCACATGGTAGGTAAACCCTTTTCTAGTATTTCATCAATACATATTAACGTATTGAACATCTTCAAAAGAGCACAACAGTATAGTAAAATTTACAAATAGTTATATATGAGGGATTGAATTTATCACCAACCGCACTACACTGTAGGTAACACACTTCCAATTTTTGGAATACATATCTATTCTGTGCAAAGTTAAGTTTTGTGGCATCATACATCTTCATGAGCAGTTAGTGTCATAACTTGCAAGTCCTAGCAACTCTGGACCTTCTAGCCGGGGATTATTCTCAAAGCTACACCATTGGAACAAAATAAAGATAAATTCCTTTGGCCACTAGTTTAAACAGACCTCAAAAAAAAAAAAAAAAAAAAAACAATTGGTAGTAATGACATAAAATATATGGCAAAGCTTTGGTTATGGTGCAAGTCCTGCAATGCAGAAGCAGCAATCACATAGATACTGATATGCAAATGACTTTTAAACCGGTAAATTTGTCACTACAATCCTAGTAACTATCTGATTCCACAAAAGCGAACTATAGGATGATCTAGATTGATCCTTATATTTATCATAGTACAATCCTACAATTTGGAATATGATTAGTTCGAGACCCAGCTTTAAGTAATGGAGGATTAGAATCTTTTCAACTAAAAGGGGAAAACATTTGAAGATATCAAAGCATTGGTAAATCGTTTGTTGTACTGAGGATCCCTAAGCAAAGAATACCCACCGCACCAGCACCATAACCTTTAAGAAAATGACAGGAAACTCACAAATAAATTTTTTATTTGTTTTTTGAAGGTTAATAACGATTCCTGTAGCATAAGATCAATTGGATGCAAAAGAAAAAAAAAGAAGTGTAATAATCATGTGATCACAAAAACAAACCCCTCATTTTAAGTATTCAGTAACTTTCAGATTCTAAAAGGCCAAGAAACTACACTACAAATCATATTAAAAACAAAACGAAAACTCTCCCCTTTTACAATCAAACATCCCTCTTCACCCATGTATCAATAGATTAAGGAAATCTCAATCCTGGCATAGAGACATCAATGTACTTATTCTAATGATAAAATAAGTTTATCAGTAGAATAAATTTACGCTGTTGCTGCCCACTCCATAAACAGAACCCTTGAAAATTAAGTAAATAAGAAAAGGGTACGAAGAAACAAACTTGATGCATAATTTTGAAGCATTTTTTATGTTAGAATTAAATGATTTCAAATTTAAGGGGCAAACGAAAAGAAAAACAAAATCTTACAAAAATCTACCAAATAGGGAAAAACATTCTAACCAAATAACAATAATCGACAAAACAGAACCCAAAAAATTGGAAAAACAAAATGGGAAATCAAGTTACCTTTAACCTTGATTCAATCATTTTTTTGGCATAATGACTCCTAGAAATGTATTACAAAATTTAAAAGATAAGTGACTGATAGGAAGCTAAAACTTTTTTTCTAATCAAAACATAGTCACTAACCAAATTGAGTCTTAAGAATTGAAAGTGGTCTCTACCATATTTAGACGTACCAAAATCAAGACTTCAAAATATGGTAATCCCTTCTCAAAAAAAAAAAAAAAAAATGGTAATCCAATAACAATAATTAAATCCAAGCTCGTAATTATAGCATTTGGCAATCATAAGATCATGAAGTATTGTCTTTTTTAATTTTAACTATAATGTAAACTTCTAGACATATAAAATTTAGGTATAAACAGCACTTCATGTGTGGGAATCACTAATTTTTTTTTCATAGAGCATGATCAACACTTACAAAATATCACTAATAGAACACAAAACCATCAAAAGCAAGACAATGTAATCATTGAGTTAGACTGAATTGGAAAACCTCAAAAACACAAATAAGCCAACTTGATTACAAAACATAGCAGACAAAAAAATTCAAAGAGAACTCTATCTATTTGGCTATCGGAAGAAGATTGAAAAAGATTAATGGAATCATAATAGGGTTATAGGTCAATTGAATCCAGAACAAAAACCAATTCAAACCCAAATACATCAATTGGAAAAATTTAACCGAAAATATGAGATAAACAGAGGAAAAATCAGACTGTCCTAATCTTTCAGTTTGATTCAGTAACTCTTCTTAAAAAACACCCAAGTGTCTTATCTGAAAGAGAACTCCGTAAATTTGTGCTTCAACAAAAGGATGGGAAAAGGAGGTTTCTTAAATTATAGAAAATAAATTGAAGTTATAATTTGGCTTGAATTGAAAAATGTGCAAGATTGATCCCATAGTACCATTGACTGCTCAAGGGACACCAAGACTGAACTGGTTCGAACATATTTCTAAATTTATCCATTTAAAAAATATTAAATTTCTTAATACTCTACATATCAAGAAAAAGAATAAATATACATAGATTTAGGAGTAAGCATTGTTCTAAAAAAATTACTTAGAAACAGATGGACTGTGGGTAAGAGTTCTAAAGACTTTTCCAAAAGACACCATCTCTAGATAAATGGTAAAATTTATAATATTTGACCAAATAGAATAACATCCCAAAACAATAACTAAATATATCCTTCTGTGTCACTCTTGTAAACAACATCCATCCCTTATAGCATCTTGCCAAAGACAACATGACATTCCATCAAAAAAAAAAAACAAATAAGACAACATGGCAGTCCATCCAACCTTTTAAAGGAAACAAAAAGCAAGCATGTAAGAAAGGAAACGCTAAATGTTAAGAAAAAGAATATATCAAGTATTGAGCACACACTTACACTAAATTTTTTTTGATGATATTATTCTTTCTTGAAACTTGATTATCCAATTAGTAGCTGTATTTTCTAAATTTCTCATAGTTCTATCTTCTCCTAGGCCTTTCCTAAACACATCTATTTTCAATAGGGCGATACTCCCAGTGCTATTAAAAAAAATAAAAAAGTAATGATGATATTTTGAGACCAAAGAATTCAAAGAAAAATACTAAACTCATCTTTTTTTAAACTGTTTTTGTTTAAATTTTTTTTTAATCAAATATTAACAAATGATAAAGAGATACAAATTTAAATAAAAGCAACAAAGGAAAATTAGGCTGCCCTGACCTTTCTATTTAATCAAGTAGCTCTTCTTGAATAGCTACCAACTCTCTTATAAGCTAGAGCAGAGATGATAGATCTACATTAGCACGTGAGGAAAAAAATGTCATTGAATATACAAAATTACTGATAAGCGACAATGTAAATAAGGTCCTTGAAAATTTGGCATATTAATGAATTATTAGTACTTGACAAGAAAAACTCAGCGAATCTGAATTTCAACAAAAAATGAAAGGGTAAAAAGGTTTTTTAAAATGACATAAGAGAAAGATGAAAGATAGACACACACCAAACAAACTATCAATAAGTAAATAATCACACAACCATATTAAGTAAATAATCCCTTAATATGCAGTAACACATTTTTTTAACAAACTATTTGCTATTTATTTGTTTGTTTCTACTCAAAATTTCACTCTGGAAAAATTTTCAAAACAAAAAAGTAGAGACGTTAATTTGAGACCAAAGCATCCCAATAAAAACCAACCTTGCGTCTTCTAGGCATTTTATCGAACACTTCTAGTGCATAATTAAACCTGCTACTGTCAAGAACAACAGCATATTTTGATTCTGTCAAATTTTTACACCCAACTGCAATGGGTAGGACTAACTTCCCTTTCACAATCCTAACATTCATATGAAAATCTGCTAACCCAAGTTTTCGACTAATGCTAAATTAATCATTATGCATGATCATGGAAATACCTTACTTTGATGCATGAAATGCATAAGAAGTCAATGAAATTTAGAGAAGATATAGGGCTTACCAATTGATAGAGAGCAACAACAATTAATAAGGAATAAATATGCGTAAGGAATTTGATGGAGGAAAGGGTTTATCCATGTGTGTCTGATCGAGAATTTGACAGTTGCAAAATGGGTCAGATTGTAAGAGATGCTATTGTTTCTTGATAAAAGAAAAGGGTTTTTTTCAATTTCTGAGGAGGCAAAATTGATTTGCGATTTTTGATTTTCTATTCCCTATGTCTGTTGTTTTGAAACGGAAAACACAAATGGAACGAAAGTGGGCCAAATTTGGTAAACTACACAGATTTAGTATCCGAAACAGTAAAATTAACAAAGCTATACTGACCTTGTGTGTATGGAGTTGCAGAAACGAACCGGACAGAGAACGAACAGGGGAAGAGTTTCAGTAATCTCAATGAAACAATAAACAAAAAACAAAACAAAAGCAAATATCTAAAATTGAGGAAACAAACATTTTGATAGAAAACCCAAAAACCCAAAACAAAAATAAATCAAATCTAAACCCATTCAATAAAAAAAATAAAAAATAAAAAAACATTTCATACCCAAATCTAAAAAATGGAAAGAAAAAATACCGGAGCCGGTTTCGACGGTGGTGGATGTATGGCTTAGCGGTTTCTTTCTGTGTGCTTGCAGTTTCGGCGGTCTAAGTCTGGCGAGCGACCCAAATTGCAGTAAACATAAATCATAGTTATCGTAAGATTTAGGTTTTTACTTATAAAAATTTATAAAAAATCGAAAAACAAAGAAAGCAAAAAAAAAAAAAAAAACTCACTCTGTAACAGTGCGTCGCCGGTTGAGGGAAGCAAGAATTTTGGTGGCCAAAGTCCGATGGTGGTACTGGCCTGAGATGTTTCTAACTCTGCCTCTTTCTCTATTTCTTTCTCTTTTGAAAGAAAAAGAATAGGAACCATCAGACGCATGTCTTTCTTGATGCTTCATCTTCCTTCCTGAGACATCTTTTCACTCTCTGATTGCAAACTGCAGTTTTTATCTCTCGATCTCTCTCTCCTCCGTTCTCTGCCTCTCTATTTCTCTGTCTCTCTTTTCTCTCGGGCTGTCCCTCTTTTCTCCGTGTAGCAATCTTTCTTTTTTTCTTTTTCTTTTTTGTCTTAAGCGGTTATTTTTCCTTTTATACTAACGAAGCAATAAAATTTATCATTTTTTAATTGCAAGCCTGGCAGAGATTTAAAAGGTGAAACGATGCAATGTGCGGTTGGTTTAATTTAAAAGTTTTATACGTGTCATTTTTTTAGATAGGCTTTTTACCTAACGTGGCAGCACCTCGTTGAGGCTTCTGCTTTTATATATACTAGTCATAGACCCGCGTGTTGCGCGTGATTATTTTTAGATAAAATACTATTTTAGTCTTTATATTTTATAAAGAGTTTAAAAAAAAAAAAAGGTTTTATCTTTTTTTTCAAAATCTTGTCTATAACATTTTTTCCATTATCATAAATTTATTGGTTGATGATTTGCATAACATAGACATTAAATAAGAGGTAAAACTATTCATTGTGTATGAAGATTATGATTATATATATATAATTTCCCTAGTTAGAGTTTGATTAGTTTTAAGTTTAAATTTTGTATTATTATATTTAATTGTTGATTATTGATTTAATTAAGTGAATGTAATGATTGATTTTATTGCACTGTAAAGTTTTCAATGTCCTCCGTATAGCCATCTCTATTTTATTTCTTATTCCTCTTGACCACCTTTTTATTTTCCAAATAACGGTTATTAATTGATGTTTGATTTCATTTCTTTTTTTCTTCCTTCATTTATTCTTTATTACTTTGTATGTTCCATTGCTAGTTATAGATACAGTTATGTTAGTGGTATGTCAAAGGTTTTTTTTTTTTTTTTTTCTCCTTTTGAATTTTCAAAGAAATATGAAAGACGTTTTCTCTAGTTTTGTCTCAATCAATTAAGATATCCATAATATATTAATGGAAGTAATAATGAGCCTTAAATTTATAAAATTTATGAAGTGGTTAGGTTAGTGGTATGTCAAAGGTTTTATATAAAAAAAAAAATTTGAAAATAATTCTAAGGAAATGTAAAAGGCCTTTTTTAGAAAAAAGAAATTGTGACTTTTTGAATTGTAGAAATTTGATTGTTTTAATTACCTTGTTTATAGATTTCATTATTAAGTTATAAACATCTGAATCAAAGTAAATGAATATATAAATGCAAAATTATATGTAAAGTTACAACCACACAAGATAAATATGTATAGATAATTTTTATTATTATTCATGAATCATTATTTCATTGTTTACTTATAAATATCTAGATTGAAGTTTTTTTTTTTTTTTTTTTTTTTGAAAAAAAAAATCTAAATGAAAATCAATGAATATGTAAAGGTAAAATTATATGAAAAATTAAAACTACCCAAGACGAACGTTTAACCACCAATAGATGTGTGTTTTTTGAAGACTAAAAGTATACACAATTGCTTTAGCTGGAACTATATAACTATGCAAATATTGTTGCGAATAGTTCCACATTTGCAAATTATCAAGTTTGGTGGCCTTACAAAACAAATATTTCATTTTGCAAAAAACTTTACATGAACTCCTCTTTTGTGACAATTTTTTTTTTCTTTTTGCCGAAACAACTTAAAAATATTAAGACTTAAGTTAACACATGTGGTAGTTGTAAAACACGTTAGTGATATGAAAAATAGAAAAGTTTAGATATTTAAAAAACATTTTTAGTAGATTGTAATATAAAACATTATTTTTCAATATTTTATGTAACTTTTTTCATAAGATCAATATTATTGGCATCCTTTAAAATGATACATAATATTTTTGAGAAGAAGAAGAAGAAGCAGAGATGATAAAAGTTAAATTTGCGTGATTTAAATTTATGGAAAAAAAAAATTAATGTATCTATGATAAAAGTTTTTATCTAAATGATATATAATAGTTCATATTTTTTTAGACTTGATTCAAAAAGTTCATTCTCAATAGCTTTTTAAGTCTACAAATTGCTCAATCTATGGGTCTAGACACATTCAAAGGGTGCTATATATCTAAATTATAAATTATATGACCCTTTATCACACAAATATTTTGATTCCCCCAATGTATAGTAAAGGAAGGCAGGTTTGTGTCTAGCCATTTTCTTGATTTGTGATGCATAATTAAATAGTATGGAGGATGTGATTAGATTTAAATGTTGAATAAAATAATATGAGAGGAAAAAAGAGTAAAAATAAAATATATAGCAATAAACATCAAATTATCTAAGTCATTCTATGTAATATAATAACATTATATTATTATATACTATATGCATAATGCAGTATGATAATATTTAATCAAAGAGAATAAAAAAGATAACAACTTAAAACACAAAACTAAATTACATCAACCCAAAGTAGAATTATAATTAACACAAAAATTCATCAACCTAAAGAATTGATGCAATAAAAAAAAATCAAACAAAAAATGAAAAACAAATTGAGAGAGAGAGAGAGAGAGAGAAGTGACATTTTTTGTGTGAAAAAACTATGCATAGAATGAAAAAGAAAATGTCAAATTTATAGTAAGATGTTGAGAATAAGAAGAGTCAAAATAAAGGAAGATAAAAAGGTAGAGAAAGAATGATATTAAAGTAGAAAGTAGTGAGGAGATGAAGAGGTAAAAGGAAATGAGAGTTTTGGAAAATTAATAATAAAAATAATAGTTAAAAGATATTTTAATTTTTAAATAATTAAGTCACCTTAAATGAGAAAATGTTTAAAAATATATATAAGAAAAATTGAAAATAAAAAATGATGATGTGACTGCTGATGTGACTCAACGTGAGCGTAGTAACATTAAATGCTACGCTTCAGCTTTTAATAATATATAAATATAGATATTGATGTATTTAATGCTTGAGAGGATGTCTGAACATATCAGTATGTTTTCTAAATAACTTCTTTTCAGATCATAAGGCCTGTTTGATCTAAGCACTGCCCCACATGTAAGCGATGTGTGGAACAGTTTGACCATCACTGCCCATGGATATCTAATTGTGTGGGGAAGGTGAGAAGTTGTACTTTCAACTAGTTAATTTCATAGGGGTAAAGACATTGCTGGTACAATTTTTTTCTAATGAGTAATTACCACCACTAAGCAGGAGGGCCGTGACATCATTTTTAATACTTCTGTGCTATCTATTTCTTTTGGTTATTGTCACAAAATTTCTTCTTTATGTCCTCTTCATATCATTTATTCCTCTATTCAGTGAATAATGCTAATAAAGTGGTACATGTGATTTTTCCATTTGAAGCATTACTTTTTCTTCTTTTATCTCATTTTTCCTGACAGCTTATATCATTGTGATGATACATCTTGCAGAGGAACAAAAGGGATTTCTTTGTTTTTCTCTGCTTTGCTTTTTTGGCATCATTCCTTAGTGCTGCTGTTGCAATTCAAAGTATGTTTTAACATTTGCAGTTTTCTATACATTTTGATAATGTGTATCTTTTTCATTTTGGACTAGATTAAAATCATCTTTTTGACAAACAAAACAGGGATTTGGACTGCCAAACCAGTCTTGCCTACTGAAGAAACGTGGATTCATTATGTGGCAGTTCAACATCCTGGTGTTGTTGCATTCTTGCTCCTGGACATGATAATTTTGCTTGCTGCTACCATTTTAACTACCTCACAGGCTTCCCAGGTGATTGACTAAACCATCACCTAGGCATCATTTTGGCATAAAAGTTTTTTGCCACTAGCAAACACACACATTTGTGTCTACATGTATGTATCCAGTAAGTTCTGTGTATGCATCTAATAAGTTCAAGCTCAAATTGCACCTCATCCCCTTGACTGATAAATGATTCCATGTTATTTGGGGCCATGGCAAGATTGATCAACTAAGTTGTCTGAGATTGGGAGTCTAATTAGTTGATTGATGTGCTTTTGAATTGCTGGATCTGTTTCAATCCACTTGGTCTTATATCAGTTATTTAGCTTAATCTACTCGGATAAAATAGCTTTAGGATAGCATACTCTTTGATCCAACTGTTGCCATCAAGGAACCTGTATTGTTAAAGCAGATGGCAATAGACAAGAAGTATTGAGGCACGGTAGGCGAAACAGATATTTTCTGTAGGGGAAGGAATTATCTTGAATTTGTCTTGTATCAAACATCATTTTGTTTGTGATTATTACAAGTTTGTAATGGTGGTTGACTACCAGGTGCTGATTACGTAGCTTATAGAAAAATGATGAATAAAAAGAATTTGATGAATTGTGGGATGATCATATTTTGAACCAGATGCAGTGTGGTTAAGGCGAGGGCAATTATGCCACAAACTACATGTTATGATACTTGTAACAGTTTGCAGTTCTGGCGTATGACTGTTGTACCCACCCGGAATAAAAACTAGAAAGTTCAAATCATAGGGAGGTATAATTCATGCATAAATTTATTTTGATATAAATATACAGGTAAGCTTGATCTTAATATAATTCTGTGGGTAAGGTGCTAATGAGATTTGCCAATGAGTATTAAAGCAGCACACTTCCTTCTCCCATTTGGGTTATGCGGAACTACTATTTTTTTTTTTTTTTTAAAGATTCTAAACAGATATCCTTTTAACTCTCAAAAGTTTCACCTTCAAGTAGTAGTTAACAGTTAACGTGTACACATTCGTTGGTACCATATGATGTTTTCAGTTACTATCTTTGGAAGTCCCTAAGTAGTTGTTAATTAACATGTGTTCATGTTATTGATGCAGATAGCTCGAAATATCACAACAAATGAATTAGCAAACGCTATTCGTTATGGGTATCTTCGTGGTCCAGATGGGCGGTTTTGTAATCCATACAACCATGGGTGGCAAAAGAACTGTGCAGATTTTTTTATTCATGGCTATACAAATGATGAATAAATTGCTTGGCCTCCATTGCAGCAGGTTGCTAGGTAGAGCTATTGCAATGATGTGCAGATTTACAGCTAAGCTTGGCATCTTGTTTTCTCCCTTGGTTACAGATGATGCTGGGCACCCTTTGCTATAGCTGCATAGATGTTTCATCATAAGGACCGCAATAGTTATATATTGTTTAGAAATACATAAGAGTCCAATTCATAGCTTTCCATATGTAGAGTTGAATGAATACCATTACAAAAGAAATGAAAAAAAACAATGAAGCTTGGCCAACCGAGAACCACCCCATCCAGCTGGGTTCCTCCTCCCTCAGGATTCCACAAGATAAATGTTGATGGGGCCTCTTCTGAGCTAGACAGTTTCTCTAGTGTTGGAGTTGTCATTAGAGACTGCAAAGGTGATGTTGTGGCTGCTCTGTGTAAACCCCTTCAGGCTCGCTTCTCTGCTGAACTAACTGAGGTTTTTGCTTTGGAGCATGGCATTCTATTAGCTCAAGAGCTTCATCTGGCACGGGTCATTGTTGAATCTGACTCCCTAAATGCCATCCAAGCAATCAATGAAGGTGCCACGGGGGGTAGCTTGGGGCATATCTTGCAAGGAATTCTCCAGGTGAGTGTTTCTTTTGAGTCCTGCTTCTTCAAGCACATCAATAGAAGCTTCAACACCGTTGCTCACGAGCTTGCTCAACATGCTCGAAGATCTAGTCTCCATCGCCTCTGGAAAGGAGTCGCTCCCCACTGTATCTCTTCCTTTCTGCAATCTGATTTGAATGCAAACGGCTTGTAATTATATTGTTACTGGACTGCTTATGCAGGTACCTTTAACGTTGTACTTACGTGTTTTGCTTTATGGTTTTAATGCCATTTCCCTTTCAAAAAAAAAAAAAAGAAATGAAAAAAAACTTTCAATTCTGTGGTTCTATCTCCTATCTCACATTCCAAAACTGTTTCCACTGAACCTTTGTACCAGTTCATTAATGATGGGAAAATGAAGAGATAGGCATAATCAACATGCTCAACCGCATCAGCTCATGCAAACTTTCCGTCTATTTTGCACTAAAAAAACTATTTTTTCTATTTTACACATCAATTTTTACAAAACACCAATATCAGTCTATCTATTCTACACATCTATAAAAATAAAATATTCATTCTTTTACAATTTTTTATTATTTCCTCACTCATTACCCCTCTCTCTCACATACCCAACACTAACAAAAAAATACTAAAATATTAAATGCACGAGTTACAGTAATCATGCATATATGCACTGTTAGAGCAATTACATTAACTTGGGCATAATTGTGCAAAATGGAATAACTAACTACTTTTACACAATTTGAGCAAAAAAACACCCACACCAGGTTGTGCATAATTGTGCATTTATGCACAATTGCTACAATAACCGTGCATATATGCACGGTTACTGTAGCATGTGTATTTGTTATTTTATTAATTTACATTTGCACCTTTTTTTTCTCTCTCTTCTTCGTGCATAACCAACGAACTCAGTTTTCCTCTCCTCATCTTCTTTTTCCTCAAATGCACACAAACAAACACACCCACACCCACACCCACACACAAACAAACCCACACAGACAAACCAACAGAGAGACAGATCGGAGCTTGTGGGTCTTGATCGGTGCTTGATCGGAGCTCGTGGGTCTTGATCGGTGCTTGATCGGAGCTCGTGGATCTTGACCAGTGCTTGATCGGAGCTCGTGGGTCTTGACCGGTGCTTGACTAGAGCTCGTGGGTCTTGATTGGTGCTTGACTGGAGCTCATAGGTCTTGATCGTTGCTTGACTGAAGCTCGTCTTGATCGGTGCTTGTGGAACGATCGGAGCTCGTGGGTCTTGATCGTTGCTTGACTGGAGCTCGTCTTGATTGGTGCTTGTGGAACGATCGGAGCTCGTCTTGATTGGTGCTTGTGGAACGATCGGAGCTCGTGGGTCTTTTGCTTGAATGGAGCTTGACCGAGATGGGTCTTGCCTGATTGGAGCTAGGGAGATCTGACCGAGAGGGAGAGTTGATCTGTGTTGGTATAGAGATGGGTAGAGAGATGGGACTTGCTGGAGATCGTTGTTGGATATGGGTAGAGAGAGAGAGCAACAAATCAGAAAATAGGGAGAGAAAGAGAGAGGGCGCGCGTATATAGTGGCAGTTAAGAGAAATAATAAAAAAATGAGAAGAATGAATATTTTATTGAAATATCTTGTAAAATAGATAAACTGATGTGGGTGTTTTATAAAAATGATGGTGTAAAATAAAATAAGTAGGTTTTAAGTGTAAAATAGATGGAATATTATGCACAAGCTGATGTAATTGCTTTTACTGTAGCACTTGTGCATTTATGCACAATTTTACACCCACTGATGTGGGTGTTTCTTTGCTCAAAACGTGTAAAATGGACTACTTTTTGTATTTTGCAAGATTTTGCATGAGCTGATGCAATTGCTCCCTGGATATTTAGAAACAGTGAATTAATCCATCCTACTTTTGATGAGTTGTAGTTATAGCGGCACAACACATTCACTCCTTTCATGCTGAGTACTCATGGTAGGTGTATTTGTTCTTACGCTCCAGCCAACCATGCTTGTGTGTTTTTTTTATACCTGTTGTAGTGGTACAAAGCCAACGCATGAGGTTTGTGGATGTGTGGAGAACCTAAATAAATGACTGATATTGGTGAAACTTTGTAAGGATTGTTTGCAGCAAACTTCAATAGAAGAGAGAGGAATTTGCATTGATATTCATTAATATTATGGTCACAGTGTTCGTTTGAAATATCATTTGTGACCAAGAGTCTTGTAACTCAATTAATCAGTACCTCCGGATGTTTTCAATAGAGACACTCGTGATTCAAATTCCTCTCTTATGCCAATTATTGAATTATCAAAATCAGTTGACATTGGGCACAGTAACGTCATGGAGATCAAGAAATAAATATTTGATTCATATCGATCAACATGGCAATTGGCAAGATGTTGGCTGTTGGCCCCAGTAACTCACAAGATTGCAACTTTGAACCCAGGTGGCCAACCTTGTGCCTGGCACTTAGCTCTCAAACTCAAACATGAATTGTCTTCCATCTTTTGCTAAATAATCCACATAAGTCATAACACATCTATTTAATATCCCAAAATAAAATGGAAAGACATTGACAGATATTTCAATTTTTGTTGAAAATCTTGGTGGTGTACTTTGTAAATTGCAACGCCACAAAATTGAAAATAAAACTATCTTAGCATTGCAAAGTTTTAGAAATTCTTCCTGTACCAAAAACAATGTTTGCCCTCATATTGTTGTAGTCTAGCTGCTGTTTAGCTTAGGTTTTTTTTTTTTTTTTTTAAATTTAAAATTTTTTTTTATTTTTTATGGCTTGTTAGTAACCTTGGCTGCTTTGTGTAGTGTTTGTACTAGGCTTTCTTTTATTGTGCGGTTCTTTTGGGTTAGAGCTGTAGAATTTCTATACTTCTTCGCTTTTAACAAAATCTCACATTTATATAAAACTGAGAATTTGAGGTTGCCTGAAACATTGATGGGAATGCTGAATGTGAGAGGGTGATAAGAATTGCTTTGATTTAGGGGAGAACTGTTTTGGTGAGTATTCACCATAGGCACTGCGCTGCTTTGGGATATATAATCTTCAGCCCGTCAGGAATCTTAAAATCAATAATTTCATTTTATTGATGAATAATAAGGGTATATCATTTGGTAACTTGAAAAGACAAGAAAACATGCTAAAAGTTCAATATAAACACATCGGAGTATTTTGATTAAATGATCTGAGAAATAGACATTTCAATTCTTTTACAGCACTCTAAAGAGAGACACAAGACTTTGCTCCAAACTATCCTACCAGAAGCTAATTTCATTCGTGAGTAAAAGTTTTTTTTTCTTCAATTACACTCAGAAATACTCATCATTTCAATCCTGCTCTATGCATCCATGCGGATAATGCATCTAAAGCCTTCACCTCTAAGCATGTACTCAAAAGGCCTTGTTGATTTCCGAGAAAGAGACTTCATGTGTGATGAAGTTCTATACCTCAAGCTCCTGCCACAATATAGAACAATTAGACTGACAAAACTAACCAAAAAAACAAAGAAAAGAGGGTGAAGCGGAATAAATTACATGGATTTCTAAATAGTAAATACAAGCCATGTAAAGGTAATTCTTGATAAATAATGAAAAAGAAGACCTTGAAAGCAAGAACAATCAGACAAGAAGGAAGAATTAAAGGGGGAAAAAAAAAAGATGGTCTTATTTCATTTTGGAGTTTAAGAATAATTTCTCTGGACTTTTTGGATTTATATTTTTATCTTTTGTTCATTCCTCAACACTGGTCGGATCTTGAGGCAGGATTAAAGCATTCAAATGAGTACTTAATTAAGGTATACCATGGAGGCCACTAGAGTCTTCTAGTGGCCATTAGACCATTTTCTTGATTAAAATTGCTGTCAGTCACGTGCACAGAAACTAGCATTCTAAGTAAAAGAAGTAATCCTATATGCGGATTGCAAAGTGATCTAATCTATTAATTCTATTTTTCAGTAATAAATTCAGCTTACCTTATTCATGTACTTTTCAACCACCGAAGGCAAGTCAGACCGTGGTTTGTAGTTGCCAAAGAAGGTACCCTTGATAGTCCTCTCATTCAAGATATTCATTAGGTGGGTTTTAAATGCATCATCTCTGTTTGGGACACCAACACCCCATCCCCGCAAAGAAACATACCATATGACAGGTTTTAGAAGAATGGATTCGAGATAAATTCTATTTATTACATGAACAGGAACTCGTGGGAAATTACATCATGAACACATTCATCAAATGCAGAAATCATGGCATTGATACTTCCAGTGCACTCGATACTTCGACCAACTCCACCATTGGTCATTTCAGCAAGCACCTAAAGAAGTCAAAGAAAGTTAGAAAAGCCGTGAAAGTTGTTTGCACCTTCACCATGGAAAAATTTTTCTAGCATTTTAAAGTAAACCAACCTCATGAACAGGCTTGTCATGGTCTTTTGGGTTCACAAACTCGGTGAAACCAAATTTCTTGGCTGTTGACAAGAACAAGGAAAATGAACATAAAAGACTAATAAATGAAAACCCAGCAACTCAATCATTCCATACTATATCATCAGATTTTGATAGCACCAAGTGTCACAATACCTTCATCAAAAAACTCCAATCAGGCATACACTTGTAACTAGCCTCTAGGAGGCCTTTGCACTTACGTGTGTCTAAGAGGGGGATTGGGCTTTGAATCCAGTTCGATCAATCCATGGGTAGGGGTTTGGAAGGTGATATCCAAACAATGTGGGAAACTTTTTCTAGGTATATGATTTTCTGTTGGTAATGGAAGAAGAATGAATTTTTGGTATGATGTATGGTGTGCATTGTTATTCAATTTTTGTTAGACTGGCACAAGACTAGGAGTTAGGAGAATCAATGACTTTTTTGGAGCTGCTATAGTCAGTTAGAATACATGCATGTTGGTGTGACAAATAGGGTATGGTGGAAAATAAACAGCAATGATCCTTTACTGTTCGGTCCTATTATGAGGCGTTAAGAGGGATTCCTTGGAAAGCTATCTGGAATGTGAGGGCCTCGTCAAAGGTCTCTTTCTTCATTTGGACTGAGGCCTTGGGGATAATATTAACAGTAATTTATCTTCTAAAACGGGAGATAGTACTCGTGCAGTGTTGCATGTGCAAGCATAATGGTGAGAATGTGGATCATTTGTTAATTTATTGTCCACTTGATATGGAGTTGTGATCTTTTTGTTTTTGTGGTGTTTGGTGTGAGATGGGTGATGCCAAGAATGGTGTATGGCTTGCTTCAACGTTGGGAAGAAAATCAACTCTATTCGGGGATAAGGTATGGAATGCAGTGTCATTGTGTATTTTATAGAATGTCAGGAAGGAAAAGAAAAGGATAACGTTTGAAGAGTGGGAGCTTTCTGTGGAGAGATTCAAATATGCATTTATTAATTCTTTATTTTCTTGATGTCACTAGATGAAGCTAGACCATCAAATGTTTGTAATTTCTTGGATTCATTTTATCGCTGAATCTTTTACAGGAGCAGTCATGTATATAACCTGTCTTCTTGAACTACCATCCTCTATCTTTATATAATTTTGTTATCTCCGTGTGAGCTTTGTGTTATACACTAAAATATATTAAGATAAGTTGCTAGTCGACTTATATTGTTGTTGCTAGTTTCCAAATGATATTTTGATGGTTTGCAGGATCTTTTGTTGAATATTGATCTGAACAGTTCCTCTGAGTGGACGGGAAATTGGTCTCAACTATGCCCTACCTGCAAGGTTTACTCAATGGACCTTTTCTTTTCCAAATTTTGGCTGTGAAATTATTTTAAATGCATTTAATGCTTGAGAGGATGTCTGAACATATCAGTATGTTTTCTAAATAACTTCTTTTCAGATCATAAGGCCTGTTTGATCTAAGCACTGCCCCACATGTAAGCGATGTGTGGAACAGTTTGACCATCACTGCCCATGGATATCTAATTGTGTGGGGAAGGTGAGAAGTTGTACTTTCAACTAGTTAATTTCATAGGGGTAAAGACATTGCTGGTACAATTTTTTTCTAATGAGTAATTACCACCACTAAGCAGGAGGGCCGTGACATCATTTTTAATACTTCGGTGCTATCTATTTCTTTTGGTTATTGTCACAAAATTTCTTCTTTATGTCCTCTTCATATCATTTATTCCTCTATTCAGTGAATAATGCTAATAAAGAAAGATGGTATATATGATTTTTCCATTTGAAGCATTACTTTTTCTTCTTTTATCTCATTTTTCCTGACAGCTTATATTATTGTGATGATACATCTTGCAGAGGAACAAAAGGGATTCCTTTGTTTTTCACTCTAAAACAATATAATAATACAACTTAAATGAAATATTTAAGATAACAATATTAGTTCTTATACATAATAGTTTGTTTAATAGTGCCACATATTGCACATTGTACATAAACATGAACACAAACAAGAAACATTGTAAATAAACAAACTTGACATAAAATTATTCGAGCCGCTGATATTTAGTGGTTTGACTCACAGAGTTGTCGATCTTATCCAATGGAGTTCCCACTTTTTCAGGGATCAAAAAGATCACGAGAAATAAAACTATAACTGAGACTCCAGAGTAGATAAAAAATACACTTGGACCTAATTTGTTCACTGTGAAATCTGTGTACCAGCTGGTGCATAAGGTGCCTAGCCAGCTATTAAACGAACCCATTCCCGAAGCCATTCCCCGGTAGCTGTAGGGAACTATTTCCACTGTCAGAAGTATTGGAACGCACCCCATTCCTGCCGTATAAGCAATAAGGTATATACTTACTGCTCCAACACAAAATTTAGCCAAGCCTTGGTTTTCAGTTCTTCCCAAAACAAAACCAAGAGCAAGTTGATCACAAAGCAATAGCAACAAAGTGGTTATCAACAACTTTCTTCTTCCAAGAAAGTCAACACTCAAAATGACAAACACAGAGCTAAGGAGATCAAGAAATTTAGGAAGAAGGGATTTAACAGGTTTTGATAAACCTGCTTTGTCTGAAAGCTTAGGTGATACGTGCAGGACAAACGTGAGACCCAAAAAATGTTGCAATAGTTGCATTAGAGCTGCACCCACCAAATACCATACTTCCTTCAGTTTAACTAACTTTTTAATTTTTTTCAAAAAACTGTTCTGAGTAATCACTTCCTCTTCTTCCTCTTTTTTACCATCTTCAACTGATGATTGTAAGAAGATTTCATCCATTTCCTTTTGCACCTCCTCTGCAGGAAATGTCCTCTTAATGAATTTCTCCACCTCTCCTTTTTTTCCCTGTTAATAATAAATTTTGAAAAGTAATAAGTCAAAGGTATAATTCATTAAGCCTAACAAATAGTTGTACCCTAAGGCAGTGAAACTTGGGCAAAAAAATTTAGGAACACCAAAATATACCTGCTTTGCTAGTGTATAAGGAGATTCCAGAACAAAAATCATACAAATGAGCTGAATGAAAGTTGGGACTGCAGATAGACCAATCGTCCACCTCCAGCTGAAGTTAAACTAAAAGCACAAAAATTTAGAATGAAGCACAAAATAAAACAAAAGAACTCATGAACATAAAAAGGAAAAAAAAATTACCTTTTTGGAAAGAAATAGAATGAGGTAAGGAGCCCACTGTCCAATTGTGCTTGCCAGGCCACTTGTGCAAACTACTGCTCCTCTAATGTTTTTTGGGGCTGACTCTGATAGAAGCACTGGTGCTGCTGCTGACCCCAAGCCCAACCCAGCACCGATGAATGCCCAAGACACGGCCAGTGTCCAATTTGTTTTTGAAAAAGCCATCCCCACCAACCCCCCTAAAACAAAAACATCGGAAATAATCACGACTTTTTTTCTCCCCGAACGGTGCAGTAGCAAGGATGCAACGCCAGCACCAATAATGGGGGACACAAGAGATGTCCATAGCAGCAAAGTCTCATCATATTGCTTAGTCAATTCAGTCAAAACCTCATTGAAGACTCCTATAAAAAAAATTTTATTAGCCCTTTTTTTTCCTTCACAAAAAAAAGGAGGGGGCGGGATTTGTATGTAAAGGAAGAACTTTAAATTGGGAATATATTCTTTTTTTTTTTCTTCGTAAAATGGTCCATTTTCAATAAAATTATTCATAATTAAAAAGGAAGGGGAGGGTTTGAAGTTACCTATTACAAGGGAGTTGGCAAAAAAACTCAAGTTGCCTGCAAAGGCAATAAGTAGAATGTATGGTTTGCTCCAGACTAACTTTACATTCATGATAAAACCCGTCTCGTTCTTTGAACTTGGGTGCAGAATTTCGTTTTCTACACAAATAAATACAGCATCAAATTATTTATTTATTTATTTATTTAAAATTGAGTTTTAGAAAGCACGAAAAATTACAAGCAGTATATTTATAAGTATAAGCAATGAGTTTTAAATGTGAATAGTTAATAAAGCATCAATGCGCATAAACAACAATATCACGATTATTTATGCAAAAGGAAAACTAACCGTGATCATAAACGTCAATCAAAACGGGCACCTCCTCCAGCTCCTCCGCAATTTCATTGCCGCATTCTTCTTCAATTTCATCTCTGCCTTCAGCTTTAACCTCCTCTTCATCTTCAACTTCCTGAATTTCAAGGCCTTCTTCTTCAACGGCCTCTTCATCCTCCTGTTCATCGCCACCTCCTTCTTCAACCTCCTCCTCATGGTCTCCCTCTTCAACCTCATGCACATCACCACCTTCTTCTTCAACGGCCTCTTCATCCTCCTGTTCATCGCCACCTCCTTCTTCAACCTCCTCCTCATGGTCTCCCTCTTCAACCTCATGCACATCACCACCTTCTTCAACCCCCTCCTCATGGTCTCCCTCTTCAACCTCATGGTCTCCCTCTTCAACCTCATGAATTTCCTGCTCATCACCACCTTCTTCTCCAACCTCCTCATCGTAGCCTTCTTCTTCGTCTTTGGAGGTTCTGGCGGGATCCATTGGGAGGCAGCGGTGGTTGAGAGAGACATCTTTCTCTAAATTTTATAGAGAGAGAGAGAGAGCCGGAGCCTGGGGCCGAGCGTGTTCTGCGTAACAAACATCGAGAGAGAGGAGCTGTTATGTTACGTTATGCTAACAAACAACAAACATCGAGAGAGACGAGATGTGTAGTGTCCGTTAGGTTTTTGCTTTTGAAAAAATCAAAAAAGCCGGAAAAAAGCAGAAGTGAGTTTTAAAAAGTTAGGTAATTTACAAATTGTAACTAAATTTTAAAAATGCTTGAATTTTACCTCTTAAAGTTTTAAATTTTATATTTTATTGCTGAAATTTATGGTATTTGGATTTTATATCTTGATATTTTAAAATTTAAAATTAAGGAGTGCTTGAATTTTATACTCCTAAATTCTAAAACTTTAAAGTGTAAAATTCAAATACTTGTAGACTTTAGGGAGGAAAATTCAATAATCATTAGGAGTAAAATTCAAATTCTGAAATATCAGGGTATAAGATTTAAACACCCTCAAACATTAGGAAATAAAGTTCAAATTTTAAAATTTCAAAGTTTAAAATTCAATCCTCTTAAATTAGGGTTGTAATTTGTATTTTGCCCTAAAAATTAAAAATTAAAAGCTAAAGCTACTATAAAAAAAAAAAAAAATTCAATTTTTTTATTTTATTATTTACTATCAATTTAAAGCTAAACCCAAATATTATTTTATATCCCATATATTTTGTCAGTGATAGGCAAAAACAATTCACAGTCCCTGTGAAAAGTTAGGGTTTTTACTTGCTCCCTCTAAAATTACCAGTCTCCTTCTCTGTCTTTTTATTTAATTAAGTAAAAGCTGTATTATTACAAAGGGGTTCGTGAATTCTCTCAGCTTCTTCAATATTCAATGGGTCCATCTCGTGGGAATTTCCACTCTCCTGATGAGGACCCCATCCAAAGGTTTGAAAATTGAAATTTCTTTTTTGAAGTTTAATTCACATTTGTGCTTTAATGGCATGTGTGTTTTTTTTTTTTGGGTGAGATATACGGTCTGTGTTCTTAGTTCTTACTATGAAGTGCTATATGTGGTCGGCAATGTGTAGTACTATAAAAGTGAAAATAATGGACTAAATGCAAAATGGATTTGTACTAATCTTGAGGGAGGAAAAGAGGACCTTTTTCTTGTTTTTATTTTTGGGTAGCATTGCATCTTAGTAGCTACTCTGCAGTACTTCAGCTTCTGTAACAATTTGTAACAACGTTGGTTAAGATGATAAGTTAGGGTACTAATTAGTTATTTCGAAGCCTAGTTAGTTATAAAAGAGCCTATCAAATGCTATGAGCCTATAGCATTGCAGTTAGCCAATGTCTCCATTACGATGGCGACCAATGCCAGCAATCAATTGTTGTTCTTCATTGTTTGATGTGGTGTATTTGGAAGGAAAGAAATAGTAGGTGTTTTGAAGACAATGAATGTTCTATGCCTGATCTCAAGCTTCTATTTTTCAGAACTTTATTAGACTGGTTCTCAGTGCAGAGAAACCAACTTTTTTTTTTCAATTTTGGATTTACTTGATTTATGTAATTTTTGTATTTGATATGTACAACCTTGTATACTCCATGTGTACTTGGTTGTCTTTTTTTATTTTTTATATATCAACAAATCTTTATTACTTTTATATATATATATATATATATATATAAAGCATTGCAGTTAGCCAATGGCATGCATCCTTGTGTAACTATAAATAGACAAGGTAGTGCATATTGTAGTCATCTTTTATAATTACTTATCAGAAAAATAGTATAGTCATCTTTTATAATCAACAAGAAAGCATAACTGAGAGGCATTTTCCAAGATTTTGTCTCTTGAAGAGTTGAAACAACCCCAGCCTACTCTAAGAGACTTAGCCTTGCCCATCTTTCCAAGTCCTAAACTCATTCTTTCTATCAATTTGGTACTGCATTTTGGTGCTATCCTCTGCCATCCTATGAAACTGGAAAATTAGAGGATCCTTCAACAGTTTTTACTAGTCTGAAGCAGTTTGATTTGTCAAATGTGCTAAATTCTTCAGCCATTACCAGAAAACATCTCTACTGTAGCTAATCCCACTCAACATTATGGCTGAAGATTCTATGGACAGGTGTTTCTATTAGTGATCTTTATAGTGAAGAAGTTAAAGCTTCTGTTACATTCTACTTAATTTGACAATCTTTCCATGTGTTTTTAGAACAACAAAATGAACTACTATATGAAGAAGCACATTGTGTTTATTAATGCTTCTCAAGCATTTTGACATAATTACTCATCATTGTTTTTGAGTTTTCAGCAAACAAAGTTGTCTTATTAACTTTCTGGTTTTCTTTTTCTTTCGGGCTTGAAGTGCCCTCTTGTCTGTAGTCTTTATTCAAATCTTGAATTGGTAACAGGATTTTGCCAAAGTTTTGTAGGTTAATGTTAAGATCCCAGCTGATCTCACAAGTCTTAGGGGTTGAATGGGTGAATGAAGAGGATTAAAGGAAATATGTGTAGGTTACTTCGAGGGAACCTGGGCCTCCATGAGAATAATAGGGGTTATAGGGAGAAACTGAATATTCTCTTTAATGCCACAATTTTTCTAACTAACTAACTAACTGTTCAGTCAGTTATTTCCTTCCCTAACAGCCTAACTAATCCCCAACTATACACGTGAGAAATCCCATTATTCACATGGACATTTAGGAGTTGGTTAACTGAAGGTACAATCCACTACGTTACAATTACAAGGGTACCAACAACAGCAACCCCTCCCTGATGCCTAATAAGATTTCATGTTTTAAATATTACTAGTATTCTTTTTAATATAATTCTGCATTTTTCTGATTCTTTTTAATATATGCACACATCATAAAGTTGATGCTTCTTCTTTTATTTATTTATTTTATTTTTTCGCAGTACAATTACTTGATTTAAGAACTTCAATGTCATTGATATGGTGAAGATTGGCCTTGGAGCTACTGGGCAAGTATAACAACTTGAAGATTTTGATAGTCCTAATACATTCAACAAGTAACTTAGTACAAACTCCACTGGCATTCCAGCTTAGCAGCTAGCTTCATAGCGATAACTGTTGGTGTCCTTAACATACCCTCCCCCTTTAAAGCGCCTTGCCCAGAATGAAAAAGTCTCTCAGTCACCTCAATTAGTCTCTTAGTCACCTCAATTATCAAGAATCATTTCCAAAATCAGCCATCAGCTAGGTCAAGTATTGTCATTTTTTGTCAAAGGGTAAGGCACTAATTCTATGTTCCAAAGTTTTAGGTTCGAGGGCTAGGTAATCTTTGAAAATTCAACTTCAATTAAATCATGGTCGCTAAAATCAATGTCTTTGTTTTACATTAACATTCGCTTTCTAAGCTCTGTCAATGAGGGGCATTCTGTAGATACTTGATTTTGCACTTATGATTTAATCAAGAAGGATGATTGGAATGACCATCCATGTATCACAAAAATCATGGTTGCATTACATGCATTAATTCTAATAGGCCAAGAATGTATTGACCCCTTATGGAAAATTAACCAATTAATTAGGCAAGTGAATTAATTAAGTCAATTAACATGCAAAACGTGTCATAGCACAAACAAATCACCAACTAAATTAAATGTAGCGGAAAATAAATTTGACACGGTAATTTATTTACGAATAGGAAAAACCTCCAATGCAAAACCTCCACCGGGTGAATTTAAGGTCAATACTCCCGAGAATCCACTATTATCAAAACAAGCAGTTACATGTAAAGGAATCTCAATACCTTTTACCAACCTATAGTTGAACCCTTACTCCAATACACAATTTGACTTGTAATGTAGTGACAATCTCTCATTTCAATGCTTGGCTCCAAGTACGTGACTAACCAATCGATGCACAAATCCAAGTACGTGACTAACACACTAACTTGAGAAGGATGATGGCTGCAAAGTTCTTCAGTTCATCCACATGATGAAGATCAAGAAGCTCCTTGGTTACAAAACCCTACGGCGTACAAACGCAACAACTTCTTCAAGAGAAAGATGAACTAGGGCATATGTCTTCGGTCACAATATGCTTGAATAAAACCTTGGCATCAAGTTTCATCCCATGAGACAACTCTTAAATAATCCTTATATATGTCTAGAGTTGTGAGAAAAGAAACCCTACACAAATACAAATGGATATGCATGAAATCAGATCTAAAAAATTGATTTTCGTAATTCTTGATAGATATAGCTGTCGAGCTTATTTGTTGAGCTTCACATTTAAATCTCGATAGATACATCTGTCGAGGTATCTATTGAGTTTTAAAGAACAATACTTCTTTACTTGATTCTTGGACAGATTTGCATGACTTCAATACTTGGACTTAAACTCTTGTTCCTTGAAGTATTAACCACATCCTAGATCCACTCAATTACAAGTAAAGTACGTTTTGTCAAAGGATTTACCAATTCTAAATGACATATGTTCTTAACATGATCCACATATGTCCTAACAATATCCCTTTTTGGTAATCCGTGAAAAAACCACAACAAACAAATAAAATATGAGAGAAGTCATAAATCACTCAACTTATACACACTTGTTGAATAAAATAAAATCTACCCTAATACAAACTTTTGAAAAACTTTGCAAGAAGAGAGTTCATGGCATAGAAGATTTTGACAACCTATATTTCTGAAACACTTTAAACAAAACTCATCAAGGCATCTTAGTGTGAAATAGAAATAAAAGATTGCATATAATAGATAAGAAGTATGTGTATAAAGAGAGAAAAGAAACAACACATAGAGAGATAGGTGAAAATGTAATAACAACCTCACCAAATATATATAGATTAAATGAATACAAGGTTTGCTATCACTAAGTGGTCACAAGACCAATGTACAAGAACAATGTATCAAAAAGATAAAGAAAAGAAAAGATACAAAAGTCCTCACTACATCCCTTATAAAAAAATAAACACTCCCCTTAACAAAAAGTCCTATGCTAACTCTCCCCCTAAGTATGTGACAACTCTCATACCCACAACTACTCCTTTCTTTCACAAATTACAAAGGGTAAGTCATTGAGAAGCAGTCATCTCCTCGTCACTAGAAGAGCTAGCACCATCATCCTCATCAGCATCATCATCATTGGAGCCATCATCATCGCCCTTATCCTTTGAAGCCTGTGGAGATGGAGATGGAGACGCAGTGAAGCCACCCATAATAGCCTATCGTCGTGCGATACGACCAACACGGGTGTTCACCTAACAATATTCATCACTGAAAGTGTCAAGACGAGCATCCATACACTCAAGCTGAGCCATGATGGCCTCAAGAGTCACACCACCTGCGGAAGAAGAAGGAGCAGAGGTGGATGAAGCGGAAGAGGCTGGAGGAGTCACCATCTCGGTCCGTGGCTGCTTCGGTCGAAGCTGGGCCTTACTCCGTCTAACCGACGTGCATGCTGCTAATGGCACCTATGATGGTGAAGTGAGCAGACTTTGGATAGGAGACAGAAGCATGGCGAATAATCCTCGTGAGAGCATAAGGAAAAATAAGCTTATCACAGGTCGCCATATCCTTATAGACATCTATAAGGGAGAGTATGAAATGAGAGGGAAAGTCAATGGTAAGCCCCTCAAGGAGGGATAACAAAAAGCGAGCATGTGGCTCAGTAATAGAAGTATAGTGAGACAAGGGATGTAAAACAAATGTCATCACCATATTCAAGAACCTCGGACCTTTTGCAAAGCCCAAGCAAGGAGTGTTTTAACGTTCTCCCTAAGATGAAGGTGTCTCACAAAATAGAGATATGAGCTTATCTTTAGACACAGTCTTAAGATGAGGACAGCCGGGGCAATTAGGATGCGATACTCTCGGGATGTGTAGCACATCGCAGATAAGCTCCGGTGTGACTACAATGCGTATACCTTGAACAGAAGTGAGAAAGCAAGGTATAGAATAATCAAAATTGTGTATATTGGAGTAAAACTCTTGTATGATCACAGCGGGGCAACTAACCGGGATATCACAAAGGGATTCCCAACTCCTACTGTTAATAACAGTGGGTAAGTCAGTATCGGAGAAATTCGAAAGGACGACCTAGCATTCTGAATGAATGCCATGTCTAGAAAAGTTCTTTAAAAAGTCTTGACGAAAAGATTTGTCGAGAAAAATTGTTGAGTTATTTGTGAAACTATGAACTTGCTCATAGTTTCACAAATAACTTAAAAATTTTGAAAAACCCCAAAAATTTTCAAACCCCCCCTCCCCCCCAAAAAAACTAGGTCAAAATGAATGAAATGCATGATAAATGAGAGAAAAGAGATCATACTAGAGGAAGAAATCAAGATTTGGGTCGAAAATCAAGTGGGGAAGGTGAAGGGGTTGAGAGAAAAGTGTTTGGGAGAGAAATGAAAGAGTTTCTGTTAAGAGAGATTGGATAAAAATAAGGAAAAAATCACACTGAAGCTATATATAGAAACACGAATCTCAATGGATCAAAGAGCTGTCGAGCACTAATTCTCGATAGATAAATCTGTCGAAGTGCTGTTGAGCATCTGTTGATGGAAAAGAAACCTCAATGGATCAAACAACTATCGAGAAGCTATTGAGCAGACAGAAACTTTCTCGATGGATTGAGAATCTGTTGAGAAGCTATTGAGACAAATTCAAGAAAGCTTTGATGGATCGAAAATACGATAAGATCTGTTGAGAAAAGTAGTCCAAGGGTCTCGATAGTTAGCTATCTGTCGAAAGTTGTTGAGAAGCTGTCGAGATGGGCAAAAACAGTTTTTCAAAGAAGAGAAAAACACAGAAATGAATGCAATCAGGCAAGCTACTGAACCAAAGATCCAAACAACATTTTTAAGCTTCCAAAATAATCTTTCAACAAGAAAAATGTCAAGCATATAGATCCAAAACATAGACATACACACACAAAATAAGTCTAACCAATATTATATTTCAAAAACAAGTCAAGACAATTTAGTGAGTATACATTAACATGTGTATTCCTTATAATAGCCAAATCACATTGTACCTGCATATATATCAAAAGTAGAAAAGAATTTTGTGTTGTGTGTGAAAACATCGCAATATTGCATGAGTGTCTACATGTTATGACAATTTGAGATATGAGAAAATCAATTTAACTCATATACAATCATAATTGCTTGATGGGGACTATCACCTTCGAGGTACATCCTATAATTCTCACATCTCCTAGAAACACGCTTGCAATCATATATAAAGCATTTCGATTCTTTTTGCTTTTATTTTTCTTTGTATATTTTTCTTTTGTTAAGTATATCATGTGTGGGCATATAAGAGAGAGAAGAAAATACCAAATTATGTTAAGCTTTAGACATTGCACTTTTGCTATGCCAAAGCATGTAGATATCATTGACATTGCACTTTTGCTATGCTGAAGCATACAGATGTAATTTCATGATTAGCGGCAATAGTGGTGCGATGGTTATTTATGCCTTTTTCTTAGGATTTTCTAGTCCTACCCGTCAAAAAGAGTGATATGAGTGTTAAGTACAAGAGATTACCTAATCTTACTCATCACAAACACGAGCCACAAAGCTCACTTGCTTAGGTAATGATACTTAACACTCAAGTGATATGAGTGTTGTGCATAGAGATACTTATCTAAGTTACAAATGATACAAAATTTAGAAAACTTTGTTTCAATGGCCATCCAAGGTACATAAGTATCAATGAACACAAAACACACATTATTTTTGTATTTTTCTGATTTTTCAATTTTTTATTTATTTTTATTTTATGAAAAATAAAATAAAGTAAAACTAAAAACAAACAAACAAAAACATGTTAAACAAAGCATAGCATAAAAACTAGATGCAAATGCATGAGAAAAGATGAGAAGGAGAGGAGATCAATCCATGGATATAACACCAATGTTTTGGCGAAGGAATTCAAACCGTTTGCTATCAAGAGGTTTGGTGTACAAATCAACCTTCTGATCATCAGTGTGAATGAACTTAAGAGTGAGAATACCATCTTCGACAAGCTTTCGAATGAAGTGGTGTCGAATCTCTATATGCTTGGTTCGAGAAAATTGAACAAGATTCTTAGAGATGTTAATGGCACTGGTATTGTCATAATAGATGGTAAGATGTTCTTGACGAATACCAAAATCAAGGAGAAGTTTTTGCATCCATAGAAGTTGGGTCTGTTGGGTGTAGCAGCTATCAGCAGCGATTTATTCAGCCTCTGCAGTGGATAATGAGATGGAATTTTGCTTTTCGCTCATCCAGGAGACAAGATTATTACTCATATAAAAACAACCCCTCGAAGTACTCTTTTGATCATCTGCATTCCCAACCCAGTATGCGTCAGAATACTCAGCTAAGACATCATTGGTGTCCTTGCTATAGCACACACCGAAATCAACAGTGGTTTTAACATACTTTATGATTCTTTTCAAAGCAATCATATGAGACTCTTTAGGATTAGCTTGATATCTAGCATAAACTCTCACACTATAACGAATGATAGGTCTACTAGTAGTAAGGTAAAGAAGACTACCTATCATGCTTCTATATAGAGAAGAATCAACACTTTTTCCCAACAAATCAACAGTGAATTTAACATTTGGGCTCATAGGGGTTCTAACAGAGCTAGCAGATTCCAAACCAAACTTTTTCACAAGATTTTTTGCATATTTAGATTGAGATATGAATATAACCGACTCTTGTTGATGGATCTGTAACCCAAGGAAGTGATTCAACTCTCCAATCATGCTTATCTCGAACTCGGCTTGCATGAGTTTGGAGAAACTACGAGCAAGTTCATCCTTTGTCGACCCGAAGATGATATCATCAACATAGACTTAAGCAACTATCAACTCGCCGTCTTCCCTTTTGATAAAGATTGTTTGATTTGCTTTTCCTTTTGTGAAACCATGTGAGATCAAGTATTGTGTAAGCCGATCATACCAAGCTCTGGGTGCTCGCTTTAAACCATAAAGTGCATTCTTGAGGTACAACACATGATCCGGAAAGTGTGGATCGATGAATCCTTTTAGTTGAGCCACATAGACATCTTCTTTAAGGAACCCATTCAAGAATGTAGTCTTTTCATCCATTTGGTAAAGCTTGAACTTCAAGTGACATGCCAAGGCTAGGAGAATCTTGATGGATTCCATACGGGCTATATGAGCAAATGTCTCATCATAGTCTACTCCTTCCATTTGAGAGTATCCTTGAGCCACAAGATGAGCCTTATTGTAAATCACATTTCCCTCCTCATTAGTCTTATTATGGCATATCCACTTTGTGCTAATGATGTGCCCACCTTCCAGTTTAGGTACTAGTGTCCATACATCATTCCTTTGAAACTGAAGCAGTTCATCGTGCATTGCCTTAACCTAGCTTTTAACTTGAAGAGCTTCCTTAACCTTGGTGGGTTCAACCTGCGAAAAATAACAAGAATAAGACATAAAGTTAGCAACACATTTATCAACTGTACGCTTTCTTAGTGTAAGTTCATTCATATTTTCCACAATAACTTTAGGAGGATGATTCAACTTGATCCTTGAGGAAGGTCTTTTCTCTTCATGAGATTCAGAATCAGGTGAGGTAGGTATGTCTATTGAACCTTCTACAACACTTGGAGTACCGGGAGTTCTTGGAGATGCAGGCTGTTAATCAACAATTTCTTGAACATCCTTAGGCTCGGGAGGAAGAATTTCTTTGGGGATTTCCTCACTAATTTTCTCATAACTGGACTTTGACGCTTTATCGATAACAACATTGACAATTTCCATAACTTTCTTGGTTCTCTTATTGTATACCTGATAAGCCTTGCTAGTAGAGGAGTATCCCAGAAATATTCCTTCATCGTTTCGGGAGTCAAATTTTCCCACATTCTCTCTATCCTTAAGAATGAAACAAGTTCTTCCAAAGATTTTGAAAAACTTCACATTTGGCTTTCTTCCCTTCCATAACTCATAAGGAGTTTTTTTGGTACCGGGTCTGAAATACACCTTGTTAACCGTATGACAAGTAGTGTTAATGGCTTCTCCTTACAATTTTCTAGCCACATCCTTGTTATGCAACATGGATCTAGCCATCTCTTGAATAACCCTGTTCTTTCTTTCTACTACACCATTTTGCTAAGGAGTAATTGGAGCAGAGAATTCTTGAGGTATACCTAATCTAGTGAAAAAAGACTCCATGTATGAGTTCTCGAATTCTTTACTGTGATCACTTCAAATTCGATCAATCTTTAAGCTCTTCTCATTTTGCAATCTTGTGCACAAGGCTTCAATGTGCTCAGGAGCATTTGACTTGGATCTTAGAAGAATGACCTAAGTATACTTAGTAAAGTCATTTACCACAACCACGATGTATCTCTTTCCACCAAGAGACTCGATTCTAGTTGGACCCATGAGATCTAGATGTAGTAGCTCCAATGATCTAAATGTAGCGGACGTTTGAGTGCCTGGATGTTTAGCTTTTGTCTGTTTCCCAAGCTGACACAGTCCATACATAACATTGTTCACTCTATTGAGTTTTGGTATCCCCAAAACGGAGATGGAGATCCATGCTCTCAATTATCATCATCTACTCAACAATCATTAATACATTCAGCAAGTCACAAAGCCGCTAAGGAATGAGGAACCATTTATTCAAATCAAGTAAAGATTACTCCAGCGGTAAATGAACACATATCCAACAGCTTCCTTGGACAAACAAAACAAGCTCCTTATGGCTAGAAGATCTTGACTATCTCTTTGTTACAAAAAATTTATAATCTCAACTGCTGGATATGCCATGTTCTCTTTCACTATGGAATCCGGCGGTTACATCCAAATCAGAATTCTAGTTGCTTACGTCCAGAATACCAACAGTATTGCAGTCTATACAAACACCTCCAGTAGTCAAACTTCTACTAATCAAGCATTTCAAGCAAAACATCATTATACAAGATCATTACCACAAGTGTCTGAGCTATTTCAAACATCAAAGTGCCAAGATTCTACCGCCGAACTTGTCAAGGTGATTCCCACATTCCCCATCTATTTTTATCCAATGCCTCTACACACTTGGGGTTTGATTCATTGATCCAAAGGTTCCATTTTGGGGGGGCTACAATTGGGTATTGATCAATAAAGCTATTGCTCCATCTATGGAAGTTTCAGCTACATCAGTCTGCTACTGTTGTACCCTATGAGACAGCCAATGCATGTTCCTATCAAATCTAGCACATCATCACTAGCGGCCAACAACCTTGGATTCGCTCATTTACAAAGTCTTCAAGAAACATCTTCACTCGTACATGCCCTTGAGAAACAAGCCCATGCACTTGGGTGGCTAAATTTTAAGAACAAAATTTTCATGCCACATGGTTTTATTTCATCGGCAACCTGCACCACATCAACATTATCATGGATTTTGAGATAATCTATTTTAAAGCCCAAAAGAGCCCATATTTACCCAAAATGATGCCAAAGCCCATGGTACAAAACCCATGGCGATATTATCTCATCAAATCCCATGGTTCAAGCTCATGGCATATCATTTCATCTTCGGCTCATGATCTGAGCTCATGAGTCTCATTGGGAGAATTTTGGGAGTCGTGGTTTGGAGGGCCAAGAAGTATGTTCAGTAAAGCTCTAGTGGTTAAAAGTTGATAAAGGAAGCGTGTCTTCCCCAATTCCCTGAACTATGATGGATCAGTGTGCAATAAGTAGCATCTGGTAAGCCTTTTATAGCACATAACACTTAAAATGATAAAACTCCTCATGTTCTTTACATAAAAATTAATGTTCATCATATAATATAAGTTTAAAAATGTAATTATATTTTTTCATATAAATTATATTATTATTTTTATTTAAATAAAATCCCAAGCACATGGCTAAATCTATATTAATATCTCATATCTAGCATTAAATGCTCTCCTTGCTCTCTAAGATTTGGTCAAAACACAAAGAGACCATAATTACATCTCTAAAACTTCATCAAATATCAACAAACTAGTTTATTACTTACCAATATTATATTGTAATAAAACCATGGACTAAACATATAAATTTTTAAAAGGGGAAACTTAGCCAAAAAGTACAAGCAGCTACTCCAGCAGAAGCTGTAATAGCTCCAATAGAATTAGCAACAGCTCCAGCAGAAGCTACAATAGCTTTAATAGTAGCTTAGGCAATTGACACATGTCCAAAGTGGGGGAAACTACACTTTACCACCCTAAACTATGCACTAGATTACACTTTGCAGCCTAAACTATCTAATTCCACACTTTGCACCATAAACTATCATACTTATCACACTTTGCAGCCTGGTGTTATTTTTGTTGTTATATTTAACAGAATCTTGCTACATGTGAGAAGTACATGCTTTTTTTTTAGGTGGAACAAAGTTAAAAGACTGAAACACTCTTCTTCAAAATCAATTAAATAAAAACCCAAACTTTTCCACATCTCCCTCTATCTCACATGTCTGCCATCCTCTTCCCCAGATTCATAAAATACAATCTAATGCTATTTAATTCCATCATTGAGGAAATGGTATAAAAGAAGTTAAAATAGTAAATCCTAAATGGCACAGTAGATAGACACTGTGCCTTATTAGCCATGCTCACCTTCAATTCATAGAGCTTCCCATTGCGAGATACATCACCATCAGCTAGAGTTGCGGAAAAACTAATGTATTTATGGCAAATTTACCAATTGTTGTACAAACTAGTCTCCCCTTACCAAGGATTTCTAATTATTTTAATAACTAGAAAGCTATAGATAGTATAAGAAATACGAGGAAGATGGATGGAGTACTGTGAATGAATTCTGCTATGGAATTAGAGAGATAAATTTAAATATTTTGAAACTTAATCTAGAAAAGAGGATGGTAGACACGTGAGAGAAGGGAAGATGTGGAAAAATTTGGATTTTGTTTTAATTGATTTTGAAAAAAGGTGTTTCAGTCTTTTAACTTTATTTCACCTAAGCAAGAAGCATGTGCTTGTCACATGCAACAAAAATCTATTAAATATAACAGCAAAATAACACCAGGGTGCAAAATGTGATAATTGTGATAGTTTAGGGTGCAAAGTGTGCAGTCGGATAGTTTAGGGTGCAAAGTGCAATCTAGTGCATAGTTTAGGGTGGTAAAGTGTAATTTCCCTGTCCAAAGTGACATCATCAACCCTTTAATGCCCATTCCCAGTAGCTTGCTGCCATACCCAAAGAAGCAAATATTCTATAAAAGAAATCCTACCATTTTAAGCTAAGATCCTTAGCCTCCAGCTATAGTACCAGAAATAGGAATATCTCATAAAAGTTATCTTACCATTTCTAGCCAAACCCATGAATTAATGCAAAATATTTTCTCCAGCAAAAGACCTCACATAACTGACATCATCCAGTTGTGTCAGGATAGCTACTGCTGTAAAGCTGTTATTAGTTGTAGCAGCTACTACTGTACTGCTATGTCAACTACAGTCTTAAAATTTCAAACTTTCTTCTTTTGGCTAAAAACCAAAAACCCACTAATGAAATCACTTAGTTTGTCAAAGACTTTTCCCTATTTAATAATTTCCCTTCAACTAATTCTAATCTAATTACATACTTGATTCTATATAAATAGGATCTAGCCACACACTAACACACCCACTATCCATCTCTCTCTCTCACTCTCTTGTTTTGAAACTTCATCATTTTGTTTCCTATATACACATCTCCATATCTTTCTCCATTTCTCTTACAAAATTTCTCTTCTTTGAAGGCAACATAACCCATGACATAACACAAAAACCACTTTAGCAGCAGCTATAATCTCATGTATTTACTATATTTAACCTCAATATCTCTCATACTTCCCTATATTCTACAAACACATTCCTCACAAAATATCCATACATACTTCTCATATATCTTTAAACTCCATGTCTCACAAAGTATATATATATATATACACACACATACAAGATCCATATTCAACCAAGTGTCTACATATACTTCACATACATATTACAAAGACCATTTCTCACAAAACATATATATTTCTTTTCATCTCCATACACCTTAAAAGACATCAAACACTCTTCCAAGAACATATTACAAAAGCCATTTCTCATGGAAGGCATATGAACATTAAAGACTAAAAGTCCTTCTCCTAGAAGGCACAATGATCTCATATTAAAGTCATTCTCATGAAAGACATAAATTTCTAATACTAAAAGTCCTTCTTATGGAAGACAATATCACTCATATTTGACTAAAAACTGAAAGTGTATTACATGGAGAAAATCATTTAAGTGCATGATAAAGAGGATAAACTTAACTAACCTATGCACATGGCTAGACATATTCTATCTTCCTCTAGTTGCACCCATTTTTCACCTTCAATTGTGAAGTCACCATGAAAGGACTCATAATATCACATTGTATCACTGGACTCATTTTATCATGCCGCTAAAATGTTATAAGTCCAATGATGTTATACGGTTGGAGCCACAAACTATGAATATAAGTCATTATATATTTATCTCCAAAATTATACTATTGAGTATATTTTAATTCATTATCATTGTACCACTGTACTCATATAATTATTCCGCTGGAATGTTATCAACTCACCAATGCTATATGACTGGAGCCACAAATCATATAAAGAATAAGTGATGTTATATGATTGGAGTTAGAAACATACATGTTACACGGCTGGAGCCACAAACTATGAATATAAGTCATTATATATTTATCTCCAAAATTATACTAGTGAGTATATCTTAATTCATTATCATTGTACCACTGTATTCATATAATTATTCCACTGGAATGTTATCAACTCACGTCACAAATCATATAAAGAATAAAGTGATGTTATATGGCTGGAGTCAGAAACATACAAGATAAGTTAATATTTCTCTATCTTTAAGATTACATTATTAAGTATACATTAACTCATCACTATTGCACCGCTGGATGCAAACTACTTTAATATTGTCTCACTATTTAATAAGCATGAATTCACTAATGCTTCATTAATGAACATATATAATGATAAATTGAATCTATCTCACCATCAGACATACATTATTTGGATATAGACCATTGCTGAACATACCTTATTATGTTAAACATGAACCATGAACCAAAGCTAGATATGGACTATTTTGGACTCATCCCATTACTAGACATATGACACTTAATTAATTACTTTCTAATACTGGACATCACTTAGTATACACAATAATGATGTTCAGTTAATCATTTAATCAAAGCTATTTAATTAAATATATTATTTATTTATTTTAACCATTGTCATGATTCTTAGACTTTCGGCTTTATCTATTTTGTAGGCTTAAAAATGCACAGGAAGCCATCGGCCTATGCGGCCCAATGTTGAGTTCCTGGTTGAACTCCCAAAAACAAATCCGGGTCGAGCGGAGTCACCCCTCTAGTGGAAGACATGTGGCTATGCGCAAAAACCACCCCCAACACACGCTAAATGGTGTGCACTACCAAAAAAAAAAAAATCTTTTTGTGTTTTTATATTATCACTAAAATTCAAAAAAACACACATTATGCTAAATGAAAAAAAAAAAAAATGCAAAAGCAATGCATTGACAACATGTAATGCAAGAATGACTACCATAGTAAGTGCATAAAGAGTGTTCAACTAAGCTATAGAGGTACACAAACAATAAATATCGATTTTTTAATTAACCCATGAGTACATGTACTATCATTGGCGGCTCTACTTGCATGTGAGGGTGGTCCTTACTTGTCAAAAAAAAGTTTTATACATGAAAAAAAATTATGTAAATAAATATTTTAAACTAATATGTTCTGTGACCACCCTAACTTGAAAAAAAAATGTATATATATACTTAAAAAAAAAAAATTATATACTAAACTAACCTATTTTAACCACCCTAATAAAGATGTTGAACATCTTTACTTGAGAATCATAAGAATTTGAGTTCAATAAATATAAGAGTAATGTTACATCCACAACATTTTTACAAATTGTCTCTTTATTAAGTTTTTTATAATTTAAATTTTTTAGTGACCACCCTAAAAAAAATTCCTAGAGCTGCCACTACTATGTACTATCTAGTACATACTCATACAAAATCAGATATATCCCTTTCCACTATCTTTTCAACATGTGTGAAAAATACTGAATTAAAAAAAAAAAAAAAAAAAAAAAAAAAAAACCTCATATCAATGCTTGACTTAAAAACTCAAGGTCTCAATGAATATCCACTTCATAAAATTAACATGTGAGTTTAAAAATAAGTAACAAGTGTGCATGTGCTAATACAGAAAACATAATGTGTACATGACTTTTATACTATTGACATCATAATATGTTTTTATCTCAAAATAGTCTTGCACTTTTTTTTTTTTTTTTTGAGAAACCACCCCAAGAACGGGGGGAGAAGATTCATTCAAGAAGCTCAGAAAAATATACATGGGATAAGTCCGGAGGAACATCCTCCATCCAGACTTGAAAGGAAGAAAAATTACAAGCCATACGGGCCAAACCATGAGCAGCCCTATTCCCAAGTCTGCGGGTGTGGCTGAAGGAGACATTGATGAATGCCGAGGAGAGGAGCTTAATGTCCCTTATAATGTGGCCGAAGCTTGAAGAGGAGAAACCCCCAGAATTTATGGCCTTGATAATAACCTCCGCGTCACCTTCGAAGATCACCTGCCCCAAATTCAGATCCCTAGCCAAGCACACTGCACTACGGGCTGCCAACACTTCCACTGTCTCTACAGAAGTAGGCAGAGGAATAGGTTGTGAGAAGGCAGCCATAACAAGACCTTTGTCGTTGCGGATAATAGCTCCCAAACCAGCCAGATTTTTGGAAGGAAAGGTAGCACCATCAAAATTGACCTTAAGCCAACCCGAGGGAGGAGGAGGCCAGCTAGCAGAACTGAAGGAGGGGGGGGGGTCGAAGGGAAAGTGAGGTCGCACGTTGGAATTCCAGAAGGTTATCAACCGCTAAAGAGCTAATTCGATCAATGGGCACCGAGACATCACCCAATCTGATTTGGTTCCGCCTTGCCCAGATTAGTGCCGCTGTCATAGCAAACAGCTCCAAAGCGTTGCTTTTCTCCTGACAAAGGAGTATTATATCAAGCATGGAGGAGCAATTTTGAGCTTTCTTGATTAACCAGTCAAAGTGGGAGTTCCAAATAGGGAGAAGACAAGGGCAGGACCACAGAGCATGGAGAGAGGATTCATTTTCAATATTGCAGCCCGGACAAGAGGCATCGGACAGAATTCTTCTTTTCTTGAGGCTCGCTTTGGAAGGCAGGGCATCCGAGCCAGCACGCCACAGAAGAGTTTTTACTCTATTTGGAATCCGAAGACTCCAAACACCCCTCCACATTTTCCGGGTTGAAGACAGATCGGAGGAAGAAGGAGAGTCTTTCAATTCGTCCTCCATGATTACCGCGTAACCCGACTTGACTGAGTAAATTCCATCACTGTACCGACACCAAAACAGGATGTCCTCACACTTGCCTTAGCAAATCTTTTCTCACCCACATAGCATGTGCCTTTGGCTTTTTCGGCGAATGTCCATGAAAACCAGAGATTATTTGAGGGATTACACACTTCTTTTGAAATCCTACAATTTCCTTTCATAAGCCAAAAAAATTAAATTTTTTAAAAGCATATGAAACAATTTTTCTGAACTTGTGGTAGGAGATATATCATCACATATCCTAAACAAAAACACAGAATGCTTATATTTCAATTTATGATAGTTAGGACAAATGTGACTAGAAAAACCATAAAAGTGACAAACATTAACAAATTTAGGAACATTAGTATTCCTAGAAGCAGATCTAGTCACAGGTTTCGGTTCATGTCTCAACAAAGAACAATTTGGTCTAATGTGACCAACAAAACCACAAAGATGACAGGTAGGCACAAAAAAAAATTTCTTTTGCACTCTAACAGTAGGTTTAGGAACTTTAGCATCTACATCATAACTTTTATCTTTGTCTAATCTAGCAACATAATCCTTTTGTTTATGATTCCTCTTAAAAGGAGGAATATTAAATTTGAAATCTCATAAGTAGAAGAGAAATTTGGCTAATAAAATCAATTTTTATAGAAAAAATTTGTTGCAAAGTGTGTTAGAAATTATTACCATGCATTCTAAAGATTCTCAATCATCACAACCCAAAATTTGATGGTATTTATGAAGGATCTTGACAAATTACATTGAAATAAAACAAACATACCTTTTCAGTATACAACTAACCCAACCAAAAAGCTTAAATCAAAACCAACCCAACCAAAATACTAAAAACTAACTCATATTTCTTAGTTCATAATCAAATCAAAAAAAAAAAAAAAATTAACATTCAATTTCAACTATAGAAAATGCTGCTTGTGGAGGTAATAGACTCCCTTGAGATCTTAAAATGGTAGATTTTGATCGAATTAGCGCAGGTTAAACAGAGTGGACACCATCAACTGGTGTTGAAGATCCGGGTGGATGCATTTTGGTGATAGCAAAACTTTACCTATTCACCAAAATGAATATGTTTGAATGTTCTTCAATATTCTTATGTGTTCTTCACATGTTCTTGGTTGTTTATCACATGTTCATGCATAAATACTAGTTTTGATCTTAAATCCACATCAAAAATATGAAAAACATATTTGTTTCATAATTCTTTCAAATCCTTGAATCTAGGATATCACTATACACACACATTCACTAGAATTTATTTTTCAATCCAAATGCAATGCTTAATAAATTGAATTAGGGTTTATCACATTCACATACATTAAATTCAACATGTAAATTGATTGACATATTGGATGATATAATATGAATGTTGGCCACCATAATCTAGAAGACCAGTTTCACCGGGCAAGGTGGGTGCCTAACACCTTTCCTCCTTGTAACATAGCCTCCGAGTTTAGATCAAGGGTTAGTAGATCAAATGCTTATCCATATAATTTTTCAATTTCTAGATTGTAACTAGGAAACTAAACCATGTACTTTATCTTAGATTGTATTTAGGACCAAAGCAATGTAATTTTCCTATAATTAATGTAAATTTAATTTCAAATTAATAAAATGAGGAATTTTTCAATTATGGTTTTCTTATTTTTCCAATAATTAAATAAGTGACGACTCCATTGTAAAACCCTTAATCTAAAGGGGAAAACATAATCAGTCGAACCTCCATTTTGAGAGGCAATAACACGACTCCACCCATTCACGTGGGTTTGGCCTAACAACCTAAAAAAAGGGGGTTGAGGGCGCGGTCTCTCACAGTGGCGACTCCACTGGAGATATTGAGGGCTAAGCTTCAATTAGGTTATGGTGGCCAACCATGTCATTGTTTGTTTATTGCTTTTTGTATATAATATGTCATTATATTGCATGTCAAGCATCATTTGCTTGAATGAAGTTTATTTTATTTGTGTGCTAGCCCAGAAGCCCGGTAGTATTAGCAGTGGATTGTGGTCTTCCTGAGACTCACATACCCAGCGGTGAACCTACCACCCACCGCGACAAGGATCATCATGGTTATACCATGGTGGTTCATTAGGACAAACTGTACCGTTCGAACTAACGCGGCACTCCTGGCATCACAAGTTGGGAGGTACGACGTCCTAACTTGTGGGGACCTTTTAACCTACCTTCTACCCATGTTGTAATGACCCATAGAACCTACCTTTAGGTCGGTCCATGTAAATTGCATTGCATTATGCATGTGTTTGACCATTGTTTGAACCATGATGAGCCCAAGTCCAACGCTTGAGCCCATCATAATTATTTGAACATTGTATGCTATGAATGAACTCAAGCCCAAAAGCCTATGATTGAACTGTACTTGGTATGGAAGCCCAAACTTGTTTCTTAAATGAGTCAAAGCCCAACACTTGTGCCCATTGAAAGTGTATATGCATGATCAACATCAAAGGCCAAAAGCTCACAAGATGCATGCCTTCCAAGTGTAAGCCCAAGCCATTTCAAGCAAATACCAAAAGAACATAATCAAGGTTCAAGCCTTCCAAGTGCAAGCCTAAGCCATTTCATCATAATCAAAGTTCAAGCATACCTAGTCTCAAGCATCCTAAATGGACCAAGAAGTAAGTGGCCCAACTTTGCCTCATTCCACATTTGGTTTGCAACATCATGGTTAAGCTTAAAATTTGTTTGTTTATTCCATGTTTCTATGTTTTTTTTTAAATTTCATGTAGCATTTAATGAGCTTTGTTTGTGTATATATATTATAAAAAAAAAACAAAAACAAAAAAAAAAACAAAACAAAAATTCAAAAAAAAATTTCAAGATTTCCAAATCTTTCCCAAAAAAAGAGAAAAAATTTCAAATGAAAAAAGTCTTTGGACTAGGGGCATTGAGCCCTTAAGTCATTTTAAAAAAATTCTTTGAACTAGGGGCATTGGACTTCCTAGTGACTTTTTCAAAAAAGGCCCCTTTTTTTCTTTCAAAGATTTCAAGATTCTTTAAAGTCTTCTTTTCAAAATGGTACATGAGGATCCCTTGGACAAAACTTTTTCTAAATTGTGGTGTTTAAAGGCTTGAACAATCAATTTGTACTGAGAAAGGATTAATTTCATTTGATCTGTGTAAACACTTTTGTTAAATTACTTTGAATAAAAGAAGAAATGGTCTTACAAGGCAATCAAAGAAAATCTATCCATCAAAAAATTCAAAAATCTCATGCATTCATTCCAAATTTCTAAAAACTTTTGTCTCCAATAGAGCATTCATACTTTTTCTTTTAAGAGGAATTAATTAAAAGAGCTCAAGTCACTGTGCCTACAAGCAAGCATTACTAGGGATAGGAGGCCGTTTTTTGTAAAACAAGATAATACCGTAATACCTAGAATGATTATTATCCATTGCTAGCCCATTTGAGTCTTTAAACACTTAGCCTTTTTTTTCGCATGAACCCACTAAAATCTAAACCTAGGGTGGGAAAATTCAAAGTATGCATGCTTTAATCTCATGTTGAGGAGGAGTTGACCTTGTAGCTTCGAAGCTAATTGATAAAGCTTTCCTAGAATACATGAAAGACAAGTAGAGAATTTATTAAGCTAAAGATAAGAGATCATCAAAGTAAAAGGATTTTTCACTCAATGAAGGAAAGAGAAATGAAATTTCATCAATGCAAAGAAAGCAAAATGTGCATCAAGTTTGAAGAACCTAAAATTCATCATGCCAAGAGGAATACAAGATTCATCTAAAAGAGATTTCATCAAGCACAGAAATGTGCAAATGCATCGAGGCAAGAAAGAAGTCTAGAGAGTGCATCAAAATGACTGAAAATCATTAAGCTGAGAAATACAAGGAGGGAAAAATGTCCCCAAAAGTTCATTCAATCAAGAGATGAAAGTCAAAAAAAAAAAAAAAAAAAAAAAAAAAAAACCACTCGGTTGCCAAAAAAAAAAAAAAGCCCGCTAGGCTGAAAACCCAAAAGGGCAGTCTAGGCAAAAGTTAGGGCCAAAGAAAAGAAAAAGATGAAAAGAAAAATAGGTAAATCCCACCAAGTTGGAAACTTGAAGATGCAACCTAAAAAGAAAAGGATTTTACAAGATGAAAGTCTAAAGATATGATTCAAGAGGAATGAGTATAAAACAAATGTTGATACAAGTGACCAATGAAGACTAGTGAGAAGATGACAAAGAAGAAATGGGAAAACTCCTCCAATACTTGATTTTTGAGTAATGCATACTTGGGGGAAACAGCATAAGGAATTTTGAGCCTTTTATATCTTTCATTTCATAACCCAAACCTGGCCTACATTACAACCCATGAGTAAAGACCTCCTTGAAGTGTTGCTAGTTCTAGGCACATCTTAAGCTCTAATATTATTTTCTCTTGAATTAAAAAGGAAAAATGCTTAAGATTTTCAAACCCCACTGGATGATATGTTGAAGGAAAAAACTTCTTAAATTCTCAAATCCCCAAATGACTCAAAATAACTTCCAAACCTGGAGCACTCTCCTTGTTTGCACCCAACAATGTGATTCACAAATATTATCACATTTCATTTCTTGATTGCCTTTCGAGACTTAATCTGACAATGTTCAAAAGGATGAAGCAAATTTGATTACATGAGTTTAATGATCTTGATCCTTCCTAATCAAAGAGATTTGTTTGATTCTTAAACACTTTGATTTGCCAAAATGGTTGTTCAAAGGATTACCTCTTGTTCATTAAAAAAAAAAGAGAGAGAGAGAGAGAGAGAAGAAGAAGAAGAAAGAAAGAGAAATCTCATTTCCACACCCAAAAAAGAAATCATTTTTTTTCAAAATTCAGTTCTCTTGAACCACGTCTTGACCTGATCCTCTATGAAAGAGGTACGTAGGCAGCCTTTCAAAGGTCCGGTCCCAATCACCCAAACAATCTTGGGGAACTAAGTCAAAACAACGTGACAAAATTATTTGGGTGCATGTTAGGCTAAGGTCATTTGTTTTGCATCAAGCATGCTCAAACTTGGGGCATTGGCCTATTTATATTGTATGCGAATACGTCCTTCTCGCATGAAAGCATGTTTTCATTTGAGGCATCAATCCATTTGTTTGTAAGCATGTCCATACTAAGGACATTGGCAAAAAATGTTTTCATGATAATTGGTTTCTAACAAGTTAGAGAAAGAAAGCCTTTTTGCAGGAACCAAGGATGGCAATGGTCACAACATTAGATGAATTCAGCTTCAATCTAAGCATGGAATATGCCCCACTAGGGGCATTGGTAAGTACTTTCAATTCATTTCAATGAATAAATCCATTACTAGTTGAAATTATTTTTTTGCAAGAATTAAGCAAGGACTTATCCAGCAATCTGCATCAACTTCCAACCAAAGTTATTCGCATTCAAAGGATAGGTTTTTCAAAAAAAAATCATCATGAATAAATCTTCATCACTTTTACTCCATCTTCATCTTCAGATAAAATTTTCAAAAAAAAAAAAAAAGATTTTCAATTTTTTTGAAAAAAAGAAAAAAAAAAGATTTTCATATCTTTCAAAAAAAAAAAAAAAAAAAAAAGAGAGAGAGAAGAAAAGAAAAGAGAGAATTTTCAAAAAGCCTTAGGACTAGGGGCATTGGGCTCGTATTTCTTAGGTTACCATAAAAAAAAAAAAAAAAAATCATCAACCAAAATTTTCAATTCCTTCAAAAAATTCAAGATTTTCAAAAAAAAAAAAAAATCATCAATCAAAATTTTCAATTCCTTCAAAAAAATTCAGGATCTCCAAAATTTTCCAAAAAAAAAAGTTCATCAATCAAAATTTTCAATTCCTTCACAAACAAAAAACAAAAATCCAAGATTTCCAAAAAAAAAAAAAAAAAAAAATCTTCATTAAATTCTTCTTCATGAATAGAAAGCTATGATCCTTTTCCACATTCTCCAGTGATGCAACATCAAATCAATTGTCCACCCTCAGCATTCTTCGAAGCATGGAGTCTGTCCCAAACTAGGGGCATTCGCCAGGTATGCCAAATTCTTTTCAATGAATAACTCTGTTACTAATTGAAAATATTTATTTTGCAGGTACTAGGGTAAAAAGCCCACACACATTGGCGTGAGCCAAAGCCCAAAAAACCCTTGGTCCTCTAAAAACATGAGCTAAGATCCAAAAATCCTATGCCTCTGAAAACATGAGCCAAGATCCAAAAATCCTAGGCCTCTGAAAACATGAGCCAGGATCCAGAACCTTTGGTCCTCTGAAAACATGAGCCAAAGCCCAAAAAACCCTTAGTCCTCTGAAAACATGAGCCAAGATCCAAAAATTCTAGGAAAATAAAAACATGAGCCAGGAATCCGGAACCTTTGATCCTCTGAAAACATGAGCCAAAGCCCAAAAAACCCTTGATCCTTTGAAAACATGAGTCAAGATCCAAAAATCCTAGGCCTCTGAAAACATGAGCCAGGATCCAGAACCTTTGGTTCTCTGAAAACATGAGCCAAAGCCCAAAAAACCCTTGGTCCTCTGAAAACATGAGCCTAGATCCAAAAATCCTACGCCTCTGAAAAAATGAGCCAGGATCCAAAACCTTTGGTCCTCTGAAAACATGAGCCAAAACCCAAAAAACTCTTGGTCCTCTAAAAACATGAGCCAATATCCAAAAATCCTAGGCCTTTGAAAACATGAGCTAGGATCCAGAACCTTTGGTCCTCTGAAAACATGAGCCAAAGCCCAAAAACCCTTGGTCCTCTAAAAACAAGAGCCAAGATCCAAAAATCCTAGGTCTCTGAAAACATGAGCCAGGATTCAGAACCTTTGGTCCTTTGAAAACATGAGCCAAAGCCCAAAAAACCCTTGGTCCTCTGAAAACATGAGCCAAGATCCAAAAATCCTAGGTCTCTGAAAACATGAGCCAGGATCCGGAACCTTTAGTCCTCTGAAAACATGAGCCAAATCCCCAAAAACCCTTGGTCCTCTGAAAACATAAGCCAAGATCCAAAAATCCTAGGTCTCTGAAAACATGAGCCAGGATCCAAAACCTTTGGTCCTCTGAAAACATGAGCCAAGATCCAGGACCTTTGGTCCTCTGAAAGCATGAGCTAAAGCCCAAAAATCCTTGGTCCTCTAAAAACATGAGCCAGGATCCGTCGTTAGGGGGTATTTAGGTCATTTTTTAGGTTTTGGGGGTATTTTGGTCATTTGCTTGATTTAGGGGGGTATTTTGGTCATTTTTTAGGTTTAGGGGGTATTTTTGTCAATTTTTAGGTTTCAAGGTGTGGTGGGCCTTTTTTTTGTTTTGGGCTGGATTGCTCCTACTATACTACGGCCTGTGATTCTAGGGTAGGAGAGTTGGGACTGGCATAACTGAAACACACCTTAGGCCATCTTGTGCGCAAGTTGGGCCCCTTATTGTGCAAACGCATTCAGGCAGGAATCTTGAACGTATCACATACTCACGGCAAGAAATACTATTACAAATGTTATAGCCAAAAACATAATGCAATAGGATAACTAAAAGATTTTAACTAAAACATCTTCTGCTAATAACACTAAAACATGAATAACTCCACGGAGGAAGATATCATTGCGTTATTACGGCCAAAAAGATTAATAGCAAGATGTCAAGTTAGTCATTAATCAACCAGAACAAGAAAAGAGGATTAGTTTGCTAAAAGAATGGGCTTGGCTCTTTAGCGGATTCAAGTCCAAAAGGGAACCAATCTCCAATGTGGGTAATCTCAGAAGGGGTTCTTGCCATAGAAGTTACACACTTTGGAAAAAGGACCTAGATGGCTTAATCTTGGATTCTTGATTTGTTAGAGAGTGGGCTATTGAAAGGGAGAGAAATGAGTAGCCTATTGATGCATGCTTTTACTTCTATCAGTCATATTTCCCATTACTTTTTATTTTCTGTATTCTTTTCTTCCTTTCTTCATTTGCTTTGTTTTCTTTTCTTTCTCTCTATTTTTCTATATCTCTCATTTGCCTTTTTTTTCTCTTCCTCTCTTCCACTGTACATGTCTATGGCCTTTTATACTGCTTTTTGTGACAGGATTTACCATTTTTACCCTTTAACCACTTTTGGCTAGTTATGGGTGTCCTTCCAGGACTATCCACTAATCTGTCGGCTACCCAGCCACCATCACTATACTGTGTTGGCCGTGCTATGCCTTATTACGAGACAAAAGTGGTTTTGTTTTGTCCCTTACTTCCCTTGACACTCCCAACCGAATAAGGGTTAAACTTCTCCCTTATCAACCTCTATAGCATGCATCTAATGATTCCAGTTCATGCTTGTCTATTTTGAACGAAATGTCATCCCAACAGGATATATTTCCCAAAAGAGCTTGAGTAGGAACCCCAAAATAGGCTTTCCCTGAACCCCACTATCAAACCATACCCTCTCTTACCTCTAACCTCTGATATGTGGCCCACCTCCCCTTTATTTGTTAGGTATAGGTAGGTAGTGCCTGAGCCTTGTGTGCATGCTCCACTTCTATATGAGTCCATTGCTTTTCTGGCTCTCATGCATTTGCCATTGCCTCCAAGTTTTTCTAGTTCTACTGCATGCTTTGGTGCTTGCTTAACTCTTGTGGCACGAATGAGTCTTTGGGCTTTCATTCTCTACATCCCATCTCTTCTTGGGTATGGGCTTTCTCTTCTTTAACTTGGCCATGTGCCTTTTTCTCTTGCATCCATGGGCTGACTGGCATTCCTCCCATGCTACTGCACTGCTCCTATAATGATATCACTTATCCTTTTTGCCTCGTTGTTACCTCTGGGCTTATGGGCTGAAGCATTTGCCATGTCAATTTCTTACATTATTCCTTCTTTTGGTCTTTACTGCCGAGCATTCCTACTAGGCCAATCTATTTAGTACCTCGGGCTTCCCCAACCCATTTCGTTCTTTGGGCATCCTCAGCCCATTTCGTTCCTTGGGCATCATCGGCCCATTTCACCATTTCCTACCTCTTTCATTCTTATGAGTTTTTGCTAAGTCCTTTGGGCTTCCCAAACCCAATTACTACATCCTTACCTTTGGGCTTATTGGCCTTTAAGCCAACCCCATTTACTAATTCCTTTTTTTGGGCTTCCCTGACCCATTTTTTACTTTCTTTCCATCTCTTACAATTCCCATGGGCTTACTACTTCATCATTTGGGCTTCCTTGGCCCTTTTGCTTTCTTTTTGGCCACTTATTGTTTTTTTGGGCTTGTTAACCATTATTCCTACCATTTTGGCCCAATGGTCTTTATTTTACCGCCTTCTTTCTCCATCTTTTTCATAGTGTTAGGCTTCTTATGACATTGGACCCTTTTGTCAAAATGGGCATCAACACGAGCTTATTTGGGTCATTTTTTAGGTTTCATGGTGTATTTTAGACATTTTTTTAGGTTTAGAGGATATTTTGGTTATTTTTTAGGTTTCAATGGTATTTCGGCCATTTGTTTAATTTAGGCGGGGTACTTTGGTTATTTTTATATTTATGGGAGTTTTTTAGTCATTTTTTTAGCTTAAAGGGGTATTTTGGTCATTTTTTAGGTTTCGGTGATATTTCGGTCATTTTATGGTTTTGGGGGTATTTTGGTGAATTTTAGGCTTTAGGGAGTATTTATGTCATTTTTAAGGTTTTGGGGTATTTTAGAATTGGCTAATTTGTAGAAATGATACTTAGGTCATAATTGGGTCTAATTAGGTATTTAGTTAAAACCCAATAAACATTAATGTTAATTGGGTTTAATTGAGTTAATATCCTTTAACCCAATTAATAATTAGGTGGGTTTAGATCTTATTTAAATGGGTGGGTTTGGATGGTAAATGGGTTTGGATTAATTTTGCCACCCGTATTATAATTTATAAATTCACTCTAAAAAAAAACAAATTTATAAATTGAAAAATAATATAGTTATAAAGTGGGAGACATATATACAGCAATTGGCCCTCTCATGTGTCATCCGAAAGTCTTAAATATTATAGACGAAGTATTACTCTAAAAAAACTTTATTCCATTCATTCCATAAAGACTATGTTTATCATCCGAACGTATTAAATATGGTAAAAAAGCGGAAAAACTGTTAAAGAAAATGGATTTATTATGATACGAGCTTCAACGCCGAACATAGTAAATGCTTGTATAATACGTTACTATAAAATCACATGTGGTTGAGACTTGAGAGGCGTTTAGAAAATTGAGTTTATATATAGTTTATTTGCAACACAGTCTTTTCCATAGCCAAAAATAAATTATAGTATTGGAATCATTCAACAAGCCGTAGGAAAGGGCAACAAAATAACAGAAGGTCAAGAACATAAAGAATTTCTCAAAGAAACTTCTTAAGGTGAGAATTTAATTTCTGGTATTTGATTTTCTCTTATGCATTAGTTTATCATTAAGTTGGTTTGTTCCTTTAAAATTTAGAAGAAGTAGAAATCTTTGCACATTTGAATATCATGAGAAATCGTTTTCCTTTACGCAAATGTTTTACAACTTCAGGGTATTCAGAAAATAAATATGAAACTTATAATAATAATAATGGTGGCAATACAATTCTAGTGTTACCAATAAAGGTAACAAGTTTTTGCTATATTAATGTGAAGATTAAAATGCCTCATTTGACTCTATAGTTTTATCATAAATAAGTGTCAATTGAAAAAATAAAATTTTTTCTCAAAAGCCTATGTGACACATTAATATTCTTACAGTTTAACTGACACTTCTTGATATTTCCAATATAGACATTAGAGATTGAGTTCTTCACCCCCCAACTATCAATATATAAAAAATAAAGTTTATGTGAGCCAATTTAATGTGGTCAACCAAAATTTCTACTACTTCAGTTTTTAAATATATATATATATATATTTATTTATTTATTAGTTGAAGACCAGTGCATTATACAGTTTTAATCATAATTAACAAAAATTAAATGAAGGATTATTACACGACTACATAAGTTTTGAAAATATGCATTTTGTATTGATCCGGTTCAGTAATTTTTTACACTCCTTACTAATTAAGAATGGGAATATGCAAGGGAAAAAAAAAAAATGAGCACCAATACTATTTTCACAGCAATAATTAATGCTCAGACTACATCAGGTAACCGTAGAAGTAATTGGTAACGTAAACTAAGACAACGTAACGTACGACTTGTGTAGCAAACTCAGCAATAGGAATTGTTTTGGCTTAGTAAGTCTTCACAAACACAAGTTATTCTAAAACTAATAAAGCACAATGACACAGATTTAATTTATCTATAGCCTAAACATGAAATTATGTTATTTTATTAAAAAAAGTTATTTTATTAAAATATGCTCTCTAATCGTTAAGTATTTCCTTTATTTTAAAATATCCATACGATTAAATATTTCATCACATTCTATTCATTTTTTTTTTCATTACTAAATACATTCCTTAAGGTTATTAATGCATTAGTTTAGATATATTTTTCAAAAAAGTTTGAATATTTTGATAATTTGGTAAAATACTAATGGGAGAAATAAAGTGGTCATTAAGAATAGATAGACGGCGGACATTGCTAAGTTTAAGTTAAAGGAAGGGTCATTCTAACTATCTAATATTTAACACAAGAAAAGTGTAATTTTGAATACATAAATATATTTGGACAAAATTTAGCGACAAAATCAATTGTAGCCTAAGGCTACAAACTGCTCTAATAAACTGACATGTGTAAAAAATGGCACATGCATTGCACATAATTACTTAAATAATCTTAACTCAACTAACCCTAGTTAACTACCCCACCTATTAAAAAATAAAAAATAAAAAACCTATTACCTATACCTACTCTCTCTCTCTCTCTCTCTCTCTCTCTCTCTCTCTCTCTCTCTCTCTCTCTCTCTCTCTCTCTCTCTCTCTCTCTCTCTCTGACTTCTCTGTAAGCTGCAACCCAGAAACCCAGCTCTCACCGGTCACCCTAGGCCTTCTTCTCCCTCCACCTCCGGTCACCCTAAACCATCCTATCTCCACTGCCAGCATACCCAAACCCTCCTCTGTCTCCACCACCGGCTCACCCATTATCCGCAGCTCAAAGCCACCTCTTGCCACTTCACCGATCAAAACTATAAATTTCCCTTTTTCCTTGATAACCATGATTCCTTCAAGAATTGAAGAGGATTTGCTAGCTTTTTTTTTTTTTTTTAAAGTTCTATTGAGGTTTCAATTTGATTCCTCATCAAGTCTCACTTTCTTCAATTTGGTCAAGAATGATGTAAGTCTTAGACCCACTATTCAGAATTACTATATTATTGTTCATATTCTGACTTGGTCTAAAAAAATTTATCAAGCCATGAACTTGTTGTCTAAATTGATAGAAATGGTTAAGGTTGTTTCACCAGATGATGGTGATGTTTTTGAAAGTTTGGTTTTTTGCTATGAAGATTGTAATTGGGATCCAGTTGTCTTAGATATGCTTATTAAGGCATATGTGAAAGCCAACATGATTGAACAAGGTTTTAGGACTTTTAGGAGGTCTGTGGAGGTTGGTTTTGTCCCTAGTGTAGTTGCTTGCAATTTTTGCTTGAATGGGTTGGTGAAGCTCAAATGTGTTGATCGGTGTTGGGAGGTATATGAAGAGGGATTGGGGGAGCCAGTGGAGTTTTGGATTTTCTGGTTTTGTTTAAGAGAAACAGAGAATACGTATAGGTTTAGGTTTTTATTTTTTATTTTTTTTTAATTGGTTGTGTAGTTAACTAGGGTTAATTGGGTTAAATTTACTTTAAGTAATCATGTGCAGCGCACATACAATTTTTTACACATGTCAATTTATTAGAGCAGTTTGTAGCCTTAGGCTACAATTGGTTTTGTAGCTAAACTTTGTCCAATATAGTTTCTTCCAAATTTCAAGAGAAGGACAATGCAACATATATTTTTGAATTATGAAATGAAATTACTTAGGCAATGGTTGATTCTCAAAAAAAAAAAAAAAAAAAAAAAACTCACATGATAATTGATACTATCCATTATTTTATTTTTTTTTTTGAGAATCTGATACTATCCATTAAAAAGAGAGAAAACAAAAAAATATATATAACTTGATACTAAGCAATATTTTTCCTCCCACTGCCGATATGAATTGCTGGCATTGCCTTTGACTATTTAGAGTAAAAATACCCATGGAATACTTCGCCTACCTCCACTTTAAAGAGAAGAGAGAAATGGTTCATTAAAGAATTTGTCACTTAAGGATGGGAGAATCCTCTACGGTTAACTTAATCTTTAATAAGAGCATTATAATTCAATTGGTTCTCATTTACTAATATTTCTAAGATATTGATGGTTCAAATTTTCAATGGGACTTGAAAATAGACTAACAAAAAAAAATCCTTCTCAGAACTGTTATGGAAGAAAGAACAATAGTGGTGTCAGTTTTCATGCTTTGTCTAGTGATTGGAATGCTTGCAGAGCAGTCTAGAGCAGAGAAATCAGAGTTTGACAAATGCTATGATCTTTGCTTCAAATCATGTCTTGCTAATTCGAGGGGGGATTTCCGCATCCAGAAAACATGCACCAGTTGCGATGACACTTGCGACCTTAAAGTAAATAACAAAGTTTGTATTTTGTTTTGGTGTTGGCAAGTAAAATGATGTTGAAATTGTAGTATGCAAATAATCAATGATATTAATAAGAACAATCCCTTACAGGCAAGAAGAATTAAAAGTTACAATCTTACTGACAAAAATGAATAAAAATTGACGTTTTTTTCTCTTCTCAAGTATTCGGCTACTCACAATGTCCTTCTAAACTATAAAATCGACCAATGACTCTCCTCCTCTCCCCACCTATGGACATAACCAAATAGCCCCCTTTTGTTCACATTCTTGTAAAGACTTAACAATTTTTTTATTCTTTTTATATTTCATACCAAATTGACTAAAATACTGAAAACTCGGATTTGTGTAAAAATACAAGAGATTGTTTAGACCCCCAAATTAAAATTACGGTTGGATAACTTTTACTCTAACTTAGACTAAGTGCGGAACAAGAGTAAATGAGTGCAAACAACCGTTAACACTACCCTAAGCCATATTCATCCATTATCAACAATAAAAGAAAAGTTTAAGAATATGGAAGAGAGATACAAACACAAGATAACACCAAGACGTGTTATCGAAGAGGAAATCAACGAACTCGGCAAAAAACCTCTCCACGACCCTCAAAGTCAAAATCAATCCACTAGAGGATAAAGTTGGAGTACATTAATAACAAAAGACCCTCCAAGCCTAGTCTACCCAATGTACTTAAGCCTTCCAAGCTCCTGCTACCAACTGGCTTCTCAGAACCTTGTCTTCTCTAGCTTTCCGGATCCCACAATTCAGCCTGATTGCATCCGCCAATGAATGGCTACATCCAATACTTCCCAACAGCACCAAAATCTCACTTTACACTCAAAATTGGTGTGGTAAGTGTTTGGACTATCAACCTCTCAAGGATAGAGAGATGGAGAGGTAGGAGTTGAGGAAAATCACAAGGAAATGTATAGATGATTGTGGGTATAACAATCTCTAACTCACAAGTGTATTTTCTAGGATTTTCTCTCTGAAAAGCACTCCTTATAATTTTTGGGAAATGAGGGTATATATAGTGTGGATAAAGACTTGGTAAAGCAAAACATAACTTTTTTGCCAAACAGAGAGTTTTGTGAGTACTTAACGGGATGACCTTTCCCTCGAGACACTCACTAAAATTTCCAGCTTGGCATGACTTTTCATCTTCCAATCATGTGCTCTACATGTGGCTCTTTCACAGGTAAGCTTCTCGCGAGACACTCGCAAAATCCAATTGTTCATCCTATGAAGCTTGAGCCTTCACACTCTCTCACACCCATCCCTTACAATTGGAAACCCACATACATACAGGGAAATATGATTGAAAAAATTACAATCAAATTTGGCTCGGAATTAAAGTCAACACAAAATAGTTGTAAATTACAACTTTACAGTCTCCCCTTTTGGCTATTTTGTGACAAAACCCCTAAACAAACTCTAAACTTAAACTTGAGTTTGGGAACATAGGCAAAACTCACTTACACCTAATTCTAGAAGTTGTGAAGCACTTGCACCATACACACCTATATCCCAAAATACTCGCACATACAACAAACTTTCATTAAGCTCATGACAAGTAGAACACAAGGTACGTATAGGAACAAGTAAAATGCGATCAAGATACCAAAAGAAATATAAGCTATGAAGAATAACTTGATCAAACATGAACAGTCATCAAGAAATGACTACAATGAATATTTATCCAGTAAATGATCATCCGAATACGCAATGCAATTAAGAGCAATGCTAAAATCAATTGCATGTCCAACAAGCATGATGCATTAAGGAAACTAAAGCTAAAAGCAATAGATAACAATAAGCATCAAAACATGTCTATAAAAACCAAGATACACAAAAGTACTAAAGATAATTAAGTTTTAAACTAAAGTACTTAAAAGTTTTAAATGAAAGCAATGTAAATATCCATAAGTTATAAAAAAACTTAAAGTAAACTTAAAAACCACCACAATAAACCAATGTTAAACTAAGGTGTGCTAAACTGTGCTCCCCCTTAAGCTGTACTCCCCTTTAAACTACTCCGCTTTTTTTATCAGAATGGCCAAAGAGGCTAGAATGTCACGAACTCTAACTCTGAGTTCTGCTGCTACTGGTCCCTCATCATGTCATCAATCTGATACGAGAGAGCAGTGATCTGGCCTTCTAGGTAAGTGAATTGAGATAAGGAGTGTCGTATGTGGGAGTCTAGCATTCCATACATCTATTCAACCCTTTCCATTAGATGATTAAGACGATCGGGTGCTTATGCACATGCTTGGGAAGAGGGTTATGTAGTATCCTCCAGAACTAAAATGAAATGCTAAATTTCCTCTTCAGTGTCTCCACCTTCTTTAGCAACACTGTCTCTTGGGATTTGAGAGAGTCCAACCGATGGTTCTAGGATATGAGCTTTGCTTTAGGTCATGGTTTAAGCACTAATTGGATAATCTCTTTGCATCACTTGAAGTCCACTCGGAATCTTCACCCTTGCCCTTGTGACAAGAGATATGATAAGGCTTGGAAATGGTAGAGTCAGCCTTGAATTCCTCTTTGTGATGCATTTGGTGAAGAGGTGGTAGATGTGGCTGCATATGTCAATCTCCTTGTGTGTGAAGAGATCAAACAGAAATATGGACCTTAGTGCTGACAAGTTCATCAAGTTCCTCACTAGGTAGAGGTTAAAGATCATGAATTAGGCCAAAGTTTGCATCTCCTGAGTGAACAGAATGGTGTGCAAGGCCTTCTTGTTGATTTAACACCAAGGACTTCCACAATGGGTCCAAGTTTCTCCCTTCTCTCATCATATTGTAGGGATGTATGTGGAGTTGTTGGATGAACCTCCAAGATCTCTTGAATTGACTCCCTTGTGACATAGAACACTCTCCTTTTCAAGTAGCAATGTATGCGATCCCCTTCCACAATAGCATTGGTATAGAATTCCCGAATGACTTCTTCATAGACATTGCCCATCAGGTTCAACACCTTTGTCCATGTCCTTTCTTTGAACATGTCTAGAATGAAAGTGCCCTCTAAGGACTCTAACTCCATAGTCCTTTCCAAGATGATTGGGGCCCTTTTGTAGTGATCATTAAAGGCCATATTAGCATCATCATTTCGGAACGCATCTGAAGAGGTGCGTTGACTCTTTGAGGACTTCTTTGTGGCTAATTTCTTTAGAGGAGACATCTGCAAAACAAACACAAATACAAAGAAACAAACACAAACACAAACAAGGATACAAACTTGATTAGATACAAGTTAGTCCATAAAAATGAACAAAAGTCCTAAAAAGGAACATAAAAACAAGTAAATAACGTCACAAGACCATGTTTTAAGTGCTAAACATGTAACAAGACTTATCTAGCATGAATGAAGTGCAAAACATGTCAAGTGATCAAGTGTGTGCATCAAGTGTGCATATGGGTGCATATGTGATGTATGAGTAAAGCATGATATAGCATTCATGGGGCAAAGTGTGTAAAACACACAACCAATGTTTCAAACATGTTAATAATGTAAAAATATAGTAATTCCCAAAGTTTGGTACTCATAGGAGTCCAAAACAACAACAAAATGCCATTTGGACATTTAATCAAACACATAGTGTGCATACAAACCACTAACATGTAAAAAAATGCATGAACATGTTAAAATCTTGCCTAGATACATGTTAAAATTCCACTTAGGGCCAACATAAATACAACAAACACAATGTGACACAACCCAATCAAGAAAATTCAAAAAATTTACAAGAAAATAAGTTTTTCCCAACCCTTTCAGAAAATAACCCAACCCAAGAAATCCTAGAATCTAAGGCTTAATCTAAGGATTTAGAAGTAAAAAGATGTTGAAACATACCTTAGATGAGTCTTAGGAGGGATTGATCTTGAGTTTTTGGTGAGTTTTTGAGAAAAAAAGTGTTTTGGGTTAAGAGAGGCACGGAGGAGGCAAAATGAAGAGGTTTGAAAAAACTGTCACTATTTGGCTTTAAAAACTGCAGAATCGCGCATTTCACGGGTAAGCTTCTCGCGAAGTTACTCGCGAAATGGCCACTAAAGCATATAGACAATTTTTGCAGGTAGTTCTTTTTCGCAAGCCAATCACGAAACTCTCTGTCTGAATTTCAATGTTTTCTAAAATTTTGCCATCCTCATTTTCGCAGGTAGGGCTTACTCACGACTTATTCGCGAAAATGCCTCTGAAAGAGTTTTTGAGCAAAAAGGAAATAAACTATTTGAACAAAACTATAAACACACAAAAACATAAAACCACTTTCAAAAACATATAAAATACTCAAAAATCTTTTTGGATTTGATCACTAAGCAATTAAGTATACACATCACATTTGAACACGTACAATCACACAAATGGAATAAGCATTCATTGAACATTAAACTTGTGTGATGTGTGTGTGGATCAAGTATAAACTAGTACATAGTCTAGTACGAAGTTTCAATGATCAATTCAATCAAGTCATACACAACTAGTACGAAGTTAAGTGACCTATCTCACTTATAGAAATGAACATATATGACCCCTCACCAATGTGTTTACATATGATTGAAAGCTTTTCATTTGGCTTCCATTTTTCATACTTTTGATCAAATACAACTCAAATTTTGAGAAGCAATGCCATAAAATTTTTGATGAATATTTTATAAATGAACCTTTGGCTCTGGCACCATACAATTTACTACATATTTACTCCACCTTTTCTTAGTCAAACTAGCTTTCAAAGCAAGGCTTTTTCAGCTCTTTCTCCTTTTGGAGATTGACATTTGAAGAGCTCTTTTGAAAAAGAAAAAAAAAATCTAAGGAGATATATAGGCACAAGTCTACTTATGTATCAAGATCAAGCAAAACTATTAACCAATCATTCATGTCAAGCTTGAAGATCTATTTACAACAATCAAACATAGATTTCCAGATGTTGCTCACACTTAGAAACTATGCATACATAACAAGCTAAGCTCATAAATGTACTGCGCCATTAGTACGGAGGTACTATGCCAAACTCACATGTAATATACACAACACAAGTGATCAAACTTTTGAGATTTTTCATTTTTTATGGGTTTTTGAATTTTTCAACACACTCAAAAACAGAACAAACAAAGAATTGAAAAAGAAATATGCTAAAAATCGGAAGCAATGATACAAGAAGATTGCATATGTCATGCTGCATGAGACTATGACCCTAATATGTTGGAAGTATTAATACATGGGCATAGTGAATGATCATGCATGAGTACCCTTCTTCACCCACACTTTTCGAGTGTTTTGGGTGAGATTCCTAGATGGAGGGGTACAACTGACATAACTCTCAAATGTCGGGGTGAAGCTAGCAAGGCATGATGAAATATTTTTCAACATCTCCAATAAGTTGTCCCTTATTTTCTCCTTTAGCTTGAATTCCTTTTGGCATTCTTCTTAAGTTGTCTTGGCCACGCATAGAATCAGCCCTCTTTAGTGCCTGAATCTTGAAGCAATTTGGCCTTGTGTGCCCTCACACACCACAATGGTGACAAAAATGCTTCACTTGAGGTCCCCTTTGACTTTTGGGTAATGACTTCCCTTTATCCTTTGGTTTTACACCAATGGTTCTCTTTGCAACAACAAGTGTCTCAATCTCGAGCTTCTCCACTTTAGATTTCTCTATATTTTTGGCCGATACGAACCTCACTTCCTTCTTGAGTTCACTGCTAGAGCTTCCTTCACCGATATAGCCTAGACCAGCTTTGTCATTTGAAGGTTTTTGAGAAGAGAGCATGCTGTCAAGTTTCTTGGTGGAAATGCACTCCACTTTAACATTTGCTTAAATGATTTTAAGTTCAAGGAACTTGATTTTTGAGTAGACATTCACCAAATCTTCCTTCAACTCTTCAACTTCACACTTTGCCTCCTTAAGTTGCATATGTGTGCACTTATGCTCTTCTTCAATTTTCTTCATCTTCTTAACGGCGTTGTTTGCAACCTTGGCATATTTGCCACAATCTTCAAGCAACGCATCATTCACTTCTTGAGGGTTCTTCTCACATTCATTGAGGCACACATCTTCATCTCCCGAATCTTCAACTTCTTCACCTTCGGAATGTACACCAAGCTCATCAACCAAGTTGCTCGATTCATCTCTAGAGTCAACCATTGTAATTGCCATGAAAGCTGAATAGTTTCCCTCACTATCACATTCTCCTTCCACGTTAGAATTTGAGCTTTTTGAATCACTAAGGGTGGTAGTAAACACTTTCTCTTTTCCTCTCAAATAGTTTGGACATTCTTTCTTGAGATGTCCATGCCCATTACATTCATAGCACATGATTCCTTAAGTTGATGACGAGTCTTTCCCATCCTTCTTCTTGAACTTTTTGTTGTCAATTTTTGAGGATGAGAATTTTCCTTTGCCAAATGACTTCCCACTATTCTTCATCTTGAGAAATTTCCAGAAGTTCTTTGCAAGAAATGCCACCTCCTTTTCTACATCGTCTTCTTCGGAGGAATCACCCATTCTCTCATTTATAGTTTTAAGAGCAAGTGATTTGCTAGACTTGTGAGAAGGGAGTCCGAGCTCATAGGTTTGGAGAGATCCAATAAGTTCTTGAATCTTTATCTCATCCAAATCTTTACTCTCCTCTATGGTTGTAACCTTAGCTCATAAGCTTTCGGATAAGGATCTCAAGATCTTCCTCACCACCTTGGCATCTTCCGTCTTCTCCCCAAGATTGAGCTTGGCAATCACTATCTCGTTAAGTCTCCCATAAAAGGAATCAAACGACTCATCATCACTCATCTTTACTTCTTCAAACCGAGTAGTGAGCATTTGAAGCTTAGTGTCCTTAACCTTCTTGGTACCTTTGTAGGTTGTCTCAAGAATGGTCCACTCCTCTTTGGCAGTCTTCACATGCGAAATCCTATGAAACTCATCAATAGAAACACCACAGAAAATAGCATTGCTATTGGCATTTGCCAAAGCAAAAGCAACCTTATCCCATTTAGATTTGGTATTAGTGGGTCTTACATAACCATTCTCAACTAAATCCCACACCGTCTCATCAATACAACAAAGAAAAGCACGCATACTTACTTTCCAAAAAGCATAGTTACTCTCATCAAAGAATGGAGGAGCATTAAGAGATTGAGATCTATCCATCTCACTTGGGGTCTAGGATCACACTAGGATAATGAAATCCGGTAAGTGTACCCACTCTGATACCAATTGAAGGCTCAGATTTGTGTAAAAACACAAGAGCTTGTTTAGACCCCCACATTAAATTACGGCTAGATAGCTTTTACTCTAACTTAGACTAAGTGCGAAATAAGATTAAATGAGCGCAAACAACTGATAACACCCTAAGCCATATTCATCCATTATCAACAATAAAACGAAAGCTTAAAAGTAGGGAAGAGAGAGGCAAACACAAGATAACACCGAGACGTGTTATCGAAGAGGAAACTGAAGAACTCAGCAAAAAACCTCTCCAAGACCTCTCCAAGTCGAAATTGATCCACTAAAGAATAAAGTTGGAGTATATGAATAACAAAAGACCCTTCAAGCTTAGTCTACCCAATGTACTTGAGCCCTCCAAGCTCTTGCTACCAACTAGCTTTTCGGAACCTTGTCTTCTCTAGCTTTCCAGATCCCGTAATTCAACTCAATTGCATTCACCAATGAATGGCTTCTTCCAATGCTTCCCAAAAGCACCAAAATCTCACTTTACACTCAGAATGGGTGTGGTAAGTGTTTGAGCAATCAACCTCTCAAGGATATAGAGATGGAGAGGTAGGAGTTGAGGAAAACCACAAGGAAATGTGTAGATGATTGTGGGTATAACAATCTCTAACTCACAAGTGTATTTTCTAGGGTTTTCTCTTTGAAAAGCACTCCTTATAATTTGTGGGAAATGAGGGTATATATAGTATCAGTAAAGACTTGGTAAAGCAAAACATAACTTGTTTGCCAAAAAAAGATTTTCGTGAGTACTTCGTGGGATGGCCTTTCCCGTGAGACACTCGCAAAAATCTCCAGCTTGGTATGACTCTTCATCTCCCAGTCATGTGCTCTACACATGGCTCTTTTATGGGTAAGCTTCTCGCGAGACACTCGCGAAATCCACTTGCTCATCCTTTAAAGCTTGAGTCTTCACACTCTCTCACACTCATCCCTTACAATTGGAAACTCACATACATACAAGGAAATATGATTGAAGAAATTACAATCAAATTTGGCATAGAATTAAAACCAAAACAAAATAGTTGTAAATTACAACTTTACAAACACCCTCTTATTTGTGAGAAGAAATGAAAATGACTCAATAGTTAATGAGGGAAAGGTATAATTAACACTTAGTCTTTTTGTGTGCCAATTTTGACCAATATCATGATGATTAAATTTATGATGATCCCAACATACTCATTTTCTAACCTGTTTCCATGACTCGTCAAAAAACTAAACCCAGATACAAAGACAATTCCAACCTCGCTTTCAAGTCGAAGCAAGTGATAGAGAAGCCAAGGCGGTTCAGTCAATCTACCTCTCTCTCTCTCTCTCTCTCTCTCTCTCTAGGATCGTATTCCTAAGCTAAAAAGAACAGCAAATGAAAAGTCTTTAGATATTTAACATTTTTTATCTTATTTTATTTGGTGTTTTTATTTTATTTTATTTTTTCTTTTGGGAGGAGAGAGACAGAAAATGAGAGAAAAAATTAAATATTTACCCTTATTTTAACAAAGGTGGATTACAGAACTCTAATAGAGGTATTCTTAAGTGGGCAAAGTTTTGAGTGTTGAACCACGGATTAGTAAGGTAAAAACGAGCCTAACCAGAAGTAGGTTTACTGTAATTTGTCCTTAAACTAAAAACCAAATTAATCCACCACTTGAATTAGGTCAAACCAATATTACTAAAATTTCACTAGGTAATAAAGTATGTGATTCTAATTCAGTTTAAATCACTTATTACGCAAATCATAATAGAATTTGTAGATGATTGGTTGATGAGAATAAATTGATTAAACCCCCCTAATGAGGGAAAAGAAAGAGGATTAATCCCTAAAAAAAAAAAACTTGTAAGTAGGGGAGTTTATGGTGCGGTACGGTTTTGGGCCATTTTTTGCATCGTGCTTTGTAGTGTGGTTTAGCCAAAGTTATAACCGCACCGCACTTCATTTTTGCGGTCACATGTGCAGTTTGATGTAGTTTAGAGTTTAGCCAAATTCATAACCACATCGCACCTCATTTTTGCGATCACATGTACGATGTGACGTATAAGATGCAGTTTGAAGCCAATATATTTTTCAAATTTTGGGCTTTTCCTTCCCAAGCCAAAACTACTTTTTCCTTTTGTTATGGACCAAGTTTTAACCTATTGAGCTCATTTTTCTTTATTTTAGGCTTGCTTTCCTAATCAACACTTGCTAGTGTTATTAAACTTTAAAAAAAACTAGGGTTATTAAACTATTAATAATATATTTAATGCTAAAAAATAAATATGTTAATATATAGTGAGGGTGTGGTGCGGTGCGGTTATGCCATTTTGCGAGTTGTTTTAGTGCGGTTTGATGAACACCCCTACTTGTAAGCAAGGAAATTAATCAATTGGGTGAAAGTCAAGTACAAATAAAAATCTGCATGCATAATCTCAAAACTATTTAATTTTGTGAAAATACATCTCCAAACCATTCACAGGTTGAAACACTTATCACCAACCTTAAAAAACAATTTGGAAGGCATAGCTATTGAAAATATCAGCTTCTTTTTTTTTTTTTTTCAATAAAGTTCATTCATAAGAACATGGAATATAGTATACATGTTTTGGGGGCATTTTGGTCAATTTTTAGGTTTCATTGGGATTTCAGTCATATTTAGGTTTCAGGGGTATTTCATTCATTTTTTAGGTTTCGGTGGTATTTTGGACATTTTTTAAGTTTCAGGGGGTAATTTGGTCACTTTTTATTGTAGGGGGTATTTTGGTCATTTTTTAGATTTCGGGAGTATTTTGGTCATTTTTAAAGTTTCAGGGGTATTTCGGTCATTTTTTATGTTTAGGGGGGTATTTAGGTCATTTTTAGGTTTCAGGGGTATTTCGGTCATTTTTTAGGTTTAAGGGGTATTTTGGTCATTTTCTAGGTATCATGGTATATTTCGGACATATTTTATGTTTAGGAGGTATTTTGGTCATTTTTTAGGTTTCAGAGGTATTTCAGTCATTTGTTTGGTTTAGGTAGGGTGTTTCGGTCATTTTTAGGTTTAGCGGAGTTTTTGGTTTGTGAGAAACTAGGAACTCGGCTCTCAAAAAGAGTTAGGCTTGGCACCTTCTCTTTTCAGGATCATATGAAGTTGCCACTTATTTTATATGAAAAGCAAGAAAACTATACAAAAGATTACGGGATGTCTTGAATAATACACATTCTCATTAATTTAAATGAATACAACTTGATAGAAAGAATTATACATAGTTTTGTTTCCTAGTTACAATCTATTATAAAAGTTACAAGGCCTTGCTTCCTAGTTACAATCTACCAAAAGAAAATAAGACACTATCCTACAAACCAAAAACCTAAAGTTTGGGGGCTAGGTTATAGAATGGGAAGGTGTTAGGCACTCATTCTGCCCAGATAGAATTTGGTGTTCTAGACTTTAAATGACCATTTAGATATCCTTTAAAAAAAATTATGAAACTTGTTGTACTAACATCCCTAAATCTATGGTTGGTTAATATGCAAAATCTTAGATTTGTTGCCTTTATGTAAGAAGAAATCAAATCTGAATTTTGATTACAGGAAAAGGATTTTTAAAGAAAAGTTTCAAATCTAATTTTTAAATTGACAGGCAAAATGAATTTTTGATAAAAAAAAATTTAGATCTTCTTTTTTAAATTAAAAAGAATGGATTTTAGAAAGAGTTTTCAAATCTGATTTTTAATTAAAGAACAAAATGAACTTCAAAGAGAAAATTCAAATATGATTTTTTAATTAAAAAATAAAATGAGTTTTGAAAGGAATTTTTAGATATAATTTTTTATTCATAAAACATGATAGGTTTTGAAAATAATTTTCATATCTGGTTTTTTAAAATAAAAAGGAGTGAATTTTTTCAAAATAAAATTTCAGATCTAATTCTTTATGTAAGGTTGAATTTAATCAACCATTTTGTTGGCTTTATTCCATGCCAATTTCCTTGTAATTCAGCATTTAGAAATTCTGTATTTAGGTGAGAATCATGTAAGAGTAGTGTGTGAGAGAATGTGAAGAAAAGCTCAAAAGTGTGCACTCAATAGGGCCTCGTGACTGGATCTCGAGACTGGCTCGCAGTTGGCAAGTCACCAAAGGAGGCACATGTGTGAAGCATGCAGGGGAGTTGAAAAGTCACGCTAGCTGGAGCACTATAGGACAAAACTTTTAGTCTAGCTAGGCAGTTAGCTCGCGACTCAGTCAAGTCATAAGGCCAAGTCGCCAGACCACTCTATTTGGAAAAAACTTACCTTTCGCATTCCAAACACACACCAGTATAAATACCCCTTATACCCACATATTGTAGAGAACTTCTAGAGAGAATTTTGAGAGAGAAACCCTAGAGAAAAACAAAATTGACTCATCTACAATCTTTATACTTTGATTCTCCAAATTCCTCTACTCTCACCATCTCCATTATTACATCCTTGAGAGGTACATTTAGCCAAATCATTTTCTCACCATACTCATATCTATGAGAAGGTTATTTGGTGCTTAGGAAGCATTTAGGAAGGGACCAATTGATATTGGTTGATGCTATGGGCTATAGCGGAATCCGGTAAGCTAGAGAAGACAATGATTCGGCGTAACCTCGTTGGAGCAAGAAGCTTGGAGGGCTTAGGTACACTGGTTAGATTAGGCTTGAAGGGTCTTCTACTGTTTATGTATCTCAACTTCATTCTCTAGTGGATTATTGACCGCTTGGAGGGCAACGGAGAGGTTTTATGTCGAGGACTTCGGTTTCCTCTTTGATAATACATCGCTATGTTGTCTTTGTGTTTGCATCCCTCTTCCCTTAATCTTTGTCATTTAATTTCTATTATGGTTGTGATTTTATTTGTTTTAGATTGTTTTATCAATGCTGTTTTAGCTTATTTTCATATTCCGCACATACATTGTTTGATAATAAGCTTGAATTGGTAATTTGTAATTTGGGGGGTCTAAACGTTCAAGGTGTTTTACATACTAATTGAACATTCACTTTGTTTAGACAAGAGAATAGGTTTTTTAAAAGAATCTCCAAATCTAATTTTTTTAAATAAAAAATATAATGAACTTCAAAGAGAAAATTCAAATCTGATTTTTTAATTAAAAAACATAATGGGTTTTGAAAATAAATTTCAGATGTGACTTTTAGTTTAGATTTAATTTTTGGTTTAGAAAACAGTAGAGATTAAAAAAAAAAAAAATTCAGATCTGATTTTTAGTTTAGAAAACAGTAGAGATTTTAAAAAATAATTTTAAGATCTGATTTTTAGTTTAGAAACCAATAGAGGTTCTAAAACGAAATTTTGAAAACAATACAGGTTTGGAAAATAAATTTCAAATCTGATTTTCAGTTTAGAAAAAGAATGAGATTTCAAAAGTAAATTTCAGATCTAATTTTAATTTACATAGAGCAACAAATCCAAAATTTTCATCATATGTATTATATCTACATGATCAAACACATGCACATAAACAAACAATCATGATATGTTTACTTGAAATAAAGAAAAATCCAAAAAAATAAAAAAGGAAAGAGCATGTTTGAGAGACATGGAGAATTGAATTGGATGCACAAATATGTAAATAAAAAAGATAGAGGCTTACCTGCATCAATGCATCAATTAATTCTACAAGGGAATGGGGAAATCACTTTAGAGTTAGAGAGAGGTTGAGTCTCTCTAAATCCTAAAGAAATTATACTTAACAGAAAAAAAAAAGTCTTAAAGTTGAACTTCCAGAATTTCTTTAACATTAAGAGCAGAGGGGTGCTGAATTCAAAATTTAATTCTGTATTTACAAAGGTGTTGTGCTTAAAAAGTAAGCTAAGGTTACTTAGAAAATCAGCAAACACGAGTTAGGTCAAGTTTTATTCCTAAAAAATAAAATCTGATGTGTTTTAACTAGATCTAAAAATTTATGGGCAAAATTTGGAACTCGTGCCAATTGGCACTATGGAAGTGCCGATCGGCACTCTTGAGTGCTCGGCCCATTTTTCTCTTTTGGTTCGATTTGGACTCTTCTTTAGGCATTTTCTAAGTCAGGAATTGCACTTGGACGTCTTTTTTAAACTTGTATTCCAAATAAAGTCCATTTTAATTTGATTATTAGGTCCTTAAAAGAATAATTATCTGAAAGATAATTATTTTTAAAAAGCTTAATTATCAACAATTCCCTTATTATCTGATTATCCATTTTATTCCTATGCAACCAAGCTTATTTTTAATCAAATCCCATATCCAATCACATAAATCATTTAATTAATTTTAATTATTGACCAATCAAAATTAATTTCAATTAATCACACGTGATCAACTTCCCCCACACAAAATGCATGTAGACTATGAAAACTCGATCTCGTGATATCTTTCAATCTGATGATCCAATCTAGAAGTTGGGCATATCGTTGTGATCATTAGAGCCTCAAGATCACTTTTATGATATATGATGAATGATTTATTGCATGAAATGGAATTATGATTTTTGGGTATTTAAAATGATTATTTCAATCATCTTCCAAGATTAAATTATGGGTGCAAAATTGAGCATTTACAGAATGCCCCTCATTAACAAAGCTTGAAAAGCGAATGTCAATGTAAAACAAAGACACTGATTTTAGCAACCATGATTTAATTGAGGTTAAATTTTCAAAAATTTCCTAGCCTGAGAACCTAGAACCTTGGGACATAGAAGTAGTGTTTTATTGTCTTAAAAAAAGAAAAAAAAAATAGAAATGTTGACATCTAGTCTGCTTGATGGTTGATGAACTTGTGTAGAGGCTTGAATGCCAATGTTTGAGAACCATATATGCTTAATCTAAAACTTGGGTGATTGAGAACTCTATCTGCTCAATCTAGTGATCTAGAGACGGCCGAGAACTCTATCTGCTCGATCTAATGATCTGGAGGTGACCAAGAACTATATCTGCTAGATTTGAAAATCGGAAGGCAGCGAAGAACTATATTCACTCAATTTGGACTTTGGGGTGACTAAGAACTATATTCACTCAATCTAAAAATTTGGAAGTTGACTGAGAACTATATTCAATCAATCTAGACTTGGAGGCGACTAAGAACTATATTCGCTCAATTTGGAAATTTGGAATCCGACTGAGAACTATATTAACTTAATCTGGATTTTTGGGAGACTGAGAACTGCATTTACTTCATCTGAAAATCTGGAAGGAAATTGAGAAATATATTCGCTTAATCTGGAAATCTAGAAGCCAACTGAGAACTATATTCGCTCAATCTAGACTTAGGGGCAACTGAGAACTGTATTTGCTCAATTTGCAAATCTGGAAGCAACTGAGAACTGTATTCGCTCAATCTGAAAATTTGGAATCCGACTGAGAACTATATTCGCTTAATCTAAAAATTTGGAAGCCAGTTGAGAACTATATTTGCTCAATTTGGACTTTGGGGTGACTGAGAACTGTATTCGCTCTATCTGAAAATCTGGAAGCTGACTAAGATCTATATTCACTCAATCTAGACTTTGGTGTGACCGAGAACTGTATTCATTCAATCTGAAAATCTAGAATCCAACTGAGAACTGTATTTGCTCAATCTGGAAATTTGGAAGCTGATTGAGAACTATATTCGCTCAATCTGAAAATCTGAAATCCGACTTAACATAAGCCTCTATTTATACCCATAGGGTTATATTTCATCAAAAGGCACATATGGGAGTTAAAATGTTTCATAAAACCGTTCACAATGCTTGAAACCTCTTCAAACATTCAGAACAGTTACCAAAAAATTCTATTGAAAACTCAGTTTATGAGTTTCGATTAGTCGAGAGTTCCTTTCAATCAATCAAACAAGAATTGAATAGCGATCGAATCATCTAGTGACTCAAGGATTATCTTCTTCATCATTTTGATCGATTGAGCAAAAGCTTCTACTGATCGAAAATCCTTTAGTTCGAATTTTACATAGAAAATTCTAGAACTTGAATTTTCACTTTATGAAACAATACTTTCCAAACTCAAACATCATTATTACAACCTATCCATGTATTTACCTATGTATACAACATACTACATTCGCTCAATCTGAAAATTTGGAAGCCGACTAAGTACTCTATTCACTCAATCTGAACTTTTGGAAGTCAACTAAGAAGGAAAAGGATAAGGCAACTGCAGGTGCAAAGTTGCTTGGAGTTTGGTGTGTGTTCCAAAGAAAGAAGGGGGTTTGAGGTTAAAAAACTTAAGGATTGGAATAAAGTTATCATAATGAAGCATATTTGAAATCTTTTTGTCCTTACCAGATGAATTTGGGTGGCTTGGGTGTAACACCCTAACCTATATCAAGGATTTAGATACATGACTTGTCATATAAATACAAGATTTAAAATAATGGAATATAGCATAGTTACATATCCACAAATAATAATCAATAACCATCAAACTACTTTCTTATAAAATCCACCAAACTAAAGCTTTAACAATAGTCTCCAAATACAATCTCAAATAGTTTCACAAATACTAAACTCATTATCCTAGGAAAACATAATAAAACAATTCATTAACTAACATAGCTCCAAAAGAAGTCCTCAATCTATAGCTCCAATAATCTACCACCAAAAGATATTTCATTGCTCTAATTTAAAAGGGTGGAGAAAATGGGGGTGAGCTAGAAGCTCAATAAGAGACTACATAACATGAAGATGTCTCTCAAAACAAAACAATAGTATCATTGACAAAATATAATCTTTACAAAACATTTACAAATTATTTTAATAGTAATATAATATATTCTATAAAATTGTCAGAAAGAAAACATTTGACTATAACATTGTAATCAGTAAATAAAATGGTAATCACTTTAGTTGCCCAAAATACACAAATTAGGTAGAAACAATGTAATATAGTAATAAACAATTTTTCCACTTGTAAAGGCCAACAATAGTTTGATATGGAAAACATTAGCCAAACAAAGACATAAAATGCTAAACACTCGGAGTGTGATTCCCATGGGAACAATAACAATAACCTCAAAGAGGCAACACTGGCTCCAAAGAGCAAACAATAACACTGGTTCTAAAAAGCAAACAATAACACTGCACCACACCACAATAACACTACTTCAGCCGAAGATCAACACTTAACCCTGTATTGGCAAAGGTTGCAAATTGTCTAGCTGACCCTTTGAAAACATTCTAAGTTTATCACATTATTTTCAATACAAATCATATATCATATAATGAATATTTTCTCAAAAATATAGTTTTTGAGTCATTCTTAACATATACAATTTCAAAGTAACACACAAGAAATAATAAAATTCATGTATGTATAAAGCATTGACAATGGTATAAGTTTTTGGAAACTTCACTTTTGAAAATATGAATGCACACACATCTTGAGAAACGTCATGTTCTAAAGTCTACTTACCTCTAGTTGATAAACCAAGCTTCACTTCAACTATCCAAAACAATGTCAACTAGAACCTAATTAAAAATCAAATAACTCAATAAGGGCAAGTTTTCGAATAACCCAAAAAGTCCTCTTATAAAATTTTCCATGGTCATTGTGAAGATTTGGCAATATTAAATCTAACATAGCTTTCTAATATACATCATGTCTATACTATATTTTATATAATTGTAGTGTAATACCTATTACTACAATCTGCTATACCTATATATATATATATACACACACCATGGAACACCATCTATGAATGTCTATATAGGCTTAACTTATAAAGAATGGTGATGCTACTCCACGTACATATATTAGGATTTGCTTTTAAATCAAATAAAATAATGCATGTCTATAATAACACTTCCATGATAACCTCTATTCCTATGCAACTGTCAGTATAAGTCTAAGACTTCCAAGCAGCCTAGAGATGAAGGTTCCATAATCAAAGACGCGTTCAAAGATATCAATGAGGCATGCATAAACAGATGTTTACATCAATACAAACAAATTTGCTGGCTGCCTCTAGCAGTGCCATTCTCTACTCTTAAGCTTTAATATGCTAAGCACCGACTTCTTCTTTTCTTTTCTTTTCTTTTCTTTTTTTTTTTATTTTTTTATTTATACGTATAAAGGAGAGACCCAACAGCTTAGATATGCTTCCAAGACTTTAATTTATAATTAAACTCAAATTAAGGTTGTGTAGATAGGCCAAAACTCTAAAAGATTCCAATAACACTTAAACTTGTAAACTAAATAGGTTTTAATCTCTTATCATTTTCCTTAACTGATAGGGAGACTAAAAGTTTAATATGAATAATCCACAAAATAACGGTCCACGTTACATCTTCTTTTATTTATTTTCTTTGTAGATATCATAATATAAAATAATATCAACTTCAAAATAAATTAAATAATTCATCAACTCCACTCTAGAAGCAATTAAATAAATTTAAGTGAGGTGGGTGTTACATTGGGTTTATGAAAATTTATTGCTGGATATAAGCTTTTGGGTTGTTAAAACTTAAAGTTACTGAAAATTGGTGTTGGTGTTGAAGGAAGATTTCAAAGCAAAGGGAAGTGATAAGGCTGTTCATTAAGCATAAGGTTGGGCATGACTATAGTTTTTTTTTTTTTTTTGGTTGGATAATTGGCACCTCGATGGTGTTTGTATTCTAAATATGATGTATGGGGTAATATATGATTCAGCAAGTACTTCAAATGCAAAGGCAACTTCAATTCTCTCTCATGATGGATGGTGGTTTCCTAGATCCAAGGATCTAGTTGCTACTCAATACAAATGCTTCCAAGTGGAATGAAGTAAACAAGCTACTGTAATGTGATTTTCTTCAAATTCTGTTGTGTTCTCTTGTAAATCTACTTGGGAGGCTATCAGAATGAAATTAGTTGAGGTAGACTGGTGGAGATTGGCTTGAAAACATTCCAAAAACACAACTTTATTTGTTGGCTTCCCTAGGGTAATAGACTGTCTACAAGGGATAGGTTGATTCAATGGGGTTATCAAGGGAATACTTTGCATGTTTTCTGCAGAAGGAAGCACGAGATCAGGGACTACATTTTTTTTGGTTGCTCCATATCTAGAAGGATTTGGCATCAAGTCAAAGTTTAGAGTTTGATGGAGGACTCTGGTTATGACTGGGGTAGGTGCTTCAATGGAGTAACAGCGCTTGAAGAATAAAAGCTTTAAAGTGCTCTGTCAGCAGGCTTGTCTTAGCTGCTGCAGTGTACCACATCTGCTTACAGAGAAACACTACACATTTTTAGGAGCAACATTAAATCTAGAGTTAGGTTCCGCATGGAAGTGAAGAATTCTATGATCAACAGTGTGATTTGTTGCAATTGAAGTGTTAGCTTCTCTGTGTTTAATAGAAGATGGAAGCGCACAGGAATGCTGCTTCTAGTTTCTAGTTTCATTGTTGTAGTCCAGCTGCTGTTTAGCTTTGTATTTTTTTTTGGCTTGTTAGTAACCTTTACTGTTTAGCTTAGTGTTTGTACTAGGCTTTCTTTTATTGTGCAGTTCTTTTAAGCTGCTAGAGCTGTAGAATTTTTGTACTTTTTCACTTTTGACAAAATCTCTCACATCAATCAATATATATGTGTGTGTGCGCGCGTAGGCGCCTGACATGTAACGCTCTAATTTTGCATTTAGCTTTTTTTTTTTTATAACTCTTTTCATTATGTTTTTTTTACTATTACCTAAAAGTTTAGGTTAACTTGTTTTTACTGTTATCTCATTAGTCTATCATTAATTGCCTAAGCTTACACTACATATTTCTCCCTTCTTCACGTCTTTTAATATATCCACTGTTTTAGTATTAAAATATATATTAACGACTAATAGTAATAACTAATTAGATAAGGCCCAGTGGAGAAATAGAGAGACATAAAAATGTTGTGCATTGTTAAATAAAACATATTATTTCACTATTATCAAAATAAAAGACCTGGCATTGACAAAATATTTATAAATTTGAAGGGCCACCACCTCTGTCATACTGGTCTCCCACCACCATCAAGCCACTGAAACCCCTACAAATAAATTTAATTAGCAAAATTCACAAATTCAAACAAATCCGGAACTTATGTGAAGTGACAACCCAGTACATAATCCACTTTTAAATCAGACCGGAAGTGCCAGAAGATTATAAGAAACTTCACCAAACTTAATGCAGCTACTTATGATTTAAACCATAGAGATTAAGGATAAAGTTAAAAATTAAAAAAAATTAAAAAAAAAGAAAAAGAAAAAAAGCAATAGAGTCTTACCAGGTGAAGTTATTGAATCCCTTCCTTCTGCCACCTCACCACTTTTACCTCCATGATTTACCATCAATTCATTATTTTGTCCATCAGCAGGTTATTCTCTTCCTCATACTCCTTCAAACACTGTTTGTTCTTTGACATTTCAGTGTCATTCCAAACAATCTGCTGCTGCAATTGGGCTCGCAATTGTCTTCCTTCCTCAACCTCATGAGTCTTTTTCTGAACCTCCTCTTGGAGTCTACCAGCTTTTTTTTTTTTATAAGTAAGAATGATATATATACGAAAGGCTACTCTATGCATAAAGAACATAGAGCAAACCTAGAAAATACAACAATAGGAAATGTTCCAATTCGACCATAAGTATATTCTTCTCCTTTTTATCATCTCTCAATAGCTGATAATCAACTGAAAATTTAGAGTTAAGCCATCCATCATCTTTGGCTATTGTTTGCACCAACTTCTTTCCCCTCTACTACTTTTTCGTCCTTTCTTCTAAGCTCATCTTGGAGTTCATTGACTTTTCTCTCAAGGCCATTCACTTCGGCAAGAAGTTCTTTGTCTTTTCTTCATACTCTAGAAGTTGTTTTCCCTTATTTACAATATCAGAGTTGCCTTCGGGAACCAATTGCACAAACCTATTCTGCAATTCTATTCGCTCATCAATCTCAAGTAGTTGACATTTAATTTTGGCAAGTACCCCATTCAAGCTTGAGAGACTGGTTCTCTTCAAGGGCTTGCTGCTTTTTGCTTTGAAGTCTTTCTATTGGGAGTATGAGATCATTTTCCTTTTCTTTACACGCATCTTCCCTGGCTTTCTTGCCCTCAGGAAAAAAGTTGTGCAGGTTTTCAGATTTCAATTGGAAAGTATGGAAGATCTGGCTGCAGAATGTTCTATTCGAGAAATCCTATCTTTTGCTTCCTCAATTGTAGCAACCAGTGTAGTCCCAAGGCCCAAGACGCACTTTTAAATGTTTTCATCCTCTCTGTAATCAGGATAACTTTTAAATGTTTTCATCCTCTCTGTAATCAGGATAACTTTTAAATGTTTTCATCCTCTCTGTAATCAGGATACCCTTGTTTAGGAGAGTTTTGAAGGTGTCCTTCCATCTCTAGCTTTTAAAAAAAAAAAAAAAAGTACAGCCGCCTAGTTAGATAAGATATCATCAACATAGGACTTTGGTGTTCGGACTTCAACAAAAATTAAATTGATAATTTTTAATTTAATTAGTTATTACTATGTCAGCTATTACCACAAACAACTTATTCTTTCTTATCTTTCTTTATTTTTTGAAGGGGGGGGGGGGGGGGGGGGGGGTGGGTTTTGTAATTTACACACACCAGTAAGCTTTGATTCTTTTGAGGCCATGACCTCACCATCTTCGTATTCTTGTAGTGAGAGGATTGAGCCAAAGTTCATTGACAACTTCTTCAAGAGAGTTTCACCACAAGACTATCAGGCTGCCGATATTGCCATAAAGCAAAAACGAAAGTTTTCCATTGTTCTCAATGCTTCAAAAATCAAAATTCCACCTAGCTATGAACTATACCCAGGGAAAAGGCTTGTAATAGCTATTTCTTATCTGATAGTTATAAACTCATTTAGGAGTTTGTTTCAGAACCCTTGTCTGGAAATTGTTATCCATCACATAGTTCAATAGACTAATATATAAACTAAGCCTGTCCTGGACTTCCAAATTAATCTAACTAACTCAATTACCGTACTTGAGAAGCTAGTCTATTACTTACATTATGAATATTGAGCAATGACACTCTTGATAACAACATTATCAGTCCAATTTAAAGGTATGGAAACTAAGAAAAACCTGATTCCAACTAGTGATTCAACCTCTAAGACAATTGAGAGAAGGAAAAAATACCCCGAAGAGTAGAACTAAAGACCATGAAGTAAAGGTCACTAATTCAAACTTTGCCTTCTCACTCTCCTTGGGACCACAACTCAAAATAAATGAATAGATAAATAAACTCGAGAAAAATATGCTCTATATAATTTTATGTCGAATTGCCAATAGTTGTACAAAAGGTAGGTATAAACAGTACAAGGAAATACAGATACAATTGTAGTACCAAACTATATTTGTTTCTAAGTTCGAACATAGCCTACTTCAAAGATAGAATTTAATAACCAATTAACAAGGCCAGCAATACAAAGTATATAAAACCAGATTTAAATCTCGTGCAATTTTGCTAAGACCTTTATGACTCAGTGGCACTATCCAACGCTTTCCAACAAAATGACCATTCCTCATGTCAGAAAGCTCTAATCACATCTAGTGTTATACCTAGTCTAGTTACAATTAAGATTCCTCATACATAGCCCAAATCAACCTAGTATGCTTAATGTTGAACTCAACACACACTTGCACAAAACATAGTATCCCCAACCCCAAGCCAAATGGGTTACTAAAACCCTGTTGTGTGAGCTAAATACAAGACAATGGTCACATACCTGGGGGTGTTTTTCCCCTTTTTTTTTGTTATATATAGTTTTCCACAACAACATTTTTCACAAATTTTACTAATTAAAATAACTGTATTTTTAAATTGCAATTATAACTCAAACAGACACTAAAAGAAGTAAATATCACTATTTTATATAATTAAAAATTATATATAGAAACTCATTTCAATCACCATGCATTGGTTGGATTTCTCCTCCAAATCAGTTTAGAGGAAAAACCTTTATTAAAAAAAAGGACAAATAAATAAAAAGGAGAGTAATAATTATTTTACATCCCTATACCCATGTAAAATTTTCAAGGCAAAACTAGTTCAAAATCTTCTAGAGATTGATAAAAAAGAAAACCCAGATCAGGAAAAATGTGTTAAATCAAAAGATCCCTCAGAATGCCCAGTATCTACCTGGCAGCGCATGGAACCATGGTTCCTCAACCTCTACAATAAGCTTGCAAAAGGGAGCCCCATGTTTTTTTCTTTTTTGTGGTATAAATTCCATGCACCATTTTCAGATTACTAAACTTTTCCTCATTGGGATACAAAAATTGTAAAAAATCAAACTTTAGCATAAGATATGCATCAAGGCTCAACACATTTCATACACATATTATATATATGGAGAGAGAGAGAGAGAGAGAGAGAGAGAGGGAGAGTACCATTGGAGCTATGTCTCGTGAGTGTTATGAAGCTGTTTCGCTGCTGGGGTTTTGTTTTGTTGCGGGTATGACAATGTGTTTAGCCTTATATATAAGCTGATATGCATACACTCGCGAAGTACACTGGGGAGGGAGTATATGAGGGTGTGTCGTTTTTTTTTCCTTAATGCAGGTGCGTTTGAAATGAATTTAACATGTGTTGTTAGGCAAAATTTGCCAAAATAGTATGTTTTTAGAAAAATGTTTGGTACATAACATACGGATAAAACATTTTAATAAGTTGGACTGTTTAACAAACTCGAGTTCCAACCCATTCTCTTGGGTAAAGTCTGACATGGACCCAAAAAAAAAAAAAGGGAACACGAGTCTAGGAAACTCAAGTTCCATTTGAATAGAACTCGAGTTTCCTAAACTCAAGTTTCTTGTGAAAAATCTTGGAACTCGAGTTTCAAAGACTCGAGTTCCACTTTTTTTTTTAAACAAAAAGTCTAACTTACTAAAATGTTTCATCCGCATGCTTTTTTGCTAATATTTTTCCAAAAATATGTTGTTCAGCAAATTTTGCCTATGTTGTTACTATTGTAAAGGTCAAACAGTTCTTAGAGCATCCACAAAGTAGAGTTAAAAATTTAGCTTTTTAGCTCCACCAAAAATTACTTTATCTATTTTATCTACACACATGCTACAGCAGTGGATCTATTTTAGCTTTCAATACAATAAAATAATATAAACATCACAATAAAATAATATAACCACTATAATAAAATAATAATCCCACTACCCAAAAAAACATCCACAGCACCAACCACAACCACTCTACCATCAGCCACAGCTACAACCACACCCACAACCACCACCACCACCACCAATCCACAGCCCAAAAAAAAAAAAACCCACAGCACCATAAAACACAGCACAACCACCGCCAACACAGCACCACAAAACAAACCCACAGCACACCACAAAACAAACCCACAGCCACAAATCACAAATCGAACCCACGCCAATACGACCCACCAACAGCAAAACGACCCACAACCACCACCATCTCCACTGTGACCCCTGAAATCCAACAACCTAAACGCCGAAACCCGCCAAACCCAAATCCAGCTACCCAAACGTCGAAACCACACACCAATCTCAACCTCGATACCAACGCACACCGAAGCACAACCACGACCCAGCGACGGAGTGGAGGTGAGGGAAGCCACTTCGATCCACGAAGGCGGAGGCGATCGGCAGCGTGGGTCTGAGGAGGATGGCGGCATGGGTCTAAGGTAATCGGTGCTGGGCAGGGGCTTGGGTCGGCAACGAGTGGAGGAATAAGGAGAAAGAAAAAAAAATGGCGAAGGAGGAGAGGAGCAACGGATAGAAATGGGGAAGGAGGAGAAAGAAAAAATAAATAAAATATTCTAATCATAGTATGAACACAAAATAAAATATATATATATATATATATTTTTTACCTTTGAGCTACAGTGCACATCTAAAGATAGATGTGCACTGTAGCTGAGAAGCAAAAAATTTTGCTTATAGCTCCACTGCTATGCTCTTCTTTTGTGATCAGTGGTGTTAAAAAATAGTAATATAGCTATTTAGCACCACTGCTATGAGTGCTCTTATAGGACAACTTTATTTGTCACAACTTGCCCAACTAGAACTAGTCAACACGTAACATGACAATCAGTTACAAATAAACCACCATTTTTTCTCAACTAATAGGAGAATGAAAGTCGACCATGTCATAATTGTGACACAAATTAAAATTGTATCCTTAAACTTTCTCGTAAGCAAAAGTTGTTGTCTTTAGGTATTGTATTTTCATATTGAATTTGATTATGTGGTTATATTGATCAAAAGATATAAATTATTTAAAGATAATATTGTTTTTATTGAATTAGTTAATATAATTACATGACTGTGTTTAGTTGAAAAAACTCAAGGTACAATGTCTAGGAAATTATACATAATTTTTTCTTTTATGTTTCTCTTTTTCACATATGCACAGCTCACACATATAAAAGAAAGAATCTAAAATAGAGATATGAAATAAGGTTAACTAAATAATAATTTAATTGATATTGCATGATGATTTTATAAAATTCTAAAGAGAAATTTATAGGAAGCTCCTTGAGGTATTAAGAAACAACAGTAACCCAAATTTTGTAGAAATAACAACTCTGTAACATAAATACAATGGTGCCCAACCCCTTTAAGCCCTCTGGAGGGATCTCTACAACAGTGACTAGTGAGAAAAACTCCTCCTTTGCATCTTCTTCATCATTTCTCTTACGCGCAATGCCGACACGAACTCTTCTTGGCACACTCTGAATCCCATGGCTCCAGACATGCTTGTTAAGCTTAACAATTAACATCCAATCTGACATCAGTTGTTCCCATGGCCTTTTGGGCAAACTTCCTGATTCCTTTATGGCCTTTGGAGCAATTTCTTCATGAAAGTGCTGCACATTGGATTGGCAAAATTGAAAGGTTACTTAGAGTTGTCCAAACAACAATCCATTAGCTAACTGGGATACATCAAAGAATCAGGAACAAATGAAGCCTTGTGGAGTGGCATCTATTTTAAGATTTTAGTTTCTCAATGAAGCTAATAATAAAAGAGCTTAAGGATTGGCTTGACAAGGAGTTATCTACATGTGTACCAAAAATGACAAACTTTTGGTGGTGTATTTACTCGAGAAAAATTAAGAATTTGAAAACTCCCACACTTTAAAAAGACAGTGCACCTAGAAGCACTTTGTCAAGGATTGGCTTGATAAGGAGTTAGTAGTTCTCTGGCTCTTTAACATTTTTTTTTTTTTTAATAGAATCAATCTGAAATACTTTCAATCAAATTTCGTAAGATCGTCCGCAAAAAAGACAATTTTTTTAAGAATTAGAGATGTCTACCCGGCCTTTTCTCGCTCAAGCTAAAACTCAGTCTGCTAGCTCAAGTTGCAAGTCAAGTAGTGGAGATCTAGTGACAGACAGAAGGGAGAGTTAGACTGGAATGCATCATGATCTAAAATTGTTTACAACAACATTATGGATATCTAGTGGCATAGACTCTATCCACCCAAACATAGGGGAAGACAACTAAGCTCTCCTAGCCAAGGCATGGGCAACCTTGTTGCCATTTTGACACACATGAGAGAAACTAAAAGTTTGCAAGCTATTAACATTAGACCTTACATCTCTGGCTCTTGACATGCCTTCCAAATGCTACCCCTAGTGTACGTATAGACTCTATAAAATTCACCCTAGGGGCCTAATCAAGGATTTATACGTAAGCCAACGATACTTTGTTCTGAACATGAAAGGCAAGGCACCCAAGATTACAAACACAATATTTTCATGATTCAAAAGCATCCCTACCTCTACAAATCTACAACACAACTCCCATGATATTATTCACCAGAGAGAAAAAAATATTGACCACCAAATCTACAGCCATTTTTTTAGCACTAACCTTTCTCAACTAAAACATTGATACTGTTGCTGTCATTCTCGTTATGATCATCATTCTTGTTGGTTGTTTGCACTCTTGACAGCATCAAATGCTTGGAACGGAGAATGTGGGTGTCATAGCCATAAAGTCCTGTGCCCACCTTGTGGTGGAGATAAATGGCTGGAACATGCTCAACAATCCAGTAATGTGACCCTTGTTCAAGATCCAAACTTTCTTCTAATTCTTTAGGCAAGTCCACAGTTCCCAATACTTTGAGGTTTCTTAGATGTTGGATTCCAGAAGGCACCTCTTTTAGTAGCGAACTAAGCCCCATGACAAGATATTCAAGAAGAGGCAATGCTCCTTCATCTATTAGCAATAAATTCACTGCATTTAAACATATGAGGGTTAGCTCCCTGAGTTTTGGAAACCCTCCTACCTAAAAATGCAATTGCTCTCCATTATATGCTTGGTGTGAGATTATGAGCCTCCATAAGCTAGGTAGATTTTGAATGACTTCCAATGGGTCCCCATTCAACCTTGACCAACAAATCATTAATTTAGCTAGATGTTGAAGCTTTGGAATCCAATCTGGTAACTTCTCTAAACGCCCTTCTATGCAGAGGCGTTGGAGACATTGAGGTGGAGATGAAATGGATTGTAAATCAATTATCTCATCTTCCCTTATTGAGGCTATATCTAGTGATTGAAGGTGGTTCATCTTTTCAATAGAGGCACACAAAACCTTCATGGTTTCCTTTGATACAATTTTTATGCCTAGCTTCCTCAATTGTCTCAACTTTCCCAACTCTTCAGTTAGATCAACCCCTCCATGATTGAACTCCACAGTACATAACTTTTGCAGGTCCTTTAAACACCCAACCACTTCTTGTATCTTTACCCCTTTTTCCCAAGCCAAACTGAAATCTATTAGGTCATTGTGATGGTAGGCTATAAGATAGCGCAACTTACGAAGCATGTTAATCTGTACTGGTATATCAAACACTAGGGACTGCTTTAGATCTAAAGTCTCCAAATTTTGCAACTTTGCTATGGATTTTGGAATCATTTTTACTTTGGTATTTCTCAAACTTAAATATCTTTAGTGAAATAAATTTCCCACATTTTCAAGAATGCAATCCAATGGAGCATCTTCAAAATTCATTACTTTCAAAAGCTTGAAATTAGCACAAAAAGTATTCATATAGAATTTCGGCAATTCATCATGATTGAACAATAAAAGAGAATGAATGTGAGTGTCCTCAAATCCCTTAAGAATAGCATATGAAACTCCGTCTACTGACATACGTCGAGTTAGTCCTTCAAAGCTAGACTCGTGTTTTGAGAAATTATGATAAAAACTCAAATCCTTCATCTTTTGGAGGATGATCTCACGAAAAGATCATGGAGTTGGCACTGTCTAACTTTTCCATCAGAGTCAGCCTTAGATACTTGAACCAAGTTTCTGTGGATTAATTCTATCAAGTATTCTTGTGAAACTTGTTCTAGTGTTTTACCCTCAGTTTCTTTTACAAAACCTTCAGCTATCCATTGCCAAATCAATCTTGCACTATTAATAAGGTAGTCCTCTGGATACATACCAAGGTATAAAAAGCAAGATTTAAGGTTGTAAGGCAGGTCTTCATAACTTAGAGATAGAATCTTGTTGACACTTGCAAGATGGGGATTTCTTTTAAACTCAAAGCCAAGGCTATCATGCAAGTTTTGCCATTCAATGATAGTTTGTCTTTGGTTGACAAAAGGCCACCAATAGCAACAATTGCAAGTGGTAATCCTTCACACTTCTTGACAATGTCAACAAACAAATTCTTCAATGCTTGGGGACATTGTTCTCCAAAATCAAATTGGAAAGCTCTCTTGCAGAAAAGCTCCCATGCCTTACTGAAAGGTAGTGCGTGCAACTCGTAAACATGAACAGGTGATGATTTTTTACAAAATCTAGCAACCTCCCTATTACGTGTTGTGATCAAAATTCTACCACCCATGTGACTATCGAGTAAGGCATGTTTTATACCCTCCCAGAAGTCAATTTTCCATACATCATCAAATACAACCACATACCTCTTTTGCCATAAGTAATCTCTCAATTTATTGACCAACGACTCTTCTTCCATTGCGTCAATTCCCAATAGAGGAGGCTCCTTTCTGGAATCGCAAAATTGCTTTATTATGCTTCTAAGTAGATCCTCGATATTGTAAAATTGAGACAATGGGATCCAAGCATGGCAGTCAAAGTATCCTCTCACAATTTGGTGGTTGTAGACTTTCTTCACAAGAGTGGTCTTGCCTAGTCCCCCCATTCCCACCACCGAAACCACTGTACGATGAGACAGTCCTTCTACCAACCAGCCAATCAGTTCATCTCTAGGAGATTCAATTCCTACAACGTCCCTATCATCAAGATAAAGAGAATCCTTTCGAGGGTCATGCCACCTAACATTCCGAGCACCACTGCTTGATCCTAGACCAGTGGATTGGAAGCCATATTTTTCACTTCTTTCCTTGATTTTCTGGAGCAATGCTTTGATCTTTTGAACTTTATCGGCTATTTCGTGGTGAGGTATTATCATGGTAATCAAGCGAGCAGATTTTTGGAGGAAACCACTAAATCCATGACGTGGATAAGGATGATGATGTTGAGCCACGTGAAGCAAGTACTCGTCCATGAATATCTATTTGGAAAGCTACTTCTCTTATTTGTTTCACCCAAGTTTTAACACCCTCGCTGATGTCCTCCTCTGCTGCAGCCCTTGCATCTGCATCCTTGAGAAAGGACTGAATGCTCTCCAGTTCATCTTTGATGTTAGCTACTTCTTCATGGATGTTCTGTAGCAGTGTTGCTTCTCCGCTTAACAAGGAAATCAGCTTGTCGATAAGAGGGGATACTACCCCCTCTGCCATGTAGCTTATCTTCTTACTCCAACGTTTATTTCATCTGAATTTTTGTCTCCTCCCTGTGATCAGATATTGCCTGAGATTGAGCTCCTGTACATCAAATATCCACTCTATACAAAGCATAATTGCAGATTAAAAAATATAAGATAATGTATGAACGAGTCCACAAAAGATGATGAATGATGAACCTGCGTAATTGATGAGAAAAGCAATGACAGAAATCTTAGCCAGTAAGGTGGACTGCACCAGTAGTTACCTTTGTCGAGCTATTTGTCATGGTACACGCTCATTAAACTCATATGATTAAATACTGCTCTTTTTATTTGTTTATTACTTTTGTGCAATTTAACTACAGTTACAACTTCCCTTACTAAAGTTAGCTTAAGTTTGAGACCTCAGCAATAAACCACTTCTTATTAGAATTTTCTATTCCCAAAACTCTCTCTCCTTCCTATTCCTCTCTCTGCTATTAGAATTATCTAAGTTCCTCAATGCTGCTTAATTGGTCAATCTTCATGACTTTTTGGTGAATTCATTTCAACCAACCAGGTGGAAACTACAATTTCTTGATCTGCAGGATTGAGGTCATTGGACCTTAGTTTCAAACTTGAAAGTAGGCTTTATTGGACTAATGGCTATTTTAGGACGAATATTACTCTCATTTGATATTCTAAGTTCTAACCCAAGAGATTGGATCAACTCATAGGCTTTTCTATGAGACTACGTAATTCTCCACAAAAACTTCGAATGTACCAATTTGTTTTAGCTCATGTCCAGAATTTAATCAATTAATAATAAAAAAGACTAAAATACAAGTTTAGTCTATCTAATTAAAAACTTCAAAATTATGAATTGATTCTTTATTAGATATAAACTAAACTAATCCATGTGAAAATGGGTGTAAGAAAACCAAAACTCACCAAAGTAACTGATGCTTTCTGCACAGGTCACCCAACACAAATACAGAACCAAACTTATCCAAGCGAAGATTTTGGCACAAAACTAAAACAGCAAAAATGGAAAATGCAAACGAAAAAAATAAAATAAAAAGGAAAATGAGAGAGAAAAATGCCTTAACGAAAGCAAACTTCAAATTTTATCTATAAAAGTAGAATGAGCAAAGCTAACAGCGTTCCCTTCCCTTCATTAAATTCCACCCCTAGTAAAATACACCATTGATGTGAGGAGGGAACATTGCTTTTATAGTTTTGGTGACTTCCAATGTTCCACAAAGTTGGTAGTTGGTCTTCCTCACCATGTCTTTTGGGTTATAGCCGAAGAGTCCTTGATGATTGAGGGTCTACAATCCATGGTTTAAAGCTTTAGTGTAGGATTATATTGTACGGATGAAGTCACTTCCTCTAGATATTGAGTGTATTTTGTTTGCAGATGCATGCTAGTTTTTACTTGATTAAAATTACAGTCTTGATCTCAAGGAAAAAAAAAAAAGGAAGCACATTTTCATGGAATTGACTATTATGTATGCATCTAACATCTAAGCTGTTTGGTGGTAAACAATTCTTGGGTTTATAGATAGGAGTTCAAAGCACCCCTAGCCTAGCCACAATGACTAAAGGCTGGTTATATCCTTTACGGGGGCTGATGAAACAAGGAACAAAAGAAAGGAACCACAACCACCTCTTATGCGTGCAAGGTATCTCATGCAATACATGTATACCCTTGTCACAAATTGTAAGTCCCACAGGACTATATGACACAACGTGAGACTATTGTGAGATGGAAACATCAGTTGCATACTACTGGCTACAAACGGCAGCCTAATGGTATAATATGATGGATTAACATTTTAACTCCATTATCTTCAACACATCACAGTAATACAGCATTTGCATTTGGCTACAAATTCAGAAGCAGAGGCCGTGGGAATATAACATAAACTATGTTTCACATCATAACACAATTTATAAGTTCTCATTGAAAGACTGATAACTTGAACAGGGTGAATAAGTAGATCAAATAAAATTCCATAATAATGCTTTTCTCTCCACTGGAGATAGTCCCAAGAAAATCCAAAGCCAAACAAAAAAAAAAAAATCTCTGAAACAAGTGTAGCCAAAATTGGAGCAACCTAACTATGATCTAGGGAAGTAGGCTAGTTTAATCTTCTTCCTCAATGACCTTGGTGCCCAATCCCTTTAAGCCCTCTGGAGGGATCTCTGCAACAGTGACTAGTGAGAAGAATTCCTCCTTTGCGTCTTCTTCGTCATTTCTCTTACGGGCAATGCGGACACGAACTCTCCTTGGCACACTCCTAATCCCACGGCTCCAGACATGCTTGTTAAGCTTAACATCCACCCTGACGTCAGTTGTTCCCATGGCCTTTTGGGCAAACTTCCTGATTTCCTTTATGGCCTTTGGAGCCTTCTTCTTGAAAGTGCTGCACATGGGATTGGAAAAATGTGGAACGGTTAATTAGAGGTGTCCAAAATACAATACATTAGCTAACTAGGATATATCAAAGAATCAACAACAGCAAGGACAGAGAGAGCAGCGGGTAGATGGTAAAACATAAAAGATTTTAAGAAACAGAAAAAGCTTTGTAGGTTCTAGACCGGTCCCACAGCAGTATTCATAATTTAAAAATTATTTTTTAACGGCATTTTCAGTAATAAGCGGTATCCAAACAAACCATTTTAATAATCAAATTCATTAAAAAAAAATTATGGGAAAAATTACAAGATTTTTATGTTCATTATTTCAATTTAAAGTTGGAAAAGTGCTCTAAAGAATTTAGAGCGTATTCGGTTCTAAACCTGTTTTAAATACAAAATTTGAGTACAAAATACACCCTTCTCTAGTTTGGCACTTGTTCTTTATTTTAGGAAAAAAAAATAATTTCACTTAAACTCTTCTTTGGTAGGTCCTAGCTGTTTTCAACAATATAACGAAAATGTCATTATATTCATTTTCACTTACTCTAAAAACACCCTAAACATGTATTCATTTTTAGCATTCAAGTCTACTTTTTACGATATTTTTGAGGATAAACAGCAATCTACTTTTTAGGATATTGAAAATGAAAATTGAAAACAAATTTGCAAACCAAACCTTTTTTTTTTTTTCGGTGGGTCTCATAGAAACTGAAAATTAATACATAAAACACCTCTTTTTTTTCTCAAACCAAATAGCCTCTTTAAGAGAAACTATAAATTGTTTTTACTTTTAAAGTGTTTTTCAATTGTAAAGGCAAGATGAAACTTTTTTAGGTAATGTATATGGAGAGAAGCAAGACGGAAAGACGGCCAAAATGTACCAATTTTCAATGTATTACAACGATCTACCCCTTCCTTTTTTATTTTACTCTGCCTCTATCCAAAATGGAAAAGGCTAAAGTTACAATTTTTTTTTTTTTTTTTTAATTTTTACAAATGAGAACTAGTAAAAATTGCTACATTTAAATTTTGTAAAGATGTGGTAAAAAAGTTTGTATTGGTAGCATTACTTATCTAAAATTAAGGTTAGTAAAATTGCCAAAACATGGTAAATTTTGATAAAAAGTTTTAAATACCCTTAAAGCTCACTCCCGCTCTATGTTTACTGGAATTGCAATCCTTGATGACCCCCCCCCCCCCAAAAAAAACTGAAATACAATTTGATTTTGAAATTTGATTTTTTATTTATTTATAGAAAATCACAATTTCATCCGAAAATTTAACAAGTACCGATTTCATGGTTGTCACTCTACAGTCAACCATAACACAAAGCTCAAACTTCATTCTGAAAATAGTACGCTGCCTATCAAAATTTACATCATTTGATAATGATCTTCTAGCACCATGGCTGGGGTCCTGGGGAATAGTTAAAAGTTCAGATTTGAAGTTGATTACTATGCCATAACATTATAGGTCTCAAAATCAAGTCAATATGTCTAATAATGAAATTCATCCAAGCTAACAGGTTTATACCTCACTCCTTTCTCCATGATTTACTTGCAACTCATTACTTTTCCCTTCTAAACTAATTATAGTTTCCACATGAAGCACCTCTCACACTCCAACATCTTATTTGTACTTTGACATTTCAGTGTTAGCCAAAACCTGTTTAAGTAATAGGTTTTGTAATTTGCTTCCCTCCTCAACCTCATGACTCTTCTTCTGAAGCTCCTGTTGTAGTCTTACCAACTTTATCTTCCAAGCATTCCAATTTGGACATAAGTAATTCCTTGTCTTCTATATTCTCTCTCAATAGATGTAGATTATCTAAAGTTTTTGAGAGAAGCCAATCAATCTTTTTGAATAAATTTTGTGCAAACACCTTTCCATCTGCTACTTTTTGTTTCTTTCCTGTAAGCTCATCTTCGAGCTCGTCAACTTTTTCCACAAGGCATTGATGGAACCATGTATCTCTCGAACAGGGTGCAGCCCACTTTGTGCCAGAAAATGTGCCAAATTTTACTTTGGAGGGAGAATTTGATTCGATGAGGAAACTAGAAGTAGGAGAGTTGGAGCTTGGGGCTTGAATTAAGTTGGTTTCTTTCACATCCTCCAAGCTTCGATTAAAACAGATGTTATTCACTTCAGCTGTGTCACAAGGAGCCTCAGAAGTGTCTGAAACTTTGTTTCCATGATCCACAATACCAGGCAATAGATAATAGTTTAGGAACAATGAAAGCGACACAACATCTATTATGATATACCATGATAAACTACCCAGTTGTCCATAAACTTAAGCTGTTACAAAAGAATTAATTTAATCATTTGAATGCAATTCTAATAGAGCATATTGTGGGTCTGGGCTGAACTAACCACAATCACAAATTAGCAAAATTCACAAATTCAAAGAAATCCGGAACTTATGTGAAGTGACAACCCAGTACATAATCCACTTTTAAATCAGACCGGAAATGCCAGAAGATTATAAGAAACTTCACCAAACTTAATGCAGCTACTTATGATTTACAATTATAGAGATAAAAGATAAAGTTTAAAGGAAAAACAATAAAGAAGAAAAGCAATAGAGTCTTACCAGGTGAAGTTATTGAATCCCTTCCTTCTGCCACCTCACCAATTTACCTCCATGATTTACCATCAATTCATTATTTTTCAATTTTAAACCAATTATTTTGTCCATCAGCAGGTTATTATCTTCCTCATACTGCTTCAAACACTGTTTGTTCTTTGACATTTCAGTGTCATTCCAAACAATCTGTTGCTGCAATTGCACTCATAATTGTCTTCCTTCCTCAACCTCATGAGTCTTTTTCTGAAGCTCCTTTTGGAGTCTACCAGCTTCATCTTTGAAATGTTCCAATTCGGCAATAAGTACATTCTTCTCGTTTTTATTATCTCTCAACAGCTGATAATCAACTGAAAATTTAGAGTTAAGCCATTCATTATCTTTGGCTAATGTTTGCACCAACTTCTTCCCCTCCACTACTTTTTCATCCTTCTTCTAAGCTCATCTTGGAGCTCATTTACTTTTCGCTCATGGCCATTCACTTCAGCAAGAAGCTCTTTTGTCCTTTTTCATACTCTAGAAGTTGTTTTCCCTTATTTACAATAGCAGAGTTGCTTTCAGGAACCAATTGCACAAACCTATTCTGCAATTCCATTCGCTCATCAATCTCAAGTAGTTGACATTTAATTTTGGCAAGTACCCCATTCAAGCTTGAGAGACTCGTTCTCTTCAAGGGCTTGTTGCTTTTCATGTTGAAGTCTTTCTATTGGAAGTATAAGATCATTTTCCTTTTCTTTACATGCATCTTCCCTGGCTTTCTTGTCCTCAGGAAAAAAATTCTGCAGGTTTTCGGATTTCAATTGGAAAGTAGGGAAGATCTAACTGCAGAATATATGTTCTATTTGAGAAATCCTATCTTTTGCTTCCTCAATTGTAGCAACCACTGTAGTTCCAAGGCCCAAGACACACTTTTCAATGTTTTCATCCTCTCTGTAAGCAGGATACCCTTGTTTAGGAGAGTTTTGAAGGTGTCCTTCCAACTCTAGCTTTAAAAAAAGTACAGCAGCCTATTTAGATAAGATATCATCAACATAGGACTTTGGTGTTTGGACTTCAACAAATATTAAATTGATAATTTTGAATTTAATCAGTTATTAAATCAATAATTTAATCAGCTATTACCACAAACAACTTATTCTTTCTTTTCTTCCTTTATTTTTTGAGGGGGCGAGGTTGTAATTTACACACACACAACAGTAAGCTTTGATTCTTTTGAGGCCATGACCTCATCATCTTCGTATTCTTGTAGTGAGAGGATTGAGCCAAAGTTCATCGGCAAATTCTTCAAGAGAGTTTCACCATAAGACTATCAGACTGCCGATATTTCCATAAAGCAAAAACAAAAGTTTTCCATTGTTCTCAATGCTTCAAAAATCAAAATTCCACCTAGCTATGAACTATATATACACAGGGAAAAGGCTTGTAATAGCTATTCCTTATCCAATAGTTATAAACCCATTAGGAGTTTGTTTCAGCACCCTTGTTTGGAAACTGTTATCCATCACATAGTTCAATAGACTAATATATAAACTAAGCCTGTCCTGGACTTCCAAATTAATCTAACTAACTCAATTACCGTCTTAACAACAACATTATCAGTCCAATTTAAAGATATGTAAACTAAGAAAAACCCGATTCCAACTAGTGATTCAACCTCTAAGACAACTGAGAGAGGAAAAAATACCCCGAAGAGTAGAACTAAAGACCATGAAGTAAAGGTCACTAGTTCAAACTTTGCCTTCTCACTCTCCTTGGGACCATAATGCAAAATAAATGAATAGATAAATAAACTTGAGAAAAATATGCTCTATATAATTTTATGTCAAATTGCCAATAGTTGTACAAAAGTTAGGTATAAACAGTACAAGGAAATACAGATACAATTGTAGTACCAAACTATATTTGGTTCTAAGTTCGAACATAGCCTACTTCAAAGATAGATTTTAATAACCCATTAACAAAGCCAGCAAAGCAAAGTATATAAAACCAGATTTAAATCTCATGCAATTTTGCTAAGAACTTTATGACTCAGTGGCACTATCCAACCCTTTCCAACAACATGATCATTCCTCCTGTCATGACTTGAGGAAAGCTCTAATCACATCTAGTGTTATACCTAGTCTAGTTACAATTAAGATTCCTTGTAATTGCTTATATAGCCCAAATCAACCTAGTTTACGCTTAATGTTGAACTCAACACACACTTGCGCAAAACATAGTATCCCCAACCCCAAGCTGAATGGCTTACTTTACCCAGTTGTGTGAGCTAAATACATGACAATGGTCACATACCTGGGGGTGTTTTTCCCTTTTTTGTTTGTTATATATAGTTTTTCACAACAACATTTTTCACAAATTTTACTAATTAAAATAACTGTATTTTTAAATTGTAATTGTAATTCAAATAGACACTAAAAGAAGTAAATATCACTATTTTATATAATTAAAAATTATATATAGATACTCATTTCAATCACCATGCATTGGTTGGATTTCTCCTCCAAATCAGTTTAGAGGAAAAACCTTTATTAAAAAAAAAAGCACGAATAAATAAAAAATAAAAATAAAAAGGAGAGTAATAATTATTTAACATCCCTATACCCATGTAAAATTTTTAAGGCAAAACTAGTTCAAAATCTTCTAGAGATTGATAAAAAAGAAAACCCAGATCAGGAAACATGTGTAAAATCAAAAGATCCCTCAGAATGCCTATTATCTACCTGGCAGGGCATGAAACCGTGGTTCCTCAACCTCTGCAACAAGCTTGCAAAAGGGAGCCCCGTGTTTCTTTCTTTCTTGTGATATAAATTCCATGCACCATTTTCAGATTACTAAACTTTTCCTCATTGGGATACAAAAATTGTAAAAAATCAAACTTTAGCATAAGATATACATCAAGGCTCAACACATTTTATACACATATTATATATATGGAGAGAGAGAGAGAGAGAGAGAGAGTACCATTGGAGCTATGTCTCGTGAGTGTTATGAAGTGTTTCGCTGCCGGGGTTTGTTTTGTTTTGTTGCGGCTATGACAGTGTGTTTAGCCTTATGCATACACTCGTGAAGTCCACTGGGGAGAGAGTATACGAGGGTGTGTCGTTTTTTTTTACTTAAAGCAGGTGTGTTTGAAATGAATTTAACATATGTTGTATTAAGAAACAACAGTAACCCAAAATTTTGTAGAAACAACAGTAACTCAAAATTTTGTAGAAATAACAACTCTGTAACATAAATACAGCAATGGTGCCCAACCCCTTTAAGCCCTCTGGAGGGATCTCTACAATAGTGACTAGTGAGAAAAACTCCTTTGCATCTTCTTCATCATTTCTGTTGCGCACAATGCAGACACAAACTCTCCTTGGCACACTCTGAATCCCATGGCTACAGACATGCTTGTTATTTGTTAAGCTTAACAATCAACATCCACTCTGACATCAGTTGTTCCCACGGCCTTTTGGGCAAACTTCCTGATTTCCTTTATGGCCTTTGGAGCCATCTTCTTGAAAGTGCTGCACATTGGATTGGCAAAATTGAAAGGTTACTTAGAGTTGTCCAAACAACAATCCATTAGCTAACTGGGATGCATCAAAGAATCAGGAACAAATGAAGCCTTGTAGAGTGGCATCTATTTTAAGATTATAGTTTCTCAATGAAGCTAATAATAAAAGAGCTTAAGGATTGGCTTGACAAGGAGTTATCTACATGTCTACCAAAAATGACAAAATTTTGGTGATGTGTATCTACTCAAGAAAAATTAAGAATTTGACAACTCTCACAATTTAAAAAGAGGTCAGGTGCGCCTAGAAGCACTTTGTCGAGGATTGGCTTGACAAGGAGTTACTAGTTCTCTGGTTCTTAACATTTTTTTTTAATAGAATCATTCTGAAATACTTTCAATCAAATCATGATCTAAAATTGTTTACAACAACATTATGGATGTCTGGTGGCAAAGACTCCATCCACACAAACAAAGGGGAAGACAACCAAGCTCTCCTAGCCAAGACAAGGGCAACCTTGTTGCCATTTTGACGCACATGAGAGAAACTAAAAGTTTGCAAGCTATTAACAGTAGACCTTACATCTCCGGCTCTTAGCATGGTATTCAAAAATTTAGACAAAAACTAACAGCCTTCAAAATGCTACCCCTAGTGTACGTATAGACTCTATAAAATCCACCCTAGGGGCCTAATCAAGGATTTATATGTAACCCAACGATACTTAGTTCTGAACATGAAAGGCAAGGCACCCAAGATTACAAAAACACAATATTTTCATGATTCAAAAGCATCACTACCTCTACAAATCTACAACACAACTCCCATGATATTATTCACCAAAGAGAGAAAAAAAATATTTACCTCCAAATCTAAAGCCATTTTTTAGCACTTACCTTTCTCAACTAAAACATTGATATTGTTGCTGTCATTCTTGTTATGATCATCATTCTAGTTGATTGTTTGCACTCTTGACAGCATCAAATGCTTGGAACGAAGAATGCGGGTGTCATAGCCACAAATTCCTGTGTGCAAATTGTGGTGGAGATAAATGGCTGGAACATGCTCAACAATCCAGTAATGTGACCCTTGTTCAGGATCCAAACTTTCTTCTAATTCTTTAGGCAAGTCCACAATTCCCAATACTTTGAGGTTTCTCAGATGTTGGATTCCAAAAGGCACCTCTTTTAGTAGCGGACTAAGCCCAATGACAAGATCTTCAAGAAGAGGCAATGCTCCTTCATCTATCAACAATGAATGCACTGCATTTAAACAGTCAAGGCGTAGCTCCTTGAGTTTTGGAAACCCTCCTACCTTAAAGTGCAATTGCTCTCCACTGTATGCTTGGTGTGAGATTATGAGCTTCCATAAGCTAGGTAGATTTTGAATGACTTCCAATGGGTCCTCATTCAACCTTGACCAACAAATCATTAATTTAGCTAGATGTTGAAGCTTTGGAATCCAATTTGGTAACTTCTCTAAATGCCCCATTATGTAGAGGCGTTGGAGACATTGAGGTGGAGATGAAATGGATTGTAAATCAATTATCTCATCTTCCCTTATTGAGGCTATATCTAGTGATTGAAGGTGGTTCATCTTTTCAATAGAGGCACACAAAGCCTTCTTGGTTTCCTTTGATACATATTTTATGCTTAGCTTCTTCAATTGTCTCAACTTTCCCAACTCTTCAATTAGATCAACCCCTCCATGATTCAACTCCACAGTACGTAACTTTTGCAAGTCCTTCAAACAACCGACCCCTTCTTGTATCTTTACCCCTTTTTCCCAAGCAAAACTGAAATCTATTCGGTTGTTGCGATGGTAGGCTATAAGATGGCGCAACTTATGAAGCATGTTAATCTCAACTGGTATATCAAACACTAGGGACTGCTTTAGATCTAGAGTCTTTAGATTTTGCAACTTTCCTATGGATTTTGGAAGTATTTTAACTTTGGTATTTCTCAAACTTAAATATCTTAAGTGAAATAAATTTCCCACATCTTCAGGAATGCAGTCCAGTGGAGCATCTTCAAAATCCATTACTTTCAAAAGCTTGAAATTAGCACAAAAAGTATTCATATAGAACTCTGGCAATTCATCAAGATTGAACAATAAAAGAGAATGAATGTGAGTGTCCTCAAATCCCTTAAGTACAGCATATGAAACTCCATCTACTGACATGCGTCGAGTTAGTCCTTCAAAGCTAGACTCGTGTTTTGAGAAATTATAACAAAAATTCAAATCCTTCATCTTTTGGAGGATGATCTCACGCAAAAGATCATGGAGTCGGCACTGTCTAACTATTCCAGAGTCAACCTTAGATACTTGAACCAAGTTTCTATGGATTAGTTCTATCAAGTATTCTTGTGAAACTTGTTCTAGTGTTTTACCCTCAATTTCTTTTACAAAACCTTCAGCTATCCATTGCCGAATCAATCTTGCACTATTAATAAGGTAGTCCTCTGGATACATACCAAGGTATAAAAAACAAGATTTAAGGTTGTAAGGCAGGTCTTCATAACTTAGAGATAGAATCTTGTTGACACCTGCAAGATGGGGATTTCTTCCAAACTCAAAGCCAAGGCTATCATGTAAGTTTTGCCATTCAATGACAGTTTTGTCTTTGGTTGACAAAAGGCCACCAATAGCAACAATTGCAAGTGGTAATCCTTCACACTTCTTGACAATGTCAACAGACAAATTCTTCAATAGTTGGGGACATTGTCCTCCAAAATCAAATTGGAAAGCTCTCTTGCAGAAAAGCTCCCATGCCTTATTGAAAGGTAGTGCTTGCAACTCGTAAACATGAACAGGTGATGATTTTTTACAAAAACTGGCAACCTCCCTATTACGTGTTGTGATCAAAATTCTACCACCCATATGACTATTGAGTAAGGCATGTTTTATACCCTCCCAAAAGTCAATTTTCCATACATCATCAAATACAACCACATACCTCTTTTGCCATAAGTAATCTCTCAATTTATTGACCAACGACTCTTCTTCCATTGCGTCAATTCCCAATAGAGGAGGCTCCTTTCTGGAATCGCGAAATTGCTTTATTATGCTTCTAAGTAGATCCTCGATATTGTAAGATTGAGACACTGGGATCCAAGCATGACAGTCAAAGTATCCTCTCACCATTTGGTGGTCGTAGACTTTCTTCACAAGAGTGGTCTTGCCTAGTCCCCCCATTCCCACCACTGAAACCACTGTACGATGAGACGGTCCTTCTACTAACCAGCCAATCAATTCATCTCTAGGAGATTCAATTCCTACAACGTCCCTATCATCAAGATAAAGAGAATCCTTTCGAGGGTCATGCCACCTAACATTCTGAGCACTACTGCTTGATCCTAGGCCAGTGGATTGGAAGCCATATTTTTCACTTCTTTCCTTGATTTTCTGGAGCAATGCTTTGATCTTTTGAACTTTAACAGCTATTTTGTGGTGAGGTATTAACATGGTAATCAAGCGAGCAGATTTTTGGAGGAAACTACTAAATCCATGACGTGGATGAGGATGATGATGTTGAGCCACGTGAAGCAAGTACTCATCCATGAAAACATCTATGCGGAAAGCTACTTCTCTTACTTGTTTCACCCAAGTTTTGACACCCTCGCTGATGTCCTCCTCTGCTGCGGCCCTTGCATCTGCATCCTTGAGAAAGGACTGAATGCTCTCCAATTCATCTTTGATGTCAGCTACTTCTTCATGGATGTCCTGTAGCAGTGTTGCTTCTCCGCTTAACAAGGAAATCAGCTTGTCGATAAGAGGGGATACTACCCCCTCTGCCATGTAGCTTATCTTCTTACTCCAATGTTTATTTCATTTGAACTTTTGGCTCCTCCCTGTAATCAAATATTGCCTGAGGTTGAGCTCCTGTAGACCAAATATCCACTATATACAAAGAATAATTGCAGATTAAAAAAATATAAGATAATGTATGAACGAGTCCACAGAAGATGATAAATGATGAACCTGCATTATTGATGAGAAAAGCAATGACAGAAGTCTTAGCCGGTAAGGTGGACTACACCAGTAGTTACCTTTGTTGAGCTATTTGTCATGGTACACGCTCATTAAACTCATATGATTAAATATTGCTCTTTTTATTTGTTTATATTACTATTGTGCAATTTTACTACGGTGACACCTTCCCTTACTGAAGTCAGCTTAAGTTTGAGACCTCACTACCTCAGCAATAAACCACCTCTTATTTGAATTTTCTATTCCCAAAATTCTCTCTCCTTCCTATTCCTCTCTCTGCTATTAGAATTATCTAAGTTCCTCAATGCTGCATAATTGCCCTATTTTCATGACTTTTTGGTGAGTTCATTTCAACCAACCAGGTGGAAACTACAATTTCTTGATCTGCAGGATTGAGGTCATTGGGCCTTAGTTTCAAACTTGAAAGTAGGCTTTATTTGACTAATGGCTATTTTAGAATGAATATAACTCTAATTCGATATTCTAACCCAAGAGATTCGATCAACTCACGGCTTTTCTACGAGACTACGTAATTCTCCACAAAAACTTCGAATGTACCAATTTGTTTTAGTTCAAGTCCAGAATTTAATCAATTAATAATAAAAAGGACTAAAATACAAGTTTAGTCTATCTAATTAAAAACTTTAGAATTATGAATTGATTCTTTATCAGATATAAACTAAACTAACCCATGTGAAAATGGGTGTAAGAAAACCAAAACTCACCAAAGTAACTGATGCTTTCTGCACAGGTCACCCAACACAAATACAGAACCAAACTTATCCAAGCTAAGATTTTGGCACAAAACTGAAACAGCAGAAATGGAAAATGCAAACGAAAAAAATAAAATAAAAAGCAAAATGAGAGAGAAAAATGCCTTAACAAAAGCAAACTTCAAATTTTATGTATAAAAGCAGAATGAGCAAAGCTAACGGCATTCCCTTCATTAAAATAAACCCCTAGTAAATTACACCATTGATGTGAGGAGGGAACATTGCTTCAATAGTTTTGGTGACTTCCAATGTTCCCCAAAGTTGGTAGTTGGTCTTCCTCACCATGTCTCTTGGGTTATGGCATAAGAGGCCTTGATGATCGAGGATCTACAATCCATGGTTTAAAGCTTTAGTGTAGGATTATATTGTACGGATGGAGTCACTTCCTCTAGATATTGAGTGTATGTTGTTTGCAGATGCATGCTAGTTTTTACTTGATTAAAATTACAGTCTTGATTCTCAAGGGAAAAAAAAAAAAAAGGAAGCACATTTTCATGGAATCGACTATTATGCATACATCTAACATCTGAGCTGTTAGGTGGTACACAATTCTTGGGTTTATAGATAGGAGTTAAAAGCACCCCTAGCCTAGCCACAATGACTAAAGGCTGGTCATATCCTTTAAAGTGGCCGCCAAAACAGAGAACAAAAGAAAGGAACCACAACCACCTCTTATGCGTGCAAAGTATCTCATGCAATACATGTATACCCTTGTCACAAATCGTAAGTCCCACAAGGCTATATGACACAATGTGAGACTATTGTGAGATGGAAACATCAGTTACATACTACAGGCTACGAACAGCAGCCTAATGCTATACTATGATGGATTAACATTTTAACTAGGGGAAATTGCAGTAAATCCACCTGTGGTTTGGCCACAAAAAGCTATATGACACAATGTGAGACTATTGTGAGATGCAAACATCAATTACATACTACAGGCTACAAACGGCAGCCTAATGCTATAATATGATGGATTAACATTTTAACTAGGGGAAATTGCAGTAAATCCACCTGTGGTTTGGCCAATGTTGACTAAGCCACCTGTATTTTGAAAACTGTCACTTAACCGACTTGTGGTCTTAACCCACTTGTGGTGATCTCTGTTAGATAATCGTTACCCACCTCGTTAGAAAAAACCCATTTTAATAAATAAATAAAAATATGAGAAATTACACTTTGTCCACCTATGGTTTTGCCCGAAAAGCACTTTGCCTACCTGTGGTTTAAAAATTGGCACTTTACCCACCTGAGGTTAGCTCCGTTTGTCTCCTGTTACCCACTTAGTTAAAAACAAGGGTAAATTTGTATTTTTATTACCCTTTTATGTCTTTCTCCTCTTAAAACATAAAAAACTAAAAAATCAAGAGAAAATGAGATCTAGAAGCTTGGTACATGTTTTTAAACAACAAATTTCAATTTTTAAACATTATTACATGTATTTTCACACACTTTTTTACCTACACGTATTTTCACACATGTTTTCAAATAACAATTTTCAGTTCTTAAGTGCATGTACCAAACAGTTTCTAGGTTTTGTAAAAATTAAAATCTAACTTTTACATCTTTTTTTCATGTATCAACTTTTAAATCTTCTATTTTAACAAAAACTAGTCGCTAACCCGTGCGATACACGGGAAAATTTCAAAAATGAAATATTTATAAAACATCCTAAATAGGTTTTTTTTTTTAATTAAAAAAAAATTCAAAAGCGATAGAACTCCAACACTTACACCTACTTATTACATAGTCTAGAAACTATCCTATAGGATATATATCCCGCCTATTTCATAGATAGCATGAATTTATTTTAACACATGAAATTTCCTTCAAGCATGGTTCTTGCAACCCAATTGATGCCAGCAACTGTGAGTTAGCAAACTTCACAATTAAATCTCTGATCCATAGTTCATGATAGGAGTGTAACACTTAATAGAGCATGGCAGCCATCCACAATGGGTTTCCTTGGCAAGAAATTAATTTAGTATGGACTAAAATAGGAGAACTATGACTATCTTTAAAAATAGAGCTCAAACCTGCATAATAGGTGGTTTTGAAAAAAGGCCAATGTCATGTCCAGTTTTGAGATAAGGAGAAACAGGAGCTGCAATTGTTGGGCTCACTTATTATTTAAGCTTATATTTTTTAGCATATTAAAGTTTAAAGATATTTTATTCTAGTAAACAGTTAAAGTTATTTTGGTAATAAGTGGGGTAAGAATAAGTTGTTATGGGGAAAAAAAGAAAGAAGAAAAGAGAAATGCTATGTCTACAATATTAACACTTTTACAACAATTCCTATGAGTGGGTAAAAACGTAATTTAAGTTGTAAATTCAAATTAGAACTAATAAAAACTTACCATATGTGATTTGTTGTGAAAAATGTTGTGAAAATATTATGAATATAACACTTCCAAAAAAAAAAAAAAAAAAGGAGTGTTTTGATAGCAAACAAATTTGAACCACATGAAGTAAAATGCAATTGTCCACCAGAACTAATGAAATAGTAAAATGAACATATAAAAATAGTATATGTATTTTAGTGGGTTATTGATTTGTGGAAAGGAGTAACCTACCAGTGACATGAGACAAAGTAAAATTTAAAAAATAAAAATGAAAAGCAGTGGGTGGTGGCTATTAACCAATGGAAGAAATGAGGTCAATATTTGAAACTAATCTTTTATATATATATATATAAAAGATGTAATAGGTAAAGAGAAGAAGAAAATTCATAGCTAAGTTAAACTTTGTTTTCAATTTTGGACACTTGAATTGTGAACCATACACGTGGTAGGACAGGACTTGAAGCAAACCAATAAACTATAACCTGTAAAGGAAGCATTATCTTGGACTTATAGATTCAAAAATGAAGAAGACAAAGAAGTAAAGAAGAGGAGGAAAGAAGAAGGAAAAGAAGACCAAACTAATTATTATCTTGATAAGTAAGTTCACACAAGTAACCTGAAGAGCATTTTTCTAAGACTATTTGGAGATTCCCGCCTTTATGCAGTTCCATTAAAAATGAAAATATCACAAGGTAAGATCCAACCTAAATACTTAAACCAACCTCCATTTTTAGACCAACCTCGTTTTTTTTAACCTCCCTCTGTTTTTGCTTTTAACTTCCCTCTGCTTTTACTCTCTCACTATGTTAAAAGCTTCCATTGCCTATTTTAGCACTACCCCAAATTCTCACTTACATGCTCTATATGCCTTTTTTTTTTCTTTTACGGTTCAAATTTTATGAACATGCTACACTACCAAAAATAATATGAGGACTATTTTAGCAGAACATTTCATTTTATTTACAACTAACATTTAGAGATACTTGAGGAAATATTTCAGCTTTTGAACTAAACAACCTACACAACTAAAAGATAATATAAAATTATTCAAGCATACCAAAAGATAATATAAAAATATTTTAGCATAACCTTTTCATTTTATTTATAATTGAGTGTTGGACATACTTGAAGAAACATTCTAGCTTTATACAATGGAATTTCCCAGCAAAGCAACTCATTCAACAGTGTCCTTTTTTTTTTTGGTTTTCTTTGGTTACACAAACTGTTCGGGCAATAGTGGAATTTCCCAGCAAAGCAACTCATTAAACAATAAACTATAGAAAAGTAGAAGTAATATGTTCTGACTATGTGCAATTGCATCAAGCTTTGACCGCACACATATTTGTTTTTTATCTAGATAGATTGCTACCTCTGCCTCCATAGTGGTAATAGCTTTGAATCTATCTATGACACTTGTGGACCAAGGAGGCACATGGTTGATGTACTTTGATTATTTATTGTGCGTTACAAAAGAGAATCTGCAAAATCATATCCCAAAAGGCATATGGGATACTATGGAAGTTGATGATGTGGTTCTTGCATCACAGCTTGTGGCAAGAGACAATGGTTCGGATGAAAGTTTACAGGTATAAATGCTGTATTGGGAAATTTTCTTTAGCTGCTACAATATTGCTTGATTTTGCACTACATGATTGTCACACTATTTTTGGCTTATCCCTACCTAGAACTTCCCCACACGTTAACCAAACCAAATTGAACCATCAACAAATTAAGCTACAACCCAACTCAAGTTAATAAAACCAACATCAAGTTACTTAAAGTGGCTATACAATTAACTCTTAACAATAAACCGTAATTAGTTCCAAAAAAGCTAGCTGCCAAAGCAGGAAAATGGTGTGCAACAGATTTTTACATGTACTAAATTACTTTAATGTCTTTGTAAATACATTATCATAAAAGTAAATATCTTTTGACACATGGTCTAGGCATTACAATCCAGTCAAACATGCTAAGCACCTAGCAAATATGGAAATCGATGGAATCCACATCAATTAATTTTCTAATGCCCGCAACCACCAAGCTCTCTAAACAACTTGGATATCCAACCAACCTTGTCACCTTCTGGAAAACTTCAATCAGTACCACCACACTAAAAACTTAGTTTTCATAATCAATGAAGTTGCTCATTAAATGAGACTAAAACTGTGAGGGTAAGGGTAATTCAAAAATTACAAACCAATGTTGAGTAGCCTAGCTGTTTTCCTTGCAATTTCTAAAATAATTTGAATTATTTTTAACTGAGCTTCCTCTCCCTCCAATCACTTTTCAGGCATGTTGTTTTGTCCTTTAGAGTTGGGTTTCCAAAAAGTTTATGACTAGATGGTAATAAGCCTAGTCATTGCTTTTGAAGCACTTATTGCTTATTGTTTTCTCATCTCCAAGCATAATGTTGCATTGAATTGTGAAATTCCAAAAGAACTTCAAAATATGAGCACCTGATGATGCAAAGAAGATTTTTTTTTTTTTGGTTTTGAAAAGATGGAGTGGATCACTTAAAACTTGATATGCTTCCCCTAATACCTACAAACATCATAAATAATGAATGAACTTGGACTTTTAAATATAATCTCTTTGCGTGGTTTTAATATTGGGAACAATGTTATAAGAATGAAAAAAAAAAAAATGAAGTAATAGATGACAGTGCAAGACACTTTGCATCAAGCATATGAACTTTTAATTTCTACTTTAAATAACATCTAAATTTGTAAGCAACTTTTGAAGTTCCATTGAAGCAAATTTATTATAAATTATCTATGAAGACAGTTGGTTGGCCCGTTGAATAAAAATCTAACAAAAGCATCGTTATGCTAAGTAAATGTTCAATTCCCCAATTCAGTCTACAATAATATTAAATCAATCACAAGAACCAATCAATACAGGGGAAAATATAAGATCAATTAAGTAAAGGATAGAGTGGGAACCTGTAGGTAGATCACTTTCGGAAATATAAAACCACAAAGAAAATTCAAACAACAATGAATAGCCCCTTTCTCATTAAAAAATAGTAATAAGCAGTATGCCAGTCGACACGAACTCAGCAATATACCAATCTTTGCCGAGTTACTGTTATCTATCAAATCATAAAAGGAAAAAAAAAAAAAAAAACGTTTGAGAGCAAATTAACATGGTCAAAATTACACAGGTTGTGAACATATTTATCACCTCCATATTTGTTCCTTCTTTTAATCAGCCATGGATAAAAGCAATCCGATTTCTTTTCTCCACCATGCTTTCCTCTTCCAGCTTCAAATTTTTACCAAAAACAGATGCACTTCATCTGCCATGTATAATACCCAACAATAAGTAGAAAATTTTCACAGGATAAGACCCAGTCAAAAAAACTCAAACTGAACAGAACCAAAAGAGGTAGAGCTCCAATTAATAAACCCACCAATAAAAAATTCAAAACCCTAAGAAAAACGATTTAGAAAGTAAAAGGAAAAAAAAAATCAAGCAAAAGAAAAAAGCACAAAAGAAACTGGGATTTAGAGATACCTCAACTCAATCATCCAGGTTCTGTCAATATTTATATACTGTGGGGAGAGTAAGACAGGAAGGAAGGGAGACAAAATATAAAACGGTGAAACTGAAACAGAACGGTTGGAGAGAGGAATGAAAGTTGTAACCGTGAAAACAGAGTTTCAGAAAGGGTTTCACTTGAAACGGCTTTGGGTATGGGCCGTACGGTGGAATTAAATTGGGCGAAACTACACCGTTAGTACTGAAATTTATCTTGTAAGTACAATTAGTCCTTCTATTAATAGAACAATGACTAGGTATTTTTCTTAATGATGTGACAATTTTTTTAATGAAAAAATTACAAAATTTATTTTACACATAAGAAACTCATTAACACGAAATTTTGTACCTGATCAAACCTAATGATTAGGTTTGGCTAATGACAAACCCAGTGCTACGGTGAAGAACTTTAGGAGGACCAATGGAGAACTGGGTTTAATTGGCTAAATTAAACAATAAACCAATGCTTGTTTCTTCAAGAGCTTCATTATCTAGTCAAAGTTCTCACCTGAAGCCTGATTCATCAACTCCACACGGTTGTTGGTGAGCTACCAAGTCATCGTCGTCGATTCAATGGATATCTTATTTGAATCATGTAGACCAATTTGTTTGGGGACAATGTGGGAGAGCAATTCTAATTTTAAAATTTTGATTTGTCATTTTTTCCTGATTAGTTTGTTTTGATTTCTTTGTAAAAAGCCCATATTTATATTTAGTGCTGAGCAGGGCATCGCTGCCACTACCGCCGCTCTTTGGCTCATCGTAGTTCCTTTCAATTTATTTCTTTGTTCTGGCGAACATACTTCACCTTTCAATATTTTTATATTTAAAGATGAACACTGTAGTGGTGGAGGCCAATCTCCAATGAACCCACCCGTGTTCTTTCTTCTAATTTCTTGATTTTTTTTTTTTTTTTAATATTTGGGGGTTAATGGGTTTTTGACGCGTAAAATAAAATTTGCAATTTTTTTTAATAAAAATGGTTATATTATTAAAGAAAAAAATGTCAGGTCACTATTTTGTTAGTGCCACGTAAGCAATACTATTAATGGTAGTTAATAGAAGGATTAATATAATTTATTTTTTAAACTTTAGGGACTAATAGTGCTAACTTGAAACTTAAAGGATCAATTGCACTTACAGGATAAACTTTAGGGACTAACAGTATAGTTTCGCCAATTAAATTTATAAGAAGTGGGCTTTTAAGTGGAGATAAGGCTGAAAAATATTTTATATTTATTAATATTTTAAAATTGTCAAAAACTATTTAAAAATCTATATAAAAGATGATGGAAATGACATGGCTGCTGATGTAGTTCAACGTGAGCGCAGTAATCAGAAAGGGTTTTACTTGAAAAGGCTTTGGATTTGAGCTTTACGGTGGAATTAAATTTATAAGAAGTGGGCTTTAAGTGGAGATAAGGCTGGAAAATATTTTATATTTACTAATATTTTAAAATTGTCAAAAACTATTTAAAAATCTATATAAAAGATGATGGAAATAACATGGCTGCTGATGTGGTTCAACGTAAGCATAGTAATATTAAATGCTATGCTTCATCTTTTAGTATTACTAGTCGCTAACCTGTGCGATGCATGGGAAAACCATTGAAAATAAGATTTTAGAAAGAAAATTTTATTAATTTTAGTTTATATCGAATATTTATTTATGGTAGTTTAAAATATTATTTAAAATCTTCATTTCATTTTATTTTAGTTGGAATAACTTATATAATTAAATGAAATGCTTATAAATAAGAGATGACATTAATAATATACTATATATAGTCAATGATTATTCAAGATATCATTCAAATATGACAATTTTTTGGCTTTAGAAAAAGAACAATATTAATGCATTTAAACACAAAATAATATATTGTCCAATAGATATTACAACTTTAAAACTAAAACATGAGTAGTGATTTTTAATGGATTGGGGTAATGCCACTAAAGAGTCCATTAAAAATCGGTTGGGAGTTGCCGAAATCAAAGAGTATGAGAAGTATCTGGGCCTACCAGCAGTTGTGGGAAGAAATAAGAAGGCGAGTTTGAACTATATCAAGGACAGGGTATGGGGAAAACTCTAGGGGTGGAAGGAGAAATTACTCTCCCAAGCGGGCAAGGAAGTGTTGTTGAAAGCAGTCGTTCAAGCCATCCCCACCTTTGCTATGAGTTACTTTCGTCTGCCGATAGGTCTTTGCCAAGACATTGAGATGCTTATCAGAAAATTTTGGTGGGGACAAAGGGGAGATAGAAGAAAAATTCATTGGAAGAAATGGGAGGTTCTATGCAAACCAAAATTAGAGGGTGGTTTGGGATTTAAGGATCTTTGTAAGTTTAATGAAGCCATGCTAGCAAAACAAATTTGGAGACTAACATTCGACACAGATTCTCTCTTCTATAAAGTGTTCAAGGCTAAATATTTCCCTAATGGTAACGTGTTTGAAGCAAGATCGGCCACAGGGTCTTTTGCATGGAAAAGTATTCTCTGTTCCAAGAATTTAATTGAAAGAAATGCCCGTTGGCGGATAGGGAACGGCAATAGCACTCGGATTTTCAAAGATGCCTGGCTACCAAACTCAAATGAAGGTAGAATCCTATTCCACAGAGGTGTACTTGCCCCGGATGCCACAGTGGATACGCTCATAGACACACACTCAGGGTGGTGGAATGTAAACCTGATTGACCAATGTTTCCCCCCCCCCCTGATGCCAAGATTATTAAATCCCTGCCCCTCTATATTATACCCCAGTCCGACTCTTTGGTTTGGCCAGCTGAAAGAAGCGGCCAATTTTCAGTTAAATCGGGGTATAAGTGTCTTTGCGAAGACCTGCAGGTAAGTGAACCTGATCCAGGGACTGTGGAGGTTTACAGGGGTTTATGGAAGGGAGTTTGGAGATTAAACGTCCCAGGAAAGATTAAACATTTCCTTTGGAAGTCTTGCACCAATTCGTTACGCATGAAGGAAAACCTTTTGAAAAAAACTATTATATCAGAAAATGTTTGCCATCTTTGTTCTGAGCATCCGGAAGATGTTATGCATGCTCTGTGGGGATGTTTGAAGGTTCGTCAGGTGTGGCAAAGGAGCTTTGGTTGGCTAGATAACAACCGAGTTACAGAGGGATCTTTTTCTGATCTGGTTCGCATGGTGCAGGCAAAACCAAAGTTGTTTCCCCTGTTTGCTGTTACAGCTTGGGCTGTTTGGCTTCACCGGAATAAATCTCGGCTTCAGGCAATCACCATTCCTCTTAATTGGATTGCTGTGTTCGCAGAATCCTATCTACAAACTTTTGTCGCAGGTCACAGTCAGAGGCTACCTCCTATTAGAAGCTCTGTTGGTCCAATTAAATGTAAGCCCCTGAGTGCGAGTTCGGTGAAGATAAATTTTGATGGTGCTCTGTTTGGGGAGTCTAACTGTGCGGGGCTCAGTGTGGTGATTCGCAATTCAGATGGCAAGGTTTTGGCTGCCCTTTTTGAAAAAATTGTGAAACCACAATCTGCGGAATAGGTGGAAATTCTGATTGCACGGTGTGCAGTGCTGTTTTTCCTGTGATTCGAGCTTCCATAATCCTGTCTTTGAGGGCGACTCCACTTCGGTAATTAAGCTTTTGCAAGATAGGTGTTTGTCACATTCCCAGGGGGGTCATATCTTAAAAGACATTGTGTCTCATTTAAACTCTTTTCAGAGTTGTTCTTTCTCTCATATTGGTAGGCAAGACAATGCGGTTGCGCATGCTTTAGCCCAGAGAGTTAGATTTTCTTTTCCTTTAGAGGTTTGGACGGAGTCTGTTCCTCCTGCCATTTCTTCTTTTGTTCTGTTTGACCTTCGGGTCTAGTTTTTAATGACAAGTTACTTTTCTTTCTCAAAAAAAAAAAAAATAATAATAATAGGAAAAAAAAAAATCTGATTTAAAATTTTTTTGGAGTATCATTATAGTAAAAATGCCGAAAGGAAGCAAGAAATTCCACTGAAAAATGCTACAAATATATTTGGGTTTTTTTCTTTCATTTTTTTTTTTTTTCAATAAGCAAGTACATTATTATTTAGTAGAGTCTTAATACATGGGGGACACTCCTCCATCCAATACATCATTGTCTAGCAAACCTAGCCAGTTCTTTGCTTCAAATGCTATTTTCTTTGTTAGTCTGTTTGTTCAAAGAAAGCCACAAGAGAAAAATATATTCCTAATAGAAGAACCAACTACCAAGTAGTCTAACATCATTAAGGATGTGGCCAATGCTCAAATTGGTAGGTCCAGCTGACTTTACTTCATCTACTGGACTTTTAAATTCACACTCTATCTCTACTGCTTGAAGCCCAAATCCACAGAGGCCATGTACACCCTTCAACAGGCTATCTAGACTGATTATTTCTCTAAGCTTCCATTTATTCCATAGCAAGTGTACAGGTTGTTTGCACCAAATCCACTACTAACTTCAGAGTTTCATCCACATGCCTTTGGTTCCGATTTGACCATAATAGCCAACCTCCACCACAACTAATACAATCAATTGGATTGGTTAAAACAATATATCAAATACTGGGAATATAAAAATAACGTTGAAAGATTTAAATATCATTGCAAGCTTCCTGAATTCCACCCATCACAAAAGCCACGGCTTACATCAAATTGGCCTTTGAAATCTTGATCTCCTTCATCCCTAGAACCTGGAAAATCAAATTTCTGGACTAATTGAAAATTTGTAAATATTTCCAACTATCATCTAACAATGAAATTATTATATCTTTTCAAGAACAAAAAGGAAAACAAAGACCAAACGTTCTATGTAGCAAATTTGAAACCTATCACCAAGAAAAAGAATTAAACCTATTGGAAATTCATTTATTGGTACCAATGCAAGTAATTGGTACGCTAAAATATATTGATGAGTAGATAATGGTGACGATGAGAGGATAAAACTTTATAGGAAAAAAATAACTTGAATAAATTACTTGTGTATGCTTTGAAGCTACTACCATCTCTATCAAAATTTTGAGGAGAAAAATAGAATGAAATATATTAATAAAAATAATATATAAATTTTATTATTGATGCAACGATTTCTCTAATGTTAAAGTGAAAAAATAATATTCACTCTCACAACAACTCAAAACATTTACTTAATATATTATATCATCCATACCATCCCAGCCACCACTTCCATTCCGAGTGATCATCTCTAACCACCCTCTAAAATTTTGTGCTTGCCTATGTTTCTTGCCCAACACAAAATTCTGCTCCCCACCATTAAACAAAACTTCACAACTTCGCAAATAATTCTTGTCACATTTAGAGATCTCAAACCAACCATTTTCATTGTAGAAACTAAAATACACACTCAGTAGTTCCACCACTATAAATTATACAACAAATTGAGCTATAGCAAATATTGGTAACACAAAATCTCATAAAGGATTTAAAAGTATATTCCAAGAGGAAAAAAACAACAAATTTTTAATACAAATAGTTAAGAGTCTACCTTTTAATTTGGAGTATGTACATGTTTTCTTAAATATAATCATATGAAACTTGAAAGCAAGTTCAAAGAATAGGTGCAGTACATAAAAGCCAGTCATTCATTTAAGTTGGAGAAAAAAAATCCATTCTGGTTCAATTGAAAAAGCATTAAAAAAAAAATGACAGTCATGTTTTACATCACACAAAATATGACATTGAGAAAATAAGGCCAACAAATACATCTCACCCTGATTAAATCAACAACACAGCATCACATTCCCTACTTATCTTCCTCCTTACCACTGTCCATGTATTATGACTTCTAGAATAACAACAAAAAATCACTTACAAATTTTATCAAATGGCTTGTGTACGTGTAAGAAAAACAAAACTTAATGAAAAGAGAGAACTTTAAAAAGAAAAGAGAGTACCATGTTGCAGCATGTTAGGAGTCTGTATTAGTTGAGTGTAATGGGCTGTGTGAGTAGTGATTGTAATGGGCTGTGTGAGTTGTACTTGGGTTAATAATTGGGCTAATGATTGTACATGGGTTAATAAAAGGGTGAGGGGTTAAGAAGTTAGTTAGTGGGCCTGGGTTAGTTAGAAGTGTCCACGGGTATAAGGGTAAAGTTTGTAACAGATTACCATTTTCATCAAATAACCAATTCAGTTACTCTCTATCTCTCTTTCTCTCTCTTCCATGGAGGTTAGGTCCCCTTGAAGTGACCCAATCATTCTTTCTTACATACATTTTCTCTCAATCCATCAAGAACCCTAACATTTGGTATCAAAGCACTGATCCTTCAGTACCACCATGACAGAAACACGTTCAACTTCACAAAATTTCAATTCCCAAAATACAAAGAAGCAAAATTCAGAGAAATTGGCGGCTCTAGCAAAGATCTCTGAGAATCACGAACGTGCATTACAAGAAATTCAGAAGCAATTGCAAACCATCGCTAGGTTCATGCAAAAGGATGCGGAAACAGAGGATAAACATCAACAAATTACAAATTCTGGTTCCCGAGCTCTTCTTATCAACAATAATGGCGGAAACTCAGAGTCTTCAACCTTCAATTCTATCAAGAACATAAGATTAGAATTCCCAAGATTCCACGGAGAAGACCCTACTTGTTGGGTTTACAAGGTCAACCAATTTTTTTCATATCATAACATCCCAGCGCACCAGAAGGTGATGATGGCTTCGTACCATTTAGATGAAGAAGCTCTTATTTGGTTCCAGGATGCAGAGCAATCTGGTGGGTTTAGTAGTTGGGAGGTCTTCATTAAAGCTTTGCAGACACGCTTTGGGGTCACTGCATATGATGATCCTATGGAAGCTCTTACCAGACTTAAACAAACTTCCACAGTTATGGCTTACAAAGGTAACTTCGAAATTTTGTCAAATAGAATTTTGGGTTTATCTGAAACACATAAATTGAGTTGTTTTTTAAGTGGGTTAAGGGATGACATTAGATTACCTATTAGGATGTTGGTTCCTAAAACCCTTAATGAGGCTTTTGGATTGGCGAAAATTCAGGAGGAATACTTAAGCCATAGTAGGAAGGGAATTAGAAATACAATTGAGAATGGGAAAGTTTCAGTTTTAGGGCCACAGAAGTTTGAACCCATAATAGAATCAAGAACCAAATTCCCTTTACAAAGGTTGACTAGTGCCCAAATGGAGGAAAGAAGAAAACAGGGATTATGTTACAATTGTGATGACAAATGGCAAGTTGGGCATAGGTGTAAAGGGGCTAAACTGTTTTTGTTGGAGGGGGTCAGTGAGTTAGAACCTAAATCTTCTGGGATACAACTTGTGGAGGTTAATGATGAAGAAGTTTTGGTGGATAATACATATGTTAATTCAAATACTGAAGTTGACCCTGCTGAGATTACATTGTATGCTTTAGTAGGGAATCCTACTGCCAATACTATGAGGATTAAAGGTAGAATCCAGAATCAGGAAGTGGTGTCTCTCATTGATTCTGGGAGCACCCATAATTTTTTGGATGCTGCTGTGTTACCATTGCTGCAGTTGCACTTGGATACCTCACAGATATTAGAGGTTAAAGTAGCTGATGGCACAGTGCTTAAGACTTTGGGCAGCTGTCATGGGGTCCATATAACCTTGCAAGGACAAAAGTTTGTGTTGGATTTTAATGTCTTACATCTGGGGGGTTGTGAGGTAATTTTGGGTACACAATGGCTGAGTACTTTGGGGGTGATCAATTGGAACTTTAGGTTGTTGACTATGGAATTTATGCAATTGGGGAAAAGGGTGTTTTTGAAGGGATTGCAGCCTGCTTCCTCCATCATTTTTGATGCTAGCAAGCTTTTCAGTGGGTCCACTAGGAAGGGTTTAGTGCTGCAAATTACTACTGCAGCCCCAGTATCCTTAGACCAACCCCATTTTTCCCCTGTGTTAGCAGAATTACTGTATGAATTTTCCATGGTTTTTGCTGTACCTAAAGGCTTACCACATATTAGAAGTCATGACCATAGCATTAACCTTAAGGAAGGAACCTTGCCTGTGTGTCAAAGGCCATATAGGTATCCTCATTTTCAGAAATCTGAAATTGAGAAGATAGTAAATGAATTGCTGGAGGTAGGGTCAATACAGCCTAGCCAAAGCCCATTTTCTTCACCTGTTTTGCTTGTGAGGAAAGCTGATGGCAACTGGCGTATGTGTATAGACTATAGGGCTCTCAATAAGGCTACCATCAAAGACAAGTTCCCTATCCCCATTGTAGATGAGTTACTAGATGAGCTGGCAGGGGCATCAGTGTTTTCTAAGCTTGATCTCAGGTCAGGTTATCACCAAATTAGGATGAAGGGGGATGATATTCCTAAGACTGCCTTTAGAACTCATGAAGGGCATTATGAGTTTTTGGTTATGCCCTTTGGATTGACTAATGCACCATCCACTTTTCAGGCCTTAATGAACTCAATCTTTAGACCCTATTTGAGGAAATTTGTTTTAGTGTTTTTTGATGACATTTTAGTCTACAGCCAGTCTATGGAAGCTCATGTATCTCATCTTAGGACTGTGTTGGAAGTATTGAGGTCTAACCAGCTGTATGCCAAGTTGTCTAAGTGTGTATTTGGCTGTCCTGAAGTTGAATATCTGGGTCATGTCATTTCTGGAGAAGGTGTCAGGGCAGATTCCAAGAAGATTTCAGCCATGATTCAGTGGCCTATACCAGATTCTGTCAAGGCTTTGAGAGGTTTTTTGGGGCTGACTGGTTATTATAGGAAGTTCATTAAAGGGTATGGGGCCATTGCCAAACCTTTGACTGATCTTCTCAAAAAGGATTCTTTTCTTTGGAATGATCAAGCCTTGGAAGCTTTCACAAAGTTGAAGGAGGCTGTGACTCAGCCCCCTGTGCTGGCTCTTCTAGATTTCTCTAGGCCATTTATTATTAAGTGTGATGCTTCAGGGAAGGGGTTGGGAGCTGTGTTGATGCAGGATCAGAGACCAATAGCTTTCCACAGTCAAGCTTTGAAAGATAAATACCTGCATTTATCTACTTATGAGACTGAGTTGATGGCTTTAGCTTCTGCAGTAAAAAAATGGAGGTCTTACTTGTTGGGAAGGCCATTTGTGGTGAAGACTGATCATCAGAGTCTTAAGTTCTTGTTGGAACAACGGATTGCTACACCATCTCAACAGAAATGGCTGGCCAAGCTCCTAGGATTTGCCTTTGTGGTGGAATATAAGAAAGGGTGTGATAATAGGGTGGCAGATGCTTTATCAAGAAATTGTGGACCTGCTCCTGCTCTGTCTACTCCTATTCCTACCCCTATTCCTGACTCAAAAGCAAGTTGTTTAATGCTTTTGACAGTCCCTGATCCTACTTGGTTAAAGGTGCTGCAAGATAGCTATGCTTTGGATGACTCTGTCCAACAGCTGGTTGCTGCTGTACAGTCAGGTAGTGCACCTAAGGGTTTCACCTTTCAGAATGGGTTATTATTTTACAAAGGAAGGTTTTACATTGGCCCATCTTGTCCCCTTAAGGTCCAATTTCTGCATCATGTCCATAGCAGCCCCTTGGCAGGGCATTCAGGGTTCTTGAAGTCTTATCAAAGGGCCAAGAGTGATTTTTATTGGAAAGGGATGAAGACTGACCTCAAGAAATTTATCAGAGATTGTGACACTTGTCAAAGGATCAAATCTGCCACCTCCTCTCCAGCTGGCCTGCTTCAACCTTTGTCTATTCCTCATACTCCTTAGACTGATGTGAGCCTAGATTTTGTGGAAGGCCTTCCTAAATCTATGGGGTTTGAGGTTATCTTGGTGGTGGTGGACAGACTAACAAAGTATGTACATTTTGTTCCTGTCTCACATCCCTATAGTGCCTCCAAAATTGCTTCTCTCTATATGCATAATATCTTCAAACTATATGGAATGCCTTCCTCCATTATCAGTGACAGGGATGCTACTTTTACTTCCAAGTTCTGGTCAGAGTTATTCAAATTACAAGGCACTGTGCTGGCTATGTCTACTGCCTATCACCCTCAAACAGATGGGCAGACTGAGATATTGAACAAGTGCTTGGAACAATATCTAAGGGCCTTTACCAGTGATAGACCTCACCAGTGGGCTTCTTGGTTACCTTTGGCAGAATTTTGGTTCAACTCTTCCTTCCACACCAGTTTAAAGCTTACTCCTTTTGAAGCTTTGTATGGGTTTCCTCCTCCTAAACTTCAGAGTTATGTTCCTGGCACTACTCGGGTGGCTACTCTAGATTCCTTGCTAAGTCAGAGACAAGATGTCCTGAACATCCTAAAGGATCACTTGGTGGCTGCTCAAGGCAGAATGAAGACTCAAGCAAATAAACACAGGCAGGAGAGGTCCTTTGCAATAGGAGATTGGGTTTTCCTGAGGCTGCAGCCCTACAGACAGCAGTCATTGGCTTACAAAGGGAAGTGGAAATTGTCTCCAAGATATTTTGGACTATTTAAGGTGCTGCAGAAAATTGGACCTGTATCTTACAAACTGGAACTGCCTCCAGAATCAAAGCTCCACCCTGTGTTCCATGTGTCATGTTTGAAGCTGAAATTGGGCCAACAGACCACACCATTACCTACCTTGCCTCCAGCAGATGATTCAGGGCAGGTGCACACTGAACCTGTTGCAATTCTGCAGACCAGAAGCAAGTCCTTGAGATCTAGAGTAATCACTGAAGTGCTGGTACAGTGGTTAGGCGCCTCACCTGAAGATGCAACCTGGGAATCTCTACACCAGCTGCAGCTTTCTTTTCCTCACCTTGTGGGCAAGGTGCTGTGAAAGGGAGAGGTAATGTTAGGAGTCTGTATTAGTTGAGTGTAATGGGCTGTGTGAGTAATGATTGTAATGGGCTGTGTGAGTTGTACTTGGGTTAATAATTGGGCTAATGATTGTACATGGGTTAATAAAAGGGTGAGGGGTTAAGAAGTTAGTTAGTGGGCCTGGGTTAGTTAGAAGTGTCCACGGGTATAAGGGTAAAGTTTGTAACAGATTACCATTTTCATCAAATAACCAATTCAATTACTCTCTATCTCTCTTTCTCTCTCTTCCATGGAGGTCAGGTCCCCTTGAAGTGACCCAATCATTCTTTCTTACATACATTTTCTCTCAATCCATCAAGAACCCTAACACAGCAACACCAGCATCAATATAACCAAGGGTTGTTTTTTCTCTTAAGGCTTGTGCAAGCTCCTTTGTGCCTAAAAATTGAAAACATAAAATGAGGTTTTTGTAGGTACCTATGTAGTTTTGATATTACATAAACAGGAAAGTTCGGTTATGAAGTCAAAAGATTAAAAATATGTAATATGCCTTTTGATTTTGCATAATGATAGAGGTATTCATTAAAGCTTGCTATTTGTTAAGTCTCTCTCAATCCTCTCTCTGAATCTCTGCCTCAAATTTATAATATCTAATACCATGTCCATCTTGCATAATCATATATAAATGAGTTATATAACTCTCAAACAACTATACTAACCAACCCCGACCTTCAAAAAAAATTCCCACAGAATCCAAAATAGTGGCAACCCCAACATAACATTTCGTAGGCTATCATATAAGACAACCCAGAGATTATAATAATTTATAAAAAGGGAAAACCAATGTAAATGAAGACAACAATAACACTATATATCAAACCATAGCCTTTTGTAAATTCTTGTAGCTGAATTCTTTTAAACAAATAACAAAAGGCATATTACAAATGAATCGGAAAACAAACACCTGAGCATTCCAAACTTGTTCAAGAAATACCACAAATGAATTGGCAAAGAAGAATCAGAGAACAAATACATGTTCAGCAATCTCAAACAACTGTACTAACCAACCCCAACCTTCAAAAAAAATTCTCACGAAATCCAAAATAGTGGCAGCCCCAACATAACATTCCATAAGCTATCATATAATAAGACCCAGAGATTATAATAATTTATAAAAAGGGAAAAGCAATATAAATGAAAACGATAGTAACACTATATATCAAACCAAAACAAACCCAAAATCGAAATCAAATAGAGGAATCTCAAGAAACAAAAATCCAATAAAAATTGCATAACCAAAAAAAGGGAAAAAGAAAACCCAAACCAATCTAAAATGAAGATGAGAAAAACACTATATATCAACTAAAACAAACCTAGAATTAAAACCAAATAGAAGAATCCCAAGAAACCAAAAATCCAATAAAAATTGCATACAAAAAAAAGGGAAAAAGAAAATCTAATTACAAAAATTTCGTGATTCTTCTTTGCCATAGATTTGACAACAAAGTAAGAAGAAGAAGTGTAAATCTGCAAAGAAAAAAAAAAAACATAAATCCAGAGCAACCTGCAACCACAAACCAACAAAATTCCAAGAAAACAAAAACAAAAAAACTTAAATCCAGAGCAACCCACAACCACAAACTAACAAAATTCCATGAACAATTGAAGCAGATAGAGAGAGCGCAATATATAGAAATTAAGAAGAGTAAAAAACATGTTTTAATTACCTCAAAATAAAACATGATGGGCTGGATTAAGCGCAGATGGAGAGGCAAAGAGAAATCGATGCAAAGGCGGTGATCCATGGTGACGGTAGCGACAGGAGGATCGAGTTTTGGTGTGCCAGCGTATATTAGAAAACAGAGAGGTTGGGGTTTAGACGTGAAGGCTGAAGAGGGAGTTGTAACTTGGATTAGGGTTCTAAATTGATAATTCAAATATAATAATAAAACGTTAAGAAGAATTTAAAAAAAAAAAAAAAAAAGACGTGAAAGTTGATGGGTGAGTTAAATGGATAAATTCTAATATAATAAAACATTAAAAAAAATTTTTTTTTAAAAAGGTGATGTGGAAAATTGTGGAGTTAGCAGAGGCTTCGGTTTTATATATACTAGTCGCAGAACAACCTACACAACCAAAGATAATATAAAATATATTTTAGCATAGACTTTTTCATTTTATTTATAATTGAGAGTTAGACATTCTTGAATTAGCAATCCAAGACACACTTTTCAATGTTTTCATCCTCTCTGTAAGCAGGATACCCTTGTTTAGGAGAGTTTTGAAGCTGTCCTTCCATCTCTAGCTTTAAAAAAAGTACAGCAACCTAGTTAGATAAGATATCATCAACATAGGACTTTGGTGTTTGGACTTCAAAAATTAAATTGATAATTTTGAATTTAATCAGTTATTAAATCGATAATTTAATCAGTTATTACCACAAACAACTTATTCTTTCTTTTCTTCCTTTATTTTTTGAGGGGGTGGGGTTGTAATTTACACACACACACACACCAGTAAGCTTTGATTCTTTTGAGGCCCTGACCTCACCATCTTCGTATTCTTGTAGTAAGAGGATTGAGCCAAAGTTCATTGGCAAATTCTTCAAGAGAGTTTCACCGTAAGACTATCAGACTGCCGATATTTCCATAAAGCAAAAACAAAAGTTTTCCATTGTTCTCAATGCTTCAAAAATCAAAATTCCACCTAGCTATGAACTATATATACACAGGGAAAAGGCTTGTAATAGCTATTCCTTATCCGATAGTTATAAACCCATTAGGAGTTTGTTTCAGCAGCCTTGTTTGGAAACTGTTATCCATCACATAGTTCAATAGACTAATATATAAACTAAGCCTGTCCTGGACTTCCAAATTAATCTAACCAACTCAATTACCGTACTTGAGAAGCTAGTCTATGACTTACATTATGAATATTGAGTAATGACACTATTAACAACAACATTATCAGTCCAATTTAAAGATATGTAAACTACGAAAAACCTGATTCCAACTAGTGATTCAACCTCTAAGACAATTGAGAGAGGAAAAAATACCCCGAAGAGTAGAACTAAAGACCATGAAGTAAAGGTCACTAGTTCAAACTTTGCATTCTCACTCTCCTTGGGACCATAACTCAAAATAAATGAATAGATAAATAAACTTGAGAAAAATATGCTCTATATAATTTTATGTCAAATTGCCAATAGTTGTACAAAAGTTAGGTATAAACAGTACGAGGAAATACAGATACAATTGTAGTACCAAACTATATTTGGTTCTACGTTCGAACATAGCCTACTTCAAAGATAGATTTTAGTAACCAATTAACAAAGCCAGCAAAGCTAAGTATATAAAACCAGATTTAAATCTCATGCAATTTTGCTAAGAACTTTATGACTCAGTGGCACTATCCAACCCTTTCCAACAAAATGATCACTCCCCCTGTCATGACTTGAGGAAAGCTCTAATCACATCTAGTGTTATACCTAGTCTAGTTACAATTAAGATTCCTCGTAATTGCTTATATAGCCCAAATCAACCTAGTATACGCTTAATGTTGAACTCAACACACACTTGCGCAGAACATAGTATCCCCAACCCCAAGCTAAATGGCTTACTAAAACCCATTTGTGTGAGCTAAATACATGACAATGGTCACATACCTGGGGGTGTTTTTCCCCTTTTTTGTTTGTTATATATAGTTTTTCACAACAACATTTTTCACAAATTTTACTAATTAAAATAACTGTATTTTTAAATTGCAGCTGTAACTCAAACAGACACTAAAAGAAGTAAATTTCACTATTTTATATAATTAAAAATTATATATAGATACTCATTTCAATCACCATGCATTGGCTGGATTTCTCCTCCAAATCAGTTTAGAGGAAAAACCTTTATTAAAAAAAAAGGACAAATAAATAAATAAATAAAAATAAAAAGGAGAGTAATAATTATTTAACATCCCTATACCCATGTAAAATTTTTAAGGCAAAACTAGTTCAAAATCTTCTAGAGATTGATAAAAAAGAAAACCCAGATCAGGAAACTTGTGTAAAATCAAAAGATCCCTCAGAATGCCTAGTATCTACCTGGCAGGGCATGAAACCATGGTTCCTCAAACCTCTGCAATAAGCTTGCAAAAGGGAGCCCCATGTTTTTTTCTTTTTTGTGGTATAAATTCCATGCACCATTTTCAGATTACTAAACTTTTCCTCATTGGGTTACAAAAATTGTAAGAAATCAAACTTTAGCATAAGATATACATCAAGGCTCTACACATTTCATACACATATTATATATATGGAGAGAGAGAGAGAGAGAGAGAGAGAGAGAGAGAGGGAGAGTACCATTGGAGCTATAAAGCTGTTTCGCTGCTGGGTTTGTTTTGTTGCGGGCTTGCGGCTATGACAATGTGTTTAGCCTTTTATATATGCATACACTTTCGTAGTACACTGGCGAGAGAGTATACGAGGGTGTGCGGTCTTTTTCTTAAAGCGGGGTTGTTTGAAATGAATTTAACATGTGTTGTTACTATTGTAAAGGTCAAACAGTTCTTAAAGGAAGACAACATTTGTCACAACTTGCCAACTTGTCAACACGTCACACCGCAATCACTTATAGATAAATCACCATTTTTTTCTTGATTATTAGCAGAATAAGAGTCAACCATGTCATAATTATGACATAAGTTAAAATTGTATCTTTAAACTTTCTCATAAGCAAAAGTTTATGTGGTTATATTTCCAGATGGAATTTAATTATGTGGTTATATTGATCAAAAGATATAAATTATTTAAAGATAATATTGTTTTTATTGAATTAGTTAATATAATTACATGACTGTATTTAGTTGAAAAAACTCAAGGTACAATATCTAGGAAATTATACATAATTTTCTCTTTTATGTTTCTCTCTTTCACATATACACAGTTCACACATATAAAAGAAAGAATCTAAAATAGAGATATGAAATAAGGTTAACTAAATAATAATTTAATTGATATTGCATGATGATTCATAAAATTCTAAAGAGAAATTTATAGGAAGCTCCTTGAGGTATTAAGAAACAACAGTAACCCAAATTTTGTAGAAATAAGAACTCTGTAACATAAATACAATGGTGCCCAACCCCTTTAAGCCCTCTGGAGGGATCTCTGCAACAGTGACTAGTGATAAAAACTCCTTTGCATCTTCTTCATCATTTCTGTTATACGCAATGCGGACTCAAACTCTCCTTGGCACACTCTGAATCCCATGGCTCCAGACAAGCTTGTTAAGCTTAACAATTAACATCAACTCTGACATCAGTTGTTTCCATGGCCTTTTGGGCAAAATTCCTGATTTCCTTTATGGCCTTTGGAGCCTTCTTCTTGAAAGTGCTGCACATTGGATTGGCAAAATGGGAAGGTTACTTAGAGTTGTCCAAACAACAATCCATTAGCTAACTGGGATACATCAAAGAATCAAGAACAAATGAAGCCTTGTAGAGTGGCATCTATTTTAAGATTATAGTTTCTCAATGAAGCTAATAGTGAAAGAGCTTAAGGATTGGCTTGACAAGGAGTTGTCTAAATGTGTACCAAAAATGACATCCAACTTTTGGTGATGTGTATCTATTCAAGAGAAAAATTAAGAATTTGACAACTCCCACACTTTAAAAAGAGATGAGGTGCACCTAGAAGCACTTTGTCAAGGATTGGCTTGAGAAGGAGTTACTAGTTCTCGGGCTCTTAACATTTTTTTTAATAGAATCATTCTGAAATACTTTCAATCAAATCCTGATCTAAAATTGTTTACGACATTATGGATGTCTGGTGGCAAAGACTCCATCCACACAAACAAAGGGTAAGACAACCAAGCTCTCCTAGTCAAGGCAAGGGCAACCTTGTTGCCATTTTGACGCACATGAGAGAAACTCAAAGTTTGCAAGCTATTAACATTAGACCTTACATCTCTGGCTCTTAACATGGTGTTCAAAAATTTAGACAAAAACTAACAGCCTTCCAAATGGTACCGCTAGTGTACATATAGACTCTATAAAATTCACCCTAGGGGCCTAATCAAGGATTTATATGTAACCCAACGACACTTAGTTCTGAACATGAAAGGCAAGGCACCCAAAATTACAAACACACAATATTTTCATGATTCAAAAGTATCACTACCTCTACAAATCTACAACACAACTCCCATGATATTATTCACCAGAGAGAGAAAATATTTACCACCAAATCTACAGCCATTTTTTTAGCACTAACCTTTGATACTGTTGCTGTCATTCTCGTTATGATCATCATTCTAGTTAGTTGTTTGCACTTTTGATAGCATCAAATGCTTGGAACGAAGAATGTGGGTGTCATAGCCATAATATCCTGTGCGCACCTTGTGGTGGAGATAAATGGCTGGAACATGCTCAACAATCCAGTAATGTGACCCTTGTTCAGGATCCAAACTTTCTTCTAATTCTTTAGGCAAGTCCACAATTCCCAATACTTTGAGTTTTCTCAAATGTTGGATTCCAGAGGGCACCTCTTTTAGTAGTGGACTAAGCCCGATGAGAAGATCTTCAAGAAGAGGCAATGCTCCTTCATCTATCAACAATGAATGCACTGCATTTAAACAGTCAAAGCATAGCACCTTGAGTTTTGGAAACCCTCCTACCTTAAAGTGCAATTGCTCTCCATTGTATGCTTGGTGTGAGATTATGAGCTCCCATAAGCTAGGTAGATTTTGAATGACTTCCAATGGGTCCTCATTCAACCTTGACCAACAAATCATTAATTTAGCTAGATGTTGAAGCTTTGGAATCCAATCTGGTAACTTCTCTAAACGCCCTTTTATGTAGAGGCGTTGGAGACATTGAGGTGGAGATGAAATGAATTGTAAATCAATTATCTCATCTTCTCTTATTGAGGCTATTTCTAGTGATTGAAGGTGGTTCATCTTTTCAATAGAGGCACACAAAACCTTCATGGTTTCCTTTGATACATTTTTTATGCCTGGCTTCCTCAATTGTCTCAACTTTCCCAACTCTTTAGTTAGATCAACCCCTCCATGATTCAACCCCACAGTATATAACTTTTGCAAGTCCTTTAAACACCCAACCCCTTTTTGTATCTTTACCCCTTTTTCCCCAGCCAAACTGAAATCTATTTGGTTGTTGTGATGGTAGGCTATAAGATGGCGCAACTTATGAAGCATGTTAATCTCAACTGGTATATCAAACACTAGGGACTGCTTTAGATCTAGAGTCTCTAGATTTTGCAACTTTCCTATGGATTTTGGAAGCATTTTTACTTTGGTATTTCTCAAACTTAAATATCTTAAGTGAAATAAATTTCCCACATCTTCAGGAATGCAATCTAGTGGAGCATCTTCAAAATCCATTACTTTCAAAAGCTTGAAATTAGCACAAAAAGTATTCATATAGAACTTCGGCAATTCATCAAGATTGAACAATAAAAGAGAATGAATGTGAGTGTCCTCAAATCCCTTAAGTAGAGCATATGAAACTCCGTCTACTGACTTGCGTCGAGTTAGTCCTTCAAAGCTAGACTCGCGTTTTGAGAAATTATAACAAAAACTCAAATCCATCATCTTTTGGAGGATGATCTCACGCAAGAGATCATGGAGTCGGCATTGTCTAACTTTTCCATCAAGGTCAACCTCAGATACTTGAACCAAGTTTCTGTGGATTAATTCTATCATGTATTCTTGTGAAACTTGTTCTAGTGTTTTACCCTCAATTTCTTTTACAAAACCTTCAGCTATCCATTGTTGAATCAATCTTGCACTATTAATAAGGCAGTCCTTTGGATACATACCAAGGTATAAAAAGCAAGATTTAAGGTTGTAAGGCAGGTCTTCATAACTTAGAGATAGAATCTTGTTGACACCTGCAAGATGGGGATTTCTTCCAAACTCAAAGCCAAGGCTATCATGCAAGTTTTTCCATTCAATGACCGTTTTGTCTTTGGTTGACAAAAGGACACCAATAGCAACAATTGCAAGTGGTAATCCTTCACACTTCTTGACAATGTCAACAGACAAATTCTTCAATGCTTGGGGACATTGTCCTCCAAAATCAAATTGGAAAGCTCTCTTGCAGAAAAGCTCCCATGCCTTATTGAAAGGTAGTGCTTGCAACTCGTAAACATGAACAGGAGATGATTTTTTACAAAAACTAGCAACCTCCCTATTATGTGTTGTGATCAAAATTCTACCACCCATATGACTATTGAGTAAGGCATGTTTTATTCCCTCCCAAAAGTCAATTTTCCATACATCATCAAATACAACCACATACCTCTTTTGCCATAAGTAATCTCTCAATTTATTGACCAACGACTCTTCTTCCATTTCGTCAATTACCAATAGAGGAGGCTCCTTTCTGGAATCGCGAAATTGCTTTATTATGCTTCTAAGTAGACCCTGGATATTGTAAGATTGAGACACTGGGATCCAAGCATGGCAGTCAAAGTATCCTCTCACCATTTGGTGGTCGTAGACTTTCTTCACAAGAGTGGTCTTGCCCAGTCCCCCCATTCCCACCACCGAAACCACTGTACGATGAGACAGTCCTTCTACCAACTAGCCAATCAATTCATCTCTAGGAGATTCAATTCCTACAACGTCCCTATCATCAAGATAAAGAGAATCCTTTCGAGGGTCATGCCACCTAACATTCCGAGCACTACTGCTTGATCCTAGGCCAATGGATTGGAAGCCATATTTTTCACTTCTTTCCTTGATTTTCTGGAGCAATGCTTTGATCTTTTGAACTTTGACGGCTATTTCGTGGTGAAGTATTAACATGGTTATCTAGCGAGCAGATTTTTGGAGGAAACTACTGAATCCATGACGCGGATGAGGATGATGATGTTGAGCCACGTGAAGCAAGTACTCATCCATGAAAACATCTATTCGGAAAGCTACTTCTCTTACTTGTTTCACCCAAGTTTTGACACCCTCGCTGATGTCCTCCTCTGCTGCGGCCCTTGCATCTGCATCCTTGAGAAATGACTGAATGCTCTCCAGTTCATCTTTGATGTCAGCTACTTCTTCATGGATGTCCTGTAGCAGTGTTGCTTCTCCGCTTAACAAGGAAATCAGCTTGTCGATAAGAGGGGATACTGCCCCCTCTGCCATGTAGCTTATCTTCTTACTCCAACGTTTATTTCGTCTAAATTTTTGGCTCCTCCCTGTGATCAAATATTGCCTGAGGTTGAGCTCCTGTAGATAAAATATCCACTCTATACAAAGAATAATTGCAGATTAAAAAATATAAGATAATGTATGAACGAGTCCACAGAAGATGATAAATGATGAACCTGCATTATTGATGTGAAAAGCAATGACAGAAGTCTTAACCGGTAAGGTGGACTACACCAGTAGTTACCTTTGTCAAGCTATTTGTCATGGTTCACGCACTATATGTCATGGTACACGCTCATTAAACTCATATGCTTAAATATTGCTCTTTTTATTTGTTTGTTACTATTGTGCAATTTAACTACGGTTACACCTTCCCTTACTAAAGTCAGCTTAAGTTTGAGACCTCACTACCTCAGTAATAAACCTCCTCTTATTAGCATTTTCTATTCCCAAAATTCTCTCTCCTTCCTATTCCTCCCTCTGCTATTAGAATTATCTAAGCTCCTAAATGCTGCATAATTGGCCTATTTTCATGACTTTTTGGTGAGTTCATTTCAACCAACTGGGTGGAAACTACAATTTATTGATCTGCAGTATTGAGATCATTGGACCTTAGTTTCAAACTTGAAAGTAGGCTTTATTTGACTAATGGCTATTTTAGAATGAATATAACTCTAATTCAATATTCTAACCCAAGAGATTCGATCAACTCACAGGCTTTTCTATGAGACTATGTAATTCTCCACAAAAACTTCAAATGTACCAATTTGTTTTAGTTCAAGTCAGAATTTAATCAATTAATAATAAAAAAGACTAAAATGCAAGTTTAGTCTATCTAATTAAAAACTTAGAATTATGAATTGATTCTTTATTAGATAAAAACTAAACTAACCCATGTGAAAATGGGTGTAAGAAAACCAAAAGTCACAAAAGTAGGGGTGTGCATGGGTCGGGTGGGTCGGGTTGAAGGAATTTTTTGACCCAACCCACCATGATGGGTCAAAAAAAATTCAACCCAACCCACATGGGTCGGGTTGAGCCCATGAGTTTGATAAATTTTATTATTATTATTATTATTATTAAATTGAGTAGAAAAAAAATATAAATATTAATATATTAAAAAAACCCAAAGATTAGTATCAATATAACTCCTTAAAAGCAAACAACACAAATGGCTAAACAACAATTGTAATTTACTAGGGTTTGTGTGAATTAATTGGCTTTTATATAAGATAGGAAGAGCTGGTTAATTTAAAAAATTTATTAATTATATAATATATTATATATATATAGGCGAAAAGCCACTTTTAGTCCCTACATTTTTAGGCGATTTTCATTTTAGTCCCTATTCTGGAAAACACCTCAATTTTAGTCCCTGCCGTTACATTAGAAACGGAGGAAGCTGACGTGGCAAACGGCAGGAATAAATAATATTAAATTAATGTCCACGTGGCCTAAATAAATAATAAAAAATGTTTTTTGGCATTAAAAAATGCCACGTCAGCTCTAAATAAAAAATAATAATTTATTAATTTTAACTAAATAAGAAAAATTAAAAAAATAATTAAAAACTAAAAATCATATGAATTGAGATCTAAGTGTGTCTTGAACAAGAACACAAACCCAAAAAAAAAAAAAAAAAACACAAATTGGCCACAGATCCTCAACAAACCCCAAAAAAAATCTGGATCCTCTATGCAAAAAACCAAGCCCTTTAATCATAGCTTCACTTCAAAACAGTGAAGATTGAAGAGTACGTTAAATTTTTTTCTCTCTTTTGTTTTAATTAAGCTCTCCGTTTCATTTGGCAAGTTTGCATTTCCATTCACCTTCTCACTTCCATAATTCCCAGGAAAAAAAAAAAAAAAAAAAAAACTCACAATAGCCACTACAACCCCAGAAGAACCCAAAATTGCAAAATGGAGTTGTACCCAAACCAAACTCAAATTCCGAATTAGAACTAGAACCACAACCTAAACCAACAGACCCATTGCCTCAGCCTGAATCACAACCAGAGCAAGAGGCTCCATAACTGAAGCCAAAACCAGAATCAGAAATTACCGATGCGAATCTAAAGCCCGAAGATCCGAAACCAAGTCCGATCCAATCCAATGGATCCGAGAACGCAATGGACAAAGAGGCTCAAATTTTGAAGCCGGAGCTACGCAAAGACAAAGGGAGCCAAACTTTCACGATGAGAAAGTTGCTCCATGGTTTGAAAACCGATGAAACTGATGCCACCTCGCCGATGCTCCAAGCAAAGCAGAAACTTTCTCAGCAACAAAGATTTTTTTTTTTTTTTTTTTGAATTTCTGGGTTTATGTTCTTGGATTTTGGTTTGTGTTCTTGTTGTTCTTGTTCAAGACACACTTAGATCTCAATTCACATGATTTTTAGTTTTTAAATCTGTTTTTATTTTTTTTATTTAGTTAAAATTAATAAATTAATTTTTTTTAATTTAAATGCTGACGTGACATTTTTTTATTATTAATTTAGGTCACGTGTACATTAATTTAATATTATTTATTTTTGCCGTTTGCCACGTCAGCTTTCTCCGTTTCTGATGTAACGGCAGAGACTAAAATGGAAGCGTTTTCCAGAATAGGGACTAAAAGCGGTAAAAATAAAACTTAGGGACTAAAATGGAAATTGCCTAAAAATATAGGGACTAAAAGTGGCTTTTCGCCATATATATATATTAAATATATGGGTGGGTCGGGTTAGGTTTGGCGGGTTTGAAATTTTATGACCCAAGCCCAACCCGACCTGCTATCAAAATTTTTTTGTAACCCAACCCAACCCACCAAGGCCTAAAAACCGACCCAATCCGATGGGTTGGGTTGGGTTGGGTCGATTTTGACGGGTTGGCTGCACACGAAAGTAACTGATGCTATCTGCACAGGTCACCCAACACAAATACAGAACCAAACTTATCCAAGCCAAGATTTTTGCACTAAACTACAATGCCAGAAATGGAAAATGAGAGAGAAAAATACCTTAACGAAAGCAATCTTCAAATTTTATCTATAAAAGTAGAATGAGCTAACGGCATTCCCTTCAATAAAATACACCATTGATGTGAGGAGGGAACATTGTTTCAATAGTTTTGGCGACTTCCAATGTTCCACAAAGTTGGTCTACAATCCATAGTTTAAGGCTATAGTATAGGATTATATTGTGCGGATGGAATCAGTTCCTCTAGATATTGAGTGTATTTTGTTTGCAGATGCAGGCTAGTTTTTGCTTGATTAAAATAAGTCTTGATTCTCAAGATTAAAAAAAAAAAAAGTATTTTCATGAAATCGACTATTATGTGACATAAACAATCATTACTCCGGAAAATTACTTGGAACCGACAGACCTATATCACCATTTGATGATGATTTGGTACACCAAGGCTTTTTTTAAAAAGTAAAATTTTATTGAATACAGTATATAAGATCTAATATGTCCTACCCAATGACATTTACATCCCAATTACATTTACATCAAAACAAATGAAGTTTACAAATATTTAACCTGTTCATGACCGATAATGTATACATCTAACATCTGAGCTGATAGGCGGTGCACAATTCTTGGGTTTCTAGATAGGAGTTCAAAGCACCCCTAGCCTAGCCACAATGACTAAAGGCTGGTTATATCCTTTAAAGTGGCTGATGAAACAGAGAACAAAAGAAAGGAACCACGACCACCTCTTATGCGTGCAAGGTATCTCATGCAATACATGTATACCCTTGTCACAAATTGCAAGTCCCACAGGGCTACATGACACATTGTGAGACTATTGTGAGATAGAAACATCAGTTATATACTACAGGCTACAAACGACAGCCTCATGCTATAATATGATGGATTAACATTTTAACAAACATAATCAGTCCTAGACTCCATTATCTTCAACACATCACAGTAATACAGCATTTGCATTTGGCTACAAATTCAGAAGCAGAGGCCAGGAGAATATAACATAAACTATCTTTCACATCATAACACAATTTATAAGTTCTCATTGAAAGACTGATAACTTGAACAGGGTGAATAAGTAGATCAAATAAAATTCCATAATGCTTTTCTCTCCACTGGAGATAGTCCCCAGAAAATCCAAAGCCAAACAAAAAAAATCTCTGAAACAAGTGTAGCCAAAATTGGAGCAACCTAACTATGATAGGCTAGTTTAATCTTCTTCCTCAATGACCTTGGTGCCCAATCCCTTTAAGCCCTCTGGAGGGATCTCTGCAACAGTGACTAGTGAGAAGAATTCCTCCTTCGCGTCTTCTTCGTCATTTCTCTTACGGGCAATGCGGACACGAACTCTCCTTGGCACACTCCTAATCCCACGGCTCCAGACATGCTTGTTAAGCTTAACATCCACCCTGACGTCAGTTGTTCCCATGGCCTTTTGGGCAAACTTCCTGATTTCCTTTATGGCCTTTGGAGCCTTCTTCTTGAAAGTGCTGCACATGGGATAGGCAAAATGTGGAAAGGTTACTTAGAGGTGTCCAAAAGACAATGCATTAGCTAACTGGTATACATCAAAGAATCAACAACATCAAGGACAGAGAGAGCAGTAAGCAGAGGGTAAAACATAAAAGACTTTAAGAATCAGATAAAGCCTTGTAGAGTCTAGAGTGGCATCTTTTATAAGAACAGAGTTTCTAAGTCTAGGTTTGTACCAAAATGACAGCCAACTTTTTGCAATGTGTATACTCCTTACACTCCCGAAGAATTGGCAAGGTGCACCTACAAGCACTTTGTCAAGGATCAGCTTGACATGGTATTCAAAAATTTTGGACAACAGTGAACAGTATTCCAAATGCTACCCACATTGTACGTATACTCTTATAGACACCCTAAAATTTACCCTAGGGGCCTAATCAACGAATTCTTATGTAATCCAACATACTTAGTTCAGAACAGGTAAGGAAAGAGACCCAAGACTACAAACACACATGATTTCCATGATTCAGAAGCATCACTACCTGTATGTCGGTGAAAGGAATTTCAATATTCCTTGCAACACATAACAATACATTCCTTTGCATCTCTACAACACCTGAGTATCTCCAATTATGCTAAAACTATACCACCACAATACCCAGGTATCTTGACTCAGGGCAGAGTTTACCCTTGATAACGGAGAATCAGTCAGATAACAACACACTAATCACACTAAGAAGTGCATGCATACTTCCCATTTCAATAGATAAAACCTTCAAAGATTCATGATTTTTCAATGGATGATACAAGTCACCAATCTACAAAAAACATATAATCTCAGCAATACTCTAAACAATATAAATTATTTTATACCTAGAATATACTAGCTTCTAGAGCAAACATGTTCCACATACTGTGTATCATTGACATAAGATATTTATACTCCATAATACATTAATCTCAAATCTACAACACCAATTTGCAAAAATCGATCTCTTTTTCATTCACTTAATTCTCAGCAATCCAAATGAAACCCAATTGAGTCAAAAAAGAAACAACCTTGTTTTCTACTGGGAAATGAAAAAAAAAAATGCTTCAAAATGCACCAAAGCAATAACCAAAAAATCAGCTTTGACCCATTAAATCTAATCATACTTAAATCAGATCTAACCCATTAACAAGCACAAAAATGATGTAACACAAACTTACAGAAACACAAACACTTATACATAGAGAGAGAGGGTTGTGTTACCATCCATGAAGGCGTTTGTGGAGGTTGATGGTGTACTCTCTGGTGACAACCTCTTCCTTTCTTCCTTTGCTGCCCTTGTCCACCATTTTTGCAGCTTTGGACTCTCTCTCTCTCTCTCTCTAAGCTCCAAAGCCTTGCTCTTACGGCTGCTGCTGCTGCGAAGGAAAAACTAGGGCATCACACGGGAAATATATATAGTGGGCTATGTTTTATTGGTGTAGCCCTGGGCTTTCGGTTAAAGTACCGAAATGTCCTCTTATGTGGGTTCACAAAAAAGTCAATGTGTGTTATGAAAGCAGGGGTAATTGGGTAAAAAAAGGAATATATTAAACGGTTTGTCGTTCCAATTTTTTATTCTCTTCATATAAGGAGCGACACCCAGTTTTGTATATTTTTTGATAAATTGATACTATCATTCAATTTTTGTCTTTCTTTTTTGGGTTTTAGATGACGATTATCTGTTATACGTGTGAGTTTGAAAGTTGTGGATTTAAGTAATGACAAAATCCATTAGTGTTCAATAGGTCCCATATCATAAAGCATTACAATGATTTAAGTGTTGTCAAGACAATGACCACGCCTGTAAATGAACTAATCATTTATAAACAGCTTGAGTTTGACTTGATAAAAAACTCATTCATTTTGTTTATTCATAAACAACTTGAGTTTGGCTTGATAGTATACTTGAGTTAGATCTCGAGCTCAAAAGTTTGATATTGAATTCAAGCTTGGCTTGATTTATTAATCAAGTCTAGCTCAAGTTTTTAGATTTTTTTACAAGCCAAACTGGAAACTCGACTCATTTACAATCCTACCCGCAAACCCTTTTTTTTTTTCTATAAAAAATGAAAATAATACAATAGATAATCTATAATCCTAGTTAGCATGTTTGGCTTCCTTTCTCCCTCTATGGCACTATCCACTTCCCCCTTCCTTTATTGGGTCAGACTTTTTGTGGGTTTATTAGCACTTAAACTAGGAGCTCAAAAATCCAGATCCCATTCTCTATTGGGCCAAGCAACAAAGGGCTTTTGCTTGTAGCCCATACTTCTATATCCCTAAAAACTTATTTCTGTTTTCTTCACTTTCAACATTTGCGTCTTGCTGCAAATCAAAAGCGGGAAAGGATCACAGAAAATCAAGGGCACTCTTTCTCTCTCTCTTTGCTCCTTCCCTTTACAACTCTTCATTCCCAGAGTCTCATTTAAGGTACAATTTTCTTTTATATATGCACTCTTCACTCTCACACACAAACACAAACTTTTTTATTTTTTATTTTTTATAGTCCAAAGCCACTTAACCCAATTCTTCATCAAAACCCAACTTGTATCTTTGTCTCTCATATGCAATTTTTATATTTTCTTGATAACCCTTTTATTGAATTGCTTTTTTCCTCACTTGGGTTTGATTTTTTTAAGGTTGTTTGAAAAAAGGTTGTCTTATTTTGTTGACACAGAATAATCTTAAAAGAGTTAGTTGAGAACACCCAAGTTTAGGATATGGTAAGTTTCTCTCTCCTCTATGTTGTGTTTTTTTCAGCTTTAGATTTGTTGGAATTTTATATTGGGGTTGCTTATATATATACATATATATTGATGTGTGATTTTGTTATAGTCAGGAAGCAGGAAAGAAACAGTTTTGGACTTGGCAAAGTTTGTGGACAAAGGTGTCCAAGTCAAGCTCACTGGTGGTAGACAAGGTTATTGTTACATAACTTTCATTTTTTGAGTTAATTGTGTGTATAAAACTGAATAGCATATGCCACTGAGCTCTAGCTGATTACCAAACTCAAACCCACAACACATCACTTGGGCAAGAGAATAAAATTATAATTAAAAAAAAATGTTGCATACCAAATTTAATAACTTAGAGATGTGGTTTAAATAGGTATTCAATGTGAAAGTATTTGAACCCAGTAGGATATCTATCCACATAACTTAGTTTCATTAGGAATATGAAATATGTTTATTGCTTTTGAGAGCTTCAACACTAGCAATTTTAGGCTTCTGAAAGCAGAAACTAGAGTGATTTTAACTATGGGAGTTTTTTCTATGGAATATGGGAAGTTGTAAATCTTGTGTTTGATTATGGCAGTGACTCTTGAAAGCAGAAAGAGCCACCATGTTGACTAAAATTGACCTTATCAATCCTAGTTCTTTAGGGTAGTTTTTTTGGGGTCATTATAATGGATTGGACCCTGTTGGATTCCTTTTACATCTAACATTTCTTTATTAGATTCCTTTTACTGGGGTTTATGATGCTCTGAATATTGACAATTTATATCAAACAGCAACTATGTTGTGTCTATAATTAAATGAAATATTGTCATTACTGATCAAGTATGACTATGTAACTTTTTTTTTTCTTTTTTGGGTTGCAGTGACAGGGACTCTAAAAGGATATGATCAGTTACTAAACCTTGTTTTGGATGAAGCCGTAGAGTTTTTGAGAGGTAGTTACTTCATGGCTTACTGACAATTGCTTATGAGGTTGTGTGTGTATGGTTTTAATGCTTATGTTCAAACTGATCAAATTGTTGTGGTAGTATTTGATCAGTTATTAAACCTTGCTTTGGATGAAGCCATAAATTTTTGAGAGGCCGTAACTTCATGGCTTACTGGCAGTTGTTATGACTCTGTGTGTGTAACTAGTTAGCTCTGTGGTTTTGATGCATCAGTTCAAACTATTGGTTGTGGTTGTATTTTGATCTTTTTGAACATTTATTCATCTATACTTAGTGATAAAGATAATGTTAATATTAACTCTTCCTAATATTATCATTCTTTAGAATGGAAAACTCATCAAAGTTTCCATGCTGATCATTTTTTTGATACGTTTCAAGTGGGGAGGGGGGGAGTCAGAACCATGTCTTCGTTGGAAACATCAGGAGGTCTAGTTAACCTAAGGATCATTGGCTTTGCCATGCTGATCATCATCAGTTTATGTTCCTTTTGTTCAACTAAGCTTATGGAAATCCTTAACTTTATTCCCTGACTCTTTGACTGAGCCCTAATTGTTTGTTAAAATCATTATAAATCAAAGCACAAAAGATAATTATTATTATTATGGTGTTGGATTCTAAATAATCTTGCATCAGATTTGATACCTGAGCTAATCTTCTATATCATCAATGTCATATCAACCATCCATTGTGCACAATATGAGTCCTTTAATTTCAGATACCAGTTGTCTCAACCCAAGAGAGCGAATTACAAAAGAAAAACAAATATAACATCACATTGGATGTTGGAACATCATGTTTCACTTCACAGGGCCCTAAGTGGGACTTGCATGAGACATGATGGCTTTTTTTTTTCCTCCTGTTCCTTCCCATGCTAGATGGAGCACTATCCAAAATGTAGGTGGCTTCTCTCTAGCACAAGAGAGAACTGAATTCCATGGTAGGGTGTCACATTTTAATGTAACTGTAAGACTTATGCTTCATGTAATGAGTGCACAAGATGATCTCAAATTAAGATATGTTGTTACAATCTGCATCCAATTGTCAAGAGAATACAGGAAGGAACAAAAGCTGTGATGAATTCACAGATGGAAACTTTCAAATTCCTTTTCTTCCCATATGATTTAATAGCAACAGAATGACATTAGATTAATTTAGCTTTAGGTATGTATGCTCTCTCTATTGCTGTTTGTGCTTCTGGTTCTTAATTCTTTGCAATCCAGATCCTTTTATTTATTTTTTATATATAAATATGGTAATACATTTTGGTCAAGTTACATGAGCCATTTGTTATGTTAATTTGGTCACTTTAAACATGATCCTTGTTGAGTTCCATGGCCATTTGTTACGGGGGGCTATTGCCATATGGAGATTATTTAGCTCTTACTTATAAAAGAATATATTCATTGAGTAAATTGTAGAGTCAACTAGAACAGTGATGGGTGATAACAATGTGGAGAGTGATGAAGTTCAGGTACACACCATAAGAGTTGAAGTGAAAGTACCTAAAGAAATGTTCATTGTTTCTAACAAAAGTAAGCATACAAGGAGAACTTTAAGCTTGATTTGCCAATGAACTCTAGTTCAAATGACACCTCTTCCCCATGTAAGAGTAAGGTGGAGGGCAAGGTCATGAGTTCAAGGCCAGCTGAGTTCGTATGCAATTTACTAGTTTTAAAAAGAGAAGTTTATTTTATAAGGATAAACTATGATAGGACTTATAAAAAAATGATAAACTATGATAGGGAACCATCTTGACAGGATTGATAGGGTGTCACCCTTCTTTTACATATTTTGGATAGACAATGGTTGAAATATTTTACATTTGCAAGAGTTACTAGCCAATTGATTTAATTCTTTTATTATATTTGAGTGGTGGATAACATTAAATACATAAACCAAAAAAAGTAAGTCTTTAAACAAAAGGTGAAAAAAGAGACAAGAAGCATTATGTTTACATTTCAATGTAATTTCCTCTTCTAGATAATATTGGAAAAGCTAACCAAAGCATGCAAAAATGGATGATGCACTATCAATCTTGATGCTGCACTGCCCTATCATGGATTGTCCTACTTTATATATATGGCATATTGAAATAAACAGTATTAAAATAAATAAATAAATAAAGGCTACTGTGTGCCTATAACCTATCAAAACACAAGGAACGTGATCTTTGGCCTCTCCTTTAGTGTTCTGTTTAGTTTTTATTTAGAAGGCTAACAGGTAGTGAATGCCAATTAAAAGATATGAACCTCTTTGCTTAATTGTGACATTTTGCAAATCCCATTGATACAAGTGGTGAGACACCATATGGGGTGAACCACCATGTTGAGACTTCATGTTCTATCCTATCATTTTTGGGTATTTGGGCAGCTTGACTATTGCAAATGTCAAGGCCTTGTAGTTCAGATGGGCTTTTACCATTAAAAAAGGGAGAGTGAGTTTTGGCCTTGCCTTCAGTAGCTCAATTTGATTCCAAATGATTATATGTGATTAAAGGTGTAATATGCTAAGTTACATGCTTTCAAATTGTTATAGTCTAAAATGTAAAAAGTAAAGTTCCATTTAAATAGTTTGATGGCTATCTTTATTAGAAGATGTAGAGTCACATGTATCTGACACTTCACTGATTCAGAAGTTTCACAAATTTGATGGCTAGATAACAGGGACCTAGAAGGCCTAGGTGCCAGTTGTTTGCAGCTGTATGAAGAAATTTCCATAATGCAGAAGATTATAGCAGTTATCAGTACTTAGTTCATATGCATGTAGGCACCCACTTTTAGCAAGTATCTTCCTGAAGGTTTGTACTAACCTGCAGCTGTTGAACAATATAGCAATCTGTTCTAATTTGAACAGTTTTAGACAGTAATCAATGTCAAGTAGTCAATAAGAGAGCCAAAAAGCCAAAAAGCAACCCACATTGGACGTGTATTTTCTTGAATTCATTTCTGGACTTCTTTTGTATCATGTAGTGTTGTTTTTTTTTTTATTGTAAATGTCATGCACCTTTATATATTTGCCTTATCTTTGCCAAGAAGCCTTGTAGTGATATACTGTAATTTATACAACTTTTTGAAGTTTCTAGACAAATTAACTTGGAATATCTTGCCCTTGTTCTGTAGATCCTGATGATCCACTGAAGACTACTGATCAAACCAGGCGCCTGGGCCTAATAGTATGTTCTCTTCCAGTATATGCATTTGTTCATGAATATAAGCATCTACCATGTCAGTGTGTAACCCAAAGCATGGATTTTAAATATTGCTGTTACAAGACACATTGCCACGCCCTCTGACCTATTTGTGATGAAAATCATCATCTTTTGAATTTACTAGACCATTTAATATGAAAAAAAAAAAAAAAAAACTTGCCCTTTTATTTATTCTCAGAAGTTTGAATTTGTTAAATGACAGTGAGATTTTGAACTGCCCAATACCATTAGATCAACCTCATAACTATCATATCAATTTTTTTACTGTAAGGTAGTTGCATGAAAGATATTTTTGTCATAGAGACTTGAATTATAGGATCCAAACATGATGCTCAGTAAATATTTTTCTGATACTGCTTGAAGCCACCTTTCTTGTGAAAGCCTACCGACTGCAAGTAACTTAAGTTTTTGGCACAATTCTCTATAATGTAATAATAAGCTGCCATTGGCATTACTTGGTACAAGACAAGACATCTTTGAATTGCCAGGAATCTCTTTAAAGTGGTATGATTCAATAGGACGTGTTTTAATAATGTACATCAATACTTTTCAAGATTCTTCTGTGTTCTTGTGAATTATTTGATGAGTGCCCCATCGTTTTCAATGTAACTGGCTTCCCAACTTGCTTGCTTTTTATTCTGAAGTTAGTACCAAAAAGAAAATGCCGGTAACAGTAACATGGATTCTGAGTCATTAAGAAAGAGAAAAATTCACTGTAGCACTTTACTATTCAATGTTGCACATTAAGAAAGAGAAAAGGTCAATCTAGCAGCTTTTTATTCAATACTGCATTATATGAGGAAAAATAAAAGGCTGGATCAGTGATTGGTCACTCAAATTTAAGAAAAAAATAGCAGCTATTACAATGTTGGAGCATTGAATTTAAATATTGGGTGGAGAAAGGAAATAATTTCAGTCATTATTTTCCTGAATATATGTGAGGAAGAAAGACACTAGCAAAAACTTTAAACAATCTTCAATGATTTTTGTTCTTTCAATTTTGTTTTCTTGTTGGAGGTAAACAATCTTTGATGGTGAGTTATCATGCTGCAGGTTTGCAGGGGAACCGCTGTAATGCTTGTGTCCCCGACAGACGGCACAGATGAGATTGCCAACCCTTTTATCCAGCCAGAAGGGGCCTAGGCATATATCTTTTTGTAATTTAATCAGTGATCTAAATCTGTATGCTTTAACCAGTTTAATTCTAAGAAACCTTAATGGGGAGAAGTTAGTGATGAGCCTCATTTTAAAGGCTTACTTTGCAGACTTGAATGTTGTCACATCTGAACTAAAGTAGTAAGATCGTTATCTTTCTTTGTTTTCTTTTGAACTGCATTGATGAATATGCTATAGAGGTGGTTTGAAGGCCCACTGGAAATTGACAAACTCGTTGTGGTTTTGCCCCATGTTAATGCACTAGTCTGCAGACTGTAGTTGTCCACATGGAAAGAAAATGACAGGAAAGAAAGTAGAGTTACCTCTTTTTCCCCACTACACCCAAATGTCTCATAGTTGGAAGAAATATTCCAAACCTTGTGTACCATACATTTCTTTCACATAAATGTTGGACTCATGCATAGGAATCAACATGTGAGGTCCATTTTTATGTGACAGTAGTAAGGAGTAATGTACAAGGTGTACTAAATAATTTTACCTCAAAAGTTATTTCCTTGCTACCACATTTAAACTATTGTTTAGATATAAAATTTCACTATGGCTTTATCTTTCTGATAAAAGGAAAGATACATATTTCCTCGAAGCATGTGACTTTGAATTTAGGTTTTTGGTATGGATAATGTATTTCATGCATTGGATATATACATTGTTAGTCCTACAACTATCTCAAACTTGACAAAGCCACCAAAGATGCAACATGAAAGTGAGTAAATCGGTTAGAAAAGGAGTATTTTAACTTACAAAGCTGTGCATTTATCTTTTCAAGTTGGATGTTCTGTAAGAAATAATTCACAGTTGGTCAGACTGTGGAAGATCTTATCAATGAAGTAGTTTGTTGTTTAGATAGCAAGTTAAGCCGTCTAGTATACCCAAAAAAAAAATGTTAAGCCGTCTACATGTGACTTTTCTTAGTCGGGAAATATATTTGTTTATTTATTTATTGTTCCTTTGCCCAATGATTTCATAAAAGACTGCTTTTGATGGTGGGGAAGCCGATGAGGTAATGAGACACTTTCGGTTTTCTGACAGCTATTTGTTGAATAGAAAATTGTTTGTATTGCTGTTTTGATGCCCACTCTCTCATTGGATATGTTGTTACATAAAATATTATAAAGAATTTTCCTTAAATAAAACGAAGTTCTTTTTCAAATAATGTATTATTGAAATTTCTTGGACTTCTTCAACTATACTGTTCCTTTATTCATTAAGACTACTGTCTAGTGTCTACTGATTCTTGGACATATATGTATGGCTGTCCTAGTTGTTTTTGAGTTAACTATGATGAACTTGGAATTATGCTTAATGGGTCATGTGAATTTTTCTCCTATTTCAAATTATTTGACAGAAAATTAAAGATATGTCTCTGCATAATTCAGCAATTTTTTTTTTATGCATTTTCTGATTTTTTTTGGTATGGGATTGTAATTGAATACTGAGAAATGTTTATGTGATTGATTCTGGTTTGATGGTTAACTTTGCAAGACAAACTCGGCACTAGCCAAAATCAAGCACCACCCATCTAATTATTTAGAATAATGTTTTCCCAATACTTCATATAAAATATTCATAATGGAGTTAGAGAATGGAGTCAAGGTGGCTTTTTTATTCAAACAAATAATCCAAAAGACAAAACAGATGGGGACATTTCTATGGGGAAAGGAAAATTGTGAAACATGTGGGATGCTTAGTTGTCTCTCTCTCTCTCTCTCTCTCTCTCTATCTTAAGGAAAGCAATTTTTTAGAATAAAGGGAAAAGAAAATCTGTCCAGACAGTAAATAGGAAAAAGAAAAACCTATATTTTGATTGAAAATATCATCCATCTACTGTATGTAGTAAGTGTCTCACAACATACAAATCTTATGCTCACAATATATAGATCTCACATGTCAATCACAGACTTGCATTATATATGAAATTCACAGTAAATACGATTTTGATTCAGTAATTGAATATACTCTATAATAGGGATGCATGAGATAATTTCTTCTTTTTTTCTTTTTTCTTTTTTTGTGGAAAAATGAGAGTATTCAAAGTTTTTCAAGCATCTAACTATTCCTTCCTAGATTAATACGAGAAAGTACCCCTTAAAGTGGCCTTAAGATGCTATTTAGAAGTTTAAAAACTAGGACCTCGTAGATATCACAACGTATTAAGAATCACTACACCAGCCTCGCCAGTTGCTATTGACAAATTATGGTCTTGGATTTTAGCATATCTATTGCAAAGATAATTATATCTATCTCTGAAAAGTTACTAGACAACTGGTAGGCAACTTGGCTATTTTGTGGACAAATTGCAATTGACCCTTTCTTGTAAGGGTCGATTCATGATCCAATTGAGCACTACGAGTTATGGCCTTCACCAGACAAAAGTAACAGCAAAACTGCTAGGAGTAGTTTCTTTTAATTTTCATTAACTAAAAGTGGTTAATCAGAAACATGTATGTGTGTGTGTGTATATATATATATATATGACAGCTGTCACCTCTAGAAGCTTTTCCATTCTTCTTTTCTAATTAAGAAAATCTCTCTCTCCCTCTATATATACTAGCTGTTATCTCTAGAAACTTCTCCATTCTTCTTTTCCAATTAAGAAACTCTTATTCTACTGAGCATCAGTTGTAGTATCAACTATCAACTGTCACCTCTAGAAATTTCTCCATTCTTCTTAATAGAGAAGAAATATGGAAAAGTTTTTAGAGGTAATAGCTGCCATTACAGCTGATGCTTAACAGAATGAGAACTGACTATCCCTCTTCTGAGAGTGAGAGAGAATTTCTTAATTGGAAAAGAAGAATGGTGAAACTTCTAAAGGTAACAGCTAGTACCACAACTGGTGCTTAGCAGAATGAGAACCAATTGTCCCTCTCATATCCCTATAAATATCCTCCCCCCCCCCCCCCCCCCCCCCTTCCTCTTGGAAATACGCACTAACAAAAATTCATATATAACAACAAAATCCATGTATCAATGACAAAAATCTATACAATGACTTCAACCCCATCTATTTCTTATTAAAGAGAATGTGTCAAATTCATAAGATGTTTTCGTCTTTGACCAAACTTGTTAGCAAATGATAATCAGTTTCAAATTTTCAGTACCTTTAAGTCATTTCATTGATCAAACAACCTAACAAAACGTTTTTATTTTTTCATTTTTTTATTATAGGTGGAGAGATTAGGGAGTTGAATCGAGACGCAAGAGGTGATTTTTTGGATGGTTTTAAGGCTTTTATATTTAGGTTAAGTCTTGGAATAAAAAATTTCTCGAAGTGACCATTCCAATTTCCATGTCATTGGGCCAATGCAGCTTTTTTTCATATTGATTTGGACGGCTAATACCACCAGTAGCTGACTTGATTATGATGCCAATAAACCAATGGGTCCCTTTGCCACCAGGTTTTCTTTAGGGCTGTGGCCTGTGGGGCAAAGCTACTTTGGATCCATTTTTTCATGACTAAGTTTGGCTGGAAGCTTGGAAGAAAGATTCCAACAAATAACTTTCATTTTATAAAAAAAAACGTGGTTTTCATTGGAATTGAGATTAATTGTGAAAATGATATGATTTTCTTTTCTCTATTAAAATTTCACACATATTGGATACCTCATAAGCTATGAACCTTATAAGCATAATACAAATTGTTAGGACTTAGGAGTTAGGAGTATTCATTTTCAAATGAGTTTGACATTTGATTAAGAGTTTTGTGGTTTATTAACATACTAATATTATCCGATTCTTTTCATGAGAAGAATACGAGTTAAAATTTCTCTTTTGCGTTTGTTGTGATAATGACTAGAACTGAATATGATTTCATTTTCTCTATTAAAATTTCACACATATTGGATACTCATAAGCTACAAACCTTACAAGCATGATACAAATTGTTAGGACTTAGGAGTTAGGAGTCTTCATTTTCTTCTATTTCTTTTCATTGGTGTATGTACAATTTTTATTTTTTTTTAGAAATTAATTAGGTGTAATATGTTTTGTAGTTTATTGGCATATTAACATTATCTGATTCTTCTCAATACGAGTTAAAATTTCCCTTTCGCGTTTGTTGTAAGTAATTACAATAATAAATTACTAATAAATAAATAAATAAAAGAGTTTGACCTTACCATTATACATTTTATACACTTATTTCCTTGAACCATTAAGTAAGTTTTGTACCTGTTCAAACTTCAAACTATAAAATTGTGATAGGGAGTTTATCCTTTCCATCCACTTGTGTTTTGATTCTTTGACATTGAAATATTTGTTGACTCTTGTGAATTACCTTTTGTTAATTGTCATGTTGTTCCTCTTCCTTCAAATTAATGCATTAAACAAAGTTCATTTTATTTTTTTGCTAATGCTAGTAAGACACAAATTTTCACAATATTTTTTTATTACTTATTATGGTGTTCTCATGTACAATATTGACTATTGATATCTCTTTTTTTATTACGCACCGATTACAATATGCGACTTCAATAAAAATAAAAAATAAAAATTGCTTTATCATTAAACTTATCGATTACCTTTTTGGCTGACCATAATAATTTATGAGTGAGCCAACTTGTTCGTTAGCAATATATGCGTGCCTATGTTCCAATTGTGAACAACTTGGGCTACTTGAAGATTTTCAACATATTGACTTTTAAAAAAGGTATAAATGGCTGAAGCTTCTGGGAATTTTTTTTTTTTCCTGATTTTTCAACTGCATAATGAGAAAGATTAAATCTGGTAGGCTTAACTTGCTCTACAAGTTGGAGAAGTAGTCATCAATAATTATGTTTGTCAAACAACTTGCATTAAAAGTTAAAACTATAATGGGAATTTTTTGGTTCAATTTTTAGTGAATTACCAAAAAGAAGAGGAAAATGTTGGGTTTGAGGTCGATAAAAATCTTATTTTGTACAAATAAGGCTATAATTGAATTAAGTTGTTATGAACAACATGAGTTTGGTTTAAGAAAAGAGTTACTTATATTCATTTGTTTAGTGAACAAGATCGAATATTATATTTTTATTTGTATGCTCGTGTAAAAATATACTTATATAAACTTAAGATTGAATTGTGTAAATTTGTAAATAAGTTCATATGATATAAAAATTTTAATTTATAATTTATTTATATTATAATTAGTCTATTTGTAGTAAAAACTCAATGATTTGTGAATGGGTAATGTAGGGATTGGTTTTGACTCGAACCCCAAAATAGGAATGGATTCAGGCCCAACAAGTCCGAACAATAAATTGATAGAGAGTGGGAGAAAAAGCTAGTCTTAACCTAGAGAAAAGATTTCGGTTGTTAGTGTTTAAGGAAAAGAGCTACACATGCAATAATGCAGAAAAACATCCTCGGTCATGCCCTAGTAGTGTGATCAATAGTTTAGAGTTCTTTCTTTTTACTGTTGTATTTCTTCGACCTTTCTTTCTTTTTTTTCTTTCTTTTTTTTCTCCTTCTTTTTCTTTGAATTCCTTTTCGTGCTATATACCATGGTTTTTGCACCATTTTCACCATCCACGTGTGAGTCAGGTGTTGGAAGTTTCCCTGTCCCATCTCGCACCTCCTTGAACCTTCTGCTATTAGCTGTAAGGCTGCTTGTTTACTGTTCAGGCATCACCTCCACATTAATGCGGCCAGAGAGTTGGTTGGGAAGCATTTAATGTGGAGGTAACAGCTCCTAGAGATATTTGTTATCTTTCATCCTTACCCCTTATTCAGTATTCGCCCATCCCTCTGTTGTGGAATACCCTTTATATATTATATTAAAGGGAGGAGAATGTTTCTAGCCACCTCGGACAGAAGTTCCGAGATGAACATCCTCCTCGGATATAGTTAGGTCCACCACAAATATACTTGGCCTCTTCCCATAATACCATTTCATCTCTTCTTATCTGATAGTCCTCGGATACGCTCTCGTCCTCGGATTGGGTTATTGGGTCATAGGCCCAGCCCCCTCAACCTGAATAGTAACTCTGGGGTCAATTGGCCCCCACAGGTAAAAAATTTAATTCATGGTTTTACTATATAAACGAGAAAAGAATAAATTAATCAAATGATTCATAAACAAGCTTGAACTTGTTTGACAAAAACATGAACCAAAATTAAACATGTAATATTATTTGGTGATGAGTTTAAGCTTGACTCGTGTTTGAAATAAAATTAATTGAAAAATCCTAAATTGTTAATACTCAACTTGGTTCAGTTTAAATAAGGAAGAAAAGGCTTTATGCTCTACTCCTTTTTTTCCATTCCAATTAAATCAGATTATCAGATCAATTTTTGTCCTTGGGGACCTTGCTGTAACAAGTTTATCAGATAAGTTATCACCAAGAAAGTTCCTATACAAACCAGTCGGCTACTTGGAATTTTCATGGACAGATATAAGTTGATCCCATTCTTGTCATGGACCATACATGAACCAAAAGTCCAAACCAAGCATATGATCATCACTAGAACTAACAAACAAACAGTAAAACAACTATTAGTACGAAAATGACTCTTTTTTTTTCTTTTCATACTTCATCCTTTTATTTATTTTCAAAATGGTAAATTTGTTTCAAAGTTAATACAACTATTCCATTTTCTAACTTTTTATATTTTTTATTTATTTTACAAATGAGAATATCCAGACATTTTCCAGTATCTAATTATTCTCTTGAGCATATGCAATCCTTCCGTCCCACACATATCAGGTTATTACAGGAAAAAATCCCTTGATGGTGGCCCTAAAATACTGATAAGAGGTTTCAAATCTATCTCATAGATATCATAAAGTCTTAAAAACCACTTTTTTTTTTTTTTACTTCATCCTTTTTTTAATTTCTCAAAATGGTAAATTTGGTTTCTAAAGACCTAACCTAAAAATTTAAGCAAGATAAACTTACAATGATATTTAAATCCAAATAAACTGAAATTTCTTAATAACTCTTCTCTCGCCCAAGTCTACCAAAAATCAGAATCAAAGATAAATAGCCCAATGATTTGACCAAGACCAAAAATAAAGATAAATAAACCAAGCTCTAATCACATATTAAATTGCCACTTGCTCCAAACATTAAGGTGATAAGAAATATTAATGTAATTACTCATTAATTATCTATCAAACTAGTCATCTTGACAATAATATCATATTGGATGGCTGATATCACTGGTGACAACTTGAGGATATATAACACCAATATTGAATCTCTTTGCAAATAGGTTGGCCTGTATATACCTATTTGTGGGTTTGTTTAAACATGCTTAAACATTTGTTTTTTGACTTCTTTCTCCATGAAAGATCCACTCACCCGATACCAACCACATTAAGCCAATTATACCACAATTGTAAAGAATCCTTTTGTAGCCACAATTTGGAACTATATATAGCTCCAAATAGATTCTAGCTTTTGTTTTTTTTTTTTTTTAAACATATACATTCATCTATATACACTCTGCATTAATCACTTTTTAATGGAGCAAAACTTATATAGAACTAATTTTTTGCTTACAATTATTCGATTAGAGTTCTGTAGAGAGAATGAGAGGAATTTGAACCCTGTTTGTTCTCATGTAAAGAATTAGATAATATTCACGTGTACGTTTGATTTGTACTGGTTTATGACTTCCAATATTAATTAAATTGTCAATTTAAATTTGTATTCTACCAAATAATATAGTCATCTTTTAAAAAATTCAAAAAATTTATACTTATCTTACTTGCCACCTACCCAAATTTTCTCAAAATTCTAAATGTATATATAGCAAGGGCCAAAGGCTACATCTAGCTAGGTGGGACAGCAACAACCCATCATTTTATAGTTTGTGGGTGAAACTTTTATAGAAATTAATAATTTAATTTAAAACCTCTGCCCAAAAAAGTATAGTTCTCTGTAGAGCAAATGATTAGACAACATATATAATAATAATACTGAGCAAAATAATAATTTCTGACAAACAGCAACTGAGAAATATATTTTTTATATATAGTATTAATTCAATGTGTTCCCATTTTTTATACGGGTGGGTAGATTCTCATTATTCTTCAAGCATGCTTCACTTTTTTATAAGAAAATTAATAAGTACCATTATTAGCTGGTCCCCAAAAAATATTTTTTTGTCATTATCAATAGTTGCATGGCAATCACAATGTCTCTTTGTATGCAAGACCATGTCTTATATGACACCAACATTAAAAATTGCAAAAGCCAAATTTATTTACAAATGTTGCAAAGAAGAATAACTAACAGTCTAAGCTCAAGGATTGGTTTAAACAGTCTAATGTTGTGCAAAAGTGATATGTTTTTGTTTTTTTCTAATTAATAAATTGAGAAGATAGTGTAAATTTTATAGGTGAAAATCTCGAACCCACCTCAGAAGGCATTTATTCCTTAAGATAGTATAATTGGTCTAAAAGGCTCTTAATTATAAAAATTAAAGATGATAATATAATAAATAACAGTTTATGAATCTTAATCTTTATTTATGGGTCCAAAATTTAAAATTTTAGGGTTTAAAATCAAACTAATCTTAAACTTTAAGGGTGTAAATTGATTAATTGACCATTATAAATAGGTTAATGGGTGCCATTAGAGCAATTATTAATAAATAATTTCAGAAAAACTTTGACACCATTTTAATAAAAAATATAGATAAAAAACCGTCAAAATAATTAATTTTTTCATTAAAAATTTCAAAAACATTTTCTAAATTAATGCCCTTAAAAAATTCTTTTAACTTTTTCGTTATAAATACGCTTAGATGGAATTATTTCATATTTGGGTCAATTCCTTGATAAAAGGGCACTAGCAACACCAAATTAGGTACAAAGATAAGCCACACTATCATTTCATTTTGGAAGAAGTTTCTAGGCGTATTAGGTTGCTAAAGCTACTTTCTTGTAGGATCCTAGCTGGCTTGTATATTGTTGAGTGCAAATAGAGTTTCAAGTAATATATATATATTATCATTTTCCACAAAAAAGCTATAGATTCTTTCCTAATCCAACCATTTATATGGTTGGATTTCATTAGGTAAAGTTAACTTTCCTATATAATACTTGTTAAAAGAGGAAGGGGAAAAAAAAGGAACTTCTATACCAATCGTGTCTTAACTTATTTTTTTTAGAGAGTTTTAATTTTGGGCATTTGTTTTTTATGATAATTCTTTATTATTAGATTAAGACACCAATCAATTTTTGATGTAAGCAAAAATTGAACCCAAAATCTTTTATATAACCATTAAAAACTTTACTATTTAAATTAACTAAAACTCACAATCGTGTCTAGAAACACACAAATTCGTGATATCTAAAAATTCAATTAAAAAAAAAGTAGAAATACCTAAGCTAAGATACATCTATGCATAGTCAAAAATTTCATTGGAGATAAATAATAGTTGCAGAGTATCGAAATTGATGCTAGGTAGCACTCATCCAAAGAAAATGAATTATTGATCAACTCGAAAGTAACTAGCAACCTTTTGGAATTTTGATGGTGAAGAATCCACCACCTAGACAAAGTGCTTTCATGGTCCTCTCATAAAAAGATTTCCCATATCCACTAGAAAACAACATTTTCATTTTCAAACACCATGGAGTACACAACTTGAATTTGACCCCAATTAGTGTCTTAATTCATATATTTAAACAGTCCCTATGCACAAATATTTAGACGTTTAAAAAGAAAAAGTTTCAAGCTGCGAAATTAACTACACATTGTAACTGTTTCCAAAAAAAAAAAAGTCAAAAAGATTAAAATTTTAAATGGAAATCAAAATAAGGAAACTTAATGTTTTCTAAATTTTGATGACATGATAAGACCTAAACCATTCATTTAACTATATGAATAATTAAAATTTTAAGAATTTTATGGTAGAGTTACTCTAAAAACTTTAAAGAATCTTAATCTTTAAGGAAGATATTAGATAAGATACTCCCTCACGTTTGTTCTTCTTCACTTTATCATGTACGTACCATCTTAAATATATTAATTGACCATCGATTATTGATGCATGAATCTCACCAAAAGATACAAAACCCATCTCCAACAAAAATTTGAAAGAACCAAATCTCCTTATTTAAAAACAGAGTTTAGTGTACACGTTGCATGCATAGAGTGGCTCAAAGAGTCACAATAGGGAAGTGGTCCATAAAGTATATAGATATCCCAGTTATTGTGACGCCCTCGTATGTTACAAATGAACTAATAGACTAATGTTACATCTAATAATAATTTCACAATAAATCGTAAGTGACAAACTATTATTAGTTCTAATCTAAACTTATCATTTGCATTATTTTTTTACATACTAATAATAGTTTGTCACCTAAAATTTGTTTTGAAAATATTATAGATGTAGCATTTCCGCTAATAATCACCCCACCAACAATCTCAAGTTGTGTTTAGGACCCACTGCCCATTGGCCTGCTTCCCTCTAGGTCTAGAACTCGCATTCTTGTGCCTAATAACAAATAAAATAAGAGCAAGCAAGTTGAATTTAGGAGTTAGGACCCATTTCCCATTGGCCAACTTCCGTCTAGAACTTGCAATCTTGTATAATAATAGTAATAATCCTAAATGAATAAAAAATTTAGATCACAGCTAACAGATACTTTCAAATTAAACCTTATAAATTTGTTAGTCTCATGTAGAACTTGTTGACTTTGACCATCAAATAGGCTTTTGTGAACCGGTGCCGAAGTACAAGTTCAATAAAATAACAAAAACTAAAAAATAAGAGTAATGTTAGAGTCTTAGAGACACACTTATTCTCTTTTTAATTGAGAATGACTTAATTCTTTAAAAAGAAAGTCCTTCAATAAAATTAGCACTGATTAACCGGACCTAATATAATTTTAGCTTTTGAGGCATATTTTTCAATTAAAACAACACAAATAGCATTTCAATTTCATGTCCCTCAAAGGTCAAACATGCTCACAATTCGCAACTTCACCAAATAACAAGAACTCAAAAACAAAAGTAATAGTAGGAAGACACTCATTCCTCCTCTTTTAATTGAGAATGGTTTTTAGTTCCTTAGAAAAAGTCCATCTATCTTTGTAAAAAATCGCAACAAACATCGGTACTCATTAATTGGACCCAATATAGTTTTACCTTTTTTGGGAGCATATTTTTTGACCAACAACACAAATAGCATTTCAATTTAATGTCCCTCAAAGGTCAAACATGCTCGCAATTTGCAACTTCACCAAATAACAAATCCTCAAAAACAAGAGTAATTTTAGAAACACACTCATTCCTTTTTTTAATTGAGAATGACTTATTTCTTTAGAAAAAGTCCTATTGTTGTAAAAAATCGTAACAATCATCGGTACTCGTTACCTGACCCAATATAATTTTTCCTTTTTTGCCAGCATATTTTTCAATCAAAAACATCACAAATAGCATTTCAATTTCACGTCCCTCAAAGGTCAAACATGCTTTCAATTCGCAACTTCACCAAACAAGAGTAACGTTAGAGACTTCATTAGTTCCTTAGAAAAAGTCCTATTATTGAAAAAAATCGCAACAGATATCAAGTACTCGTTAATTGGACCCAATATAATTTTAACTTTTCTTGAGGGCATATTTTTCGATCAAAAACACAAATAGAATTTCAATTTCATGTCCCTCAAAGGCCAAACATGCTCGCAATTTGCGGCTTCACAAACCACCCTTTCAAAATTCAAAGGGTTACAAAAGTTTTATCCCCCAACCATAATACATCTATATCTACCATCCATGACAACCTGTTCATCGTCATCAGCGTCATTTTGCACCAACCATCTCTCAATCACAACCGTCCATCAATAACACGTTCCTCGAGATCCCCCATCCCCCAATACCACACGCAAACGTTGCTATCACTCCATCTTTACAGCTTTTTTTTTTTTTAATATTTATATTTACTATATTTGTTCCCCAGTTTCGCTCCACACATGTGTCAATTCCCCATTCGACCAGCTTAGTACCAATCATGTCAACGTATCAAAATTCCACTACGATAACTCGTTTCGTTTTAACCCATAATATCGCGATATAACCAATGACACAAAACAAGTGGGACCAACCGACTTTTTAACCTCCACAACGGAATTTTCCGGTTACAAGCACACGAAATTACCATTATAACCCCATACAAATTTGAAAAAAGAAAAAAAAAAGACAGAGATAAGAGACAATAATTTTGATTTCCAACCCAAAAAAAAGAAGCAAAAATTAAAAAAAAAAAAACAAAAATTAAAAAAAAAAAAGATAATTAAAGATTGATCGAGAAAACGAAAATCAGAGAGAATTTTGATTTTCTTTTACAACAATTTTTCTCTCTTTTTTTTTTTTTTTTTCCTAAGATTTTCTCTCTCTCTCTCTCTCTCTCTCTCTCTAGGATTGGGAGAGAGATCGTAGCGATCGAATCTCGACCTCTATGAAACTTTTTCAACCTTTTTTTTTTTTAATATTTCTACAAAATAATAATAATAATTATTTATTATATAATAATTTCAGACTCTGACAATTTTGGCTGCCTTGACAACCGGATTTTCTCTCGCAATCGCTTCGCGGCCGGCGGCTTTGTAATCGTAACTGCACACGTGGCGATCGGTGTACCGGTGCTCGGCGCAGAAGAGCTCACCGCACCGGCACCGGAATCCGGTCAACCCTACCTTCCTCCTGCAACCGAAGCACCGGTTCACCTCTCTCTTCACCTCCGATCCGAATCCGAAACTGAACCCCTCCGATCTAACCCGATCCGCCGCCGCCGCCGCCGCCGCAACAACGTCCTCGCTCGACACCTCCGTAGTAGTACCAGATCTGAACGAACTCGCACTAGATCTATGATGAACCTTCAACAACTTGTTCGCCGAAGAAGAAGACACCGTTGTTGTACCGGTCATCGTTGATGTGGTTGTCGATGAAGAATTTGTTGTTGTTGATGATGCGTTTGTGTTTGTTGTGGTGGTGGTTGTCGTTGTTGGTGAATTCGAGGTGTTGAAGCAGTTTTGGCACATGTTGTTGGTGGCCGGATTACCGGTGAAACCGCAGTTGTTGATACAGAGAGGGATCTTCTCGTGTACCTTGAACTCGGTCTCTTCTTTTCCGGTTTTCTGAGCCATGGTTGGTTTTGGATCGGTACGATCGGAACGAGCTTTGAGAGTTTCAGAGAGAGAGAGAGCTTTTTTTTTTTTAGAGCGAGAGAGAGAGAGAATGGTTTGGGTTTGGGGGGTTTGAGTTTTGGGGAGAGAGAGAGAAATGAGGGGAGATTTGAAGGGATTGAGAGGTCGGTAATGGCGATGGAATATGGGCCTCATAGAGACGCGTAGACAACTTTTTTTTTTTTTTTTTTGAACTGAGTTTGAATTTACTAAAATGTCCTTTGATTTAGCTAGACGTTTTTTTTTTTTTTTTTTTTTTTTTAAATTTTATCCTGAAGATAGTACTGCTTGTAGATTGGGTTCTGACGTGTTAATTTCTTGTCCTTATTAAGATCAGCTTATACACCCTCTTTACGTGTTGGATGAGGTTTTTTTATTTTTTATTTATTAAATTTTTCTCAAGTTTTTCTCTTGTTAAAGGTAAAATTTAGAGATATTTTTGAACCATATAAAAATTTTATCCGAAAAGAAAATTCTCTTATAAATAATATAGATATCATCTCTTTTGTTCTTTTTTTTTTCTTTTTTAAAAATTAAGGTTAGAAATAACTTATATCCTCTCTCTCTTTGAATGTTGTTTATTTTTCTATTGTTATAAAATTCTATAAATAATTTATAAGAAGGTCAAATGTTGGCCATAAATTGATTTGGAGTTATTTTTTTGAACTCATTACTTAGTAATTTATAAAACTATCTATATGTAGTATTTAAATAACTACACATGGACGATTTTTTTCAATTACTACATAAATAGGTTGAAAGAAAATTACAATATTAAGGAGATTAATAGAGGGCATTCAAATTCTGATCTTTTTAATAAAGAAGAACATATTTTTTTACTTTCTTTCTTTTTTTTTTTCTTTTTTTTTGGCTAATTACTATATGTTACTCATAAGCGTATCAATTAAATTAATCCTAATTGAATATTACTTTCAATGTTTTTAGAGTTGAGTCATGTTAGTGAGATTACAAATGTTAGTATTTAAGTCCAAAATTTTAAATTAATGTGTAATCAGGAATTTTAAAAAAAAAAGTTTCTACATTTATTTGTTTATTTATTATGTGGTTGGGGTATCACCTATCATGTTTATTAGCATGTTTGTAATGTTTATGATTTTTCCTTTAAAGATATGATACCACCCTCAAGTTATTGTCTAGTGTCTCATGAAGCAGTATTTGTTCAAATCAATATCCCAGCTCTCTCTTGTGAAGCTTAATTGCTTACTACTGTTACAATAGAGTGCAAAATCATCCCACAAGCTATACATTTTGTTGATACACACTCAAATTCAGATCCGATAGTGGTCAATTTTCCATTATCACAGCAAAGATTGCGAATGTGACAAATATAAAGTCACTACTATATCAATATGTGATCTTGTTGGCATAACAAAAAATGAAAGAAAAATGTGGATTGTTGTGTGATGTGGAAAATTTACTATTAGAATCTGTTTGGGAACAGCTTACTTAACTGAAATTGAAATTTTGTTGTTAAAATTATATAGAAAGATAGTGGAATGATATAGTGGAATCTATAAATAATACCAAAAAGTACAATGTGACTCATAAATAGTAGCAAAAATAAGTTTAAAACTCTAACAAGCTATGGATATAATCACTTCCCAAACACACTCTTAGATTTTATTTAGACATTAGAATTATTACTTAATGTGGCATGAATTACCAATAAATAAGACAATTGACAAAGTTCAAAAAATTTATCGTTTAATGTGACATTATAGATATGACAAAGTTTTTTCCATATAACCCTAGTACTATTTTTTTTTTATAAATGTATTATATAATTTCCTTCCCATCCTCCATTATAATCAAATGAATTTGCTAACAATTGCCCCTAACTTTTACAAGTTAAATGTATTTAATGTTTTATTTTTTAAAATTAAATTGAGACAAAATTCTTGATAGGATTTTTCTTTCATATTTGGGTCCGAGGTGTTAATTGCCACTGTTGAAACATAGTTTTTCAAGATGAACTGGACCTGCTAGCTTACTTTAATCAGGGTGTCTCCTTCATTTCTATCAAAAAGCTTTGTTAACACCTTAAATTTAAGGTGAACTTAATATTTTTTTTTATCTATTTTAAAATGTAAAGCTAAATTGTACCAAAATAGAAAGAAAAGATTTAATGAACCATTAATAAGTTACAGAGTATTATTTTTTGTTGTCTTTAAAAAAAATATGCAATTGAGAATATTTCTTAATCTATGTTTTTAAGAAATTGGTTAGAGGAGACCTTAATTAATAGAAAATTATTCATTTTTAATCATTTAAACAAAGTGGGATCTTGTACACATTTAGTTCACAAATCATATCTTCATTTAAAAATAAACAACATACTCTTTTTAATTATATAGTGGTTAAAATAAAAATTAAAAAAAGGTAAGCCATCATCAGACTAATTGAAGTTGCTTTTTTTTTCTTTTTCTTTTTCTTTTTTTTTTATAATTTTTTTATTGTCACGTTTTGTTAATAAGATATTAGGCTCACCTTTCGTTTGAAAAAATAAAAAAAGAAAAAGAAAAAGTAAATGTGGCAGTAAATATAGTAATCAACTTTTTTTTTCTTTTCTGGCTGAATAATTAATGTGAACTACGAGTAATCACCTTTTCTATTTCTTTCTTTCTTCTTTTTCTTATTTGGATTCGTACGTACTTGTTGATTAATATTTTTTTTTTCTCGTTAATACATATTATTTATGCATTGCTCAAGTAACAAAATTTATGATAAATTATTAAGTAGGTGAGACTTGAAAAAATTTCTTGGGCAGAAACAACATGAAAGGTGAAAATCTAGTCAGCTTAATACACAAGCGATCTTATCTTATAGTTGGAGTTAGTGCTTGCTGGTGGTCATATGTGTAAGTTCATCATTGCATAGTGCAATGAAATCTTCAGCACGATCCAATTTAGAAACAAGTTGAACATATTTTATTTTTGATAATGAGTTTCAAAATATTTTATGTTTTATGCTATAGAAAATGCATTTGGAATCCTGTTGTCTCCATATTGCTATAAAGTATAAACAAACTCAATCTTTTCCTTTTTTTTTTAATTTCTGTTTTTTGTTTTTGTTTAGGGTTATACTATAAACATCCGAATACTTTAAGCTGTACATAAAGTGATGGGATCTTTCCTTTTATGTCTATCAAGTTTCATCACACCCTAATCTTTTTCTGTTTGGTTAGCAAAGCATCTGAAACTGGATATAATCTGTAATATCAGTATATCACACTATATCTTAATACTTTTCTAGCAATAAGTTAAAAGTGACAAAAAGCTAACACAAACCCCCCGTAAACAAAACAACCTTACATTACTGTGGGTGTGCTGACGTGCATGCATAGCTTTATATTCATGACCATGAGACAATCGAATATCTCATAAATCAATAATGCAGTAAATGTGCCAAAATGGGCATTTGTCCATTTCGTCAAAACTTTTCAATAAAATACTCATGTTTTGAAACTATTTAGTAAAATACCTCTGTTTTAAACTTAATTTTTTAAAAATCGAGTTTTAATGAAAAATTGAGTTATGTGAAATCAAAAAAAAAAAAATGGAACTCGAGTTCCATGTAAAATTTCTCACATTACTCGATTTTTATCAAATCGAGTTTTTTATTGAAACTTGATTTTCTAAAAATTGAGTTTCAAAATAAGGGCATTTTGCTAGATAGTTTCAAAATATGTGTATTTTACTACATCTTTTGGGCGGAAGAGGCAAATGCCCATTTTAATTTGGCCGTTATAAATGAAACTAAGACAGTAAATTTACATGTCTTTTAAATCCACTTAATACACCAATTGAATGTCCCCAATCGAACAAAAGATATACAAATAAAAGTTAACAAAGTTTACAACTATATGCAAGATATGATGGTCCAGGTTAGAGCAAAGAGTCAAGATAAATTGTAATGCTACAGTCAATCAAAATAGGTCTTATATGGCTATTGTGGCTAGAAATTGGAGAGGGATATTGGTTTTTGCTATGACCAAATGGGTGGAAACCATTATCCCACTTCAAGCCGAAGCTGAAACCATCAATTGGGCAACTCAACGAGCCTTGAAGTTTGTGTGGAGGCCATTCATGGAGAATTGCCGTTTTGATTGCTAATACAATTAGGTTGACAAATCTCTCTCAGAATATACAGTTTAACTGGGTTCCAAGAAAAGTAAATAGTGCAGTCCACTACTTAGCAATCTGGTCTTTATCGAACAAGCTGGCTGATTTGTTTGCTTTAGACTCTATACCTCAAGTTATCTCTAATGTAGTTAGAGCTTAACAAGTTAGTTGGAAATTTAATGTAGTTTGTACAGTTTCCGCTATTTTAATAAAATAATCTTGATATTTTTTTTAAAGTTATAAATAATATAAGATTGTATTTTTTTTTAAACTAAAAAATGGCTCATATGACGCAATATCATTTCCCTACCAATTTAAATCTAAATTCTATGATGTAGGACCACTGAAGTTACTTAAAGCTAATCTATGCGAGCACAACATTTTAAATTAAAGTGTTATAACTTAAACCACAACTCTTGAACTCGTAAGGGTGATAATTCAAAAAACTCCAACCATCATGTTGTCATCCTTAAATTGTAAAATAAGATTGTGCTACAAACTCTTCATAGTAAACAATAAACAACAGTATCTTCCATTCCATTGAAAGATATTATTAATATTAAAATTATTTTAAAGCATGTGTTAGTTTATTATTAATGCGGGTGTGGTACGACATGAATGAGCAAAGCAGAAAAAACAAAAATTGGTATAAATTTTGGGTGGCAAGAGAAGAGGGGCAAAATGGGAAATGGGAAGTAGGAAAGAAGGACACATAGTGAAATGGCAATATTGACGGTCTGAGCCTTTTAAGCCGCCCTATCTGACCAGACCAGACCGTATCATCGGCCACCCTATCGTTTTCTTTACCAGTCGCTTTCTTACTCGCCGTGACGTACACGTGTAATTTACACGTGGTTATGCTTCCTCTTCAACCTGTCTTTTCAATGTCCTGCGCGTGATTTATCGTATCCTTTGAACTGACCATAGTAAACGACTTACGACTTTAACACATGCTATGTTGCTCTATGTTGAAAGCTCACAAGTACTGTAGAAAAATGTTGCTTTACGTCGATGATTTTGAGTGTATTTAAGAATTATTTTTAATAAGAAATTTTATTTGCAACAAGTTTTAATGTAAAGAATTTGAGGGGTGTTTGGTAATATTATTTTAGTAATATTTTTGTATTTTTTAAAAATACATATAGATGAAAAAGTATATGAAAATATGTGTAATATTGTTTAAAAACTAAAAATATGTATTTAAATATATGTACCAAACAGACCAAGATTTTTTGAAACTTTTGTTCCATAAACTTAAAAAAAATCTTAACTGAACTTTTTCTCAATGGAACTCGAGCTTAGGCTCGAGTTCCTCCTTAAAACTTAATTCTCAAAAACTCGAGCTCCAAATTATTTAATGAAATTATCTGTGAAAAACAAATAAATAGCAAAAAATAAATAAATAAAAGGTACGGATTTGAAGTTTTAATGTCATCAACCTTAGGAGTTGTCAATATTTTTAATTTTGTTTTGATTGGTTGGATTTTACTTAGTGGAAAGAAAGATTGTTAAATGAAAGAACAATCTTGCGTTTTCATAGATAAATGAACAAATGTGAAAGCAATGCAAATAAGTTTAATTGATAAAATGCAAGATTGTTCCCATTTAATTGATTTTTTTTTTCCCGAACGTGAGTTTCTAGAACTCTTTATCGTGTGTTTGAATAGAGTAATTGACTAATTACTGAACTGAGTTTAACCTCAAGGGTTGTTCTCATCCCTTTATTTAAGATTTAAGTCATTTTAAGGTTTCTAGATGCTTTGGTTTCTTGAGCATGGTATTTGCCATAAATGTGACAATGTATCTTGCCATAAAATGGTAAAATGCAAACCAATGTTATGCACACTAATGTTATGCATAAAACATGTAATCATTTGTAATTCATATATTGAAGTATTGATAGCTCAATAGACTTTATTATTAGATCTTACAAATTAATATATCAATATCAAATTGTAATTTACAAGTGATTTTTATTATAGTCTCTCAAATTTAAAAATTGGATTTTAATAATCTGACCTGTTAATGAAATGATTGATAAATACCACATAAACTAAATATGAGGTAATTTAATATGCTAAAACCATGTCCCTTTTTATTACATCATAACAATATCTAAGGACTAAAACTATATATTTAAAAGGTCAAAAGCATACATTAATATCAATTACCGAAGTTTATCAATGGGGTGGTATGAGTTTGAATTCCTCGTCATAAGCGTTTGAGTTTGAGTCTCACCAATAGGTGGAATGGGTAAGCCTAAGTTCAAGATTTAAAACATCCTTATGTCCGGTGACTCTAATCCACGTGTGAAAACACCCACATAAAAAATGTGTCTGGCGACTCTGACCCACGTGTGGAAACACCCACATAAGAGACGACACTCTCTCTCCTTCAACGTTTTTTATTTACCAAAAAATAGAAAACTTTAATCACATGGTAGTAATAGAATTGGTTCTTACCAAAAAAAAAAAAAAATTGTTATTGTAAATTATAATATTAAAAAAGTGGTTCATTGATATTGGGCCGATTGGCCCCAATTTGTTTCACTTGGAACTATCTACGCGGCTAAACAAGAGACTGGATAGAGATAATGGATTGGACGGTCGGTGCAGGGTCCACCGCTTGACTAGGTCCATACTCTGGGATTAGGATGTGATGTGATGTTACTAAAAGTCAAAACAAGGTGGTGGGAATTAGATTAGATCAACGGTTCTGATTCTCCTAAATGCTGCCGTGGCTGTACGTGGCGGATGAACATTGTGGGTGGGCCCACACAAGAGTAAGCCACTATGTGCGGTTCACTTTCATCAGCCTAGCCTAGGATGAGTTGTGCAAGTGGGTCCTTTCCATAAAAAATATATATTAGTGGGTCCCACATCCCAAGTTGGAAAGTCCGTGTAAGTCACCACCCTTCTTTCTTATCTAGAACAATTCAACCACCTCAGCCTACTTCCATGCCAATTTTATAGCTTTTTTTTTTTTTTTTGGTTAATAATTTACAAAAGAAGAAATATTAAGGTTAAGATATTATTAAGCCTCTTTTGAAAAATAAAAAAAGAAGATATTATTAAGCCATCTAAACTTGGGATTGCATTTAAGTTTATCCTTTGATAAGGCAATGCATCGTTAGATTCACGATGTTATTATGTCTCATTCTACCGAAAACAACGAGATAATGCCCCACCCGATTTACTTGAACAGTCTAAAAACTTAGTTTCATCCCATTTGAAGAATGAGTCTTTTACTGTAACTTGACTTTATAATATTTTAATGCGTTCCTTCTATCAATGTATATTAAAATTAAAATTTTAGAGTTAATTTATTAAAATCTTAGCAATATTTAGACTAAATATTTGGTGAGCTTTTTCCTCACTTGCACTCCTTTAAAATTGGGAAATATACATAACAAAAACCATATTTAAGAAGGAAAAAAATACAATTTAGTCTTCACAAGAAATCATTTATAAGAGCGATAAATCAGTTACATCAAAACTTCAAAAAGAAAAACTTTGTTAAAGTATCCTGTATGCTACATGATGGTTTGCAAGCATGCTATCTAGGTTAATGAGAATGTTAGGAATTTTTTTTTTTTTTTCCAACTTCAATTGAATATATATATATATATATCATATATGGGCTAATGCCTACACTATCTTCATTCTCCTAGTTACAACTTTCAACCCTCTCCTCCATTATCCTCATTTTTCCTAACTTATGGCAACTACCCTAAGGTTGTCCCTCACCTTACTTATATTCCTACATTCCTTGAACCCATGCAGAAGCTCTAATGACAAAACCATAAAGTTGAATGTTGATTTTCCTTCATTCAAAAATTCATTGAAGTTAGCCATAAATATTGTTCAAAAAGAAACCTTTACCATGTCCAATTTAAAAAATCTTGTCAAAGATTTTCAAAATTCCAACACTCTTTCTGATTGTTGGAATCAACTCAGGAAGTTATGGATTGGTCTCTGACCAAATTTGATGATCCACTTGGTAAGTATAAATGTATATTAGTTACTCTTTATTATATTTTGGTGTTTATGTTGTTAAATTATAAGCCTTAAACATGCTTGGATTGTTTCTATTTAGTAACAAGTGTGTTCTGATAATATAATATTAAGGTTTTATGACTAGTAGCCTGAATATTAAAATAAAGCTATGGCAACAAAATAAATCGTTGCGATAACTTATTGCAACACAATTTTTGTTGCAATAGGTATGACCACACCTAGTTCTTTGCAACTAAATAAATTGATTGCAATAACTTATTGCAACATAGTTTTTGTTGCAATAGGTATGGCCACACCTAAATCATCAAGAACTATTGCAACAAAAATTTTGCAACAAAAATATATAGATGCAATATATATTTTCAAATACCTTCACGCTTATTCGTGCATTTGTTGGGCAAATCAATAGGATTGCTAGCATAAGAGAGAACGACAAGAAATCTTAAAAGAGAGGGGGCCATTGTAACAAACAAAGCACTAGTAAAATACTAATTATCAACAATTTGGGACGAGTTTCATGAGATCAAGAAAACTCCAAATATATATATTCAGAGTGTAAAAGTGCATCTTCAAAGGCAATACATAACAATTATACTATCTTGAGCATATAAGAGTTCATAACAACTACTTGGTTTAATTAATTATATGCTAGATTTTTTGATAATATTGGGATAAACTAAAATCTTTAGCTGGCCAAACCTTCGTTGTATGGGTCGCCAGGGGAGAGCAACCAAGAGTCTCTATGGAGAAATTGAGCTAGAGATTGTGTATTGCTTGGTTTGAGACTTGAACATCTTTTCACTTCACCCACTTCTTTGTGCTTGCACCTAGCCCATAGTTTTTGTAGTCTTTCATAAAACAATGTTGATTCAAAGCTCTCATTCCATTGTAGCCACCCTTCTGGTATTATGATGTTCCTGATGTATGACTATATAAACAATGTTCTAGAAAAAGGCCTCCATGGTCTGCCAAGGTATGTCGGGATTGGATTGGCTGAGGAAACTAGATCTATATCTCTAGATATGTTGCACCTATCAAAAGAGAAGCTTGTGGTTTTCAATGCAAATTTATGGCTTTAAGCAGGGTGTTAGATTGTCAAGGCAATTATTGTCTTGGTCAGATATCACATTTTTGAAAGATGGTTGTGGCATCTCCAAAGATAAAATCCACAGTGCCACTTATTTGGCACTCAAGGTAGAATTGACACTTAGATTGTGGACATAAGGTATACTAGTAGCCCTTAATTCCACAATGATAAAAGATTGATAGGTCGGAGTTAGATAGAAGTGCCACAGCTTGGCCTTTATTTAGTCTTGCTGTGTTTTCAAAGGTAATGTTCATCGCAATGAACTGCTGACATTCAACATCAGCTATAACAAAAGGAAATATTAACTTATAATTCAATATATAGTTTAATTGTTTTAATTTGTTTAGAACTCAATTGCATTAAAAATAAAAATTTAGGCATTGGTAGTTGTTAATTACCAATTGTTGCTGATTGAGATGTACTCCAACCTTTGGCGTGACTTCTATTACCTAAGATTATTGTCCAACCTATGCAACTGTAATGCTTAATTGCAACTGAATTAATTTGAGTCTTACAACTGAATTAATTGCAACTGTAATGCTTGTTAAGTCACCTAATCTATCTGAAGCCACCATAATGTTATCTGAAATCTCATTTGCTTGTATGAGTTTACAATCATGTGAATCAAATCATGATTGAAAACCATGATCCATTGTTCGTATTTTCTGAATGGAAGCCAATTGAACACTGACTAATTTGGTCACTTTCTCAAGGTTCGCTGCCATTTTTTTTTTCACAATGGTACTGAAGTTAGTGACAACGAGTTCCTCATTGCATGTTGTAAGACTCAACATGGCATTGCTCAACCAATCCTGGAGATCAAACTTCAGATTATTGGTGCCAAATTCTGTAACACAAAACACAAAAGTATAATGTCAATGACTCATGTCAATTCAAGTCAACACAACTTAATTTTTAGTTTGTCAAAATGAAAGAATATTTTATTTGCTTAAATTTTGGGTATCATCGACTTCACATAAGTAAGATTGTAACGTCAAGGCGACTATAATATTCTATTTTGCTGAGTTTAATGTATTAAATGCAGTTTAACAAGATTGATGCAATACTCACAGTGAAAAAGAATGAAAATTAGGCAAATTTTGCCTATAGGCTATATGAAAAATTTAAGAGATAAAATATGCACTTTCCTTCGAATTAACATGTCATGAATTTTAGAGAAGAATGTTTTTCCAAAGTGATCCAATATTGTGTAGAGAGAAGTTTTCATTGAATTTTACTTCTTCAAGCTAAATTGTTGTTATTCACTAATTGATAATATTGCAACCAAGGACATTTCACTAATTGACATTGGTTTATCATTTGAATTTTTAGTGCATAAAAAAAAAATTGTTGGCCCATATTGGAACTTATTAAGGCTACTAGCCATAAAACCTTAATAGTATATTATTAGAACACACTTGTTACCAAATAGAAACAATTTAAGTATGTTTAAGGCTTATAATTTAACAACATAAACACCGAAATATTTATTATAAAAAAAAAAAAAAGAGTAACTAATATATATTCATACTTACCAAGTAGATCATCAAATTTGGTCAGAGACCAATCAATGACTTCCTGAGTAACAGCTTAGTACAATCAGAAAGAATGTTGGAGTTTTGAAAATCTTTGACAAGATTTTTTAAATTGGATATGGTAGAGGTTTCTTTTTGAACAATATTCATCATGGCTAACTTCAATGAATTTTTGAATGAAGGAAAATCAACATTCAACTTTATAGTTTTATCATTAGAGCTCTTGCATGGGTTCAATGAATGTAGGAATATAAGTAAGGTGAGGGACAACTTTAGGATAGTTACCATTAGTTAGGGAAAATAAGGATAATGGGGGAAGATAGTTGAATTGATTTCTTGTGAAGACTAAATTGTTTTTTTTTTCTTTCTTAAATATGGTTTTTGTTAGGTATGGTCCCCAATTTTAAAATGTAACAATTATTGATAGAAAACAATTAATTGACATAATGTGAGTTTTTGGAAGTGCAAGTGAGTAAAAGGTCAACAAATTTCCCAACAGACCATATTTGAGGGATTAACATAAATCATTTACCTTCTTTAAAACCATTTTGGATATACACCACTGTTAATTTCTTTAAAATCTTCTTCCCTCTCCCTTTGTGTGTGTGTGTTAAAATACTTAGTATTCTTAAAAAAATAAAAATTTAAAAAAAAAAAAAACATAAATCATTTACCTGTATTGCAACAAAAAATTTCGTTGCAAAATGTTACAATAAAGTCTAAAGCAATAGGTTATTACAGCAAAATATTTTATTGCGATAAGCTTTTGATGCAATAAATTCGTTGCAATAAAGGATTTGTAATAACTTTTAAAATAAAGTCATTGCAACAAAATAAATCTTTGCAATAACTTATTGCAACACAGTTTTTGTTGCAATAGGTATGGCCACACCTAGTTCATTGCAACTAAATAAATCATTGCGATAACTTATTGCAACATAATTTTTGTTGCAATAGGTATGGTTACACCCAATTCATCAAGAACCATTGCAACAAAACTTTTGAAACAAAATTATATAGATGCAATTATTACGAAAATTGCGAAAATATTATCCCTAAAATTTTCCATTAATAGTTTTCCACATGAGTTTCGTTGTGAAATTATTACAAAAATGTTATTCCTAAATTTTTTTTTTTTGTTTTATTTTTTTTTTTTTTGAAGTATCTCACTTTCAAAGTGTTTTTTTTTTTTTTTTTTTTTGGAAAAAGGTGAAAGAAACACACATTTTGGGAAATTGGATTTATTATTTTGCTTATTTAATAGAAATCGTGTGTAAATAGGCATGGTATAATGTCAAGTTGATAGTTTTTCCTATCAATCCGACCAACCATATATATTAATTTATACTATAATCCTTATTTTAATATTAATGTTTGATTTATTTTGGTATTTTAAGATTTAGTTGTGATGATATGAAAATTTGGAATATAATTTATATATATTATGTGAATTATAATAATTTATTGAAAAAAAAGTGATTAAGCAGTTTATAAATGTTCAAATTTCCATTGCAGTGACTTTATGATATTTCAATGCATTCCTTCTATCAATGTATATTAAAATTAAAATCTTATAGTTAATTTATTATAAAAAAAAAAGTCATTTTGAAAATATGTGTGTGTGCGCGCGCGCGTTTAATAGGTAAAAGAGGGATATCATTCAAAAACTAGGAAATAGAGTTCAAGCTAATGCTACGATCATACAGGGGACCAGCAGCATCTAGACTAAGCAAAAAAGAAATATTAGGAGGAGGTTATATAAAAACAGCAAATTCTTGTGTCAAAAGAGCCTCCTGCTAGGTAAGAGCATCAGCACATCTATTGGCTTCAAGGTAATAAATTAATAATGTTGAATTCTGACCATAGGGATTTGTCAGAGTCCCTCCTTAGCATTTGCCACAATGGTATCATTCCCATTCAAGCTGCCATCCTCCTTTCTTAGGAGATCAACAAGAAGTTTGGGATCGAGCTCAATTTCCACTGCAGGGAGATTGGAGATTGAAAGATAGACGTAAGCGAATGCCATCTCTTAGAGCCCATAACTCAGTTGCCACACTTGTGGTTATATATATATATATATCGTTTTTAGACAAAATTAATAATGAAGACATGACGAATCATAATAAAAAGGAGATTGATATTATAATAATAATTGATGGTGTAAAATTTAAGTTGTGAGAGTTGATAAATCGATTTTAAAATCGATCTCAAATTTAGAGGAAATTAAATACTAGGATTTTGAGATTTTTTTTATATTATATGATTATTATTTTTATGTATGTTTAATATATGTTATTTTCTATATAGCATCAGCTTCATGTTTTTTCAAATCTTTGCTTTAAATGTTTAAGATCAATATTCCAATGATTTAATATATTTTACATAGGTAAAATCGTGTTCTTTTCATTTTTATCAACTAATAATGCTAGATAAAAGAGATCAACTGGCAAGTGATATAAATGGTGCAACATGCTGTCCTTCCAAATAAGTAATATTGATTTTTCTTCTCTATTCAGATAAGCTTATTCTTTGCAGCTTGTTTTATTTTTATTTTTTTGTTTATTATGTAAAAAGTACAATTGTACCTTAAAAAGGCTTATATTCTCTTTTGAGGTGAGAATAAACCCATCCAAATGAAGCCATCTCTCTCTACCAACTTTGGTAATACAATGATTTTTCCCTTTTCTTCCCTAGGGTAGGGGTCCTAAAATCAATCAATTTTCTGTGGATTGTTTTCAAGGTTATTCTTCAAGGAAATTAAATAAAAGAAAAAAAAAAAAACTTTTTTTCCTCCTCCTGCCCCATTTTTGTTTTTTTTTTTTTTTTTTTGGTTTTTTTTTTTTTTTTTTGGCTGAATTTTGCATTGTTTTAACTCATAATATATTTAAAGATTCTAGCACCTAGGCATTGCTTAAGCACATGCAGCCTGTGGAGACATTTCTCCAGACATGAACTTTCCTAGCACTAATCACTCTTCTTTTTGAAATTAGCCTAAGGAATATAGTTGTCACAAGAATATTTTCTTTGGCTTGAGCTTTTCCTTTTACCACTAATCACACTTCTTTTTTTTCCATTATCTTTTCCTTTTTTTGGAAAAAAATATACAAGTGAGTTTGGTCGGAGGAGCTTTTTCCCTTTTTCTAAACTCTAATGAATGAGTTTTGTCGGAGAAGAAGAGAAGGATGATTTGAACAAAGCTAGCTTTCCTTGCACCAATTACATAGTCATTTGGTGACTCACCTTTTTATTTTTTTTTAGTGTTTGACCAGCACAACAAAACTAGCTCCCGGAACGTGCTTGCAAGACTCAAATTTTCTCCAAAACTTTTACCCCAATAACACACCCCATGCCAATTTTTACTCAGTTACACAAATCACATCTAAAAGATAGGAAGCAGAATGTGATTTATGCTAATCTAATGTCTTCATACATATGTCCAATCCTAATTCATTTGTTTAGCATCCATAACCAACCCAAAAATTTTGAGACTAGGATTTAATTATTATTATTATTTGCCTAATCTAATACCATTCTAACATCAAAATCAAAAGTTCAGCTCCAATCTGCTCAGCCCATGTGAAAAGATGGGGAAAAAAAGGTTGGAATGTCTTCTTCTGGCTAAATAACTATACATACCACTAATTTGGTACATACGTTTCTGTGTGTCAACGCACACCATGTATAAGGTACCCAAAAAAAAAAAAATTTCCCTCCATTAGAAATAAGAAGCAAAGTTGAGAGCACTTTATGGGAAGTCTAGAGGTTGAGAAACCATGTGGTGTAACCATCAAGCCCCATGGATTTACAATGGTAGTAAAAACGAAAGGGTAAGCTATCTTCTCCCACCACATGAAATTAGTGCTCTAGGTGGAGCTGAGATCAGGCACTGGCTCAACTTACTCAAGGGAGCACTTGCGGCTCCCAGTCCTTGTCAAGGCCCCTCTCAGGCATTAGTTCCCCAACAGTAAGAGGAGCTACCATGATCACGCCCAAATAGGGTAGCCCGACCGCTCCTTCTCACCTTCCTTTATTTAGGGGGGAAAAATCATAAACATGTGGTTTCAGTTTCACTTCTGCGAGAACAATGTATATAAATCACATCCAGAGTAAGAGAATTTGAAACAAATGGACAAAATTAGAAACTAACCACATTCCAATAAACCAGCACAAACAAGCATCACATAGCAGAGCCAAGCAGTACACATCATCACACAAGTCGGATCATAAGGCATAATTTCTTAGGCAAGATGTCCTCACATGCTTCCAGCCATTTATAACACAGGACACCAACAGACAAGATTTAACTTAATAGATGCCTCACAGATTTTTCCAGAGACACACCCCTAGATTTTGGTATCTAGCTTTTCGGCTTTGACAACAGGGTTGGCTTTTGCTATAGCATCCTGACCAGCAGCCCGATAATCATAGGGGCATTCATGCTTATCTGAGTACCGATGAACAGCACAGAAAAGATTTCCACACCTACAGTTGAACCCTGTCAGACCAACACGTTTCCTGCAAGTGTTGCACCTATTTGGACCTTCCTTCACCTTTTCCTCACCCTTCACATTCAATGACGAAGTAGAGGATGCTTCAGTTGATATGACCATGGACTCCAGTGAACCAGCCGGCAGCTCTACAGCAGCAGCAGCAACAGCAGGCTCCTTTGTGTTGGAGCTAGAGCTGCCACTCACAATACTCTCAACAGAAGATGCTGCAAGTTTAGCTTGTTCCTGCTTCAAAACCAAGTCCTTGTGGCACTTGGAACACAAGTTCATGGTTGCTGCACTTCCAAAGAAGCCACAGTTGTTGGCACAAAGCTTAGGTGCTTCAGGAGGTGCCTGGCATCCTGTCTCGTTGTGATCCATTTTCTTAAAAGTTCCCTGCAGCATCAGTACCGTAAGTTTTCAACCATGACACGTTCAAAGTTTCCAAGAGCAAACATGCACAGCATAAAGATGAATGTGCCCATGTGCAAAAACAAACACAGAGGGCATATTTGAATATGCACAGACAGGAGATACATGCAAACACAGTATAGTCTAGGAAGCATGAACACTTCAATTAGGGTATCGTATCTATGTCATACTGGTGTTGTATTAGCCGTTTTATGTTATAACTTTTCAGAAATTTCTCATGTTGTTGTACCGTAGCCGTACCTGTGTCTGTGCTTCCTAGAGTATAGTAGGTCAAATCAAATTGTAAAGAATACAACAAATCACAAGCTTTTCCCTTTCTACCAACAGGAACTACAATCATGATAAGAGTTAGAAAAAAAGACCAAGGACACAAGAAATGTATGGCTAGCGAACTCTTATCCTGACCTAAGATGCAATGAAAGAGACATGGACTCCTTGGTCACCCAATAATATACATTGGTACATGAAGATGTGAACTTCGAATATGCAACAGTATAAATTAGTTACCTAGGATATCCGTTTTAGTGAGACGCAGCACAATGCACAGAATATTTTCAAACTTACCCCTTTTCCATGATTGGTTAGAGACATTATCCAAAATTGATATGAATCCTTAACCAGTAAAACAAGATACCTTCATGACAAAAACAATTAATCCTAGGAGCACAAGGCAAGCATGTTTAGTATGAATATACCAACATTAAAAATCAACTTCCAATCCATTAGCAAGTCCTAATAAAATTCTATCCATCACAAGAGATAAATGTTGATTCAACAACAAATAAAAATAGATCAAATCTACAATCACCATCCCAATGTAAACAAAAGGAAGAGGTGAATAGAACAAGAACACAAAGAGAACAAAACATCTTATTGTTTGACAGAGCAATCTCACTATAAATGAAACAATAATGCGGCAACTAGTAAATATGATATTCAGCAGTTTTATTTTTTAATAAAAAATACAAAAACAGATCACCAACATGAAATCCTAAACACAGAATTCTAATAAAAGAAATACCTTTCAACAAAAGTAGAAGGCACAAGGAGCAAAATCCAAATCCACAAAAGAAAATAAGAAGCTTTATTTCTCCACCTCTTCTACAACGCAGCAAGAGGTGCATTCTTGGGTTCTCCTCTCCCCGGCACACCCCCACCCCTCCCCTTTTCTTTCTTTCTCTCAAGTTTAGAAGGGCTAATTGCCCTAGCGTCCTTATCAAAGGAGAGACACAAGTGGCTAAATTTTTCCATTTACTTCATTTCTTCTCCTCTTCATATTGAATTTAGTTCTCCTAAACAGGAACAAACTCAGCAAATGCAGGCCTCCTCTATACACCTTCCTCAATGATTAATGAATCTCCCATATAGGATCTACTAGTATATGCGATATCTTCAGTTTGACAGAGGTCTACCATGTTCGTTTTTCCCCTCCTCTAAATTTCCATGCTTTTATGGATGTTTATAGGTTTTGAAAATCCATGATCTCACCCTCTACCCATTCTTGTGAGAGGAAGATGTGTCATTTAAGTCGGAGTTCATTGGCCCATTAGTGTTTATGGCCAGGGCAGACTTATCATGGTTAGAATGTTCATCAACTCAATTCACGGAGGATAGCCCATAATTTCAAAGATTACAGGCTGGGTCTAGAATCGACATAGAGAGGCTCCAACTGTAGATGGGATAGGAATAAAAAGGGAAAAGTTTTGATTGGACAGGTTGAAAGTATTAAGTCTTAGATTACAGGACGTTTCTAGTGGTAACCAAAAAACTCTAGCTCAAATGGTAATTTATTCTACAGTCTGGGACCTGGGTGGAGGGCGAGTTCACAGGTTCAAAACCCAGTGGATGCATACACACCCTTTTTTTTTTTTTTAAGGATTTGCCTAGCAGCAGCTATTTGGGGCCTTTAAGGTGACCATGATTTAGATTTTACAGGAAAAACTTGGAAAATAAAATGTACAGAATACACACAGAGCCACTCCTGTAAAGCAGCTCAACCAAAAAAAACACCCAAAAGCCACTGCCTGGCTCAACTGAAGAAATCTCTTTAGCTTAAACTGGAAGACAGAAGGACCTTCAATGATTAAAAAAAAAAAAAAAAAAAAAAAAGAACCTTGACAACTTTCATACAGAACTTGTTTAATTGTCTTTAAAATACTTTCTCGTACTGCAAGTTAACAATAATTCAGCAAAATAACATTAATTATGGTTAAGAAAAACATGCCTCTTCCATCTCAATCCCCATATAAGACTAGCCTAGCTCTAATTAATGACTACTCAGCCATCACCTACTAAAAACCACCGCTTTCGACATGATAACTTCCCAAAAATTAAATGAATCATCAATTATTGTTCTTTTTTGAGTTATATATTGCTCTAATTCAACTCTATAATACCTTTCACTAATCTCGGCTTTATTCACTTAAACATCAACTCAGATCTCCCCCATCTTTGACCACAACCTTAATTGCAACTCATCTGGTTAAGGTTAGTGATGTCAGCTCTTTATTTGGCATATTCACTATTACAACATGCTTTCAGACATAAAGCTTTTTCATCTTTTTCTTTTAATGTTTTTATCTCTATCCTCACCCAAGATCATATTTTTATCGAATTTTACAACGAAATCAATAAACCCATAAATTTATCTCTATCCTCTCTCCCCAAACCCCGCAAAAGTGGGAGCTTTGTATACATTAAAAGAAGTTTCCAATAAAGAAAAAAGCTAGCTCAAATGGCTCCTTATAAATATACACAAACATATATATGTAATAACAATCCTTGTGGCTCTTTCTATACATCATCAAAAACATATAAGCTAGCTCAACTGACACCTTCTAGTGTTTCAAACGAAGCCGTCGAGGCTCGAATCCCAGCTCCCCCAACTATCAAATTATCCACACAAAAAAAAATCAAAAATCAAAAATCAAAAAACCCACATAATTCTCCAGATATTTCAACCAATACAAACCCCAAAATAAAAAATAATAAAAATTCCTGGGAAACAAACACAGTCTAAACAACAAATAACACAAACAAAACCAATTACATTAAAAAACATAAAACATTAAAAAGGAAGATTTTTTAAGGAACAGAACTCTGACCTGTTCACACACAGATTTTCTTTCTTAGCTCCCCCTGCAAATTAAGAGGAAAAAAAAAAACATTCGCATCAGAATCAAATAAAATATACATATAAATTTTTTGAATTTAAAATTAAAAAATAGAAATAAACAAATCAGAGAGAGAGAAACCCTAAAGCGAAGAGGAAAGGAGAGCTGTGTGTGTCAGAGAGAGAAGAATTTTGAAATAGAAGATCGATGTCGCTATTTATACCCGCAATGAGTGAGAGAGAGAGAGAGAAGGGGTTATATTCGTGTGCGGCAGATATTTTTGTGGACGAAAACACGTGGATGAGTTTTATTGGTTCGTGACGGAGCAGTTAATGTGAGTGAGGTGACTGTGTTTTGTTTGACCTTTGGGTTGGGAGGTCAAAACTCTCTAGAACTGGCGTGTTGGAGTTTCATGAATTTTTTATTTTTTTTGTTGTTGTTTTGTGTGAGTCACTGAATAGGTGTGAGACACGTGGCTTGTTGAGGAGAGAGTTGTTTGTTGGTGGTTGTGGTGGTGTTAGCAACATTACTAGATTTTTTTTTTTTTTTTTTTTTTTTAATTTTATGAATCTATCAACCAAAAATTAAACATTGTATGATAATGATTCCAATAGAAATGGGTTTGATAAACATATATATTTCTTTCTCTTTTTTTTTATAAAAGATTTTGAGTTCGATCTTTGCCTACATAATAAATTTATTGGTATCTTAATTTGTTGATGAAAGATTATTATTTTTCAATAAACTTAGGATTAGGAAGATATGGTTTTAATGCTACTAATTAACCGTAAGATATAAAGTTTTAAACTGAGAGTAGAGCCAAAATTTTGGTTTGGGAGATAAAATATTGAAGAAAATTTAATTTACAAAAATATTTATTAATATAATAAAAAAAGTACTTGATTTATTGAACAAAATATTTGATTAATATAGAATTATTTTGTAAGTTAGAATTTGTTTTTTCATGTTTGATTTTAACTTATTTTTACAAGACTAATATTAGAGTTAGTATATATTTTTTTAAACTTACTCTTTTTTTTTTCTTTCAAACAAGTAAAAAAATAAAAAATAAAAACAATCACTCAAAATTTTAAAATGTCTTATGTATGCCTTGATTTTAAAAGATGTGTGATGTTTTATTTTGAATTAACTTAAAAGTATCAATATTTGTTTTTTCTATCTTAAATAACATTTCTAACTATCAGAATGGGTGATTTGATAAAAAAAATAACTTAAAAAATATAGATCATTGTAAAATATTTATTTTTAAATAATATATACAATTATGCACAATAGTTAGGAGATATTGATATAATATACCATTTTAAGAAAAAAAAAATTACTAGAGTACATTAGGGGAGTTAAAAAGTACTCTTGATAAAAACAAGCTTTGAGTTTGAAACATTAATTAAAAATTAGAATATAATTTCTTTTTAAATATTGGGAAATGTTGGACCTTGGGTGGGGTCAGGCTCCATTCGCCCACCGTTGGCTATAACTATGGGTGGGGTTAGGCTCCCAAAAAAAACACAAGATTTACAAACTTGTACATAAACTTACAATGATTCAGTCCTTGATCTTTAGATCCTTTTGCTCGAGAAGTCAAATCTGAATAAAAGTTTTATGTACCAATTTCCAACCAAAACAGAAAAAGAGCAAAAATTAGCACAAAACTCCATAACCCATTAAAGAAAAACCAAATCAAAGCAAACTCATAAACCAAAAACAAAGAATTACACTCTAAAGAAACCTAAACAACAAAAATTTTCCAACCAAAATTGAAAAAAAGAGCAAAAATTAGCACAAAAGCTCCATGATCCATTAAAGAAAAATAAAATCAAAGCAAACCCATAAGCCAAAAACAAAGACTTACGCTTTAAGGAAACTTGAACAACGAAAAAGAGGGAAAAGAGTATGGCAATGGCAGTGAGTGGTAGTGGAGGTTGATGACGGCCGCATTGGCTATGACGATGGCAGTGGGTGGTGGCTAAGGAGTAGATGACGACGATGGGTTGGCAGTGGTGAGGGTGATGGCTAGGGGCGGCGTAAAGGGAAAAGAGGTGTGGCGGTGTTGGAGAAAGTGGGTCACAAAGTGAAGAAAGAAAAGAAGTGGGACACACGAAGTGAAGAAAGAAAACAAAGAAAAGAAGAAGTGGGTCATGAAGTGAACAAAATAAAGAAAGAAAAAAAAAAGTGTAGGAAGAAAAAAAAGGGAAAAAAGTGTGGGAAATGAAACTATTGGCGAAATGCTGTGTGGAAAAAGATGAGGGAACATATAACAACGTCGCTATAGATTTTTTTTTTTTTTTGGGGGGTGCTATGCTATCTTTAATCACTATAGCTAAACTAGATAGCTGCTGCTAAAACTATACTTGTTGCGGCATTTTAAGAAATGCTGCTATTGTTTTGGGTTACAATGACTTTTTTAAAAAACCGTCACTAAAGGCTCACTCTATAGTGCGTGGATTTAAAAACGTCGCTAAAAATAATAACGCCTAAACCTAGATTTCTTGTAGTGTCAGGAAGTGTTAATTAAGTAAGTTACAAGATTTTTAGTGGTGGCCTATTTTGAGATTATCCCTCAACTTATAGAGATAGGTACATTATGAAAAGATTTTAAAAAAAGAAGACAAAAAAGTCCAATATCTACATTGTTTTGGAACTCTGGTTCCTATTGCCATTTTGCCTCAATTTAGGGGTAGCAACTAGAAAGATATTTCAAGTGAGTAAAACCTACACTTAGGTTTGTTAAGCCAACCTAGGTTTAGGATATTTTAAGGCATCAAGTTTAGTTTAGTTAAAAAAAAAGGGTTTATAGACCTTTTAGTTTGTTTTGACATAGATGAGATAAATCTCACTAGATTGACTTTTGTAACTTAAAATTTTCAAATACCAAGGTTTCCCCAAAAGGCTTAAAAAAAACTTCTTTTTTTTTTTTTCCTAACGTGGAGTATTTGTTGTCTTAACAAGCAAAGGAAAGTGTTGCATTCATAAGTGGCAATATATTTTAAAACCCTAATTTTTTGGGGAAAATAACATTCACTTTCGTTCATTTATTCATTCAAGACAATTTCATATAAGTTTATGATGAAAATAATGAGTTATACTTATAAGAGAATGGAGGAGGGGTTTTCACTCTTTTATTTTAGGGTTATTTCAATTCAAAATCAGTTTGATACAATACAAGACATAATATAACAAGTTTAAATGATATTTTTTTTCTTATGTTTAATATAAAAGAAAAAAAGCTAATATATATATATATATATATATATATATATATATATATATATATTAACTTTCTATATTATAACTGTGGGGGAGTAAAATATGGGCCCATGATCTAGGCCCAGGAACGACGTTTCATCAACAATACGCCCGAGGAGAAGAAATCACAGAGGACCGTTGTAACTAACAGTAAAGCGCGTAAGGATCCAAAGAGGCTGGTCCGAGAGGAATACCCTCCTCGGACATGACGTCTGATGGTGAGAGGAACCTCGGCTTTCCCTTAGTCCACCCTCCAGGAAGTTCCAGAGGTAAAGATAGATTACCAATGCATATGGAAGGGATAAGGATGCAGAAATATTTTGAGAAAAAGCTGCTACCACCGCATTAAATGCATCACAGCTACTTTCCTGGCCGCATTTATGTGGAGAAGACCCCTGAACAGTGTTGAAAGTGATCTTTATCCCCAGGAAGTCAAAAAGCTGTAAGAAAGGAAATGGAAACTCAAGTACCGTGCTAGATGACAGACAAGTGGACGATGGGATCGGGCAATGAAGGACTATATAATGGAATAAACCCTTCATAAGAGAGGGAGACACGAAGGAAAAAGAAAGAACATCAAGAAACAACTACTGTAGCACCGGGAAAAATACAACCTAAAAGAAAGCATCTTATCCAAGATCATACCCCTCGGATTCGATTATAACCCATGAAAATTACCCAAACCTCACTCCTCGGACGTAAAATCTTAACTCGCTTATGTGTTTTAGCCTCCTCGGCCAAGTACTCAGATCCCAATAACTGTTGTAAAAATCGCTGCTAGCCCAATTCTTTAACCCACTCTCTCACAAATTTATTGTATTGGGCTTGTTGGGCCCATTTCCTGTTTCTATTAAGGTGTGGGCTACAATTTGTGACCTTACAATAACTTACTCAAAAAAAAAAATTCTATGTTTTAAATTTCTTATTTTAAACTTTTGTTTTTGGGATGAAAAATTAAAAGTTAAGAATTATATATGATACTAATAAATAAGATTATTTACCTTGAATAGATAACGTGGGAATAAGTTTGTGGGCAAAAGAGGAAAAAGAGTAGTTTAATAATGATTGATTTTCATGAGATGATTTTAAAAAAACCATGATGAGAAGATGGAATTTCTTTTTAGAATATATATGAGAGAGAGAGAGAGAGAGAGAGAGAGAGAGAGAGGTTTCATGATTTCATCCATTTTCAGCTAAACATAGCCCACATTTACACACACACAAAATATATATATATATATATATATATATATATAAGATTTATTTTAGTTAAAACTACACTGCTGAACTTTGAAGTTTGCTACATGAGTGTTTTTTTGTTCATTAAGTTTCAAATGAGCGCCATTAATTCTTGAGGTTTCAAAAATATGTATTATTGGTCCTTCTATTTAGTAATCGCTAGTCTTAATGCTTATATAACTAACTAAACAATGATGTGACATCTTTTCATGTGATGATGACAACTTTTTTTAATTGAAAAATTACACATGTATTGGTTTAATGGATAATGCATTTTAATATGGGTTTCCCAAATTATATCCAATAGTGAATATGATGCTCAACTTGATGGAGAGTGATAGAGAGATAACTAAGCTCTAACCCATGCAAGCTCCACCCATGCGATGGCTTTGCCTCACAAATTGCATAGCATGGTTCATGTTATGATCCTAGTGTTTTATATGGATTAAGTATAAGATTAACCATGTATTTATAAGCTTTTTGGCACCCTCTCCTTACAAGCCAATTTTCAATGGTGAATTCTACCCATGGGTTTGTAACAGTTGAATGGCTCCATTCACAACTCTACTTTTAAGTTCAAGTTGTTACTTTTAGTCTTTTAACTCGAAACCAGCCATAGAATTTGTTGGACAAAGATTTTGGATCACAAGTCCTACATTATTGACTGCAAAGCCATCATTAAAACCATTTGTAATGAAATTGCAGCTTAAGTTCATCATCTATCATTCTAAAAAAAGAAAAAAAAGTCTCCATCTATCACACAAACATGACAACTGACAAAGTATTAAATATAATACAAACCAACTTAATAATTTTTTGTTTTTATACATAAATAGTGTAATCCTCAATTATGATTTTGAAATTATTTGTTCAACTCTCTCTAGAGGTGTAATTTTTTAATTAAAGAAATTTGCACATCACTTGAAAAAACATTATATCATTGTTCTCTTAGCTACATAGATATTGAGACTAAGAGTAGTTAACATAAAGATCAATAGTGCTCATTTTTTAAATTACAAAGACCAATAGTGCTTGTTTGAAACACAAGGGGTCAAAAGCACTCACATGGCAAATTTCAAAGAACAACAATGTAGTTTCGCCTATATTTTACCTTGGATTGCTATTTCAAGGACAATAAAAGATTCTTCTAATTTTAAGGGATTAAAATTACACTTGACCCATATTTCAAAGACTGTAACCAAATAAACACATGGAACATAATTTCCAAACAAAAGAATAAATGAAAGTACACAAAAATAATAGATAAATGAAAGACTTAAGCATTTTTTTTTGCATAATAAAGACTAAAAACTCACTTAGTGTATAAAACACTTGTGAATGTTTAGACCCCCAAATAAAAAAATTTCAATACGAGCTTATATTCAAACAATATATGTGTAGAATATGAAATATAAGTAATACCCAATTTAACAAACTACTCTAAGCCATTAATTAATAACAATCGGCAAAAATTAAAAGCTAAAAGTAAGGGAAAGAGAGATGCAAACACAAAATAACACCAGCATGTATTATCGAAAAGGAAACCAAAGAACTCAGTGAAAAACCTCTCTGCCGCTCTCCAAGCGGTAAATGATCCACTAAAAAATTAGTTGGGATACATGAATAGACATAGACCCTCCAAGCATAATCTACCCAATGCACCTAAACCTTCCAAACTTCTTGCTCCAACAAGATTACGCCGAACTCTGTCTTCTCTAACTTTCCGAATCCTACAATTAGCCCATTGCATCAACCAATATGAATTGGTTCTCTCTTGAACTGCTTCCCAAACACTAAGAACTTCTCACTACTCTGAATTTGGTGAGGTATGGATTTGGTTTATAATCCTCTCATGGGTATGACAATGGAGAGGGTGAGAGTAAAGGAATTTGGAGAATCAAATGTATAAGATTGTGGATGAATCAATCTTGTTTTTCTCTCTCAAAATTCTCTCTAGAAGCTCTCTACATTTTGTGGGTATAAGGGTATTTATAGTAGGGTATGAGATAAAATGTGAAAAGTCACTTTTCAGCAAAACAAGGTGCACTGACGAGTCACTCAATAAAAATATGTCCAGAGACTGTAACCAAACTAAACACATGGAACATAATTTCCAAACAAAAGAATTAATGAAAGTACACAAAAATAATAGAGAAATGAAAGACCAGAGCAATTTGTTTTTTGCATAATAAAGACAATAACATTAAATAAAAATTTATTGATGATTATTATTTAAGCTGCAATAATTATCTTTTAATAAAATAAAAGAACTGCAATATAATTAATAATATTTAAAATGGCATTAAGTAAAATTTGGCCTTAAGTACTATGATTTTGTTTAAAATAATTATAATATTTAAAATAGCGTTATCCCATAAAAAATATTCATGGTTGGATTATTTATTAGCTAAAAAGTTGAGCATCAAACAAGAAAAATATGTTTGTTTTCTTCACATACAAAAACAATGGAAAATGTGGGTTCTAGTTAACTCAACTGGTAAATCTATAATGGTTGAATAAGAAATCTAGAGTTAAATCATTGCATGCCTATACCAAGAATTGATATGTGTCTTGGTTTGACAATAAATAGTATAATCATTAGAAACAGGCGTTATAGGTTGAAACTCTATAAAAAAGAAAAAAGAAAAATATAAATGTATGCATACATATATAAATGTATCGTTATATATGTGTGTGGAATATATAAATAATATTGATAACGTAAGTGCATTTATATGTATGCATGTCTATCAAAAGTATATTTAATTATATTAAAACTAAATAAGATATATGAGCTTTACCATGTGATATTCATCTAAATTCAATTTTATAAAAATCATAACAAAAAGGAAAAACAAAAACATTGGACAATAAAAATAAAAATAAAAATATCAACTGTTTATGTTTAACCATGTAAATATTGAATAGTGAGAATTTATATATTCAATTGATGCTAAATGGAGTCAGGAATTTATATTTATTTTTTAGTATGTCATATATTTGAGCGTAATTTGATCTAGTTACAGTATTTATTTACAGAAAATTTTTATGCTTCCAAAATCCATATTTTAATTATATACTTATAATTAATTTTAAGCATTATATCAAATTACTTTCATTCATATGTTCAAAGTCTCATTTTGTAAAATAAAATAGATATATTGCAATGCTAAAACAAAGTGTACATTTGCATAAGTTATTATGATTAAAAACGATCTATTTTGTTGTTTTATTGGCAGAATCATGCATGTGAAGATAATCTCATAATAAGGAACACTTACAAACATGCAATTTATAAGATAACATGCTAAAACAAAGTTTACATTTACATTAGTTACTATGATTAGAAACATGTTTCTAAAGAAAAAATGATTAAAAACATTCTATTTTCTTCTTTTATTTGTAGAATCAAGTATGCTTATGAAGATAATCTCATAATAAATAATGCAGTTGCAAACATTTAAGCATGCCACTTGTCAGTGGTATGGAAAATATCAAAATGGTGTGGACTTCAATATCGGGAATATGTCATAATATTTTGATTATCTCCCTATTTTTCTCCCTCTTAAAGAGACTAATTCGGAAAAATCTATGACGATTGTGTCATGAGTAATTGTTTGATCATTGTACAATTTAGAAACCATAAAATTATACATGTGTAATTTAGAAATCATAAAATTATACAAGTGTAAGACAATTTAGAAACCATGGAGTTTTAAATGTTTGGCAAGTTGCTTTTCAAAACTAAATGATGGGAACCTCCATTGACACGCTTTGAGACCCAACAAACAATATTGAAATACTTGCCCAAGAAAGTTAAAATTCAAATTTTTGATAGAAAACCCCGACCCAACGTCTATAAATGAAATGCGAACCAAAAGTATAAAGTAATAAACCTTGACCCAATGATTATAATTGAATCACGAACTGAAATTATAAAATTTGAACGCTATGAGGAAGAATCCTTAATAAGTTCACAAGTTCTTTGAAGAACCAATAGAAGAAGCAAACCTCACGTTTGTCTTGATTTTCATTCCAAAATTAATCCCTTGATTACAAGGAGTGCATACTATTTATAAAACATTGCTAAAAATAAGGAAGTAGATAAAAAAAGACTAAATAATAGAAGCCTAAAATTGAGGTTGATTTGATCTTAAATTAGCAGCTCCTCCATGCCAACAATAGATTGAAATGGGCAAGGAAATCACGCCTATAGAAGGCAAGTCAATCAGCTAATTAATTGGTCTGGAACGGGAAAGTCAATCAACTCCTCTATGCCAAAAATAGACTGAAATGGACAAGGAAATCACACCTAAGGAAAGCAAGTCAATCATCCAATGAATTGGTATGGAACTGGAAAGTTAATCAGCCATTAATCCACACCATTGCTAAGGAAATTACGCACAATTAAGCAAGATCAACCCTATCAATAACTTGGATTAAATTTATTACGCCTTTATCTTCTTTTGGGCCAAGCTTGGAATGCCTCGTTTTAGAATCAGCCAAAATCTCTTGAATCAACCCATTGAGTGCTTCTTTGATCTTTTTGGATCTTGCCCTAGTAATAGGCCCAACTAGAACATGCAATGAATTAAATCTCTTGTTATGTGCATTTATATGTGCGAATGTCTAGAAAAAGAATATTTAATTATATTTTAACTAAATAAGATATATGACTTTTACCATGTGACATTTCTATAATTTGAATTATATAAAAAAAGTAACAAAAAGGAAAATAATAATAATTCAGCAATATAAATAAAAATATACAATGTTTATGTTTATATGTAACCGTGTAAATATTGAATTGTGAAAGTTAAAATTATATAAATATATATATATATATATATATATATATATATATATATATATATTTCAATTGATGCTAAATGGATTAAGGAATATAAATGATGAGAATCAATAAGCACCATTAAATGATCTGTTGCATGTTTCAGTTGGGTCTATTATTAGAGCAAAATTCAAGAAGATTAAAAAAGCACTTAGTGGGCTGATTCAAGAAATTTGGGTTGATTCCAAAACGGGGCATTCCAAGCTTGGCCCAAAGGAAGATGAAGTCGTAAAAAATTTAATCCAAGCTATTGATAGGGCTGATGTTGCTTAATTGGGTGTAATTTCCGTAGCAATGGTGTGGATTAATGGCTGACCGACTTTCCAGTTCCATACAAATTAATTTGATGATTGACTTGCCTTCCCTAGATGTGATTTCCTTGCCCATTTCAGTCTATTTTTAGCGTAGAGGTATGTCAAAATGATGATAGCCTGTAAGTATGCTGCGTTTTGGTGGTGTGGGAATACTTAAAATCGTGCTAACTTTCAATGCTATAGTTTGTTAAAGAATATTTTTGTTTCAAAAACTATCTTCCTCTTGAAGAAATTGAACAATTTAGAAACCATAAAATTATATAACACAATTTAAAAACCATAAAGTTTTAAATGTTTGATTAGTTGCTTTTCAAAACTAAAAGTATACAGAGAACAATAAAGTTTTTACCTATTTCATTAACTCCCACCCTAATCACTCTGGTAGGATTGTTTATTAGCTAATAATTTGAGCATCAAACAATAAGAATATGATTGTTTCTTCACGTAAAAAACACTTGAAAAATATAAATGTATATGTACATATATTGTTATATATGTGTTGAATATATAAATACATACTTTTATTGATGTACATAAATTCTTTTGTTATGTGCATTTATATGTGTCTTCTAGAAAAAAAGAAGTATATTTAATTATATTATAACTAAATAAGATATATGAACTTTATCATGTGATATTCGTATAACTTGAATTATTAAAAAAAAACTGTTTATGTTTAACAATGTAGATATTGAAGCATGAAAATTAAAATTATATATATATATATATGTGTGTGTGTGTGTGTGTGTGTGTGTGTAAATGATTTTTCAATTAATGTCAAATGTATTCAGGAATCTAACCTAAATTATGGACATTTAATGGTCATACGGTAATTTTATGTATTGATCCTATAGATTTCTTAGGATACTCTACCAAATAAATTTCCTTAAATCTTAACAATTCTTTAATGATTTAATGGTCTAGATTTTGCCATGTCAATATTCCACAAATAATAATCTTAATTGTTTTGTTTGCAACATTATATTATTATTTTAAGAATATAGAATGCTGACATGGCAGAATTTAGACCATTAAATCATTAAAAAATTGTTAGGATTTAAGAAAATCTATTGATAGAGTACCCTAAGAAATCTAGAAGATCTAAATCCTAATTTTATAGCATTTTGTCGTGAGCATTAGCATCAGGAAATGCTACTCTATTATATTTTACCATCCCAAATAGCTACTTTATCAATTATACCATACCATTTTACAATACTTTCAGCATTCCAAACTTTTATTTTCCTATTCTACTCATTAAAATAATATATCTACACAATAAAATAATATTTTCCCAATCACCATAATTTATTCTACAGTGATGGATAGAGAGAGACACAATAAAATATTAGTTTTTTTTTTTTTTTTTTTTAAGAATTGTGCTACAGTGCAATTCTAAAGATAGAATTGCATTGTAGCACTATTGCAAAAAAATTTGCAATACTTAGCAATAGCATTTCCTGATGCAATACATTTTGGGGCTTGAAATGCCAAATATCCCTTACATTTGGCAGTAGCATTCCCCAATGCTAAGAGCATCAACATCAGAGAATTCTATCATATTCTATTTTACCATCTCAAAAAGCCACTTTATTACTTATACCGAACCATTTTACAATACCTCAAACATCCCAAAATTTTATTTTACAATACAACACATTAAAATAATTTTTTTACGTAATAAAATAATATATCCAAAACCCAAATCTAAACAAAGTGAGAGAGAGAGAGTCAAAAAATGAGGAATAAACAAATATTATAAGTTTTAAAAATGTGCTCTAAGAGCATTTTAGCATGAATGCACCAAATAACCGAATTGTACTGTAGCACAATTCTAAATATTTTTGCAATACTTCCTTTTGACATTTCCTGATGCAGTAGTTATTTGGTGCATTCATGCTAAAATGCTCTTAGATATGGCATTAGCATCAGGAGATGCTAATGCTCTAATGCTCTTGAGTGTAATTTGATCTAGTTATAATAATATATATTTTAACAAACACTACACCCTTTATACTTAATTTTTTTTATATAAAAAACAACACCCTTGACAATACACTTTACGAATACATTTTAAACTGTTTACTACCAAATTATTTTAATACTATTTAAAGTATGGTGCATTGCGTGACTTTAGAATAAAATTTATGGACTATTCTATTAAAGTAAAAAAAGAGAATATATATATATATATATATATATATATATATATATAATATACATATATGTATGTATATATCATATATGTGTGTGTGTGTTTTTTCAAATTCTCTTCTACAGTATGTATTGTGAGATTTAATGGATTAATTTAATTATTAGTGTAAGTGAATTATGTTATTTTTTAAATAATATTAATGAAAGAATGTATTACAAGTAGTAATTATAAAATAAAATATTTTATTAATACTCTTGAAATTATATTAGTAGTTGGCACCTTGAAAATTTTAGTAGAGTTTAAATCTTTAGGGCCACTTAAACGCAACATTTTCTCTTTTCAGGTTATAGTCCTAATTTCTTAAGTTTCTAAAAAATCTAATTTTCTCTTTTTTCTTATGTTGATGGCTTAGATTGTTTGAATCAATACATGTTTTGGAAAATATAAATAGTGAACCTTTGGAAGATATCCAAATTTGGATTATATACATTTATTTACTAATTATAATTTTCTTCTTAAAAAAAACTAATTATAATTTGGTCTTGTAAGTCTAGAAATTTTTTTGGTGCATAAACACTTGCCTCAAATTTTGTTTGCTAATGTAGATTAAGCCCACCTTAAAAATTTTAAATTACCCAGCTTCATTCAACATCACTTAAAAACCATAAAATCAATATTTCAAATTCCATGCTTAAGTATTTACATGGTTAAACATAAACATTTTGTTTTTATATTTTTATTTACATTGTGGATTCTTTTAATTTTTCTAGCTATGGTTTTCGTATAATTTAATTTGAGTATCACTCGCCTCACAGTGTAGATCATGAAACTTATTTAGTTATTATATATAATATCCATTTTACAAGCATACACATATAAATATTCATATGAAAATACATGGCCGTCAATATACATATATGTTTATATTTTCCACACACCTATATAACAATATGTGTATTTACTAATTTATATTTTTGATGTGAAGTAAAACTTCATACTAAGAAAAACCATGAATTAACATAAGAATTTTATTTTTAAAAAAATACATGAAACAAAAGCAGTCACATTTTTATTGTTCCATGTGGTGTTTGATAGACATATGGGTGGAAAGTTAATATTTATAACAATTTTTATAAATTTATTTATATTTAATTCCTTTCAAATGTGTTTTTAATACCTTGAAACAAATGGTTTAGGGTGTGTTTGGTATGTGGGTGTTTTATTTTTAAAAAAGTTGAATCCGGTACAACTTTATTATTTTTTATTAAAGGAGAGATAATTTTGTTGCTGACTTGTCTAATCATGTGGAGTACAAGTTGTTCAAAATATTTACAACAATGCTATTGAAAAATGTTGTTTAAAAACTAAAAACTGATAAGAGAAATTTTCTAAAATCAATGTTTAAACTTTAAACACCCTAAATTGAGCAATGTTGTTCAAACACTCCCCAAAAAAAAAAAACACTCTTACCAAATGCATTTTTTTTTTTTTAAACTATAGTTTTCAATATTTAAACATTAAAAATTGTTGTTTGGGTTACATTACCAAACGGTTACTTATTTTGTATCTTATTTGTTCTGTCCTTAATGTGAACGCTTGATTTTATTATATCATATATTTGTGATATAATTATGAACAAGAAATGTTTATGCTTCTAGAATCCCCCCCCCCCCAACACACACACACACACGCGCGCGCGCGCGTAACATTAATAGTATCTTAGATATTTTAAAAATATGTGTTTTGTCTTTAATTGTTTTTTGCAATATATCTTATTTAATTTTGGATACTAATAATAGTGTTGAAATTAAGGAAAAATGGACATGAAGAGTCCTATTTAATTGGCCTACTAACAAATATAGTTCAACTAAGTAAACAACTTTTTCTTAAAAAAAAATTAAATAAATAATAAACTAAGTAAACAACTAAATAGACCCTACTAAAATAATAGTCATTTACAACACCTTAATTATTTTACACTCTCACTTAACAATATACTAGTCTCATGTACGCATAGAGCGTGTGCAATGAGGCTACTGTGTGTGTATTGAGAAGATCTAAAATCCATATGTTAGTAGTACACTTATAATAAAATTCATAGTTATTCAAGAAACATATTTTGTTTATTTTTTATAAGTTTTAATATCAAATTTCTTTCATTCATATGTTCAAAGTCCATTTTGTATATTTTTTATTTCTGTTTTTAGGTTGGATACCAATATATCATAATGTGAACTTCAATAATATTATTTTGCTAGCTATCACATAAACACACATTTACACACACATACACATAATGGTTATGTTTATAATACATATGTAATATTTGTGTCTATATTTTCCAAGTTTGTTACATGAGGAAAAACCTGTCACATTAACGAAAATCATGAATTATTAACTGTAGGGTCACAATTAGTAGCCCAAACCCAAATGAAGTAGGATATGAGCCTAATAAGCCCAATACAATAAATTTGTGAGAGAGTGGGTGAAAGAATTGAGCTGGTGATGGGTCTTATAACAGTTAATTGGGGTTACGAGTCTGTCCGAGGAGGATAAAACACATAATCAAAGGTTAAGCTTAAGTCCGAGGAGTAAGTTTTTAGATAAATTAGCTATTTCAGATGGTATGTTCTTTCTAGTACTACAGTGAATCTTCCTCAATCTTTTTTCTTAATATTTTCCGATCCCCCTCTTATGGAGGTTTTCCCCCATTATATAATCCCCTCCGATCCATTTCCATCGTCCACTTGTCCATCATCCAACCTTGTACTTAAGTATATATCCTGTTGAGTAGACTTTTCTAGTTTTCTGTGGGCGGTAGTAGTTGAAAGTACTGTTCAGAGGTTTTCTCCACATTAATGCGGCCAGGAAAGCTGATGTAGTGCATTTAATGCGGTGGTAGCAGTTTTTCCTTTAGATATTTCCGTATTCTTATCCTTTCCCTATACATCTGAAGTCTATCTTCACTGCTGGAGCTTCCTGGAAGGTTACCTAAGTTAAGACGAAGTTCACTTTACTGACATTCGTCAGGTTCGAGGAGGATAATCCTCTCGGACTAATGCCTTTGAACATTTATCTACTCTACCACCTACTATGGGGCATTTCTCAATGCTTTCTCCTCCTCGGACGTGTTATTGTTAGTGAATGGGGCTTTAAACCCAACGCAAAAACTCAAGTTTTGGCCCCCATATTAACTTATGATAATATTTCCAATACTTAAATTTTAATTTTTAATGCAACAACGGAGCTGGGTTAGGGACTTAGGGGATTCCCCAACAATTTGTTAAAAAGTTTATAATGTATATATATATTGTAATCTATATTTATATCTATATCTATACTACTATTTAAGGGGCTTCCCCTATTTGGATTCCTCATTTTTTAGTTTGAAAATGCTCCTACACCTCTATGTTTAAGTAGAGACAAAATTAAAGGATATTCTGGTAAAAATGCAACTGTAACTCCCACTAAAACATTGTCTAAAAAATAGGACTACTCTCTTATCATTTTTCAAATTACTTTATCCAATTATAAATTAGATTCATTTAAAAAAAAAAAACACTTATAAATTAGATTCATTTAAAAAAAAAAACACTTATAAATTAAATTCTCAAAATAAAAACACAGGGTTTTTTTTTTGCTAAAAAAAAAATCCTCACCACATGCGCGTAGCGTGTGTGATGAGGCTAGTAAACTTTTAAGCATTCAATTGAAAAAAGAAAAAAGAAAAAAAAGTGTTCGCCTCCAAAAAAAGGTCTTGCTACCCAAAGTCCTTTTTTTTTTTTTTTTTTTAACAAAAACAAGTTGTCTATTTTTAATCGAAAAAATAAAATAAAAGTTTAATGCTAAAATAATGCTTCTCCGTTTTACCTTTTTCCCTCTTGTCTTGTGAGTTTGGATTGTTGATTTCAATTAGTGAGTGTTTAATAAAAAATAGAAACAACTTTTTGTTGTACCTTTTTAACTATGAATCATTCTTGGCTTTTAATGACTTCATTGGAACAATTGGAATTTTAATTTATTTGCTTATGACTTATGAATAATAAGTATGATTTAATAATGCACAAAGCATAAGCATAACATTTTTTAATTCAAGCATAAGCATAACATTGATTATGAAAATACCTGTGAAAACTCGTGTCACTAGACTTATTAAATTGGGAAAAACTGAAGATCCTAGTTACTATTCATAGAACTATACATGTGTAACACAATTTGGAAACCAGTAGTTGCTTTTCAAAACCCAAAGTATACTCACAAAAAAAAAAAAAAAAAAAAAAACCCAAAACTATACACAAACCAATGAAATTTGCACCTTTTCCGTTTAACTCTCTCCTTGTTCACTTTGATGATTTGTGCGATATTTGCCTTGCACATGGTAGATATATGTGTAGCATAACAAAAAAGGGAAAAAAGAGAGCATATAGTTTAATTGAACTAGAGTTTGGGGATAACAATGAGGCGGGATAGAGTTAGATCAAGGGTGCCTTGTCTTCGTCTTGTGCACTATTTGAGACAAAGAAAATCTATGCGGGATAAGAGAGGGCTGAATTGGAGATATTGTCATTCATAATGAAACATTAATGAAGTAGAGATAAAAGAGAATGTATTACTAGTCGTGAAAGTTCTAAATGGGAGAAGAAAAAAGTGTTTAAGGAGATAGTAATAGAATATGTAAAAAATAGTAATGATTAAGATTTGTATAAAAAAAATTAACTTGTAAATATAAATAATTTGCAATACATATTGAATATAAATATATATTCATATTTGTGGTGGGGTGAAACAAGACATGGGTCATAGAGAGGGAAACCTTGGCCTCCTCACCTCTCTAATATGAAAAAACTCGTGCGGGACAAGACAAGTTAAGCGGGTTGATAAATTTTTGCCATCCCCATGAACTAACATTTGAAGTATAAGAGCATTCACATCAGACTAAGAGCCTTTTTAGTTAAATTTGGAAAAAAAAGTTATTTTAGCTAACTAATTTGCAAATACACTTACATCAAATTTAATATTCTATCATTATTTAATATGTTTCTCTCTCCATACTTGCTAATTTTTGCTCTCTCTCTCTCTCTAAACCACTGTAAAACCCCGCTCTCTCAACATAACTCCATCACAACCCAAATTAACAATCGATATCCTTCATTGTGAGCTCCACCATGAACCCCACCATCATTGCTCCACCACGAACCCAGGTTCAGCTTCAACCACCAAGCACAACCAAACCCAATCATCTATGAAACCCACCATCAAGCACCAAACCCAATCACACCACTTTTAATCAACAAGCACTACCACCAATCACCGATTGCCTTTAAAATCGATCCACCACCATCAGTGAACAGATTTGTGCATGAGTGAGAGAGAGAGAGAGAGAGAGAGTAAATAATTTAATTTAGCACTAGCAATGAACAATGCCAATTAAGTCTCATGTGATACTATTCATTTGCAACTTTTCTCAATATTACGTTGATCATGATGTGGAGCACTTTTTGGTTGATTAGTCAATTTTTTTTGCTAGTTTTAGCCCATGACAAGACTAATGTGTTTAGTCAAATTTTTACTGATTATCATCTGAACCCATTACTAACATTTTTTTTTTTTTTTTTCCTTTCCACTAATAATCTACCGTATCATTAGTCGTGAAATTTGTAATATTTATAAATTTCTCATATAATTTGGTTTGATTTTGTCCCCTTCAACATTTCTTTCTTATTTTGGCTGTAACTTTTCACAATTAATGTGATAACAAATAGCTTTCCATTTATATCACATTGCCTATATACACATACAAATAATTATGGATATGGAAAATATGGCTGTAATAATAATAATAATTGCATTAATATATTGACTTTGCCAAAAAAAAAAAAAAAAAAACGTATATATTAGCTTCCAAACCCTTTTCTTTTTCATTCTCTCAACAAAAGCTTTTGTTCCCGTTCCATGAAGCCCAAAAACCTTAGCCACAACAAAGCCAAAACCCAAACCCACAATATATCTCCACTCACTTTCTTGTCTCTCTGCTGCTAAAAATCCTTCACCGACATTAGTTCTGTACCCAAAATTCCATTAACCTAATTTTGTAGAAAAAACCCAAAAAAAAAAAAAAAACCCTTAAATATTTTCTATCACACTTTCCTTTTTCGTTTTCCCGAGAAAATCCCTGGAATCGTTTTCGCATTGGGCAATTTTTGTTAGGTTTTGTTGTTTTCCACTTTCGGTGAAAATCTCTCAACGGTTCTATATATATATTTGAATTGTTTTTTGCCGAGTTTCAGAGGGGTTTGAATCCGTGGCGGAGATTTAAAGGGTTTTGTGGAGGATCGAGATTTTTGAATTGGGTTTTGGAATTTGGGGCAAAATTATTTAGGGTTTTGTGGGGTTTTTTTTTTTTTTTTTTGGATTGAGAAAAGGTATTAGAGATGGGAAGCGTCGATGATCAGACATTCAATGTGAATTTTACTACCGATGGCGTTGGGAAGCTGAGGGAGGTAGTGAAGGAGAAGCTGATGGAGTTCACGGATTTCAGCGATGATCATCTTGTGGTATGAGCAATTTTTATTGTTTATTAGGCTTTTTTGGAATCTGGGTATGCTAGAAAATTTGTATTAGATGTGTAATGGTTTGTTTATCTATTGGGTTTTGTGTGTTTTAGAGAATTTGTGATTTAAAATTTGGTTTTTGATTGGTTTTGGGATATGGGCAATTTGGATTGGTTCTTGTTGTTTATGTTGTTATATTGTGTTTGATTCATTTGAATATATTGGGAAGGAATGTAGAGTAGAGGAGCTGTAAACTTGAGAGAGACTAAAGAAGTTATGTATTATTTCAGTGTCTGGTTTCAAGAAAAAAAAAAAAAGAATTGCCGAGTATGAGGTGTGAAGAAGAGGTGAATGGTTGTTCAACTATTTATTTAGCAATTTTGTGACTCAATTTCATTTTCTACTTGCTATTGATATATCTTGTTGTTTATAGCAAATTTCGTGATCGAGGAGTTTGGAATGTGGAGAGGGGTGGGTCGGAAAAGAATGGGTGTTGCTGCCTAGTGAGGGTTTTGCCAGTATGTTTGTTGTTGTGTATTTGGAATAAGGGCAGGGAGAGTGTGCTCAATATTGTTGAGAGTTAACCCTGGTGGTGAGCTCATTGCTCTAGAGGTTCTAGGTTCAATCCACCACAGTATTGGTCCATGGGGTTTCTACTTGCTCTCTATATAGTTAATATTCTTTTATATAGGTTTTACCTGAATGGGTACTTGAATGTTTGAGACTAGGCTGCTGTTGCCAAAGCTTAGATGGTTTTAAATGGCTTGAGTAGGTGCACTCAATTGGGATACTTTGCATCACATTTGAATATTGTTTAATATCATCTGATTGGGTTTAGTTGATATTTTGATCTATTTTGGGGTGGCTGTATAGGGTCGCTTGGGTTTTGCATGTTTGGATTGAGCCTTATGTTGGGCATAGGTTTGACTTGAGTTGGATTAGGCTTGCTAGTTGCTACTGACGGGGTAGGCGAATTGACATTTGGTTGGCAGAGGTGAGAATAGGGGCTTTGTAGGCTTGGATGACATAGGTTGTATGGAGGTCTGGCATTTGATGTAGTGGTTTGCAGAGCTCTTGGAACAGAGATGTGGTTGTGTAGATTATGAGGTTTAGAGGTGCTGTCTAACATAGACCGGGTTATTGGGTTCCTGGGCTGTTTTCTTTCTTTCATACAGAACTTGGTGTGGTAGTTGTTTTCATTCTTCCACGAAGAAAATTATTGTTATTTCTGAGAAAAGTCTGAGCTTTGTGTCACTGAAGAAGTTAGCAAGTTCTTGAAGCTTTGGGATTTTAAGATGGAAGCAGCTTCTGGTTCCGTGAGGACTATTTACCTTTTGGATGATGTTATGATGTGTTGTTTTGTTCTGGTAAACCTTTAATGATGAGAAAATGGCTGGAGAGATTCCATACTGAAGTTCTTTATATCACAGAACACATTGCACCTTGTAGAATGTTTCTGGTGGATTATATGTGCATTCATATTATAAAATTTTGTTGTAATCATGCAAGTTTTGTCATGAATGAATAATTGGTTGTAATTTAGGATCTGGATATCTATGAATTATTAGTACTATTTATTGGTTGGGCTATTCATAGTTTTCCTGGTGTGAAATTGATTAAAAATTCGCATCAGGCTTTGTTATTGGGATTTAAAAACAAAATCCATTTTTCTAATAGTTTGGGTAGTCACTGTAATTAGAGTTTGTCATCATGTTTTTGCTGGTGTTGGACAAAAGTGTGCTTTAGTTATGGTGGATGTTGTATTGCTGATGAAACCAGAAGGTATGTACTACAAAGTAACACAATCAGAATGTAATGTGATTTTAATGAGGCTTCAACAAATAAGTATTCCATTTCATTAATGATGATTATAAAGTTTTTTGAAGTTTGTTCATATGTCTCTTCAGTGCTTCTAAATGGTTCTTTTGCTTATCATTTTTTGTTTTCATTCAGTGCATTTTTTTGCTATATTATAGTGTTTAACATCTTCCATCTCTGTTGAATTTTAGTGGGTTGCAGAAATGAATGTTGATGTGTTGCTATTTCTATATGATTTTCATATTTGAAGATCTTGCATGATTACTCAACCAGAAAAAGAGAAGATTTTGCATGATGCCATGATCTGACATAGATTTAACCACTTCATCATCTGTTTGAAAAGAAGGGTTTGGTATTGCAACTACAAAATTGACTTGATTCTCCAATTTGTATGGGCAGGAATATGTGATTGTGTTAGTAAAGAATGGCAAGCGCAAGGAAGATGCAAGGAATGAGTTGCGTGTGTTTTTGGATGGGGACACTGATTCTTTTGTATCTTGGTAAAACTTAGTCCCTTTTGTGTGCAAAGTTGAGGCCTAAACAAATTTTCAACAACTTATCTCTGTTCATAGTTAGCTTTAATGTTATTTATTTATTTATTTATATGCCTCCTTGTTTAACAGGCTGTGGGATCATCTTGCTTTAAATTTAGATTTGTATGTACAACATGAAGAGTCTTATATGGAAGAAGCTCCCAAGACAAAACCCCCATTGTGGGACCAAGGTGGAAAAAATGATTCTCATCGTTCAGATTCTGAATCAGAAAAAGAGAAATCTAATACGTTATCTAGAAGCCGGCACAATAGGGAATGGAAAGGACTAGTGAGGGATGCAGCTGAACCCCCTCCTCTTCGGAGCTCTGATATTGACAAAATTCATTATGAAGAAAAACCTCATCGCAGAGTAAGTCGAGCAAAGAGGTCTCCTTCTCCCCGCTCTTTTCAGAGGAAAAGGAGTCAGCCGGATGAGCGTGAGAACAAGAAGGTTTGAATTTCTATTTTTTTTCCTGAATATAAAATGAATGTTATTTTCTCTGTATATTTGAGCATTTGCAATTTACTATATGTATGTACAAATCCAGCAGCTTCCTGAATAAAATGATTGAAATCAAGGTGATTTGATAATTTATACGAATAAACTTTTAATAGCTTTTTCGTTCCACTAAATCTTATCATGTTTGGCACTTTTCTTACTCTGTAGCTTTCTTATACAAAACATCTACGTACACTTGGTTTCCTCTTCTTCTTTTTCTTGCTGAATTAATTTTTTTTTTTTTGTTAATTACACGCATCTAGTGGGTCTTGGACCCATGACCTCACCCTCCAACTTGCTCTTCCATGGGAGGAGGTGCTATTTGCTCTAGTTCTCATTGGTTTAAATTTCAAATAGAAATTTTGATATTATTCACACGTCTTGCTTGATCACGTCAGGCTAGTTTCAATGTATTGCCTCGGTTCAATGTCAGTTTGCTTGGTAATTACTAGATACATTTATTGTTAGGAAATATTTTGTTTTGGTAGTTCTATGTGGGAGTAATACAGTAGAATCTTTTGTTCCAGTTTTTGTCAAACTAATTGTTGAGGATTAATGGGAAAGTGATTTAGGAAGAGTTTCTTTGGATTACCTGGCACATGGTTCTGGCAGGTGGGGTTGTGTCCATGGTTTACTTCCTAGGGGTGGGTCTAAAGGGCCTTGCCTTCGTGAGGTTCCATGTCATCAACAAAAAGGTGGTCCTTCTGTTTTCATTCTCTCCATTGCCATTCTCTTCACTTCAAATCTTTTTCTATGTTGTACATGTGAGAAAGACGATGGAGAGAGAGAACAAAAAGACCACTTTTTTACGGTGTTCACATGGAGGAATGACATGCTGTGCTACCATGCCATTCCTCTTACCCTTTTCTAGACTTTCTTGATTGCTGTTACAGCTTGAGGCTGTCAATCAGTACATAGCTTGTGTACTGGTAGGCTTCCTGCTTTTCTGCATTTTCTTTAATTATAAAAAAAGTTGTATTATGATCAGTAGCCTTTTCTATGGTGTACATGTGTTGGGCTCAACGTGATGTGGCTCAATCTCATAAATTTGTACAGGCACAAAAGAAAGTCAAATGTTTATTAATTGGACGATACACACAATACAATGATTGTTATGATTCAAGTAAAATTGTGAGTTTTACTTCTTGAAACAGTGAAATACAAATTTTAGCCAAATCACTCATAAATTATATTTTATCCCCCCCCCCCCCCCCCAAAAAAAAAATTAATGATATGATTCATGTTTTGATAACTACGATGTTTATATCCAAAAGCACAAGAATTGAAGTTTTAGCTTATTTGTGTCAACATGTATTACAATATAGTAGTTTGATGTATGGAATCAAAGGTACTATTAGTTAATTTGGATATTTGTTAAATTTAGTATCTTCATATCTTACTATTAGTTGTTAACTATAATATATGATTTGTTGATTCAATCTTGTTGGGAAGTTATTACGCTTTCTGTTATTACTTTTTTTTCTCCCTCTCTTAAGAATTTTATGACTATGTACTTAATTAGGAGATAAAAAAATAAAATTAGAAATTATGCTGTAGTCATACAAATGATGTTGTAGATCAGCATTATTTTTCTTGCTATTCCTTTTTCATATGTGCTTTGTTTGTTTTTCCAAACCTTCTGATCCTTAATGAATGTTTTGGCAGAGGGAGGCAGTTTCTCAAGTAAATATTGATGCCCCAAGGCGTCTACTTCAGTTTGCAGTTCGAGATGCAGTGGGAACTTCGAGGCCTTCCAATTTGGCAAAGGAACCCAGATTGAAGCGACTTCGTTCTGTGGTTTCAACATCCACTGGGGACTCATCATTTATTGATCATCCTCAGCGGATTCAGTCTGTTGCCAGAGTGCTAAATCCCATGTCAACTGTAATCAAAGCTGTGGCAGAGGCTGCAGAAGATGTAATAAAGGTTAAACCTTCTGGAAGTGTGTTTGATCGACTTGGTCGTGGTATGGATGTATCAGAGACCAGTGTCCAGCATACAGAATTTAGAGAAGCTGCTGTTGAAGATGGAGAATATGGGGATGTTAACCAAATTCAGCAGCAAACATGGCCGAGCTATCATCAAAGAAGCAACTACAGTGGACAGTATGTTGGTGATATGACTATGTTGGAAAGTGAAACTGGCTTGGCATCTGATTCTACATCTGACAATGAAGGATATGATGATGTCAATGTCATGGGCCATAGAATGATGGATGTTTCTCAGACTGGCATGTCTGCTGGAAACAAGGGTGAGGATTCAATGATGGTGCAGTATAGTGTAGCTAACAATGCTGATGATGTTGTTAGACGAAATAAGGATCATGATCAAGCCGTGGCAGCAGCAAATACTTCTCGTAGTAAGATAGTGAACATCTCTGTGAATGTAAACACTTGGAAGCCGCCTCATTATCAGGAGCCTAGGGAGATTGCAGAAGTGGATAATAGGAAATCTCTACTGGAGAGTGACACAGGATCTGGCAAGTCTGGTGTGCGTCCTATGACGGAGCCAGCCAAAGTTGGTAATGGAAATGTAAGATGCTTGTGTGCATAAATATATGTCCTCATGCATGAATACACAATTCAAAAAGCTATAATCTAATGTGTGTGTGTTTGTGTATGTTGCTTGTCTTCAATTTGTAATTTTTCTTTATTCTTTATACTGGGTTCCTAGAAGTAAACTTGTAGTTGTTGATGATAAACAGGCAAAACCTGCTGTGGATGCTCAGAAAGAGTCCCTGAAGACACTGTCAGCCACTCCTGGTGAGTGGTGAACGCTTCTAAAATTTAAGATTCTAAGTTGACATACAACATGTTTACTTTCTGTTATTTCTTCTCCTTTATTGGGTGTGTATTAAGATTGTTAGCCTTTTTAGTTACGATCTCCTTGATGATTTTCCTCTCTTCTGTTGTGGATATAATCTCTGTTGTACTTGCTTTTTAAAATGTTCTATTGTGTGGTATTTGCAGGTTTATATGCTGCTGGTCGGCCTCTAGAGGATGCTGATTCTCGAACCATCTTTATTAGCAATGTAATATTTCATACTGGTGTCCTTCTGGGATAGAATGGTAGCTCTGTTCCTCACATGTTACATTTGTTGTCCTTAACAGGTCCATTTTGGAGCTTCTAAGGATAGTCTTTCTCGGCACTTCAACAAATTTGGGGAAGTACTAAAAGTGGTCATACTGACTGATGCAGCAACAGGGCAACCAAAAGGGTATAGATATTTCAGATGCTTTGCTTTCTAATTTGTTTGTCCAAATCTTTCCTATTATTCTTGGGAAAGATGTTTTTTTCTTCTTCTTTAATAACATTTTACTACATTGTTTGAGCAGGTCAGCTTATGTAGAGTTCATGAGAAAAGAGGCAGCAGACAATGCTTTATCTTTGGATGGGACCTCCTTCATGTCACGGATTCTTAAGGTATATTGCTTATAGAAGCTGGCTTTCTTATGTTACCTGAAATGATAGTGTTTTTGCATTTCTGTTGGTTTGCTTGTGGCATGAGTGGCTTTTCTTTTCCTTTTGCGTGTGTAACATACCAATAAGTTGAGACTATTGTAATGGGTTACTAGATAGCAGTTGTCCAAAAGTTTGAACAATTTATTATGGTCTTGCATATGCTAATAAAAAAGAGAAAATTATGGTATAGCATTTGGATAGAAGATAGCTGTGTTGTGGTCAGACTGTTAGAATACCCATAACTCCTACCACCTCCTTCCATGGGTGGTGGCTGAGCTTGCACTAAATGCTTTGGTTGCTGGGCATCATGAATTTGCTACTATTTACTGGTAAGGCATAAGATGTGATTTAGTGATATTATGGAGGTGCTTATGCAAGATATGGCACACCTTTATTGCTTTTGATAGATATGTTAAACTGTTTCAGAGTTCAAGTTGTATTTTGAGACCCATCTTAGGCTGGCTTTTCATGCATTGTGGTTCAATGTTGTTAAGAAGTTTTGCAATATTTCCTGTGAAAGTCACTTATTGTTTTAAGAAATGGAATCATAGATGCGGCCTCATAACCTGGCATATTAGTGTTTAGGATTGCAATCTGAGTGACTCTTTAAAGCTTATGTGAATTACAAATACTTGGAAGCTGGAAAGTCAAGAGAAGCAGCAGAAAAATAATTAGAGATTTAGATGGTTCCAATTCTAGAACATTCTAAGTTGTGTATGTGCTATTGTATTTCTCCCATCTGGTATTGACATTAGATTTAATATACATTGAAATCATCATTTGAGGAAGTTGGAAGGATCAGCAGTCTGTTAATTTTTTTGAAATCATCATTATCTGTTAAAGTTTTGTTATTGGCTCAAAGCAGGGTAACATTGTTATTAGGATAACAACACCGTGGAGTTCTTAAAATCCTATCCATCTATTTTGAAATTAGTGGATTGGATTTTGTCACATCATCAGTAATATAAATAGATATTAAATTGGTGATGGTTGATAATTGGCAAAAATCCAATTCACTCATTTCACAATGAATGGATAGGATTTTAGGAAGTCTACAGTGGAGTTGCCCTAAGAACTGTAGAGGATCTTAGTCCCAAATTAAGTATTTTTGTGTCTTTTGTTTAAATGTTGCACTATGTTGGGTTGGTTTTTATTTTCTCTCTTTGGGATATTTGGGTTGGGTTTCTTGCTAATAGGTGCATCATGCAAGCCAAGCCCTGACAGAATAGTTGTACAATGCTATGAAATCCATGATGTTCTTTGGTTGTTCCTTTAACATTTGGTTTCTGAAGCAAGCAATGTCTCCACTTTTCTTACTGTAGGTTGTGAGGAGAAGTGCTGCCAATCAAGAAGCTGCCCCTATCATGACATGGCCTCGGGGCAATCCATTTGCTGCTGCTAGGTTTGCCAGGGTTCCTTTTCCAAGAGGCATGTCTGGTGCATTTAGGGCTCGCCCTCTATTAAAACTTGGTGCCAGAAGCATGCAGTGGAAGCGGGATGCTCAGGCCACACCAGCTGAGAGCGGTGCTTCTGTCTATGGAAATGCCATTCCGTCACCCACTGCTCGTAGTCTCACCTATGTCAGAACAGAACCTAAGCCAGATGGGAATCCCAGTACAACCTAGTTCAACAGCCTGACCTTTTTGCAAAGTTCTCAACTACGATGTACCAAAGTGCACTTGCAGGCCGGATGAGACCCTACCAGTTCTCTATATTTTGGAATATCATTCTTCTGTACATGAATGTTTTGAAGGGTTGAGGTCTGAAGAAGTGTAATAATTTTCTTGGTTTAATTTTTTGGCTGGAGAATACCAGGTTTTTTTTTTTTTTTTTGGGATATAGTTCTGGTGGATCCAAGATGGGAAGAAGTTTAGGGAAAGTGGTTTGGACCAATTTCTTTCCGATGCCTATGGTTGTAATCTGTGAATAGGGTGGATGGATGGAATATTTATTAATTTGGAGGAGAATATCTTTGTTTGTTTTGTATTGGTTACTATTATTTTAATGATAAAATGAGAAAAAAAAAAAAAAGAGATGAAGAAAAAAGAAAAGAAGAAAAAAAAGAGGAAAGATTTGGATCAGTTGCCTCGTTATGTACATCCTGGTGTGCCTTTTATCTTATATATATATGTAGGGTATGTGCCTTTTATTATTTTGAGTTTTTGATATTATATACTGTTTGTGCATGTTTTCTCGTTTAGTCTGCACACTTAATGGTAATTGTCTTTGAGTTAATCAGATATATATACGCATGCTTTATTTAGGCTAAAAAAGATTAGTCCTTTGTTTGTTCTACAGTTCTTTTATCTCTTGTCGATCAGAGTGCCAGGTTTTCCTAGGCAGAGAGAGCAAGTGTTCAAGATGCATTTTTCTTCTTCTTCTTTTGTTTGTGTTTGTCTTTGTTTTGAGGGTGAGGGGCTGGTAGTGTTAGAACCCTAGGCTGAGAAGTGCTAAAACCACTTCAAGATGCACTTACAGCCCTTTGTCTTTTATTCACTGCTTGTTCACTAGCAGAATAGGCTTGGACCTAAAAGGACTTTCAGGAATGCCATGGATTCTTCTACATGCGTCTAGCTCTTTTAAATAAAACGAGAAACAAAGTTGAATAACGTTAACTGTTAACCGTCCGATTATTGTTGGCGGCCACATTTGAAGAGCTAAGCTGTTGTGAAAAAAGTAATACTGGAGGCACATCTTTTACAATTGTTGACATGACACAACACTATTTTCACTTAAATTCATTACTGACATCACTTTTATTATGCATTAATCACAACATGCTATGTTAGCTGTTGTGAAAAATGTTTTCCTCCTATGTATTGTTTTGAATATGCATACTCAATTGGCACATCCTGGTTTGTGGTGTTTTAACAAAGACTTCCCAATATGTATTCTTTTCAGCATTCGTACTTTTGTTTTTGGTTTCGAAGTCCATATCACCAGCATTTTCCCAATGAGTATCATTTCCAGATTTCCTAAACGCATTATCATTTGTTCTACTTCAACTTCTAATTTTCCGTCATATAGCTATGACAAATAGATAGCGTATACAGAATTGTGGTATAGTTGGTAAACATGCTTCCTTTGCACATCTGCAATGCCTTGTATGGCTTCTGCTTGTTGCAAATTAGACCATCAGCAGCTCAACATTATATAATTTATATTACATAAAAACGTCTTAAAAATTTCATAGCAAATGAAATAGTGGTCATTCTGTAATGTTATTCCTCCTAAGCTCTCTTTGTAGCAGAGAATATATCACTAATGAGAAAGTAGGCCTGATGGGTGTATAGTGTGTCAATTTCAATGCACACCAAAAGGTTAATTCAAATTATTTCTCCACTTTTTTGACACCCTACCATACAAATAGAAGTTAACTATCATAAAGCTTGCTGAAGAGCATCCCAAAGATGATTCTAAAACACAGCCTGGTACTTCCAAATAATTCTAGAATGACAGTGATGGGTTCCCAGACAATGCAATCTAACACAGTGCACACAATGCCTTCATGAATTCTTAATTGCTATTGATTGAAACTTTCTTCTTTTGAGAATTGCAAAACGCTGCTAGTTTTTAAGCCATTAGAAAAGCCAAAAACTCAGTTAACCTCTCATGTCTCCCAATGGGCAATGGATGACACCACTACTACAGTGTCTACCTCCTGACAGAAAATTTTGCTTCAAGATATTTACTAGTTTCATGTCTTTGATGGAATTGAAAATTCCCTATGTCTGAATACACATAAAATTATACAAAGCTCTCAGAAGATTGAAGCATACTTCCCTGAGTTCTCTATCAAACTAAGAGCTAAATAACAGGATACATTCTATGTTGGCACATAACAAACAGAAGTTCTATTTCTTCAGAACCGTATTATACTAAACATAAAAAAGAGCATCTCAGATTCTCAGAAAAGTACTGGTCTTGAAATCAATGAAAAACTATGAATTAATGAATTCTACTACCTCCTATATCCTTTCACACAATAATCACTTTCTCAAATGCCTCGTAATTAATCCAACTAATTAATCATATATGTGCCATATTAAATCTGTATATGAATTGTTCTTTCCCATTTGAATGAACTGTTTGCTTTAATCTCTGCAACTTCCCATTCACAATACCATCCACCTTGCTATTGCAACCAATCACCTATCTTTCTAGTGGGACAAATATGATGACTCAAAAGAAGAATAAAATGAATGAAAATGAATAATTATCAGTCGTTATACTACCAACCCTGTGAAACAACAAAATTGATGTCAAGTTTAAATATTTTTTATTCTAAAGGAATGCATTAGAAGATTCTCTTCCACCAAACTGCTTTTAGGTTATCACTTCACAAGTAAAATAATTAATGTGTCAAATGCTATGGCTGATACTAAATCACCACTAAACATTAACATGTGACCTTGAGACAAATACATCCATAACATTTTGATTTAGCAATCAAATCAAAACTCAAAAGCCACCGCTGGACTAGTTCTTAAAATAAGAAGACACTGCCAACTTTTCAACCAAAACGGTCATTTTATATAATGAAAGAAAAACATATGCCATCCAAGGAGAATCAAACATTAATACATGAAAATCCAACTCAATGGAAAACCAATGTATAACTTTATATCATTAGTAAACTAATCTTTGAAAAAAAGCTAAGTCATCTTGACAGCAGAGTGAACAATAATCCAACTGACAAGCCAGCAATACAAATGAAGGAAATTCCACGAACTCGAACAAATAATGTATTCAAATTCTTAGCAACCTGGAGAGTCAGAGTCAAAATCTGTAACCTACCTAGCTCCTCCATCTTCTTAAAGAAGTACATTGGCTTCAATGATTGCCTCAACATGAAAGCCAAAGAGAAAGGAAACCCAAATGCCACAGCACTCATCATTGAAACCTCAGGGATAGGTGAAGACTTAGTGATATAAGCAATCCAAGCTCCAAGGCCAAGCTGAACCAGGCCCAGAAAAGCCACAGCTTTACTCAAACTATAGATGGTCTTCATCACCCCTTCTAGAACTTCCCGGGTCTCATTGGCTAAAGCAGATTGGTCACGCTCCACTGTTGGTCCCTCAATTTCTTGGTGCTTGAAATCCGGGTTTTGACTTGGGTATTCACTAGGCTTTTGGGGTTTCTCAGATTCTGAGGATGGGTCAGAGGTTGAATAAAATCTGGGTTTTCCTCCATGAAACCAATCAAGCTTGAAACTTTGAGGGTTTTTAACAGGGTTTAGGGGTTTCCCAGTATGTATCAATGAATCATAGGCTGAAATATTTCTGGGTTTTTCATTTGGTGACCAATAAAGATCAGGGTTTTTGAAATTGGTAGCAGAGCTTGACCATGATCCAATGGAACCAAGATTGGAACTTTGGGGGTTTGGCTGTATTGGGGCTTGAAATTCAATAAGATTGAAGCTTGGGTTGGAAAGTGTTTTGGCAGAGATGAGGGAAGTGGAGGATGATGATAATAAATGAGGTGTTTTTAGAAGCCTAGAGCTAAACCTGCGTGAAATCATGGCGGCCATTTTTGTGTGAGAGAGGGACAAGGGACAACGTTTTTGTAAGGAGACCCAAGGTTTGGCCAACTACTATGTTTTAGCGCGACGACTTGTAGCACTTGTTGAAAGAGTTTTCTTAAAACTTTGGTATGTCGGGTTGAATTTGGTTTGTATTCATTCCATCTTTTATGTTTTTTTTTGGATATTTGAATCTTTTGTTACAGACCCTAGTATACAGGGGTTATTATTGGGTTCGGTGAATGAGACCCACTTCTACATGAGGGAAAGGGTCAGACTTAGGTTCTAGTGTTTGGTATCATTAAACTTGTTGAGATGATGACATGTGTCCACTTTTAGAGACGTATTTAAAAGTGAACATATGTCATCATTTGACCGGGTTCAATGCATTGGACCTAAACCAAGTCCTAATAAGAATGGAAGAGGAAGACACATGTCACCATGTGGGATTGAAATAAGAGCTATGACTCACTGATGTTCTTGCTTGCAGGCTTGAACCTAGAAGATAAGATGCTAGAATGATAATTTTGCAAATATAAAAAAAGTCACTCTAATAGCTCCTACCCTTTTCTATTATAAAAAAAAACTACTCTCATTTTTGACTTTTCCCCCTTGTAAAAGGATCAAAATCTACTAATGCCGCATCCAAAAAGTGACAAAAGAAAATTATAATATGGATTTTTTTTTATTTGAGAAACATAATATAGAAAGTGAAATATATATTCTTTAATTTTTTGTTAATATAAAAATATTTTTATTTAAACTTATTGTCCTAAACCTCAAATTGTAAGGAGCGGACCTTGTCTTGACCTTTTCTTTAATTCCCCCCCCCCCCCCCCCTTCTCTCTTTGCTCCAATCCTCAAACTTATTGCAAAACAGTTGAAATGATTTCCCCCCCTTCTATATACAGTGACCGTTTGCATACCACGTTTTCTCACGTACACGTTTTCTGCTTTTTTTTTTTTTTTTTTTTTTTTTTTTTTTTTTTTCTGCGCGTGAACAGTAACCTCACATGGGTTTACTGTTTACGCACTGTTTAGTGCACTGTTTAGTACTGTTTAGCACTGTTCATGCACTGTTCACGTATTAAAAAATATTAAAAATAGGTCCCACGATACTATTTACACATTTAAAAATTATTTTGCTACAGTGTTTTCAGTTTTCAGTTTTCAGTTTTCAGTTTTCAGCAACAATAAGCTCAATCCAAACGGACCCACAGTTGACATGTTCTTTGATAAGAATGAAAATAATGTTAGTGATGGGTAGATATTGCTCCAATCACAATTTACCATGTTAAAATGTGGTGAACAAGATGGTGAAAAATGTTGTGTTGCTCATTATACAACAAGTTCCTAAAAGAAAATTCACTATTAACTTAAAAATCGCACATTTACCAAAGAAAATATATAAACATCTTAAAATTGCGTTTAGATACTTGAATTTAGATTTGAATTTGAATTTGAATTTTAAAGTGATGGATTTGAAATGTCTTAATTCTAAATCCATAAATATTTAAGTATGTAATATGGATTTCTAAAATTTTATGAGACAAGAATTTATTTCTAATTCAAGGATGCAGATAAGTCAAATTCAAATTCTTAACCTTTTGCAAACTATCCAAACCCTATTTGGATTTTATTCACCCAAACCCTGCCATCCAAACACACCATAAAGATACACATATATGAGCCAAACAAAGAAAATCAATGGGAAAACTTAACCTTAATACATTACTTGAATAATATAAAGATAATAATTCATCATTACAAAATTCATAGTGCTAACAGTACAACATCTCTTCAAAAGAAAAAAAAAAAAATCAGCACAACATATTGAAATTCTGTTATAGCAAGATTAATGCATGCAAACACTAACAACATAACAAAGAAGAGAACACCCTACAGCCACAATAGAAGCTGAGAAAGCAAAGGCTGATCCATCATCCATGGCTGGCGATGGAGCAATCTCCTCCTCATAAGCACAAGCTCTCATCAACTGTGAGCAAACCATTGCACTGAGTCAAATGGCTGTAACAAAGGAAACCATCGTGGAGGCCAATAGGCAATAATGGCAGTGACACAAAACTTAATTAATTAGCAATTGAGATATATATATATATATATATATGTGTGTGTGTGTGTGTGTGTGTGTGTGTATATGTGGGTGACACTTTTGGACTTAGTAATAATTTATAGTATGATTTGCTAAAAGAAAGAAGAAAAAGATTTATTAAAAGGGTTAAAAAGTAAGGAGAATGCATGGTTGACATGTGTTGTGAGGATTGGTCCTTGTAGCTTCAGGTTGTCATTCATTTAGATAGTCTCATATGCCACGTTGTGTCTCATACTACATTTTTAATTTGTGTAGACAATATTTGAATGTGTTTAAAAGATTCTTTATGCCCTAAATATCATGATATATATATATATATATATATATATAAATCTATTAACATCTTAGAGCCTGTTAAAATGGAAGTCTAATATTTATTGTTGTTACGTTTTTATTAAGTCATATTAGTGTAGTATTTTGGTTCACTTTGGTTTATTCCAGTCCGCTTCGATCTATTTGGTTTACTTTGGTCTATTTCCATCCATTTTGATCCAATTTGATTTATTCGGTCCAGTTTGGTCCATTTTGGTCATATTTGATACAATTCGGTCTAATTTGGTCCAAATAGGCCCAATTCGGTCCACCTTAAAGTATTCGGTCCATTTAAATCTAATTCGGTCCATTTTGGTCTAGTCGAAGAATGAGAAATTTAAAACTTTAAAATTTTAGTTTTTTTTTTTTTTTAGGACTAAAAGTTTTAGTTGTACCAAAAAAATTAGAAAAATAAAATTAATAATAATAATATTTAGAAGAATATGGACCACTTCCAAAAAAAAAAAAAAAAATCAATAAAAAACATTAAAAATAATAAAATTATATAATATATATTTGTAAAAATAGAGAGATAGAAATTACTTTTAAAAATTGTTTAATTTTTAGGGGAACAAATTATTTACAATAAAATTTAGAGAATAAATTATATATATATATATATATATATATATATTCCCATGCATAGCTGCAACTAGTTTTTTTTTGAGAAAACTAACCCAACCGATAGAGTATTATTAAATCTTATTCAAATCAAAGTTGTAAATAGCAGAAATGTCTGGAGGAATAGTCTCCATACAAACTACAAATGATTCAGACTCAAAGGCTCATCTAGCAAGCATATGAGCAACACTATTTCCTAATCAACACAAGCATATAAGAGCATTAGCATTGAAGAATGCTAATGCCATATCTAAGGCCTTTTTGGCATTTCATAGTTAAAAAACATTTGCATCAAAAAATGGTATACCTCACTATTGCAAAATTTTTTGCAATAGTGCTACAGTACAATTCTAAACTTAGAATTGTATTGTAGCACTATGCTAAAAAATACATATATATTTTATTCCACCCCTTAGCTGAAAAAAAGTGATGATGTGAAAGAAATAATAAAGAAAGATTAAAAAAAATGATATTTTAATGAAAAAGTAAAATAATAGAGTTTCTTGATGTAGGGTGTATTATAAAATGGTATGGTATAATTGATAAAGTAGCTTTTTGAGATGGTAAAATAGGATAAAGTAGCATTCTTCAATGCTGATGCTCTGTCACACTATTTCCTAATCAATGAACATGACAGAAAAGAATATCCTGGAAAACAGCAGCAACAGCTTTGATATCCTGGATGATGTGACCATAAGAGGAGCTGCAGCTAGTAAGTATAAAAAGGAAACAATGAGAGATCATTCTAACTTATACTTTATCCTGTTATGATTCTAATTAAATGTCCTCCAATTTATATATGCCAACGTACATAACAATGGTAAATAAATCTGTCAATTCTTTTGCCTTTTCATCTTTTCTTGTAGGCCAAAATAATATGGCAGAGAGGCAGAGCTGATTTTTAGTTATATGACCAAAAAAAAACTAGAAAACAAATCTTTCTGGAACTTGATGCGATTCTCTATATGGTAATATTAATTGGAGAACAAGAATCAAGGGATTTGATATAAATGGGATGTTGCCTAATGAATTTTTAGCTGGATATTGCCAGATACATTTGTATATAATTAATTTAATGTTTTTTTTTAGAAAGATAATTAATTTAAAGTTGAATTTTAATTTTATTTCCGATTTCCATACTAGCATTCCTTTCATAATGGGATATGATTATTCAGTCCACAATATCAAAGATTTTGAGTTATAAAATTCTTTGTATAGACTTACAGAACAGTTACAGTGATTGGAATTTGAAAGAATATTGTTATCAAATTCTCAAAAATTTCATTAAAAAAAACCTATTTACTATTTAGCCAACTTGAAATCACAATTGCCATCTCTCTTTCAAGTTGAGTCTAAATTGGAATATTGAGAAGAATTTGCATAACCAATATACAAACCATAGGCACATCTAAAATCATCAAACACGATTGGTTCCAAAAAAGAAAACCCAAATATATAATCCAAATAATGTGCACAAAATGCTCTTCTTTTTTAATAAATCAGATCATTACATAAGGCATAAAATAAATTGGAATTAGAAATCCAAGAATAAAGAAATACAAATATAAGAAAACTCAAGAACACCCCAAAAAGATTTAATCTTTATTCCCTCACTAAAGCTCTATACCTTAACTAGTTTTTATTAAACATCTAGTACAAGTAATAGGCAACAAGTGACACAAGAGAAGCACCAACAAAAGAACCAACAGCTGGGAAAGTAGCTGAGGCACCACTGCTTGGTCCTGGTGCTGGAGCTGGAGCTGGAGTTGGGGAGTAATGATGATGATGATGGTGATGATGGCCTTCATGAGCCAACACTGCACTCATTGAGGCAACAAAGAAAAGAACAGCACAAAGGATCTTCACCATTTCCATTGAGGCAGGAGTGCGTGAAAGGCAAAAATCTGCAAATAAATGTGAGGATTATATCACCAACAATTCACCTTTGGTATTTGGGGGCTGTTGATCAATGAGGGTTGGGATTGAGGGGAATTTTATAGGAGATAATTGAGAATTTTTTTTTGGAAGGAAAAAAGGAGCTGATTTTAAGTTTCCTTTTTTAAACATTTTATTTTGGTAGGCTAAGATTACTTGATTTTGTTTGGTAAGAGGGTCAAGGATATAAAAGGTATTTAAATTAATGATTTTTGAGGTTTTAAAATTCTTTTTGAGAAGAAAAATAGGTAATTTTGAGGTTTTAAACTTGATTTCTGGTAAAGTTTGTTAAAGAATAAAAAAATTTTGGAAAATTATTAGATATTTCCGGAGTACCATAAATGCGTACTCTCTCTTTTCACAATATGCTTTTAATTATCTTGAGTGGTATCTCAGTAATAAAAGTAAACAACATTCGTCATATTTACATTTGGGATTTGTGGATGTGAATTTCATCTCATATGTATATGTTTGGGTCATTCAAGAATGTGAATTCCTTTCACATATAAGACAATTGTTATCTAAATAAAAACTAATTAGTGTCTTAGTCTAATGATAAAGAACAATTATCAGAATCGGATATCATATATTAAAACTCTTAAAAATAAAAAAGACCGTTATCCCGTAATTTGTATAAGATATCTTCTCAAAAAAAAGAAAAAGAAAAAAGTATAAGATAATTAAACCTTGTAAGTGTTGATTAAGCCATTTATGAGAACTTCTACGGATGGCAAAAATGCCTTATCCCGTTAGACTCGCTTTGTTTCACGTGGGTTATTTTATTTTATTTGGTGAGCTGATGGGTGGGGACATGTATTCCTCTCTTCCAATAAGCTATGAAGAGAATTCCGTTTAAAATTACTCTTTTATTCTAAAAAAGTTACAACTAAAAGATGCCAGGAGGACTTTAGATATCCTATTTGTCTCTTTACATTGTTTTTTTTTTTTTTGTGTAGAAAATTATACTTTAAAGTTTAAACCTCTAATTTAGGAATAAAATAAATTAAATCCTGTAATTTTAAAAGTAACATTTAAAAAAGTAACAAATTAGTTACTCTTTTTTTAATTTTTATTGCTTACAACAAGGGAGGAGGGAACCCAAGCTTTCTGTGATAACACTGAATCAAAAGTCTCTTGGTCACTAGGAGCTGCAATAACTAACACAGTTACTTGGATAGTTGATTTTGTACTGAAGTTTCTTTTTCCAATTGTTAAATTCATTCGTAACGGTTGTTCCAACTTCCAAGATCACAACTTAAGAAAATAATAAAAATAGTCTTTATGTGATAATTGGGGCATTTCCCAGGGAATAAGTGTCATATGTTTTGTGTTCTTGCACTTATAAAAGGCTGAATAGAATGGAGTGTTTTGCAGCCTATTAGTATGGGTCCTCATCAAAATTTTCCCAGACCAAATGCTTGTTCCGAGGCTTAGGGCCTGTTTGGTAGGCTATTTCAAGCAACTTTTAGAGAATTTTAAACACACTAACATACATTTCTACACATTTTTTCTTCCACACGTATATCAAAAACACCCAAACAACATTATTCAAACTCCTTTATCAAACACCTCCTTTGTCTACTCTATGCTAGCCAGCCACTTATCCAACAAAGAGGATAACAATCAGGTTTAGAAGTTGGATAAATGCTGTGTATACACATGTGAGTAAAATCTCACATTAATTATATGCTAATGACAAGTGTGGGTAGTCTATATATTATTATATAATAATAGGTGAAACTGAGATAAACTTAAATTAGAATTCCAAATTAGAGTTCCAATTTTTTGTTATGTATCCTAAATTATTTACTTTTAAAGAGTTTTATTTCTTAGTTTTAGAATCAAATATGAGACCACATCATAAATATTCATTCAAGTAAGTTATTAAGTACAAAAACTAAAGAGTCTAGAATAAATGAATCGTAACAAAAAAAAAAAAAAATTGCTTCACAATAATAAATAAATACTAACAATTTACATTTTATACCTAATATTGTCCTTACAAAATTTTTTAAAGAGTTAACAAAATATAAAAAGACTATCAATAGTATTTAAATTATACATATAAGAATTATATTATGCATTTTATTGTATATCTTTAAGTGTATCTATACATATGCATAAAGTTACAAGCTAGTTAATATAACATAGAAAAAATTAATGGATGTTAGATTAATAGATGTCTTAAAGGCATTGATTTATAAAATTTTTATGGGAAAAAAATAATTTTTTTGACGATTTTTTTATATATTTCCAACAAAGTAATGTTAAAACTTTTTAAAATAGTTTATTGATAATTATCCAAATGACACCGTTAACATGACCCATATAACATAGTTAGTCCCAAACAAATAGGTTTAAGCTTTTGCATTAAATGATGTTCCTAAACATTATGTTTTGGAGTGTCCCTAAAACAAACTATAAATTTGATAATATAGATTAAGATCCTCAAGAAGGCTATAAAATTCCCAAAACCTTAATCAACACGATAAAATCCAGTATACTGATTTTTACAATGGTTGAATACAATTTTGTGATTTACTGTTCATATGAGTATTGCATTAAAATGTTATGTAATGTTATATTAATTACTCAATTAGGATTTAGGAGTCTTCCCTAATCGTTATCCCCAACAATAAATTAACCACGATTTAAAAAAAAAAAAAATCTATAAATTGGATAATTTAATTGGATTAAGATCTTCAAATAGGCTATAAAATTCCTAAAACCTTAACTAACACGATAAAATTTAATATACTCATTTTACAATGGATGAATAAAATTTTAGGAGTTACTTTTCATATGAGTAATGCATTCAAATGTTGAGTAAGGAATTTTCTGAAAATCTATGATTTTTAACAACATTTAAAAAGCATGCACAACTTGTACAATAAATAAATTAAAAGAAGTCATGCATAATCCAAGATTTTATAACCTATTAGAATGCTTTTCCATAGTATCAAATCATTCATATATAGTACGTGAATAAAAGAAATATTTAAGAACTCTAAGAAAAGAAAAGTTAAAAGGAAATCTAAAGAGAAAAGACCAACAAATTAGTAATATATTCTCATTAATCTTGTAAAATATTCTTCTTCTTAAAGCTCCCTCTTTCTTCAATTTCCCATTTTCTCTCTTTCATAAATATATAAATCTAGTGCAAGTAGTAGGCCACAAATGACACAAGAGAAGCACCAACCAAAGAACCAACAACAGGCAAGCCAGCTGAGGCTCCACTGCTTGGTCCAGGTGCAGGTGCAGTCTGTGCAGGTGCAGGAGCTGGTGAGCTCGTATGATGGTTATGAGCCAACACTGCACTAAGTGAGGCAGCGGCGAAGAGCACAGCACAAGCGATCTTCTTCATCTCCATTGTGGTGAAGCGTGATCGGCAAGAAACTCTGATACAGATTTGAAGAGTTTTCACCTATTGATGCCTTTGGAATTCGCAGCCTGTTCAATGAGTTGGGGTTGAGAGGCATATATAAGGAGGGGGTTGAGCTTTTTTTGGAATGAAAGGTTGTGTTTTGTTTGATTTCCTTGCCTTCTATTTTTAACAATTTTGTTTTGGAAGGACTTCATTTACGCGGGTTGTTTTTACATATCAGAATCGTCTAGAATTTTTAGAATAACTATATGAAATTCTTAAAATATTGTCTATCTATTCTAAACTGAGTGGATTAAATTTTGTTACGTTGTTAACATTTAATATGTATTTAAATTATTGACATGACAAAATCAAAGCCAATCACTTCAAAATGAATTGATAGAATTTTAGGAACTATATGGTGTCTTTACCCTGACAACTCTCGAGGATATTAATCTATTTTTACATGTATGAGGATGTTAAAATGAAAGTGATTTAGCTTATTGGTTTAAGCATGTTTTGTGGTAATGTTTGTTAGAGCAAAATGGGTGGAATAGAGAATTAAATGATTAAGAGTGATTGAGATCAGGTGCAATATCTAAAGTATAGCTCTAGATTGTTGAAATTGAGAGTTGATTCTCAACCATTGAATAAAAAAGTGAAAAAAGTAAAAAAAAATAGAAAAATAAAAAAATAAAGTTAAAAAAATAAAAGTAGTAAAAATCTATTGTGAGTGAAGAGGGTGTAACTGCAATGAGCACAATACCCTATTAATTGCACCCGATCCAAATCCAATTAAGAGTGAATTAAAAACAACATTCTAGACGAAAAATTTAGACAGTCATTGAAGTCAACCATGCATGTGAGCAGGGTACAGTTGGTGAGAGTTCCATAATATATAGAAAGCATGTTTAAGGCAAGGCAAAGAGGTGAACCATGTTGTTTGAAGCATCCAAGTGAGATTGGGACTGCATATATATTACATGAATCAATTATTTGTGTGGTCATGTCCAATGCTGAGATGACTAGACTCTCCAAAGAATGACATAGGGCCTCAAGAGCCAATATATATATATATATATATATATATATATAAACATGGGCCAAAAAAAAAAAAAAATCTATAAGAATAAATAGATATAAATAACTATTTTAGTAATTTGTTTTCACCATGGCTAATTACTTATATATCGTGCTTTTATTTTTTTCATTTTTGTTGGGGATGATATGTACTTAGAGAGTGTACTTGTTGGAGTTATATTAGCCTATTAGTATAAGCCTTAAGCCTATGCTAATGGGCTGATATATCTCTAACAGTCCTCTAAGTCATATGCCTTTTAACTGATCAACAAAGGGAATAGATTGAAGTTGTAAGGTACCCTAAAGAAAATTGTGATGAAAAAAATGACAATTGAAGTGTATTTTACTACGTAGAAGATCCCACTCAATTTGTCGTTCCGCTACTAGGTACTGCTTTTATTTAGAGAATAAATTGATTACTTAGTGAAGTAAGAAGCAAACTATTGTTGCTTGATCGAGTACTAAGGTTAAATATCGTGTCGTAGATGACACCTCTATTGAACACATTTGTTTGCACTCTCTTAACAAGCACATGACATCTCTATTTTGGAAAATTCTTAGGTAGTCCCAGAGTATTGTAAAATGGTACTCCCTTCTCTCACATTCATGGTGGATCCTACTATGAATTTAATGAGCGGATCTCACCATGAATGTGAGAGGAGGGAGTACCATATTCCGTGCTTCGAGAGTACCTAAAAATTACTCCTCTATTTCTACCATCACATCAATTTATTGTGATACTCAGAGTGTTATTTAGATGTCAAGAGTTTTGTAATTTAATGACATAGTAATTCTCCTTTATTAAGAGAGCCCATGTTTGAATTTCTCATTTCATCATTTCTATTATTGTAACCATAAAAAAAATACAAAAACGAAAAAAAAAAAATAGAGCTATATTATTTTTTTTTGAGAGAAAATGTAGAGCTATATTTAGATTGGTCACGATAACTTTTTATTTATTATTTATTATATGAAAGGACAAAACATATTAAGATTGATTGTTATTAAAAACCACATAAAATTTTATCAATTAAATTAAGTAGGAGTTAGGATGCACGCTTATATGTAGAATTGGAGATTCCCTCACAGTAGAATCATTATGTACATTTTAGCAAAAACAAAAGAGAATAGAATACTCCGTACAAAAAGCATAGTTTAATTATCACGTTTCCTAAATGTGACATTAGTTTAATTGTTTTCAATCACATAAAAACAAAAAGAGTTCAATTGTTTTTAAAGTTTTCAATCCAAGTAGTTGGCATCAATTTTATATGTCAAAGATTCTGTTCACATTCTGTATTTTATAGTTAGACTAATTTAAGGGTTCTGAGAATGGGTGCTTTTAAGGCATTTCTTAATAGATTATTTAAAAAAGTTTTGATATTATTTTTATGGAAAATATAAAATGTTGTGAAAAAATTTTAAAAATTTTCTATAAAAGGTTTTGGGTAAACTACTTATTTGATTCCTATCATTTACACAATATTTCAATTTGGTCTCTAATCTTTCAATTGTGTCAATTTGGTCCCTAACCTTCAATACCATGTTACCTTAGTCCCTACTGTTATCTTTTAGATGGACTAGATTGACACGACACTAAAATGTTAGAGACCGGATTAACACAATTAAAAAAATATAAATTAAATTAAAATATGGTATAAAAATAGAAATTATATTTTTTACCAAAATTATTTTTTAAAATATTTTCTAATACAATTTCCTTAGGTATCAATTAACTTTTCCCATAATTTAAAGCTCCACTAATGGATTCCAGGATTATTTGAACGGTGGTTGTACAAGTTTGGTACAGCCTAATCCGCACTACTGTTTGAAAGTAAAACCCCCAACCCCGACATATCTTTATCAGCTCAATAAAAGCTCAATATCCTATTGGTTGATTGATCGTAAAAGACAATAAATGTACGATTAATAATTGAATTGTGCTTATATAAGAACAGTCTCTTTTCACTGCCTCTACATTTCCATGATAACTTCCACAATTTTGCACCTTTGGGCATGATAAATTTGTAAAATTCTTGTTCTTATAACTTATATAAGTATATATTCCCAAGTCTTTGTTGAAACAAGATGAAATTGGAATTTTGACTTGGGCATATATACTTGAATGTTTCATTTCGCATGCTATCTAGCATCAATTTCATTTCCCATCTCTATCTCATGGCTAACTCCATCACAGTCAAGGTTCTTGATAATTGCTATCTCTCTCCCCCACCTAATTCAGCTCCACAAACCTCTCTCCCTCTAACCTTCTTTGACATACCATGGCTTTTCTTCTGTCCTGGCCAAACTTTGTACTTCTATGAATATCCCTACTCAACTACTTATTTCACATCCACTGCCTTTCCAAACCTCAAGCACTCCCTCTCTTTGACCCTCCAGCAGTACTACCCTTTTGCTGGAAACCTCAAGTCACCACCAAAACCTGGCAAGCCTGAGCTTGTTTACACAGAAGGTGACAAGTTTCAGCTCACACTTGCTGAGTCAAATGGGGATTTCAACCATGTTTCAGGTAATCATCCAAGAGATGTCAATGAATTCTACCAACTTGTGCCAAATTTGCCAACATGTTTCTCAGGTGAAAAACAATTACTTCCTTTGTTTGCTGTTCAAGTTACTGTTTTCCCAAATGCTGGAATCTGTATTGGACTCACACACCACAATGTTGCTTGTGATGGGAGGACTTTTAACAATTTCATGAAGACTTGGGCTTGGTATTATAGTCTTGGTCCTCTTGGAGATTACCCTTCTCCCATCATGTCTCTACCTTGTTATGATAGGTCAGTCATCATTGACACATGTGGGCTTGAGGCTATTTTCTTGGAGGATTGGTGGAACAGAAACTCTTCACAAGAAATTGTTGCTGTTGGTACTCAAACCAATGTAGATTTGTCCAACATGGTTAGAGCCACTTTTGTGATGAGTTTGAGTGATATGGAGAGGATCAAGCAATGGATATTAGCTCAATGCAAAAGGAAAAATAAGTCACAACCAATACATTTATCACCAAGTGTATTAACTTGTGCATTTGTATGGGTTTGTTTGCTTAAAACCCAAGTGGGTGTGAATGAGAAATGTGTTGGTGAGGATCCAATTTATTTTGGCTTTAATGCTGGAGGTCTTACTCGTTTGGAATATCCAGTGTCCACAACATATTTTGGAAATTGCATTGGGTTTGGCAGGGGAATGGCAAAGATGAATGAGTTACTAGAAGAAGATGGAATTATAGTTGCAGCTGAAGTGTTTGGAAACACTGTTAAGAGGTTAGACAAATCATTTTTTGGAGGGGCAGAGAAGTGGATTTCAGATTGGGAGGTGATGTTTGGATCTGAGCTCCATGTTATGGTTTCTGGGTCTCCAAAGTTGGATCTTTATGAGACTGATTTTGGGTGGGGGAGACCCAAAAAGATTGAGGAGATTTCAATTGACACTACCAGAGCCATTTCATTGACTGAGAGTAGAGATTTGGAGGGTGGCATTGAGGTTGGCTTAGCCCTACCTAAGCCTGAGATGGATGCTTTTGTTACTTTGTACACTGAAGGTCTCAAGGCCCTTCGTTGATTCACTCTTGCTTCGATGTAAGTCTAGGATCACCAAAATTTTTCTCAATTGCTTGTGCCTACTGTGATTCATGTATATAATCAATGAGTTGTGAAAAAAATTGTATCCTAGCATTGCTCTTCTTTCTTCAGGCTTGAGTGTGCAACATGTCTATTTCTTTTCTGGGTAAGATGCTTAACATGTTCTAATATGACCATATTTGCATTTGGGAATACACTTTACAAAGAGGACCCCACGAAGACATATTCCAGACAAAGTTTCAATAATTATGTTCCTTTCACCATGATTATTCATTGGAAAAACTTAGCAGTATTACTTTTTTATTTTTTGAAAATAACTTAGCAGTATTTTCTAAGGTTAGGCAGAGGAGGATCCATGTCAAATTCCATAAAATTTTCTCACTATTTTAAGGTAAGAATCTACTTTTTTAGCTTCACCTCCTTTAAAAATGCTCTTACCTTATTTCTTATCATTTGTGGATGAGAACATTTGTTGTACTCAAGGACCTTGTACTAAGTACTATGCTTTGTTGTACATAGCCATATTTGTCAGTCATTAAAGGCTGGTCTTGTTAGATTTGAGATTGTTTTTAGAGTCAAGTTCGGAGTTCAATACCAACACCAAGAAGACCAAGTTTATCACTTACATTGCATTTTTAAGCCTAAAAAGGAATTAAAGCCTAAACTTCAAGGGCATGCAGACAAAGGTACTTTGATTTATATCCAATGGTAAAGCAGATAACAACATAGTGTAGATCCATCAGTAAAACAACATATTATTTTTTTTGCTAATATCAGTAAAACAACATTAAAGTAACTTGTGTTCAACAATATAGTAACAATAATTATAAAAGATAAAATGAAATAGAATAACAATAACACGATATATAAGTTCAGCAGTAATAAAGCATATGGATCCAACAGCTGTTAGCATAAGTTTTTTATAAAATGAGAGTAAATTTGAGTGTGATAAAGAGAAAGGGCATGACTACCAGTGATGCACAAGAGTAAACTGGTTATTTTCTATTGTCAATCACTAGCCAAAGTGGAGTGGGCTTTTCCCACATAAACATTTTTCTTTGCTTGAAGGGGTTTCGAGGGAAGTGAGGTGAAAGAAGGAAAATGAGTGGTTTTAAAATTTTTTTTTTAGTGTATTTGAGCTTGGACAACAAGGTAGTTTTATGTGATAGATGAAGATATGACCCAAAAAAAAAAAAAAAAAAAAAAAAATTGACATGAGGAGATGAGAGAAATAATATGGGCCGTGGGCCTTGATTCATTGAGGAAACAAATGGACCATAAGTTTGAGGAAACAAATGGACCATAAGTCCAATCATCCATGTAACAATAAAAAAAATGAGTTAGTGAGCGCAATTTGTAAAGTGAGAAAATAATATAAACTATAAGCCCATCTTGTGATGTAAAAAAATGTGAGTAGTGAGCCTGTTTCATGAAGTGAATGGAATTTTTGGGCCATAACTTGACTCATTTAAATGAAGAATCTCGGGAAAAAAGGCCCAATTGATGTAGTTGGATGAATGTTGGGCTTCAAATGAGTTTTGGCTCAAAACGTATAATTTTTTTTAAAAAATCATGCTTGAGATGGCCTGAGTTGACTAATGGGATTATGCCACATGGCCTAAGAGTGAAAAAAAAAGACCTCAAATATACTTATTAATTAGAATGTCAGTTTTTTCTCAAAAAAAGAAAAAGAAAAAAAGAATGTCATCATATTAAAAAAGAAAAAGAAAACTAGAATGTCATACATGTATGGGAATGTTAGGTGAATGAAATGCCTAAACTAATTATGTAGAGGAAAAAATAATATAGAATTTGTAAGCTAATGATTGAATAATGATTAAAAAAAAATCATTGGAGGATTCTATGAAGCAATGAATTCAATTTACCATGAGTCTTGTGAATTATTTTTTTAGAGAAATCCATAGTCCATAGTAGGGGTGTGCATGGGTTGGGTTGAGGGGATTTTTCAACCCAACCTACTATGGTAGGTTAAAAAAAATCCAACCCAACCCAACCCACATGGATCGGGTTGGGTTAGGTTGGGTTGAACCCATGAGTTGGACAGTTTTTTTTTTTTAAATTATTTTTTATTACTATTATTATTAACTTGAGCAGGAAAAATATATAACCCACTTGCCACCTGAGTTGATAAATAAAATATTCATAAACTAGTATTCTAATTTAGTTATAAACAAAACATATCTAATTGAGTTGATAAACAAAATATACATGAGCTAGTATCCTAACTCAGTTATAAACAAGTAGGAGTGGAATGAGAGAGTGGGAGTGGGAGGTAGCAGAGAGAGAAATAAGATTGTTAGGGTTTGTAACTTGTAAGGTAATTGAGTTTTAAATAGGAAGAGTCGAATATGAGAAAACATTATTAATTATATAATATATATATATAATTTAAATTTTAAATTAATATAGGTGAGTCGGGTCGGGTTAGGCGGGTTTGTGATTATTATGACCCGCACCCAACCCAACCTACTATTAAAAATTTTTTTATAACCCAACCCAATCCACCATCCACTAAAAATTGACCCAACTTGACGGATTAGGTTGAGTCGAATCCGTTTTGGTTGGTTGGCTGCACACCCCTAGTTGATTGCTTATCCCTCAAAAGTAAAAATCTAGTAAGAAAATTTTGTTGTTATCCTTTTGAGATATCCACAGTTTTTTAATATAGCTAGACCAGGCAATTGGCAAGATAAGTCCAAGGAGGTGGCCCCAACAAGTACTCTAATCTCATGTGAGCCATTATGAATTTATTTCATTTTAAACTCTTTCAAAATTTTAAGGCATATATCTCCCTATCGAACAAATTTTATGGGTCCTCATGCAGTCACTTATCAAAACGTGATACTTGCTAGTTGCTATTCACAATATAGTGCCAAGTCCTTATCAGCTTTTACTAATGCGTGAATTATTGCCTTGGCTTATTTTTGCTTTACACTTTATAAGCACAACCGCATTTTAATTATAAAAGATTTACTGTCTTAAAAAAAAAAAAAAGGAAGAAGAAGAAGAAGAAGAAGAAAGAAACTAATAACATGGTCATGTAGTTTTCTAAATTTCAAAAGTACCCAAAACCATATATATCAAGCCTAACCTATGAATCATGGAGTTTAATTGACTAAATCCATAAAGCTATGAAGTAATTTTTTTTTGTGTGTGTAGGGGGGGGGGGGGGGGGTGTGGGTGCTTAGTGTTAATGGGCGGAAGAGTTACTTTGTTACTTATTCCATTAGGAATAACAGATTTTTTTTTTTAATACGTTACATTCGTGTATTTACTATTCATGCAATGGTATTTGATATTTCTGAAAGGTGCTTTATTTGCTTGTAACTAGCATTTGATATGCATCAAAAAAAAAAAAAAAAAAAAAAACTAGCATTTGATATTAGATAACATAAATCTTGATTTTTGATTCCCTTGTGATGGACCTGGAGAGAGAGAAGGGAAAGGGAGGGGGAGGGGGAGGGGGAGGAGAAATTATTGGTTCCTATCAGTGGTCCTCCCTGCTCCTGCCAGCCAATAGGAAAGTGCCACGTGGCCATTTTTTCTGACTCAGCTCCACATCATCACTTCCCATTAACTTAACTATTGTTAACAAAACCACCAAACCAAGGTTAAAACTTAGCTCCACTTATCCATAGTCGGAAACCCAAAATTAAAGCCAAAATCAAAATTTCTCTCAAACACATCTGCCTCTTTCTTTCTCTCTCCCTCTAGCTCTATTTCCCCAATATCTCTCTAGACAAGAAATTCCCCCTCTCTTTCTATATGAAATTGAAATTCAAAGAAGTGTTAAGCCATAGAAGGCTGCAGTTTTCACAAGATAATATTTGAGAATAGAAGCTTATAATTTTTTTTTTTTTTTTTTAAATATAAATGTTATGTGGTTTAAAATTAATGAATGATGAAAGAAGGGAAACGATTTTCCTCTTCATCTGCAAATTAAGTGTGTTTGTTTGAGGTTGTAATTTTCATAGTGAGTAAAAAAATAAAATTCTTAGTTTCTCAATTGAGATTCTTTCCCCCTTTTTCCAAGTTTGTTTTCTGTTGGCTTTCAGAAGATGGATGAATGGAATTCAATAGGGATCCAACACATGTTTTAAACATGCCAAGAACTTCTCAAGGTCGAAAATTTTTCAAACATTATTGATTCATTAGTTCACAGAATAAGCACAAAATATCCAAACTCAAATTATAACGTATGAATAAGAGAACAAAACATGACTTTGAATTTTCCTCAGACCCACGGCAAAGACACCATACCCACCATACCCACAGATTCCTCAATCAAAACCCACCATACCCACAAACCAATAGAGATCTCCTTCCTCAGACCCACAGCAAAGACCACTTCTCCTTCCTCGAAAATGCAGACCACCAACCACTATAGAGATCTCCTTCCTCAGACCCATGACAGAGCATCCAAAGAATCAAAACCTACCATACACACTATTCCCACAAACCAACATATATCTCCTTCCTCAGACTTGCGGCAAAGACCACTACCGCAAGCCACAAACCACCCACAAGCAAATGCCGTCCCATTTGCCACTGAATACCTTGCACCATCACACCAAGCCCAGCCCAGTCGGTGATGCAAGGGCCAATCGCAAGGTTTTTAGGAGAGAAGCTGGGAGGAGTTGAAGTTCCTAGAAATGAGAAAGATGGGTCATTTACCAGGGACTCCATAGCTGAGACACTAACGTTGGTTATGAAGGAAGAGGAAGGAAAGACTTACCAGGACAAAGCTAAGGAAATGACTATCATAGTTAAGTTAACAATAGTGGAGCTGAGTTTTAACGTTGGTTTGGTTTTGTTAACAATAGTTAAGTTAATGGGAAGTGATGATGTGGAGCCGAGTCAGAAAAAATGGCCATGTGGCACTTTCTTATTAGTTGGCAGGAGCAGGGAGGACCACATCAGTGGCCCTCCCGGAGGAACCAATAATTTCTCGAGGGGGAGGGGGAGGGGGAGGGGGGAACATGCGAAGAATCCATATTTTAGTATCAAGAGAAAAGAAAGCAAAAATGATTTATGTAGTAGTGGCGAGAAAAATTCTAAACATTTTGTGAGAGAGGAATACAAGTGACACATTGTTATGTGAAATAGTGGAATATTGTACCATATATGGTGAGAGTCCAATAGTCAAAAGTATCGTGCAAGCTTACGCTCTAACTCAAGTAGCATGGGATGCATGTAGAGCTTGAAATGACCTTATAGTAGAATCACTATGTACATTTTAGCAAAAATAAAATATAATATACAAAATTAAATTTTAAGCATTATAATTTTAAAAGAAACAAATAAACATTGAGGTTTTAAAAAGTACAAATTAAGCCTATTGTTTTAAAAGCAACAAATTAAATCCGATATTTCAAAAAAGGGTCCAGTTAATGTATGTCATATATTAACAATCTATATTAAGAAATTTTTTATTGAGAATTGAAAAAGCTGTCAAACTTTTTTGACAATTTTTTCAATTTCTGATAAAATTTTTCTTAAAATGGTTTACTAACATATAATCTAAGGGCATACGTTAGTAAACCCTTTAAAAATTTCAAATTAAATGTCAGCTTATTTAAGTGTAACGACATTGTATTAGAGATTCAACATAGGCTAGGGGTTTAATTTGTAATAATTGGGGTTTAATTTGTAATATTTGAGTTTGGTTTGTTACATTTTTTTTTTTGAAATATAAAATTTAATTTGTTATTTTTTAAAAACTGTATAGTTTAATTTATTATTTTTAAAACTATAGGGTTTAAATTATTATAGACTTCTATGTACCACTAGTGCCACAAAGGTTTTTGGTGGTCTTATTGGTGCATACCATAGTGGGGTCTTCGACTAGGGTGAAGTCATAACAAGGTAGCCTTAGGGGAACTTGTGGCTGGATTAAATCCTTCCTTCGCGATGGAAATGCCCTTTTCCCCCAACCCAACTAAGGGCAACACGCACTCCACAACAAAAGCGAAGCGAGCCGCACTAGTAGCGCGCATCCGTTTTTCAGCTGGCTTCAAATGGGCAACACGCACTCCACAACAAAAGCGAAGCGAGCCGCACTAGTAGCGCGCATCCGTTTTTCAGCTGGCTTCAAATAAAAGCTTGACTAATAGGGGCGCGCTAATGATTAAAATATAATTATTTTAATAGAATAAAGTATTTTTGTTGTTGTTGTTGAAAAGAATAGAATAAAGTACTTTGTACAAAAAGTATAGTTTAATTATTTCCCAACTTCATCACGCTTCCTACATGAAACATGTGACATTAATTTAATTATTTCCCAAGTTCAAGTTACCATCTAACTAGTTGGCATCAGTTTTATTTTTATATGTAAGTTTCCTTCTACTGGTTGGCATCAATTTTATATGCATCATCTTCTGCATTTTCCATTTTTATATATGTAAAAACAAGTTATCCAATTCCCTTTTTGTTATAGACAAACCATGGGTACCACCAAGTCATGTATAGTATGTCTTATTGAGTCAGTCCTGTTTTGTGTATTAGGCAATAACCAGTCATTCTTCTCTCTCTCTCTCTCTCTCTCTCTCACCCATGGCAAAATCCTCCACAATCAAAGTTCTTGAGCACTGCAATGTCTCTCCCCCACTCAATTCAGTTCCACCAATCTCACTCCCTCTAACATTCTTAGACATACCATGGCTATTTTTCTCTCCAAGCCAACCATTGTTTTTCTATGATTATCCCTACACCACTTCTCATTTCACATCCACAACCCTCCCAAACCTCAAGAACTCCCTTTCCCTCACTCTTCAACACTTCTATCCCTTAGCTGGGAACCTCACAATGTCACCCTTTGAACCATGCAAGCCAGAGATTATATACAGCGAAGGTGACTCGGTTTCATTAACCATTGCTGAGTCAAATGGATATTTTAACCATCTCTCTAGCAATTATCCTAGAGATGTGAATGAGTTTCACTCACTTGTGCCCCAACTAGATGATAAGCAAGTGCTTATTCCTTTGCTAGCTATTCAAGTTACAGTTTTTCCAAAGGCAGGCATTTGTATAGGACTTGCTTACCAACATGTTGTAGCTGATGGAAGGACTTTCAACAATTTCATGAAGACTTGGGCCTCATTTTGTAGCTTTGATGACTCTTTCTCTGTGAAATCATTACCTAGTTATGATAGGAAGGTCATTGTGGATGCATTTGGGCTAGAGGATATTTTCTTGAAGGAGTGGTGGAGAAGAAAATCTTTAAAAGAGATTGTTATTGGAAGTGAAGCCAATGTAGATTTGTCCAACATGGTGAGAGCAACATTTGTGGTGGGCTTGAGTGACATGAATAGGATCAAATCACGGATTATTGCTAAATGCAATGAGGAAAATAAGTCACTCCCGGTTCATTTATCAGCCTATGTCCTAACATGTGCATTTATATGGATTTGTTTGGTTAAGGCCCAAGAGGATGTCAATGAGAAATGTTGTGGGGAGGATCCAAGTTACTTCGGGTTCATTGCGGGAGGTATTACCCGTTTGGACTTTCCGGTACCCGCTTCATATTTTGGTAATTGTGTTGGTTTTGGTCGATCGATGGCCATTAGGAAGGAGCTAATGGGAGAAGATGGGGTTGTTGTCGCGGCAAGAGCTATTGGAAGCACTGTGAAGACATTGGATAAGGCAATTTTTGGAGATGCAAAGAAGTGGATCTCGGATTGGAAGGTGTTATTCGGGTCGGATCTCAATGTTATGGTTGCCGGGTCACCAAAATTGGATCTTTATGAAACGGATTTTGGGTGGGGAAGAGCCAAGAAGATAGAGGAGATTTCAATTGATTACGTGAAAGCTATTTCACTCACTGAGAGTAGGGACGTGGAGGGTGGCATTGAGGTAGGCCTAGCTTTACCCAAAACTAAAATGGATGCTTTCACCACTTTCTTCACCCAAGGTCTCAGGGCTTTTCCATGATTTTATTTATTTATTTTTAAGCAATCCATTATTTATTCTAATTAAAGAATTCACTTGTTGGATTCATAATTAATGTTTAAGTGAGAACTCCCTCTAAGAAAAAAAAAAAAACGAGTTCATTATTAAATAAGGCTTGTACATAGGACATGACAACTGCTATTATCATTATAGTAATGTATTATAAACCCGGTTTAAAATATTAGTTTTATTTTTTTTGGTGTGTGTTCTAATAAGCCATGCATCTCTCTTTGATTATTTCCCACCTTCTTAAATAGAAAGTATTATGTAAACTACTAGTTTTATTTTTGGGGTGGTAAATATATAAGTTACTACTTTATATTAGTTAAGTCTCCAAGTAATATAAACTACCGACATGCTGGTTGGGCTTGGGACAACATATCTCAGGACATGGTTTTAAGTTCTCCGCTATGAGCGTGTTGCGATTCCTTGTATTGGTTAGGATGCCATTATAGTTGGGCTTAGGTAGGGAAGTCACGTATGCCACTCCTTTCTAACTATCCTTAAAAAAAAAAAAGGGTCTCCAACTAAGATTTGTACATAAGATAAGTGTTGAGGAGATCATAATTCGACTCCCTACAACTACTCCAAAAATAGGCTCACGAGGTGTGATGTCAAATGCTACAAAAGATTTGAGTGTCTCTTTCTCATCACCAATTGAGTTTGAGGTGAAATGATACAGCTTACGGTCCGATAAATGGTATTAGAGCCAAGGTATGAGTCACGAGAGTATCATTATAAGGGAGAAATTGTTGAGGAGACCACAATTTAACTCCCTACAAATATTTTAAAAATAGGTCCACAGGGTGCCGTCGAATATCATAAAAGATTTGAGTGTATCTTCCTTATCACCAATTGGTTTGAAGTGGAATGACACAACTTAAGTGTATGAGATGTAATGTAGCATCTGTACATATGAATACTTTAGCCAATGCCAAATGGGAGGGATCATTCCTTTCATTAAAGAGGGTTCGAACATATCTTCTACAAGCATATACTCCGAACATCCGTGTAATTTCATTTTAAAAAGTTCAAAAATGATAACTATTATAGAAAGTGATCTGAACAATCCATGGAAGGGAAGAGAAGGACCACAAGGACTCAGCACTCAGCAGTCAGGAATCCTTAAGCTTTTTTGTTTGTTTCTACCCATTCATAGTAATCAATGATGATATTTTCGTTTTTAGTGACTCTTTTTCTTTTTCGTTTTGATTAGTTTTGATTTTTTGTTTTTGTTATATATATATATATATATATATATTAAGGCTCAAGTACCTTTGCGTAGATTTGAAGTTGAATTTTTTTTTGAATGGGTTTGAAGTTGAATTAATTCATATAAAATGTATAGATTAATACAACATTTTCCTCCCAAAAGCTCCTCTTGAAAAGTCTTTTCATAATTTCTCTTCCAATAAATCGAAATCCGATTGTATATTCTTTTTCATATTCTTATATATTCCATTTCAATTTTAATTTTATTCAACGATAACGAATCCCTTTGCCAAACTTTAGTGTCTCAATAGGTAAACCATCATATTATGCTAACGACATGTTGCAAATAGGCATTGCCTTTTGACGGAGATGCTTCATCTTTCACCATTGCTTTGTGTTAGAATAATTATATTTTATTCAACTATGTATAAACTGTACCAAAAAAAAGGTCAATATAGAAGCACACACTCTATGAGTAGATTAGAAGAAACATCACCACAGAAGAAACATCACCACGAATTCTTGGTATGATAGTTAACTTCACAAGTATAAGTACTTGTGAGGGTAGGGACTTCATGAGAGAGCTTCACACACGTATTTTTAGATTATGTTAGAATAGAATTCTATCTTACATTAAAAAAGAAAAATGAAACATGAGTTCCGTGCTAAATTACCAATTCGTCTCCAAAAGTTTAAACAGTTTGAAAATTACAAACTTAATTATTTAACCATAATTCTAATAATCAATACAATTTAAGATGGGTTGGACTCAGCCTCTAGATGAACCTAAAACTTGTAATTTAACAGCCCCATTCAAATTTAAGATGTGTTGTCGAAAACCAACGTGAGTTTAGATACAAGAATAAGATCGTAGAATTGGCCAAATGTATGAATTTTGGTGAACATTTCGGGTACGTAGTTGATCATGAAAGGGAATATTTGCAACTGTTAAGTAATCTAAAGTAGGTGACAATGAAATTGAATAAATTAAGTGACAACAGCTCACACTGTCCTTGGTTCACTCAGGAAAGGCATTATTGTGTCTGATCTGTATTCTGCTTCAATTATTGGCTTATTGCGTTTGATAGGAGTGGCAGGAAATGAAGAAGCTCCTATATCTTGAAGAAGCCATCTCAGCCACAATAGATCAAATGTAGTATTATAGAAAGCACTTTGTATTTTACGTTTTGTCCTAGAATATGCCACCGCAGTACGCTTAATCCTGTCGAGCTTTATTAGTCTTCGAACCGAGTCATTTTGATGAGTTTTACCTATAACTTATAGGTAAAACAAGTAAAAACAGAATTGGCCGTGTCAAAGTGAGTGAACTTGCTTTAACATGAACATTTGACACAGGACACAAACTTGCAAAAAATCTCATCATGTTCACGGGTCGAATCAAATATGTATTGACACTCTTAATACTAAACAAAAATGTAAATTAAAAAAAAAAAAAAACTCTATACTAAACTAAAATGTAAGAGAGAGAGATCATGGATGGCTAAACGCTTTTTGTTCTGTTTTGTTTGTTTGTATCTCTATCTTTCTTCAGGTCTTGGGCTGAATTTGGCCGACAACTATAGCACAAATGACAAGCCGCAGGGCATGCAGTCTCTTTCTCTTTCACATTAAGAATTCTTATTACTCGGATGTATATAACGCGGCCAACCAATAACCAAGAAATATGCCAGCAAAAGCAGCCATTGCATGTAATGTTTGAATACTTATCGACTGTCTACACTTTGATAGATACAGCCCAACGAATGTCAATCATTAACTGTGTATATGAAAAGCACTTGCAAGCTACTTTTCTTTTCCTACACTCCTATTACACATTTTTATTTTTTATTTTTTTATTTTATAACTAAAATTGACTTCAAGCCACGATTAAATTTTAATACAAAAGTGACGTGTCATGTGTGTAGACATTACCCATGAACCTCTTTTCTTTTCTTACACACTTGTTACACAATATTCTTATAAATTATTATTACAACTATTTTATTATTAATGAAATAATAATAATAATAATAATAATAATAATAATGTGTGACACTTGAGTTTTAATTAACTCAACTAATGAAGTCTCATAGCTAGTTACCGTCAAATAAAAAAAATTTAGATTTAAATTTCACCTATATTAAAAAGAAATTTATTAATGTCTTAACAAATTCTATCTTGATAGATGTGAGCAATCATTATGAGTTGATATCATATGTTTTAAAATTATTTATATATATATATATATATATATATATATATATATATATATATATATAAAACATGGAAATGAAGCCTTAGCTTTTAATTCTACTCTTTGTGCCATGTAGATTTTTTTTTTAAAAAAAATTTAAAACTTACAAATTTTATTTAAACTATCATTTTTTTCCCACTTGACCCAATTGTCATCTCTTAGAATTCAAAATCAGTTCCATTAATTTTGACTTTTGATGTACTCATTAGGATTCAAAATTTAAAATCATATTCTTTCATTTGGGCATATTATTGTATTCAACTGTCTACATTATATTCATTGTACAAATTCTTAAATTGACATTTTGTGCATGTAATTATTGTACAAACATCTCTTTTTTGTTTTGCAAAATTATTGCTCCTCTTGTTACTGCCCATAAATATGAATGTAAGGAATATTTGCTATTTGGAATCATTCTCGCCCTTTGCAATGCAGTGTTGTTTCAGCAGAGAACAATCATAAATAAAAAGTTTTAGAAGCGAGTGAGGCAGATCAAACTTTAGAAGGGATGCAAGTTTAGGACAGGATCTAATATACATTATTTCAAGTGCATACTAGAGGTTTTGCAAGCCCTTCGAAGATGGGAATAACTAAATTTGGAAAATTTTCAACATTTAGCTTGGCATCATCATCAATTTCCCATCTTCCTTTTTAGGAAACAACAAACGTGGAAGTCCATAAGAAATATGGAGATGTCTAAGAGATGTGAGTTTATGCAATCTCTACTTAGATAGTTACTTATGATAGGATGATGTGGTTACTCTCTTTTGAAAAAAAAAAGATTCTTGGTCAACATTCACCTATAATCGATTGTTGAAGAGATGTGAGGTTGTGCATGTGGTTGAGCAAGATCTTGAATTTATTGATATCACAAATTGAAAGCTCTCTCAAGCTGGTTAGGAGCAAACCTCCATCAGGGAAGGAAACCAGATTGAAACAACTATATATGTTGATCTTATTAAGGTCGTAGAGTATGTATTGCCCCTCAAAGAAGAATTGGATCTTTTCACAATGCTTGATATCAAAATGTTCAAGAGACACATTATTTTACAACTTATTCACTATTGGCTCCAACTTTGAACAATTCTTTATAGAGAGTTTTTAAAGGATTTCTGGTAACTGGTCTCTTCACTTGAGAAGAATATCCACATTCCAAAATTCCTTTAAACTTTAAATTGAATTACATATCTCGAGAGTGAAAGAGGACTATACTTCAATGAACTTGGATAATAAATTTTTAATTTCTTCCAATACCCCAATAGTGGGCCACTTCTTTGCAAAAAAATTAATTTGGTATTTCTGTATTATAATAACTTTATATGTCAATTGAATTTCTTCCTTTGTACTAATACCACGATCATCATTCCAAAGTTATGAAAAATTTGTCATGTTATTCGCATGTTAATACTCTTCATGCAAAATATGACCACAATGTTGTAAAACATTGCCCTTTTTTTTGGGGTCATAGGTAGTAGGGAGGTGGGGGTAGGGTTTGGATTACATACATGAGATACCAAAAAAATGTCATTACTGCTAGGCTATCACTGTAACCCCAAATATTACTTTGACTTTATGGATTGAATGAAATATTAGTGGAATTTAATCTTTTATCCTTTTTAAGCATGAAATAATTTTAAGGATAAACGTTGAGGTTTTTATTTATTTATTATTTATTTTAATTTTTAAATCAAAAGATGAAACCAACAAAGCTACCTCTCAATATAGGTTACCAGTTAAAGGTCCTTTATTACTAAAAACACACCGAAAGTCATAGTTGTACCAGGATTTATATTTTCTGAATAATAATAATAATAATAATGTGAGACGTCTGGATTTTAATTAACATCATTTATAAATTTTTTTTTTTCCTATATATGAAGTTAATTTTTTTTTTTTTGAGAGAATATTCAATTATTCAAATTAATAAAGAATCATGATGCAAGGCATCTATTGAAGTTTAAATTTGAATCTCATTTATATCAAAAAGAAACTTATTAGTAACTTAAATCTTAACAAATTCACGAGACCACCGCTTCCCCTTGGTGCGGTGGTCACTCTACAAATATAAATGCTTGTGGGGTGTGGGGGGCAAGGGTCGGGGTTCAAGTCTCTAGGAGGGAGCTTCACACACATATACATTTAGATTAAGTTAGAGTAGAAATTCTATTTTGTATAAAAAAAAAAAAACAAATTCACGTGATAAATGCAAGCAGTCATAGTAAAACAAATACCACATGATTCAAATTTTCATCATGTTTATCAACTTGACCAAGGTAATGAAATTGATGTGATATATTTCAAATTCTATTATTATTTTTTTTTTCTGAATATTTCAAATCCTATTACATCTTTAAAAAAAAAAAAAAAAATATAAAGGTGTGACATCAATTTCATTATCTTGCTGTCACATACCACAACCTGACGTATGTCTAACCCAAATAGAACATAGTTTATAGTTTTACTTCGACGCAAAGAAGACCAAATTGCTAGTTGGTTAACAGTCTCAACCAAATAGCAAAGAAACGTGTTCTGAATATTTCATCACCTCGCTCACCAACCATAGAGACAAGTTACAGTTTCCTTCTATAGACTTTTCAAGAAGTCTCTCTTTTGATCTTTTCTCTTCCCTTAACGTGGCCAGCTCTCCAACTCAACAGTCCTCGTTTTCTTTTGGACCCACACGCCTTCATAAACCACTATATATATGACCCTCCTAACCATTACATTCTCATTCATAATTCACATTCATCACAGTTCAATCTCATACAAACAGTGCTTTTAAGAGGAAGATAATCTTTTTGGTATTTTAACTTTGATTTTTTTGTTAGCAATGGCACAAGAAATCACATTCAAGGCTTTGGCTATTGTATTTGCTATTGTAGCAATCTTCTCTTCAAGTGTGATGGCTCAAGATTTTGCACCAGCAGCAGCACCAACACCAGCAATAGAGAAAGGTGCAGCTTACTCTAATGCAGTCTCTGGGGCTATGATTTTTGGGTCTCTGGTTCTGTCTATGCTGGCTATGTTGAAGCACTAAGATTGGATCTGTGATGATGGATTGATTGATCATTGATTGATTATTCTTTTGGTGTTTAGAGGGATGGGCTGTGAGGGTATTTCATTTGTTTCTTATATACTATTATTTATTTTTTTGTTTTAGCTTAGAGAGAGAATAAAAGAAATTCATATATATGGTTATTGTATACTTGTTTATATTTTTTCATGTTTTATGATTAATAATATGTGTTACGTATGTTATATACAAGATTGTTTCGTCCAGATTTTTTAAATATTTTTTATGGTACATTGTTTATTGTCATATATAACATTTTTCTTCTTTTCTTTTGATCTCTTTTTCTGAGCTAATGAACAATGAGAACAACAATATTGAATATTGATGAGATACATTACCATATTTTTCATTTTTTTTTTCATAATTACTAATACCATATTTTTCATTTCAAATAACATCACTTTCATTTAAATTCTACTAAAATATCATTTTTATTTTTATTTTTGATGGAAACGGAGGATTTATTTAATAGATAAAGAGTTCATACATCACCAACTGTGGGCCGTTGGGTACATATTCTGTTAGACCCAAGGCCTGCCATATCCCTTACAAAACATACATAGACAAAACTGGGACAGGAGCTATAAACAGACAAAACGTGGTGTTGGCGCGCTCCCCGTTTCGCTAAAGCATCTGCACAAGCATTTGCTTCACGGTAAACGTGAAGCACGTGCACCTCCCAAGCCCGAGCCAAGAGGTTCCTGCAATCAGAAATTAAAGGCAATATATTAGTAGGGTAACTTTCAGATGTTGTATTTAGCCAAGTGGCAACTGTCATGGAGTCAAGTTCAAGGTGAATGGATCTAAATCCCATATCCCGTGCTAATATTAATCCCTGGCGGACGGCCGCCAATTCTGCCATATTATTTGAGGAAATACCCAAGTGAAGGGAAAAACCTGAAAGCCAATCACCCGAGCTGTTTCTCAAAAGGCCTCCCGCTCCCGCCAATCCCGGATTTCCTAATGCACTACCGTCAGTGTTAAGTTTAATGAAGGGGTCAGGGGGAAACTGCCACCGGATGACTTGCGAGATTGTGACACTGCTGTGGTGCACAGGCCCCGCTAGGAAATGGAACTCAGTAGCTGCATTTACAGCAGCGTGGATAAGACCCTGTTGGGACCGAGAGTTGTTGTTAAAGATACGGTCGTTTCTAGCAAGCCATAACTTCCAACAAAGAAACGGAAAATAAGTGCGCCAAGGAGGTTGGGTGGGTGGCATTACTGTGTCCCCAGTAGAGTTACTACGGAGCCATGCTTGAAGCGGCATGTGGAAAAAAGTCAAAGGCAAAATGCCCGGGGAGTGGATCCAGGCATCCTTCGCCCAGGGGCAATCTCGTAAGATGTGAATGGTCGTTTCAAGGGAATGACATCGAGGGCATTGACCATTTGGGTGTCTATGGGTAATGGCTAGGAAGTGGTTGGTGGGCAGACGCTTATGCATAGCTTTCCAGAGGAAGAGTTGAATCTTTTTGGGGCATGGGACAGTCCATATCCAGCTCCAGTTTTGTTTATCCCAAGGCACTTGGTGTTTATGGTAGAGGAATTTTGAGGCCGATTTTATTGAACAGATCCCATTATTATGGGGCCAGAGGAAGGAATCTGGGAGGCGAGAGATTTGGGCCACAGGAATACCCTGAATAAGCTGCTCGAGATGATGGGGGATGGGGAAGGTGAGAGATTCAAAAGACCAAGAATGATTTGATTGCAAGGAACTAACTCTGCTATCTTCCTCCATAAGTTGGAGCGGGCCTGCAATATAACTTCGAAGGGTGCCACGGGGAAGCCAAGAGTCTTGCCAAATTCGAATGTCCTGGCCATCCCCCACAATCCAGCTCATTCCCTCACCAAGTAACTTAATCCCATGTCTAAAGGCGGTCCAAATGTGAGATCCGCGCACCCTCCTGGTGCCGTTAAACATCGGGGAGTGCGGAAAATATTTAGCTTTCAAAACGCGAGCCCATAGCATATCAGAGTTAGTGTACAGGCGCCAGGCTTGGTGCATAAGAATCGCTTGGTTTTTGTGGCGGATGGAATTCAGACCAAGGCCACCAGCCTCTTTGGGCATTGTCACAGTTTCCCAACTCACCGTGTGGCAACTCCTATGGTGTTCAGTGTCCCCCCAGAGGAAATTGCAACTCATTTTGTCCAGTTGGTGGCTGATCTTTTGAGGTATAAGGGTGGTTTGCATGGCATAAATGGGAATGGTGGATACCACAGATTTAATGAGGGTACTTCTTCCTGCCATGGATAAGTATTTTGCTTGCCATCCCTCGATCTTCACTCTAATTTTGTCCACCAGGTATTGGTAGGAAGAAGTGGTGCGGCGAGAGGTGAAGATGGGTGTCCCAAGATATGTGCCTATATGATTCGTGGTGGGTATACTCAAAATACCCGTTACCTGTTCTTTGCAGTGGCGGGATGTATTGGGGGAAAACCAAAGGCGGGATTTAGAGGCACTAACAAGTTGTCCCGAAACAGCACAGAATTGGTGGAGAATATGGTTAAGTTGAGTGCAGTCCTTAGCTTTTGCATGGGTGAACAAGAAGATGTCATCAGCGAAAAATAGGTGTGAGAGGGGCACTTGACCGCGGAAGCTAATGGGGTGAAGGAGTTTGTCCCGCACTGCTTCTTCCAATTTGAGCGATAATCTCTCTAAACAGAGGATGAAAAGGTATGGGGACAAGGGGTCGCCCTGCCTCACGCCTCTGGTAGGAATTATTTCCGGGAGAGGCGTTCCATTCCAGAGGATGTGGAATCGAGTGGAAGATATCATGTTCATGATGAGCGTAATGAGGTTGGGCGGAAATTGGAAGAAGTTAAGAGTGTCCTAGATAAAACTCCACTCAAGACGGTCATAAGCCTTTTCAAGATCTAATTTAATGGCAACGTATCCAGTTCTACCTTTCCTATATCTTAGGGTGCGGATAACCTCTTGAACAAGAATAATGTTGTCACTGGTTCTGCGTCCCGGCACAAATCCAGCCTGATATGGGTTGATGATTTCTGCTATGCAGGGTTTGAGGCGACATACCAGGATACGGGAAAGCAATTTGTAGAGGGTGTTGCAAAGACTAATTGGGCGAAATTGGGTGATGTTTTCAGGGTGAGCCATTTTAGGGATAAGGACCACGTTTGTATGGCCCCATGATGGAGGGATATGAAGTTGCTCAAAAATATCCTGAATAGTCTGAATTATACTCTGGCCCAAGATGTGCCAATTAGTTTGAAAAAAGAGCGCGTGAAATCCGTCCGGCCCAGGAGCCTTCAAAGGAGGGAGGCATCTGAGGGCTTTAAGAATTTCATCAGGGAGGGGGATGGAGGACAGCTGATGGGAATGCTTGAGGAAAGGACTAGTCACACACACACTAGGATCGCTGTATAGGGAGGTGCGACGATACGCCGAGGTAGCTTGGAACAACTTATGAAAAGTATCGTTTATATGAGCAAGCAGCGGGTCCCCAGTGAGCCATAAACCCGTGGTATCTTTTAAGGTCACAATCCGTGAGTGGCTTCGACGATGGAGAGTAGTAAGATGGAAGAATTTGGTGTTAGCATCGCCATAATTGAGCCACGTGATGCGGGATTTTAGCCGCCAAAAAAGATATTCTTGGTGTAGGAGCGTGTTGTAGTCTAGGGTTAGTTGGTGCTCCAGAGAGTATAGGAAAGCTGAAGGTTTGGTAGTTAAAGCTACCTGGAGGCCCCTAAGCCGAGCTAAGAGACGGTTTTTTCTTTGAAATAAATTCCCAAAGTTGGATTTATTCCAGGAGCGGAGGTGATTTGTTAAGAAATCGAGGCGGCGAGGGAACCTGGAAAGAGGGGATGAGGCAGACGGAACGGCCTCTGATGCTTTCCAGCCCTGCTCAACTATGGAGGGAAAGGACGGGTCAGTAAGCCACATTTGCTCAAACCTAAAGGGTTTGGGGGGGTTCCGCTCACAAGGGTCTGTTAAGAGCATAATGGGGCAATGGTCAGATTTAACCCTAGGGAGGTGGTGTATTTCTGTCTTAGGAAAAGTCAATTTCCATTCAGCATTTCCTAACCCACGGTCCAACCGCTCTTGAATGGGGCCATTACAGGCCGGGCTTTTATTGGTCCAGGTAAAACGAGGCCCTTGGCATCCGAGGTCCATAAGGCCACATTTGTCCAAACAGTTTCTAAAGGCCACTATTCTAGTTTTATTTAAAGGCAGACCACCTATCTTTTCGTCCTCAGATATCATATCATTAAAGTCTCCCAAAAGAACCCAAGGTAGGTTAATAGTGGTTGCCAAATTTTCTAAATAGTTCCAAAAAATTTTACGCTTAGCAAAATTAGGAGAAGCATATACAGTAGTAAGAACAAAGGTAATGGATGGAGAGTTTACCTTCATAAGAGCATGCAAGCTATGATCACTGTGGGTGAGAATTTCTACATTGAAGGAGGAGCTCTCATTCCAAAGAAGCCAAATTCCTCCAGAAAATCCCGTAGGATCCACCTTCCTTGAATGAGTGTAGGGAAGGGTATCTATGACAGCTTGAGCCCTTCCTTCCGCTATGCGGGGTTCAACTATGATCAAAATGTCAGGATGATGCCGGCGATGAAGTTCGTAGGCATGGGTGCGAAAAGTATCACTGCCTGCACCCTGGCAGTTCCAAGCGATCATTTTCATTGATGGAGAATGGGGATACAGGGAGTCATATGGAACCTCCGAGGTCCTCGGGGTTCTCACTACAGGTAGAGTGGGCCACTGATGTTGTGCTGTGGTGGTCTTGAGTCGATACAGAGGTTCGAGTTCGCCGAGCCGTGCCCAATATGTGGCGGACACGATAAATGGTAGGCTTCGCCTTGAGCACATTATTATGTATAGCCCTACCTCGTTCTCCTGTAGAGCTATGTTTACTTCTCCGAGTTCCAGGAACCGGAAAATGGCTGCGGGCAGTGGGTCCGATGAGTCCACGCTCGAGGAGCTCATCTGAACATCCCGTTGCCTGACCGGTGGTGCTCGGGAGCGGCCAGCTGGTGCCTGGTATGGGTGCACTGTCCGACGCACTCGTGTATGGGTTCGAGGCATCTGGTAATGGTTGGGTGGGGGAGGTGGTTCTATCCGCATTGGAAGGCCCGGTGTTTGGGTCACCTGGTTCCAAGTCATTGCAGTTCGGGGGTGGACCGGGATGCGGACATAACTCACCATCTCTTCCTCGAATCGTTCCAGTGAGAGTCCACTCCAAATCTGTTCGAGTTCTTCCATTTCCCGAGCTTGGTTGTGGAGATTGGGTGTGTGGGAGTTCATGGTCGGAGTGTGTTGTAGGTTCGGGTTGTTTTGGTGTGTGGGTGTGGCTTGGAGGTCGGGGTCGGGTCCATGGATAGGTGAGGTGCGAGTGATTCTATTTTCAGGTATGTCCGTGGGAGGTCTTTGTGATTCAGCTTGCATGGACCCGTATGTGCTTGAGGTAATTTCAGTTGGTTGCGGACAGCTGGGCGATGGATGGGCCTGCATGTTTTGCATGAGGATACGTGGGCGTTGTGAAGTTTTCGTTTTACCGAGCGTGTCCACGTCCTCACTGTTAATTCCAGCTATTTCCTTTGACGTGTTAAGGTGATATTTCTTCACCGACTCAGTTGCATGGGGTTGCAACAGCTGGACCCTTGGTGAAGCGGTGCTCGTGGCTTCGGGATGCGAGGTGGGGACTTCACGTGGGATAGGTTTGCTGCGTTGGGAGAGGTCAGATTGGTTGCCACGTGGTTGGGTCCGTCTGGTCTGAACCGTTTTCCATGGTGTATGGTTCTGCACAGATTCTTGAGGCCCGGACTCATCACGGTTTATGGCGCCTGGCTTGTCCGTATCTTGCAGAGTCAGATTTGGTTCAGTGCAGTGTGTTTCTCTGTGACCAATGCGACCACAACGATAGCATAGCATTGGCAGATTTTCATATACGATGTCTTGCCAAAAAGCTCCTATTTTGACATGTTTCGGCAATGGATAGGCAGTGTTGACTTGCACGCATAGTCTAGCAAAGCGTCCTCGCATGGCGGCGCTAGTTACCGCATCTATTCTAAGGAGTTTACCTAGCTTATTGCCCACGTGTTTCAGGAACTCAGGGTGATAATATTCTATTGGCAGCTGCTCTAGACGGATCCAAACTGCCGTGGTGGATATTTTAGCTACGTGTGGATGAAAATCCGCTTCCCACGCTTGCACATGGAGGTAATGATCTCCCACAAACCAAGGGCCATCCATGAGGGCGTGTTGGTATTCCTGTGGGATGTCAAAGCGCACAATAAAGAAACCATATCCATTGTCAATTAGAGTCCACTTACCTGTAGGACGCCAAATACCCGCTAACCTTGTTTGGAGAGCTCGGTAGCCTAGTTGTTGTCCCATGAGTTTTATGATGATGCTCGTTTGCCACAGGCTGGCCAGCTTGCGCTTCATTTCGGTGGGCACGTGAATTTCCCAAGTTTCTTCCACTTGTCCGTTTTCCACTCCGGGTTGCCCAGCCATGTCCTTATTTCGCCCTTCAGTGTCTCTGTCCTGCTGTAGTTGGTCCTCTGTATCACTATTTTCAGCTTCAAGGGGGAAGTCTTGCATGTTGTCCTCTTGGAGTATTTCAGCATAGGATTTTTGCGAGCGTTATCTCTCAGGAAGGTGTTCTCCAGGTCGTTGGAATTTAGGAGCGGGGCAGGGGTTGTCATCTCTCGTTTATATCTTATTGCTCGTTTGGATTAGAGGACCATATCTCTAAATTTGAGATTAAATATCATTTTTATTATGTACTAACTACAATAAACTATTTTAATAAATTTTAGAAAAAAATCCTGAAAAATATTATATTTGTAGATGCTCAACTGTCCATTGGAGAAACATCCCGAACGCAAAAAAAAAAAAAAAAAAAAAAAAAAAAAAAAACCTTTATAGGCCAGGCTATTTTTACATGCTTTTCCCTTTAGGGCTAACAAAAGTTTGAAGCCCGTCAAACCTGGGGAGATATCTACTATAATGGGCCTGAGATCTGCATGTAATGTACTGATCACAAGGACGGGTCACTACCTAAAAAATAGTAACCTGAACGACTTGGGTCATTACTCATTACCCAAATCAAGATGCGTCAATGTTCGACCTAACCTGCGAACACAACACGAATCCGACATGAGTTTTTTCGGGTTTGGGTTGAACCTTAATGGGTTTGGATCATAAGCGGGTCAACCTAAAAACGATACGATAAGAAACGTGTCATAAGTGGGTCAACCTGCGTAACCCACAATAAACACGTTTGACACGCCAATTTATTTATGTCAATCCAAAATGACACATTTAACACAACCCGTTTAACTCATATAACAAATAAATTTCATCTTATTTTAGATTTATCAAATACCTTTTATATCTAATATATATTTTAAATTTAAAAAGAAAAGCGAATAATTACAAAAATTTACAAGGGATATAATTGGAAATTGAAACTTTACAAATCCTAGATCTTTAAACCCTACAAACCCTAAATCTCTAAACCTTCTTATAAATATCTTTTATTATTATTATTATTATTTATTTATAATTTCAGCCGCACTACTCTTCTCACGCCCAATTCTCAAACTCAAAGTGTCAACTCTCAAATCGGTTATTTCTCTCTCTCTCTCTGTTTAATGTGTTTATTTTTTCTGCATAATGCTCTTGTACAATAAACTTTGGACCCATGTGCCTTGTGTTTTCCTTGATTGCATGATATGGCCTACTTGTTTTTGTTGAACTATGTTATTTTATTTGTGTTAAACTATATTATTTTGAATTTGGGTTGAAGTGTATGCACTTCTTTTATAGTATAAAGAACTTATTTCTAGATGAATGTTATATTTTTGTTGAACTATATTATTTTGAATGTGCGTTGAAGACTTGAAATATGCACTCTTTTTGGGATGTAAAAAAAATTATTTCTAAATGGATGTTATATTTAATATTATGCAGGTTGAAATGGATTGTGTTATATTCGTGTCAACCCAACACGACTTGTTTATTAAACGTGTCAAATGGGTTAGGTTAGGTCAACCCGCCTTATTAACAGGTCGGGTTAAGGTTGAAGGATCATGGCACGATTATTAAATAGGTTGGGTTAGGGTTGAGCCATTAAGTCGAATACTCCTACCTTGACACGACATGAACTCGATACGTTAACCTGAATTGACACCCCTACCCAAATCATTCACCCCTACTTCACAGTACTAATTTGCAAATTGAACACTTTTATATTTTGGGTTATTTTTATTTTGTCCACTTAAGTTCAAAATTTTGGCTTATTTTATTTTACATTTTATTTTTGCATAAGAACAGTTGCTAAAAGATATCTTGTGAAACAGTTGCTAAAAGAGTGTTTATGGTAGATGATAAAACTTAAAAGGCATGTAGTAATTTCAGAAAAAAAAGAATGTCCATGCCAGGTTTAGTAAAAGGAGGACCAATTCAAAAGGAATGAAATTTTTGATGGGAAACAGTCACAACAAAATCTACCCCCTTTTTTTTTTGTTGCTATCAGCACTAGCTGAACACAATAAATATACAAATAGTGGTAGAGACAGAAATTTTTTTAAAGTGGGACAAGCTAAATATATCATTATATCTCTGTATCCTTAATTCTTTCAATATAAGTGTGTATGACTTTGTGGGTTCTAATTATCTCAACTGATAAAATGTCTTATGGCTATATACGAGATTTGAAGTTCAATTATTGCCTATACAAAAAACTGATAAGTGTCTTGATCTAATGATAAAGAGGTATCATTAGAAATTGATACCATAAGTTGAAATTTTCTATAAAAAAAAGAGTGTGTATGATTTTATTTTTGGAAAGCCAAAAAAAAAAGAGGCTAAAGAATTACCTATATATTTTAATAAATCTATGCTTTAAATGCTTCTAAAATTTATAATTTATATAATATGACCAAAAGTCAATATTAAAATGAAATAAAGGAGACAACAATAAATTAAAAAGTATTTAAACTTAAAAAAAAAATTAGACCATTACATAAAATTTATTCATATTTTTAATTTTTTTTATTTAATATTTTTAAAATTTTGACATCATAACAGAGGGGAGGGGCATTTTTCAAAAAGCTAGTCCCCCACCCCCTCCCTCCACCCCTGTTTGAAAACCCACTATAGCAAACAAGGACGAAAAAATCTATAATTTTAAGATCTCTCTCCGTTTGCTTGAATGATTAGAGCCACATGGTCAATATTTTCTTTTTGATACTGTTGAAAGCCACCCATGTGAGATAAATATTTGTTGTCAACCAAGCATGCTGTGATCTTGACGTTTTGGTAGCTTCTAGCAATTTTTTTAAATTTTTTTTTAATGAAATATAATATGCTGTACGAACTCTTCCTCCCCTAACCTCAAGTATTGGTACCAATTCAATTACAAGACTATTTAAAGAAAAAGAAAAAAAATTAAAGAGGCAATATGATCTTCTGTTAACAAATTTTATATTTTAAATTCTTTGCACGACATGTCAACAATTTTGTATGTTTATACATAAATCTTTTAACCTAATTTTTTGTCATGTAACACATTCCTTAAAATTCTTCTCATTTAGGCTTCCACCTCATAAAATGTTTAATTTATGTAGTTCATTGTACTAATGGAGTAAATCATATATTAATTAGAAACATTTTTTTAAAATAAAATTTATTAATGTCATTAAGAAGAGTTAATTTTTTTAAGGATATAGATGCATTTATTTCACATTTTTACTGCATGTGGTGAACTAATTATTTGTATAAAATAATTTATCATATTTATTTTTCTATAATTTATATGAGAAACTATTGATTAGGAATATAATATTTTCTAGATACTAGTTAGCTTAATTAGCAGAGTCTGTTGTCTTTCTCAAAAAAAAAAAAAAAAAAGTTGAGCTTGTTTTCGTCAAATAAGAGATCTTGGATTCAAGTGTCATCTACATAAAAAACTCAATGATATTTTGGTTTGATAAAGAGTAGTCATCATAGAGCAGACACTATAGGATAAAAGTCTATCAAAATAAAATATGATATTCTTAAGTCTAATAATTTTGACAACAATTGAAACATAATCAAGCAAAAAGAGAAAAATACATTTAAGAAAACATGTGATCAAGAGTATAAAAAAATTACTATGTACTTAACATAGGGGAAATAATTAATATTTTTCAATTCACTTAAGACATAATTTCATATTCTTAATTATAATAATCATAACGTTTTACATTTCCAACTGTAGTGACTCGTTTTTCGGCCAAAGCCCAAGGTGTATTGGGTCTTGGTCCAGATGAGCCAAATACAATAAATTTATAGAGAATGGATTAAAGAACTAGGCCCTAATGAATTGAACAAAGGTTACTATGGAATGAGATGACAATCAAACACAATTAAGAGATGTTAATGCCAATGAACTTGTAGTCCGAGGAGGTCACTTTGGTATAAAACGATCACAGTTGGGTACACGTATAATTTGGATTACTATAGTGTCTTCTTTCCTTTTTTCTCACAATGAAAAAGAATGAAAAATTTTGTAAAAAATGACAATGCATTTTAATCATTTGATCTTTTAGAAATCTATGTTGTAAAAAATTGTGTAATGTTAGAAATTGTGGGTTCCTCATTGCATGTGGCAGGACTCATCATGGCACTGCTCAACCAATTCTAGAGATCAAACTTCAGATTGTCGATGCCAAATTCTGTAACTGTTATGAAACACAAAACACAATAGTACAATGTCAATGGCTCATGTCAATTCAAGTCAATACAACTTAATTTTTAGTTTGTCAAAATGAAAGAAACCCCAAAAATAATTTGAATCTTGTTTAGACTGGTAAAATTCTAATTAAGTTGATATGGGTCACACAATTAGGTCCAGAAATACCTCTAAAATACTCCTAAATCCAACAAAATTCTAAAACAACTCACAAGGCTAATTTTAGAGATTAAGTAGTTTAATTATTAACTTTCTTTTTACGCTATTAACTTTTGGGTATCATTTACTTCACATGAGTAAGATTGTAACACCAAGGCGGTTATAACATTTTATTTGCTCCCTTATGAGAGATGCTGAGTTTAACGTATTAAATGCAATTTAACAAGATTGATGCAATGCTTACAATGAAAAAGAATGAAAATTAGGAAAAATTATAGAGTTCTTTGGTAGACCACGTTATTTGTCCACCATTCCACTAAAAAACTTCCACTTGTTTAAAATTGCTGAGTCAGTAATTAATTTCTATTTTAAAAAATTTTCTAACTAACAATTTTAAACAAGTAGAAGTTTTTTAATGGAACGGTGGACTACATCATTTGTCCACCATGTGGATCTTATAATTTTATAACCTATTTGAAAAATTTAAGAGTGCACATTCCTTCGAATTCACATGCCATGAATTTTAGAGAAGAAGTTCACAATATTTCACCACCGCGCTCACCAACCATAGAGACCAAGTTGCTGTTTCCTTCTATAGACTTTCCAAGAAGTCTCTCTTTTGATCTTTTCTCTCTTCCCTTAACGTGGCTAGTTCTCCTACCCAAAAGTCCTCGCTTTCTTTTGGACCCACACGCTTTCGTAAGCCACTATATATATGACCCTCCTAACCATTACATTCTCATTCATAATTCACATTCATCACAGTTCAATCTCATAAAAATAGTGCTTTTAAGAGGAAGATAATCTCTTTGGTATTTTAACTTTGATTCTTGTTAGCAATGGCACAAGAAATCACATTCAAGGCTTTGGCTATTGTATTTGCTGTGGTAGCAATCTTCTCTTCAAGTGTGATGGCTCAAGATTTTGCACCAGCAGCAGCACCAACACCATCAATAGAGAAAGGTGCAGCTTACTCTAATGCAGTCTCTGGGGCTATGATTTTTGGGTCTCTGGTTCTGTCTATGCTGGCTATGTTGAAGCACTAAGATTGGATCTGTGATGATGGATTGATTGATCATTGATTGATTATTCTTTTGGTGTTTAGAGGGGTGAGCAGTGAGGGCATTTCATTTGTTACTTATATACTATTATTTACTTTTTTGTTTCGGCTTCGAGAGAGAATAAAGGAGATTCGTATATATGGTTATTGTATACTTGTTTTTATTTTTTCATGATTTATGATTAATGATATGTAATACATATGTTATATACAAGATTGTTTTATCTAGATTTAAAAAAAAAAAAAATTTGACGGTACACTGTTCATTGTCATACATAACCTTTTTCTTTTCTTTTGATCACTTTTTTTGAGCTGATGAACAATGAGAACAATAATATCTTTGGGATACATTACCGTGTTTTCCCCTCTCTCTCTCTTCTTTCTTTTTTTTTTTTTTTTTTTTTTTTTCATAATTACTAAAACGACTTATTATGATTCAAATAACATCACTTTCATTCAAATTCTAACAAAATATCATTTTTATTATGTACTAACTACAATAAACTATTTTAATAATTGTTAGAAAAAATCCTGAAAAATAATATATTTGTAGATGCTCAACTGCCCACTGAAGAAAAATCCTGAAAAAAAAAAAAAAATTCCTTTTATTAGCCGGGCTATTTTTACTTGCTTTTGCCTTGAGGGCTGACAAAATTTTGAAGTCCAACCATCAACCTGGGAGATATCCACTATAATGGGCCTGAGATCTCATGTAATGTGCTGATCACAGTGACTGGTCACTACCCAAAAAATAGTAACCTGAATGACTTGAAAATAGTGACTGGTCATTACTCATTACCCAAATCATTCACCCCTATTTTACAGTACTAATTTGCAAATTGAACCATTTTATATTTTGGGTTATTTTATTTTGTCCACTTAAGTTTAAAATTTTGGCTTATTTTATTTTACATTTTATTTTTGCATAAGAACAGTTGCTAAAAGATATCTTGTAAAACAGATGACAATAATTTGAAATTTCTCTTTACAAAAGGAAAAAAAAAGAGTATTTATGGTAGATGATAAAACTTAAAACCCATGTATTAATTCCAGAAAAAAAAAAAAGAAAAAAGAAAAAAAAGAATGTCCATGCCATGTTCAGTAAAAGGAGGAACAATTCAAAAGGAATGAAATTTTCCTTAGGGAACAGTCATAACAAAATCTACCAAATTTCTCTCTTTTTTGTTGCATTCTGCTATTAGCACTAGTTGAACACAATATACAAATAGTGGCAGAGCCATAAACTTTTTTAAAGAGGACTGAGCTAAATATATCATATTATCATTATATCTCTATCTCTATATCCTTAATTCTTTCAATATAAGTGTGTATGACTTTGTGGGTCACAGTTAACTCAATTGGTAAAGTCTCTGATTGTTGTATACGAGATATGAGGTTCGTCTGCACCAAAACTTGATTAGTGTCTTGGTCTAATGATAAAAGCTATTATTAGGAGTACACGTCATATGTTGAAACTCACTAAAAAAAAACAAAGTGTATATGACTTTATTTTTGGAAAGCAAAAAAAAAAAAAAAAAAAGCTAAAGAGAATCACCTATATATTTTTATAAATTTATGCTTTAAATGCTCCAAAAATTAATAATTTATATATGACCAAAAATCAATATTAAAATGTGTGGGGACCAATTGTATCCGGTATTCAAACTACACTGGAAGAGGCCAGACCCAATATCTGATCTCATATGTACAAGCTGTGTAAGAAAGGGCCAGACCCAATGTCCAATCTGAGGGTGAGAGAATATCCGAGGACAATCAACAAAAGAAGAGATAAGATTATCCTCTGAGGAGAGGTAAAGAATGCTCGTGGGGGATTTGACCGTGTCTGAGGACTATAGTCACCTCGGGACTTCTATCCGAGGTGTCTGGTGAACTTATCAGTCATTTAGAGTAACACCTCGGACAAACCTTACAGTAAAGTGAAAGGGAAAAATATCAAATAAAAGATAAGAGTAAGCAGGAACAAATATCTTAAGATACTGTCACCTCCGCATTAAATGCCGCCCAGCTAACCTTCTGGCCGCATTAATGTGGAGGTGATACTTGAACAGTGAACGGGCAGCCTTCCAGCTAAGAATGGAAGATTCAAGAAAGGGCAAGAGGGATGGTTAAAAAGAACTTTGAACGCCAAGTCCACACGTGGATGATGAAAAAGGTAAAAAAAGCCATAATATATAAGACGAAGGAAGGAGAAAGGAAACGGGACTGAAAAACTATTCTAAAATCATAGCACTAGGGCATGTCCGAGGATACTCTTTGCATAAACTACACTTATAGCTCTAGCCTTTTTATGCTAAAATCCAATATCTTGGCCCAAGATTCAGACTAGCTTTCTCTCCCGCACTCTATAAATTTATTGTTTGGGCTACGTGGGCCTGGATCCATTCATGTTCTGGATTCAAGTCAAATCTGGTCCTTACAAAATGAAAATAAAGAAAACAATAAATTAAAGAGTATTTAAACTTAAAAATAAAATGAATAGGACCATTACCTAAAATTTATTCATATTTTTAAAATTCTGACATTATAACCGAGGGGAGGGGCATTTTTGAAAAACTAGTGGGGGCCTCGGCCCCCCACCTCCTCCCTCCACCCCTGTTTGAAAACCCATACTATAGCAAACGAGGACGAAAAAACTAAAAAAAGAGCTTTATGTTGATTGGTATCTATAATTTTAAAATCTCTCTCCGTTTGCTTGAATGATTAGAGCCACATCACATGGTCAATATTTTCTTTTTGATATTGTTGAAAGCCACCCATGTGAGATAAATATTTGTTATCAACCAAGCATGCTGTGTTCTTGACGTTTTGATAGCCTCTAGCAATTTTTTTTTTTTTAAATTTTTTTAATGAGAAAGTTGTAATATACTATTAACCTCACACCATGAACTCTCTCCTCTAATCTCAAGTACTGGTGCAAATTTAGTTCCAAGACTATTAAAGGAAAAACTTGAAATTAAAGAGGGCAATGTGATCTTCTATTAACAAATTTTATATTTTAAATTCTTTGCACGACATGTCAACAAACATGGTTGTATTAACCTAAGTTTTTGTCATGTGATACTTTCCTTAAAATTCTTCTCATTTAGGCTTCCATTTTATTAAATTTTGAATTTATGTAGTTCATTGTACAAATGGAGTAAATACATATATTAATTAGAAACATTTTAAAAAAAATTTGTATTAATGTCATTAACAAGAGTTAAATTTTTTTAAGTATATACATGCATTTATTTTACATTTTTACTATATGTGGTGAACTAATTATTTGTATAATATAATTTATCATATTTATTTTTCTATAATTTATATGAGAAACTATTGATTAGGAATATAATATTTTCTAGATACTAATTAGCTTAAACAGTAGAGTTTGTTGTCTTTCTCAAAACAAAAAAAAAGAAAAGAAAAAAAAGTAGAGTCTATTGTCGTCAAATAAAAGATCTTGAATTTAAGGGTCATCTACATAAAAAATTAATTGATATTTTGGTTTGATAAAGAACGGTCATCATAGAGTAGACATCATAGGATGAAAGTCTATCATTTTATCAAAATAAAATATGATATTCTTACTTATGTTTAGTAATTTTGACAACAATAGAAACATAATCAAGCAAAAAGAGAAAAAAACATTTAAGAAAACATGTGATCAAGAGTATAAAAAAATACATAGTGGAAATAATTAATATTTTTCAATTCACTTAAGACATAATTTCAAATTCTTACTTATAATAATCATAACATTTTACATTTCCATAAATGAAGTCTAACATAATTAGAACAATTTCTAAATGATATACTATGTAATGAGTATTTTACGTAAGTATAAAAAATAATTTTTTGTTAAGATTTTAAAATTGAACTTATAGTAAATACATCAGTTAGTTAAATATAAAAGCAAGAAAAACAAGATTCATGAAAAACATGAATCATGAAAAACCTAGACAAAAAGTTTACTTCTATTATATTTATTCAATTGAAAGGGACCGATAACATTATGAATTTAACCAAACAATCTCAAGGTAGACAACTAGAAACAACAACCTGTGTCTCACAAATGTAACGCATCTCAATAATTTTCTCTTGTAGGAAAGGGGGTGCACTACTTGTTAATTCATTCCTACAGTTTTCTGTATCAATCATGCAACTATTAGATGCAACTTTTACCGAGAAGTAGTCACAAGTTGTCAATGCAGTTTTTGCATATTCTAGATCACCAAGAATGCTGTTATAGAGTTCGAGGCAAACTTGAAATGGCGCTTTTTATACGGGGTCGGTGGTTTTATTGACGAGTGAGCGAATAAGGGCCATGGTTTTCTTAGCAGCAACATCTGTTAAGTGAAATGTTGGTAAGGCCAACAAGGTCGACTAAGGGTGCACGATGATCGGATTGGAGAGTTTGCAAGCAAAAAGGAGGATCTTCATGCCAAGAGCAAACATAAATAAGCATATTTCTGATACCTTCACACTTAGCCATGCATTTGTTGGGCAAATCAATGAGATTGCTAGCATAAGAGAGAGGAATAAGGAGGCACAAAATGAGGGTGCCATTATGTTGAGTTTAATTTCTTGAGGATGTATAGTGTTTCTGTCAAAATGGGACAATTATGACAAGAAATTTGAGGAATTTCTTATATGTATATATTGGTTGGCTCTTCTATCAAAATGGGACTATTTTGACTAGTTTGATCTTTTAAGGAAGAGAGACCATTTATTTAAGATACTTTTTTATTGGAAGGAAATTTATATATTTATTTATTTATGATACTTAAATGTCAATTAATGCCTTACTTTTGTTTTTTGTTTTTTGTTTGTTTTTTTTTTTTACCAAATAGAAATTCTATTATAACTTAATTAAAGTATATACGTGTGTAAAAGTTTCTCCTAAAAATTTGAACCTTGAACTTTGACCCTTACCCCCAACATCCGACAAGTACTTAATACTTATAGAATGGCCATCACGTCAAGGGTGCGTGGCAGTATATATACCTTATTTTAGTTATTTAGTAAAAGGAGGAGCAATTTAAAGAGACAGAAAAAAAAATATCCATTTTAAATTTTCAAAAGGTGACATTCATGAAAGTCACACTAAAGAAAAGGAAAAAAAAAAAAAAGAAAGTCCCCCACATTTTAACTGTTTGTTCAAATTTAAGGGTAATGTAGTATTGGGAAAATGATTACGAGTTTTTAAGTTATAGAATTTTAAGAATGAGAGAATAGAGGATGGAGTCCATAAGTGATTTATTTATTTTTTATTTATCAAATAGGTGAACTTCTAAAATCTATGGGAAAATTACATTGACATATCTTGAGGTTTACACTAACTACACTAATTTTCCTACTAATTTTGAATTGTACATACATCTTCCTTAAAAAAAAAAAAAAAAAAAAAAAAAACCCGCTAAACTCACCCTATGCAACTAAACACCATTAAATCCACTAACGAAAATTGGTACATTTAATCATTTGTAATTTAACCCTCACTTTCCCAACACTTATCAGTACAGAATTGTATTGTTAATGATTCTCGTTTAACTTTCCACTTCAATTGTTTCTCCCAAAAAAAAAAAAAAAAAATGTCCACTTCAATTGGATGATATATTTAAAAACTCTCATTTGTTTGATTTTCACTTTGTGCAGATTTTGCACGTTAAGCGAGCAAGGAATAAACCAGCGCATATTTAAGCTCAATATGCTAAGGGATTAGATAGTCATGTAGCTTGGATAAAGAAAAATGCGGTTATCATTGAGTAGGCTTTAGCTCACAATGTATGGAATTTATCTTCATTTTAATAAAATTACTAGTCTTTTCATTAAATAAATAAATAAATTTTTAAAAGAATTTATTGATTTAAGCACAAAGTTCACAGTTTCTAGTGACTAATATTGTTATTTATTTTGTTCAATTTCCTCCTGTTGTGCTCTATGCTATGGAAGAAGATGGATGTACTATTGTAAAAGAAATTCTTGATCTCTTGTGTTGTCTCAAAAATGTTAAGATCATTTCTTCTGGGTAGTAAGTACATGGCTTGGTGTTCTTGGACTTCCATATTTCTTTTCCAGTAGAGTATTTGGATAGTTTACTTCAATGGCAGAATAATTTGCTTTTCTCCTCTAGTAGGGTGTTAAAAATTAAACTTAGTTCCGACTCAAAAAAAGATATTAAAAAAAAAAAAAACCACGAGGCAAGCTTAGGTGGAATAAGTAATATTCAATAATGACAAAGCATTTTAATCATTTGATCTTTTAGAAATCTATGTCGTAAAAAATTATGTAATTTTTCAAATTGTGAGTTCCTCATTGCATTTGGCAAGACTCATCATGGCACTACTCAACCAATTCTAGAGATCAAACTTCAGATTGTCGGTGCCAAATTGTTGTATATATAGGTATATACAAGGATATGTTGTAATAATGATGTTTGAGTTTGGAGAAATGGATTCATTAATTAAAAATTCAAATTCTGGAATTTTCTAAGTGAAAATTCGAAAATCATTATTTTCGACCTGTCGAAACTTTGGCTCGATTGATTGAAAATGGTAAAGAAAAAATCCTAGAGTTTCTAGATGTCTTGATTGCTATTCAATTCCTGTTCGAACGATCGAAAAGAGCACTCGATCGATTGAAAGTAATTTTCGACCGATTGAAAGTAATTTTCGACTAATCGAAAATCGTGAAACAGAATTTTCTGGTGATTGTTTAGAAAGGTTGAAGAGGTTTCAAGCATTGTTAACGGTTTAATGAAACATTTTAACTCTCTATTTGTGCCTTTTGATGAAATATAACCCTATGGGTATAAATAGAGACTTATGTTCACTTGAACTGTTGTGGTCATTCTCCAAGATTGCTATCTGTAGAATTTAACATCTTGGTTGTATCTTGAGGATAAATTTGCGATAACCCTTTAGCAACAATAGTGTTGGGGGGGGGGGGGGAATATTGTCTAAGGAAAATGATATAGTGCCTCAAAGTTATCTATTTTCTGTTTGTCTTTTGTGTTAACCTTGTGCTTCAATTATTACTTTGTGTAATATCTCAAATACAAATTCTGTAATTGTTATGAAACACAAAACACAAAAGTACAATATCAATGGCTCATGTCAATTCAAGTCAACACAACTTAATTTTTAGTTTGTCAAAATAAAAGAAACCCCAAAAATGATTTGAATCTTGTTTAGATTGGTAAAATTCTAATTAAGTTGATATGGGTCACACCATTGGTCCAGCAATATCTCTAAAATACTCCTAAATCCAACAAAATTCTTAAACAACTCACAAGGCTAATTTTAGAGATTAAGTAGTTTAATTATTAACTTTCTTTTTATGCTATTAACTTTTGGGTATCATTTACTTCACATAAGTAAGATTGTAACACCAAGGCGATTATAACATTTTATTTGCTCCCTTATGACAGATGCTGAGTTTAACGTATTAAATGCAATTTAACAAGATTGATGCAATACTCACAGTGAAAAAGAATGAAAATTAGGCAAATTTTTCCTATAGCCTATATGAAAAGTTTAAGAGACAGAATACGCACCTTCCTTCAAATTCACATGCCATGAATTTTAGAGAAGAACGTGTTCAGAATATTTCACCACCTCGCTCACCAACCATAGAGACCAAGTTGGCAAGTTGCTGTTTCTTTCTGTAGACTTTTAAGAAGTCTCTCTTTTGATCTTTTCTCTTCCCTCAACGGGGCCAGCTCTCCAACCCAACAGTCCTCGTTTTCTTTTGGACCCACACGCCTTCATAAACCACTATATATATGACCCTCCTAACCATTACATTCTCATTCATAATTCACATTCATCACAGTTCAATCTCATACAAACAGTGCTTTTTAGAGGAAGATAATCTTTTTGGTACTTTAACTTTCATTTTTTGTTAGCAATGGCACAAGAAATCACATTCAAGGCTTTGGCTATTGTATTTGCTGTGGTAGCAATCTTCTCTTCAAGTGTGATGGCTCAAGATTTTGCGCCAGCAGCAGCACCAACACCAGCAATAGAGAAAGGTGCAGCTTACTCTAATGCAGTCACTGGGGCTATGATTTTTGGGTCTCTGGTTCTGTCTATGCTGGCTATGTTGAAGCACTAAGATTGGATCTGTGATGATGGATTGATTGATCATTGATTGATTATTCTTTTGGTGTTTAGAGGGATGGGCTGTGAGGGTATTTCGTTTGTTTCTTATATACTATTATTTATTTTTTTTGTTTTGGGTTAGAGAGAGAATAAAGAGATTCATATATGTGGTTATTGTATACTTGTTTTTATTTTTCTTAATTTATGATTAATGATATGTGATACATATGTTATATACAAGACTGTTTTATCCAGATTTTTACAAAAAAAATTTGATGGTACACTGTTTATTGTCTTATATAACCTTTTTTCTTTTTTTTGATCTCTTTTTCTGAACTAATGAACAATAAGAACAACAATATTGCTGGGGTAAATTACCATGTTTTCCATTTTTTTTTCAGAATTACTAATACGGTTTATTGTAATTCAAATAATATCACTTTCATTCAAATTCTACCAAAATATCATTTTTATTATGTACTAACTACAATAAACTATTTTAATAATTTTTAGAAAAAGATCCTGAAAAATATTCTATTTGTAGATGCTCAACTGTCCACTGGAGAAAAATCCTGAAAAAAAAAAATCCTTTTATTAGCCAGGCTATTTTTACTTGCTTTTACCTTGATGGCTGACAAAAGTTTGAAGCCCATCAAACCTGGGGAGATATCAACTATAATGGGCCTGATATCTGCATGTAATGTATTGATCAGCAACAAATAGAAACCTGAATGACTTGAGTTATTACTCATTACCCAAATCATTCTCCCCTATTTCACAGTACTAATTTGCAAATTGAACCCTTTTATATTTTGGGTTATTTTTATTTTGTCCACTTGAGTTTAAAATTTTGGCTTATTTTATATTTCATCTTATATTTGCATAAGAACAGTTGCTAAAAGATATCTTGTAAAACAGATGACAATAATATGAAATTTCTCTTTACAAAAGAAAAAAAAAGAGTATTTATGGTAGATGATAAAACTTAAAAGCCATGTATTAATTCCAGAAAATAAAAAAAGAATGTCCATGCCGTGTTCAGTAAAAGGAGGAACAATTCAAAAGGAATGAAATTTTCCATGGGAAACTCAAACAGTCATAACAAAATCTACCAAATTTCTCTCTTTTTTGTTGCATTCTGCTACCAGTACTAGTTGAACAAAATATACAAATAGTGGCAGATCCATAAATTTTTTTGAAGACGATCAAGCTAAATATATCATTATATCTCTATATCCTTAATTCTTTCAATATAAGTGTGTATGACTTTGTGAGTTCCAGTTAACTCAACCGGTAAAGTTTATGATGGTTATATAAGAGATCTGAGATTCAATTTCCGTATACACCAAAAACCGATTAGTATTTTAATTTGATTTTAAAGAAGTATTATTAAGAGTAGACACCATAAGCTGAAATTCTCAAAATAAAAAAGAAAGTGTGTATGACTTTATTTTTGGAAAGCCAAAAAAAAAAAAAAAGCTAAAGAGAATTACCTATATATTTTTATAAATCTATGCTTTAAATGCTCCTAAAATTAATAATTTATATATGACCAAAAGTTAATATTAAAATGAAAATAAAGAAGACAACAATAAATTAAAGAGTATTTAAACTTAAAAAAAAAAAGAATTCCCATTACCTAAAATTTATTTATATTTTTAAAATTTTGACATTATAACAGGGGAGGGGCATTTTTCAAAAAGCTAGTGGGGGCCTCGGCCCCCACCCCCTCCCTCCACCCTTGTTTAAAAACCCATACTATAGCAAACGAGGACGAAAAAATCTATAATTTTAAAATCTCTGTCCGTTTGCTTGAATGATTAGAGCCACATGGTCAATATTTTCTTTTTGATACTGTTGAAAGCCACCCATGTGAGATAAATATTTGTTGTCAACCAAGCAACCTGTGTTCTTGACGTTTTGGTAGCCTCTAGCAAATTTTTTTTTTTTTTTTTTTATAAAATTTTTTAATGAGATATAATCACTGTACGAACCCTTTCTCCTCTATCCTCAAGTACTGGTGCCAATTTAGTTATGAGGCTATTAGAAGAAAAACTTGAAATTAGAGAGGCAATGTGATCTTCTATTAACAAATTACACATTTTAAATATGTTTATATATAAATCTTACGTGGTTGTATTAATCTAAGTTTTTGTCATGTGACACATTCCTTAAAATTCTTCTCATTTAGGCTTTCACCTCTCTACATATTGAATTTATGTAGTTCATTGTACTAATGGAGTAAGTGCATATATTAATTAGAAACATTTTTTTAAAATAAAATTTATTAATGTCATTAAGAAGAGTTTAAATTTTTTTAAGGAATTACATGCATTTATTTCACATTTTTACTATATGTGGTGAACTAATTATTTATATAAAATAATTTATCATATTTGTTTTTCTATAATTTATATGAGAAACTATTGATTAGGAATATAATTTTTTCTAGATACTAGTTAGCTTAAGTAATAGTAGAATCTGTTGTCATCAACTAATAGATCTTGGATTCAAATGTCATCTACATAAAAAACTAATTGACATTTTGGTCAGAAAAAGAGCAGTCATCATAGAGTGGACGCTATAGGATAAAAGTCTATCATTTTATCAAAATGAAGTATGATATTCTTACTTAAGTTTAGTAATTTTGACAACAATTGAAACATAATCAAGCAAAAAGAGAAAAACACATTTGAGAAAACAAGTAATCAAGAGTATAAAAAAAATTACTGTGTACTTAACATTTTCGCAATAATTAATATTTTTCAATTCACTTAAGATATAAGTTCATATTCTTAATTATAATAATCATAACAATTTACATTTCTAAACAATTTACATATTCTTAATTAATTTCTATATATTATAGAATGTAATGTGTATTTTACTTGAGTTGTAAAAATAAATTTTTATTAAGATTTTAATATTGAACTTATAGTAAATACATCAGTTAGTTAAATATAAAAGCAAGAAAAATAAGATTTACAAAAAACATGAATCATAGAAAACATAGGCAAAAAGTTTACTTCTATTATATTTATTCAATTGAAAGTGACTTATAACATTATGAATCTAACCAGACAATCTCAAGGTAGATGACTAGAAACAATAACCTGTGTCTCACAAATATAACGCATCTCATTATTCTCTTGTAGGAAAGGGGGTGCACTACTTGTTAATTCATCCCTACAGTTTTCAGTATCAATCATGCACCTATCAGATGCAACTTTTACTGAGAAGTAGTCGTGAGTTGTCAATGCAGTTTTTGCATATTCTAGATCACCAAGAATGCTGTTATAGAGTTCGAGGCAAACTTCAAATGGCGCTTTTAATACGGGGTCTGTGGTTTTATTGACGAGTGAGCGAATAAGGGCCATGTTTTTTTTAGCAGCAACATTTGTTAAGTGAATTGAAATATTGGTAAGGCCAACATGGTCGACTAAGGGTGTACGATGATCGGATTGGAGAGTTTGCAAGCAAAAAGGAGGATCTTCATGCCAAGAGCAAATAGAGATAAGCATATTTTCTGATACCTTCACACTTAGCCATGCATATGTTGGGCAAATCAATAGGATTGCTAGCATAAGAGAGAGGAGCAAGGAGGCACAAAATGAGGGGGCATTTTGTTGAGTCTAATTTCTTGAGGATGTATAGTGTTTCTGTCAAAATGGGACAATGATGACAAGAAATTTGAGGATATTCTTATATGTATATATTGGTTGGCTCTTCTGTCAAAATGGGACTATAATTGACTAGTTTGATCTTTTAAGGAAGAGAGACCATTTATTTAAGATACTTTTTTTTTTGGAAGGAAATTTATTTATTTATTTAAGATACTTAAATGTCAATTAATGCCTTATTTTAGTTTTTTTAATTATACAAAGATAGAAATTCTACTTTAACTTAATCTAACGCTCTGTTAGTTTAGGCAAAAATATTTTCTAGAGAATGAGTCATTTTCTAAAAGGTATTTTCCGTAAAACTATTTTATTTTTCTATGTTTGGTAATTACCTTAAATGAGTTGAAAATAATCTTCTAACCTCCCTTATTTAGCTTGCTGTAAGATAGAGTTGTTTTTCCAAAAAAAAAATAATGGAAAACAATCTCTAAAAATAAGCTATACTTTTTCTGTTGACTAAAGATAGTTTTCTTTTGACTTATTTTTTTTTATACTACCAAACACTGGATAACACGAAAAACTATTTTTACAAAAGGTTTTTCATCAAAACAAACAGAGCGTAAGTGTATATATGTGTGAAGACTCTTACCCTCTACAAACACTTACATTTGTGGAATGATCATTGTGCTAAGGATGCACGGTGATATGCCTTATTTTGGTTATACAAAAAAGAGGAGCGATTTATAGGGAAAGAAAAAAAAATATCCATTTTAAATTTTCAATAGGTGACATTCATAACAAAATCTATCATAAAGTCACACTAAATAAAAGGAAAAAAAAATGTCCCCCACATTTTAACTGTTTGTTCAAATTTGAGGGTAATGTAGTATTGGGAAAATGATTACGAGTTTTTAAGTTATAGAATTTTAGAATGAGAGAATAGAGGATGGAGTCCATAAGTGATTTTTATTTTTTATTTATCAAATAGGTGAACTTCTAAAATCTATGGGAAAATTGCTCTGACATTTCCTGAGGTTTACACTAACTACACTAATCTCCCTACTAAGTTTGAATAGTACATACATCTTCCTTTAAAAAAAATAAAAACAACTAAACTCACCCCATGCAACTAAACACCATTAAATCCACTAACAAAAATTGGTACATTTAATCATTTGTAATTTAACCCTCATTTTCCCAACACTTATCAATACAGAATTGCACTATTAACGATTCTCATTTAACTCTCCACTTCAATTGTTTCTCCCAAAAAAAAAAAAAATTTCTCCACTTTAATTGGATGATATATTTTAAAAATTCTTGTTTGTTTGATTCTCGTTCTGTGCAAATTTTGCACGTTAAGCTAGTAGGTAATAAATTAGCGCATATTTTAGCTCAACATGCTAAGGGATTTGACAGTTATGTAGCTTGGGTAAAGAAATGTCCAGTTATCATTGAGACGGCTTTAGCTCACGATGTATGGAATTTGTCTTCATTTTATTAATATTACTAGTCTTTTCATTAAATAAATAAATAAATTTTAAAAAGAATTTCTTGATTTAAGCACAAGGTTCACAGTTTCTAGTGACTAATATTGTTATTTATTTTGTTCAATTTCCTCTTGTTGTGCTCTATGCTATGGAAGAGGATGGATGTACTATTGTAAAAGAAATTCTTGATCTCTTGTGTTGTCTCAAAAATATTAAGATCATTTCTTGGCGGTAGTAAGTACATGGCTTGGTGTTCTTGGACTTACATTTCTTTTCCAGCAGAGTATTCGGATAGTTTAGTTCAATGGCAGAATAATTTGCTTTTCTCCTCTAGTAGGGTGTTAAAAATTAAACGTAGTTCCGACTCAAAAAAAGAAAAAAAAGAAAAAAAAACGAGGCAAGCTTAAGTGGAAAGCAATTAGTAATATTCAATAATGACAATGCATTTTAATCATTTGATCTTTTAGAAATCTATGATGTAAAAAATTGTGTAATTTTACAAATTGTGAGTTTCTCATTGCATGTGGCAAGACTCATCATGGCACTGCTCAACCAATTCTGGAGATCAAACTTCAGATTGTCGGTGCCAAATTCTGTAATTGTTATGAAACACAAAATGAAAGTATAATGTCAATGACTGATGTTAATTTAAGTCGAAACAACTTAATTTATTGTATCAAAATGAAAGAAACCTTAAAAATGATTTGAATCTTGTTTAGATTGGTAAAATTCTAATTAAGTTGATATGGGTCACACCATTAGGTCCAACAATATCTCTAAACTACTCCTAAATCCAACATAATTCTTAAACAACTCACAAGGCTAATTTTAGAGATTAAGTAGTGTGGTGGGCCTTTTGTGATTTTGGGTTGGACTGTCTCTTGCTGCATTGGGCTCGAGTGTTCTGGATAAGAGAGTTGGGACCGGTCTAATTGCAACTCACTTTGGTCCGGCTTGCACACAAACTATGCCTCGTTTGCCGAAACTTTTGTCACATGCTCATGGCAAGTGGAGCTACTACAGACGAGTTATGGCAGATAAATGCAATAAAGCAATGATAAAAGAAATATGTGACTGTTAGGCAAAGCAAGTAAGAGATCCTTAATTAAAATAGGAAAAAGATCGATATAGCAACAAGAAGCACATTATAGGTGAAATTGCAAAGAAAAGAGAGGAAACAATAGCAATAAGTGATAAAATAAAATAAGGAAAATATCAATTTGACGTGTTCAATTGAGTTACGATACTAAGGCCAAGGAGAGAACCACTCCCTCAACATGGGTAACCTCACAGGAGGATCCTGTTGTAGAAATTATTCACTTTGAGGGAACGGACTTGAATGACTTGTGTCCAAACGAATTCTTTATCCTCAACAGAGGTTAGGCTTTTAGAGGGAAAAAAGGGATTAGTCTATTGGTGCATGCTTGCCGTTTTACACTCTTTATTTCTCTTCTTTCTCTTTTCTCTCTGTTTTATTTTATTTTATTTTGATTCTTTCCCCACTCTTACTCTTTCTTTCTTAGTGCTTGCTCTTGTAGTGTTATGGTGAAGGTGGTGCTATGATTCTCTCTTAGTGATTGCTACTATTGCGATCTTGTTACTGTGTACAACAATGACCCTTTATGTACTGCTTGCCGTGAATGGTTTTTAATATTTTAGTCTTTAACCACTTTTGTCTGGATTAAAGTGTTCTTCCCGACCACGCACTGGTTTGTCAGCTGCCTAGTCACCACCACTTACCTGTGCTGGCTGTGCCACTCCCTATTACCAGACAAAGAAGACTGTTTTGTTTGCTTGTTCACCGTGACATTCTTATCTGCCACAGTGTGGGCATCCTTTCTTGCTATCTCTCATGGAATGCACCTATTGGTTCCAACTCATCCTACCTTCTTTTGGTTGGTATGTCATCCCAACAGAACATCACTCCCAAAAGAATCTGAGCAGGAACCCTAGAATAGGCTTTCCCTTCTCCCCACTGCCAGACCATACTCTCTCTTACCTCTGATCCATGACCAACCACTCCTATATTGGTTGGATACAGGTTGGCAGTGCCTGGGCCTTGCTCGTGCTCCACTTCCTGTGTATGTCAAAAACTTGTCTGTTGCTCATGCGTTTGCCATGGTCTGTAGGCTCATCTATGCATTTTGTTGCTCATTCTTGACCTCTTATGGCATAAACTGTTTTCTGATTTTCCATTCTTTACTAGCTTGCTCCTTTCAAGGTCTAGACCTTACTTGATTGTGAGTTTTCCCCTTTTTAGCCCATTCTTTACTCCTTCTGTAATCTTGTTGCCATTCATACCACTATGCTATTCCTGTCGTGGTGTTATTTGATCCATGTTTGCTGGGCTTCTTTTGGGCCTACTACCTGTTCTTTTCTCAATGACTCAATATGGTCATTGAATTTATACTTATGCTACTTTGGGCTTTCTTGGCCCATTACATTGTTTATGGGCTCCTTTGTCCAATTACTTTCTTCTTGGGCATCCTTGACTCATTTGTTTTCCTTGACCCATTTGCTTTCCTTGGCCCATTTTCTAATTTTACATTCCCATGAGTTTTTATTAACTCTTTTGGGTTTCTCTGGCCCAATTACCTTATCCTTCATCCTTGGGGCTCATGGGCTTTCAATTAACCCCTTACTTTCTTACTTCATTACTTCGGGTCTGCTGTGGCCCATTCTCACTTTTCTACATCACATATTACCCATGGATTTACTACTTATCTCTCTGGGCTCCTTTAAGCCCATTTGCTTTCCTCAAGGCCCATTTATTTACTTTATGGACCTATGGTCCATTGTTCCTGCCATTCGGGTTTAATGGTATTTCTAGCAATTCACCAACTCTTTTCTGCCCATATTGTTGGGCTTCTTCCTGCTGCTTGGCTTCCAAAAATGAGCATCAACAAGTAGTTTAATTATTAACTTTTTTTTTAATGCTATTACATAAGTAAGATTGTAACACGAAGGCGATTATAACATTTTATTTGCTCCCCTACGAAAGATGCTAAGTTTAACGTATTAAATGCAATTTAACAAGATTGATGCAATACTCACTATAGGGATATTGGGCCCAGGAGCTTATTTTCCATGTATGTATTGGGCCTAAAGCCCAAACCGAGAACTAGAGATCGTCCGAGAAGAAGTAAATATTTTCAAGGGAGCCCGTGTTAGTAGATGACGAGGTTAGTTGTGATCATAATGGCATAAGAGGGTAGGCCGAGGACAGATGTCACCTCGGTTAACCAAAGTCGAGATCCAAACAGGTGGTCTGCCGCCCACGGGGATGTTCCAAGAAGTTCTGCTGGCACAGATAAGCATTGCAAAAACAGAAGTACAGAGGGGAGTCCTAAAATATCTAAAGGGAAAGCTGCTACCATCACATTGAATGCTCTGCAGCTAACTTTCTGGCTGCATTAATGTAGAGAAAACCCCTGAACAGTATTGCATTGGCTACCTTAACACATAAAGGGACTGAGAGAGTGTTTGATGGAACAAGCACTCAAGTAGTGGCTTAGATAATCAACAAGTGAAGGGCCAAGATTGCTTAAGGAGAACTATATAATAGAAGAGACCCTTCATGGAGAAAGGATCGAGAAATCAAAGGAGAAATACTGTAGCAATCAGAGACCAACTTTGTAATCAAACTTGTGAGAAACATATAAGAACGAATCTCCTCGGACTGTGCCAAGGACAATTTAGTTTAAATCAATCTATCTTTCTATTCTTGTCATTTGAATCCACTTTATCTGTAATTCCACTTATTTTAACCCAGTTTTCCAACCCACTCTCTACAAATTTATTGTTTTGGACTTTTTGGGACTAGGTCCATCTATCATCTGGGCTAAGAACTCAAATCTGGTCCTTACACTCACAATGAAAAAAAATGAGAATTAGGCAAATTTTTCCTATAGCCTATACGAAATATTTAAGAGATAGAATATGCACCTTCCTTCGAATTTTCATGCCATGAATTTTAGAGAAGAACGTGTTGACAATATTTCACTACCTCGCCCACCAACCATAGAGACCAAGTTGCTGTTTCCTTCTATAGACTTTCCAAGAAGTCTCTCTTTTTATCTTCTCTCTCTTCCCTTAACGTGGCTAGTTCTCCTACCCAAAAGTCCTCGTTTTCTTTTGGACCCACACGCCTTCATAAACCACTATATATATGACCCTCCTAACCATGACATTCTCATTCATAAATCATAATTCACATCCATCACAGTTCAATCTCATACAAATAGTGCTTTTATTAAGAGGAAGATAATCTTTTTGGTATTATAACTTTGATTTTTGTTAGCAATGGCACAAGAAATCACATTCAAGGCTTTGGCTATTGTATTTGCTGTGGTAGCAATCTTCTCTTCAAGTGTGATGGCTCAAGATTTTGCACCAGCATCAGCACCAACACCAGCAATAGAGAAAGGTGCAGCTTACTCTAATGCTGTCTCTGGAGCTATGATTTTTGGGTCTCTGGTTTTGTCTATGCTGGCTATGTTGAAGCATTAAGATTGGATCTGTTACGGATTTGATTGATTATTCTTTTGGTGTTTAGAGCGATGGGCTGTGAGGGTATTTCATTTGTTACTTACATATTATTTATTTATTTATTTTAGTTTTAGGTTAGAGAGAGAATAAAGGAGATTCATATATATGGTTATTGTATACTTGTTTTTATTTTTTCATGATTTATGATACATGATTAATGATATATGATACATATGTTATATACAAGATTGTTTTTTTTTAATTGGATGGTACACTGTTTATTGTCACATATAACCTCTCTCTCTCTCTCTCTCTCTCTCTTTTTTCCAGAGTTAATGAACAATTAGAGCAATAATAATAAATTAATAATGGGATACATTACCGTGTTTTCCATAGTTTTTTTTTTTTTTTTTTTGGTAATTACTAAAATGGTTTTTTGTAATTCAAGCAACATCACTTTCATTCAAATCCTACTAAAATATCATTTTTAATTATGCACTGACTACAATAAACTATTTCAATAATTGTTAGAAAAAATCCTGAAAAATATTATATTTGTAGATGCTCAAATGTCCACCGGAGAAAATCCTGAAAAAAAAAAAAATCCTTTTATTAGCCAGGCTATTTTTACTTGCTTTTACCTTTAGGGTTGACAAAATTTTGAAGCCCATCGAACCTGGGGAGATATCCGCTATAATGGGCCTGAGATCTGCATGTAATATATCGATCACAGTAACGGGTCATTACCCAGTAACCTGAATGATTTGTGACTTGGGTCATTACTCATTACCCAAATCATTCAAGGTACTAATTTGCAAATTGGACCCTTTTAAATTTTGGGTTATTATTTTTTTGTCCACTTAAGTTCAAAATTTTGGCTTATTTTATTTTACATTTTATTTTTGCATAAGAACAGTTGCTAAAAGATATCTTGTAAAACAGGTGACAATAATATGAAATTTCTCTTTACAAAAGAAAAAAAAAAAAAGAATGTTTATGGTAGATGATAAAAGGCGTGTATTCCAGGAAAAAGAATGTTCATGCCATGTTTAGTTAAAGGAGGAACAATTCAAAAGGAAAGGAATTTTCGATGGGTAACATTCATATCAAAATCTACCTTTATAAAGTCAATCTAAAGATAATTATAGAAAATTGGGGATAATGTGGTATTTAAAAATTGATAACATTATTATTATTTTGATAATTCAACAGTAATGATATGAGAGAGAGGATTTAAGTCTTGACAAATTGAACTACAAAACTCTTGACATTATATGAGTTAAATTTTGAGAATGATAGAATAGAGGATGGGGTCAATAAATAAACTTTTTTTTTGGGATCAAATAGATGAACTTCTAAAATCTAGGTGAACATTGCACTGTCATTTCCTGAGGTTTACACTATCTACATTGAACTCCCTTTTAGTTTGAATTGCACATAAACTTCCCTATTGTCTAGAATATACTACACTTATCTCTCATGCAGCTTAACTCCCATTTTAGATTCACTTAAAAATTATAAAACTCCCACTTAACCCTCTATTCAAATGTTTTCTCTGTTCTGGATTTTTGTTGCTGTTCTATTTAAAGTTTCAAGACTCTTTTGTTATTTTCAGGGTTTTTTTTTCTTCTTTATTTATTTTGGTTGCTTTCATGTGTTGGATTTTTTTTTCCCTACTCTCTCTTTGCTGTTCCTTTTATTCTTTGCAACTTTCTTTTTTTGGCTCCTACTTTCTTTTTTCTATTGCATTCTGTTGTCAGCACTAACTGAATACAATATGCAAATAGTGGCGGAGCTAGAAATTTTTTTTAAGGAGGGCCAAGCTAAATATATCTTTATATTTTGGTATCCTTAATTCTTTCAATATAAGTTTGTATGACTTTATTTTTGAAAAAAAAAAAAATTGCTAAAGAGATTTACTGATATATTTTTATAAATCTATACTTGAAATACTCCTAAAATTAATGATTTATTTATGATCAAAAGTCAATATTAAAATGAAAATAAATGAGATAATAATATATTAAAGAGTATTTATATATTTTTTAAATGAAGAGGGCCATTACCTAAATTTATTCATATTTTTAAAATTTTGCCATGATAATAGAGGGGAGGGGCATTTAAAAAAAAAAAGAAAAAGAAAAGAAGAAGCTATAGTGGGGGCCATGGTCCTCCACCCCTGTTTGAAAACCGATACCCAAAAAAAAAAAAAAAAAGGAGCTTCATGTTGACTAGTATCTATAATTTTAAAATCCCTCTCCGTTTGCTTGAATGATTAGAGCCACATGGTCAATATTTTCTTGTTGATATTGTTGAAAGCCACCCTTGCGAGATAAATATTTGTTGTGAACTAGGCATGCTGTGTTATATACGTTTTGGTAGCCTCTAGCATTTTTTATAATGAGATAGTTGTAATATACTGTTAATCTCATACCTCGAACTCTTTCTCATTTAAACCCCCAAGCACCGGTGCCAATTTAGTTACAATGCTATTAAAGGGAAAACTTGAAATTAAAGAGGCAATGTGATCTTCAATTAACAAATTACATATTTTAAATTCCTTCCACGACACGTCAACAATTTTGTATGCTTATATATAAATCTTACTTTTTTTTTTTTGAGAAGAATACAAATCTTACATGGTTGTATTAACCTATGTTTTTGTCACGTGACACATTCCTTAAAACTCTTTTCATTTAGGCTTTCACCTCACTAAATGTTGAATTTATGTAGTTCATTGAATGTATCAATGGAGTAAATGCATTTATTAATTAAAAATATTTTTTAAAAATAAAATTTATTAATGTCATTAAGAAGAGTTTAAATTGTTTAAGGATGTACATGCATTTATTTCACATTTTTATTATATGTGGTGAACTAATTATTTATATAAAACAATTTTTCATAGTTATTTTTATAAAATTTATATGAGAAACTATTGATTAGGGAAATAATATTTTCTAGATTCCAGTTAACTTAACTAATAGAATCTGTTGTTTTCAAATAGGAGATCTTGGATTCAAATGCCATCTACATTAAAAATTAATTGGCTTTTGGATTGATAAAGAGCAATCATCATAAAATAGACATTATAGGATGAAAGTCTATCATATTATCAAAAGGGAATATGATATTCGTGCTTAAGTTTAGTAATTTTGACAACAATTGAAATATAATCAAGCAAAAAGTGAAAAACTTATTTAAGAAAACATGTGATCAAGAGTATATAATTACTATGTACCTAACATAGTGGAAGTAATTAATATTTTTCAATTCACTTAAGATATAAGTTCATATTCTTAATTATAATAATCATAAAAATTTACATTTCCAACAATGAAGTCTAATATAATTAGAATTAATTTTTAAAAGTTGAATAAGAGATCTAGGGTCCAATCCCCGTCTACACAAAAAATCAATTAATGTCTTGGTATGATGATAAATAGCTATTATTAGGAGCAGATGTCATAGATTTGAAAATCTCTTAAAAAAAAAAAAAATTTAAATATTATATTATGTAACGAGTATTTTACACATTCCTTCAGTCATTCAAAATGTTACTAAATCCAATGTTTTCACTTCTTATTTTCCCCTTTATCAGGACTTAACCGTTTCTTCTTCTAAATTCTAATCTCTTTTTTTTTTTTTTTTTTTTTTTCCTTTCAAATCTCTTCTTCTTTATTTTGAATAATTAAAAAAAAAAAAAAACACTCCTACTAAAACTTCTCATCATGCTTATTTTTTCTAAATAGACCAGTTGCCAAAATAAAACATAAGTAAATGTCTTCTCTTCCGCTCCCTCTCTTCATCTTAAAGCATACATAGAGGTAATCTTCTTAATACTCAACATTTTTTATGCCTTCTTGGTCATATGTTTGTATATCTGTTTTTATTTTACATATAGTCCTTAAAATATTTTCGTCAATTCTCTTTAGGTGTTCAAACTTGAAACACTCTTCTAATCTAAAATTTGTATACATTTCAAATTGTCATTTCATATATAGAAATAAGAAGAAAGAATAAGTTGAAATTTATTAATTTTTAAGAAAAAAAAAATATAAGAGCCTCTAAGCACTTGCTCACAGTAATATATTTATTCAATAAAAGGTGACTGATGACATGAAATATACTATTTTGCATGACCACATGTACATAAGGATTTAACCATAAAATCTCAAGTTAGATGACAAGAAACAAGAAACCGTCTCACAAATATAACCTATCAACTTATTCTCTTGTTGTAGGACAGGGGATGCATTAGTTGTTAATTCATCGCCACAATATTCAGTAGCACTTACGCAAGAATAAGATAAAGATTTTACCGAGAAATAGTCACGAGCTTTAAACGCAGTTTTTGCTTCTTCTTGATTGCCAAAAATACTATTATAGAATTTGAGGCAAACTTCATATGATGCTTTGCTTTCAAATTGGGGTTGGTGGTCTTGTTGACAAGTGAGCTAATATGGGCAAAGGTTTTATTAGCACTTAGCAGCAACATCTGTGAAGTGCATTGAAATATTGGTAAGGCCAACAAGGTTGACTAAGGGTGTACGAGGATCGGATTTGAGGGCTTTCAAGCAAAAAGGAGGACCTTCGTGCACAGAGCAAATAGATTTAAGCACATTTTCTGATACTTTCACGCTTAGCTGTGCATTTGTTAGGCAAATCAAAAGGATTGCTAGCATAAGAGAGAGCAACAAGGAAGTACAAATGGAGGGGGCCATTTTGTTGAGTTTGATTTCTTGAGGATGTATTGTGTTTCTGTCAAGATTTATGACAAGAAATCTATACTTATACATCAATTTGCTCTACTGTCAAAATGGGACTATTCTGACGCTTTGGTAGTGTTAGTGTATAGCTTAGACTAGTTTAGCCCATTGGGCTTAGCCCAATATACTATACTTGTAGTTTACTCCTTTTACTTGTACTGCACACATACCTAGTCTATATAAGGCTCTCTATTGTACATTATTGTTTACACATCAATATACAGACTATTCAGTCTTTCTCTCTCACTTTATATTGCTAACATGGTATCAGAGCCATTCCTCTGACTTTCTGGTTCCTGTGGACATCTCCGGTGTTCTTCCGCTGCCCTCGCCTTCATCTAGTCATCACTGTCAGAAGCGAGCCACCGCCGTCACGCCCACAGTACCTGCAACACTCGGATATCAATGTTCTGCGCATTCAACTGCCAAAGAAAAGGCATAGAAAGACAAAACAGCCAATCCCGAGCAAAACCCAACCAAGAACGGCCAGAAACTGCATCACACACGCCTCCACGCGCCGGCTGAAGTTTCAGCCTCACGAGCACGCGCCTCCACGCGTCGGCTAAAGTTTCTACCTCACCAGCACGCGCCAGTCCCACGCTCCTCACGCGCCACACGCGCCCCACGCGCTTGCTGCGCTTCGCTGCTTGCCACGTAAGCCCTAGGTGACGTCACACTGCCACGTCAGCACACGTCATCCGTTGACTGTTGACTCTAACCGTTAACTTTGACCGTTGACTCTGACCATTGACCGTTTACTTTGACCATAGTCAAAATTTTTCAACAGGACCTGTTTTGCTCAATTTTTCGCGTAGATTCCGATTTTGAACTCAATTTCTGCATTTGAGGTCTCTAAATCCCATTTTTTGGTCATTTTCTTCATTATGACTCAACAAAATGAACGAGATATCATCCGTCCTATCACTATTATGTTGGATGGTCCTACTAGTTATCATGCGTGGTCTCAGAATATGACTATCTTTCTCAAGGGTCGTAAATTATGGAGATATGTGACTGGTTCAATTCCTAAGCCAATACCAAACCCTAAGTCCAAAGCCACAACTGCTGAAGAATCTTCAAAGACTGCTGTTACAACAGATGATTATGAAGAACGCCTAGAGGAATGGGAGAGTATTCTGAGTAAGATCTTATCTTGGTTTATCAATACCTCTATTCCCTCCATTCATAATCTTCTTCCTCGTCTTGAAACTGCTGAGGCTGCTTGGAAATTTTTGGCTGATCGCTATAATTGCACTAATGATTCAAGCTTGGAGTTCCACATTGAATCAAAGCTCTATCAAATGCGTCAAGAGACAGGTCAACCTATTTCTGATTTCTATTCTCAGACTTCTACTATGTGGGAACAACTCTCTGCTGCAGATCCTCCACTGGTGTGTTCTAAGGACATTGAGCTCTTTGTCAAATATCAGGATCGTCGTAAATTTATGCACTTCATGATGGGTTTACATAAGGATTTTGAGCCTACTAGGGCTTCTCTGCTTAGCCGATCTCCTACTCCTTCTCTTGATGCTGCAGTCAAGGAGCTCATTTTTGAGGAGAACCGTCGGCCTATTTTTCACATGTCATCATCTGATCATGTATTGGCTACACCCTCTCCACAGCCTCCCATTGCTGCATTCACTGCTCCTCCACGAATAAACCTTGGGCGTCCCAACTCTCAGTCTTCCAAAGGTACTCGTTGCGAGTTTTGCCGTAGCAAAGGCCATGACATCTCTGTTTGTCGCAAACTGTAGAAATTTGTGCAAGAGCATAATAAGGCTTCTCTTCCTCGGGCAGCTGCTGTATGTCCTTCAGATCCATCGGTTCCTACAGGTCCATCTTTGACTTCCTCACTTACTATGGCTGATATTGAGGCAGTTGTTCAACAGGTTTTATCCCGCACTTCCACTGCCCTTTCTGTCACCTCAGGTAAACAACCTTGGTTCTTTGATACTGCATGTTGTAACCATATGACTCCTGATAAATCTCAATTTTCTGATAAGGCACCCTTAGAACATCCAATCACCATTTACACTGCTGATGGAACTCCTATGCCTGTTAGTCATAAAGGAACAATCTCTTCTCCTAGTCTATCCCTTAATGACACTTTTCATATTCCAAGTTATCCCTTAATTTGCTTTCTGTTGGTCAACTTTGTGAATTGGGCGTAGATCTTCTATTTACTAATCATGGTGTGGATGTGCAGGATCCTTGGACGGGTCAAGTGCTTGGGATAGGCCGTAAGGTTGGTCGCATGTTTGAGGTTCATGACTTGAAGATTCCTTCACAAGTTGTTTCTGCAGCTGCTACCACTACCACCTCCTCACCTGATCTATGGCATGCTCGTCTTGGTCATCCATTCTTATCTCGTCTTCAGTTATTAGCTTCTCAAGGTCATTTAGGTTCAGTTCAGTTTCAAAAATTTGATTGTACTTCCTGTCATTTTGGCAAACAAACAAAATTGCCCTTTAATAAAAGTGACTCCTTTTCTTCTGCCCCTTTTGATCTTATACATTCTGATATTTGGAGTCCTGCACCTGTTCCCACTGAGGGGGGATCTAAATATTTTGTCATATTTGTGGATGATTTTTCTCAATATACTTGGATTTATCTGCTTCACCATAGGTCTGAACTTGTGTCTATTTACCAAACATTTCATAAAATGATTGAAACACAGTTCAATCGCACCGTCAAAGTCTTTCGATCATATAATGCTCAAGAATATAATGATAAATCTTTCTTATGATTTTTAGACAGTCATGGTATTCTTCCTCAGCGGTCTTGTCCTTACACCTCTCAACAAAACGGTCGTGCAGAACGAAAACATCGTCACATTCTTGATGTTGTCCGCACCCTTCTAATTTCTGCCTCTCTTCCTGAACGCTTTTGGGGTGAGGCCGCACTCACTGCTGTGTACACCATTAATCGTATTCCTTCACCAACTACACACAATAAATCACCATTTGAGCTTCTTTATGGTCAAACTCCTGACTACTCCTCCCTTCAGGTTTTTGGTTGTGCTTACTTTGTCTCTCTTCCTCCTCATGAACGAACAAAGCTCCAGCCTCGTACTTGTCTCTGTTGTTTCCTTGGTTATGGTGTGTCTCAAAAAGGGTTTCGCTGCTATGATCCCATTTCTCATCGCCTTCGTATCTCCCGTTATGTTGAGTTTTTGGAACGTCGTTCTTTCACGAGTCTTCAGCAGTTTCCTGCATCTCCTTCCTCAGAGTCTCCCATTTTTACTGATCTTTTTCTCCCTCTCTATCCTGAACTTGTGAAGGATTCTTCAACATTAGCTGCCTCTCCAGACGACTCATCTCCGGTTCTATCTCCGGCATATGACTTGCCTGTCTTGGATCCTGTGGTACCACCCTCTCCTGAGTCACCTGTTGGTCCTGAACTTCGTCGTTCCACTCGGGTAAGCATTCCTCCCCCTTATCTTACTGATTATCACTGCTCTTTTGCTCTTGCCACCCTCTATGAACCTCACACCTATCGTGAGGTCCATACTGACCCTCTTTGGCAGCAAGCTATGAACGAAGAACTAGATGCCCTTCATAAGAATAACACTTGGGATATGGTTGATTTGCCTCCTGGTCAGTCTGTAGTAAGTTGTAGGTGGGTTTACAAGATCAAGACCAAGGCTGATGGATCTGTTGAACGATACAAGGCTCGCCTAGTTGCCAAGGGTTTTACTCAAGAGTATGGTATTGACTATGAGGAAACATTTGCTCCTGTTGCTCGCCTTACATCTATCAGATGTCTCATTGCTGTGGCTACTGTTCGCCGTTGACCTCTTTATCAAATGGATGTGAAGAATTCTTTTCTTAATGGAGACCTCCATGAAGAAGTGTACATGCAACCACCCCCTGGTTATCCACACTCAGACAGCCAAGTTTGTCGCCTTCGCCGTGCTCTTTATGGCCTTAAGCAGGCTCCTTGAGCTTGGTTTGAAAAGTTTAGCTCGGTTGTTGCTCAGTAGGGTTTCACTTCGAGTCTTCATGACACCGCTCTCTTTGTCCGAAGATCCTCTGCTAGTAGCGCTCTTATTCTTCTTTATGTTGATGATATGATTATTACTGGAGATGATTCTGCAGGTATCCGCTCTCTTCAGCACTTCCTTAGTCAACATTTTGAGATGAAAGATCTAGGCACTCTCAGCTATTTTCTTGGGCTTGAGGTTACCTCATCCTCTGATGGATACTATCTTTCCCAGGCTAAATATGCTTCTGATCTTCTTTCCAAAGCCGGTATCACCGACAACAAGACTGTTTCCACTCATTTAGAATACAATGCAAAGCTCACACCCTTGGATGGTGAACCTATATCCGATGCTACTCACTATCGTCAGTTGGTTGGCAGTTTGATCTATCTCACTGTTACTCGTCCAGATATTTCACATGCCGTGGGTATGGTTAGTAAGTTCATGGATGCACCTCGTTCTGTCCATTATGCTGCTGCTCTTCGGATTCTCCGATATGTCAAAGGCACACTTTATCATGGTCTGCATTACTCCTCTCGATCTTCTCTCGAGCTTCATGCTTATTCAGATGCTGACTGGGCAGGTGATCCAACTGATCGATGCTCTATCACAAGTTTCTGTTTCCTGTTAGGTACTTCTCTTGTCTCATGGCGCAACAAGAAGCAGGATGTGGTTTCCCGTTCCAGTACTGAGGCAGAGTATCGTGCCCTTGTCGACACCACTTGCGAGCTTGTTTGGCTTCGCTGGCTCTTGGCTGACATGGATGCTCTGCAGCCCACTGTCACTCCTCTTTATTATGACAATCGTAGTGCTATCTACATTGCTCATAATGATGTCTTCCACGAACGTACCAAGCATATTGAGATCGACTGCCACATCACTCGCTAGCATCTCAAGAAAGGAAATCTCAAGTTGTTCTCCATCTCCTCTGCTGACCAGCCTGCTGATATTTTTACCAAGGCTCACCCGCCTGGTCGTCTTCGAGATCTTATATCCAAACTCCAGTTGGCTTCCTCCTTGCCACCTCGAGTTTGAGGGGGGATGTTAGTGTATAGCTTAGACTAGTTTAGCCCATTGGGCTTAGCCCAATATACTATACTTGTAGTTTACTCCTTTTACTTGTACTGCACACATACCTAGCCTATATAAGGCTCTCTATTGTACATTATTGTTTACACATCAATATACAGACTATTCAGTCTTTCTCTCTCACTTTATATTGTTAACAGGTAGCTTTTAGCATTTTTTTTTTTAAAGAATTTTTTTTAAAATTTTTTTGAGATAATTATAGTGAAAGCTCGGATTTGTGCTAAAATACAAGAACTTATTCAGACCCAAAAAAAAAAAAAAAAAAAAAAAAAAAACGGCTAGATTGCTTTTGTTCTAACTTAGACTAAGTGTGGAATAAGAGTAATTCAATTAAATTTTCAAATTGTGACAATCACAACAGAATTTAGTCGATTTACTACAAGTGCCTTAAGTGCACATACAACTCATAATTGAGCATCGATTAATTCTTAATTTGTGAAAAAAAAAAAAATTTGTGCACTTAAGGCACTCATTAGCAATATCTTTATTTTTAGCAGTTTCTACATCTACAACATTTTCATAACAAAGTTTCAATAATAATTTGTAATTTATTTTGATATAGAACTGTTAATAGTTTTTCACATAAGTTTTGTTGTGAAATTAATACGAAAATATTATCATTTTTTTTAAGTGTCTCACTTTATTATTATTATTATTATTATTATTATTATTTTGTAAAAGGTGAAAGAAACACACATTTTGAGAAATTGGGTTTATTATATTGCTTATTTAGATAGAAATTGTGTGTAAATAGGCATGGTATAATGTTGTGTTGATAGTTTTTCCAACCGACCAACCATATATATTAATTTATACTATTATCCTTATTTTAATATTTATATTTGATTTATTTTGGTATTTTAAGATTTATTTGCAATAAATATGAAAATTTGGAATATAATATATGTATATTATGTGAATTATAATAATTTATTGAAAAAAAAAGTGATTAATCAGTTTATAAATGCATGTCCAAAATTTTATAATGTATAAAACTTGTTAACACAACCTGACCCATGTGGGTTAGGTTGGTTTCTACACATATGATGGGTTTAGAATTTCTCAACCAAACAAGGTCTGATCGGGTTAAAAAAAAAAAACCTCCAACCCAACCAAACTTAACCCATGCATACCCTTACTATTATATATAATATATATATTTTATTTAAATTGTGTTTAGAGAGGAATAATATTGTGAAAAAAAAAATGTTAGAGAAGGATTTAAACTTTGGCTTTGATATCAGGCACATATTTTTTCCTTTAAAAGGAGGAAAATGCTAATAGCTTCATAGCTCAATTTGACATCTAGTGTTTTCCACACTAATGACTAAGTTAGGAAAAAATATTTTAGACTGTTTTATATAAATTCTTTTGTGAAAATTACAACATTACCCTTATGATTTTAGCCAAAAATATATTAGTAGCAACTATTGTGAATACTTGTACAAAATTATTAATTGGGGGAAAGAAAACTTACTCAAATAAAAATATGGGGAAAATGTTTTTTTTTTTCAATGGAAAGTAAGATTGTAATTTTCATTCATGGGAAAATAAAGATATGTTTGATAACTGTTTTTCCCTCTTATTTTCTGTTTTCAAAAATAATTTTCTATTTTTGGAACTAAAAAACTTGTTTGGTAAATCAAAATAGACAGAAAACAAAAATTGTTCTCCAAACTTAATTTATGAAGGAAACTGAAAACATGCAAAAGGTTATTTTCAGTTTCTAGTTTTCACAAGTCAAGAAAATATGTATTTGATTTAATAAATCTATCTCACTTAATGAGTTAGCATTATAGTTCAAATTCTAATAACAATATATTTTTTTTAATTTTTTTTTCAAAAAATTATTTTTCTAATTTCAATTAACTAAACATGTTTTTGATTTAAAAAATACAAGAAATTTGTTTTTTCTTTATATTCCCAAAAATAAGTTTTTAAAAATAGAAAATAAAAACTGTTACCAAACATAATCTAAATGTTCTAGGTCACGGGATAAATCCGAAACAACAAAATATGGAGACTTCTGCTAGTGAGCAAGTGTGTTGCTTCCTCGCCTAGTATGAGAAATTCTTATACTCTTCAGAAGCATTGTAGTTGCGCAAGAACACTGCTGATGATAATACTGATTGTAGAAGGGGCTAGTAAGCTTCCTCTTAATCTGCAAAAACCGCTCCGTCAACGTTCACTTTATACCAACCTTGTGCCGGAGGACACCAACGTTGTGAAAGAGAATTCCAATAAATTACTTTCGTTTGGGGAAAAATGTGTCTTTGTTGTAATAAAAAAAAGTGTCTTTGAGTCTTTGATCTTGAAAAATAAATACAAAACATTGATAAAAATTGCAGGACTAATTAGTCCTGCAATTTTTATCAATGTTTTTCCATTTAAATTGTATTTAAAGAGTAATCGTATATATCATGAAAAATAAAAGAATAGAAGGTTTTAAAGTTTGGTTTTCATAACAGAAAAATGATTTTTTTTTAAATCTTTAAAAATAGAACAAATTATTTTAGACAGTGGACAAAAAATGAACACTTGTATGACAATATTATAATGGCGAAGATTTTTTCCCCCTTTATAATTCATTAGTATCAGCAGAAGAGGAGGGAGTAGAACCCTGTATGTTTTAGAAATACTAAGAAGTGCCCACTACAAGACTCTTGGCTATTATAATGATAAAGAAAAAAATACTTATCCTATGTCAATAATACAACCTTACCTTATGATTTTATTTTTATTAACAAAAGAAATTATAGCAACTAAAAAAAAAGTTGTATTATTTGCATGCATGATGACATGGCATAATGATGAGTCTTGCTGATCTCTTAACGAGCAGCCTCTGTTTGAGTCACCCTCCCAATTAACTAGTTAGATTGACTAATCCATGGATACAAACATATGTATTTTTTTTTTTTGGGTATCGAATAAAGATTTTATAGTAGTAATTTATTTGTTGCTCCTATGATATGGAGTAATTAAACAATATTATAAGTGTGATCTCGCGATTCTATTAATTCATGTCAAATGGTTGCCTAGTAGATTGGATTTTAATTAACTCAACAGGTGGGTTTTTTGTTATTAGATAAAGAATATGGCCAATTTGGGTATAAATACCACCTATGCCTAAAAGGAACCATATGCTATGCTGGTTAAATGATAAAATTTAAAAAAAAAAAAAAAACAATTATTATAAAGTGAACACGTACATTTCACATCCAATAGTATTTATTAAAAGAAATTACAAAATGTGAATCAAGAAAGAAAACCAGACTTGTATAAAACACACAAAAACAAAAACAAAAACAAAACAACATTTTAAACTTATATATTATATTAATTCAATAGAAGGTGATGGATAATATCAAATATTCTGTTCTTCATGTCCACATGCACCTGAGGATTTAGCTCTCTCCTGACAGGAGTTTTAAAACAAAGGGATATTAATATCAAATATTCTATATTGCATGGCCACATGCGCATGAGGATTTTTTAGCCAATTTTTGTTAGGCTATTTGAAACACGCAACAGTGTCGTGAAGTAGTATTTATACACTTTTTTATTCATTTCTTGGAGAGGGACTGAGTCGGGGGATCCTAATTCATCGCTACAATCAGCATTGTAAGTGAGGATACGTGCAGCAGCAACAAATACTTTTTCGTAGTCACCAGCTTTCAATGCTTTCTTTGCATCTTCTGTCTGGTCAATAATATTTACAGACATTTCATGGCAGATTTCATACTGCGCTACATATGAGGGGACCATGGTCTTGCGTTTGAGTGAAGCCATAAGCTCAATGGTTTTATTAGCAGCAACAGCAGCTTGGTTAATTGAAATCTTGGTAAGGCCAATAACGTGGGCTAAGGGTGTAATAGGATAGGATTTGAGGGCTTTCAAGCAAACAGGAGAATGTTTGTGTTTAGAACAAATATCATTAAGCACTTTTTCTGATAAAGTGTACTGTGAATGTGCTGGGCTAATGAATAGTATCGTTAGCATAAGAGAGAGCAACAAGGAGAGATAAAAAGATGGGGCCATTTCTTTCTTCCTGTACTAACACCAATGGTTGGGTTTGATTTCTTGAGGATGTATTCATGGGGTTCGAGGGAAGCTTATATAGTAGTAGTTTGTTTGTTTGTTTGTGTTTTTAATAGAATGTGGGGTGCATTTGTATAGTTTGTTGCAAAACGGTGTTTTTTGTTTAAAATGAGTGTTTGTAAAAAAAGGCATGAGAAGTTGCTGTTGTAAAACAGAGTTTTAAGTTTTAAACATGCAATTTTAAACTCCCAAAACGCTTAACCAAACCAGTAGCAATTTGTTATTCTTTCAAAAATGGGCTGAATATGACCAGAAATCTAGGGATATACTTATTAAGTGGATGGTATTGACTTGGCAAAATTTGTTTGGAAGAGAAACCATTTATTCTAGGCACTAAATTGTTAATTAGTGCCTTATATACTATAAAAACAGAGTGCAAGTAAGAGAAGAAATAACAAGAAAGATAATTCGTTTCAGTAGGTGTTATTAGTAACAAAATACTCATAAAGTCACCCTAAATATCAGTGAAAATGAAAAATTGTCACATGCATTTTAACATATTTTTCCAATTTGAAGGGTCATATACTTTTTAGAAATTGATCACCATTTTTTTTTTGGTTAATTTATGAGAATGAGAGAATAGAGGATGTAATCCGTAAGTGTTTTTTTTAATCAAATAAGTGTACTTCAAAAATACTAAAAATTTCTAGAGATAGTTTAGGGTATAATTAAAAAAATTGTATTAAATTCTGACCATTAATTACCCCCCCCCAATAAAAATATATATACTTTTTTTCGAGAAAAAAAAAAAACTTGATTGAAGCATATATGATTAAATGTGTGTATATGTATGAGAAATGATATGTTTACAACATTTTTACAACAAATCCTAAATGACAGGTTGTTACTAGTTGTTATTGTTGGGACAAAAAAGTAATCTTAGTGTTAGTTTCAAATTTGAACCAATAACAACTAACCACATGTGATTTGTTGTAAAAATGTTATAGACGTAGCATCTCTCATATATGTATATATATACATGGTTTTCCATTTAAATAGTATATAAAGAAGAGCTGTATTCTCACCCAAAAAAAAAAAAAAAAAAGAAAAAGAAAGAAAGAAAGAGGAGCGGTATTATGACAAAAAAACAACAACAACAAAAGTGATGGTATGGTGAATAGAAAATACTTCTCTTCTGTCAACATTACCACACCCTTATAACAAAAAAGGGTAGTACATAATTTGTTGATGAGAAAGATGATGACAGAGCATATGTGAACTCGGTTTCATAAGTCAGCTCGGCTGGATGATCATGAGTTGAGCAAACATCAAAATCGATCCCTTTGTTCACGCTAACCTCTCAAGTCTCAACTAGTTAGAGCAACGAATCTATGAAAAGAAATGATCACTATGATTCCTCCCAAAATTTAGGTTGAAAAAGGTTTAACATTCAATTGACAATCGTCATAACTCTTAGGTTGGAAAATAAAATGTAAATCAAGACGCATTAGAAAAGGAAAAGGAAATGTAAATCAAGAAAAACTGAACAACACAAAATATTTAACTTTTATTATATATATGTGTGTATACATATACATATATATATATATATATATATATATATATATATATATATATATATATATATTTTATGTGAATTATAAACAAGGATTTCACCAACTAAAGATAGACGTATGGAAACAAGCATATCAATGCCTCACAACTTGGGTGAATAAACTTATTGTATAAATACTATTCTTGGTTCACACCAAATAAGATTGGACCTCTATTTTTTTTTTTTTTTTTTTAGAAACAAATACACAGGATGGGGATATGCAAGGCTTTTTTCTCTATAAAAGAAGGCCAAAACTAACCCATCTACAGTTTGGAGACGACAATTTTCTTTACCAAATCCACTACAGAGAGCTCCAGATAAGGGTGTCAATTTGGGTTAGCGTGTTGGGTTTGTGTCGTGTTAAGGTAGGGGTATTTGACTAAATGGCTCAACCCTAATCTGACCTATTTAATAATCGTGTCATGATCCTTCAACCCTAACTCGACCTATTAATAAGGCGGGTTGACCTGACCCAACCCATTTGACATGCTTAATAAACGTGTCGTGTTGGGTTAACACGAATGAAACACAACCCATTTCAACCTTCATAATATTAAATATAACATCCATCTAAAAATAATTTTTTTTACATCCCAAAAAACAATGCATACACTTCAAGTCTTCAACTCATATTCAAAATAATATAGTTCAACAAAAATATAACATTCGTCTAGAAATAAGTTCTTTACACTCCAAAAGAAGTGCATAAACTTAAACCTAAATTCAAAATAACAAAGTTTAACAAAAATAAAATAACATAGTTCAACAAAAATATAATATCCTTGGAACTCGCCAAATGCTAAGTATCAATATTGAAAGAATTTGAGCAAACAATAGACTAATCCTGACTATGACCACAATTATCATCCATCGATTCTTTGTTGATGTCCAAATTCATAACATCTTCCATAAACTCATCAAATTTCATTTGTGCAAGTTCTATGCCAAAAAAAAAATAGTGTTAGTAGTTCTAGAGTCTGTAAAGTTTCAATTTCCAATTTATCCCTTGTAAATTTTTATAATTACTCGCTTTTCTTTTTAAATTTAAAATATAAGTTGGATATAAAAGGCATTTGACAAATCTAAAATAAAATAAATATTTATTTGTTATACGAGTTAAATGGGTTATGTTAAGTGGGTCATTTCGGATTGATACAAATAAATTGGCGTGTTAAACGTGTCTATTGCGGATTATGTGGGTTGACCCGCTTATAATACGTTTCTTATCGTGTCGCTTTTAAGTCGACCCGTTTGTGACCCAAACCCATTAAGGCCCAATCCTAACCCGAAAAAACCCATGTCGAGTTCATGTCGTGTTCACGGGTTGGGTCGAACATTGACACCCCTAGCTCTAGATAGCATATTAAGAATGCTATGGGTTTGCAGGAGATTACATAGTATGAAAAATATTTGGGACTTCTATCTTTTGTCGGGAGGGGGAAAAAGGAAAGTTTCAATTACATCAAAGAAAAGATATGGAGAAAATTGCAAGGCCGGGAAGGTAAACTTTTATTTCAAGCAAGACGAGAAATTCTTCTCAAATCAGTAATATAGGCCACACTAACCTTTGCCATGCAGTGCTTTAAATTAACTTAGCTTGGGTCACGATATAGAAGCTTTGATCAAAAAATTTTGGTGGGTATATCGGAGTGATCAAAAGAAAATCCATTGGCTTAAGTGGGAGAAGATGACTAAATCAAAAATGGATGGAGGAATGGGATTCAAAGACCTGACTCATTTTAATGATTTTTTGCTGGCTAAACAAGTGTGGAGGTTATTGCATAGCAAATCCTCCCTTTTCTACAAGGTGTTTAAAGCTCTTTTTTTGAACTAAACATATTTTTATTTTTACCTACAATATTTTTTCTTTTTTTCCCGTAGACCCGTCCCCTTTCTCTCTCTCCTCTCATAATTTTAGATTTCTTGTTCTTCTTCAACATCTTTTCCCGATTGGTATTCATCTTCTTCACACCAAGACCATTGCCTTCCTCGTTCTATCTCTTCCTAATTTTAGATTTCTATTTTTCTAGAAGCAGATCTACAAGTCTTTCACAGATTTTGGAAGCCCATCAATTAGAGATACACATCTATTAAGCAGATCTGCAAGTATTTCATATTTTTTCAAACTTCATAATTTCTTTTTTCAATTATACAAGGATATTGGGGAAAATGGGCATTTGCCCCTAATTTTAAAACTATACAATAAAATGCCTTTGTTTTGAAATTATTTAATAAAATGCCACTGTTTTTTAAACTCAATTTTAACAAAATCGAATTTGGTGTAAAACTTGATATCCTCAAAATCGAGAACTGCGTATATTTTTAAGTGTAACATGACATTTGTAATATCAAATTTCACTTAAATTTTCAAAAAAAAATTAAGTAAAAAAATATGCATAGAACTCGACATTACTAATGTTGAGTTTCACCTGTAACTTGATTGAACATGGACATTTTGCTAAATAGTTTCAAAATAGGAGTATTTTGTTGTATAATTTATAAATTAGGAGCAAATGCCCATCCCTCCCCCCCAAAGAATATTTCGTAATACCTCGAGAGTATCAATTGAAACCCATGTAAAAAACAAAACAAAATCTATTTCTAATTAATTGCAGAGCTAGTGTTTGGGACTGGTTCTATTATTAATTTTATTGTGAAACAGTAATTGTATAATTTGTAGAATGGAAGTGGCTAGTGGTGGGCATATTGATCTATTTTCATGGGTTTACAATAACACGTAATATGATTTTACTATGGGGAATATCTTCAAGCTTCTTGGCTCAATCTCATTTTAACGAGTTACACCGCAACTACCAGAATGAATTTCATTTGAATTCTGTTATTTCATTTTTCCTTTTTCGGGGTTGAATTTTGTGTTGTTTTGATCCCTATATTTTTGTCTTGTAAATTGTAATGAAGCTCTTAACAAGGTGCTTCCACAATAATGTTGACAAAGGGATGTAATGGGAGCATGTAATTCAAAAAAAAAAAAAATTCTTTTCAACTAATCAAACTTGTTTTACAATTTGAAAACATAACAATTTTCCTTTTCTTTTTTTCTTAAAAACAAGAAATTGAAAATAGAAAATAAAAACATTTACTAAATATAGACCTTTTTTTTTTTTTTGGAGAATCACTAAATATAGACTTAGAATTTGGTTTGAGTAGTCTTCGGACATAAGTTAATAGCCTCACATGACCACATAAGCACGGGTGTGGGAAGGGAGAAATTATGAGATCCACATGGTGGATAAATGATATAATCCACCATTCCACTAAAAAACTTCCACATGTTTAAAATTGTTAGTTAGATTTTTTTTTAAAACAGAAATTAATTACTGATTCAGCAATTTTAAACAAGTGGAAGTTTTTTAGTGGAATGGTGGACAAGTGACATAGTCCACCATAGAACACTACAATTTCTCGTGGGAAGGGATGTGTCCATAGGTGGTAGACATAACGCTGATGGGTGGTTCCTCCTCAGCCACGTTAGCCCAAGCCTGTCGCAAAATTTTTTTTTTTTTAATGTATTCTCACAGTAAAATTGTTACCCACATATGATTGTCACCGCTACATTGCCTAACCAGAAGCAACCAGAAAGCATTAAAAGTTCTAATTTAAAATTTCAAAGACATGAAGCAATTAAATAATATTAAAGTGTGATCTCGTCAATGGCAGAGCCAGAATTTTAGTTGGGGGGCAAAATTAATAATAAATATTTATGACAAAATAAACATACAATTGTAAATAAGTAAAAATTTACTAACTCAACTATTGTGAAAATTATTGTGTTTCTTACCATTTAAATAAATTAAATAAAAAATAAAAGGTATGAGTGTTATGAGTCTGTGACAGTATATTAGTGAGAAAGTGAAAATGTGAGATAAGCCACAGCTAAAAGTTCTTTTTGACTTATTAACTTTGCTGTGTCCAAATCAAAAATAAATAATAAATAAAAAAACTTTGATATGTCAGGTAACTCCTTGCTCTCTTTGTTATAGTGCCATGTTCTTTTGCTTTTTTTTGAGGAAGACTGTGTCAATTTTTAGTTCATTTTATTGAGTGTTGTTTGTTTTTTAATTATATTAATGAATCAAAGGGGGCAAGCTTTTCTCATAGCCTATAGCTAAGAAAGTTTCAGAAGAGCCGCGGGGTGGGGGGGAAGGGGAGTTGCCTCCTCTCGACCCCCATGGCTCCACCCCTGGATGTCGTGGTTCTATTAATTTATGTCAAAAGGTTGCTCAGGATGGATTCTAATTTACCCAATTAGTGAGTTTCTGTTGTTGCCGTGGGATAAAGGATTTGGCCAATTTGGGTATAAATCCCACCTATGCCTAAAAGGAACCCATATGCTTATTGATTAGGTGATTAAAAAACAAAAAAAAAAACAATTATTATAAAGTGAACAGATTTCAAATCCTAATGCATTTATTAAAAAAAAAATTACAAAATGTGTATCTAGAAAGAAAACCAGACTTGTATAAAACACACAAAAACAAAAACAAAACAGCACTTTAAAGTTATATTATATTAATTCAATAGAAGATGATGGATAATATCAAATATTCTATACTTCATGGCCACACGCACGAGGATTTAGCTATCTTTTGTTAGGCTTTTTGAAACACGCAACAGTGTCGTGAAGCAATTATACACTTCTTTGTTCGCTTCTTGGAGAGAGGATGCTTCGGCAAATTTTAATGCATCGCTACAATCAACATTATAAGTGAGGATACCACCAGCTTTAACAAAAACTGTTTCGTAGTCACCAGCTTTCCATGCTTTCTTTGCATCTTCTATAATGTCAACAATGTTTCCATAAAATACGCGGCAGCTTTCATACTGCGATGCTAATACGGTGTCCGAGGTATTGCTTTTGAGTGAAGCAATAAGCTCAAGGGTTTTATTAGCAGCAACATCAGCCAAGTTAATTGAAATATTGGTAAGGCCAACAAGGTCGGGTAAGGATGCACTAGGATCGGATTTGAGAGCTTTCAAGCAAAAAGAATAATCTGCATGGTTATGGCAAATATCATAAAGCACTTTTTCTGATACCTGCACATTTTTCTGTGCATGTGTTGGGCAAATCAATAGGATTGTTAGCATAAAAGAGAGTAACAAGGAGAGAGAAAAAGAGGGGGCCATTTCTTTCTTCCTGTACTAGCACCAATGGTTGGGTTTGATTTCTTGAGGATGTATTCATGGGGTTTGTGGGAAGCTTATTTATGTAGTAGTAGTTTGTTTGTTTGGTTGGTTTTTTTTTTTTTTTTTGGAATGTAGGTTAAATTTGTACAATCTATTGCAAAACATTGTTTTTTGTTTAAAATTTGTGTTTTGTCAAAAAAGATATAAGGAGTTGTTATTGCGAAACAGAGTTTTAAGTTTTAAAAAATATAATTTTAAACCCCCAAAATGCTTAACCAAACAAACCAGTGCAGTAGCAGTTTGTTATTCTTTTGATAATGGGCCGAATATGATTAGAAATCCAGGAATATACTAATTAAGTGGGTCGTATTGACTTGGCAAAATTTGTTTAGAAGAGAAATCATTTATTTTAGACACTAAATTGTTAATTAGTGCCTTATATACTAAAATAAAAAATAAAATAAAAAGAAAAAAAAAAGAAAAAGAAAAAGGAGTGCAAGTAAGAGAGGATATAACAAGAAAGATAATTTTTTTCGGTAGGTGTTGTGTGGGCCAATTTTGCCCTGGGTTCCAACAGTGTAAAGGGAAAGGCCCGGCCCAATATCTTGTATGGAGAGATACGAACATCCGAGGACGAACATCCGAGGACGACCAGCCGAGGAACGGATAAAATTACCATCCGAGGAGAGGTGCAGCATGTTAGCAAGAGTGGGGACTGTGTCCGAGGATGAGGGTCACCTCGGCACTTTTGTCCGAGGTTCCTGGTTAACTTGTTGATCACTCAGGACAGTGCCCAGGACAATCTTATAACGGCACAAAGGGGAAAATATCCAACAAAAAGTAATGGTAGAAAATGGCAAATATCTAGTGGTGCTGTCACCTCCGCATTAACTGTCTCCCAGCTAACCTTCTGGCCGCATTAATGTGGAGGTGATACCTGAACAGTGAAAGAGCAGCTTTCCAGCTAAGGACGGAAGATTCAAGAGAAAGTGAGAAGAAAAGGAAGAAAGGCGATGATATATAAGGCGAGGAAAGACAGAAGGAAGGGGGATCAAAAAGAGGGAGAGAGAAAAACAGAAAGAGAAAAATCAGATCTTCGAGACACGTCCGAAGAAAATTTATTGCAAGAGGTCACGCTCGTATATTGGATCTCTCTTACACTAAAATCCAAGATTTCGGCCCAAGATCAGACTAGCTTTCTTTCCTGCACTCTATAAATTCATTGTTTGGGCTACGTGGGCCTGGATCCATTCCCGCTCTGGATTCCAGTCAGTTCTGGTCCTTACAATCTAAGCACCTTTTGGCTTGAAGGAAGACCTCGTTCCTCCTCAACCCTCGTAGCTCCACCATGTCCTTGGGGAGCAGGAGGGTCTCTTCCAAGGCCGAGGCTACCTGGCAGCCAATGCCCCCGTTGTAATCCCTGATCGACGCGTCTTCGGTCAGGGGCTCGCCCCCAAGCATGGGGGCTGGAAGCCATGCCCGGGGCTCGTTTCGTTGAATCTCCCCCATTTCAGGTCCTCGGCTGGGGGCAGGGCCAAGCTTCAGTTGCTTCGTCGGCCTGTGGGCGTCCTCATCGTGAGAGGGTGGAGCCCTCCCGGTCTCCACAACCTCCTTGCCTTTGGGCTCCCTCCTCCTCTTAGGTTCAGGCTGCTCGGCCCTGGAAGGAGGAGCTGGCTGAGGGGCAGGTAAGGGAGATTTGGGGGGAGGGGGAGGAAGTTTCTGTTGGGCTGACCTTCCAACCTCCCCCTTCCCAGGTTGGCCCTCCAACAACTCCTGGAGACTCCGTTGGGGTTTCCTCTGAATGCCCATATCTTCCGAGGCAGTAGGTGAGGGGGTGAGCAAATTAAAAACCTCGTAGTCGTCGGCGACCGAGGATACGTCTACAAAGCCCTCCTCGTCTCTTTCGACCTCTTCCTCCTCTTTTATTTGAGGAACGTGGGGCAAAGGCGAACTGGCTCCGGCGAGGCTGGCGACAGGCAGTACCTCAGTATGCTTGGTATCTGCTGGAAGAGGAACACCTTGTGGGACTAGAAACCCTTCGTAGGCGACGCTGATCCGGCGAAGCCGAGGGTCCTTTGCCTTTATCACGCACGAAGGAGCTTGGAACGCCCGAGAAATAGGAGTGTAGCCGAGGATGAGATGGGCCGCCCTCAGTTGACCGTCTGAAGGATTGACGTAGATTTCTGCTCGGAGAACTTTGTCCAAGCTAGCCTTGTTGACTAAGCGCAACGATGGCGAAGTCGCACGTGGATCTGCATTTTTAATGAAAGTGATAAGAGTCACTTTAATATAAGCCGACGATAATGGAAAAACTAGAATCCAAACAGTTAAGCATATAGATTAAATAATTCGGACCCCCACCTGGCTCACCCTCTTTAACTGGGCATGGTAAGCCGTCATGCCACTGCCCAGAGAAGATTAAGAAATCTTCTTTTAATCCTTTATTGGATTGAGGAAGACACTGAATCAGCCTAACCTCGGCCTGCCTGGATTTCAGGTAATACCCCTGATTTTTTAAGTGCTGAAGGTTGTAAACCCAGTTTATGTCATGATGGGTCAGATTTAGATTCATTCTTTCGTTCAAGGCCTCTATGCTCCCTAGTACCCTGAACATATTCGGTGCACATTGGGTGGGAGATAGCCTAAAAAACCTAAGATAGTTCCTAGTGAGGGTGCCCATGGGAATGGTCATCCCTCCTTCTATGAAAGCGATCATAGGAATGACAACTTCGTTCGTCTTTCTTTCGTCGTACCATTCGCCCTGGGCCGTGTATCTAACGCCCACATGGGGGGGAATGTTGTACTTAATCCTAAAGTTTCTCATGCCCTCCTCAGTATCTACTAACTCCTTAAATCTACCCATTTTTTTTTTTTTTTTTTTTTTAGGAGGCCCTAGAGAAGGGATTCTACAATAAAAAGGAATAAAAGTTAAAGAGAGTTTAGGAGGACTTACAGGTTTGAGAAATGGTCCTCGGACAGGATTTATGTGTTTGTATACGCACGAAGGAACAAGAGAAAGAAATAAAGTCTCAGGTTCTAGAATAACGCAATCGTTCAAAAGTGACAAGAAAGCGATTTGAAAGGTTATTTATAGTTACGCAAAAATTAAAAGCGGGAGTTCGCCCGCCCAAATTCCCAAAAGGTCCAACCACCGTTGGATTGGCATCTCACCGTTGAACGTGGGGGACAGGGGGGTTGCCAAAATTAAATGAAGGCGCTCCCTGGACACTGAAGAGTCAGGAACGGATCGCGAAAAGAAAAACGCACGCAGCTATGATTTGACTCAATAGAATCGGATCATAAGGGAGATCCGAAGAGAGAGTCAAAATCCTTCTTTTCTCCCGAGAAGCCGAAAAGCAAGATTTTGAGGGGCTATTGTGTGGGCCAATTTTGCCCTGGGTTCCAACAGTGTAAAGGGAAAGGCCCGGCCCAATATCTTGTATGGAGAGATACGAACATCCGAGGACGAACATCCGAGGACGACCAGCCGAGGAACGGATAAAATTACCATCCGAGGAGAGGTGCAGCATGTTAGCAAGAGTGGGGACTGTGTCCGAGGATGAGGGTCACCTCGGCACTTTTGTCCGAGGTTCCTGGTTAACTTGTTGATCACTCAGGACAGTGCCCAGGACAATCTTATAACGGCACAAAGGGGAAAATATCCAACAAAAAGTAATGGTAGAAAATGGCAAATATCTAGTGGTGCTGTCACCTCCGCATTAACTGTCTCCCAGCTAACCTTCTGGCCGCATTAATGTGGAGGTGATACCTGAACAGTGAAAGAGCAGCTTTCCAGCTAAGGACGGAAGATTCAAGAGAAAGTGAGAAGAAAAGGCAGAAAGGCGATGATATATAAGGCGAGGAAAGACAGAAGGAAGGGGGATCAAAAAGAGGGAGAGAGAAAAACAGAAAGAGAAAAATCAGATCTTCGAGACACGTCCGAAGAAAATTTATTGCAAGAGGTCACGCTCGTATATTGGATCTCTCTTACACTAAAATCCAAGATTTCGGCCCAAGATCAGACTAGCTTTCTTTCCTGCACTCTATAAATTCATTGTTTGGGCTACGTGGGCCTGGATCCATTCCCGCTCTGGATTCCAGTCAGTTCTGGTCCTTACAGGTGTTATTCATAACAAAATACTCATAAAATCACCCTAAATATTAGTGAAAAAGAAAAATTATCACTGGTCTGTTTGGATCACATGGATTTGGATTTGAGGGTGCCCAAATCGAAATCTTTTGTTTAGGTAAGTTAAAATAAATGGATTTGGATTTGATCCCAAATCCAACCAGAATTTGATAGGCCCAAATCCATGGATTTGAAATACTTTCCTACATGGTGGAATTCGGAAATCTCTCACTCTCACGCACTATTTCTCTCTGGGCTCTTTGTGTCTCTCTTCCTAGCCACAACTCACAAGCTATTCTTCCCTTTCTCTCCCTCTCTCTCTCTCTCTCAGCAACTTCCCTCTCTCTCTCTCTCAGCAACTTCAGGTTTGTTTCTCTCAACTCATATCTTCCTCTTTAACCTCTCTAATTATCTCTTTCTACTAAATCTAAATCCACAAAGGCTGTGGGTTTTTCCAGTGGGTTTTATTTGATTTTTTTGTGGGTTTGTTTGGGTTCAATTTGATTATTTGTGAGTTTTGTTTGATTTGTTTGTGCATTTTGTTTCATGGTGTTTTCAATGATTTGTTTTGGGTTTGTCTTTATTTTCTATTTCTTTTTTAATTTGTGGGTTTGTAATGCAAATTATGCGTTTGATGAATTGCTTCTATAAACTGTCTATGAGTTGTGAAGTAATAAGCAAAGGTATATATATAGTTTTGGTGAATTTGGCAAGCAATAAACCTAGTTGACAAACTGAATTTGGGTTAGTTAATGCCCAAAGACATGACCATGCTACTGAAATTTGATAGGTGTTTTGATATAGATGAAGAGAATTAGCGTGTTGTCCATTGGGGCACAGTGAAAAATTGGTTTTGGCACCACCACTAAGGTGAGTGGTCCAATGAGAAAGGCCAATCTCATATGATTTGATTAAGGTCAACAAGTTTGAATTTTTGAGAGCATGAAGTTTGTTCTCAGGATATCCACTAACTAATGCTGCTAGGACCCCAAAAGAGTTGGGATTAAGTTATGGCTAAACTTGCATGAGGAAGCACCAATGGTCCCCTGTCCTCTATTTAGACTCTTCATGTATTGGTTTATCAGTGGGTAAGTGGTCCAGTGGAAAAGGTTTATTCACATATGATTTGGTTTTCTTTCTTTCATACCTTTCACTAATAGTTTAATGGAAGACTTTGAGGCGTTTGCTCAGAGGGTGTCCTAAGAGTGTCTGGGTATGAATTTCTTTCATTGTATGCCAATGGACAACATTAAGTTTATTGCTGTCAAGGTGATGGATGATGAAGACGGTGGTACTTTAGGCAGGCCAGTGTGGACTGTGGAGTGAATTGACAATATATATATATATATATATATATATATATATATATATATATATATATATATTTTAATCCGTGAGGAATGGAGGTCGTGTTTGAGCTCCCCTTTTGTAGTTAAACAATTTGGCTTCACTGAGTGTCTTTTTTTGACAATGTGTGCCTACTCTATGTTTGTCTTGAGTTAATGTAGTTCACTTTCTTTGCTGCATTTGGTGATGTATCTTTGCTTGGTCGGATTTTAGTCTAGCTTTCCTAGTTAGCTTCAATCTTGTAGCCTAGATCAGTTCTGTGGCATTAGGCAGCTTTTTATTAGTTATAGATTCTTATTGTTTGTATTTTGAAAAATAAACAGAGACAAAAATGACCAACGATGAAAGAGATATATCCATTCAATGAAAACGTAAAAGAGAGGAGATGGAAGTATACGAGGAAGAGGCAATGAGATTTGAGACTTTATATTTATATTTATGTATTGTAATTTTCTTATTTTGAATTTTGTATTATTTGAAAAACATAATAGAAATGGGAAGAAAATACACATATTTTGGATATTTAATCTGTCTTTCTTGATATATAACTATTTAGTTGTTATGAACTTTAGTTTGAGATTTTGAATTTTATGAAAAAATCCATGCATTTGGGTTTTCTCTCTAGTTGATGTAAAAATTTTTGTTGTCAATAATTGGTAAGATATTTTTTTAGTTGTTTATGACTAAAGATATTTAGATATTATCTTGTCAATTGAATTATTAATATTACCTCATTTATTTATTAAAAATGTTACTAAAATTAAAATATAGAAGGATTAAGAAAAATAATAATTAAAAAATATATTTTATTGATCTTAAATCCAAATCCAAATCCAAATCTAAACTTAGGTATCCAAACAATGGAATTTGAAATGATGAATTTCAAATCATTCTTTGTTTAAAAAGACCCAAACAAGGAATTTTAAAATCAAAGGATTTCAAATCAAGGCATTTTAAATCAATGAATTTCAAATCCAAATCCAAATTCAAATGTTGCCATCCAAACACAACCCACATGCATTTTAACATATTTTTCAAATTTAAAGGGTCATATAATTTTTAGAAATCGATCACCATATTTTTTTTGGGGGGGGGGGGGGGGGGTTAATTTATGAGATTGAGAGAATAAATTGTATTCCATAAGTGATTTTTTAATCAAATAAGTGTACTTAAAAAATACTAAAAATTTCTAAAGATAGTTTAGGGTATTATTAAAAAAATGGTATTAAATTCTGACTATTAATTAAGCAAACTATCCCCTCCCCCCCCCCCCCCCCAAAAAAAAACGAAAAATATATACTTTTTGTTTGAGAAAAAAAATACTTGATAGAAGCATATATGATTCAAGTGTGTGTATATATAGTGTGCGTGTGTGATTTTCCATTTAAATTGTATATAAAGAGGAGTGGTATTATGACAAAAAAAAACCAAAAAAAAAAAAAAAAAAAAACAACAACAACAACAAAAGTGATGGTATGGTGAACAGAACATTATTATTATTATTTTCGTGTGTATTCTAATAAGTATTACTATTTACTCAAAAAAAACAAAAAACATTACCATACCCTTATAACAAAAAAGGGTAGTACATAAGTTGTTGATGAGCAAGATGATGACATAACATATGTGAACCTCAAAATTCGATCCCTTTGTTCAAGCTACCCTCTCAAGTCTCAACTAGTTAGAGCAACTAATCTATGAAAAGAAATGATCTCTATGATTCCTCCCAAATTTAGGTTAAAAAGGTTTAACATTCAATTGACAATCGTCATAACTCTTATGTTGGAAAATAAAATGTAAATCAAGACACATCAAAAAAGGAAAAGGAAAATTTAAATTGAGAAAAATAGAACAACACAAAAAATGTAACTTATATATATATATATATATATATATATATATATATATATATATATATATATATATATATCCAAACAAGGATTTCACCAGCTAAAGACAGATGTATGGAAACAAGCATCAATGTCTCACAACTATGGCTAATGAACTTATCGAGTTATTGTATAAATAATATTCTTGGTTTACACACCTAATAAGATTGTATTTTTTTTTTTAGAAACAAATACACAAGCTGGGGATATACAGAGCTTTTCTCTTTATAAAAGAGGCTCAAAACTAACACATCTGCTGTTTGTAGATGACGGATTGCTTTTTATAGGGCTACTTCTGATGAATGTGCAAAAATTTTGAATATTTTGGACACCTATGAGAAAGCTTTGGGCCAAAAAGTGAACTAAAATAAGACAGCAATTTTCTTTAGTAAATCCACTACAGAGAGCACCAAACAACATATTAAGGATGCTATGGGTTTGCAGGAGATTACATAGTATGAAAATATTTGGGACTTCTGTCTTTTGTTGGGAGGGGGAAAATGGAAAGCTTCAGCTACATCTTTTGCTTGTGTCCATGCAAAATAAAATATTTGATATTATCGATCACATTCTGCTCAATTGAATATGATGAAAGGTATAATTTTTTTTCTTTCTTTTTATTTATTTATTATTTATATTGTTGTTGAATTAAAAAGGAGGTTTTTGGTGATAGTAAAGGTAATTCCACGTGTATTTGATTCACATTTTGTAGTTTTTAATAGATAGTAAGGATTTGAAACGTGTTTTCTCTATAATAAGTATTTTTTTATGATTAATATCTAGGATTTAATCCTAGATATTTTATTTATCAAAAAAAAAATTCACTAATTGAGTTAATTTGAGTATATTTGGTAACTTTCAAAAAAAAAAAAAAAAAGTATATTTGGTAACAGTTTTTTTTTTCTCAGTTTTCTATTCCCATTGACTATTTTATGTTTACAATAACAAAAAACTTGTTTGGTAAGCTTTTTTTTTTTTTCTTTTTGAGAAATAATTACAACATACTGCTAACTCTGCAATTTGAACCCTTTCCCCCTAGACCCCCAAGCACTTTGTGCATGGGGAGGTGTCAATTCAGCTACAAGTCCTTTGGCAACTTGTTTGGTAAGCTGAAAACATTGAGAAATATAAAAATAGTTTTTGTTTTCAATTTATAAAGAAAAATGAAAACAACCAAAGAGCTATTTTTAGTGTTGTATTTTTTCACGCTTGTGAAAACACAGAAAAAATAGTTTTTGTAAGGGCGGCGTTTTGGTTCTTGAGTCCAAAAGGTAGAAGGATTCAAGCCCAAAGAGCCCAACACAATAAATTTGTAGAGAATGGGCTCAAAAACTAGGCTTCAATGGATCAAGCAACACACACAGTAGATTAAAGATAGTAAGAAAGCAAAGAAAGACAAGCTCTATGCAAAGAAATCCTTCCTCGGCGAAGTTCAAGGAGAGTGGTTCTTGAATATATTTCTTTTAGACTTGGATACAATTTTGGTTCTTGTTGCTACGGTGTTTTCTCTATAGATTTCTCGATCCCCCTATCCCTAGAGGATCCCTCACATTATATATTCTCATTTCGCTGATCCTGGCCCTCTATTTGTTGATTATGCAGGTCACTACTTGAGTGTTTATCCCTTCAGACGCACTCCCCAGTCTTCTGTGAGTTACGGCAACTAAGACAGCACTGTTCTGGGGTCTTCTCCACATAAATACGGCCAGAGGATTTGGTGAAGTGCAATCAATGTCGTGGCAGCTACCATCCCTCCACGTCAGGGCTAACCCCCTCTCTAAAGCTCTTTCTCCACAGTGCGGCCCCCCTTTGGTAATGTGCCCATGACGTGGCAGTGGCTCGCCTCTCCAACTTTACAGTCCGAACGTATGGGCTCCTCGAAACTATACTGGCCTCCTTGGCCTTGGATATGACATGTGACATTATCACCTTATTAAATTTCTATACCCCACAATTTCTTTTACCACTTTAATGAACTAGTGCTCTAGTTCTAACCATGCAACTAAACATATTTTTATTGTTACCTACAATATTTTTTCTTTTTTCCCGTAGACCCATCCTCTTTCTATCTCTCCTCTCATAATTTCAGATTTCTTGTTCTTCTTCTACATCTTTTTCAGATTGGTATTCGTCTAATTCACACCAAGACCATTCCCTTCCTCTTTTTCTCCCTTCCTAATTTCAGATTTCTATTTTTCTAGAAGCAGATCTGCAAGTCTTTCACAGATTTTGGAAGCCCATCAATCATAGATACACATCTATCAAGCAGATCTGCAAGTAGTTCACATTTGTTCAAACTTCTGTTACGTTAAACCTCAAGGGTATCAATTGAAACCCATGTAAGAAACAAAACAAAATCTATATTCTAACTAATTGCTGGGCTAGTGTTTGGGATTGGTTCTATTATTAATTTTTATTGTGAAACAGTAACTTTATAATATGTGAAATGGAAGTAGCTAGTGGTGGGCATATTGATCTATTTCCATGGTTTTACAATAACACGCAATATGATTTTACCATGGGATTCTCTTTAAGCTTCTTGGCTCAATCTCATTTTAACGAGTTACACTACAACTACCAGAATAAATTTCATTTGAATTATGTTATTTCTTTTTTCCTTTTTTGGGGTTGAATTTTGTGTTGTTTTGATCCCTCTATTTTTGTCTTGTAAATTGTAATGAAGCTCTTAACAAAGTGCTGCTTCCATAACAATGTTGACAAAGGAATGTAATGAGAGCACGACATTCCTAAAAAAAAAATTTAAAAATTATTTTTTCTTTTCAACTAACCAAACATGTTTTCCATTTTGAAAACATAACAATATATATTTTTTTTTTTTGCTTTTTTCCTTAAAAACAAGAAATTGAAAATAAAAAATAAAAACATTTACCAAACATACCTTTAGAATCTAGTTTGAGTGTCTTTGGACAAAAATTAATAGCCTCGCATGATCACATAAGCACAGGTGTGGGAAGGGATGTGTCCATAGGTGGTAGACATAACACTAATGGGTGGTTCCTCCTCAACCACGTTAAACGAAGCCTGTCACAAATCTTTTATTTTTATTTTTTTGTGAATGTATTCTCTAAAATTGTTAGCCGCATATGGTTGACATTGCTACGTTGCCGAACCAGAAGCAACCAGAAAGCATTAAAACGTCAAAGACATTATGATATATATATATATATATATATATATGTGTGTGTGTGTGTGTGTGTGTACGAACAAAAGCATTAAAACTACGAATACTATTACTATAATTTGTATTGCTTATTAGATTACTAAACAACATTTTATATATTTTTAAACCTTTTTGGATAATATATAATAGCAATTTATTTGTTCCTTCAATGATATGGAGCAATTAAATAATATTATAAATGTGATCTCGCAGTTCTATTAATTTATGTCAAAGGGTTTCTTAGGATGGATTCTAATTAACTTAATTGGTGAGTTTTTTGTTGTTGTCATGGGATAAAAGATCTGGCCAATTTGGGTATAAATCCCACCTATGCCTAAAAGGAACCCATATGCTATGTTGGTTAAATGATAAAAGAAAAAAAAAATTATTATAAAGTGAACACATTTCAAATCCTATTGTATTTATTAAAAAAATTACAAAATGTGAATCAAGAAAGAAAACCAGACTTGTATAAAACACACAAAAACAAAAACAAAACAGCATTTTAAACTTATATTATATTAATTCAATAGAAGATGATGGATAATATCAAATATTCTATATATACTTCATGGCCACATGCACATGAGGATTTAGCTATCTCCTGATAATAGTTTTGAAACAAAGGGATTAATATCAAACGTTCTATATTGCATGGCCACATGCACATGAGGATTTAGCCATCTTTTGTTAGGCTTTTTGAAACACGCAACAGCGTCGTGAAGTAATTATACACTTCTTTATTCGCTTCTCGGAGAGAGGATGCTTCTTTGAACGTTAATGCATCGCTACAATCAACATTGTAAGTGAGGATACCACCAGCTTTAACAAAAACTGTTTCGTAGTCACCAGCTTTCCATGCTTTCTTTGCATCTTCTATAATGTGAACAATATTTTCATAGAATACGCGGCAGCTTTCATACTGCGATGCTAATAAGGGGTCCGAGGTATTGCTTTTGAGTGAAGCAATAAGCTCAAGGGTTTTATTAGTAGCAACATCAGCCAAGTTAATTGAAACATTGGTGAGGCCAACAAGGTCGGGTAAGGGTGCACTAGGATCGGATTTGAGAGCTTTCAAGCAAAAAGAATAATCTGCATGGTTATGGCAAATATCATAAAGCACTTTTTCTGATACCTGCACATTTTTATGTGCATGTGTTGGGCAAATCAACAGGATTGTTAGCATAAAAGAGAGCAGCAAGGAGAGAAAAAAGGAGGGGGCCATTTCTTTCTTCCTGTACTAGCACCTAGCACCAATGGTTGGGTTTGATTTTTTGAGGATGTATTGACGGGGTTTGAGGGAAGCTTATTTATGTAGTAGTAGTTTGTTAGTTAGTTTTTTTTTTTAATGGAATGTAAGGAGCATTTGTATTAGTGGTTGCAAAATGGTGTTTTTTTGTTTAAAATGAGTGTTTGTAAAAAAAAGTATGAGAGGTTGTTATTTCAAAACAGAGTTTTAAGTTTTAAAGACGTAATTTTAGACTCTCAAAACGCTTAATCAAACGAACATGTGTAGCAGAAGTTTGTTATGCTTTAAAAAATGGGCTAAATATGACAAGAAATCTTGGGATATACTTATTAAGTGGGTGGTATTGACTTGACAAAATTTGTTTGGAAGAGAAACTGTTTATTTTAGGCACTAAATTGTTAATTAGTGTCTTTTATATATATTAACCTCTGAGCACATGTGTTAGTCTCTTCTATTTTTTTGGGTAAAGGTTAATAATTTGTATATTTTATAATATATATTTTCTTTCAAAAAATAATAAGGATAAACTTTAGAGATAAGCTCTAGCTGTGGAAAAAATCCTAAATTTTAGAAGTTCTCATTTTAAATTCAAAATGAAATTTGATATTTGATATTTATAACCCTATTTGTAAATGAAGTTACCCTTCATTAATTTGGATATTTTCAAACTATGTAATTTCTTTTTTGAACGTGAAGGGGAAAAAATCCTAAATTTTAAGAGTTCTATTTTTAAATTCAAAATGAAATTTGTTATTTGACACTTATGATCCTATTTCTAAATGAAATTACCCTTAATTAATAAATGTATTTTTTAACCAAATAAAAGTCCAGTTGAAAGAGAAAAATCTTCTTATATATAGTATAGAATTAATAAGTAAAACTCAGAGAAAATTTAATTAGAATTTCAAATTAAAGTTCAATTTTGTGCCACCTTTCTAATTTAACGTTTTAAATATTTTTGCAAATGTGTTATGAACATTGAAAACCAAAAAAAGACCACATTAGTTACAATTATTTTTATTTGACTTTTTTTTAGACCGATGAAATGCACCAATTTTGGAAAAGAAGTGGCGCATGGATGCACACATGGATGGAAAAGAGGTCTACAATTCTTATTTTCTTTTCCAAAGGAGGTGCATTTCAAAGGGTTATTCATTAATTACAGTCATTTTCTCTCTATGGATAAGAATTGCACCGATTTGTAATTAATGTGGATAAGAATTGTAGAATTCTTTTAAAAAGAATTGCATCGATTAATTACAACCAGATGAAATGCACCGATTATGGATAAGAATTGTAGACTTCTTAAGATTTATGATACATGGTTTTGGGTATTCAAAGGGTTATTTATGTATCTTATGTAGGAAGAGAAAATCACTTAATTCCTATTTAGTTGTAGAGAAAATCATGGGATATGAATTTGAAAGAAATAGAAAATGACCACGTGAATGTTAGCATAACTAACTGATAAGGGAAGTTCTGTAACATTGATAAACTCATCCATATTAGGCAAAGTCGAGGACCCCAATGAACTCGTCAGCCTCACCCACACGTCCATAGCCCGAGTGATGATAGGATAAGGTCGACGATCCCACCTTAAAGCTGACGACAGCACTTTTAGGTCATCAAACACTTAAAGGTGACGACTGGAATGTGTGGATTGGGATAAATAGCTTACGAGAGGAAGCTAAAAGGAATAATAGAACCTTTGACGAGTCTAACATAGCCTTACTTGGCCTCCACAGCATAAGTGTGTAAGGAAATATCTTGTGCCCCACGATTATCCCTAATTAAGAGGAGTTCTATAAGAAAAGAACTCTGTAAAATATGCAAATTAAAGAGGATATCTCCTACAAGGAAACATCTTCTTAACCAAGGCACGGATGTTAACCCTACACTACTATAAAAACCCCGAAACCCTCATAAACCAAGGTATGCATAATTCCCCCCAGCTCTAACACTCTAGAGTTGTGGAAAGTTATCTAACTTGACTTTCGGAGGGTCTTCGGCCGGTACCACATCGGTACTCTCTTAGGGTTTTCTTTGTTTTTGTTTCATAGGTCTTGTTTCGAGCACATGAGTATTGTGCGGCTTACTGACGATTTTCGGCATCATCACTAAGAATTGCTAATTCACACGATTTTCTCTACCCACAAAAGAAGCAATTCTCAAATTTTTTTAGAAAGTTTTATGATATACTTCTTCTGGCCAAATCCCTTTCATTGTTTTTAATTAAAATTTTCTTCTTTTTATTGTCAGGTCAAATGAATGTTGGCACCTTCCAAAAATCTTATGCCCATGTAGTGGTAGCATCTTTACCGGCTCATTTTTTGGGTTGTCCTTTTATTTTTTTAGAGAGTTTTCAACCTATGGCTTATGCTCTTAATGATAACTTTTTAAAATTTGAGTAAAAAATCTGGAGTTCAATCAGAGCAATTATTAGGAGCAGACGCCATAAGTTGAAATTCTCTTTAAAAAAATGTTCAAAATTAATTTTGAATGTAAAAATTCAATGAATTTTGCAAGACTTTTTTCACACCACAATCATTAATATTGTTTTTTACTTGATGATGCTTTATTATAATGAAGAATTTTAATTTATCTTACGGGTAAAATACCTTTCTTTGGTTCACTTATCCGGCTATTACTTGTGCCTTATATTGCTTCTTCTTTTTTGCTTTGTATTACAGAGCAGAGATGGTTGTTAGATGGTACCATTCGCATACATGGATTTGGATGCTGGCTCTTTAGAATGGACATAAATAGATAGTAGCATGTGTAGGTTATTCTTATGTATTTCTTTTACTGTTTACCCTTTTTTTGGGGCACCTGCTACATTATTTATTTGGCACTATTGTCAAATAACCAATAAGATTTTTGTTTTTTATGATACACATTTTATGGTTTCATAGAGTGAATATACGTCATGATCTAAACACCAAAACATTTATAGTAAGATAAAAAAAATCAATAATTTTTTTTTCTTCAGCTCATTATGCAAGTTACAATAGTATAAATACCCAATTGAATTTTCTAACTGAAATTGGCTGGGTTTTCTTCTAGATTGCAGATTGATACTGATTTTGATCAAGTCATAAGATTCAGGTAACACCAATCACCTTTTCTTCTTTATTATAGTTTGTTTATAAAAACATATTGTTGTGGATTTTAAGAAAATTAACATATAGAGAGCAATTCCAATTTCCAACAATCACTACTAATTTGAACCGTTAAACAATCCAATTCAAATCCAAAAAAAGAAAAATATGTTTGAGTAGTTCTAAAATGATAAAAACTAGAACATATCCATGTTGTAATTAAATTACATTAACTAATGTCCTATATATTTAGTAATCCAAGCTAACATCAATAGTACCACTACAATTATCCATTCTCATGCATAAGCATGAGCTATAAAGCTCAGAGAAAGTTCAATTAGAATTTGAAATTAAAATCAAATTTTGCGCCATGTGTCTAAATTTATGTGAGGACCACACCATAATTATCCACTTAAGTTTGTTAATCTTTGTGAGTTAATGAGTGCAAAATGAGTTAATGAGTTAAGAATTTAATATTAATGAACTGTAAAATTTAAATAAATAAAAAAAAAAACCAATTACATATACTTAATAAAAATCACCACCCAACAAAGATCACTACACGTTCTATCTTATTAAAAATTAAAAATAAATAAAAAATAAATAAAAAAAGATCACAAGTAGTATTATATTTAGATAAGAATTTTAATATGTAACTTATTACATTTAATTTTTTTAAAATATAATTCGACAAATTACTTATATTTTTATGAAAAAAATTGTGTTTAATTTTAAATGTATCCCTATATATGTATGTGTTACATGCTATTTTTTTTTTTAATAATTTGACTAATTATTTAAATTTTTATAATAAAATTTGTACTTAATTTTAAATGTATCCTTGTGTTTGCATAAGTTACATGCAAGTAATAAATAAACAAAGTGAATTTAGATTAATCAATTGTTTAACTAATTTTAGGTATGAAGTGAAGAATTAATGCCGAATTACTATAGTTTGACAGCGAGGTCAAACAATTAAAATAATCATTTGAAAATGTCCCATTAAATAAAAAATTGAAAATAAGGAGAAAGTATTTGTATAATTTTATGGTCAATGTCTTTTTTCCTAAATTAATTAGGTTATAACCCATGTTTAGTAATGATGATTTGATCTTATTTTTTACCTAAGTGATCGAGGAAGTCATCTCGATTTTCACATTGAGTATTATAAATAGGTCACTTGACAACAATGTTGGGGATATTACACAAAGTAATAATGGAAGAATAATGTTAACACAAAAGACAAATAGAAAATAGATAACTTGGAGGCACTATATCGTTTTCCTTAAATAATATTTGCCCCCCACACTATTGTTACTTAAAAGTTATCACAAATTTGTCCCCAAGATACAATCAAGATGTTGAGTTTTATAGATAACAATTCTGAAGAATGACCACAAAATTTCTTGTGTTTCTCTCTAACTTACTATCTTGTGTTTCAAATGAACATAAGCCTCTATTTATACCCATAAGATTATATTTTATCAAAAGGCATGTATGGAGAGTTAAAATATTTCATAAAACCGTTAACAAGGCTTGAAACCTCTTCAACCTTTCTGAACAGTCACTAGAAAATTCTATTTCACGATTTTCAATCGGTCGAAAATTACTTTCGATCGATCGAGTGCTCTTTTCAATTGGTCGAATAGGAATTGAACAGCGATCAAGACATCCAAAAACTCCAGGATTTTTTCTTTACCATTTTCGATGAATCCAGCCAAAATTTCAATCGATTAAAAATGCTGTATTTCTAATTTTCACTTAGAAAATTCCAGAACTTGAATTTTCACTTTATGAAACAATATTCTTCAAACTCAAATATCATTATTACAACATATCCATGTATATACCTATATATACAACAAACAAGATTAAGAATTAAATGGACACTTCTCACAAAATTAAACCACAATTAGAAATTAATTTTGAATTTTTATAGCATATTAACTTATATATATATATATATATATAGAGAGAGAGAGAGAGAGAGAGAGAGAGAGAGACACACACACACACACACACACACAAGCCAAGAGTTTTGGGTTCATTTTGCACCTTAAGTAGTTTTAAGGAAGACATCCAAAGTTCAAATCTTCTTCCCCAACCATCCAACTAATAAAAAACAAAAAGATAATTGTAAATGAACCCTATCCAATGCCTTAATACCTTTGAAATAAGTCTATATACCAAAACAAAAAAAAAAACAAAAAAACAAAAAAAAAACAAAAATCAACAAAAGATTTGAAAAAGTGATGGGCTCATATGAGAGCAGTAAAAACTTGCTAACGCAATTGTTGTGAAAAATATTGTATCAGTGATGTTGTTCATACTTTTCGTTCACGGGTGCAATTTTTTCTAGGTGAAATCTACTGACCAATGGTGGCTTTTAAGGCTCGATGATTTCGCTCTGAAATAACAAGAAAGAAGATGCACCGTATATATAAGTTGGTGGATCTTATGATTTTGTCAAAAGGAACCATGTTTGTGTTAATATGGATAACGTTTCACATTGTTTAAATTAATTTTAAAGGTAAAATAAAAATGTAAGGCCAAATGATATGCCACATGCCACATACAATTGTTTGAACAACATGTTTTTGTTTTCTTTTAGAAGTTTGAATCTTCATCAATGATTCAATATATAGTTTTTTTTTAATTTATTATTATCTTTTTTTGAGAAGGAATCAGTGTATAGTTTTTCTTTTTGATGGAATAAATCAGTGTATAGTTTTTTTTTTTTTGGGAGAGAGTTTCAATCTATGGCATTTGCTACTGATGAAAGTTTTTTATTATCTTACCCAGACACTAATCAATTTTTAGTATAGACGGAAATTGAACTCCAGATCTTTTATTCAACTATTACAAACTTTACCAGTTGAATTAACTGGAACCTACATGCAAATCAATACATAGTTGGTTACAGGGGCGGCTTGATGCATTTAGGTGCCTAAGACGAAAATTGATTATATTGTTTTAGATGCAAAATTATTACTAATTAACATGAACAACGTAAAAAAAAATTCTTTTTTTTTAGAAATTTTATAGACATAAAAAATATGAAAAAACTTTTCACACTTGTTGATATGGCAGATTGGTAGTGATAAGTAAAAGAGTGTGGTTAATGGTAAACCTAGATGAAAACTAGTAAAAGTTTGCTTATTCAACTTTTATTATTATATTATTTTTTAGAAGTGCAACATTCACAATATTTTTCATAACAAATCCTAGGTTTTAAGTTGCTTCTTGTTTTCTATTTGAAAACACCACTATAATTATTTTTTTGCCATCAATAACAAGCTGTAACAACCTATTATTTAGCATTTGTTGTAAAAATGTTATGAAAAATATCATGGACGTAACATTTTTCTCTCTTTTTTGTTTGTTTTTCATTTGATCAAAAAAATATTATTTTATTTATTGATAGCACTATTGGTTAAAATTTGGGAGCCTTTTTTTTAACTTGGGATCTTAGAGCATCTACAATAGTGGAGTTAATTTTTTAGCTTTTTAGCTACACAAAAAGTTACTTTATCTATTTTACCTTTTCACATCCTATAACAATGGAACTATTTTAGCTTTTAACACAATAAAATAATATAAACACTATAATAAAATAATATTTCATTCAACCACCATCAAACCCATAAAAATCACTGCACAACCACAACCCCGTCGTGCCCATCAAAACCAGTGAAGAAGAAAAAAAAAAAAAAAAGCAGAAAAATCACAGCTTGAAACGCAAACCTAGCCCGAAACAAAAACCGAAACCCATGCCCGAAATAAAAACCCAGCCCGAAACACAAGCACAATCTAAAACGCAAAGCCAAAACACAAGCACAACTCGAAACACAAAGCCAAAATGCTGAAAATAGAGAAGAGAGGCCGAACGTGGGTCGACGGCGATGAGTCTGTGGCAATTGGGCTTGTGCAGATCAGCAATAGGTCTCTGAGGAAGAAAGAAGGGTTTGTGGGTCTATGGAGGAAGAAAGAAGAGATGGAGAGGTAGTGAGGAGAGAGACACGGAGAAAGGAGAATGAAAGCAAGAAAGAATAAATAAATAAAAAAAAGTAGTGTGAACGTAAAATATATATATATATATATTTTAGCATTCAGCTACAGTGCAAATTTATATATAGATGTGTACTGTAGCAATGAAGTTAAAAAAAAATAGATTTAGCTCCATTGCTGCATGGTTATTTTTGTGTTTTGGTGAAGCTAAAATAGCTACATAGCTTTTTAGCTCAACTGCTACAAGTGCTCTTAGGCGACTGTTTCTATTGCTTTTACTATTCAGCCGCCCTGGTTGGTTACATGTTTTCTTGACATTGACATAAACCATTGTAATAAAATAATGCCATAAACTGTTGCTAACTTATTTTCTTCTTAATTTATCGTTAAAAAAAAAAAAAACCCACCTTTCTGGCCCACTTCAAGGACCAGGGTTTAAATCCTGACCTTTTAGTTTATCTGAGTAGGTAATTCCATTTGGCCAAGAGGGTGCTCGCGTAAATGATGAGTTAAACTAATTAATTTGGAAAATTATGAATTAAACTAATAAAACATATATAATTTGGAAAAAGCAAAGGATATTTTTTTGGCCAGTACAAGTGTGATTCAAATTTTTATTTTTTATTTTTTACAATTCAATATATACAATAGTAGGGGATTTGAACATTTTTCTCTTAATAAATGAAAGAATGTTACTTATTGATTTATACGATTCTTAGCAATTCAAATCATAATTAATTTGGCTTCATATCTTCAATATCTTGCAAAAACATGAATGGCTATACAAATAAATATAAATCAAGCTCTTAAATGTTAGGTCTAAGAAAATTATATCTATCATTTTTTTTTTAAATCTATCAAAAATATATCTATAGCAAATTATATGGTGCTTTTGAAGGAGTAATTATTCTGTATTTTGAGAAACTAAAGATATGGTATTTTCACTTTTCACATTATAATGTATTCCATTAATTAGATTTATGGTGGATCCATTATTCACGTGTAAAGGAGTACTATGTAAGCCATAATCTGGGAGAATCTAATAATTTTTTCTTCCAAAATTAGCAATTTGATATTTCCTCCTCTCATATAGATATGAATCCCACTACCTATGAATTTAATTATAGAGGGAGTATCACCCTGCTATACTTATAGAGTATGTAATAATTTTTCAATTCCTTCCAAAGATAGCAATCTAGATCCACTCATGACACACCCATGAATTTACTTCTTCCTTCCAAAGTTCCGATGTCATATGATATTCTCTTATCTCACATGGATGGTAGATCGATCTGACCATAAATTTCGTTATTGAGGTCTATTACTATGTGTTTTCTATAAAAAAAAATTAAAAAAAAAAGAAAAAGAAAAATCTATTATTATATAAGAGATAGAAATCCTCCCACCTCTAACTTTCACATTATTTAAATGAAAAAAAAATAGTACCATGTGATTGTATGCCTTTTTTTGTTTTGAAATAAAATATTTTTAGATATTTAGTATGATGAGTAAAATTTTTCAAGCAAACTATCAAAACCGATGAACTAGCCATCAGAGTTGCTAGTATACTATAAAAGGAGGGCAAGTCAGATAGGATATAAAAAAGAAAGATAAATCGTTTTAGAAGGTTTTATTTATAATAAAATGTACCTCATAAGTTACCCTAAAGATAAATGAAAAAGAAAACTTGTCACACGCATTTTAACATATTTTAATATACATTTTAGAAATTGATCGCTATTTTTTTTTTTTTTTTTTTGTTAATTTATGAGAATGAGAGAATAGAGGATGTGTTCCGTAGTGATATTTTTTAATCCAATAAGTGTACTTCAAATATCTACCAAAAAAAATAAAATAAAAAATAAAAAATTCTAAAGATAGTTTAGGGTATTATTAAAAAAAATGGTATTGAATTCTGACCATCAACTTACGCAACCCCCACCCAAAAAAAAAAAAAATCTTGGTATTACGATCCAAAAACAAAGACAACAACAACATCAAAATCGATGGTATGGTGAAGAGAAAATACTTCTCTTATGTCAACATTAACACACCCTTATGATTTTAACAAGATAATGACATAGCTGATGTGAAGTCGGTTTCAAAAGTCAGCTTGGCGGAATGATATTGAGTCGAGCTGATCACCTCAAAATCGATCCCTTTGTTTAAGCTGCCCTCTTAACTAGGGGTAATTATAGAAACGTTTGGCTAAGAATTCAATAGTCGGAGACATTATAACTTATAGGATTTGTTATGAATGTCACCTATTGAAACGTTTTATCCTTTTTTTCTCTCTCTAAATTGCCCCTCCTTTACCATGGTTGTGTTAATATCTCATACCACCTTTTTTGTATGTGTGTGTTTTTTTATTCAATTTTTTTTTTTTTTTAAGAAAGGAAAAATAATTACCCCTCCTTTTATGGTACAATGCAATTGACACTTTTTTTTTGGCACCAATTGACGCTAATTATGTGCCTAAAATAAATGGTTTCTCTTCCTAACAGACCTAATCAAGCTAAATACACCTCCTTAATAAGCATATCCTCAGATTTCTTGTCATAATTGTCCCATTTTGAAAGAATAACAACTCCTACATAAGCTTCCCTCGAAACCCTATACATCAAACCCAAAAATTGTTGACAGTAAAGTATGAAAGAAATGGCCCCATCCATTTGTGCCTCCTTGTTGCTCCCTCTCATACTAGCAATCCTATTGATTTGCCCAACAAGTGCACGGCTAAGTGTGAAGGCTGATGAAGGTGTACTTCATGATATTTGCTCTTCCCATAGAGATCCTCCCTTTTGCTTGAAAGCCCTAAAATCCGATCCTCGAACAATCACAATCGACCTTGTTGGCCTTACCAATATTTCAATCCACTTAGCAGATGTTGCTGCTAATAAAACCTTTGCCTTCATTGGTTCACTGGTCAACAAAACCTCGGACCCCAAGTTAAAACCGCAGTATGAATCCTGTCACCAATTCTATGAATCTCTTGTTGGCGATATAGAAAATGCAAAGGATGCATGGAAAGGTGGTGACTACTTTACTGTAGTTGTTGCAGCTGATAGTTGCCTCACTTCAACTGGTGACTGTAGAGATGAAATAACAACTAATGCATCCCCTCTCCTACGAGAAAATAAAGAAGTGTCTTTTTATTGTGAGACATTTTTGCTTGTTTCAAAACGCCTATCAGGTCTTAGCTAAATCGATCATCATGTGCATGTGGCCATGCAAAATAAAATATTTGATATTATCGGTCACATTCTGTTCAATAAAATATGATAAAAGATATAATTTTTGTCATGTTTTCTTTCTCTTTATTTTATTTACTTATTTATTTTGTTGCTGAATTAGAAAGGAGGTTTCTGGTGGTAGTTATTTGATTTACATTTATAGTTTTTAATAGATATTATAGGATTTGAAGCATGTTTGCTCTATAATGACTGTTTTTTATCATTAATTTCTAGGATTTAATTCAAGATCTTTTATTTAACCAACAAAAAAAATTCACTAATTAAATTAATTAGAATTTGATTTGAATAGTCTTTTGAGTGAATGTATACTCACAGTTAAATTGCTACCCTCATATGGTTGTCATTGCTATATTGCCTAACCAAAAGCAACCAGAAAGCATTAAAACTTCAAACACATTATGATATATATATGAACAAAAGCATTAAAGCTACGAATACTATTACTATCATTTGGATTGCATATTAAAGTTCTAAACACGTTTTATTTATTATTATCATAGTTTTTGGTAATACATTTGTTTAGTCTACTAATCCTCCATCGAACGGGATACCAGTGGAAGGCAACCATGTGTTGCCAAGGAGAAACTGATCAACTGTGTAATTTTGAGCTTGAGTTGAATCTAAAATATGAACGCCTGGCCACTTGACCCGCTTGTCTGTGTTTGCACCTGGCCCGGTATTGTTGTACTCTCCATAAAACAAAGTGGATTCAAAGGCCGGATTCCACCTTAGCCACCCTTCTGGCCTTATGATGTTGCTCATGTATGATTGCAAAAATACAGTTCTTGAATATGTCTTCCAAGGTCGACCAAGGTATGTAGGAGTTGGGTTGTTTGAGGAAATTAAATCTGAATCCCCAGATATAGTGCACATATGGAAAGAAAAGCCGCTTGTGGCATTTACTTGTTCTCGGCCTTGAGCTGTGATAGTGTTGGATTGTCCTGGCGAAGCTTGTCTTGGAAGAATATCACATTTTTGAAAGACTGCGGTTGCATCACCAAAGATGAAATCGACAGTGCCCTTTATTTGGCATTCTCTATAGAATTGGCGATTTTTGTGTGCATATAATGAATCTTGGTAACCACTTATACCACAACGATAGAAGACTGAATAGTCAGAGTCTGATCGAAGTGCCACAGCTTGGCCTCCTTCTGGCCCTGCAGTGTTCTCAAATGTCATGTTCAATGCTATGAAGTTTTTACCATCAACACCTGCACAAGAGAATATACAATATGAAAATCTTAGAATAAACAATGTTTTGTAATATTGTATAAATCTTTAGTATCTTATATTTATAGTTTCAAAACAAGGAGTCAATTGTTCCATATATATTTTTTAATTTAGGATTGATCTTGCATTAAGAGAATATAATATAAACATATTGATATTTTTTTAATTACCGAATGTGGCTGATCCATATGTTTTCCAACCAGTGGTGTTGCTTCGATTTCCTGAGATGATAGTCTGGTCAATACCATCTCCAACCATCATCATATTCCATTTGTCACTTGGAATAGTCACGTATTCCCTATAGGTACCTTTCTTGATATAAATCACAAAACGTTCTGAGCTTTTAGATGGCGCAACTTTTACTGCATCCATGATTGTCTTGTAATCACCAGACCCATTAGAAGCCACTGTAATGTTGACCGAAATCTCACTTGCTTGCATGGGTTTCCAGTCAAGTGAAGTAAACCAAGATTGAAAACCATCATCGACTGTCTCATTAGGTAATTGTTGCACAGAAGCCAACTGATTGCTAACCAATGTGGTTATTTTCTCTAAGCTCATTGCTATGCTTTCTTTCAAGATGATACTCATGTTAGTGCCAACAAGTTCATCATTGCATGTGGCAATATTTGTGATGGCCGCACTCAACCATGTTTGGAGATCAAACTTTAGATTACTGGTGCCAAAATCTGTAATTGTTATGGAACTTTACATGTTAGTATATCTTCTCTTGTAAAACCAAAACAGAAACAAAAACTTATGTCGATGAAAATTTTCTAATTGAGCAGTGCCGTCATTAAATGAAAATTTTCTTCTATTAATTAAAAGTGTAGTTCTGGTCATTTGCAATTTGATTCATTTTAATAGCTTTATCATGATTTCCAAATTTTATTAAAAAAATAAATAAATAAATAAACTCCCTCATTATTGAACAATTAAAAATTTTCAAACACTGAAAATATAGAATTGCTAAAGATCAACTGTAAATAAAATAAACTACCAAGTACAATCCATGGTGTACCCTTGTTAAAATAACATTATTCAAATAACGATTTATCATCTTATGTAATTGTAAGAAAATGGTGTGAACAATTATAGAAAACAACATCAGTTTTTTTTTTTTTTTTTTTTTTGATATCACAAAATCAATTTTAAGGCTTGTGTTTTTGAGTTTATACATGTGGTGAGACATGAGAGGGACCATGATAAACATGAATGCTCCTTTATTTTGTATGAACTCTATAAAAGAACGTTACAGTGACCACCTGGATGACCCGTGAGGATCAGAGATTCAGAGGATATTATAGCCAAAGATTGCAGCGGAGACTATATATATAACAATTTTTGAGACACTATCAGCCATACAAAAATATACAAAGGATAGTATGCATGCATGCTCCTTCAGTTTTCCTTTTACAAAGGATTTTTGTTCCATTGCTAATATTCATCGTTAACATGTCATGGATTTATGCTGCAAGCTAATAATTATTGCCACATTAACACTAATTTCCTTTTGACATTATAGATTCCAATACTATTCTCTTTTTTATTTTTTTTGCCAACCTTCAAAAAAAAAAATTGTTAGAACACAATTGTTACCAAATAGAAACAGTCCAAGTATATGTTGTCGTATTAAGGCTTATAATCTAAATAAACGCCAAAGTAAAAATAAATAATTATATAAAAAAAGAGTAACTAATATACATGCATGCATACTTACTATGTGGATTCTGAAATTTGGTAAGGGACCAATCTAGAACTTCTTGAGTTGAATCCAACAACTTAGCACAATCAGAGAGAATGTTGGAGAGCCTAAAATCTTTGACAATATTTTGAAAATTTGATACGGTAGAGGTTGTATTTTGAAGAATACTCATAGCTAAATTCAATGAATCTTTGAAGGTAGGAGAATCAACATCCAACTTAAAACTATTATCATTAGAGCTCTTGCATGGGTTGGAAGAATAAAGGAATATAAGTAAGATGATGAACAACTTTAAGACAGAAGCCATTGATGAAGGAGAATAGAAATAATGAAGGAAGAAAGTTCTAACAAGGAGACAGAAGAGAATGTAAGAATAAAAGAGAAATTAGCCCATATATATAGAGGTACGTACATTAGAGGCTAAGATATCATGTAAATTTCATATCTTAGTTTTTATTTCTATCTAAGAGGTGGAATTCATTGTGTTATGTCAATGGTTCATCCTTTTGAGTTTGATTACTAATTTTGTTTACCAATGAGATTATAAGGATGAGTTAATTATGGTTTTTTTAAATATAATAATAGATTTGTATATAACCTATATTAGTCATAGGATAAACCACTGACATAATAAATAGGTCAAATCCATACTAGTTCCTATGACCCTTCGTGAATTAGCTTGAATGTGACAATTTAAGAAAAATATATATATCTAATGCCAAGGCCACATAAAACCTTAGCTTTCTAATTTTCATGATAGAATTAAACTTTTGAGGAGCAACCTATGATATCATGATTAATTTAGTACAGATATGTTGATTAACAAGTGCTATTGAGTTGGTCAAAACACGCCAAGATAGATAAAATTGTTCACATATTAACTTGTTCCCTAGGTTTAATAAGTTAAGTAGTTATTCTCTTCAGATGTTTTATTTTTTCTAATATTTATGAGGACATTCGTGTGTATACGAAGTGTCAGATACTTGGCTTACAAGATTGTTTCCATTTATAGCGTTAGGTACAAGCTTTTTATCATCTAACATGTCATGAAATTTATTTTTTCCTCTTGTACAAGAAATTTCACATTATTGTCACATGCATGTTTTACAAGATAAACAAAACTTGTGTCTAGAGTAGTAATGCATTAGACACAGTGGAATTCGGAGACGTGTCTATAATTAGACATATGTCTGAATCTCAACGTATCCAATACACTAATACATTGGATACAAGCTTAACCCAAAATATTTTCTTTGAACTGTTTTTGTATAAGCATAAAATGTAAATCACTTTGAAGAGAGTGGCAATGAGGGACAACGTAGACTTTTACTGTTGGAGTGGAGAGGCTTGGGTTACAAGTTACAATCTCTAAACTTATTTCGTTAATTACAGGCCATGACACGCACACTCCGAACAATGATGCATTAAAATGTTAAACCAGTAAAAATGGTCTTATTATGGTCCTTATATTCATTTTGAAGTATCTCGCTACAAATTTGGACGTGGAAAAAATTATATGGATGTATTATTGTGTTTAGAGCATTTGCAGCAGTGGTGCTAAATAGCTATATTGCTATTTTTTAGCACCACTGCACATAAAAGAAGCTCACAGTGGAGCAATAAGCAAAATTTTTTACTTCTCCGCTACAGTGCACATCTATCTTTAGATGTGCACTGTAGCTCACATCTAAAAAAAAAAAATTATTTTTTTATTAACGTCTCTCTCTTCTCACATTAAAAAACTATTTCCTATTCTCTCTCTCTCTCTCTCTCTGGCTTCTTCCTCTTTCTTCTTTCTTCCTCAAAAATTTTTTTTTTCTCTCAAGCTCACTGGACATCTCCCTCGTCTCCCTCATCCCTCAGCTCGCCGGCCAACCTTCATCACCGATCTGTTCCGCTAACCAGCTCGCCGACCCGCCCCAAGCTCCCTCATCGCCGATCTGTTCAGCTCGCCGGCCAACTCCCTCTTCTTTCTTCTCTCTCTCAATGACTCCGACCCAAGCCTCTGCCGGCCTCACGTCTCCGACCCAAGTCTTTTCTCACCTCTCTCTCTCGCCGATCTGTGATTGAGTTTTTTTTTTTTTTTTTCATATGGGTTCGGTGGCTGTGGTGATGGTGGTTGATTTTGGTTGTGGTGGTGGTGGATGATTTTGGCTTTGGCAGTGGGTTTTGTGTATTTTGGCTTTGGCAGTAGCTTGTTCCTTGGTTTTGTTTTGTTTTTTTTTTTTTTTTTCTACGTTGTGTTGTGGTTGACAAAGGAGAGCGGTGGTTATGGCCGGTGGTGGTGGTTGTGGGTTTGGCTGATGTAGATGTGTTTGTGGTTTTTTTGTGGGTATTGTGATATATTATTTTATTGTAAGAAATATATTATTTTATTGTGATGTGTATATTATTTTATTGTATTGAAAGCTAAAATAGATCCACTGCTGCAGCATGTGTGTAGGTAAAATAGATAAAGTGACTTTTGGTGTATCTAAAAAGCTAAAATTTTGCCTTCACTGCTGTGAATGCTAATAAGTAATTTTCTTGGAAGAATGGAAAATGATTATATATATATATATATTTTTTTAAACCCAGAACAAGATCGGGTTACCTACACCTGGACAAAAAAACTCTATGAAATTTCACTGTTTCCTAGAATTGGCCTTGGGCTTTTCTTGCGCAACTTAGATGGAGGACAAAAGGGCTCCCAAAAACACCCGTCACTCACAAATTGCAAATACCTATTTGTTAAGAATTAATTTGATTGAAGCTATATTGGAGTCATGGGCCTATGTCCTTATTTAAAAACACATACTGTAATTGTTATGGGTTAATATCGTGTTGGCAATTTTAATGTGCAAATTAAGTTTGAATTAGAATGAATCACATTAATTTTTTTAATTTCCCTCACTTTTTGCACATCATCATGCATTCTCATGTTGAGTAGGCATTGACTTAAAAAGCCTTTTTTTTTCTTTTTTTTTTTTACTATTCAGCTTATTTTTCCTACTATTCATAAGTCATATTGCACTTTTTAATACTATTCATAAATTCTACTATACTATTTCAACTACTTTTTAGCTTTATTTATAGTACTTTTAGTAAAAAAAAAATTTCAATTTTAGTTAAATAAGCTGTTTTTAAACAAACTCTAATGTATCAATTATATTATACTATACTAATAGTATTAATATATCTCCATTAGAAGGTATGTAAGTGTATTATGTTAGTGGCTCATACTTTATACTCTAATTTTTATTTCTATTTTATTTTACTTCTTACTTCTTTCAATTTCTAGCGTACGATATTTAAGTTGAATGTAACTACTAAAAGAAATTTCTTTTGCATATGGGCTTAAATTTTCAAGAATTGTTTTTAGTGGAAATTGGAAAATCTTAGCTCAAAGAACATTATTACCTCATATTTCTTGAATAAAAAGGCTTTAATTTCTTTCAATTGACTGAGTTGGAGCTTGTGTAAGTCAAGTTGGATCGTATTTGTAGTATTTTCACTCAACCCGTCCTTTTTGAGTTGAGAAATCTCCAAGCTAATCCAATTCAAGTTATCTTTAAAAACAACCCAACATGTGAGAATTGGGTTAGACCTAATAAAAATAATGGTAAAATATCATTTTCATCTCTAAACTTTTATAAAAATTCATTTTTCGTCCCGAAACTTTACCAAATATTATATTTTTCGTCCTTTTGTCAATAATATTTAATCCATGTCCTACATAACCTAATGATGTGCTGACATGGCATATGAGTTAAACCAAACCATTTAACTTTAAAAAGGTATGGACACTTAGCATGCAATTATTGGCACATGTGGATTACATATTCCATTGAGACAAAAATACCCCTCACTATCTCAGTGGAGCTTTACGGTAAAAATCAATTATCCAACAAGATTATAGCTCTAAACCCAGTTCTTAAAATAAATAAAACAAATTTCTTTTATGACACCGTTGTTACTAAAGCAATAGCAGAGAAATCCATGGCCATAATCTCCTTCAAGTTCAAGCATCCCTTTAGTTCTTTGTGCGTGTCAGTGTGTATTTGGCTTTTGCTTTTTATTTATTTCAGAAGTTGCGCAATTGTGGTGGATATGGTATTAGGGTAGAACTTTGTGATTTGGGTTTGTGAAATGATTATTGTTCTGTACTTCTATTGGTTATTTGGTTGATTTATTGACTATGTGCTTGACGAAATTCCTAAAAAAAAAAAAATAGAATTCTGCCTACCATAAGTAAGTGGGAAGTGAGGCCAGGTAAGGCAGATCTGAATATGGGTTAGGGGTAGTTAGGCAATTGCCACTGCTACAGCGAAGTTCGGATGTATCTAGTTTCTATTGGCCTATCATTGGGAGTGGGGGGCATTTTTGTCTCCCTGTAATATTTATTCCACGTGTGTGTGCCAATAATTGCATGCCAAGTGTCCATACTTTTTTAAATTAAATTGTTTAGTTTAACTCATATGCCATGTCAGCACACCATTAAGTTACGTACGACATAAACTAATAAATATTGACAAAAGGACATAAACTAATGGATATTGACAGAACGACGAAGAGTATAACGTTTTGCAAAATTTAAGGATGAAAAACAAACTTTTAAAAGTTTAGAAACAAAAATGATATTTTACCCTAAAAATAATTAGGTTCTTATTCAACAATAATTCATGTCTTTTAATTAATTAATAATTACAACAATTGAGCCTAATATATTCCAATTTCTTCAAAACTAAGTCTAAAAAATACCAAAATAAATTAAAATATTTCACTTTAAAGCTTAAACTAAATCCCAAAATCCAAAATAAATCAAACTAATAAATAAAAAAAATATTTTTTAAAACTATTAATAATATTGATTGGGTTAGATTACTTGGTTTAAAAATCTTACTAATCCAAATCCAAGATATTGGGTTGGGCCAAACTAGTTAAGTTGTTGGGCTGAACCAACCCTTCACATTCTCTAGTTATCTTTTACTACTATTTAGATCCGTTTGGTACGTATATTTAAACAACAATTTAAATACATATACATATATGTGTGTGTGAATGAAAAAGCATGTAAAAATATGTGTAATATTTTTTAAAAATTGAAAACATATGTTCAAAACTGTGTACCAAATGAACCCTAATGACCAAGAGATTTTCTATTTTCAATCTTAAAAAAAAAAAATCCATTTTTTTTTATTCATCCCAATCCTTGAACCATGTCACACGTGCCAAACGAGAATACTAGAAATAGTTCAAAGTCCCAAGCTTACGACTTTCTAGGCGCTTCTTTATTATTCCTTCCAAAAAAATCCAAACCTTCTACACAGTCTCAGCAAGTGACGGAACTAAGCAAACCCAGAGCATTCTAGAAGTGCCCACATGGATATCTCTCTCTTATTACAAAACCCAAAAACCTCTTTGCATTATCACACAAACACAAAAAGTTCGAGTCTTTGCAAATAGCAAACCCAAAAGAAAAAAAAAATGGCGACTTTAACACCAAGCCATATCCACTTCTATCCTTCGTGTTCCCATAAGCCAAGCAAAAAAACTTGGTGCACTTTAACCAGCTCAAGAAACTTATTCTTGGGTCAGCAACCAAAAACAAAATGGAATAGTTGTAGTAGTAGTAGAAGGAGGAGGAGAAATGGGAACAACAACGTGGTGGTGTGTGAGAAAGTGGTTGGAATTGACTTGGGGACAACTAACAGTGCAGTGGCAGCCATGGAAGGTGGGAAGCCAACCATTGTGACTAATGCTGAGGGGCAGAGAACGACACCATCTGTGGTGGCGTACACTAAGAATGGTGATAAGCTTGTGGGGCAAATCGCTAAGAGACAAGCTGTGGTGAATCCTGAGAACACTTTCTTTTCTGTCAAAAGGTTTATTGGGAGGAAAATGTCTGAAGTGGATGAGGAGGCCAAGCAGGTTGGTAAATTTATCACTTTTTCTTGAAAGTTTTTACTGTAAAGTTAGTATTTTAACTTGACCGTTTGTAAATTGGACGCAGAATTTGTAGATTAGGGACAGAATTTGTATTTGGATTAGTGTTCACTAGAGCTTATAATGTGAATTTTAATGATCTTTTAACTATTACCATGCTATATGGAGATAGGAACTTAGGATTGCTTGTTGGATACCATGACTTGTTCTGGTATTGTTTGATCAAAACCCAATTTTTAGATGAGACAATTACAGTAAATCCACATGTGGGATGACCCGTTTTCACTTTATCTACCTGTAGTTTAAAACTGTACACTTTGTCCACATGAGGATACTTCTGTAACACACCTCTTCCATTTGCCGTTAGAAAAACACATTTTTAGGCAAAAACAAATATAACAAGAATAAAAAAGTTAAGGTTTTTCATTACTCATGAACTTCAATGAGAACAAATTGGAGGAACGACATACCAATCAAATGGCTCAATGAAATTATTTTTAATAACAATATCAACAATTTCACAACTCCTCAAAAATTTGAACCAAATTTTACAAGAACCCCTTTATCATACCAAAACTTAATTCACAATCCAACACAAGAAAACCCTCTGGAAAATTCACCCAAGCCCACCATTAACAAACCCCCAAAACCAAACCCAACATAAAACCCCTTCTCATTCTCAGATTGAAAGTAGCAGGAGAGAATCAAAGGGTTTCGAATGAGTTCCAGCAAAGGCGAGAGAAAGAACCATGGTCGTTAATGGTGGCGGTGAACGGAGCAATGACAAACGAATATTGCAGTAGTGCAAGTTTTAGCTTTGGCCATGGGTTCTTTCGCGTTGAGTTTGGCTCCAACTGTGACTTTGATCCGCCTCTCTCTCTCTGCTATCTTATTTTCTTTGCTGTGGGTGTGTCACAAACATTGAAGAGATCCTTAGCATACTTGTAGTGTGAGGGTATTTGGAGAGCCGAGAGTCCAGCCTCGATCTGGGGATAGTCCAAGTATCCCAGGTTGGCAGCATCAAAGAAATCAAACAAAGCTCGGATTCTGAGATCCCTCTCGTCCTTGGTCTCCTGCAATGCCATAAGCACATGATCCATGGAAATGGGTCCACCTTTCTTCTTCTTGCTCTTGCTGTTGGGGTTGGGGTTGGGGTTGGATTTGGGATTCAGATTAGCTATTCCTTAGTGCTGTTGCTGTTAGGGTTGGGGTTGAAATATATTAATTTTAAAACCTATTATATTTATATGCACTAAGGAATAACTAGAATAGTTATTTTTCAATTTAAAGAATAGTTATTCCAATGTAATAACTAATTCATGTAATAAAGACGCAACTAAATGACCGAATTGCTATTACACATGAATAACTATTCCATTACAGAAGCTATTACAGCATACCAAACGTACCCTTAATTATTAGTATGTTGGAGATAATTTGTATTTGGATCATCTGATGTTTTATATAATGAGAAACTATTCCTTAATGAAAAAGCTTTAATTGTTAATCTTTATAATATTTTAACTATTAGTTGACTAATGAGAGATGGGAATTTTGGATCAATTGTTTGATACTATGATAAACTATGCTTAAAAGTGTGAATTTAATCATTTAACCATTATTCCAATATTCCAATATAGGTGTCATACAGGGTTGTGCGGGATGAAAATGGCAATGTGAAGCTCGAGTGTCCGGCCATAGGCAAGCAATTTGCAGCTGAGGAGATTTCTGCACAGGTATTGAGGAAGCTTGTGGAGGATGCATCCAAGTTTCTGAATGATGGGGTGAGTAAAGCAGTGATCACAGTGCCAGCATACTTCAATGATTCGCAGAGGACAGCTACGAAAGATGCAGGTCGCATTGCAGGTTTAGACGTCCTGCGAATAATCAATGAACCTACTGCTGCTTCACTCGCTTATGGGTTTGAGAAGAAAAACAATGAGACCATTCTGGTTTTTGACCTTGGAGGTGGTACTTTTGATGTTTCAGGTATGCCAATTGCTTTGTTACTCTTATTGGATTTGTTTTGTTATTGGTAAGTTATATGCACACCTAGTTGAAAAATCTCAACCATAGCCCTTTTTATGAGAGGAGTAAGGCAGAGTTCATTGGCCTTTTTCCTTTTCTCCGGCTAATCCACCTCATATGTTTGTTTTTACTTATTTTATAGATAATTATCCTTGTGGATTGTAGTCAGGCTGTTCCATTTGCATATGCAAAGTAGAATCTTTTGGGTTATCCACTATGTATTAGTTCTGGTCATTGCCTCAAATTTCTGTTAATTGGAGGTTTACAAGTTCCAAGTCACTCATTCTATGTGTTATAATTCAGCGAATTTGACAAATATTAATGTTTGAAATTCCTCCCAGCTTGACCATCTGGGAGGTCAGGGTATGCAATGACACAAATGAGATGACTACATGTGTGAGTGATTCCTCCACATTTTGGTGTGCCTTTTATTCTTGTATTTATTCCTAGGTGTCTTAGGTATTAGATAATATGGATGCATTGTTGATAACTTACATGCTTGACCATAGGAATAATAACAGATTTCCTCTCGTTCAGTCTCTTTATTCATTTTTTCGTTGGGGGATGATAAGATCTTTATCCAAACCAGAGGAATTCTTCAGGGAAGATTACAGAGAACTAGCAGCTTTGCTGCAAACTATTCCTTAAAACTTAGGTAAAGCTGCTTTGGTGTTGTACATTGGGTTCCTCAATCTAGTTCAACTTGATGGCTGCATTGACCACTTGGGACATATAAAAATGGAATGAGCCCCTGGGGACTTATTGTTGATAAAGAGCAACTGGCAGCTTGGCTGTTAGAAAAAGAACCAATTAAAGTTTCTGTCATCCTCTACAAATTACACATATATAAATTTCTGACACAACCAAATTGCAAAAAACAAACCCGGATCAATCAGAAATAATCAGCATGCCTCCAATTTTCTCATGAATTGAGTCAGGACTTCTCTCAATAGCATTTTGGGTTTTTTGGGCAATGATTTGAACGTTTTAATTGATTTTGCTATGCCCTTTAATGTAATTTGAAATCAAGCTTTTTCTTTTTTTTTTTTGAGGAGAAGTTTCTGAAATGGATTTCTAGTTCAGGAACTTCTTGGTGTCATTGTCTTTAGATAAATGTTGGCCAATCTTTACAAGGCATAGCTCATTTTTTCTAGTTTGTGGGATTATACCGTTGCATGAAATATAGCTCAGGTTCAGATGTTGTTCTTTCAGCTGCAGTTTGGAAGCTCTATTGACAGTGTTGTAAAAGGTTTTAACTATCTTGCTGCTTTGGCATCTGCTCCCCAACTGTAATTTTAAGTATTATATTCAGGTATTATGTTGGGGGAGATTGCTAAAAAAGAATTAAGGAAAGTCTTGGCCTCTTAGGAATACATATGAAGCAAATTAACAAGCACAAGGTGGTAATGTGACAATCCATACATGTGTCAATGAGCATTTGGTGAACGTGTGATATTTTGTGATTCCCAAAATTCAATCTTCCAAAAGCAGTTTTATAGATTAAAAGAGTGACCTGAACCTTGTGATTTTGAAACATCTGATCTCTTAAGTTTTTGAAATTTTGATTTAACATAACAGTAGTTAGGTAGCATACAATCATTTGAACACTATGCCCTTTCACTACTTTTACCTTTTTGTTACCATTGCTATTGAATCCTGGTCCTTTAATTCAATTAAACAGCATGTATAAGAGATAGTTTTACCAGAATTATGAAAATATGGACTATTGTTTTCTAAAAATAGCAAACTAATACTCATCAGATGTTATCTTTCACTTGTTTTCATTTGGTGCACAAGGAAATTGTTAGTCAGTGATTGTTGTGGTCTGTTATGTTTTAAATCTGCAGTTCTTGAGGTTGGAGATGGAGTCTTTGAGGTACTTTCCACATCAGGGGACACTCACCTAGGAGGAGATGATTTTGATAAGGTTTGAACAAGACAAATGAATAGAGCTTTTGCTATTCTTTGTTTTCTGGTCTGTTAGTTGTTACTAAAATTACACGTCTATATTCTATAATCTTAAACAGAGAATAGTTGATTGGCTTGCCCAAAACTTTAAAAGAGATGAAGGAATAGACCTTCTGAAAGACAAGCAAGCTCTACAACGTCTCACAGAGACTGCGGAGAAAGCAAAGATGGAGCTGTCATCTCTGACTCAGACCAGTATTAGGTATGTGACAATTTCTTCGCCTTCTTTCTATGAATGGATCTCTCTCTTTGTCATGATCACTGAGGAAAAGCTTTCTGTTGTTACAGTTTACCTTTCATTACTGCCACTGCGGATGGCCCAAAACACATTGACACCACCCTGACAAGGGTCAAATTTGAAGAATTATGTTCAGATTTGCTAGACAGGTATGTAAGTTGAAAACTGCTATTCTGTGGTTGCCCTCTATGCATGTTCCAAAATGGAATAATTCTCATATGATGAAAAATCAGTGTGTGTTTGATTTCCATTACTGGAGTTTGCTGCCTATTGATTTAAAACAGTATGTTTTTGCCAATATGAATGCCTATCTGCCTGCATAAGTTCAGTGGATTACAACTGAAATCTATTTTTTTCTTAGGCTACGACGACCGGTTGAAATTGCCTTGAAAGATGCAAATCTTTCTTTCAAAGATTTAGATGAAGTAATCCTTGTTGGTGGTTCTACTCGCATCCCAGCTGTTCAGGAGCTTGTGAGGAAGATGACTGGAAAAGAGCCCAATGTGACTGTAAATCCTGATGAAGTTGTTGCTCTTGGGGCTGCAGTTCAGGTTTGTCCTTATCTTGTTGAGATATACTACCACTTAAGTGGGTTGCAACATGTAGGATTTTTTAATTTTTTTAATAGGAGGTTGAGCAGTTGAACTCTCTGATATGAAGATATGTTACTACTTGTTCTAATAGCTTAAGCTACTAGAAATGGTGAATTAAATTATTTAACAATTATTTTAATGCGCTCTAATTCTTTTTTTTCTTGGTCTATTTGAAAAATAAATGACTATGTTTCTCTATTTCTGATATTATCTGCTGTAATACTTATTGATATTGCATAAATTGTTGAGGCATCAATATTTATTTTGGTCAAATTTATTTATTTATTTATTTTTTCAGGCTGGCGTTTTAGCTGGAGAAGTTAGTGACATTGTGCTCTTGGATGTCACTCCATTGTCTCTAGGACTCGAAACTTTGGGTGGTGTAATGACAAAGATTATCCCAAAGAACACAACTTTGCCAACTTCCAAATCAGAGGTGTTCTCCACTGCGGCAGATGGGCAGACCAGTGTAGAGATTAATGTTTGTCAGGGTGAGAGAGAGTTCGTGAGGGATAACAAATCCCTTGGAAGCTTTCGCTTAGATGGAATCCCACCTGCCCCACGTGGGGTTCCTCAAATTGAGGTGAAATTTGATATTGATGCTAATGGCATCCTTTCTGTCACTGCTATTGACAAGGGAACTGGAAAGAAGCAGGATATCACCATAACTGGTGCTAGCACCTTGCCAAGTGATGAGGTATGTTTCTAAAAACTATTGTGATGAAGAGGGTTTGTTACCTTTTCAAACTTGAGATAGCAAGTTGTAGTTCAAATTAGATTTGTTATTTAAAATATTTTGAAATCAATATGTGTGGTTAATTTGTGGGTTTTAATAGCTTAAGCATAACCTATCTTAGCTGACTATAACCGATTAACTACATAGGAAATAACTGAATATACGTAACAAATGCAATTGCAGAACTATGAGAGATTTTGTCACCAAACACCAAGTAAATCAAGAATAATTTGTGTATTATTGCTATATGCTGCTTACATATAGTGTACTCCTAGAACAAAACACAATAGCTAATTAGTTGTTTGATTGCATTTTCATTACAAGGATTCCCTTAAAGTGAGGAATAAATATTTCTTACCATTAGGACCCTTATAACTATTCCTCAACCTTCATAATAGCTCAAGAGAATAAACATCACTAGATTCACTACACACCAAGTAAATCAAGAAAAAATTGTGTTAGAGCTCTCTGCTGGTTACATATATTATACTCCTAGAACCATAGCCATTGTTGGCAAAAAAATGATTTTTTTTTTCTTCTTGTTTTTATTCTAAGTTGTTGATAAATGATGCTAATTTGTTTTTATTTCTTGATCTTTAACTTTGGGGTCTTTTTTTCTTATATTTAATTTTATTAGTTATCCCCTTCAATGATGCTACCATGTTTTCCAAAGAGCCTATATCTTTCTTTTCTGCTTTTTCACATAGCAACCATGATAAAAGGACGTTCTACCACTTGTTATTGTTGAAGCTATTATTACCACATATTCTATTTATGTTACTAAATCCCAACTTTGGATGTACAAAATAAAAATAACTGCAGGTGGATAAGATGGTTAAGGAAGCTGAGAAGTTTGCAAAGGAAGACAAGGAAAAGAGGGATGCCATAGACACAAAGAACCAAGCAGACTCGGTATTGTACCAAACTGAGAAGCAACTTAAAGAGCTGGGAGACAAAGTTCCTGGCCCAGTCAAGGGGAAAGTAGAGGCTAAAGTGAAAGAGCTCAAGGATGCAATCTCTGGTGGATCAACCCAAGCCATTAAAGATGCAATGGCTGCACTAAATCAAGAAGTTATGCAACTAGGACAGTCAATCTATAGCCAGCCTGGCCAACCGGATGATGATCCTGCTTCTGCTACTGCACCAGGGTCATCAAGATCAACTGGGAAAACAGCTGATGGTGATGATGTGATCGAAGCAGATTTTACTGACAGCAAGTAAATCACATAACTTGGTGGTGGGCAAAATTTCAACCATGTATACTTGGTTTATTTTCTGTGTTAGTTTGTACAGGCTTTGTTGGCTTTGATTTTGTTAGCTATGATGTGCATCATGACTCCTGCCAGCCCAGTTCTTCATAGTGATCAATGTGATTTAGACAATGGGTAGGTAGACAAGGCATAAAACTTGGCAGGTGGTTTAGTCTCTTCCATGTCTAGTTAATATCAAGAGGATTCCTTTTTTCAATATCTCACAATGTTTGTATCTGAAAAAATTGTTTACAATGTAAGTTTTTTTTTTTTTTTTTGGGGTAATATAGAATGTGAGTATGTTACTACTAGAACAGTTTTATTTAAGCACTTTTTTCCCCCTTAAAAAGTATCTTTGAGTACTTGTGTGGCCGAGTTGAATCATCATTCAGAGCTCTCTTAGCACTCTTTTTATTATAGAAAAAGCTCTTTGAGCATTTGAGCACTTGATTATTATCTCGTGTATTTAGACAAGGCTAAAATCACATACAAAGAAAGATTTTCACAAAACCGGTTTGGAGGAATTTATGATATGGATTGTTTAAATTACGAGGTTTATATCAAATTTGGGTTGCAAGAAATTTTATTCAATTCATCACATGGCTATTTATAAGAATATTCATGTATATTAATTAATTAAGTCACATAATTCATTAAAAATGTTGTCGACTATGTATATGTGTATAGTTTTTTTAATTATTACGTATCCAGTTGCATAAAAATTTTTGCAACTCAATTTTCATATAAACTTTTTTTATTTATTTAAACAAGTCACATAATTTGTTAAAAATGTAATGCGACTTAAAATATATATGAATAACTTCCTTAATTGTTATATAATAAGTTGAAATAAAATAACTTTAAACATGTTTGTAACTAAACTCTTCGCAAATATGATTTTATCAATCCTCACACAATTAATTGTAGAAATTTCCTTCTAAATTTTTTTTTAGAAATTTAAATGGGAATTTGTATTAGTAAGGCTTGTTTGGTGCAATTCTTAGGGGCCTTACTCTTGGACTTCATGTGAAATTGATGATATGACTGGCCCATTAAATTTCTAGTTAGGTGAGAAAACTCCAACGAATCCTCTGTCCCACACATTTTCTTTCGGTGCATAAGGGGCCCAAGGCCTTATATTCACGTTGAAATAAAGTAGGAATTCATAAACATTGATTGCTATCATCTCTTTATGGCTTTTTCCACTCTTGCTCTCCCTTTATGTTTTCAAATCTATTACAGCTGGTTTCATTTTTGGAGGAAAACACTTTATATTTTTTTTATAATTGATTGGGATTACACCTGTTGTAATTGCTTTCAATAGCTGAGATTGAGAGTTGATAAACAACTTCCAATCTCAGTCCTTGAATTAATTTTTTTTTTTTAAGTAAGAAAGTGAAAGATAAAAAAATTAAAGAGATAAAAATTTATTATGAGAGACTTGGGAGGAATTCCCCCAGGTTCAATACCTCCCAATTCCTCGATCATTACATTGCTCCAAAGTAAAGTAGATTATTGACAAATTACTTGCTTTTGCTTTGCATGATTGAAGGATTGTACCCAAAAAAAAAAAAAAAAATCTTTTTTATTAAAAAAAAAAAAAAGTAATCTAATGATGTTGACATTTGTTAAAAGCACAATTTCAAATAACATATATTTACTTTTTAATCTACAAAATCAACATACTTAGAAAAAAAAAAAAAAACCCATATCAAGTTTATTAGATTATTGTCCGAGTGTGTGACTAATGTATGCTACATATATGATAATGGGAGATTATAAATTAATTTTTCTAATCTTCTATTTATCATGTTTACAATTTTTCCTCTTCTCTCAGTTTTGGTAGAAAACATTTTTGTTTTATCTTGTTTTGATTAAAATTTTGACCTTAAAGTTAAAATTTATTTTTATTTTGACACTTAAAACTGTTTTAGTATCAAAGTTTTCATTTTAGGCTTTTATGTTTAATTGCGTTTTCATATTGATCTTGTTATTTATTTCTATTAGTAATCTAATTGTTAACTGCTAGATAAGTTGTGTTTGTTACGTCACATCACCTATAGATAAGTTGTGTTCGTTAGTAATCTATGAATAAAATTGCTAATATAAAAACAAAATTAAAGTAAAAGTTTTGAAATGAGACGTAAAGGGCTAAAATGAAAACAATCTCAAATTTAAGGGGCCAAAAATGTTCTTTAGTCAAAAGAAAATTTATTAGAATAACAAAATTAATTCAGCCTAAAGTTTGATTAGAAACAAAATTAATAGAAAATCGAAAGTGATAACTAATTATCATTTGCAATATAAGAGACTCACAATCCTTTTCTTTTTTCTTTTTTCTATTTTTGCCAAAATTGTTACAAACAGATCATGCGAAAACTATTTCATCCCACTAAAAAATGGCAATATAATTGTATGGAACATATGGTCTTTGTTCTCTCTCAAGGCTGATTTATGACTTTATCCACTCTTTTTTCTCCCCACCTAAATAGGGGAAGAAAAATGAATTTATTCATTTCATAATGAGAGGTGCTACATCCACAATATTTTTATAATATTTTCATAATAAATCATAGGTGATTAGTTGTTATTGGTTCAAATTTAAACCTAACACTAAGATTACTTTTTGCCCTAACAATAACAACCTACCACTTAGGATTTGTTGTAAAAATATTATGAAAATGTTGTGAACATATCATTTCTCTTTCAGAATATATCTTAAGGCATTTACAAAAAACTTATAAATAACCTTTATTTTACCTCAAAAAAGAAAAGATGAGCACTTGGCATGTCTCCACCTTGTATATGTGATAACGAGAATGAAAAAATAAATTGATAGAGGAGTAAATTACTATTATATCTTTACTAGCTTGTAACCTATGTATATGCACTAATATACTTAAAAGATATACATTAAAATATATAGTATAATAATTTTACATATATAATTTAAATATTATTGATAATCATTCTTATATATATATATATATATAACTCTTTAAAATGTCTTATAAGAATGTTATTAGGTAGAAAATGTAAATTGTCAATTTTTTAAATATTTTTATGTTCATTAATTTTAGACTTTTTGGTTTTTGTACACAATAACTCACTTGAATGGATGTTTATGATATGGTCCCACATTTTATTCCAAAATTAAGAAATAAAACTCTCTTTAAAAATAAATAATTTAAGACACATGGAGCAAATTTGGATTTCAATTGTAGAAGGATAAAGTTTAGCTACAAAATTGGTTGTAGTTTAAAGCTACAAACTCACTAAATAAATAAATGTTACAACATATGTTGAAATCTAATCATTGAATTGCATGTTCTTTATGCTCTTAATACACATGTTAAATTTTGTGTCAATCGGATATTATTTACTATATGATCTATAAGCTTATATTTTATGCACTATTAAATTACAAAAACTTGCAATTTAAAAAATTTATTGATAACATAACTATTGATCTTTAATTTTCTAAGAAGAAGATGTAATCCAATTGTGGATTTGTCAAAATTCACCTCTAATAAAAAAGATATTAAGTAAGTTTATAGCCTAAAATTACAACTAATTTTGTAACTAAACTTTCTCTATTGTGGAATTTAATTGGATTTTTTCTAAGTTTTACCTATTAATATATATATATATATATATATATATATAATTTTTGTGCCAAATGAATTGTTTTTAGTTATAAAAAAAGGAAATGGAAATGGAAATAATGCAAGGTATAAGGGTCCACACGGTTTTCTCTCGATGTTAAGGGGACCAATATTGCTGACGATTCTTCCTTCTTGAATAGCTTTCTTTTTATCATTTGCAAAAGTCATTTTGGCATCTGAGAGCTGTTGATGGAAATGGGAGGAATAAGACATAAAAATTCCCTTCTTTTGCACTCCATGGGTTTATATTTTCCTTGTTTCTTTGATATTTTGGTGTTAGTTCAATTCTCAAGCTTCTCATCAAGCTTCTCACTTTAATTTGATGACTATATTTCTTCTAATTTGATGGTTTTGTCATCATTATTAGAAGGTGGCTTTTAAACAAGTAATACAAGAGACACAGTTCTTTTTACAACATATCTTATTAAGAAGGTAAATTATGAGTGGAGCAACATCACTTTTGCATGAAATTATTATTGACATGAATTCTATTATGCATCAATCACCGTATGTTATATTATTATTATTTTTTATAATACAACATGCTATGTTAAAGAAGTTGTAAAAAATTGGGAAAAAGTTTAGCTCAAAACTAGGTAGTTTGGACTTTGGAGCTATCTTCCTTCATGTTTAATTCCATTTTCATATTAGCCTTACGGTTTATTTCTGTTAGTAATCTAACTATTTACTATCAAATAAATTAAGTCAGGCCAACGATGTTATGGAAGTTGTCACCATATTACTAGTGGAAATGGATGACAAAGCCTAAATAAAAACCGAAATTAAATATAAAGAGTCAAAATGAGATGTAAGGGGCTAAATTAAATACTATCCCAAACTTTAAGGAGCCAAAATTGTTCTTTAATTAAAATAAATTTTTTAGAATAATAAATTAATTCAGCATAAAGTTAGATTAGAAAAATAATTTTTTAAAAAGGAAATTGAAAGTGATATAAACTAGTTATCATTTGCAAAATAGGAGACTCAAAACCCTTTTATTTGCCTACATTTCTACAGAGCAATAATTCATGCAAGAATTATTTCATCACACTAAAAGCCAGGCCTACTTAATTGGATTTTGAGCATATGGTCTTTATTCTCTCTTAGTCTCTTAAGGCTAATGTATCACTTTATCCATTTGTTTCTCTCCTCACCTAAATAGTGAAAAAGGAATGCATTCAATCATTTAATAATATCTCAAGGCTTATATAAGATTAACCACAACAAAGAAGAGATAACCACTTGGCCTGTGTTGCCTTTTCTAAAATTTAAATTAAAAAAAAAAAAAATCTACTTGAGCTGAAATTTGATCTTTTTTGTCTTGTAATTAACCCTGTACAAAATATTTTCTTTCCACCATGTATATTTGGCAGAGATGTAGAAAATTGAAATGATAGAGTAAGTTTAATTTGATCTTTTTTCTCTTGTAATTAACCCTGTACTTATTATTAGATGGAAAAATGAAAAAGTAAAGGGATATTTATATAATTTTCTTTTCAAGTGGAGGGATAATTTTGTAACTTTTTACTAAGATATAAATTTTCTTAAAAGACGAAAATAGGTTAGCTAAAATTTTGTAACTTTCTTCTAAGATATAATTATTGTACCATTTATATCAGTTCTCAGGGGCCCAACTTTTGGAGACGGTCTACCATTAGAAAGGATGTTATGAATGGTACAATAATTTTCTAGCTAGTGGACAAAATTTCCAACTAAGTCTATGGCCCATTCATTTTCTTTCGGTGCAGATTCATTTTCTTTCGGTGCAGAAGGGGCCAAGGTCCAACATTCATCATTGTGCTTCATGGTGCTTGGTAATGTAGTATGAGTAAATCTAGTGTAGCAAATATTACCACAATTTTTTTGCTACGTGACGATTTGTAAATAGTAAAATTATGGACTCATAATTTTATTTTTACCATTCATAAATCGCCACATAACAAAGTTGTGATAAAATTGTGGAAAAGTTTGTGTTTTAGTCTTTCATGTTTAATTATGTTTTCATATGAAGCTTGTTATTTATTTTTATTAGTAATCTAACTTCTAGATAAGTTGTGTCCATTATGCCATGTCACTAATATAATGCTAAGTATCATTAGATTACTAGCAGAAATGAACAACAATGGTAATTGTGGGGGAGCAAAACCTGGGCCTATGTGGTGGGCTTAGGTACAACGTTTCATCAACAATACGTCCGAGGAGAGGAAATCATAGGGAACCCTCGTAACTAACAGTAGAACGCGTAAGTATCCAGGAAGGTTGATCCGAGAGGAGTACCCTCCTCGGATATGGCATACGTCGGTAAGAGGAGCCTCGGCTTCCCCTTAGTCCACCTTCCAGGAAGTTCCAGAGGTGAAGATAAATTACCGATGCACAGGGAAGGGATAAGGATGCAGAAATATCTTGGGAAAAAGCTGCTACCACCGCATTAAATGCATTACAGCAGCTTTCCTGGCCGCATTTATGTGGAGAAGACCCCTGAACAGTGTTTCAAATCACCTTTACCCCCAGAAAACCAAAAAGCTGTAATAGAAGAAGTGGAAACTCAAGTACCAAGCTAGATGGCGGACAAGTGAACGATAGGATTGAACAATGAAGGACTATATAATGGAGTAAGACCTCCAGAAGAAAGGGGACACGAGAGAAAAATAAGAAACATCAAGAAATAATTACTGTAGCATGTGGAAGAATACAACCTAAAGGAAAACATTCTATCTAAGATCCTACCCCACGGACCTTACTCGAATCCATCAATTAGTCCAAAACTTACTCCTCGAACATAAGATCTTAGCTTGTTTATGTGTTTTAGTCTCCTCGGCCAAGTTCCTAACCTTCAGTAACTGTTGTAAGACTCGTTAGTAGCCCAATTCTTTGACCCACTCTCTTACAAATCTATTGTATTGGGCTTATTGGGCCCATCTCCTGTTTCCAATTAGGTGTGGGCTACAATTTGTGACCCTACAGTAATTAAAAACAAAATCAAACTAGAAGTTTTGAAATGAGACATAAAGGGATAAAATGAAAATAATCTTAAACTTTAAGGGCCAAAAATGTTTTTTAGTCAAAAGAAAATTTGTTCGAATAACAAAATTAATTGATCCTAAAGGTAGATTAAAAACAAAAGTAATTCACCCAAAAGGTTGATTAGAAACAAAATTAAGAAAAAAATTGAAAGTGATATAAACTAATTATTGCAAATAGGATACTCAAATTCCATTTTTTTCCTTCATTGCTACAGATGCAAAAACCATTTCAGCACACTCAAAGGTAGGCTATATAATTGTATCAAACTTATGGTCTTTGTTCTCTCTCATGAGTCATGATTGATTTATGACTTTATCCATTCGTTCTCTCCCCACCTGATTGGTGGAAGAGAAATAAATTTATTCATTTCATGATATCTCAAGGCTTTTATTAGCTTATATATATCCTTTATTTTACCTCAAGAAAGAAATAGATATGCACTTGGCATGTGCCATTTAATATTTTTATATATATAAAATAAAAAGCCACTTGGGTTGAATTTTTTATTTTATTTTTATTAGTCTGTCTAGTGGAGATGAAAAAAATGGAAGAATAGAAAATATTGAGATGATAGAAAATATCTAGTCCCTTTTGTATATGTAGTAAAGACAATGGAAAAAAAAAAATATGAAGAGTAAATTACTATTATATCCTTATTATTATGTGAAACAATGGAAAAGTGGATGAATAATTTTGTAAGTTTCTTCTCAAACCCATTTCCCTTCCATTTTCTTCTCAAATTAGGAGGAAAAAAAATGATGGGTTATGTAAAATTCATTTACCCTATTTTGATTCCCCTCTTTTTTAACCCCCAACCACACAATGAAAAATCATATTTTCCTCTCCCTTTTTTTCCTTTCCATTTTTTCATTCTTTCCCTTCTGTTATGTTTTACTAGCATGTAACCTATGCATACACATTGTTGCATTTAAAAATAAAAACATTTTTCAATCATAAAAATATACATAATTGATTGAATCATTAGAAAAATAAACGTATTTGGATGCATATTAAAATTCTTTCCCAAGTTTAATAATTTTTATGATAATTTTTATTCTAATTTTTAATAAGATAGAAAATGTGATGATTTTCGCTGAGTAAATATATGATTATTTGTTTTATTTTATTTTTTTATGTTTCATTAATATTGAACTCTTAACTTATATTTTGCATTCATTAACTCACTTGACACAAAGATTAAAAAAATTTAGTGGACACATGGTACAAAATTAGCTCACAAGTGAAAACTAATTTACTATCTAATTAAATTTTTCTCAATTGTGGCTAGATTTTGGATATACACATGAGTTTACTCTTCTTTTGTTTAATGAGTTTTTGATGGTTTATTTATTTTAGACACTTTGTCATTTGCACAATATTAACTCACTTGGAATTAAATAGGACACATGACGTAAAATTAGACAATAATTAAAATTTAATTAATAATCTAATTGAAATTTCTCTTTATTTTGGTTTTAATTATATATATAGATATGTTTTTGGATTATGGTTCCTCTATTGTTAGTATAATATATAAACACACAAAAAATTATTAAAAGTTAACAGTTGCATTTGCGGAAATTTACGAGCGCATAAAAAAAAAATTTAAGTATATAATTTACTGATATACTTCGGATGAGAGGCATGACCTTGCACAACCAATTAATCCAATGTCCAACACTACTTTTTTCTAAGAAATAATATATATATATATATATATAATTTTTTTTTTAAGACAGAAAATTGGTTAGCTAAAAATTACAGTACCATGCGTTTATACTTTATAGTGCAGTTCTCACACAGCCCCAGGGGCCCAACTTTTGGACACGGTCTACCATTAGAATGATGGTATGACTGGCACAATAATTTTGCAGCTACTGGACAAAATTTCCAACTAAGCCTCTGTCCCACTTGTTTTCTTTTGGCTGCTTTTTCTCTGCATCATTTTACTTTCCCTTTTTCATTCTCTTCTTTTACATGTATTAAAATATATTTAGTTAAGCCCAAATATATTTAACCCAAAAACAAAAAGCCCAAATATTCCCTTTGAAAAATGAGATTTATTCCTTATAAGGCCCGTGGCCATATATGAGATTTTCAAAATGGAATTAAGCAGTTGGAGAAAACCTAGTCGAGTGCTTCTATTATGTTCTATAAGTTTTTTGAATTATGGTTCCTTTATAGGTTGTATCCACTTCAACTCCTATCTACTTCTACTTCTATCAACTAAAAAAAAAAAAAAAAAGGAAGAGCCAATAGCTCTAATTATAGTGCTCTTGGTTTGTCAAGTGGTTATTTTTTGTTGAGCCAAAACGATTTGTTTGGCTGAAGTGTGAAATCAAAATAGGATTAGAAAGAAAAAGAAGGAAGGGAGAGACCTAGTCAAAGACAAAACTAAGATTTTGATAAATGTCGTATGGGAGTGGGTGGGTAGTAAAGACGGATAGGATAAACACAAAAAGTACTGTTTGAATGATGGTATGACTGGCATAATAATTTTCTGGCTACCGGACAAAATTTCCAGCTAAGCCTCTGTCCCACTTGTTTTCTTTTGCTTGTTTTTTCTCTGCATGATTGTACCAAGAAAATGACCATAGAAAACGAATGATATCGATCACATTCGTCCACATTAAAACTCGGTCTTCCTTCATTGCAGCATTACTTTTACACACACTTCATCACTTCTAGCCAGCATTCATCTCTCTCTTTAAGCGTTCCTTTCTGCTACTACCAAGAAATGGCCGAAGCAATCCTCTTTGGTCTTGCACAGAAAATGATTGAAAATCTAGGCTCTCAGACTTTCCAAGAGATTGGATCACTCTGGGGTGTCGAAGGTGAGCTTGAAAAACTCAAGGACACTGTTTCCACAATCCAAGCTGTACTTCAGGATGCAGCGGAGCAGCAAAGTCATAACAATCAAGTCAAGCTCTGGCTCGAAAAGCTCAACGATGCAGTTTATGACGCAGATGACTTGTTGAGTGAGTTCTCAACTGAAGCTACAAGGCGAAGCATGGTGAGAGGGGATAAAGTCGTAAAAGAGGTACGCACTTGCTTTTCATGTTCAAACCCACTTGCTTTTCGTTATAAGATGAGTCGTAAAATAAAGGCAATGAGGCAAAAACTAAATGCGGTAGCAGAAAACAGGAAAAACTTTCACCTGAAAGAACTCCATGTAGAGACAAATGATATGAGTAGGAAGAGGGAGACTCACTCTTTTGTTCCGGGAGAAGATGTTATTGGGAGGGATGAGGACAAAAAGAAAATCATAGACCTGTTATTTGACTCTAATGTAGGAGAGAATGTTTCGGTCATTCCCATTGTAGGGATCGGGGGCCTAGGGAAGACTACACTTGCTAAATATGTGTATAATGATGAGAAAGTTCAAAAATACTTTGAGTTAAAAATGTGGGCATGCGTCTCTGATGTCTTTGATTTAAAAGTAATTATTGAAAATATAATAGCATCTACTTCTGGTAATACACCAGTTGGAAACCTTGCAATAGATCAGTTGCAAAGTCAACTTCGGCAAAAAATTGATAAAAAAAAATACTTACTTGTATTAGATGATATATGGAATGAAGATCCTGAAAATTGGCGTGAATTGAAAAGTCTTTTAACGGGGGGTTCCCAAGGCAGTAAGATTATAATAACTAGTCGTCTTAGATTGGTTGCAGAGATTACACGCACAGTTTCACCATATTTTCTCAAAGGTCTGTCTGATGAACAATCTTGGGTTTTATTCAGGCAAGTGGCATTTAGAAAATGGCAAGAAACCAACAATCCTAAACTAATGACAATTGGAAGGGAAATTGTAAACCTATGTCAAGGGGTACCACTTGCTATAAAGTCCATAGGAAATGTGTTATACTTCAAGGAAAAAGAGTCTGAATGGTCATCCGTGAAGAGTAATATAGAAGCAAATGTAACTCAAGGGGGTGAAATTTTACCAATTTTAAAGTTGAGCTATAATCATCTCCCATCACATTTAAAGAGTTGTTTCGCTTATTGCTCTTTGTTTCCCAAAGATTATGAGATGGATAAAGAAACAGTGATACAACTATGGATAGCACAAGGGTTTGTCCAATCATCAAACAAAAACCAACAATTAGAGGATGTTGGTGATGAGTATTTCAAGGATTTACTTTGGAGGTCATTCTTTGAGGAAGTAGAGACTTACAAAGGCTTAAGATATAAGATGCATGATTTAATTCATGATCTTGCGGAAGCTGTTGCAGGCGAGGAGTGCAGGCTTGTTAGTCTTGATGGCAAAAATATTAATGAAAAAAATCGTCATGTATCATGTCCATTTCACATTGACTCATCTTTTATTGAATCTTTAAGGTTTTTGGTTAAAGCAGTCAAGGCATATTCATTTCTTCTGACATATAGTGAGACATACTCCGGTGCCTTGGAGGAGTCAATGTTGAATACAATTATTTTGAGTTTCAAGAGCTTGCGTGCATTAGATTTACATGCATTGAAGATTACATCAATACCAAATTCTATAGGGAAGTTAATACATCTAAAGTATCTTGATGTTTCTTTTAATAAGGATATTGAAACTCTCCCTAACTCAATTACTACACTGTTGAATTTGCAAGTACTAAAACTTTATGATTGTAAAGGTCTTAAAGAATTACCCAAAAAGTTTAGAGAATTGGTTAACCTCAAACATCTTTATAACCATGGTTGTGATAAATTGAGTCATATGCCTTGTGGATTAGGGCAAATGACTTCACTTCAAACATTACAATTATTCATTGTGAGCACCTCCTCCCAGACTGGTGGATTAGGCGAATTGAAGGAGCTAAACAACCTACGAGGTACATTAGAGATCTCACATTTGGAAAAAGCTAACTCAAAATCCATTGTTGTGAATTTAAGGGAGAAACAACATCTTGAAAAACTGATATTAAAATGGCACCATCAGGATCAAGTGGATAATAATGAAGAAGAGAAGTTATTAGAAGACCTCCAGCCACACCAAAATCTCAAATATTTTGAAGTGTATCAGTACAAGGGTGTGAAACTTTCAAGTTGGGTCTCTTCTCTCATAAATCTTGTTGATTTATGGATAGAGAATTGTAAGAGATGCCGATATCTGCCACCTTTGTCTCATCTCCCCTCTTTAAAATCTCTAAGCCTTTATATGCTGAATGATTTGGAGTACATATCTAATAATAATATGAGTAAAGAGGTGCCTGCTTCATCCACAACATTATCGACACCGTTCTTCCCTTCTTTGAAGTCTCTCAAAATAAGAGAATGTCCTAATTTGAAGGAATGGTGGGGGAGAACAGGGAGGGATTTAGTTGCAACATCATCTGCGTCCTCACCAGATCATCAACAAGATCAGTCTCGCAACTCACTGCCTTTATTTCCTCTTCTTTCTCTTTTGGCTATTAAAGATTGTCCTAAAATGACTTCCATGCCCCTGTTTCCCAATCTCGAAGAATGGCTATATTTAAAGAATGTTAGTTTCAAGCCTTTGCAAGAGACAATGTCAATGAGTTTTTTAGTTCCCTCTTCCTCCTCTTCATTATCCTCTTCTTCTCCTCTCTCCAAATTAAATGAAATGGTTTTGGATTCTATAGAAGATATAGAGTCTCTTCCGGCTGAGTGGGCACTATATTCTCTCAAGGAACTACGAATTTGGAATTGCCCTAAACTAACATCTACGAATTTGGAATTGCGTCATCTCACCTCCCTCTGTGAGCTATCAATTTGGAATTGCGAGGAGTTCGATCCATTAAGAGACATGCATGATGATGGCATGGAATGGCGATGCCTCATTTGCCTCCGTCATTTACGTTTCATAGGCATTCCGAAACTGAAGTCTCTCCCTGTGGGTCTTCAATGTATTTCCACCCTAAAAGAGCTCACCATCTCAAACTGCCTCAATTTAATGACTTTGCCGGAGCTCACCTCACTTGAAGATCTTTGGATTGAAAGATGCGAGCCTAATCTGACATCACTTCTTGAGATTAGTTGTCTCACTTCTTTACGGTCGCTGCGGATTGAAGACTTTCCCAATTTGATTACTTTCCCCGAATCAATTAGGAATCCAATCTCACTTGAAAAGCTTACCATTTGGAAATGTCCCAATCTCACAACACTACCTGATGATGGTTTTCTCAAGTCTTTACAAAAACTGGAAATTGGTTATTGTCCTCAGTTAGCTGAAAAATACAAAAATAAAATCAAAAATGATTTCCCTACTTTGGAAATCGAATGGGATTAGTGATGAGACCACAGCAGCAAATAGCTCTACTTCGTCTTCTGCAACAGCCACTCCCCTCTTTCACTTGGTACGCATTCTATGCTTTCAAAAGAAACTGAGCTTTTTACAATTATATTCTCTATGCTACGTTGATTTCCATATATTTAATTAGAATCTGTCACTTTTTCGAATTCTATTCTTTATAGAAACAATATTATATATATTCAGCCCTGGTATAATTGAATTGCTATTTTGTTTAGGTTTTTTGGTAATAAAAAAATCAGAGACTTTCGGCAACCGAACTGTTGATATTGCTTCAGAGTTCTACTTTAAAGGGTTATTATTATAATTTTTTTTTTAAAGTACATGCTTTGTGTTCTGTTTACAGCTTCATGGAGATAATTATATGAAGAATTTGAATAAGTTTCTAGGGGATAAATCACTTGGATAGTTTCAAGATTTGGGAAGTTGATGCTACTAAGGTATTCAGTTAGACTCATTTATAATCTAATGATTATTGAATTTTTTGGAATAGCATTGGGATTTCCAATTTGTGTTTATCAAAACAATGGTGCTTGAGTTAATCAATTTTCTTTCAAATCAATAAAAAAAATGTCTTAACAATTGGAAAAAATGAACAGGGGAAGGTTGGCCTTACACTGCTCAAAATTAACAATCTTATACTGTTTTAGTAACTCAAATTGTAATGTTTTTGACTATTCTCACCTTTGAAATTGGATGTAGAATGAATTGGAAACACAGAATGAAAGGAGGTGTATGTATCTGGGCATATTCAAAACCATATGAAAAAGTGCAACAAGTCAACAACTAAGGTGATTATCTTGTTTTGGGTTCATTCTTTTTTCCCTCACGTAAAATGTTCATTCTAGATACTAAGAGGGGACCCAAGAGGGAAGATGCATAAATCCACATTTGTTTGTTCATTCTATTGATTTATATCTTTATATAAATTATAAAATGACACTTTTCTGTTGTGTTCTTTAGGCGAAGTACACTCGGGAAGGCAGTAGTCAGTTTCAAGCCCTTAACATCTTCAAAAGAGCTACCCTCTATTGTTGTTTGATGGTCAGGAGAAGCATTGGGAACCTCAAGTTCTTTCTTCAGAGCCGTTTATTTTCCGTCCCCTGCCCAGGCATAGCGCTTCACTAAATAGAGTGACTCGGAAAAATCAACTGACTTCCACCCTTTTCATATATATTCCATACATCACACTACATAGAGTGAAGTCTGGCACTTGTTGATATTTTGATGACATTCTGGTGAATGATCATTATTGACCAGCCTCTAGGAAAGTGGTTTTACATTCAGGTATTTGTCATTTTGTTTGCTTCAACTCTTTATTATTACTCCCTATTTATATCAACAAACAAAAATATCCAGATGTGGTTTTTTGGGTTCTTACATAATTGCTGATTTTGGTTCACTATCTAATGATAGCTTAGTTTGGATTAAAAGTATGGCTTCATATTTTGAGTTTAGATATGTAGAAATGCTAGGATGAATTTAATTTATGCACAAGATTTGGATACAAAGTTAGAATGAATAAAAATATAAAGTTATGTATAGCTTGTCATTTGAAAGAGGAGAAGAAAATCAATTGAATTTTCACATCAAATGAGAGTTCTTCTTTTGTAAACCAAACTGACATAACATAATATTAGAAACTTTTTTATGCGTTCTCTTACTTACTTTTTCAAAATGACGTCAGGCTGAAATTGTTGGGAAATGGTCCAATACTCTCGCATCCCTAGATTTGATAGTGTTTCAGAAGGATGATTTGGTCCAACAATTCTATTGGTCCATATATCTCCTTTAATATTCAATACTTTGTTTAATCAAGTATTCAACTCCCTTTTGTTTCCCTTCAATTAAAAGTGCAGTGATTTTTCCATTAATTTGATTTTGTGAGCAGAGTATTGAAAAGCTTGGAATATGACAACAGACAAGAGTTGGTTACTCCCCAAAGAGAGTCAGTACTGCAATTATGTTGCCACAAATGAGAATGGTAAATATCTTTTTGACCTTTCTTTTATATGTTATTGATGTATGTTCTCAAACTTATATCTAGTAGTTTGGCATGGATAAAAATCACAGCATGGTGTTAACAGTAAGAGGTGTTCCTTTTCAAGGATGGCTTCATCTTACGCACAGCTGATACTTGGGATGTTTGATGACTTTTTACTGAAGCCTCAAGCTTTTTTGTTTATATTAAAAATTTTGAAACCAAAACAGTAATTATTTTTAACTCTAATTATTCTCAGTTTTTCACTTTCTACTCTGTAACCATATGAATCATAAAATGAGTAATCATGTTATTCTCTACAATATAACTATAATCTTTTATCTCATTATGTTGTTATCTGGGAAGGGAAGAAAAATTGTTCTTCACTTCGGCAGATGCTTCACAACATCAGTATGAAGAAAAAAGAAAGAACAAAAGATATCTGGTGTCAGTTCATTTAGAGGGATTAAACTCCTATACTTTCTTATGGGCATGCATCTCCTTTCTAACTTTGCTTTGAATTTATCAAATACCAATTTGACTCTCTTCATTTTCCTTTTTGTTTCAGGTTTAGTGAGTCTATCAGTCATTGGATTCTGATAAACAGGAACTTTGAATTTGAATATAGGCGAGAGTTTAATAGTTCATGTGTCTTCTAACCATACGGGGAATGAAAATTCACCGCAACTACAAAAAGATAAACTGGTACATATCTCATGCCTATCGTTATATATCTTACATTATGGATTAGGTTAAATGGTTCATTTGTTTTGAATTTTTGGAAATTTGATTGCAAAATGGTAGTAGTAGTGGCATTAATTTCTTCACTTTTATATTTATTTTTCTAATTTAATTCTCAAAATAATTTCTGATAGGTTGGAAAGGACGAAGACTGTAGCTTGGTGTTAGCAACGATATTACTTCCTAGCTTCAGTTAGAGCTTAATTTCAGGGTGACTGGTTCTTGGACTTTTCAACCTCCCCCTGTGAAAACATAAGCATATTGATTATGTTCATATTAATGTAGTTGTTTCAATAACAAAACAGGCTTGTCGTCTCTTTTCTTCTCTTCTTCTTCTTTTTTTAATGCTTTTGAAATTGTAACTCTTTTACCTATATGCATAATAGTACTTTAATGCATCCAATTGAACTTCGTTACAAGAACTATCATGAGAAATATTTTATAGGGATTAAGCATCTAGCAAATGACGATTATCTGAAGAATTTGAATCTTCTGTGGAAATATGATGAGGGGATGTATCACTTGGATACTTTCATAATTTGAGAAGCCAATGTAAGTAAGTCAGTTAGCTTGTCTATAATTAAATGTTACATTTGATTATAATAAAATTTGAAAAATTCTGAGTTGTGATCAAATGCAACTTATATTCTCCTGTTACGTTTTTTCTACACAGTTCTTGAGGTTGGAGATGGAATATTTAAGATATGTTCTACCTTGGGTGACACTCATCCAAGAAGCAATGGTTTTGACAAGGTTGGAACAAGAGAAACTAGTAGATCTTTCTGATTTTATTGTTAGTTGTTACTAAATTACACCCTTACATTCTATAAATTTTAATAGAAAACAGTTGATTGCTGAGAAGGCATATATGACTTTGTTGAGAAGGCACAGATCTTTTGAAAGACAAGCAAGCTCTGGTCTTACAGAGATTGCTGAGAAGGCATAGATGAAGTTGTCTTTTCTAACTTAGACTAATATTAGGTATGTGGCTATTTCTATGCCTTCTTTCTTAAGTTGATCCCTCCATTTGCCATGATCACATAGAAAAATCATTTGCTTTTCCAGTTTACCTTTCATTACAATTGCTGCGGATGGCCCAAAAAACATTGACACCACATTGATGGGTCAAATTTTCAGAATTGTGTTCAGATTTGCTAGACAGGTATGCCTACAGACAATTGTTACTCTCGTATGAAATATCAATGAACGTGTGATTTCCATCACTTCAGTGGATTACAACTACAATCTACTTTTTCCTAGGCTTTTATCACCTGTTGAAACTGCCTTCAGAGATGCAAAGCTTTCCTTTAAAGATATATATATATATATATATATATATATATATATATATATATATATATATATGCAGTAATCTTGTTGATAGTTCAACTCGCATCCCAGCCGTTTAGGAGCATGTGGAAATGACTGCAAAAGAGCCAAATGTGACTGTAAATCCTTATGAAGTTGTTGCTCTTGGGGCTATAATTCAGGTTTGTCTTGTTCTTCTTTTTTCCTCTTTATTTATGGAAGAAAACGTAAAGCTCTCTATTTCTGATATTATCTATTGTAGTACTTATTAGAATTTGCACAAATTGTTGAGACAGTTGAGGCATCAATATTTATTTTAGTGACTTTCATTTCAGGGCTAGTGTTTTAGTTGGAGAAGTTAGTGACATTGTGCCCTTGGATGTCACTTATTACTTTCATTTTAGAGCTCTCTATTTTTGATATTGTCCACTGTAGTACTTATTAGAACTTGCATTAATTGTTGAGATAATTGAGGCATTAATATTTATTTTTGTGACTTTCATTTTAGGACTTGAAACTTTAGGTGGTGTGATGACAGATTATCTGAAGGAACCCAACCTTACTAATTTCCAAATCAGGGTTGTTTTCTTTTCCAATACAGCAGATGAATATAAACGAGTATCAAGGTGAGAGAGTTTGTGAGCGACAACATATCCCTTGGAAGCTTTCGCTTAGATGGCATCTCACATGTGCCACTTGGAGTTCCTTAAATTTTGGTGAAATTTGGTATTGATGCCGATGGTATTCTTTCGGTCACTGCAGGTGACAGGGGAATTGGAAAGAAGCAGGATATCACCATAACTGGTACTAGCACCTTGCCAAGTGAAAAGGTTTGTTTTGAAAAAACTGTTGTTATGAAGAGTGTTTGGTATTTGTTCAAATTAAAGTTTTTGGTTAATTTGGGGCTTGAATGATCCTGAAATCTAACCTAGCTTAGCTGAATATAATTATCTAACCATCTGAGAAATAACTGAATATATATAACAAATGCAACTATAGAAGTATAAGAGATTGCATCACCAAACTCCAAGTAAATCAAGACTCATTTCTGTATTAGTGCATTTTACTACTTAGATATTTTACACTCCTATTAACATAGCCATTGTTGGCAGGAAATGATTTTTCTTGTTTATATGCTTATTTATATTTTCTAAATAAAAAAATAAAATAAAAATTCTTTTATTTCTTAATCTTTAATTTTGATTTTATAGTTCAAGGGCTTCTTTTTTTGTATTTGTTATCCCTTTCAATGATGCTACTATGGTCTTCAAGAACCTATATCTTTCTTTTCTTTCTGAAATCATAGCATTTATAGCATCTATTTTTTTCGATTAATAAATAAATAAAAATAAATGGAAACATTCACATTTTATATTAGTAACCCAATTATGTTACTAAACCCCATGTTTGTATGTACAAAATAAAAATGTTGCAGGTGGATAGGATGGTTAATGAAGCTGAAAATTTTGCAAAGGGAAGACAAGGAAATGAGGGATGCCATAGACACAAAGAACCATGCTAAACCAGTTTTGTACATGTTAGAAGCAACTAAAAGAGCTGGGAGACAATGTTCCTAGCTAAACAAGGAGAATGTAGAGGCTAAAGTGAATTCACCCAAGCCATTAAAGATGCAATGGATCTACCCAAGCCATCTCTGGTGGATCTACCCAAGCCATTAAAGATTCAATGGTTGTCCTGAATCAAGAAATTATGTAACTATGGTAGTCAATGTTGATATGAATTAGAATTGGATTGTCTATTAGCTTTTTTTCATATTGACTTCTTTGCATGGACGGCAACTATTGTTTAGCCTTGAATTATGTCGGAGTTGAGAGAGAACTCTTTGATATAGAGTTACTTGGGTGTATTGGGGTTTGGGTTTGTGAGTGGTTCTACACCACTGTTGTACTCTCCATATTTGTTAGTGAAACTTTCTCCTTGTCACCGCCCGTGGATGTAGGCCAAAGGCCGAACCACGTAAATCCTTGGTGTTCTCTCTTGTATGTGGTTGTTTATTTTTCATTCAGGGGTTTTTTTTTCACTCATAATATTTATTTGTGAGATTTTTCTAAAGACATAATATTTTTATAAAAAGATCTTATACAAGAATGTATCCAGATACCCTTTCCCACAACAGTCAATCTATGGTCAGCCTAGCCAACTCAATGTTGGGTTGATTCTGGGATTACACTTGGGTCATTTAGATCAACTGGGAAAATAACTAATGGTGATGATATGATCAATGCAGATTTCATGGATAGGGAGCAACTCTTAGAACTTCAATTCTGATCACGCATACTTGCATAATTGTATAATTTCTATGTTAGTTTGTGATTTTGCAAAGTATGATGAGTACATTTTCAAATGTGATTTAGAGATGGGGTAGTTGTTAATGGCATAAAACTTGGCAGAAGGTTTAGTCTCTATTGCTAGTTTTTTTTTTTTTTTAGATGAATAATACGAATTTATTAAGAGGAAGACCTAGGGACTAACCCATCTACCTTCTCCACCGGTAAAAGAAAGGTAGGATTAAAGGAGATGGGAATGGCACTGGTACAAGGCAGAACATGATAATTACCCAACAAGTGGACTAGTTAGAAATTTCTTTGTAATGAAAAGATTCGTTGCAAGTATTTGTTTAAGAACTTTTATTCGTAATCATTCGTTCGGTGTAACTGAGGATGAAGACAAAAGTTTGTTGTTCACTCGACCAACTTCACTGTACACATTTACAAATTTTGGTCAAATGATCGGTTTAGCTAATATAAGAAAAAATTTACAAGTTTGTACCAAACTCAACATTATACGAATTAGTCGTAGACCCACGCAATGTGTAGGAATAAATAAATATTTTATATTGCAATATAATGTATAATTTTTTCCCTAAAATTCTTTGAAGATAATTTGTTCTTCCTTAAAATTAAAAAATTTCTATTCAGTCCAATTAGGTTTACTTCGGTCCACTCAGTCAATTTCAATCCCCCTTCAGTCCATTTTAGACTAATTGGGTCCTAACTGGATTCTTTTTGTAGGGTTTCTTTTCAAGTTTAGCTCCCAAAAAAAATATATTTTATTTTTGGGTTGAAAAGTATAAAATTTATTATATTTTGGCTAAAATCTTTAGTTTTGAGTTTTATAAAAAAAAAAAAAACTAATGTTGAAATTTAAATCATGAAATTTCAACTGGTAGATGAGTTTTATTTTTTATTTATTTTTTTTTAAATCATGAAATTTATTTTTAAATTTTTTCAACAATAATACTATTTTTTTTTTTTTTGGGAGAAGATACTAGTTTTGTTTAGGTAGATTTTCATGTCCAATGGGCTCTCGGCTCTCTACCCTTTGATGGACCGAAGTGAGAGCTTAAAATGGTGTAGCCTATTTTGGTTTTGGAGCCGTTGCTAATGGATGAATCTGCCCCTGGATCATAGCACAGGATCAGAGTGGTAACTGAAAGGGTTAAAAGGGTAACATCATGTTTTTCAATTGTAATCGATATAAGTCAAATCGAGTACCATTTAATAGACGAATCTACCCGTGGATCGTAGCACAGGACCAGGTGGGAACCAAAAGGGGTAAAAGGGAAAATTGGCACATATATCTTTTTCAATGGTAATCGATATTTTCGGTTATGACAGATTTCTGGCACTCTCACTCAGTCACTCTAGCCCATCAACATTTGATTTATTTTGGTTACCCAGTTGAGAGAATTTATGGGTTTTGGAATGTATGTCTGCATGTAGTCATTAACCACGTTTACAAAGATATTCATGGAGTTTTTCTATACAATTCTCTTCTTTCAAAATTTCTGTAAAATTCTGTCTTTCGGTGACTCGGATTGTTAGGAGTACTTGGAATGTGGTGAGGAGAGCTCAGTCAATTGGAAGGAAGGTTGCTGGAATTTGGAAAAATGGGTTCAAATACTCTGTAAGTCATTGGATTTCTTCATTATTGTTGCGACTGGGGTCATTTTGGTTCAGTGATTTGTGTTACTTATTTGTGCTAGTTGCTCACTTCTTGGAAGATTATTGGACTTTTCTGCAATGAGATTGTGTGTGTAATGTCATTTGGGTTTGAATGGAAATGGGTGCTACTACCACATGAGTATGGGTGCTAAATCCATACTCACGACCCAAACCCACAACAAAACCTCTCCATCCAGCCACAAGTTGTTAAAGCCTTATACAATCTATTAGTATTATTTTTATTAAGGCTAAAATCCAAAAGATAGAAGTTTCTTTGTAATGAAAAATTTCATTGTATATACTTCACTAACACTACATAAATTGTAGGATTCACAAAAATCAAATTATTATTGAAACAGGGCCAACAAGGCTTATGCCCGTGTTGCCTTGGACTTCCAATATTTTCTCTACTGGGAACTACTTAGACTTCTTGGATTCATTGAACTTTTGATAGTTTTTCTGGTATTTTACTTCTCTTTTGTTTCTTTAGGGGTTTCACCACCTTTTTTGCGCTTTTTAATTAAATACTATTAATTAAAAAAGGGTTTTTTTCTTTTAGGTACTAAACAAAAAAAAAAAAAAAAAATGAAGACACAATAAATTCAACCTAGTAAAGTACATGCCAAACAATAGTCGCATAAAATTACAATTCAATCCAATCAACCCAATCCAAAACATTTCAGTATTCTCAAGCTGCTCTTATGCTAATTGACCACAGGCCAAACAATAGCCACAAATCTTGAATTTTATAAGAATTGAATGGTGGTCACCAACTAATTGTGCTAACCTAAGGTTAATTGAATTTTATAAGCTGCTCTTATCCAAAACTGAATTACCTTGAAAAAAGTCTTTCTCTTGGTGCAATTGAAACCGCAAAACCAAAATTAGATAGTTTGGCAATGAAAGATTTATCCAAATGTACTATTGGTCTTGACCTGCCACAATGTAACAAGTAGCATAGGATGTCTCCATGGCAATTCTCACACAGTCAAGCCATGAGATCAGGCGAGGAACCCATTTGCCTATACCATGGAGATTATCAAAAAGAGTGTTGTTGGAGATGAGCTCAAAAACCCGGATGGGAATTTCAGTTTCCAGGCAGCAACCATAGAGTCTCAAAACATTCTTGTTACTGATCAATTGTTTCATTGCAACTTGATTTAAGAAGAAATCTATTGTCTTCTCAAAGGACCAAAGTCTAAGAGGGCCTTTAACTTTAATAGCAACTTGCCGATCGTCTAGTTTTCCTTTGCAGTTTTGTTGCAGATTGTACCAGAAAGCAACGTTACAATTTTGGTCACACTCTGCATGTAGTATTAGTCATAATTTGATACTTCATGACAAACCACAACACAAGCAATCCAAAGTCCAAATCCAAATCCATACTCCAGCCACAAGTTGTTAAAGCCTTAAGCAATCTGTTTGGGTTTTTGTGGAAGCTAAATTTCAAGATAGAAATTTATTTGTAATGAAAAGTTTCATCGTATTTTGTTTAAAAACTTTTATTTGTAATCGTTCAGTGTAATTAACAATGAAGATAAAAGTATGTTGTTCACTTAACTTCATTGTACACATTTACAAGTTTTGGTTAAACGAGCTTATGATCAATTGAGTGAATATAAGAAAAAATTTAGAAGTTTGGACACAACTCAACATTTGGTTCAAATAGACCATAAAATAAAGACAAACGACAGCTATAAGTACTTTTAAGTTCTTTTCCCCTGATATCCTTCAGCCGGCTCTTGATCCATGCCTGAATTGAGAAGGCTGAATGAAATCAGTTCTAATGGACAGATCAAACCAAGCAAAAAAAAAAAAAAAACCTTTTAACAGTTCCAAACAAATAAAACCTCCTTGCATACTTTAACATAAAGCAAATCATGTTATATGGAAAGGACAAGAAGGAAATATATATAAGAATTAGAATTCTAGTTTATTTAATTTGAACTAATGAGCTTGTACTTAAGTACTTCTAAATATGGACAACCCAGAAGCCTAATTCTGAATGGAAGAAAACAAAATGGGATAGAACAATAAATCGATATACTTTGACTATAAAAGCTTCCCGTTTCGATGTTTACTTGCTTTCTAGAACATGATTTCTACTACTTTTCAAACACCAACAATGTGCTTTGTCTTGCCATTCTTTTTTTTGTACATTGAAATGAAGGGACCAAAATAGTACAAGAAGAAAAGAGTATAAGATTCAGAGTTCGTTGCCTGCTATCCAAGCTAATGTTCATAAATAACTTACAGGCAACGGTTGCTGGCGATCCAGACTCTGCCAGGACTTCCATCCACTTGTCAAACCCAAACATTTGTAAAACTGTTGAATGTCCTTCACCACAGCCTCTCTATTGGCCAACTCTGCCACCTGATTGTAAATTCTAAGAATACTAACAAAGAGAAATCTCAAAGCTAGAAGATGCTATGTAATAGCCAATAGGGAACATCCTGAAAGCTGGAACATATATTTTTGCCGTTTAGTTGATATGTGCCATTCTCATGATCCCCATTTCCATTTCTGATTTTTCCTCTCATTTTTTTTAAAATCAATTTGTTAAATACAAAGACATTCGCATTTTATTGAGAGAAGGCCGTCATTTCGGCCATCCCAATAGTTTGAAGTTAGAGAATGGATGGTATTTCAAGGAGGCTTTCCTGGAGCTTCTAGATCAATAATAGATTTTTTTGCTTAGAAGGTATGCCTACTGACAATTGTAATTCTCGTGTGAAATGTCGATGAATGTTTTATTTCCATCACTTTGGTGGATTACTACTGCAATATACTTTTTCATAGGCTTTTATCACGTGTTGAAACTGCCTTGAGAGATACAAATCTTTCCTTCAAAGATATAGATGAAGTAATCTCATTGCTGGTTCAATTAGCATCCCCTCTGTTTAGGAGCAAATAAGGAAATAACTGGAAAAGAGCCCAATGTGACTGTAAATCCTTTTGAAGTTGTTGCACTTGGGGCTATAGTTCAGGTTTGTCTTATTCTTCTTCTTTTTTCCTCTTTATTTATGGAAGAAAAAGTAAAGCTCTCTATTTCTGATATTATCTATTGTAGTACTTATTAGAATTTGCACTAATTGGTGTGACAGTTGAGGCATCAATAATTATTTTTGTGGCTTTCATTCCTGGCCCTGGAATGACATTGTGCTCTTGGATGTCACTTATTACTTTCATTTTAGAGCTCTCTATTTCTGATATTGTCCACTATAGTACTTAGAACTTGCATTAATTGTTGAGATAGTTGAGGCATCAATATTTATTTTTGTGACTTTCTTTTTAGTACTTGAAACTTCAGTTGGTGTGATGACAGATTATCTGAAGGAACCCAACCTTACCAATTTCCAAATCAAGGTTGTTTTCTTTTCCACTGCAGTAGATGAATATAAACAAGTATCAAGGTGAGAGAGTTTGTGAGGGACAACAAATCTCTTGGAAGCTTTCGCTTAGATGGCATCCCCACATGTGCCACATGGAGTTCCTCAAATTGTGGTGAAATTTGGTATTGTTGCTGATGGTATCCTTTCGGTCACTGCAGTTGACAAGAGAATTGGAAAGCAGGATACCACCATAACTGGTGCTAGCACCTTGCCAAGTGATAAAGTATGTTTTGAAAAAACTGTTGTTATGAAGAGTGTTTGGTATTTGTTCAAATTAAAATATTTGGTTAATTTGGGGCTTGAATGATCCTGAAATCCAACCTATAGCTTAGCCGAATATAATTATCTAACCATCTGAGAAATAACTGAATATATATAACAAATGCAACTATAGAACTAAAAGAGATTGCATCACCCAACTCCATGTAAATCAAGACTCATTTCTGTATTAGTGCATTTTATTACTTAGTTATTTTATACTCCTATTACCATAGCCATTGTTGGCAGAAAATGATTTTTCTTGTTTATATGCTAATTTGTATTTTGTAAATAAAAAAATAAAATAAAAATTCTTTTATTTCTTTATCTTTAATTTTGATTTTATAGTTCAAGGGCTTCTTCTTTTTCTTTTTTCTTTTTTTTATTACCCCTTTCAATGATTCTACCGTGGTCTTCAAGAACCTATATCTTCTTTTCTTTCTGAAATCTCAACAATTCAAGCATCTATGCTATATCAAAATGTGAACCAAGATAAATGGAAACACTCGCATTTTATATTCTACTGCTTGTTATGGTTGAAGACTTGAAGCTACCATAAGTACCTGTAAACCTAACCTAATTACGTTACTAAAATTGCATGTTGATATGATAGTTAAAGAAGCTAAAAAGTTTTTAAAGGAAGACATGGAAAAGAGGGATGCCCTAGATACAAAGAACCAAGCTGAATCAGTTTTGCACCAAATTGAGAAGGAACTTAAAGAGCTGGGAGACAAAAGTTTATGGATCAATCAAGGAGAAAGAAGAGGCTGAAGTGAAAGAGCACAAGGATGCCATCTTTGGTGGATCATCCCAAGCCATTAAATATGCAATGGCTGACTTGAAGCCAGGACCGGCTTAACAACTTTTGAGGCCTTAGGCTAAAATTTTAAATGGAGCCTTTTTATAATTAAATATTAATCAAATAATATACTAGCCATCTTCTATCAAATTTATCCCCATTTGATAACTTTTTAAAATAAAATGTAATAGAAAAATGTCTACGATCTTTATCTATAGGAAAATTTAGATCATTGACTTGGATCAATATTTTCCCATTGACTTGGATCAATATTTTCCCATTGACTTGGATCATAGATATTATTAGTAAGTAGGTTAGTCAGTTTTTCATTTTTTGTAAATTATTTTGTTTTTCATTATCAATTATTGTTACATTAGATGTTTGAACATTATTAGGACTATTTTCATTATTCTCTTTTTGTTGTATAATTTCATTATTTTCCAACTCTTTTTGATAAGTTTCTTGTTCATTTGTAATATTTTCACCCAAACTTTCTATTGTGTTTTTTTTAGTACTAGTAACAAATTTATCCATAGATCCTTTTTGAGATTCAATTTGTTTTTCAATTTTTCTCTTTTTTAAAAGTTTTTCATATCTAGATAAATATTTTCTAGTAGACATTTATAATGAGAAAATATTTATTGATAAATAAAACACAATTTATAATTAAAAATGATAATTTAACTAAAAATAAAATTTAAAGTATAGAACAACATAAACTGATTTTGCAATTTTTCTAAAGCCACGACCACTTTAAAGTTTAAACCTGCACAAATAAAAATTAATTAAATACATGGTTTAATAAAATTATGTCATTATAATACAAATAAGTTGATATGATACACATCAAATTATTAATTTGTATAATAATTTATAATAATAGATAAAGTGTTAGATAAAAAAAAAAAAAAAGTGTGAGAAACCAACCAGCCTGTACTCCACTACTCCTAAGTCCTTCATCCTATGCCTATGGCTAAGTTTTAAAGAAAAAACGTGTCCTACTCCTATCAATTATCATGGCATTGATGGCAAAAAAGGGTACAAAGAGGGGCTGCAAGGGCAGAAAAACTATCATAGCAAAAAAGAAAAAACGTGTCCCATCTCATCAAACAATCGTGCAGTGAAAGTGTGAAACAAACTAAAAATATATATAATTTAAGTTTTGAGTCTTCATTTTTGGAAAGACAGAGTCACAAAGAGAAAGGGGGGAAGAACTGAAGAGAAATTAATACATTTTCATTAACATAATAACTTAAAAAGAGAAATTCAAATAAAAGAAATTTAAACAAGTAATTTGACTACTTAAGAGTAAATTGAGAAAATAAATCATTGTACAAACATTTAAATGTTGACTATAAACCTGAAATTTTTCAAAAAAATCTACATTTGTTTTGGTTTATTTTATGAATTTGTACAATGCTATTTTTTTTTTTTTAATTTTAATTTGTACTACTGTATATCTTAAAATGATCTTTGAATTTTGAGTCATTGTCTCCGAGATTTTGAACATTTTTATGAATGAGCTTGGGTGGACTTTGTTATGGGCTTCGATTGAGGAATTTGTATCTAGCCTAACTAAGCCTAATCATGTATCTAGTAGGTTTTATTTTCATTATATTAGCCTTGCCATTTATTTCTGTTAGTAGATTTACTATCAAATAAGTGCTGTCTATTAAGCCACGTTACTGGTATTATACTAATTGTCACTATACTACCAGTGTCTAGTGAAAATGGATGTCAAAGCCAATATAAAAATGAGATGTAAGGGGCTTAAAACCGCTTAAATAACAAACTACCCCAAACTTTAAGAAGCCAAAAATGATCTTTAGTCAAAAGAAAATTTTTTAGAATAATAAAATTAATTCAGCATAGAGTTAGATTAGAAAATACATTATATATTTTTATTTTGAAAGTGATACAAACTAATTATCATTTGCAAAATAAGAGACTCAAAAGGTAGAGCGATAATCCATGCAAGAACTATTTCATCACACTAAAAGCCAGGCATACTTAAATGGATTTTGAGCATATGGTCTTTATTCTCTCTTAAGGGTTAATTTATGACTTTGTTCATTTGTTTTTCTCCCCCAAAGAAAAGAAATTTATTCATTCATTTAAGTATATCTCATGGCTTATATAACATTTACCTCAAGCAAACAAAGATAACCCACTACAACAAAGTTGATTTTTTTCAAGGGTCAAAACCCTTGAAAAAGGTATTAAAAGCCCCCAAAATAATAACTAACCCTTGATGACCTTTGAAACAAATTCTCTCACAACTGAAATTTCTACGGCCTTCGTGACCCTTGAAATTGAAATTTCAACAACCTACATGACCCTCGAAACAAATGTTTTATCGGTTGCCAACCTTTGAAAAACTTTGAAAAATTTAGAAGGATAAAAGAACAATAACCTTTTTTTGAGGGTCTCCCAACCCTCAAAATAAGGTTTTTATCTTTTAAACAAAAAATTAAATAGAAACCCACAGCCATGCATATAAACTTTAAAGAACCACATATTAAAAAATCTATATTGTACCAAAACAAAATTCAATTAGCTTTCCAAGTTACTAAATTCTTCATTCTTGAAGTTTATGTAGACATTTTCATATTAATATTGGAACTTAGTATTTTAACTAGATAAAGAAGAAAAAAAAAGGAAGAAGAAGCACAGAAATGAATCAGTACAAGAACCATGCATGATCAAAATCCTAATCTTAATATTATTCTATTTCAATGCAAAACAACCTGATATACTAATGTTTAAAGAGTTTCACATAAAGGATTCTGCCTTCTCTTGGTACTTCTTAAAGACTAATGCATAGCCACCAACTTTCCCTTGCATTAAGAACTGCAAGGAAATAGACAAACCAATTAATCATGCACTTGTTAAATGGTTGAGGTGTTTGATTGAAAAATTGTCATACAATGAAGTCCATATTGACAAGAACAAAAAGATGTAAGTTCAATAATCAAATCTCTGCAACCAGGTAAATATCCTGACCCAAAATGTACTGCCAACATTATCTATATGATATTTATCAATAAAAATCTTATTCAAAGTTGAAAAAAAATGAAGTTTTCCTTTCTAACTATTCTTGGGTTTCATCCCTTCCTATGAAATCTGTTTCCAGGTTTTCAATTATTAGCCACACAATTTCAATCCAAATCAAAGCAAATAATTGATTCACTCCCAATTCTTAAAGGCATCATGCAAATAGGTCAAGTTCTCTCTTATGAAAAGCATAATACAAACAGTTAAGTACATTTGAAATAAGATTAGACAAGTATGAACAAAATGCACAAGACATTAACAAGTATTCAGCAGGATGTAAAAATGGTAAGGAATTATCAAATGATGATGCTCTTAGAAAACTAAATTGTGAATCCCTTGACTAGAACATACATGAATGCAACCTTTGACAGCAGCACGACGGCAAAAAGCCTGTGGTAGTTCCCCTTGACCATAAATTGGATACATAAAAGCCCCAAGTGCATTTGGAAACCTGAGAGGGACAAGAACCATAAAAGCACATACTTGTGGTACCTTGCTTCTTAAAATAAAAACCAACCAAACATTCTTGATTCAAGGATGCAAACAAGAAACATAATGCTCTAGTGATACAGTCAAGACAGTAAAGCCCCAATACCATCCATTATCCAGACAAAGATTACATTCACCTAATGAACCTATTCACACCATTTTAACAAGAAACATATATGCAATGGTTTTTTTCATATGCAGGCTACTATTGATTGATGAAATTAATGTCCATATAAACTCACACATACAAAGAGGAGGTCCAATCAAGTTTTATACCTTGGGCTTATTTGTTTTAGCAGAAACAATTTGGGAAAATTTACTTGTGCTCAATGAACTTGCATGACCATTACTGAATCTAGTAGCCCCCATGTCTATAGCATCATCATCGAAATCATCATACGTCACAAGTCGTCTCTATTCCATTCCAGTTTCAATGAATTAGTACTCAAAATTTCAGAAAGAAGCCTACACTAGAGAGCTTAGGTAGAAACAGTACCCATTAACTGGCTTCAGACGTTTCTGGGCTTTATCAGACTTTGAAGCTCTGGAACTAATGATACACTCTTGTTTCAATCTTTCTTCGAGGGCAGCTCTTACTTTTAACATTTCCATGCTTTGTACACCAACTTGATCACTCTGCCATATTTTAACAGTTGCGCATTAGCCAAATTGCATCAACAAATATTTATGTTAAAAGAAAAGATATATGCGGACATGTCCTAGATAAGGCCAAGTAGCATAAAAAGAACCATGTAGCAGACTCAAAATAGTTAGGATTTATCTTAGTTGTGTTGAATTGAGTTAAAATAGAAAAATAAAATTTAGACATAGCAAAAATGATTGATATCAGAAAAGAAACATGAAAAGCATCAAACTTATAATCTCAAATTTGTGATCACGTCTCCATCAAGAATAATTCACCTAGCATTTGCGTTTTCCTGCTTTGTTCTCACTATCCTTCAAAGGTTCCACGTTTTCCAACTCAGCTGTGTTATGAGGCTGCAGTATTAAAAGAAAACTAAGACGTGAACTAAAAAGAGAATCACTCAAAAACAAAGCATGTATTACTAAGTAAAAGAAGTAAAAACAAGCATGTTTTGTAGTGAAAAGACCTACCACTGTTGTTTCTTGGGTTTCAGCTGAAGGATAGGGCCCCTGATCTTTTGTAACAGAATCACTTGACAATTAGTATTCTCTCTACCCAACTTTACTACCATTTCAACCCCTTGATTGTTGTTCAGGAACTCCTCAAGTTCAGATGGAAGATTCCCATCAAGTTGTTTTGTCTGTTAGTAGAGCAAACATTAAAAAGAAGCAAGTTGTCAGGGAAACCAATCCACATCTGAAATAACAAACCAGTATACCTCAATGACAGAACAGCTATAATCATCTTTGTGCACAAGACGAGAAGAAAAATATGGCTACCTAGGAATGTCAATTCAAAGACAAGTGTTTGTACCTTTGGAGCCTGACAAAGCAAGAGTTGTACTGCAGGCCACATATAATAACAAGACCTAATACAACCACCAAACATCAAGAAAGTCAAATTGTTAAACACAGGAAGATCATCGATAGAACCATAGCAGAGGATCTGCATGACCACATAACAGTCAAAAGTTGCACAAAGTCACAACCCACTTGCAACAATTTTATTAAGTAGCATTGAGCAATTTAATTAATGATAAGAGAGTTAGAGCATGAAAAACGTAACATATCCGTACCTCTGCAGTTTCTATGCTGAATTCCATGGATTCAACGTTACAGAGTGATTCCATGAAGTCCCATATCCTCTTTACATAATCTCGAGTACTCACTGATTTAACCAAGTTGGGAGGTTTTCCACCACAACGTCCTTGGCCAAAAGACCACTGAAATAAAACTGCTCAAGAGCTAGGGTGTTTAATCAGAGTATGTAATAATTGAGATACATTTCAACAGGTAGAGGTGGTGTCAGCTCTGCCCAGCAGACTCCTGGGCAGAAATTTATTAGGATTATTTTTAGTTTCATTCAAGTGGAATACCTCCAAAACTTATCTTACACCGTTTGGCAAGCTTGAACCATTCAGAATGGAAAGATCCCTCCACATCAATCCTTTCATATGTATGAGCACCAGAATAGTCTTGTTGATCTTAAAGACAAATGATTCGATTAGAGAATAATAATTTCACAGCTGTTAAGTAGATCATAATGGCTTTGAACCAAGTTTACAAACAAGTGAATACCTTATTATCCAGTTTAAATCTCCAAGTAATAGAACATGGTATTAACACCTGACACTTAATCCGAATTTCAAATTCCACAAAAATTAGCTCAAATACATTACACATGATCTATTCACAATTAACATTTTCCTGATATATTTGTATAAAGTTCATTGGACATAAGTTGTAACTTTAACATAGCAAATCAAATAAGATCTATTTGGTAGGGCTCCAAGCAAGCAAAGGGAATCAATAAAGAGCAAACAAAACCAAATTTAGTTCCCTACAAGTACTCAAGTCTCTATTTATTACTAGAGTTGCATGATGTTTCAACATCTTTTGCTAATAAGAATTTACCAACCTCATTTGCCAGTAGCACATGACCTTCTTTCCTGCAGAATTCCGCAATGTCACGCTGGTTCTCCTCACCAAGAACCTGCAGGTACAGCAGAAAAATCATATAATGTACAAGGACAAAAATAGACACATAGCAATGCATTCTCTTTTACGTGAACTTTAGGTACTTTGCTAGACAAATCTCTACTTCTTCAAACCTACTAATAGCACACCTGGCCTGTTGGGTTTCTGGGATTTATAACATTTAAAGCCCTAACTATGATGCCTTGGGACTTGGCAGCCTCCAATTGCTTCTTGAGTGAAGAGACTTCCAATCCCCATCCTGCTGCTTCATTGAGATAGTAAAGAACCTGAAATGACCATACTTCAAGATTGAATGAAAATTCAAAAAAGAATAAATCAAATTTCCATTTTCCAACTTCCAAGTTACAAGTCAGGTCAGTGTTAAATCTATGCTTGAAAAAAAAAAAAAAAAAAAAAAAAGTCTTTTCACCTAGTAGTTGAATACAACCAATCTTGAGCTTCTGAATAAAGTGGTACAAAATAGAAGCATACCAGTGTGCCACCATGGAGATCAATTGAAGCAGAGTATAAAGGGTATTGAGGAATGGGACAAAGAATTCCATCATTTTCTGATCTTATCAGTAATTGCATCATCATATGGACCTGGTAGGAGAGAAACACAATCTGTTATAAATGTATCAATTGGAAATGGAAAATACTGGCAGTTATAGAAACAAAAAGAAAGTGAAGTCAAAATTTACAGCTGGGCTTGCTCCATCTATCAAGAAGATATCATTTGGATCAGCTAAGAAAACCATCACGAGCTTCAATACCAGTCGCAATAGTATGATTAGTATCACATAAGAATAACCCAAAAAATATCATTTTTATTTCCTACAATAAAACAGAGCTACCAAACACTTTATTTAAATGAGAAGCAGCAATAACTATGGATTCAACAATCAAACAAAATGAATCAGAAGTTAAGAGAAAAATATACCATATATGGTATTTTGAGAGGCATTATCTTCCTCACTTTCCTTTGGGAGTGAATGCATAGAGGTTATGCTCATTTTGTTCCTCAGCTAAATCCTTGACCTTCCTGATGGGATTTTCTATTTGAGATTGATCTTCATTATCTGTCATAAATAATCTATCCGTATTGTATAAGTTAATCTGTTGGCAAAATGATTAAAATCTAAAAGGCTTTGTCTATGGTCTGAATCATGTGTGACAAACAAATGAAGATTTTTTTGTGAATTAATCGTAGATAACACTAGGAGATGAGCTAGATATGACATTGTTAATGATTTTTGGAAGTCCAGCTACAAAAGCTTTTGTGTATACTCCAAATTTCCTACAGAGAAGAGTATTCTTTAACACAAGTTTCAAATGTATAAATTATAAATTTGTAGCAACTTCTTGATATCACATAGCCCAGTCCTTTCAAAATTAAGGAACTCAAAAAACTTTAATTTATACTCCGTAACACAAAAAACCAATAAAAATGGATAATCAAATTGCATTGATTTTAGCTTAAATAGCTTGAGAAACACAAAGACTTACACTTGTATAATCAATATATCCATTGGGGAAACCTATATTATACCTAATTTTCAATAATTAACATACATATAGAATTTTCAAAATCAGCATCAAACTCTCAGATAAAATACTGGAAAACAAAAAATAACAAACAGAGCACCACCAAAAACCTTAGATCCAATCCATACTTTAGATTCCAGAGGACATGTAATCCAAACCCTAGCCCCCAAATTATACCAAAGGACATGTAATCCAAATCCCAGCCCCCAAATTATACCAATGGTGAGGAAGAGAAATATCTACCGATGGAGAGAGAGAAAACGAGAGAGAATACCAAAATTTTTTTGGATAGTTCTGCTATGTAATTTCCATAATTTCTCAGGAAACAAACAGAGAAAGATAGACCTGTAATCGGAAATGGGGTGGCAAAGAGTGCTAAGTCTATCAACGGCTCGCTTGTCGTCGGAGATGAGACAGCTGACCACCGCAAATCAGCCCGTCGGAGATGAGATGAGCTCCGATCTTTGAGTTTTCTGAGATGAGCTCAGATCGATTTTGAAAGAATTTTCTGAGATGAGCTCCGATTTTGAGAGAATTTACTGATTATGTGAGCGGTCTCTGAGTGTGGAGCGTGAACAAAAATGAGTTTTCCCTTTTGTATTTTAATTTTGGACTTTATCTCAAGGGTTGGAAATTTTGAGATATCTTCTATCGAAGGTTGTGATAGGATGCGTTGACAAATGTTTAAATTTGGAGGTAAAATTGGTGCTGGAGTGTAAAAACTAGCCCGCCTAATTTTAATAGATTATTCCGAGGGTTGTATAGGTTTAATTCGAGGATTTTAATGACCCTTGGAATAAAGCTAATCAAATTTTGGTAATGGTTTCGGCACTTTTTAGTCAATCCTTGAGGAAAGCGGGTGGAAACAAGTCAAGTTTGTTGGAGTGAATTTCAAATAACATATATTGATTGTTTAATCTACAAAATCAAATACAATATTAAAAAATCGTACAAAAAATTTCAAACTACTGTGCAAGTATGTGACTAGTTTGTACTATATATGATAATGGAGGATCAAAAATTAATTTTACCCAATGTTATCTCGGACGCACAACCTATCCAATGTCCAACACAACTTAAGATAGAAAGTTTCATTTAGGCAAAATTTCCATTAGAGAAAAGAATACATTTTTCTAAGATAAAATATTTTTTTTCAAAAAAAGGAAAAAAATAAAAAAAGAAGACAAAAATTGGTTAGCTAAAATTATAGTACCATGAGTTTAGTTCAGTTCTAGATCAGGGGCCCAACTTTTGAACATGGTCTATCCTCCATTAGAATGTGAATATGCGCATTAAATTAACAAGTACTTCCCAAACTTTCGGAAAGGTCTCCTCGTTAACATGACTAACACATAAATTAACAGCTTGGGGACAAAATTAACAGCTAATCCTCTGTTCCATTGAAATTGATAGAGATACCATCAATGAGGCGGTGCTCTGGGCCGAGAGTGGTGGGTTGGAGAGAGAAGATGTGGAAGCCATAGTTGGACCTACTGATTGTGCTGAAGATGATGGTGCCTTTGGGAATGGGACGATCCATTTGAGAGTGAGTGTGTCGAGAGTGAAAGGGTAAGTGGAGATTATTAAGATTATTAGTATTTATGAGGAGAAGCGGCGAACCAATGGTAATACGCATGAGGTGACGTAGCATGCATTGGTCGTCTTTTCTTAACTAATCAGTAAATCCACTCTATTCAAATCTTAAAATGTATGAATTTTCAAATGGATTGCAATGAATCTTCAAGAGATCAAAACTTGTTTCTCAAGTCAAAATTTTATGTGTGATGAAGTGTTTTAAAATTGTGCTTAAGAGAGGTTATCAACATGGGGATGTAGCTCACATGGTAGAGCGCTCACTTTGCATGCGAGAGGTACGGGGTTCGGATAAGGGTGTGACACATCTGCTCATGCACACCCATCTGAAAAGGGCAGGCAGATTACTAGATTACAATTTTACTAAGCTTATGAAAATTCAAGAATAGAATAGGCGAATGACTAATCAAATTATAGCCAAGAGTAAAAGGGTTTTGACTTGCTCCACTTTATAATGGCAGAGATAGCCAGTGACATTTTTCAAGCAAGAACTGGTTATGGATGTAAAGTAATAGTAAGAGGAAAGTAGATAGCAGGAAAGTAAAAGCTAAGTGTGTCAATTGTAGGCTGTTCAAAGAGATTAGAGACTCACTTACATGTGTAGTATAAAGTTGAACATATTTCACTAGGATTGTGTAACCAGTGATTGAAACATATTGTGTGAGAGTTTTATGATCAGAACGATACTGCTTTGTGCTTTTCCTCTTTAGTTTTTCTGAAGGCTAAAATGCTGTGGAGAGTATGCAATCTACCGAAGCAGATTGTACCTTGTCCTGGTTAGCTAAATTTTTGCAATACTCATGTCAATTACCAAATTTCATCCCAATAAAAATTGTCAATTATCTGAAAAGTGCACCAAATTGAGCACTGAAACTAACTTACTTTAGCTTTTATGGAAAGAAACTCACATGAATTTCACATTATTACATTAAGAAGACTCACCAATGGATTCATGCCACTAATTACATTAGTGTCATGTGATTTTTCCATCCATTAAAGATAAAAAGAAGTTAGTCCCATAAATCAATTTGACAAATATGAAAATCTCATAGAGTTACAAAGAAGAAGAATTGAAACTAATGGTGTTTTTGCTTTTAAACCACATTTTAAGAATTGAAACCCAGAAGCCAGACAGTGATGTTGATTGATTCGGAATCGTTGATATAGTGCATTTTAAGCTCTTCTTGATAGTCTTTTAGGGTTTTAGAGAAAGGAAACCGAAACGGTTCATTTTGGAGTGAGAAAAAAAAATGTTGAAAATTTTTGGAGTTTAAAATTGGTACAAGTCTCCTGCAGTTTTATTTTCTTATTGGTTCAAGAAATATGTTCACTGCTGCTTAAGCAATGCAAAATTGGTTTGCATTTCCAATTGAAACCTTATTCACTTTGATTACTACATTATGTCCATCTAATTTCTTGGTTTGAATTGGAATTGGTATAGCTGCTACTACTACTTGCTGTAGTGATTGTGGATCATTCACTTCTGTTGTGGTAATCATGCTAAACAGTAAATAATGGAAAGAGCCATGGACGGAGCCATTCATGGACATTGCCCCCCCTAATTTTTTTTTTAAAATAATATAATTATATAACTATATATTTAGGTACTAATTTTAGCAACTTCGTTCAATAAAATTACATTTTGTCCCCTTTATTGATCATTATAAGAGAAATGCTACAACTACAAACTTTTTTACAGACTATTGAGACAGCAAATTCTTACTGGTTTGCATCTGGGTCCATCACTTACATCAATTTTTTACTTACTAATAACCACTAACCACAACAACAATTTGTAAAAGAATTTGTAGATCTAGTATTTTCCTCCTTTTAAAGTCCATAAAAAAATTTATAGATCTAAATATTTTTTTAAAAAAATATACAAGCCCAAAATATTAGCCCAACAACAAAAATTACTGATAGGCGATAGCAAAGCTAAAAAAATTTGAAACTAATCAACCAATTTTACCAAAAACAAACAACTTAGCCTTTTAAAAAACTTTAAACAAAATAATTTTGTCATTACCAACAAAAGACACGCTCTACACACACATAAATATAATAATAATAAAAGAAAACCTTTGCCGGCTAAGCAGTAGAGCCAAAAGCCAAAACTACCACATGCAGCTAACAATAAAACGGCCCATCCTAATTCCAAGTCCTGGCTAGGTCTCTGGACAGAGCTCACATTGGGATCCTACAGAGTTTCTAGGTGTTGTATAATTTGATATTTCAGTCTTGGTCGTCAACTTTTTCTTATTTAACTTTAGCCAAGTCTTCGCTTCAGGCTATTACTCTGTTCCAATTTCACTGTGATCATCGACTACTTTAAAACATTTCTTTACAAATTGTCCTCCAAGAGGTGTGCAAATTTAAGATTCTTGATACACTTGCAAGTCTTCGCTTAATGCCTCTTCTTGTTAGATGGATTTGATATTTAATCCATATCTTGAAGCTGAAACCTAATGATCCCTTCACAATAACATCACTACTTTGCCTTCATAAACGTGGCTTGGCGGTCGATCTGGTAAAGCGGCCACTACTTTGGTAGATCAAGAGGATTTTCAAGGATGTAGAGGGATTGGATCATTGGAAAGGTGAAATAGCCAATGCCAAGAAGCACCAAGCACAGCAATTAACATGTTTGAATTATCTTATACATACAATATTTACACATGGTGAGAGGGACTTTGCATACATTGGATACATTAAATATTTGATCATGTTAAGAAGTAACGTCAAATCGTACATTCTTTCTTCTTTTTCAAGTAAAAATAGGGTTGATTCATTCCTAGGAATTAAACCTCGAAAGAATTCATTGGACCATAAGATCACTGTTATCAAATCTTAAATAGGGTCGATTCATTCCCTTCAAGACATGTTTGGATTGTGACTTTTGTTTGCATTGCAGCAACATTCACTAACCATATACTGATACATAGAAAAAAAAAATGGAGAAAAACTGGTGCTTACATCAAAACTTTGGTCCAATTCCATCTCAATCTCAAAGATTGAGGAAAAAAAAAAAAAACTCCAATTAAGTCTAGTCCACTGTCTAGAGAAAGAAAGAAAAAACATGGGATTTAGTTTTATTAATGGCGAAAACTACATTTTCACGCGATTCTCACTTTGGTCCCTAACTTTTATTTCCACCGCTTTTAATTCTTATCCTGAAAAACGCGTCTCGTTTTTGTTTCTACCATTACATCAGAGACGAAAAATGCATACATGGCAAACAAAGTGCACTGTTGGCATACTAAAAGCTGACGTGGCCATTAAAATAATAATAAAAAATGTTATTTGGCATTAAAAAATGTCACGTTAACATCTAAATTAAAAAAATTAATTTATTAATTTTAACTAAATAAAAAAATAAAAAATAAAATTAAAAACTAAAAATCACATGAATTGATATCTAAGTGTGCCTTGGATAAGAACAACAAGAACACAAACCCAGATTTAAGAACACAAACCCAGAAATTATAATAATAATAAAATAAAATAAAAACCTCTTTTATCTTCCAAGTTCCAACTTGGGTCGAAAAATCCGAAGCCATGGATGTGAGGACCTCCACTTCGCCGTTCAACCCAAATATCGCTTACACCCTCGGTGATGTTAACATTTTCACTGCCGTTGGAGACTCCGTCTTCTTCAACGACCTCTGGGACCAAGACCATGTGTGTGTGTGTGTGTGTTCATAATCTCACTCCATTTCTTCGTTCCATTTTTTGGTTTCATTTCTCAAGATAGGAGCTTTATTTTTTTGCTTTCAGGGAATAGCTATTGTTGCACTTTTAAGGCACTTTGGATGCCCTTGCAGGTAATTACTAATTAGTCTCCACACCTGGTTATTGGCAATGCCTTTTTTTTTTTTTACCCAAAAAGCTGGACTTTGGTTTTGACTTGTTAGCTATTTTGGTTGTTTTTCAAAGTTGGGAACTTGCTTCTGTTCTGAAAGAAGCAAAACCAAAATTTGACGCAGCTGGTGTCAAATTGGTGGCAATTGGTGTTGGCACTCCTAACAAAGCTCGGATTCTTGCAGATCGGGTCTGTTTCTTTCTCTTCTCATGCTACCTGAATGTATTTTCGGCTAGTTGGTAAATCTCCGTTTGGTTGCCGAGAAAGTGAAAGTAAAGTAAAAGAGTTTTTATTTATTTTATTTTATTTCTGGATTTGTGTTTTTGTTCAAGACACATTTTGATCCCAATTCATGTAATTTTTTGTTTTTAATTTTTTTTATTTAGTTAAAATTAATAATTTTTTTATTTAGATGCTGATGTGGCATTTTTTAATGCTAAATAACATTTTTATTATTATTTTAATGGCCACGTCAGCTTTTAATGTGCTAACAGTGCATTTCGTTTGCCACATGTGCATTTTTCGTCTATGACTTAATGGCATGGACAAAAACGAGATGCGTTTTTCAAGATAGGGACTAAAAGCGGTGGAAATAAAAGTTAGGGAACAAAGTGGAATCGCGTGAAAATGTAGGGACGAAAATGTAGTTTTTGCCTTTATTAATTTTTGGGTATGCTTTAGATTTAGATTTATTTTGTATCACAGAACAAAGAGCTAAAATGACCTCAAAAATGCACAAGGGAACAGTTTTGGTTTGATTTTAGTTAATAGTTGGTTCATAAGTAATCTTGGGCCAAAATGGCCATTTGTCCATTTCATCAAAACTTTCTAGCAAAATGCTCTATGTTTGAAACTATTTAGAGAAATGCCCTTGTTTTGAAATTCGATTTTCTAAAAATCGAGTTTCAATTTAAAACTCAATTTTTGGACAATCGAGTTATACGGAACTGAAATGGAACTCGAGTTCCTTGAAATTTTTTTTATGGAACTCGAGTTCTTTGTATTGACCTTGAGTTCATGGAACTCGAGTTCCAAAAAAAAATTTAAAAATTTCTAAGTCTATGTTCGCTATAACTCAATTGTCCAAAAATTGAGTTTTACATTTGGAAGTTGATTTTTTAAAACAGGGGTATTTCCCTAAATAGTTTTAAAAAGAGGGCATTTTGCTGGAAAGTTTGTGAGAAAAGGGTAAAAGCCCATTTTGGCATTCAGTCCACTTCATCAATTCTGTCCGATTCGGCATACCTCAGTCCACTTTGGTCAATTTTTGTCCAATTCGGTCTACTTTAGTCCACTTCAATTCAATTAGGTCCATTTAGCCTACTTCAGTCAATTTAGTCCAATTCAGTCAATTCGGTCATGTTCGGTCCATTCAAACCCATTCGCTCTACTTTGGTCATTTTGGTCCACTTCGATCTATTCGGTCCAATTTGGTCCATACGGTCAACCTAGTTCTATTCAATCCAATTTGGTCCAGTTAGGTCTTTTAGTTCCAATTTGGTCCATAGGGTCCACTTAGGTCTGTTCGGTCCAATTTGGTCCATTCCGTCTATTTAGGTCTATTCCGTCCAATATGGTCCATTCAGTCCACCTAGGTCTATTTGGTCCAATTTGGCCAATTCGGTCCAGTTGGGTCTATTCCATCCAATTTGGTCCATACGGTCCACTTGGCCAATTTAGTCCAGTTAGGTCTATTTGGTCCTTTCGGTCTACTTTGGTCAATGCGGTCATGTTCGGTCCAATCTAGTCCATTCGGTCCAATCCGGTCCACTCTGTCCACTTCGATCTATTCGGTCCACATAGGTCTATGCAGTCCAATTTGGCCAATTTCGTCCATACGGTCCACTTAGGTCTATTCGGTCCAATTTGGTCCATACCGTCCACTTGGCCTATTCGGTCCAGTTCGGTCCATTCAGTCCAATTTGGTTTACTTTGGTCAATTCAGTCCTGTTTGGTCTAATCCGGTCCATATGATCCATTCATTCACCTTCGATCTATTCGGCGCAATTTGGTCAATTCGGCCCAATTAGGTCTATTCGATCCAATTTTGTATATACGGTTAATTCGGTCTAGTTACACACACACACATATTTGTTTATTTATTTTATTATTTTTTTTCTTGAATATATAATCAACCTCATGCAATTCATTTAAAAGTAATGATGTTAAAATAAATGATTGACTACCATAAATATTAGCTTTGTATATTTATAACCTTAATGTTTAGAAAGACTTTCACTTAAATTTAGCCAAACCGAAATGGATTGAAATGCTATGTTAATGTAACTCAACAAAAGTATAGCAATAATAAATGTTATGCTTAAGATTTTAGATATTACGAGTTTGATATATATATATATATATATATATATATGAATTTAGAATCGGTACTCTCAACCTAAACATGTCTTCTCCCTATATGAAAGTGTATAAAAATGGACCGAAGTAGATCAAAATGGACCGAAGTGAACACAAATGGACCAAATTGAACAAAGTGGACTGAATGGACAAAATAGGACGAAATGGGAACAATGAGGACTGAATAGGATCAAAGTGAACTGAATAGGACAAAGTGGATCAATGTGAACCGAGTAGGAACAAATAGGACCGAATAAGACCAATGTCGACTAAATAGGACCAAGACCAAAAAGAACAATGTGAACCGAATAGAACCAAAGTGGGCAGAATGGACCAACGTGGACCGAATAGGACCGATGTGGACCAAATAATACTTTCGAATATTTATCATTTTTATTGCATTTTTATGGCTCATATTTCTAATTTCTAATGTTTATTTTGTTTGTATTTTTTAATTCAAAACTAAAGAGTTTAGCCCAGATATAATAAAATCTCATACTTTTCAACCCAAAATTAAGAAAAAAAATATGAATTTTTGAGCTAAACTTGAAAATGCAACCTACAAAATAATCAATTTAAGTCCCAATTTGTCCAAAATGGACCGAAATTGATCGGATGGACCGAATGAGACCAAAGTGGACTGAAGTAGACCTAATTGGACCGAATAGCAATTGTTTAATTTTTAGGAAGGACAAATTATACAACATATTACAATTATAATTATAAAATAATTATTTATTCCCACGCATCACGTGAGTTTGCGACTAGTTTTCTATAAAAATGATATCAAAACAGAACTTTCCTAAAATGAATTGTTAACCATTGCAACCCCATTAACATGACTAATTATTATTATTATTTCCATAAAATAAGGTGTCCTTTGTTTGAATGATGATATGACTGGCACATTAAATTATCAGCGAGGGAACAAAATTAACAGCTAATCCTCGGTTTCACTAATTTTCTTTAGATTCAGAAAGGGCCCGAGGGCCGAGGCCCAACACTTCCGTTGTGCTTCATGTGTTCTTGAGACCATTGGTTGCTCTTTCTTCGCTTGATTGTACCAAGAAACTGAAAAATAAAACTAATGATATCGATGAAATTCGTCAACATTGAAACTCGGTCCTCCTTTTCTTGTGTGTAGTTAATATCAAGAGGATTCCTTTTTTCAAATATCTCATGATGTTAATATCTTAAAGATCACTCCGGACAGTGTAATATTTAAAGAACACATTGCATCTCGTGTTTCCCAGTGTACCGTCTGGAGACTATGTAATATCAATATCTACACCATCTCGTGTTTCCCATATATTTTTTATTACTTTCGACGCACCTCTCTTTTATTCATTTCAAGATTTCTTCAATATTTTAATCAACCGATTTTTTCCCATATATTTGCTATTACTTCCCATGCACCTCTCTTTATTCATTCCAAGATTTGTTCAAAAATACTATTACTCTCTCTCTCTCTTTGATTTTCTTCTTCCTCTTGGTGGTTTTTATGCTATTTCTAAAAACTTTACGGGAAATTTATTAATTATTCTATCTGGCAACTCTGCTTTTTGTTTAGTCATTTGAACAATTTTCTATAGTTTAAATGATTGGTTTTATTCAATGCAGTCTTGTTGCTGAATATTATTTAGTTAGTGTGGACCTTGTTGCTCTACTATCTACTACGCAAGGGTTTATGTATCATTCAAAACATTTATGATGTCCTCAAGAAATTTTTTTGCCTCTATAATCTTATCAAATAGGATAGAAGATGGCTTTTGATTATGCACTCATTCTTTTTGGCAACTCTTCTATATATGTAGTTTAATTAGCACTTCCTAATGTTTTCAATAATGACATTCAGAATTTAATTGTAATTATCAAAATTATCAACAAAATAATAATAATATAAGATGACTTCTAGTGTGTTTATTGTGGATGTAAGTGCAATTTTTCAATTCAACTCAACATTATTTATATCTGTCGGTATAAATATATCTAATCCAACATAAAAATAATGGAATTTGTATTTATAGGTACAGAATTCAACTCAATGTTGAAAATCTAACTTGTTTATTAAAGAGACTAAAAGTGAGTTCAAACAACGATAAAAAAGTATCAAGCAAATGCAAATATACAAAGTATAGAATATAATGCTACTTATCTTTCAACATAATTATACTACGTACGTCAAATGCATCATATAATCAGTTGAATGGAAATTTGTTTTGTCCATTGAGATAGAAACCTCAATGTGTGTTTTCAACTAATTGAATGACAATAATAGGAAGGAATACAAAAATCAAAAGCACAATTTCAAATTATACGTATTGATTATTTAATCTATAAAATCAAATATATTTCAAAAAAATCATACAAAAAATTTCAATCTACTGTGCAAGTATGTGACTAGTATACATTTTTACTATATATGACAATGGAGGATCGAAAATTTATTTTACCCAATGTCATCTCGGATGCACAACCTATCCAATGTCCAATACAACTTAAGACACAAATTTTCATTGAGGCAAAATTTAAAGTCATTAGAGAAAAGAATATATTTTTCTAAGATATAATCTGTTTTTTCAAATTTAAAAAAAAAAAAAAAAGACAAAAGACAAAAACTGGTTAGCTAAAATTACAGTACCATGAGTTTAGTTCAGTTCTTGATCAGGGGCCCAACTTTTGGACATGGTCTCTCCTCCATTAGACTGTGAAAATGCACATTAAATTAACTAATTCTCTGTCTCACTCTTTATTTATTTATTTATTTTGTGCAGAAGGGGCTCAACTTTCGGAAAAGGTGTCATCGTTAACATGACTGACACATTAATTAAGAGCTAGGGGACAAAATCAACAGCTTATCGTCCTCTGTTCCATTCATTTTCTCCTCGTTAACATGACTCACATTGTGCTTCATGTGCTCTCGAGACCATTGGTTGCTTTCTCTTTGCATTATTGTACCAAGAAAATAAAAAATAAAACTAGTGATATCGATTAGTTTTACTCACATTAAAACTCGGTCACCCTTTACTACAGCATTACTTTTACTCACACTTCACTTCTAGCCCACCCTCTTCTTGCTTTCATTTTAGGCTTTCATGTTTAATTGGGGTTTTGTATTGATCTTGTTATTTATTTTTGTTAGTAATCTAATTGTTAATGGCTAGATAAGTTGTGTCCATTAAGTCAGGTCACTGATATGGTGTCACCAGATTACTAATAGAAATGAACAAAATTGCTAATATAAAAACAAAATTAAACTAGAAGTTTTGAAATAAGACGTAAAGGGCTAAAATGAAAACAATCTCAAACTTAAGGGGCCAAAAATGTTCTTTAATCAAAAGAAAATTTATTAGAATAACAAAATTAATTCAGCCTAAAGTTTGATTAGAAACAAAATTAAGGGAAAATTGAAACTGATATAAACTAATTATCATTTGCAAAATAGGAGATTCAAAATCCATTTTTTTGCCAAAATTGTTACAGAGAGATCATGCAAAAACTATTTCACCCCACTCAAAGAAGGCTATATAATTGTATGGAACATATGGTCTTTGTTCTCTCTCAAGGCTGATCTATGGCTTTATCTATTTGTTTCTCTCCCCACCTAAATAGTGGAAGAGAAATGAATTTATTGATTTCATGATATCTCAAGGCTTTTATAAAAAGCTTACTTATAACATTTATTTTACCTCAAAAAAGAAAAGATGAGCACTTGGCATGTGTCCACCTTGTATATGTGATAAAGAGAATGGAAAAATATATTGATGAAGAGTAAATTACTATTATATCTTTATTAATACGTGGAATGATGGAAAAGTGGATGTATATTTTTATAACTTTCTTCTCAAATTAATCCAACTCCCTAGCTTCCATTTTCTTCTCAAATTGGAAGGAAAAAAAAATGATGGATCATGTAGAAAGCTTCATCTACCTCATTTTCTTTCACCTCTCTTTTGACAACATCTATGCAATGAAAAATCACATTTTCCTCTCTTCTTTTTCATTCTCTCTCTCTTATACCCCAACTAATCATAACATTTAAGTAGTTAAGCCTAAATTCTCTTTAAAAAATTATATTTTTCCTTATAAGCCCAGTGGCCGTATCTGAGATTTTCAAAATGGAATTATGTAGTTAATTAGTCAAAACCTAGTGGAGAACTTCTATTATGTTCTTTAAGCTTAGAGGCATGGTCTTGGACAACCCATCCAATGTCCAACACTACTTAGAAGAAAGTTTCATTAAAGAAAGACTTAAAGCCATTAGAGAACAGAAAACTTTTTTCTAAGATATATATATAAATATATATATATATATATATATATATGAGATGGGTTCAAGTTACACCTGGTGTAACTTTATAAGAGTTATACCTTTTTTAAGCCATAGATTTCCAAAAGATCTAACGGTCAAAAAAATAGCATTAAATGCTAATTGACTTACACCTCATTCACTTAATTAATAGCAATTTTGTTTCTCTTTCCTTGTTTATTATTTAAAACCTTTTACATATATTCCTTTTTTTGCCAATGACTTTACAAATATATTTGCAATACTTTTTTTTTTTTTGGTTGAGTTCGTACTACTTTTTTTTTTTTTTTTTTTTTCTTATTTTAAGCCGGTCATACTCTTATAGTCTTATCAATTGTGAATATATATCCTGTGTCCTTAAAAATAAATAAATGGCTAAGTGTTGTTTAATAAGGTTTTAAATAAATGGAGGAAACAAAGAAGAAGAAGTAATTACAACAAATGAAGAATTAAGAACATAGTTCCTTTTGATTAAAAACAGTTTGCTAAAAATCTACGACTCTGTGGGAAAAGGCACTACTACAACACTTACGTACTTAGATTACCAATGAAGAGTTGCATCAAACTATATCACTATGTTACCTGGGATCCTCGTCCTTTGTCTAAGTCCTTATGAACAAGATTACTGATAATTTTTGGTCTCGTGTCAAAAAGTTGAACAAGTAAGTTTTAAAGAGTTCAAAAACCATTATTACAAAGAACAAATTTAAAGGAAGAATAAGATTGTAATTATGAGGTAATAGAACAATATATCGCTAAACTGGAAGTGTTAGTTGGCTAGGATTGGCCTTGAATGAAGAGAGATAATTCAGCATTGAACTACTTTATTGCCTAAAATGAGCAAAAAAATGAAAGGTTTCTCTACTGTATTAAGTGTCTTAAGATATTAAATTTTATAGTCTTCAATCAGAATTTTCCAAATAAGATTTTCCTAATTGCTTTGCATCCCGTGGAGGTTGAGGAAACCTCACAATATGATTATCAATGGCACGGTACCACAGAATAATCAAGTCCCAGATTCATTGCCTGTCCTCTGTACCTTCAAATTGAAACTGAAACCAAACAAAAATAATATATTTGTAAAGTCATTGGCAAAAAAAGGAATATATGTAAAAGGTTTTAAATAATAAATAAGGAGAGAGAAACAAAATTGCTATTAATTAAGTGAATGAGGTATAAGTTAATTAGCATTTAATGCTATTTTTTTTAACCATTAGATCAATTACAAATCTACGGTCTACAAATAGTATAACTCTTGTCAAGTTACACCAGGTGTAATTTGAATCCATCTCTCTCTCTATATATATATAATCTCTCTCCTCCATTATAAAATGTTAATATTATGCACATTAAATTAACACGTATGGGACCAAAATTTCCAACTAATTCTCTGTCTCACTCTTTTTTTTAGTGCAGAAGGGGACCAACTTTGACGAGGTCTCCTTGATTATTATTATTATAATATTATTTTGATACATAAGATACTCTTGCTCTTGCTCGATACATAAGATACTCCTCCATTAGAATGATGGTATGACTAATACATAAATTAATAGCTATGGGACAAAATTAACAGCTAATCCTCTGTTCCATTCATTTTCTTTCGATGCAAAAGGGGCCCAACACTCACATTGTGTTTCATGTGCTCTTGAAACCGTTGGTTGCTTTTTCTTTGCATTATTGTACCAAGAACATATAAAAAATAAAACTAATGATATCGATAACATTTGCCCACATTAAAACTCGGTCTTCCTTCACTGCAGCATTACTTTTACTCAAACTTCACTTCTAGCCAGCATTCATCTCTCTCTTTAGGCGTTCCTTTCAGCTACTACCAAGAAATGGCCGATGCAATCCTCTTTGGTCTTACACAGAAAATGATTGAAAATTTGGCCTCTCAGACTTACCAAGAGATTGGATCACTTTGGGGTGTCGAAGATGAGCTTGAAAAAATCAAGAACACTGTGTCCACAATCCACGCAGTACTTAAGGATGCAGTGGAGCAGCAAAGTCATAACCATCAAGGCAAGGACTGGCTCGAAAAGCTCAACGATGCAGTTTATGACGCAGATGACTTGTTGAGTGAGTTCTCAACTGAAGCTACAAGGCGAAGCATGGTGAGTGGGAATAAAGTCGCAAAAGAGGTACGCACTTGCTTTTCATGTTCAAACCCACTTGCTTTTCGTTATAAGATGAGTCGTAAAATAAAGGCGATGAGGCAAAAACTAAATGCAATAGCAGAAGATAAGATAAACTTTCACGTGAAAGAATACCATGTAGAGCCAAAAGTAGTGAGGGAACCAACTCACTCTTTTGTTCCGGGAGAAGAAGTTATTGGGAGGGAAGAGGAAAAAAAGGCTCTCATAGAACTATTATTGGACTCTAATGTAGAAGAGAATGTTTCGGTTATTCCCATTGTGGGGATAGGGGGACTAGGGAAGACTACACTTGCTCAATGTGTGTACAATGATGAGAATGTCAAAAATAATTTTGAGTTAAAAATGTGGGTATGTGTTTCTGATGTCTTTGAGTTGAAAAGTATTATTGAAAAGATAATAATATCTGCTATAGGTGATGCACCTAGAAATCTTGAAATGGACCAATTGCAAATTCAACTTCGTGAAAAAATTGATAGAAAGAAATACTTACTTGTATTGGATGATATATGGAATGAAAATCGTGAAAAATGGCTTAACTTGAAAAATATTTTAATGGGTGGTTTGAAAGGAAGTAAAATTGTAATAACCACTCGTAGTAGATTGGTTGCAAAGATTACACACACAGATTCATCGTATATTAATCTCAAAGGTCTCTCCGAAGAGCAGTCTTTGTTTTTATTTGAGAAAGTGGCATTTAGCAAAGGGCAAGTGACCATTAATCCTACACTAAGGGAAATTGGATCGGAGATTGTAAAAATATGTCAAGGTGTACCCCTTGCCATAAAGTCCATAGGACATGTGTTATACTGTAAGGAAACAGAATCTGAATGGTTATTCGTGAAAAACAATTTACTAGAAAATGTAACTCAAGGGAATGAGATTTTACCTATTTTAAAGTTGAGTTATGACTATCTCCCATCACATTTAAAAAGTTGTTTCACTTATTGCTCTTTGTTTCCCAAAGATTATGAAATGGATAAAGAAACAATTATACAACTATGGATAGCACAGGGGTTTATCCAATCATCAAACAAAAACCAACAATTAGAGGATGTTGGTGATGAGTATTTCAAGGATTTGCTTTGGGGGTCCTTCCTTGAAGAAGTAGAGACTTACAATGGCTTAAGATACAAGATGCATGATTTAATTCATGATCTTGCCGAATCTCTTGTAGGCGAGGAGTGCAAGCTCATTAATATTGATGGCAAAAATTTCAACACAAAAATTCGTCATGTATCATGTCCATTTCTTATTGGCTCATCTTTTACCAAAAATTTAAGGTTGTTGATTAAACCAATCAATATACGTACATTTCTTCTAACATTTAGTAAGTATCAACCTGGTGCCTTGGAGGAGTCAATGTTGAATACACTTACTTTGAGTTTCAGGAGCTTGCGTGCATTAGATTTACATGGATTGGGAATAACAAGAGTGCCAAATTCTGTAGGGAAATTAATACATCTAAATTACCTTGATCTTTCTTTCAATGAGGATATTGAAATTCTCCCTGATTCAATTACTACATTGTTGAATTTGCAAGTACTAAAACTTTATGATTGTAAAGGTCTTAAAGAATTACCCAAAAAGTTTAGAGAATTGGTTAACCTCAAACATCTTTATAATCATGGTTGTGATAATTTGAGTCATATGCCTTGTGGATTAGGGCAAATGACTTCACTTCAAACATTACCAATATTCGTTGTGAGCACCTCCTCCCACAGTGGTGGATTAGGCGAATTGAAGGACCTAAAAAACCTGCGAGGAACATTAGAGATCACACATTTGGAACGGTTGGAAGAATCTAACTCAGAATCCATTGTTGTGAATTTAAGGGAGAAGCAACATCTTGAAAAATTGATATTAAAATGGTATCATCAAGATCAAGTAGATAATAATGAAGATGTGAAGTTATTAGAAGACCCCCTACCACACGAAAATCTCAAATATTTGGAAGTATATCAGTACAAGGGTGTGAAATTTTCAAGTTGGGTCTCTTCTCTCATAAATCTTGTTGATTTAAGAATAGAGAATTGTAAGAGATGCCGATATCTGCCACCATTGTCTCATCTCCCCTTTTTAAAATCTCTAATGCTTGCAATGATGAATGGTTTGAAGTACATATCCGATAATGATATGAGTAAAGAGGTGCCCGCTTCATCCACAACATTATCAACACCGTTCTTCCCATCTCTAAAGTTTCTCTCAATATGGGAATGTCCTAATTTGAAGGGATGGTGGGGGAGAACAGGGAGGGATTTAGTTGCAACATCATCTGCGTCAACATCAGATCATCAACAAGATCAGTCTCACAACTCACTGCCTTTATTTCCTCTTCTTTCTTATTTGCATATTAGTGATTGCCCTAAAATGACTTCCATGCCCCTGTTTCCCAATCTCGAAGAATCTCTATATTTATGGAATGTCAGTTCGAAGCCTTTGCAAGAGACAATGTCAATGAATTTTTTAGTTCCCTCTTCATTATCCTCTTCTTCTCCTCTCTCCAAATTAAATAAAATGACTTTGTGTTCTATAAAAGATATAGAGTCTCTTCCGGCATTATCAACACCGTTCTTCCCATCTCTAAAGTCACTCACAATAGGGGAATGTCCTAATTTGAAGGGATGGTGGGGGAGAACAGGGAGGGATTTAATTGCAACATCATCTGCGTCAACACCAGATCATCAACAAAATCAGTCTCACCACTCACTGCCTTTATTTCCTCTTCTTTCTTTTTTGTCTATTAAAGATTGTCCTAAAATGACTTCCATGCCCCTGTTTCCCAATCTCGAAGAACAGCTCTTTTTATCGAATGTCAGTTTGAGGCCTTTGCAAGAGACAATGTCAATGAGTTTTTCAGTTCCCTCTTCCTCCTCTTTATTATCCTCTTCTTCTCCTCTCTCCAAATTAAATAAAATGACTTTGGCTTCTATAGAAGATATAGAGTCTCTTCCGGCTGAGTGGGCACTATATTCTCTCAAGGAACTAGGAATTTGGAATTGCCCTAAACTAACATCTATGTCTGGAGCGGTGCGTTATCTCACCTCCCTCTGTGTTCTATCAATTGGCAATTGCGAGGAGTTCGATCCATTAAGAGACATGCATGATGATGGCATGGAATGGCAATGCCTCATTTGCCTCCGTGATTTATGTTTCAGAGGCATTCCAAAACTGAAGTCTCTCCCTGTGGGTCTTCAATGTATTTCCACCCTAAAACAGCTCACCATTGAAAACTGTCCCAATTTAATGACTTTGTCGGAGCTCACCTCACTGGAACTACGAATTCGGAATTGCCCTAGACTAACATCTATGTCTGGAGCGGTGCGTTATCTCACCTCCCTCTGTGAGCTACATATTTGGGATTGCGAGGAGTTCGATCCATTAAGAGACATGCATGATGATGGCATGGAATGGCGATGCCTCATTTGCCTCCGTGATTTATGGTTCAGAGGCATTCCGAAACTGAAGTCTCTCCCTGTGGGTCTTCAATGTATTTCCACCCTAAAATACCTCAGCATTTCAAACTGTCCCAATTTAATGACTTTGCCAGAGCTCACCTCGCTTGAATATCTTTATATTGATAGATGCGAGCCTAATCTGACATCACTTCTTGAGATTAGTTGTCTCACTTCTTTACGGTCGCTGCTAATTGGAGACTTTCCCAATTTGATTACTTTCCCCGAATCAATTAGGAATCCAATCTCACTTGAAACGCTTACCATTTGGAAATGTCTCAATCTCACAACACTACCTGATGATGGTTTTCTCAAGTCTTTACGAAAACTGCAAATTGTTGATTGTCCTCAGTTAGCTGAAAAATACAAAAATAAAATCGATAAGGATTTCCCTAATTTGGAAATCAAATGGAATTGGTGATGAGACCACAGCAGCAAACAGCTCTACTTCATCTTCTGCAACGGCCACTCCCCTCTTTCACTTGGTACGCATTCTATGCTTTCAAAAGAAATTGAGCTTTTTACAATTATATTCTCTATGCTACGTTGATTTCCATATATTTAATTAGAATCTGTCACTTTTTCGAATTCTATTCTTTATAGAAACAATATTATATATATTCAGCCCTGGTATAATTGAATTGGTATTTTGTTTAGGTTTTTTGGTAATAAAAAAATCAGAGACTTTCGGCAACCGAACTGTTGATATTGCTTCAGAGTTCTACTTTAAAGGGTTATTATTATAATTTTTTTTTTTGAAGTACATGCTTTGTGTTCTGTTTACAGCTTCATGGAGATAATTATATGAAGAATTTGAATAAGTTTCTGGGGGATAAATCACTTGGATAGTTTCAAGATTTGGGAAGTTGATGCTACTAAGGTATTAAGTTAATTATAATCTAATGATTATTGAATTTTTTGGAATAGCATTGGGATTTCCAATTTGTGTTTATCAAAACAATGGTGCTTGAGTTAATCAATTTTCTTTCAAATCAATAAAAAAAATGTCTTAACAATTGGAAAAAATGAACAGGGGAAGGTTGGCCTTACGCTGCTCAAAATTAACAATCTTATACTGTTTTAGTAACTCAAATTGTAATGTTTTTGACTATTCTCACTTTTGAAATTGGATGTAGAATGAATTGGAAACACAGAATGAAAGGAGGTGTATGTATCTGGGCATATTCAAAACCATATGAAAAAGTGCAACAAGTCAACAACTAAGGTGATTATCTTGTTTTGGGTTCATTCTTTTTTCCCTCACGTAAAATGTTCATTCTAGATACTAAGAGGGGACCCAAGAGGGAAGATGCATAAATCCACATTTGTTTGTTCATTCTATTGATTTATATCTTTATATAAATTATAAAATGACACTTTTCTGTTGTGTTCTTTAGGCGAAGTACACTCGGGAAGGCAGTAGTCAGTTTCAAGCCCTTAACATCTTCAAAAGAGCTACCCTCTATTGTTGTTTGATGGTCAGGAGAAGCATTGGGAACCTCAAGTTCTTTCTTCAGAGCCGTTTCTTTTCCGTCCCCTGCCCAGGCATAGCGCTTCACTAAATAGAGTGACTCGGAAAAATCAACTGACTTCCACCCTTGTCATATATATTCCATGCATCACACTACATAGAGTGAAGTCTGGCACTTGTTGATATTTTGATGACATTCTGGTGAATGATCATTATTGACCAGCCTCTAGGAAAGTGGTTTTACATTCAGGTATTTGTCATTTTGTTTGCTTCAACTCTTTATTATTACTCCCTATTTATATCAACAAACAAAAATATCCAGATGTGGTTTTTTGGGTTCTTACATAATTGCTGATTTTGGTTCACTGTCTAATGATAGCTTAGTTTGGATTAAAAGTATGGCTTCATATTTTGAGTTTAGATATGTAGAAATGCTGGGATGAATTTAATTTATGCACAAGATTTAGATACAAAGTTAGAATGAATAAAAATATAAAGTTATGTATAGCTTGTCATTTGAAAGAGGAGAAGAAAATCAATTGAATTTTCACATCAAATGAGAGTTCTTCTTTTGTAAACCAAACTGACATAACATACTATTAGAAACTTTTTTATGCGTTCTCTTACTTACTTTTTCAAAATGACGTCAGGCTGAAATTGTTGGGAAATGGTCCAATACTCTCGCATCCCTAGATTTGATAGTGTTTCAGAAGGATGATTTGATCCAACTATTCTATTGGTCCATATATCTCCTTTAATATTCAATACTTTGTTTAATCAAGTATTCAACTCCCTTTTGTTTCCCTTCAATTAAAAGTGCAGTGATTTTTCCATTAATTTGATTTTGTGAGCAGAGTATTGAAAAGCTTGGAATATGACAACAGACAAGAGTTGGTTACTCCCCAAAGAGAGTCAGTACTGCAATTATGTTGCCACAAATGAGAATGGTAAATATCTTTTTGACCTTTCTTTTATATGTTATTAATGTATGTTCTCAAACTTATATCTAGTAGTTTGGCATGGATAAAAATCACAGCAGGGTGTTAACAGTAAGAGGTGTTCCTTTTCAAGGATGGCTTCATCTTACGCACAGCTGATACTTGGGATGTTTGATGACTTTTTACTGAAGCCTCAAGCTTTTTTGTTTATATTAAAAATTTTGAAACCAAAACAGTAATTATTTTTAACTCTAATTATTCTCAGTTTTTCACTTTCTACTCTGTAACCATATGAGTCATAAAATGAGTAATCATGTTATTCTCTACAATATAACTATAATCTTTTATCTCATTATGTTGTTATCTGGGAAGGGAAGAAAAATTGTTCTTCACTTCAGCAGATGCTTCACAACATCAATATGAAGAAAAAAGAAAGAACAAAAGATATCTGGTGTCAGTTCATTTAGAGGGATTAAACTCCTATATTTTCTTATGTGCATGCATCTCCTTTCTAACTTTGCTTTGAATTTATCAAATACCAATTTGACTCTCTTCATTCTTCCTTTTTGTTTCAGGTTTAGTCAGTCTATCAGTTATTGGATTCTGATAAACAGGAACTTTGAATTTGAATACAGGCAAGAGTTTAATAGTTCATGTGTCTTCTAACCATACGGGGAATGGAAATTCACCGCAACTACAAAAAGATAAACTGGTACATATCTCACGCCTATTGTTATATATCTTACATTATGGATTAGGTTAAATGGTTCATTTGTTTTGAATTTTTGGAAATTTGATTGCAAAATGGTAGTAGTAGTGGCATTAATTTCTTCACTTTTATATTTATTTTTCTAATTTAATTCTCAAAATAATTTCTGATAGGTTGGAAAGGACGAAGACTGCAGCTTGGTGTTAGCAACGATATTACTTCCTAGCTTCAGTTAGAGCTTAATTTCAGGGTGACTGGTTCTTGGACTTTTCAACCTCCTTCTGTGAAAACATAAGCTTATTGATTATGTTCATATTAATGTAGTTGTTTCAATAACAAAACTGGCTTGTCGTCTCTTTTCTTCTCTTCTTCTTCTTTTTTTAATGCTTTTGAAATTGTAACTCTTTTACCTATATGCATAATAGTACTTTAATGCATCCAATTGAACTTCGTTACAAGAACTATCATGAGAAATATTTTATAGGGATTAAGCATCTAGCAAATGACGATTATCTGAAGAATTTGAATCTTCTGATGAAATATGATGAGGGGATGTATCGCTTGGATACTTTCATAATTTGAGAAGCCAATGTAAGTAAGTCAGTTAGCTTGTCTATAATTAAATGTTACGTTTGATTATAATAAAATTTGAAAAATTCTGAGTTGTGATCAAATGCAACTTATATTCTCCTGTTACGTTTTTTCTACACAGTTCTTGAGGTTGGAGATGGAATATTTACGATATGTTCTACCTTGGGTGACACTCATCCAAGAAGCAATGGTTTTGACAAGGTTGGAACAAGAGAAACTGGTAGATCTTTCTGATTTTATTGTTAGTTGTTACTAAATTACACCCTTACATTCTATAAATTTTAATAGAAAACAGTTGATTGCTGAGAAGGCATAGATGACTTTGTTGAGAAGACACAAATCTTTTGAAAGACAAGCAAGCTCTGGTCTTACAGAGATTGCTGAGAAGGCATAGATGAAGTTGTCTTTTCTAACTTAGACTAATATTAGGTATGTGGCTATTTCTATGCCTTCTTTCTTAAGTTGATCCCTCCATTTGCCATGATCACATAGAAAAACCATTTGCTTTTCCAGTTTACCTTTCATTACAACTGCTGCGGATGGCCCAAAAAACATTGACACCACACTGATGGGTCAAATTTTCAGAATTGTGTTCAGATTTGCTAGATAGGTATGCCTACAGACAATTGTTACTCTCGTATGAAATATCAATGAACGTTTGATTTCCATCACTTCAGTGGATTACAACTACAATCTACTTTTTCCTAGGCTTTTATCACCTGTTGAAACTGCCTTCAGAGATACAAAGCTTTCCTTCAAAGATATATATATATATATATATATATATATATATATATATATATATATATATATATATGCAGTAATCTTGTTGATAGTTCAACTCGCATCCCAGCCGTTTAGGAGCATGTGGAAATGACTGGAAAAGAGCCAACTGTGACTGTAAATCCTTATGAAGTTGTTGCTCTTGGGGCTATAATTCAGGTTTGTCTTGTTCTTCTTTTTTCCTCTTTATTTATGGAAGAAAACGTAAAGCTCTCTATTTCTGATATTATCTACTGTAGTACTTATTAGAATTTGCACAAATTGTTGAGACAGTTGAGGCATCAATATTTATTTTAGTGACTTTCATTTCAGGGCTAGTATTTTAGTTGGAGAAGTTAGTGACATTGTGCCCTTGGATGTCACTTATTACTTTCATTTTAGAGCTCTCTATTTTTGATATTGTCCACTATAGTACTTATTAGAACTTGCATTAATTGTTGAGATAATTGAGGCATTAATATTTATTTTTGTGACTTTCATTTCAGGACTTGAAACTTTAGGTCGTGTGATGACAGATTATCTGAAGGAACCCAACCTTACTAATTTCCAAATCAGGGTTGTTTTCTTTTCCACTACAGCAGATGAATATAAACGAGTATCAAGGTGAGAGAGTTTGTGAGCGACAACATATCCCTTGGAAGCTTTCGCTTAGATGGCATCTCACATGTGCCACTTGGAGTTCCTTAAATTTTGGTGAAATTTGGTATTGATGCCGATGGTATTCTTTCGGTCACTGTAGTTGACAGGGGAATTGGAAAGAAGCAGGATATCACCATAACTGGTACTAGCACCTTGCCAAGTGAAAAGGTTTGTTTTGAAAAAACTGTTGTTATGAAGAGTGTTTGGTATTTTTTCAAATTAAAGTTTTTGGTTAATTTGGGGCTTGAATGATCCTGAAATCTAACCTAGCTTAGCTGAATATAATTATCTAACCATCTGAGAAATAACTGAATATATATAACAAATGCAACTATAGAAATATAAGAGATTGCATCACCAAACTCCAAGTAAATCAAGACTCATTTCTGTATTAGTGCATTTTACTACTTAGATATTTTAAACTCCTATTAACATAGCCATTGTTGGCAGGAATATGATTTTTCTTGTTTATATGCTTATTTCTATTTTCTAAATAAAAAAATAAAATAAAAATTCTTTTATTTCTTAATCTTTAATTTTGATTTTATAGCTCAAGGGCTTCTTTTTTTGTATTTGTTATCCCTTTCAATGATGCTACTATGGTCTTCAAGAACCTATATCTTTCTTTTCTTTCTAAAATCATAGCATTTATAGCATCTATTTTTTTCAATTAATAAATAAATAAAAATAAATGGAAACATTCACATTTTATATTAGTAACCCAATTATGTTACTAAACCCCATGTTTGTATGTACAAAATAAAAATGTTGCAGGTGGATAGGATGGTTAATGAAGCTGAACATTTTGCAAAGGGAAGACAAGGAAATGAGGGATGCCATAGACACAAAGAACCATGCTAAACCAGTTTTGTACATATTAGAAGCAACTAAAAGAGCTGGGAGACAATGTTCCTAGCTAGACAAGGAGAATGTAGAGGCTAAAGTGAATTCACCCAAGCCATTAAAGATGCAATGGATCTACCCAAGCCATCTCTGGTGGATCTACCCAAGCCATTAAAGATTCAATGGCTGTCTTTAATCAAGAAATTATGTAATTGTGGTAGTCAATGTTGATATGAATTAGAATTGGATTGTCTATTAGCTTTTTTTCAGATTGACTTCTTTGCATGGACGGCAACTATTGTTTAGCCTTGAATTATGTTAGAGTTAAGAGAGAACTCTTTGATATAGAGTTACTTGGGTGTATTGGGGTTTGGGTTTGTGAGTGGTTCTACACCACTGTTGTACTCTCCATATTTGTTAGTGAAACTTTCTCCTTGTCACCGCCCGTGGATGTAGGCCAAAGGCCGAACCACGTAAATCCTTGGTGTTCTCTCTTGTATGTGGTTGTTTATTTTTCATTCAAGGGTTTTTTTTTTTCACTCATAATATTTATTTGTGAGATTTTTCTAAAGACATAATATTTTTATAAAAAGATCTTATACAAGAATGTATCCAGATACCCTTTCCCACAACAGTCAATCCATGGTCAGCCTAGCCAACTCAATGTTGGGTTGATTCTGGGATTACACTTGGGTCATTTAGATCAACTGGGAAAATAACTAATGGTGATGATATGATCAATGCAGATTTCACGGATAGTGAGCAACTCTTAGAACTTCAATTCTGATCACGCATACTTGCATACTTGTATAGTTTCTATGTTAGTTTGTGATTTTGCAAAGTATGATGAGTACATTTTCAAATGTGATTTAGAGATGGGGTAGTTGTTAATGGCATAAAACTTGGCAGAAGGTTTAGTCTCTATTGCTTGTTTTTTTTTTTTTTTTTTTTAGATGAATAATACGAATTTATTAAGAGGAAGACCTAGGGACTAACCCATCTACCTTCTCCACCGGTAAAAGAAAGGTAGGATTAAAGGAGATGGGAATGGCACTGGTACAAGGCAGAACATGATAATTACCCAACAAGTGGACTAGTTAGAAATTTCTTTGTAATGAAAAGATTCGTTGCAAGTATTTGTTTAAGAACTTTTATTCGTAATCATTCGTTCGGTGTAACTGAGGATGAAGACAAAAGTTTGTTGTTCACTCGACCAACTTCACTGTACACATTTACAAATTTTGGTCAAATGATCGGTTTAGCTAATATAAGAAAAAATTTACAAGTTTGTACCAAACTCAAAATTATACGAATTAGTCGTAGACCCACGCAATGCATAGGAATAAATAAATATTTTATATTGCAATATAATGTATAATTTTTTCCCTAAAATTCTTTGATGATAATATGTTCTTCCTTAAAATTAAAAAATTTCTATTCAGTCCAATTAGGTTTACTTCGGTCCACTCAGTCAATTTCAATCCCCCTTCAGTCCATTTTAGACTAATTGGGTCCTAACTGGATTCTTTTTGTAGGGTTTCTTTTCAAGTTTAGCTCCCAAAAAAAAAATATTTTATTTTTGGGTTGAAAAGTATAAAATTTATTATATTTGGGCTAAAATCTTTAGTTTTGAGTTTTATAAATAAATAAATAAATAAATAAATAAAACACTGAAATAGACATTAGAAATTACAAATATGAACCTAAAAATGCAATAAAAATGAAAAATATTCAAACGTTTAATTCGGTCCATATTGGTTCTATTTGGCCCATTTTGTTCTCTTCCGTCCAATTTGGTCCCATTCAATCCTATTTAGCCCACTCTGTCCACTAAAATTCTATTTGGTCCAATTCGGCCCATTCGGTCTAATTCGGTCCATCTAGTCCACATTGGCTCTATTCGGTCCACATTAGTCCTATTTTGTCCACTTCAGTCTACTACGGTCCACTCAGTCCACATTGGCTCTCTTCAGTCCCCATTGGTCCTATTTGGTCCATTCTGTCGACTATGATCCACTTCAATTCTATTCGGGCCATTTAGTCTACTTTGGTCCTATTTAGTCCATTTTGTCCACTTTGGTTCTATTCGATCCATTCTGTCCACTTTGGTCCTATTTAATCCACAGTACTCCCATTCGGTCCAGTATGTCCACCTCGGTCTATTCGATCCAATATGGTCCCGTTAGGTCCATTCTGTCTACTTTGGTCTTATTCGGTCCCTTTTAATCCTTCTGTCCACTAAAGTTCTATTCGGTCCAATTCAACCCATTCGGTCTTATTTAGTCTACTTCTGTCTAATTCGGTCTATTCAGTCCACATTGGCTCTATTTGGTCCACATTAGTCCTATTTTGTCCACTTCAGTCTAATTCGGTCCACTCAGTCCATATTGGCACTATTCGTTCCACATTGGTCCTATTTGGTGCATTCTGTCCACTTTGATCCACTTTAGTCCGATTTGGGCTATTAGGTCCACTTTGGTTCTATTCGGTTCATTTTGTCCAGTTTGGTTCTATTCGGTTCATTTTGTCCACTTCGGTCTTATTCAGTCAACATTACTCCTATTCAGTCCAGTACGTCCACTTCGGTCCTATTCAGTCCATTTTGTCCACTTGGGTCCTATTTCGTCCATTCGTTCTAATTCGGTCCTATTCGATCCACATTGTTCCTATTGTTGATGTAACACAAATTATATTTACTGTCACATTAAATTACTTTTATTTTGTTAATATAATTAGTAGTTCTATAACATTTTTTTTTGCAATGAATTTTGGGCCCTCAAATTTCGTCATTGGCCCATTACATTGTAGTGATACCTTACATGGGCTTGAAGGCTGGAATAGCCCTCCAATAAATGATAGAAAAACAAAATAACAAAATATTAATTTATAATAATTCATGAATTTGACACTTTTATTTGCAACATATAAATATCATGGTACTCACCCTAGTCCCTGTGGTTTATCAAATCTTAAATTACAAAGTTCATGGTAGCCAGAATTATTGATTTGTTGTAAACTTTCTTTTAGTGCCTTTGCAGAACTATATATTATCCAACGATTTGTTGTAACAATAAACACTGATTTGGTGTTTGATTAGGTTGGATCATTGGGTGTCAGTGCTGCATCTTATCATTTTCTTTGACATATTGAACTAAAGATGCATATCTAACATTGGTTTAAATAGGCTTATTTGTTGCATTTTTTATTTGTTAAATTGGGTTTGGATTTAGGTCCAATGTTTCAATTTACTGGATTCAACACAAATAAGAACAATTTTTATTTATTGAATTTAAATACAATATTTTATGTTTAATTTAAAAAAAGAAAGACAAAATATAAATAATTTAATGATATGGAGGATGTTGCTAAACTTAAATGTTGAATAAAATAGGATGAGAAGAAAAAATAGTAAAAATGAAATGTATAGTGATAAACCCCAAATTATTTTAGTTATGCTATGTAATAAAATAACATTATTTTATATACTATTTTTATAATGCAATAAGATAATATTTGACAATCAATGAGAATAAAAAAGATAACAAAATAAAACTCAAAACTAAATTGTATCAACTCAAAGGAGAATTCTAAAGAATATAAAAGTTCATCAACCTAAAGTAGAGATGCGAGAAAAAAAAAACCAAAAAAAAAAAATTATATATATATATATATATATATAGAGAGAGAGAGAGAGAGAGAGAGAGAGAGAGAATAAAATTATGTGAAAAAATAATTTATAGTATATATAAAATAGAAAATTATGCATGGAATGAGAGAGGGAATGACAAATTTATAGTATAAGGATAAGAATATAAAGAGTCAAAAATAAAGGAAGATAAAGGGATAGAAAAATAATGCTATTAAGTTAGAGAGTAGTGGGAATATGAAAAGTTAAAATAGAATGAGAAAGGTTGAAAAAAGTTAAGGTAGAGAGTAGTGGGGATATAAAAAGTTAAAATGGAATTGAAAATTTAATAATAAATAAGAATAGTTAAAAATAAGATAAATATGATATTTTGATTGTAATATAATGGAGTTTTTAATTCACTTTAAATGATAATAACATGGCTGCTAATATGACTTAATTAGAGCGTAACAATAAATGCTACGTTTCAGCTTTTAGATATGTATAAATTAGACTAAAGGCCATAATTCATTAAAAATAATAATCTAATAAATCTTACAGGAAATGCTGGATAAGCAAGTTAAAGAAAGCCCTTGGTGTCATGCAACACTTAACTTCTCTCCATCAATGAACCTATAGAATAAGAATTTACATTTTCTAGCACCAGCAACTCCCTGTACATGTGGGATTGCTTACCCTTGTGCACACTTAATCAACTTTATATGTCAAGCATAATTTTTTTTAAAATTTAAAATAAAAGAATAAGGGACACGTTAGATGAATTATAAAATTTTAGTACCATCTTACAAACTAATGTATCAAACTTTTAATTTATTAATTGTCATGTCCCAACGTATCGGACCTTATTTTTCAAATATATATTCTTATATCAAACACATTTTTCTTGCAAGTGTTGTACTTCAAACTTCTGAGCATCACTAAAAGCTGAGTCTCATGCTTTGTGAGATTGTAGTTTGTGGGATAGCAAGGAGTGTACCTGCCTGCCTCAGTTGAAATTGTGTGGCACAGATCTTCCATGCCAAAATTGCTCTCAACTGCTTGAGTTGAGAAGAGGCCAAAAAGAGAGAGTCTAGCCAAATTGTCACACATGCTTCAGCTAAGGCAGCATATTATTCTTTACTATTTAGAATGTGACTTAGACATTAGAATAATCTGCTACCTAAGTGTGTGAATTTGACCCGTGGAGCTTGTAATGAACTAACCAAAAGCTTTAGTTTTTCGTACTTTGATAATGTGATTATTTGGATAGACTCATCTTTTGTGGGTGCTCTATGCACAAAAATCCTTATGAATTTTATGTTTTTCCTAACAATTGTAGACTTCCTTTAAAAATATAACGGTGTATCAATAATATTTTCACAACAAATCTTAGGTAGCAGACTGCTATTGATAGGTAAAAAAAGTAATGTCAATAGTGAGTCTAAATTAGAATCAATCACAATCAATAACTTAGGACTTGCTGTGAAAATATTGTGAACATAAAATTACTCTTAAAAAAATTAACCTTAATTCAAGTTCAAAAGAGAGATCTCTATCACATAAATAAAGAGTGGGGCTATTATTAAATAAAAAAAGAAAAGAAGAAGAAGGTAGATATGTTTCATTGATTTGAAATATTTGTTACATAAAAAATGACTCTTGACAAGAGGAAAGAAAAAAATATCAATTTATATTAGTTACAGCTTTTGATAGCAGAAATCTTAAATATAATAAAGTAAACAATAAATCAATTTCTATACTACAACTTCTGGGAAAGTAATTCCTAGTTAGAGTTAATTATTTATATATTTTTCATAGCTCTTGATCATCTGTTCAAGATTTTGTCTAACATGCTCTTGAGTCTATCTGTACCTTTTCACTAGGCCTAAACTACCAATAGTAACATGGTTGGTTCATTTGCATTAATATTGTTGAGTTCCATGTTATAACATAAAATGTATAACTTACCTTTTATCATTAATTTTTTTTTTTAATTTCATTAAAAAAAGGGTAAGTCAGATGATGAAAAGTTTTTTTTTTTTTTTTAAATCATGAAATTTATTTTTAAATTTTTTCAACAATAATACTATTTTTTTTTTTGGGAGAAGATACTAGTTTTGTTTAGGTAGATTTTCATGTCCAATGGGCTCTCGGCTCTCTACCCTTTGATGGACCGAAGTGAGAGCTTAAAATGGTGGAGCCTATTTTGGTTTTGGAGCCGTTGTTAATGGACGAATATACCCCTGGATCATAGCACGGCATCAGGTGGTAACTGAAAGGGTTAAAAGAGTAACATGATTTTGAATGGTAATCGATATAAGTCAAATCGAGTACCATTTAATAGACGAATCTACCCGTGGATCATAGCACAGGACCAGGTGGGAACCAAAAGGGGTAAAAGGGAAAATTGGCACATATATCTTTTTCAATGGTAATCGATATTTTCGGTTATGACAAATTTCTGGCTCTCTCACTCAGTCACTCTAGCCCATCAATATTTGATTTATTTTGGTTACCCAGTTGAGAGAATTTACGGGTTTTGGCATGTATGTCTGCATGTAGTCATTAACCACGTTTACAAAGATATTCATGGAGTTTTTCTATACAATTCTCTTCTTTCAAAATTTCTGTAAAATTCTCAGTATTTCGGTGACTCTGATTGTTAGGAGTACTTGGAATGTGGTGAGGTGAGCTCAGTCAATTGGAAGGAAGGTTGCTGGAATTTGGAAAAATGGGTTCAAATACTCTGTAAGTCATTGGATTTCTTCATTAATGTTGCGACTGGGGTCATTTTGGTTCAGTGATTTGTGTTGCTTATTTGTGCTAGTTGCTCACTTCTTGGAAGATTGTTGAACTTTTCTGCAATGAGATTGTGTGTGTAATGTCATTTGGGTTTGAATGGAAATGGGTGCTACTACCACATGAGTATGGGTGCTAAATCCATACTCACGACCCAAACCCACAACAAAACCTCTCCATCCAGCCACAAGTTGTTAAAGCCTTATACAATCTATTAGTATTTTTATTAAGGCTAAAATCTAAAAGATAGATATTTCTTTGTAATGAAAAATTTCATTGTATATACTTCACTAAAAACTAACACTACATAAATTGTAGGATTCACAAAAATCAAATTATTATTGAAACAGGGCCAACAAGGCTTATGTCCATGTTTCCTTCGACTTCCAATATTTTCTCTACTGGGAACTGCTTAGACTTCTTGGATTCATTGAACTTTTGATAGTTTTTCTGGTATTTTGCTTCTTTTTTGTTTCTATAGGGGGTTCACCACCTTTTTTGTGCTTTTTAATTAAATACTATTAATTAAAAAAGGGTTTTTTTCTTTTAGGTACTAAACAAAAACAAAAAAAAATCAAGACACAATAAATTCAACCTAGTAAAGTACATGCCAAACGATACTTGCATAAAATTACAATTCAATCCAATCAACCCAATCCAAAACATTTCAGTATTCTCAAGCTGCTCTTATGCAAATTGACCATAGGTCTGGCCGTCCAAGAAAATCATTTGACTCACCTAGAAAGCCACAAATCTTGAATTTTATAAGAACTAGCCGCGAACCCGCGTGTTGCGCGTGATAATTATTTTTATGGTGGTTTTATTAAAAAAAATTACAATTTAAACTAATCTAATAATGAGTAATGTATTTCGTTATTATATTTTTATTTATTATAGGAACAATCATAAATGTAATATTGGAACAATCCAAAACACTAAAAAAACGTAAACTAAAAAAAATTAATAAAACTTAACAATGATTAATTGAATCAATATTATGATAAAATTTTGTTTTTGATAATCTATTAAGGTTATTTTCTTTGTAAAAATTATAATTTTGGCCGCCCAAAACATATTATCAAATAAACAATTATTAGCAAAATCTAAGAATTAAATTTCTATACATGCAATGTTATAAAATAATAATAATAAAAATAAAATTGCAAAAATTAAAATTTGTCACCTATCTGATTATTTTCATTTGGCTAACCTTTGCTTTTCTTTAAATAAATGGCATTATAGAGTACTTCCAATACAATTATTAAGAGTACTTTGTCCACCACAAAGGATTAGAAAATAAACAAAAATTAGTAAAGCCTCATAGTTTAACATCTAAATTGAACATTATAAAAAATCATGCTATGTAATAGAATAAATACCAAATTATCCAAATCATGTTATGTAATAGAATAATATTATATTTTTATATGCTATATTTAATTCTTTAGAACGCAATAGGATAACATTTAACAATCAAAGAGAATTAAAAAAAAAAAATCACAATTTAAAAAACAAAACTAAATCGCATTAACCCAAAATAGAGCTTTAAAGAATATAAAAAATTATCAATCTAAAGTAGAGATGTAAGAAAAATAAAAAAATCTACCAAAAAATTTAAAGAGAGAGGGAACCTTTTTTTTGTGAGAGAAAACTATGCATAGAATATAAGAGATAGTAACAAATTTATAATAAGAGGGTATGAATAAAAAGAGACAAAAATAAAGGAAGATGAAGGGAAAGAAAAAAAATGATATTAATATAAAGGGTAGTGGAGAGATGAAAAGGTAAAAGAGGGAGAAAGATTTAAGAAGTAGTGGGGAGATGAAATGATAAGGGAGAGAGAAAGGTTGAAGAAGTGTAAATAATAAAAAAAATAAATGTTAAAAACAATTATAAGAAAATTGAAAAAAAAAAAAAAAAACCCTAAAGCTCGAAACGCTTCAACATTTTTTTTTTTTTGCCTTTAAGCTGAAAAGGGTCACACAAAACCCTAAAGCTGAATTGAAAAGGCTTTGGGTTGGGATTGATAGTGGAATTAAATAAATAAGAGTTTTATATACTATATTTAATTCTTTAGAACGTAATAGGATAACATTTAACAATCAAAGAGAATTTAAAAAAAAAAATCACAATTTAAAAAATAAAACTAAATCACATTAACCCAAAATAGAGTTTTAAAGAATATAAAAAATTATCAACCTAAAGTAGAGATGTAAGAAAAATAAAAAAATCTACCAAAAAATTTAGAGAAAGAGAGAGAGAGAGAGAGAGAGAGAGAGAGGGATCCTTTTTTTTTTTTGGTGAGAGAAAACTATGCATAGAGTAGAAGAGATAGTAACTGTGGGGGCAAAGGATCTAGGGACTCCGGCCCATTTCATATCAAGCCCAAGGCCAATGCCGAGGAGGAAGAAATGCCCGAGGATGAATAAAGGGAATCCAGACTGTCAGGATATACTGTCGAGGACGACCTTGTCCTCGGCAGACCAAAATCACAGAAGGGGAAATCGCTACGTCGCCAGAGGCAGTCCCCTCAAGCATCCCAAAAGAAGTTCCGAGCCCAATGGGCCAGCCATAGGAGTATGGTAGAAAGAGCAATTCTAGGAGAGGCTGTCATCTTTGCATTAAATGCCCGCAGCTGACAGTTTAGCCGCATTAATAAAGAAATGACCCCTGAATAGTACCACCTTCTTTGCTGCAACTCACAACAAGTTAAGGAAGGCGGCGGATGGGACAAGCACTCTAGTAGCGACCTGTATGATCAACAAATGGACGGCCAAGATCAATAAGAAGGAGATATATAACGGAAAATGCCCTCCTAGAGCAAGACAGGAAAAAAAAGCAAGAGAAAGAAGAAGGAAGATGATTGCAGTTCCTACCACCACTGAAAGCTTTCGCCGCTAAGCACTAAAGAACCGAGAAGAAGAAGAATCAGTCCTCGGACAAAGCCTGAGGATAAACTTTTACCCTTCCTCCAGACGTTCGATTATCCCATCTCCTTATGATCATGTCCGGCTGTTGATGCTCTCACTAAAACCCAATTCTTGAGCCCATTTTCTCTACCAAATTTATTGTATTGAGCCCATTGGGTTTGGGCTCATTTGCCTAACAGTAAAGAACCTCCCAAAAGTGGACCCTATAATTGGCGCCATCTGTGGGAAAGTTGCTCGTGCGATGATGAGTGCAACGGCTTGTTAAGGCAGGATCAAGTCCCCTAGGGGAGGTTATGGTGGCTAGTCTACTGTACCACAAGGGGAGAACTGCCAGGTGGTTTACAGCTCAATGGGCCTCTGGCACCATGTGCGTGGCTCTTGCCCTACCAGGGGTCAAACTCCCGCGAATCTAGTGGCTTGCCCTATTGGGTCCCGATTGAGGAAAGTGGCGGCCGCGCGAAGCATTTTAAGGGGGCTCCGTGGTGGGACTAGTTTTGGAAGATAAGTATTGGTGTCTTCTGACCCACTGGAGCAATTGAATGGGGCTTTAGTAATGACGAGTCATCGGAAAACAGAACCAAGGTCTTGCATGGTCCTCGGACTCAAGCCTATGGAAAAACTAATAACTTTTGACAAATATCTAAGTATTAGACAAAACCAAGGTCTTGCATGGTCCTCGGACTTAAGCCTATGAGAAAACTAATAACTCTTGACAAGTATCTAAGTGCTAGACAGAACCAAGGTCTTGCATGGTCCTCGGACTCAAGCCTATGGGAAAACTAATAACTTTTGACAAGTATCTAAGTGTTAGACAGAACCAAGGTCTTGTATGGTCCTCGAACTCAAACCTATGGGGAAACTAATAACTTGTGACAACTATCTGGGTGTTAGACAGAACCAAGGTCTTGCATGGTCCTTGGACCCAAACCTATGGGAAAACTAATAACTTGTGACAACTATCTGGGTGTTAGACAGAACCAATGTCTATTCCTGCTAAGCATTAAGTGAAGCTTTGGCTACGTTTGGATCCTCGGACTAGACGACTAGGAGAAATAGACGCTCTGGCATCCCTATGAGTGTTGGACAGAACCATGGCGCACCATAGCCTCTTCGGATCGTTTGTTTTAAAACTAGCATTTTCTAATGGTCGCACGATTTGCAACATGAAGCGCATCGTTGTATGCTCGGCTGTTCCTACATAGTTAAACTATTTAAAAAAGGCAGCTGGACTCCATCACCGACCGTGTTAGAGTCATGATGCCGACGTCTCGCTGCTGATAGTGGCAACAACACTAGATTCTAGGAGAGGTAAAGGCAATGCACAAAAGAAAAAAGAAAAGGATTTCACCAAGCAAGCAAAGAAAATCTCACCAAGTAAAAGTCACAAGTCCCTTTTTATTAAATAAAATAATGGCAACATCAACTACAAAAAAACTGAGGAAGACTTGTTTTACATCAACTACAAAACAACCGAGGAAGGCTCGTTTTACAACTAACTACATAACAGCTGAGGCAGGCTTGCTGTAAAGCTAGCTAACAAAAGGAAGAAGGCTGGTGGTAATGGTGGATTCACAATCTCGCTTCAGCAGCCACCAAACTCGTGTGCTTGGCACAAGCGGTGAGAAGGAAAAAGAGGCGGGAGCGCCTGAATTGGTTTCCACCTGCTGAGGTCGCCCTGAAGCAAACTTTGATCCAGAATCTAATATCAGTACTCCTAAGAAGTCGCCCTTCAGGGGTCTCGCCAGCTGCCTGCAATGGCAGAGACGGCCCCCTCTGATATCTCAATTGCTCCCTTCAACTTTGCTTCTATTTCTTCCCCTTCCTCTTTAGCCAACTCCTGCACATTCTTGGTTGGCGTTTGGAGGATAATCAAGGACCTGACATGATCTACACTAGCTACAGTTCCTGGTCGAAGGAGGAGAATACTCTTTCTTGTCCGGTTGAAGAATAGGAAGATCTTTAGCCTCCACTTTCTTTACCTCAGCTGCAACGCCCATGATTCAGGTGGCATTTTTAGTTCAAGAAAGTAAAAAAAAAAAGAACTTGGAACTCCTACAGGATTTCAGGGCTAGTAGATGTGGAAAATAGTTCTCCTAGGACGCTTTATATAAAAGATAAGATCTGGGAGAGTTCACCATGCACAAAGCTCAAAGAGGGAATGTCAAGCGAAATAAATTTCACCCAATTCCAAAGGGAACCCTTAACCGCCAAATCCGTGCTTCTTCATAAAGGCGCCATTGAATACACATTCCGTATACCGAAGCGATCCGCGTCATCCCATAAAAATATTAATGACAGTGCACCTCGTACGCCGAAACGCCAGGAACGTGCCTTGGGCAGGCAAAAAAGCCCTGGCGCCCATAGGGGAACAAGACTCAACCGGCCATGATATAGGCCCGAGAACATCAAAATCCTCCTCCCCGTCTGAGGAGCCGGGCAGCAAGATTTTGAAGGGCTATTGTGGGGGCAAAGGATCTAGGGATTCCGGCCCATTTCATATTAAGCTCAAGACCCATGCCAAGGAGGAAGAAATGCCCAAGGACGAACAAAGGGAATCTAGACTGCCAGGATATACTGCCGAGGACGACCTTGTCCTAGGCAGACCAAAATCACAAAATGGGAAAACGTCACGTCGCTAGAGGTAGTCCCCTCGAGCATCCCAAAGGAAGTTCTGAGCCCAATGGGCCAGCCATAAGAGTATGGTAGAAAGAGCAATTCTAGGAGAGACTGTCACCTTCGCATTAAATGCCCGTAGCTGACAATCTGGCCGCATTAATGAAGAAATGACCCATGAATAGTACTACCTTGTTTGCTGCAACTCACAGTAAGTTGAGGAAGGCGGCGGATGGGACAGGCACTCCAGTAGCAACCTGTATGATCAACAAATGGATAGCCAAGATCAATGAGAATGAGATATATAACGGAAAATGCCCTCCTAGAGCAAGACAGGAAAAAAAAGCAAGAGAAAAAAGAAGGAAGACGTTTGCAATTCCTACCACCCCTGAAAGTTTTCGCCACTAAGCACTAAAGAACTGAGAAGAAGAAGAATCAGTCCTCAGACAAAGCCCGAGGATAAACTTTTACCCTTCCTCCAGACGTTCGATCATCGCATCTCCTTATGATCATGTCCGGCTATTGGAGCTCTCACTAAAGCCCAATTCTTAAGCCTATTTTCTCTACCAAATTTATTGTATCGGACCCGTTGGGTTTTGGCTCATTTGACTAATAGTAAAGAACCTCCCAAAAGTGGACCCTACAGTAACAAATTTATAATAAGAGGGTGTGAATAAAAAGAGACAAAAATAAAGGAAAATGAAGGGAAAGAAGAAGAATGATATTAATATAAAGGGTAGTGGGGAAATGAAAAGGTAAAAGAGGGAGAAAGATTTAAGAAGTAGTGGGGAGATGAAATGGTAAGGGAGAGAGAAAGGTTAGAGAAATGTAAATAATAAAAAAAATGTTAAAAACAATTATAAGAAAATTAAAAAAAAAAAAAAAAAAAAAAACCCTAAAGCTTGAAAGGCTTCAACATTTTTTTTTTTTTTTTTTTTTTTTTTTTGCCTTTAAGCTGAAAAGGCTCACACAAAACCCTAAAGCTGAATTAAAAAAACTTTGGGTTGGGCTTGATAGTGGAATTAAATAAATAAGAGGTGTGCTGGATTAATTATACAGATTTATTATAGGATAATAGTGGAAGTAAATAAATAAGTAGTGGGTTAGATTTATTATAAGGTGATAGTGGAAGTAAATAAATAAGTAGTGGGTTGCATTTATAGTGCTGAAAATTGTAAAAACCATTTAAAAATTGTAGCACAAATTATATTTTAAAAAAGAAAAGAAAAAAAAAAGAATTATGTGGCCGCTGATGTGACGCAACATGAGAACAGCAACATTAAACGCTACGCTTCAGTTTTTAGTAATATAAATATAGATATAGATTATTGAATCGTGATCACCAACTAATTGTGCTAACCTTGGGTTAATTGAATTTTATAAGCTGCTCTTATCCAAAACTTAATTACCTTGAAAAAAGTCTTTCTCCTGGTGCAATTGAAACTGCAAAACCAAAATTAGATAGTTTGGCAGTGAAAGAATTATCCAAATGTACTATTGGTCTTGACCTGCCACAATGCATGTAACAAATAGCATAGGCTATCTCCATGGCAATTCTCACACGGTCAAGCCATGAGATCAAGAGGAACCCATTTGCCTTTACCATGGAGATTATCAAAAAGAGTGTTGTTGGAGATGAGCTCAAAAACCAGGATGGGAATTTCAGTTTCCAGGCAGCAACCATAGAGTCTCAAAACATTATTGTTACTGATCAGTTCTTTTATTGCAACTTGATTTAAGACGAAATCTATTGTCTTCTCAAAGGACCAAAGTCTAAGAGGGCCTTTAACTTTAATAGCAACTTGCCGATCATCTAGTTTTCCTTTGCAGTTTTGTTGCAGATTGTACCAGAAAGCAACGTTACAATTTTGGTCACACTCTGCATGTAGTATTAGTCATAATTTGATACTTCATGACAAACCACGACACAAGCACAATCCAAAGTCCAAATCCAAATCCTTACTCCAGCCACAAGCTGTTAAAGCCTTAAGCAATCTGTTTGGGTTTTTGTGAAAGCTAAATTTCAAGATAGAAATTTCTTTGTAATGAAAAGTTTCATCGTATTTTGTTTAAGAACTTTTATTTGTAATCGTTCGGTGTAATTAACGATGAAGATAAAAGTATGTTGTTCACTCAACTTCATTGTACACATTTACAAGTTTTGGTTAAATGAACTTACGATCAATTGAGTGAATATAAGAAAACATTTAGAAGTTTGGACACAACTCAACATTTAGTTCAAATAGACCATAAAATAAAGACAAACGACAGCTATTAGTACTTTAAGTTCTTTAAATTTTCCCTGATATCCTTCAGCCAGCTCTTGATCCATGCCTGAATTGAGTAGGCTGAATGAAATCAGTTCTATTGGACAGATCAAACCAAGCAAAAAAAAAAAGCCTTTTAACAGTTCCAAACAAATAAAACCTCCTTGCATACTTTAACATAAAGCAAATCATGTTATATGGAAAGGACAAGAAGGAAATATATATAAGAATTAGAGTTCTAGTTTATTCAATTTGAACTAATGAGCTTGTACTTAAGGACTTCTAAATAAGGACAACCCAGAAGCCTAATTCTAAATAGAAGAAAAGAACATGGGATAGAACAATAAATTGATATACCTTTGACTTTAAAAGCTTCCCGTTTCAATGTTTACTTGCTTTCCAGAACATGATTTCTACTGCTTTTCAAACACCAACAATGTGCTTTGTCTTGCCATTCTTTTTTTGTACATTGAAATGAAGGAACCAAAATAGTACAAGAAGAAAAGAGTATAAGATTCAGAGTTCGCTGCCTGTTATCCAAGCTAATGTTCATAAATAACTTACAGGCAAGGGTTGCTAGGGATCTAGACTCTGCCAGGACATCCATCCACCTGTCAAACCCAAACATTTGTAAAACTGTTGAATGTCCTTCACCACTGCCTCTCTATTGGCCAACTCTGCCACCTGATTGTAAATTCTAAGAATACTAACAGAGAGAAATCTCAAAGCTAGAAGATGCTATGTAATAGCCAATAGGGAACATCCTGAAAGCTGGAATATATATTTTTGCCATTTAGTTGATATGTGCCATTCTCATGATCCCCATTTCCCATTTCTGATTTTTCTTCTCTTTTTTTTTCTTTTTTTTTTTTAATTTTTTAAATCAATTTATTAAATACAAAGACATTCACATTTTATTAAAGGAAGGCTGTCATTTCGACTGATGACCATCCAAATAGTTTGAAGTTAGAGAACGGATGGTATGTCAAGGAGGCTTTCCTAGAGCTTCTAGATCAATAATAGATTCTTTTGCTTAAAAATTAAAATTTTGTTTATTTATTTTTATGTTATTTACGATGCTCTTTTGATATTATAGCAATGGGGATCACTTCTAGGTGTGATGCCTATCAATGTATACGTGAATAGCATTCATTTTACAATGCTATGAAAACGTACAAAGTCACTTTGCTTGGTATTAGGACTTAGGAGGTTCTAAGGTGAATGCAATATCTACATAGAGCTTCTGTTCATGCATAATTTGTATTTGACTTGCAAGCATGCACATACAATTAATGGAATTTATTCTTGAAATTTTGTGAGTGTCATGTTTATTTTGTGAATATCCACAAAAGGATTAAAAAGGAAGAAAAAGCTCAGCTGAAACAACCAGCCATGGACATGCACCTTCTATATTTTTTAAAAAGAAGCTTGGATCCCCTGCATTTCCTCCTACTACCCTTGCAACTCAACTCCAACAAGATTGGTTGCTAGTTGTGACACTCTCTAAAGGTCTGCACTTGATTATCTTGCTGCTGTCAATGCTTTTCTTTGTTTTTTGAATTGTTAGTTACCCTGCACATTGAAATCAAACTTTTACAATACAAGATCACATTAGTGGCAAAGAAAGGCTATTTCTTCATGGTTGTCTTGTGAGAGTGGTTCTACACCACCTTTGTACTCTTCATATTTGTTAGTGAAAATTTCTTCTTGTCAACATCAATGGATGTAGCCTAAAGGTAGAACCACGTAAATCCTTGGTGTGTCTCTCTTGTATGTGGTTGTTTATTTTTCTTTCGTTTTTTTTTTTTTTTTTTCATTCATAATATTTAATTTTGATATTTTTCTAAAGCCATAATATTTTTATAGATAGATCTTATGTGGGAGTGTATCCAGATACCTTTTCCCACAACAGCCGATCTATGGTCAACCTAGCCAACTCTGCGTTAGGTTCATTTTGGTATTACACTCAGGTCATTTAAATCAATTGGGAAAATAGCTAATGGTGATGATATGATCAATGCAGGTTTCACGGATAGCGAGCAACTCTTAGAACTTCAATTCTGACCATACATACTTGCATATTTGTATAATTTCTATTTTAGTTTGCACAGGCTATGTTAGTTTGTGATTTTGCAAAGTATGATGAGTATATTTTCAAATGTGATTTAGAGACGGGTAGTCGTTAATGGCATAAAACTTGGTAGAAGGTTTAGTCTCTTCTATTGCTAGTTTTTTTTTTTTTTTTTTGGCTGAATAATATGAATTTATTAAGAGGAAGACCTAAGGACTATCCCATCTACCTTCTCCACCGGTAAAAGAAAGGTAGGATTAGAGGAGATTGGAATGGCACTAGTAAAACCAAGAGTGTCGCTTTGGCTTCAACGCAAAGAGGATTACCTTCTAAATCAAACCCAGTCCATGCATGAGTGATGTTACCTAAATGGTTTCGGAAGAGTGCAGCAAGGTATACATTGTTTGGTCTCACAGCGGCATCGGATTTTAAGGTCAAGAGGACTCGTCTTTCAAATATTTCACAAGGTTTGTATTTGTAAAATTTGGCCTATAGTATATAGCTTTCAAAACAATGTTAATTAAAGTGTAATATCTTATAGGACCCCATTACACCTCATGTTTCCTATAGTGTACTATACATTGGCTGAAGCAATGTTTGCAGTGGAACATTACAAATTGGGTAAAGTAGCCCTCTGATTAAAGTTGTTTCTTTATAAAAGATTTGCCTAATTGGGTAAAGCAAGCTTTCTCAGTTTTTATTAGCTCAAGATTTATATGTAAGTAGAAACCTGTGAAATCAATGGTACCAGGGGAGCTGTCATCTACTGGTCGCTATTGTTGTTTATGCTATATATCAAGCATTTGAATAGAAAGAACGTTGGAGATAATTCACTATGGGTTATAGTATAATCAAGTTTTATCTTCATTCTCATTCTTCCATAAACAATTCAAATGTTCTACAATTGGTGTTTCCTCCAATTTTATTATTATTATTATTATTTTTAATTAATCAAAGGACAAAAAACATAACAAACATAGATAGATGGCCATTATAAATTTTCAAGAAAGGGAATAGAACCTTTTAGATTTTAAGGGAAAGAATTGAAAATAGATTATATTTCAAGACTGAAAATAATATATTTTTTTTGCCAAAAATTATATATTATTCAAGAGTTTAAATCATCTCGGTTCATATTATTTTTATGTCTAGAATTTTATACAAGTAAGAAAAACTAATTTTTTTAAAAATTATATTTTGCATCTAATTGTTTAATTGAAACTCTTACCATTTTTAAGCAATTAAGCAAGGAGAGAGCCATAGAGGAAACAGTTGCCTAAGCATAGCTAGCCCCTAGTCTTTCATGTATAACAACAGCACAAAAACAAGTGAGACAGAGAATGAGAGTGAGATCATGGGCGATGAGAGAGGTTTTGGGTTTCTTTTTTATATATAAATATAAAATATTAAAATTTATATATAGTTAGCTACTTTTTGGTCTGGTCCAGTCCATTATGGGACACCTATATGTATATGGTATAAAAGGGCAACAACTAAAGAACATACGACACTGTAATACAAGTGTGACATTTAGTAATGCACGTGGGACCTATAAACAACGCCATGTTCTTTCACTTGGTACGCATTCTATGCTTCAAAGAAACTGACAACATTTCTTGTTAAATTTTACTCATCTTTTCAGCAACCAAACCATTGAATATTGCTTTAGAATTCTACTTTGAAGGGTTATTATTATAAAATGTTATTAACTTAATTTTTTTATTTAAAATACATGTTCAATTGTGTTATGTTAACAAAGACAATTATGTGAAGGAAGAGACTGAGTTTTAGGGTCCGTTTGGTAATTAAGTTTGAGTAAGGTATTTTGGGATGTCTTGATATATGTATAGGTGAAAAAATGTTTTGAAATGTATATAGGTGTGTTTGAAATGTAAAAAATGTGTGTTAAGTAGGATTACCAAACGGCCTTAATGTCATCGATGTCATTAGCTTTCTTGGGGAGTAGATGTGACTAAATTACACTCTAATTTAGATCAGTTATCACTCGGGCCCAAATTTTGGACATGGTCTACCATTATTAGAAAGGATGATATAACTGGTACAATAATTTTCAACTAAGCCTGTGGCCCACTCATTTTCTTTCGGTTCAGAAAGGGCTCAAGGCCCAAGAAAAACTCGGTCTCCTCCTTCACTGCAGCATTACTTTCTACCTCTCCTCTCAACGTTGAATGGTGATAAGAGACAATTATCTTGTTGATCATATAATTGAGATAAATTGATAATTAATTAATAATTTTGTTACATATTTAATAAAAATGTCTGAAACATTAGCATTAGCATTAGCATTAGCATTCTGAATACATAGGGTTCAAAACCAGATTTTTAGCATTAGCATTTTTCTTTTTGAATATATCAAGGTTAAAAGAGAAAAACCACTTGTCCTGCACTTTAATTAATGTAATATATAAACACACACGAAAAAAAAAAAATCTTGATGTTTAAATGTGGGAAAATTAATATTTAGAGAATCTAATAAAAAATTAAATATTTAATTATTTAAGGATGGTAGACTTTGGCATTACATTTACACGTTAAATTTGGCATAGAAGCATGATCTTTCACAACTTATCCAATGCCCAGTACTATTTGATAAGAAAGTTTCAATAAAGCAAAATCTAAAGCCACGAGAGAAAAGAAAAATATTTTTCTAAGATCTAATCTATTTCTTTTATTAAAAAAAAATGTGGGCTAAAACTACAATAGCATATATACTCTTTCGTAGGAAAAATTTGTAAGAAATTGATATGGTGACTGTTACGTTGGTTACTCCTGGATTAAAGAGTCCAATCCTATTCCAAATGAACCCAAACTTGTTAAATTTTAATTTTAATTTATTTTTTTCATTTCAAGTATCAATTAACAGATATTAACAAAAAAAAAAAAAACATATTCATTAACATAATTGAGAAAATAAATCATTGTACAAGCATTTAAATGTTGACTATAAACCTGAAAATTTTCAAAAAAGAAATCTACGTTTGTTTTGGTTTATTTTATGAATTTGTACAATGCTTTTTTTTTTTTTTTTAAATTTCAATTTGTGCTTCTGTATACCTTAAAATGTTCCTTAAATTTTGAGTCATTGTCTCCGGGATTTTCAAAATCAGTACTCCATTATTTATGAATGAGCTTGTGTGGACGTTGTTGCGAGCTTCTATTGAGGAATTTGTATCTGGCCCAACTAAGCCTACTAAATATCTAGTGGGTTTGGACAGTTTAAGCTGGGGGAAATAAAATTAATGTGAGGAAAGGATAGAGGTACACACTGTTTTCTTTGTTTTATAGAAGCCTAAGGCTTATGTTCACATCACATGTTCAATGTTTTAGACTATTTTTGATATAAGATGGAGAAACAAAAATAATGCAGGAAAATAATAGAGTACACACAATTTTCTTCCGGTGTAGAAAGAGACTAAGGCCTTATCTTCACATGAAAATATAAATAAAGATGACAGAAATTCAAGAATTTTGATAAAGATCAATTTCAAATTTCAATTCAAGATGGGAAATGGAAATAATGTAAGGTATAAAGGTCCACACGGTTTTCTCTTGATATTAAGGGGACCAATATTGCTGACTATGTTTCCTTCTTAAATAGCGTTCTTTTTATCATTAACAAAAGTCATTTTTGGCGTCTGAGAGCTGTTGATGGAAATGGGAGGAATAAGACATAAAAACTCCCTTCTTTTGCGTTCCATGGGTTTATATTTTCCTTGTTTCTTTGATATTTTGGTTTTAGTTCAATTCTCAAGCATCTCACTTTAATTGGATGACTATATTTCTTTTAATTTGATGCTTTTATTATCATTATTGGAAGGTGACTTTTAAACAAGTAATACTCAAGACAGTTTTTTTTACAACATATCTTATTAAGAAGGTAAATTATGAGTTGAGTAACATCACTTTTGCATAAATTTACCATTGACAGAAATTTTATTATGCATGAATCACCACATGTTTTATTATTATTATTTTTCCTTCCATCATATATATTTGGTAGACATAAAAATTGAAATTATGGAGAGTAAATTACTATTATCCTTATTATTAAGTGGAATGACGGTAAGATGGAGAGATGATTTTGTAATTTTCTTCTCCAACTCATTTCTCTTCCCATTTTCTTCCCAAACTCATTTTACTTTCCCTTTTTCATTCTCTTCTTTTACACGTATTAAACTAAAATATAGTTAGTTAAGCCCAAATATTCCCTTTGAAAAATGAGATTTTTTCCTTATAAGCCCCGTGGCCATATATGAGATTTTCAAAATGGAATTAAGCATTTGGACAAAACCTAGTGGAGCGCTTTTATTATGTTCTATAAGTTTTTGTATCGGTTGTATATACTTCTACTTTTACTTCTCCCAACTATATAAAAAGAGCCAATAGCTTTTACTACAGTGCTTTTGGTTTGGTCAAGTGTTGCTTTTTTTGGAGCCAAAAAGGTTGGTTTGGCTGAAGTGTGAAAACAAAATAGGATTAGGCAGAAAAGGAAGGAAAGGGGAGACCGAGTCCAAGACAAAACTGAGACTTTGATAAATATAGTCTGGGAGTGGGTGGGATGTGAAGACGGATAGGATAAACACAAAATGTAATGTTTGAAGAAGTGAAAGGCAGCGAGATGATAATATAAACACAATAAATATATATATATATATATATATATATATATTATATTAAGGGAGTGTTTGATAGGAATATTTATACAGTAATTTTTGTTATTTAAACGATATAATACATATTTTCATAATATTTTTTTATTTACACGTATTTCTACGATATTTAAATAACATTATTAAAATAATATTATCAAACAAACCCTAAAATTAAAAGATTTAATGAGCAAAAATTTATATATTGAAAATTAAAAAAAAATTGTTAAATATAAAATTATTGTAAGGACGGCAGACTTTGGCATTGCATGTTGGCCTCGGCATAGAATCTTGGACAACCTATCCAAAATTTAAAACCATTAAAGAAAAGAAAACATTTTTCTAAGATATAATTTTTTTTTTTTTAAGACGTAAATTGGTTAGCTAAAATTGATGTACCATAAGTTTAGTGCACTTCTCAGTGAGGCCCAAATTTTGGACATGGTCTACCATTAGAATTCATGATGATATGACTGGCATAATAAATTTTCCAACTAAGCTCCAGGCATAATAAATTTACCATCGTTATTACACTTTAAAAGTCGGTCCTCCTTAACTGGAGCATTACTTTTTTTTTTTTTTTTTAATAGAAGGACAAAAAAAACATAACGAAAATAGATAGATCGCCACTATAAATTTACAGGAAAAGGAATAGAACCTCTTAAATTTTAAGGAAAAGAATTGAAAATAGATTATGTGAAGGTTTAGAATAATTTTCTTGGGCAATATAGGATTTGGGGAGCAGATGTGACTAAGTTACTCTCCAATTTGTGCTAATCAACACTACAGTGTCAGTGGTTATGTTAATTGATTTTCTTCCAAATCAAAAAAATAAAGTCTAATAATTATTAAAAAGTCAACATTTTCGGAGATACATACATACATACATATATATATATATATATACCCACACACAAGCATGCGATAATTATCAATCCTGCTCCTTTTTAATTAGTATCTCAATTGGTAATGTTGTTAACTAGTCTCACTTTATTTGATCTTGGATGTAGAATGATGAATTGGAAGCACAGAACAAATGAGGTATTAATATCCCTGGGCATATTCAGAACCTTATGATTATGAACAAGAGCAACAAGTCAACAGCTTAGGTGATTATGTTGTTTTGTTTTCTTTCTCTTTTCCTTCACAAAAAAATTTCATTCTAGACATGATTTTCACATTAAGAGGAGACCCAAGAAGAAAGATATATAAATCCTCATTTATTTGATCATTTTAATGATTTAGTACCTGCATATAAATTATAAGATGATTTCTTTTTCCTTTTTTTTGGTGAATAAACAGAGTGAAATCTGGCACTTGTTGATATTCAATAACATCATGGTGAATGATCACTACTGACAACTACTCTCTAGGAAGCAGTTTTATATTATGGTATTTGTTTCCTCCTACTCTTTATTATTGCTTCCTATTTACATCAACAAACAAAAATATCCAGGTGTAGTTTTTTGGTTCTTAAATAATGGCTGATTTTTGTTCACTGTATAATGATACTTAGTTTGGATTAAGAGTATGGCTTCAGATTTTGGATTTAGACATGCATAAGTGCTGGCATGGATTTTACTGTATGCACATTATTTGAGAAAATAAATCATTGTACAAGCATTTAAATGTTGACTTCAAACCTGAAATTTTTCAAAAAAATTCAACACTTGTTTTGGTTTATTTTATGAATTTGTACAATGCCGTTTATTTATTATTATTTCAATTTGTACTGCTGTATACTATAAAATGAACCTTGAATTTAAAGTTAGATTCTGAAAATCTGTACTCCTTTTATGAATGGACTTTGTTGTGGGCTTTAGTTGAGGAATTTGTATCTGGCCGACTAAGCCTACTCAAATAAATATGGTATAAGGAAAGGCTAAGGCTTCACATCATCACATGTTCAATGTTTTAGACTGCTTTTGATATAAGATGGAGAAAAAAAAAAAAAAATTCAAGAAAATAATAGAGTCCACATGATTTTCTTGTGACTAATAAGGCCTTATCTTCACATGAAAATTTAAGTAAGGATGACTGAAATTCAAGAATTTGAGTAAAAATCACTTTCAAATTTCAATTCAAGATGGGGAAATGGAAATAATGCAAGGTATAAAGGTTCACACGGTTTTCTATTGATGTTGAGGCATTGGGGGACCAATATTGCTAGCCATTCCTCCTCCTTAGCTTTCTTATCATCAACAAAAGCCATCTAGGCCTTTGAGAGCTGTTGATGGAAATGGGAGGAATAAGACATAAACTTCCCTTCTTTTGAGTGTCATGGGTTTATATATTCAATGTTTCTTTTGATATTTTGGTCTAAGTTCAATACTCAAGCTTCTCACTTTAATTTGATGAATATATTTCTTCTAATTTGATGCTTTTATCATCATTATTGGAAGTGGAGCAACATCACTTTTGCATGAATTTACCATTGATGGGAATTTTATTATGCATCAATCACCACATGTTTTATTATTATTATTTTTTATAATACAACATGCTATGTTAAAGTTGTAAAAAATTAGGAAAAAGTTTAGCTCAAAACTAGATAGTTTGGACTTTGGATCTATCTTCCTTCATGTTTAATTCCATTTTCATATTAGCCTTACAGTTTATTTCTGTTAGTAATCTGACCATTTACTATCAAATAATTGGTGTCTATTAAGTTAGGTCATCGGTATTATGATAATTGTCACCATATTACTAGTGGAAATGGACAATAAAGCCAATATAAAAATGAAATTAAATACAAAGAGTCAAAATGAGATGTAAGGGGCTAAATTAAATACTATCCCAAACTTTAAGGAGCCAAAAATGTTCAATTAAAAGAAATTTTTTAGAATAATCAATTAATTCAGCATAAAGTTAGATTAGAAAAATATTTATTTAAAAAGAAAAATTGAAAGTGATATAAACTAATTATCATTTGCAAAATAGGAGACTCAAAACCCTTTTATTTGTAGACATTTCTGCAGAGAGATAACCCATGCAAGAATTATTTCATCACACTAAAAGCCAGGCCTACTTAATTGGATTTTGAGCATATAGTCCTTATTAATCTCTCTTAAGGCTAATGTATCACTTTATCCATTTGTTTCTCTCCCCACCTAAATAGTGAAAAAGGTATGCATTTATTCATTTAATTATATCTCAAGGCTTATATAAGATTAACCACGACAAAGAAGATATAACCACTTGGCATGTGTTGCCTTTCTAAAAATTAAATTTAAAAAAAAAAAAGATATTTGATATTTTTTTCCCTTGTAATTAACCCTGTACAAAATATTTGCTTTCCATCATGTATATTTGGTGGAATTGAAAACCAAAAAAAAAATGAAATAATAGAAAGTAAAGTACTATTATTATACTGTACTTTTAATTATATCTTTTTTCTAAGAGCACTAGCATCAAAGAATGCTATCCTATTTTTTTTTACTATCTCAAAAAGCACATTTATTGCTTATACCATACCACTTTACAATTCCACCCACATCAAAAAACTCTATTTTTATTAAAATATTATTATTTTATCTTTCTTTATTATTTCTTTCTATCCAAAATTGCCTAGGCCTGATTTCATTTTCCTGGGCTTTCCAACCGTTTATTTTTTCTCAGGCTCCCTCAACCTCTTGCACAAACCACAAACACAACCACAACCACAAACACAAACAAACACAAACCCACGCCGATAAAAAAAAAATCATCACTGGAGCCGATTTGAAACCCAAACACGACCAGAGCAATCCACGACCACGACCACGACCACGACCACGACCCAACCAAACCCAGCCGATTTGAAACCCACTGGAGCAAACCCATTCAAGAAAAATCATCACCGGAGCCACCTCAGCCACAACCCAACCAAACCTAGCCGATTTGAAACCCACCGGAGCAAACCCATTCAAGAAAAATCATTATCGGAGCCACCTCAGCCACAACCCAACCAAACCCAGCCGATTTGAAACCCACCGGAGCAAACCCATTCAAGAAAAATCATCACCGAAGCCACCGAAGCCACAACCCAACCACGACCAACGACCCACTTCAGCCGCTGATCCACGACCAACGACCCATTCATCCCAGCTCGCCAATCCACGACCACGACCCAACCACGCCGATCCACAACCCACAACCACTACTGACCCACGCCGTCACCCACGACCTAAACACCGGACCCACGACCCAACCACGAACCACGACCAACGACCCAAACACCGGACCCAACAGAGAAGGAAGAGAGAGAAGAGATGGTGTTTGGTCTGAATAGAGAATAGAGAAGAGAGAAGAAAGAAGAGAGCAGAGAATGAAGAGAGAGAAACGAAACGGTAAAATAAAATATATATATTTTTTTTAGAATAGAGCTATAGTACAATTCTAAAGTTAGAATTGTACTGTAGCACTATTGCAAAAAAATTTGCCATAGTGAACTTTACCATTTGTTGATGCAGACGTTTTTGAGTCCTAAAATGCTAAAAAGACTGGCATTAGCATTTTTCAATGCTAATGCTCTAAGATATAAATTTTTTTTAAAGATGAAAATTGGTTAGCTAAAATTGAGTTTCAGGGGCCCAAAATTTGGACATAGTCTACCATTAGAAAGGATGATATGACAGGTACAATAATTTTCCAGCTAGTGGACAAAATTTCCAACTGATGACATCGATGACATTAAAAGTCTTTCTCCTCCTCACTGCAGCATTACTTTCGCTCAAACTTCATCACTTCAAGCCAACCCTCTACCTCTCCTCTCACTCTTTCAGCGTTCCTTTTGGCCACTAATAAAAAATGGCTGAAGCAATCCTATTTGGTCTTGCACAGAAAATGATTGAAAATTTGGGCTCTCAAACTTTCCAAGAGATTGGATCACTATGGGGTGTCAAAGGTGAGCTTGAAAAAATCAAGAACACTGTGTCCTCAATTCAAGCTGTACTTCTGGATGCAGCGGAGAAACAGAGTCATGACCATCAAGTCAAGGACTGGCTCCAAAAGCTCAACGATGCAGTTTATGAAGCAGATGACTTGTTGAGTGAATTCTCCACTGAAGCTATGCGGCGAAGAGCGGTGAGTGGGGATAAAGTCACAAAAGAGGTACGCACTTTCTTTTCAAAGTCAAACCAACTAGCTTTTCGTGGTAAGATGAGTAGTAAAATAAAAGCAATGAGGCAAAAACTAAATGCGATAGCAGAAGATAGGAAAAACTTTCGCTTGGAAGAATACCATGTAGAGACAAATGTTGTGAGTAGGAAGAGGGAACCAACTCACTCATTTGTACGTGAAGAAAAAGTTATTGGGAGGGAAATTGATAGAAAGGCTATCATAGAGCTATTATTGGACTCTAATGTAAAGGAGAATGTTTCTGTCATTCCCATTGTGGGGATAGGGGGACTAGGGAAGACTACACTTGCTCAATATGTGTACAATGATGAGAAACTCAAAAATTGTTTTGAGTTAAAAATGTGGGTATTTATTTCCGATGTCTTCGAGTTGAAGATAATTATTGAAAAGATAATAGCATCTGTTAAAGGTAAAGCACCTAAAAATCAAGAAATGGATCACTTGCAAATGGAACTTCGTAAAAAAATTGATAAAAAAAAATACTTACTAGTATTAGATGATGTATGGAATGAAGACCGTGGAAAATGGTTAAACTTGAGAGATTTTTTAATGGGTGGTTCAAGAGGAAGTAAGATTATAATAACCACTCGAAGTAAATTGGTTGCAAAGATTACACACACAGTTTCACCATATATTCTCAACGGTCTCTCCGAAGAACAATCATGGTCTTTATTTGAGCAAGTGGCATTTAGTAAAGGGCAAGTGGCCAATAAACCTACATTAGTTACAATTGGAAGGGAGATTGTAAAAATATGTCAAGGGGTACCCCTTGCCATAACGTCCATAGGACATGTGTTATATTGTGAGGAAACAGCATCTGAATGGTTACTTGTGAAGGATAATTTACTAGCAAATGTAATTGAAGGAAATGAGATTTTTCCAATTTTAAAGTTGAGTTATGATAATCTCCCATCACATTTAAAGAATTGTTTTGCCTTTTGCTCTTTGTTTCCCAAGGATTATGAAATGGATAAGGACACCGTGATACAACTATGGATAGCACAGGGGTTTATCCAATCATCAAACAAAAACCAACAATTAGAGGATGTTGGTGATAAGTACTTCAAAGATTTACTTTCAAGGTCTTTCTTTGAAGAAGTAATAGATTCATATGGACTCATAAAATACAAGATGCATGATTTAATTCATGATCTTGCAGAATCTGTGGTAGGCGAGGAGTATAGGCTCATTGATTTTCATGGGAAAAATATTACTGAAAAAAATCGTCATGTATCATGTCCATTTTTTATTGACTTGTCTTTTATTGAAACTTTAAAGTCATCAGTTAAATCAAACAAGATACGTACATTTCTTCAAACATGTGAAATGTATAGATTTAATGCTTTGGATGAGTTAATGTTGAATGCTCTTATTTTGAGTTTCAGACGCTTGCGTGCATTAGATTTACATAAATTGAAGATCACAAGAGTGCCAAATTCTATAGGGAAACTAATACATCTAAAGTACCTCGATCTTTCTTTTAATAAGAATATTGAAATTCTCCCTGAGTCAATTACTACACTGTTGAATTTACAAACATTAAAACTCTGTAGTTGTGAAGGTCTTAAAGAATTACCCAAAGACATAAGAGAATTGGTTAGCCTCAAACATCTTTATAATGATGGTTGTGATAATTTGAGTCATATGCCTCGTGGATTAGGGCAAATGACTTCACTTCAAACATTACAATTATTCATTGTGAGCACCTCCTCCCACACTGGTGGATTAGGCGAATTGAATGAGCTAAACAACTTGCGAGGTACATTAGAGATCTCACATTTGGAACGATTTAAAGAAGTTAACTCAGAATCCATTGTTGTGAATTTAAGGGAGATGCAACATCTTGAAAAATTGAAATTAAAATGGTATCATCAAGATCAAGTAGATAATAATGAAGATGAGAAGTTATTAGAAGACCTCCGGCCACACCAAAATCTCAAATATTTGGAAGTGCATCAATACAATGGTGTGAAAATTTCAAGTTGGGTCTCTTCTCTCATATATCTTGTTGATTTAAGGATAGAAAATTGTAAGAGATGCCGATATCTACCATCATTGTATCATCTCCTCTTTTTAAAATCTCTAAGGCTTAACACCATGAATGATTTGGAGTACATATCCGATAATAATATGAGTAAAGAGGTGTCTGCTTCATCCACAACATTATCAACACCGTTCTTCCCATCTCTAAAGTCACTCACAATAAAGGCATGTCCTAATTTGAAGGGATGGTGGGGGAGAACAGGGAGGGATTTAGTTGCAACAACATCTGCGTCAACACCAAATCATCAACAAGATCAGTCTCACAACTCATTGCCTTTATTTCCTCTTCTTTCTTATTTGTGGATTTTTAATTGCCCTAAAATGACTTCCATGCCCCTGTTTCCCAATCTCGAAGAATCTCTATATTTAAACAACGTCAGTTTCAAGCCTTCGCAAGAGACAATGTCAGTTTCCTCCTCTTCATTATCCTCTTCTTCTCCTCTCTCCAAATTAAATAAGATGACTTTAGTTTCTATAGAAGATATAGAGTCTCTTCCGGCTGAGTGGGCACTATATTCTCTCAAGGTACTACGAATTTGGGATTGCCCTAGAATAACATCTATATCTGGAGCGGTGCGTTATCTCACCTCCCTCTGTGATCTATCAATTACCGATTGCGAGGAGTTCGATCCATTAAGAGACATGCATGATGATGGCATGGAATGGCGATGCCTCAATTGCCTCTGTTATTTACGTTTCAGTGGCATTCCAAAACTGAAGTCTCTCCCTGTGGGTCTTCAATGTATTTCCACCCTAAAACAGCTCAGCATTGCAAACTGTCCCAATTTAATGACTTTGCCGGAGCTCACCTCACTTGAATATCTTGAGATTGAAAGATGCGAGCCTAATCTGACATCACTTCTTGAGATTAGTTGTCTCACTTCTTTACAGTGGCTGGATATTGGAAACTTTCCCAATTTGATTACTTTCCCCGAATCAATTAGGAATCCAATCTCACTTGAAACGCTTTCCAATCTCACAATCTCACAACACTACCTGATGATGGTTTTCTCAAGTCTTTACAAAAACTGGAAATTTATGGTTGTCTTCAGTTAGAGGAAAAATACAAAAATAAAATCGATAAGGATTTCCCTAATTTGGAAATCAAATGGCGGTATTGAGACCACAGCAGCAAACAGCTCTACTTTGTCTTCTGCAACGGCCACTCCCCTCTTTCACTTGGTACGCATTCTATGCTTTCAAAACAAACTGAGCTTTTTACAATTATATTCTCTATGTTACATTGATTTCTATAGAATCAGACACTTTTTCGAAATCTATTCTTTATAGAAAAAATATTATATATATTCAGCCCTGGTATAATTGAATTGGTATTTTGGGTAATTTGTTTAGGTTTTCTGGTAATCAAAAATCAGAGACGTTTATTTATTTATTTTGGAACAGCTTGACCGCATAGACTAATAGGATTTCTTCTTAAATTTTAATACTATAATTTTATTTGATTTTTGATATAGAATAAATGGGAAGCACAGAACAAACGGAGGTGTCAATATCTGGGCATGTTCAGAACCTTAAGAACAAGTGCAACGAGTCCACGGCTTAGGTGATTATCAAGTCTTGTGTTTCATTCTCTTTTCCCTTTGCATACAAATTTCATTCTAGATATGATTCTCATTTGTTTACTCATTCTAATGATTTCTGCCTTTATATAAACTAAAAAATGACACTACTTTGTTTGGGTTCTTGATTTTGAATAAACAGAGTAATATCTGGCACTTGTTAAATTCGATAACATTCTGGTGAATGATCAGTATTGACAACTACCCTCTAGGAAGCTGTTTTATATTCTGGTATTTGTTATTTAGTTGGCTTTAACACTTTATTGTTACTACCCATTTTAATCAACAAACAACAATATCCAGTGTGGTTTTTGGGTTCTTACATTATGTCTGATTTTTGTTCACTGTACAATGATAACTTGGTTTGGACTTGCAGAAGTGTTGTTATAGATTTTACTTTATGCACAATATTTGGATACAAAGATAGGATCAGTAAAATAAAAATCTAGAGTTAATTAATTGAATTCTCACATGAAATGGATAGTTTTTTTTTTTTTTTTGTAAACCAAACTGACATAAAACATAATATTAGAAACTTTGTTTTATATTCTTTTCCTCGCTATTTTGGAATGATTCCAGGCAGAAATTGCTGGAGAATGGTCCAAAACTGTTCGCATCCTAAATTGAATGTATTTCAGAAGGATATACTACAGGTCCATACATCTCCTTTAAATTCAGCTTTCTTTGTAAATAAATTTTCCAATTTCCTCTTGTTTTCCTTCAATTAGAAGTATAATTTGTGTGCAGAATGTGGAAAAGCTGGGAATATAAAAACAGACCAGAGTTTGTGATCTCCAAAGGGAGTCAATACTGCAATTATGTAAGACTTGAATGAAAAAAATAAGTGGTAAATCTTTTGTTTTTTTTTTCCTTTCATTTTTACTTTTATTTTTGTATGTTCTCAAACTTATATCTGGCAGTTTGGCATGGATAAAGATCACAACAAGGTGTCAACAGAAGAGTTGTTCCTTTTCAAGAATGGCTTCATTATGTGTGCAGCTGATTTCTTAGTGAAGCTATTGAAAATTTTCAAACCTGAACAGGTAATTATTTCACTATATTTATTTCTTAATTAAAACAGGTTGGCCATGATTCTCAGTTTACTCTGTAACTCACTTTACTCTGTAACCGTATGAATCATAAAATGAATAATAAAAATCAAGTTGTTCTCTACAGTGTAACTATAAATTTTATTTAGTTTTATTTCACTACATTGTTATCTGGGAACTGGGAGGGGGAAAATTGTTTTTCACTTAGGCAGATGCTTCATAACTCCAATATATTTGTGAAAAAAAAAATCTTGAGATCTGGTCAGTTGATTCAGAGGGATTTAATGCCACTATTTTTTTATATTCATGCATCTCCTTTCTAAGTTCACTTTGAATTTACCACTAGCTCTCTTTATTCTTCCTTTTTGTTTCAGGTTTAGTGGATTTATCAGTTGTTGAATTCTCTCTGTAGGAACTTTGAATTTGGAAAGAGACGGTTTTTAGTGAATTTACTGCAACTACAAGAAGATAAAGTGGTGCATATCTCACTCCTATCTTTATATATCTTATCTCAAAGATAAGGGTAAATGGTTCATTTGTTTTGAATTATTGGAAATTTGATTGCAAGATGGTAGAAATAGTATTATTTTCCTCTCTTTTTTTGATAGGTTGAATTGGATGAAGACTGTAGCTTGGTGTTAGCAACGAGAGTACTACCTATCTTCAGTTAAAGTTCAATTTCAGGGTGACTGGTTCTTGGACTTTTCAGCCACCCTCTGCGAAACCTAAGCTTATTGCAAACGTTTATCTTAGTTTAGTTGTTTCAATAACAAAACCAGGTTGTGATGAAGTTTTTTTTTAATGCTTTTCAAATTGTAACTCTTTTACCTATATACATAACAGTACTTTAAAGCATCCATATGAACTTAATTACAAGAACTATCATGAAAAATATTTTATAGGGATTAAGCATCTTGCAAAGGATTATCTAGAAGAATCAGATCATCTGAAGAAATTTCTGTGGAAATCTGACAATGGATTGTATTGCTTGGATAGTTTCAGGATTTGAGAAGCTGACGTGGATAAGGTACTCTGTTAGATTTGTCTATAATTAAATCTTATGTTTGATCATAATCAAATTTGAACAATCCTTAGTTGTGAGCATGTTAATATATAGAGAATAGGTAATGAACGTTATGTACTTCTGTTACATTTTTCTTATGCAGTCTTGAGGTTGTAGAAGGAGTATTTGAGGTACGTTCTAGCTTGGCTGATACTCATCTAGGAGTTGATGATTTCGACAACGTTGGAACAAGAGAAATGAGTACATCTTTAGCTTATATTCTTTATTTTCTAAGTTATAGTTAGTTGTTAATAAATTACACCCTTAGTCCCTTACGTTCTATAATTTTTAATACAGAATAGTTGATTGGCTTTCTGAAAACGTCTTAAAGATGAAGGCGTAGATATTCTGTATGATAGGCAAGCTCTACAACATCTCACAGAGACTGCTAGAAAGCAAAGATGGAGTGGTCATCTCTAACTCTGACCAATATTAGGTATGTGGCTTTTTCTATGCCTTCTTTATTTAAGTTGATATATCTCTCTTTTCCATAATCACAGAGAAAAACATTTGCCTTTCCGGTTTACCTTTCATTATTGCCACTGCGGAAATCTGAAAACACATTGACACCACGCTGACTAGTGTCAAACTTGAAGAACTGTGTTCAGATTTGTTAGACAGGTTAGCCTTTTAACAATATAAATTACTACTATATGGTTTCACACTATGCATGTTCAGAAATAGAATAACTCTCATATGTATTATCACTGTATTTGTTTTATTTCTCTCACTTCAGTTTTCTTTCTTTTGATTTTGAACTCTCTTTTTCTGTCATCTGGTAGTCTACTTGCCTGCTTAAGTTCACTAAATTACAACTGCAACTAACTTTCTCATATGCTTTGAGCACCAGTTGAAACATCCTTAAGGGATGCAAAGCTTTACGTCAAATATATATATATATATATGTAAAACACAAAAATGTTAATTAACAATCCTTATCCTTTTTAGTAACTCAAATTGTAATGTTTTTTACTCTTTTCACTTTTGAAATTGGATATAGAATGAATTGGAAACAAAGAATGAAAGGATATCGGGTGCATTCAGAGCCATATGAACAAGTGCAACAAGTCAACAGCTAAGGTGATTTTCTTGTTTTGGGATCATTCTATTTTTCCTCGCATAAAAAAAAAAGAAAAGAAAAGAAGTAGAGCTCTCTATTTCTGATATTGTCTATTATAATACTTATCGGAATGATTTGCACTAACTGTTGAGGCATCAATACTTATTTTTGTCACTTTTATTTCCAGATTGGTGTTTTTTAGTTGGAGAAGTTAATGACATTGTGCTCTTGGATGTCTCACTGCAGTAGGACTTGAAACTTTGGGTGGTGTAATGACAAAGATTATCCCAAGGAACACAACTTCACCAACTTCCAAATCAGAGTTGTTCTCCACCACAGCAGATGGACAGACCAGTGAAGAGATTAATGTCTATTAGGGTGAGAAACTTGTTCCTGGGTCAGCAACCAAAAACGAAATGGAGTAGTTGTAGTAGTAGAAGGAGGAGGAGAAATGGGAACAACAATGTGGTGGTGTGTGAGAAAGTGGTTGGTATTGACTTGGGAACAACTAACAGTGCAGTGGCAGCCATGGAAGGTGGGAAGCCAACAATTGTGACTAATGCTGAGGGGCAGAGAACGACACCATCTGTTGTGGCGTACACTAAGAATGGTGATAAGCTTGTGGGGCAAATTGCTAAGAGACAAGATGTGGTGAATCCTGAGAACACTTTCTTTTCTGTGAAAATGTTTATTGGCAGGAAAATGTCTGAAGTTGATGAGGAGGCCAAACAGGTTGGTAAATTTATCACTTTTCTTATAAGTTTTTACTGTAAAGTTAGTATTTTAACTTGACCATTTGTAAATTGGAGGCAGAATTTGAAGATTAGAGACAGCATTTGTATTTGGATTAGTGTTCACAAGAGCTTGAACTGTGAATTTTAATGATTTTTTAACTATTAGTATGCTATTTTGAGATAGGAACTTAGGATTGCTTTGTTGGATACCGTGACATGTTCTGGTATTGTTTGATCAAAACCCAATTTTTAGATTAATCTTGAATGGTTTTTTTTTTTTTTTTTTTTTTTTTGAATCAAACATATATTATTATTATAAATACTAGTAGATTATAGATAGGATTTGAATTTGGATTAGATGTTACTTGTTATGCAATCATAATAAACTATCACTTAAATGGTAAATTTTGATAATTTTATATTCTTATAACCATTAGTAGGCTATCACATGTTCAGATATCATGATAGACAATGTTTAATAAAATCATTTAATTATTAGTATGTTGGAGATAATTTGAATTTGGATCATCTGATGTCTTATATCATGAGAAACTATTACTTACTGAAAAAGCTTAAATTGTTAATTTTATAATATTTTAACTAGTAGTTGACTAATTAGAGATAGGAATTTTGGATAAGTTGTTTGATACTATGATAAACTAGTGTGAATTTAATCATTTAACCATTATTTCAATATTCCAATATAGGTGTCATGCAAGGTCGTGCGGAACGAAAATGGCAATGCAAAGCTTGAGTGTCCGACCATAGGCAAGCAATTTGCAGCTGACGAGATTTCTGCACAGGTATTGAGGAAGCTTGTGGAGGATGCATCCAAGTTTCTGAATGATGGGGTGAGTAAAGCAGTAACCACAGTGCCGGCATACTTCAATGATTCGCAGAGGACAGCTACAAAAGATGCAGGTCGCATTGCTGGGTTAGACGTCCTGCGAATAATCAATGAACCTGCTGCTTTGCTGGTTTATAGGTTTGAGAAGAAAAACAACGAGACCATCCTGGTTTTTGACCTTGGAGGTGGTACTTTTGATGTTTCAGGTATGCTAATTGCTTTGTTACTCCTCTTATTGGATTTTTCTTTGTTATTGGTAAGTTACATGCACACCCAGTTGAAAAATCTCAACCATAGCCCTTTTTATGAGAGGAGTAAGGCAGAGTTCATTGACTTTTTTCCTTTTCTCCGGCTAATCCACCTCATATGTTTGTTTTTACTTATTTTATAGAGAATTATCCTTGTGGATTGTAGTCAGGCTGTTCCATTTGCATATGTGAAGTAGAATCTTTTGGGTTATCCACCATGTATTAGTTCTGGTCATTGCCTCAAATGTCTGTTAAATTGGAGGTTTTCAAGTTCCAAGTCACTCATTCTATGTGTTATAATTCATTGAGTTTGACGAATATTAATGTTTGAAATTCTTCCCAGCTTGACTATCTGAGGGTGGGGGTATGCAATAACACAAATGAGATGACTACATGTGTGAGTGATTCCTCCATATTTTGGCATGCCTTTTATTCTTGTATCTATTCCTAGCTGTCTTAGGTATTAGATAATATGGATGCTTTTGCTTGACCATAGGTTAATAATGACAGATTTCCTCTCATTCACTCTCTTTATTCATTTGTTCTTTGGGGGATGATAAGATCTTTATCCAAACCAGAGGAATTCTTCAGGGCAGATTACAGAGAACTAGCAGCTTTGCTGCAAACTATTCCATAAAACTTAGGTACAGCTCCTTTGGTGTTGTACATTGGGTTCCCCAATCTAGTTCAACTTAATGGCTGCATTGACCATTTGGGACTTACAAAAATAGAATGAGCCCCTTGGGACTTATTGTTGATAAAGAGCAACTGGCAGCTTGGCTGTTAGCAAAAGAACAAATTAAAGCTTCCGTCATCCTCTACAAATTACACACACACGCACACATTTCTGACCCAACCAAATTGCAAAAAAAAAAAAAAAAAAAAAAAAAAACCATGACCAATCAGAAATAATCAGCATGCCTCAACTTTTCTTATGAATTGAGTCAAGACTTCTCTCTATAGCATTTTGGGATATTTGGGCATTGATATGAACATTTTAATTGATTTTGCTATGCCCTTTAATGTAATTTGAAATCAAGCTATTATTTTTGAGGAGAATTTCTGAAATGGATTTCTTGTTCAGGAACTTCTTGGTGTCATTGTCTTTAGATAAATGTTGGCTGATCTTTACAAGGCATAGCTCATTTTTCTAGTTTGTGGGATTATACCATTGCATGAAATATAGCTCAGGTTCTGATGTTGTTCTTCCAGCTGCAGTTTGGAAGCTCTATTTACAATGTTGTAAAAGGTTTTACCTATATTGATGGCATCTGCTCCCCAACTGTAATTTTAAGTATTATATTTAGGTATTATGTTGGGGGAGATTGCCAAAAAAGAATTGAGGAAAGTCTTAGCCTCTTAAGAATACATATGAACCAAATTAACATGAACAAGGTGGTAATGTGGCGATCCTTACGTGTGTCGATAAGCATTCAGTGAACATATGGTACTTTGTGATTCCCGAAATTCAATCTTCCAAAAGCAGTTTAATAGATTAAAATAGTGACCTGGACCTTGTGATTTTGAAACATCTGATCTCTTAAAAGATTTTTGATTTAACACAACTGTAGTTAGGTAGCATACAATCATTTGAACACTATGCCTTTTCACTACTTTTACCTTTTTCTTACCATTGCTATTGGATCCTAGTCCTTTAATTCAATTAAACAGCATGTATAAGAGATAGTTTCACCAGAATTATGAAAATATGACTATAGTTTTCTAAAAATAGCACACTAATACTCATCCGATGTGATTTTTCACTTGTTTTCTTTTGGTGCACAAGAAAATTGTTAGTCAGTGATTGTTGTGGTCTGTTATGTTTTAAATCTGCAGTTCTTGAGGTTGGAGATGGAGTTCATCTCCAACCTCAAGAACTGTTGAGGTTGGTACGACTTGAACTAACTGTTGAGGTATCAATACTTATTTTTGTTACTTTTATTTCCAGACTGGTGTTTTTTTGCTGGAGAAGTTATTGACATTGTGCTCTTAGATGTCTCACTGCGGTAGGACTTGAAACTTTGGGTGTTGTAATGACAAAGATTATCCCAAGGAACACAACTTCACCAACTTCCAGATCAGAGTTGTTCTCCACTGCAGCAGATGGACAGACTAGTGAAGAGATTAATGTCTATTAGGGTGAAAGAGAGGTATTTATCTCTCTAAAAAAAGGGTGAGAGAGTGTTCATGAGGGACAACAAATCCCTTGGAAGCTTTTGCTTAGACACCAAAACTGGTGCTAGCACCATCACACAAAGTGATGAGGTATGTATTTGCAAAAACTATTGTTTTGAAGAGAATTTGGTTTTTATTCAAACTAGATATAGCAAGTTTTAGTTCTTCACAAAAGGCATGAATTAGAATTTGGTGGTTGAAAATTTTGTGGCTAGAGATATTATTAGAATGAGTTTGAATAAGCCTGTAACCCAAACTATCTTAGCTAACAATAACTAATTTATCTATTTGATAAATAACTTTTATATATATTTATATATATATATATATAAAGAAAAATTTAGACCATTTGTGGAATGTGCTGCTTTCTTATATTGGTCTAGAACCATAGCCAGTGGCAGTGGCTGCAAGTTCCCTCCCCCCCCCCCCCCCCCCAATTTATGTTCTAATTTGTAAATAGACTGAAAAATGTTTTTATGTCTTCATTTTTGTAACTTCAATATTTTTGTAACTTCAATTTTTTTTTCTTATAATCTATATTGTGGCACAAGGAACTCCATTTTTTTTTATTACCCATTTCAATGATGCTACCTGTTCTACAAAGAACCTATATCTTTCTTTTCTTTCTGAAGTCTCAGCATTTCTAGCATCTATGTTTTTCAATTAATAAATAAATAAAAATAAATGGAAACGTTCACATTTTATATTAGTAACCTAATTATGTTACTAAACCCCATGTTTGTATGTACAAAATAAAAATGTTGCAGGTGGATAGGATGGTTAACGAAGCTGAAAATTTTGCAAAAGGAAGACAAGGAAAAGAGGGATGCCATAGACACAAGGAACCAAGCTAACTCAGTTTTGTACCAAACTAGAAGCAACAAAAAGAGCTGGGAGACAATGTACCTAGCTAGACAAGGAGAATGTAGAGGCTAAAGTGAATGAGGTCAAGGATGCCATCTGTGGTGGATCTACCCAAGCCATTAAAGATGCAATGGCTGTCCTGAATTAAGAAATTATGTAACTGTGGTAGTCAATGTTGATATGAATTTGAATTGGATTGTCTATTAGTTATTTTCGAATTGACACCACACTGGCTAGTGTCAAATTTGAAGAACTGTGTTCAGATTTGTTAGACAGGTAAGCCTTTTAACAATAGAAATTATTACTCTATGGTTTCGCACTATGCGTGTTCAGAAATAGAATAACTCTCATATGTAATATCACTGTATTTTTTTTTATCTCCATCACTTCAGTTCTCTTTCTTTTGATTTTGAACTCTCTTTTTCTCTCATCTAGAAGTCTAATTGCCTGCTTAAGCTCACTGGATTACAACTCATATCCCAGCTGTTTAGTAACTGGAAGATATGGATGAAGTTTTTGTTCTTAGGACTGTAGTTCAGGTTTGTCCTTTTCTTGTTATTATGTAATTCAACTTGTTATTATTTTTTTGTTACTTTTAATTCCAGACTGTTGTTTTTTTGCTGGAGAAGTTAATGACATTGTGGATGTCTCACCATAGAAGGACTTGAAACTTTGGGTGGTGTCGACTTCACCAACTTCCAAATCAGAGGTGTTCTCCACCGTAGCAGATGGACAGACCAGTGAAGAGATTAATGTCTATCAGGGTGAGTGAGAGTTCATGAGGGAGAACCAGTGCTAGCACCATGCCAAGTGATAGGGTATGTATTTGCAAAAACTGTTGTTTTAAAGAGAATTTGGATTTTGCTCAAACTAGATATAGCAAGTTTTAGTTCTTAACAGAAGGCATGAATTAGAATCTGGTGGTAGAGGACGTTGTTGCTAGAGATATAATTAGAATGATTTTGAATAAGCCTAAAACCCAAATTATCTTAGCTAACTAAAATTAATTTATCTATTTGAGAAATAACTAATTATATATCAAGAAAAATTTAGTCCACTAGTGGAATATGTTGCTTTCTTATACTATAGTTCTAGAACCATAGGCATTGGCAGTGGCTGCAAACCCCCCCCCCCCCCCCCCCCCCCCGCCCCCCCGCCGTCCTGTTTATGTTGTAATCAGTGTGTAGACTGAAAAATGCTTTTATGTCTTCATTTTTTTAACTTCATTTTTTTTTTTTCTTATAATTTATATGCAGCACAAGGAGCTTCTTGTTTTTATATTTATAACCTCTTTCAATGATGTTACCTTGTTCTACAATGAACCAACATCTTTCTTTACTTTCAAAAATCTCAGCATTCCAACTTTCAAGCATTTATGTTTTGGATTTTTTTTTTTTTTTTTTAAATGGAAACGTTCACTTTTTTTTGTTAGTACCTATAAACCTAACCTAATTATATTACTAAACCCCATCTATGTACAAAATAAAGATGTTGCAGGTATATAGGATGGTTAAAGAAGCCGAAAATTTTGCAAAAGGAAGACAAGGAAAAGTGGGATGCCATAGACATAAAGAACCAAGCTGACTCAGTTTTGTACCAAACTATAGAAGCAAATAAAAGAGTTGGGAGACAATGTTCCTAGCTACACAAGGAGAATGCAGAGGCTAAAGTGAATGAGGTCATGGATGCCATCTCTGGTGGATCTACCCAAGCCATTAAAGATGCAATGGCTGTCCTGAATCAAGAAATTTTGTAACTGTGATAGACAATGTTGATGTGAATTTGAATTGGATTGTCTATTAGCTTTTTTCAAATTGACTTCTTTGCATGGACAGCCACTATTGTGTAGCCTTGAATTATGTTATAGTTGAGAGAGAACTCTTTGATATAGAGTTATTTGGGTGTATTGGGGTTTGGGTTTGTGAGATTGGGTCTACACCACCTTTGTACTTTCCATATTTGTTACTGAAACTTCTTCCTTGTCACCACCCGTGGATGTAGGCCAAAGGCTAAACCACGTAAATCCTTGGTGTTCTCTATTGTGTGTGGTTGTCTATTTTTTTTTTTTTTCCTTTTTTCCCCTCATAATATTTATTTGTGAGATCTCTTCTAGTATGACATTGGGGTCATTTAGATCAACTGGGAAAGCGGCTGAGGGTGATGATTTGATCAATGCAGATTTCACTGATAGCGAGTAAACTCATAGAACTTCAATTCTAACCATGCACATCTAATACAATATATAAAAGCAGAAGCTTTTAACCAGGTGTTGACACGTTAGCAAAAATGACCCCTTAAAATGCTGACACGTAGAGGATAAACCATTTAAAAATTCGTACGTTGCGTCTGAAAGACTCTGTTTCAGACGCCAGCCCGTTCACCCAGGGAAAACAAAATGAAACACGGGCCCTCATAAAAAAGATCAGGCGCTTATCCACAAAATAAAACACAGGCCTTATAGAACAGACTCCAACCCGTTCACCCAGAAATAAAAAAATAAAACCCAAGCCCTTATAAACAAGACCAGGCCCTTATCCAAAAAAAAAAAAAAAAAAAAAAAAAAAAAAACAGAAAAAAAGGGGAAAAAAAAAAAACCCTAAAACCCAAACCGTTTTTTCCCGATCAAGATTCATACTCACTCTAACTTGCGATTCTTCACTGCAACTCCATATACACACAAATCAGACTAGCGTGTTCCAACCCATCAAATAGATGAACAAAAAAAAGTCTCTGCACCAGTAAAAAATTCTGTTCGTTCTCTGCAATAGTGAAGACTGAACATTTTCAACAATAGATAATTCAGAAGGTAGGCATTTTCTCCCCTTTGTTGGTTTCCTATTCAATTACGGTTTCTAGGGTTTTGAAATGTATTGATGATTTCTCTTAAACTGAAATAGATTTGGTATATATTTAAAGTTTTTCGTTTGTAGCTGCTCTGATTTTAAAAAATAGACCCTTGGATCTGACTCCATTGATGCCAATCTGCTACTTCATGGCTGTATTTCGAAAATTAGGCCTGGGTTTTCTGTTATCTATGGGTTTTGTTTGGTTTATTTGGTTGTGATTTTCGAAATAAATAAGTTGTAATTTATGGGTTTTTATCAGTTATTGAGAATAGAAGAGCTGTGGGTTTTTCTAGGTTCTTATAGTCTTTGATGGGTTTCTTTGGCATGTGATTTTCTGGTGGGTGTGGACTAATCTGCTACTTCATGGCTGTATTCCGAAAATTAGGCCTGGGTTTTCTGTTATCTATGGGTTTTGTTTGGTTTATTTGGTTGTGATTTTCGAAATAAATAAGTTGTAATTTATGGGTTTTTATGAGTTATTGAAAATAGAAGAGTTGTGGGTTTTTCTGGGTCCTTATAGTCTTTGATTGGTTTTCTTGGCATGTGATTTTCTGGTGGGTGTGGACTACGGTTTTGTATTGTCGATCTAGGGATTTGTATGTTGAGCAGAAGCCTTAACGAGGTGCTGCCACGTTAGGTAAAAAGCCTATTTAAAAAAATGACACGTATAGAGTTTAAATTAAAAAAAAGCGTACGATGCATCGTTTGGAGACGGTTCTATCACAGCGTTAAAATAGTCTAATAGTCAGTGAGTATAAATACAACACTAACTGCCCGTATACGGAGAAAGAGAGAGAACAGAGTTACGGAGAAAGAGAGAGAACAGAGTTGTTCGTCAGACCCCAAGAGACAGAGAGAAATATCCAAGGCTGGTGATTGTTCGTTCCCTGGCCAGATTTAGACCATCGGAACAGCCATATATCAACCACCTGAATCGTCGAAATCGGCACCGGTAAATTTTTTTTTTCCATTTTTTAGATCTAAGTATGAAATTTTACTTTTAATTGGTTTTTTTGTTGGATAGGTTTAGATTTGATTCATTTTTGTTTTGGGTTTTAGGGAAAAAAAAAACAATTATTGCATAAAACCATTCGTTGTATGCCCAGGGTCAAAACAGATCATCAAACTAAATCCACGATTGCATCCCCAAACCCTAAGCCGTAAGTTGTTCTCCCTCTCCGCCTCTCTCTCAAAACCCCAAAACCCAATAAGAAAAAAAAGCTTGCGATGCGGAGATGAGAAGGAAGCAGAGTTCGTATGGCCGGCTAGTTGTCACCATCATTTTCCCACCACCGTTCATCTCTTGCCGGACTTAGACTACCGGAACTGGCACCGGTAACCTAAAGGTGGACGCAGGATTTGAGATACGGACATAGAGAGAGAGAGAACTACCACTGGTAAATTTTTTTTTTTTTTCATTCTTTCTTAGATCTGGGTATGAAATGAGAATTGGTTTTGAGAAATTTGGTTGGATTGATTTGTATGTAGGTATTTGGGTTACATTAGGTTTTGATTTGATTTTTTTTATTCAATTTAGTTTCTCAGTATACTAAAAACTTTTGGGAGTATTTGGATTCAATTAATTTAGGTTTGATTTTAGGGTATTTATAATTGGCTTTGGAAAATCAAGGTTTAGAGGCCAAAAGTCCAAGAATGGTAGAGAGAGTCGGTTAGACACAGGGTGCAGAGAGATCGATATATTGGAGATTTTTTTGGAAGAAGAGGAAGAATAATCTTTAGACTGTTAAGTTAATGCACCATGGATTGAGAGAGGGGCGCCACAACAAGTTTTGTCATCACCGTAAGCCTCCACCCACTATCAGACTACCGGAATCGCTACCGGTAAAGTTCTGTTTTAAACTAAAAAATTAAGGGTTTTTGGTTTTTATTTGGAGAATCAATTGGGGGTTAATTATGATTTAGATTAGTACTTTGGGTAAGGTTTGGTTTTGATTAAGGGATTTTGGTTAGAAGAAGTTTTGTTTTTAGGGTATTTGGCTTGGCTCAATGTTTTGGGTATTTAGAATTGATTTTGAATAATTGGGTGCTTTGATATTGAGTTCACATAAAATGCAGATTTGCTTTGTTACTCAAAGCGCAAACCTTTGAGTAATCAATACTACCCTAAAGTTTTATTTTAAATTTTAAAGTTTTTGTGTTTGTTGTTTCTGAATGGTCCCTTTTTTAAAGCCATTGGAACTATGTAGATTAATTTTGAATCTCTGTGAGTGTTGTTAAGAATGTACCTTCATTTGAAATTGAAATTGAAAAGAGAGAAATAAATTAGAGAAGAAGATAACTATTTGAAGTGGTAATTCTGGATCTAACTCTATCCAAGTTGCATTGGCAAGTGCATCTGCTGTATAGATTTTTTTGATAAGTACATCTGCTGTATAGATATAGTTGTATTCCTAACTTATTGTAGAGAAACTTAGTACAAATTATATTTGCTATGATTGATTGTACCAGTTTCATTTAACAGCTCCTTATGGTGATTGTTAGGAAACATGATCTAGGACATTAGGTGAACTACCCTGTTTCTTAAATTCTTCTCCTACTGCTTTCTTTCTCTGCCACATATCTCTGCTTTGTTCATTATATGCACGTACATTTTAAAAGTGAAAGGCTACACCAGTTTTGGGAATCTTAATACACCATTAAGACCGATGTAAAATAAAGCAGAAGGGCTGCCTTGACTGTTAGTTTTCATGCCAACGCCAGCCTTAGACAGCCAGAACCATAGGCAAACACACCATTAGATCATCAAAACCTCCACCAGGAAAGGTTTTTTTAAATTTTTTTAAACCCTTTTTAGATTTGGGTTAAAATACGGCTTAGTTTGGACATTTTGATGGATTTGTATAGGTTTAGGTATATGTGTTAGATTCAGTTTAGTTCTGGATTTTGGTCTTCTTGGTTGCTACTGTTATGGTTCTATGGTTCCATGGTTGGTACTGCTTTGTTCATTATATGGCAGCCTTGAAATCTTTTTTTTTTTTTTTTTCTAATTTTCTGGGCTGTTGTTGTTCTTTTATCTTCTCCTTTTTTTCCCCCTTATATCTGCATATGAGATTTGAATGATGATCTGCGTATGGAATTACATTTTTTTGAATTTTATAGGTCTTGATGTTTGAATGAAAGTGAAGCACCTTGCAGTCTGCATTGCTCTACACCAGGAAAGGGATTTCAATTGGATTAATATGCATGTTGCAGGAAGTGCAAGGATAAAAAGAGGAAAGCTTTAAGACAAATAGCTCAAACTCAACAACAAAAGTAGGATGGAATATTGTATGCAATTATTATGTTGTACATTGAGGATATTTTCATTGAATTATGAAGTAACTATTCAATTTATTTGTTTTTATTTTCTGCAAAAAAAATTGTCTAACAGTATATGGAGTTATGGTATTTTTTGTGGTGTTAAAGTGATAGAATGACTTTGTATATAGAAAGTAGACACTTCTCTCTATATGGTCTAAAATTTTGCAAGTTGGTGCAATCATTACAATATTCTTTTGTTTTTAATTAATTTTTTAAAGTTTCTGTGAGATTACTTACTACTGTAGTCTGATGTAATTCATTACTACTATAGGATTTGAATTTCATGATATTTTAATTATTAATTATTATTAGTTGAAAACACCGATTCTTGCTTCTAGCAAAAACAAATACACCTATTACATGCTTGAGCGCATGTGTGATGAAGAAAGAAGATTTTTTTTTTTTTTTTTTTTTTGGTCTATTTCAAATTTTGTTGAAAGAACAAGAAATTTCAAGATTAGATTTCATAGTTTTCTTTCTTGCAAGTTTTTTTTTTTTTTTTTTAACACTTTTTTTCAAGATTAGATTTTATACTAGCTTATAAAATGTTTATATTTTCACCTACAATTTGTCTTTTGTAATAAATAAGTGTCCCGCACATTGTGCGGGTTATAAGCTAGTTTGTATAATTGCACTAGAAATAGCCAAGAGTGCCGCTTAGGCTTCAGCCCAAAGAGGATCACATTTTACATCAATCACAGTCCATGCATGAATGATGTTGCCTAAATGGTTTCAGCAAATTGCAGCTAGGTATACATTGTTTGGTCTCACAGCAACATCGGATTTTAAGGTTATGAGGATTCCGTGTTTCAAATATTTCATAGGGTTTGTATTTGCAAAATTTGGCCGGTAGTATATAGCTTTCAAAACAACGTTTATCTAAGTTTAATATTTACTGCCTAATAAGATCAAATTATGAAAGAAACTACAAACTGAGAGCATTGTGATGGCACACAAACAAAGCGTCCGACCCGGTTACCCCTGCCCCAACCCGGTTCTTTAGCAAGTGAATACGGGTCCAGAAATAAAATAGGAAAAATGCGTGCTCCAGGTATAGAACCTGTGACCTCCTAAGCGTTTTGGACCTTTGTCTACCACACTCACCACTGAATTAGTTGGCTTCTTCGTGTACTACTTGAAATTTATATTTTATTTATTTTAATTTTACAAAGATTAATAGTTTTGGATTTAATTTTATCACTATTTACTTAATAGTATTTTTTTTCTTTTTTTTTTCAAGAATTATTCTTTCACATCAATAAATATGAATATGAATAGAAAATTGTATATTTATTTTTAAAATGATTTTGTTTTAAATTAAAATGCATTTGTTATTTGAAAGATTAATAAATTCAATTTTTTAAAGCTTGTTTATATTTATTATTTTCTTTTCACTTAATAACATAACGAAAATACATTTGAAAGTTTTTTAAATTTCTTAATATTTTTTTAAGGGTAAATTTTCATATTTTTACACATTTAATACATTTATTTGTATTTTGATTAATATTAAATTAATTTTGATGTCATCACGGTTCTACATCAGTTGAACCTTGATCCGACCTTAAAAATCTTGAATCTCTCCCTTCTCTCAATTTTTATGAGCTTAAGATTTCTATGAAAGGAGAAGCTTGTGAAACCAATCATATTGGGGGGCCTGTCATCTGCTGGTCGCTATTATTGTTTATACTATATCTTAAGCATTAGAATAGAAAGAACATTGGAGATAATTTGTTATGGGTTAAAATATAAAAAAGTTTTATCTTATTAAGTTTTTTTTTTTTTTTTGAAAGGACCAAAAAAAAAAAAAAAAATCTAAACCATATTTCAAAGATAAACTTTCTTTCATTCAAAATAGTCTTGATTCTATTTTGATCCCTATAATAAAAAAAAATAAAAATAAAAAAAATAAAAAAAACCATCACAAAAATAGATAGTGGGCATTTTATTTTTTCAAGAACGGGCATAGAACCTCTTAAATTTTAAGAGAAATAATAGAATATATATTATATTTCAAGACCGAAAAGAATATTTTTGCCAAAATTATATGTTAGTCAAGAGACTAAATCATCTTCATTCATATTATTTTCATGTCTAGAATTTTATACAAGTAAGAAGGCCAATCTTCTAATTTTTCAATTGAAACTCTTACCATTTTTAAGTAATTAAGCGAGAAGAGAGCCATAGAGGAAACGGCTGCCTAAGCATAACTAGCCCCAAGTCCTTCATGTATAACAACACCACAAGAGAGAGTGTGTGTTTTTGGTTTTTTTTTTTTTTTAAATATAAAATATTAAAAATTATATATAGTAACTTTTCGATCCGGTCCGGACCAGTCCAGTCTGGGACCTGGACCGAAAACCTATATGGTTGCATTGGATTTTTTAAAAGCCTAAAAGGACAACAACTAAACAAAAGAACAAACGACGCCGTAATAGAAAGCGTGTTCAGCATGTGGGACCTGTAAACGACGCCGTGTGCGGTGTGCTTAAACGAAGCTACGAAAGATGCAGGTCGCATTGCCGAGTTAGATAAAGCTTCGCTTGCTTATGGGTTTGAGAAGAAAAACAATGAGACCATTCTGGTTTTTGACCTTGGACTTGGAGGTCGTACTTTTGACGTTTCAGGTATGCCAATTGCTTTAATGTAATTTGAAATCAAGCTATTTTTGTTTGAGGAGAAATTTCTGAAATGGATTTCTAGTTTAGGAATTTCTTGGTGTCATTGTCTTTAGCACACTACTACTCATCAGATGTGATTTTTCACTTGTTTTCTTTTTGTGCACAAGGAAATTGTTAGTCAGTGATTGTGGTCTGTTATGTTCCAAAATGGAGTAATTCTCATATGAAATATCAGTGTGTGTTCGATTTCCATTACTGGAGTTTGCTGCCTTGTGATTTAAAACTATATGTTTTTGCCAATATGAGTACCTATATGCCTGCATAAGTTCAGTGGATTACAACTGCAATCTATTTTGTTCTTAGGTTACAAGGACCAGTTGAAACTGCCTTGAAAGATGCAAATCTTTCCTTCAAAGATTTAGATGAAGTAATCCTTGTTGGTGGTTCTACTCGCATCCCAGCTGTTCAGGAGCTTGTGAGGAAGATGACTGGAAAAGAGCCCAATGTGAATGTAAATCCTGATGAAGTTGTTGCTCTTGGGGCTGCAGTTCAGGTTTGTCCTTATCTTGTTGAGATAAATTACCACTCAAGTGGGTTGCAACCTGTAGGAATTTTTTAATTTTTTTAATAGGAGGTAGAGCAGTTGAACTCTCTGATATGAAGATAAATTACTACCTGTTTTAATAGCTTTAAGCTACTAGAAACGGTGAACCTAATTATTTAACCATTATTCTAACATGCTCTAAATTATTTTCTTAGTCTATTTGAAAAATAAAAGACTATAACTCTCTATTTCTGATATTATCTGCTGTAATACTTATTGATATTGCATAAACTGTTGAGGCATCAATATTTATTTTGGCCAATTTTTTTTTTTTCAGGATGGTGTTTTAGCTGGAGAAGTTAGCTACATTGTGCTTTTGGATGTCACTACATTGTCTCTAGGACTCGAAACTTTGGGTGGTGTAATGACAAAGATTATCCCAAAGAACACAACTTTGCCAACTTCCAAATCAGAGGTGTTTTCCACTGTGGCAGATGGGCAGACCAGTGTAGAGATTAATATCTGTCAGGGTGAGAGAGAGTTCGTGAGGGGATAACAAATCCCTTGGAAACTTTCACTTAGATGGAATCCCACCTGCCCCACGTGGGGTTCCTCAAATTGAGGTGAAATTTGATATTGACGCTAATGGCATCTTTTCTGTCACCACTATTGACAAGGGAACTGGAAAGAAGCAAGATATAACCATAACTGGTGCTAGCACCTTGCCAAGCGATGAGGTATGTTTCTAAAAACTATTGTTTTGAAGAGGGTTTGTTACCTTTTCAAACTTGAGATAGCTAGTTGTAGTTCAAATTAGATTTGCTATTTAAATGAGTTTGAAATCAATATGTGTGGTTAATTTGTGGGTTTGAATAGCCTAAGCATAACCTATCTTAGCTGACTATAATCAATTAACTACACAAGAAATAACTGAATATACGCAATAAATGCAACTGCAGAACTATGAGAGATTTTGTCACCAAACACCAAGTAAAATCAAGAATAATTTGTGTATTATTGCTATATGCTGCTAACATGTATTATAGTGCTAGAACCTTAAAACACAATCTTGTTTGACTCCATCATCAGTAACCAATTTGACTAGTGCACTGTGCACACATTGACTGCATGTTTGGTGAATAGACCCAAAAATGGAATACCTATTCTATAGCTAATTAGTTGTTTGATTGCATTTTCATTACAGAGATTCCCTTAAAGTGAGGAATAAATATTTCATACCAAAAGGACCCTTATAACTATTCCTCAACCTTCATAATAGCTCAAAGAATAAACATCACTAGATTCACTACACACCCAGTAAATCAAGAAAAATTTGTGTTAGAGCTATCTGCTGGTTACATATATTATACTCCTAGAACCATAGCCATTGTTGGAAAAAAAAAATGATAGTATTTTTTTTCTTCCTGTTTTTATGGTAATTTGTTGATAAATGATGCTAATTTGTTTTTCTTTTTTGATCTTTAACTTTGGGGTATTTTTTTCTTATATTTAATTTTATTAGTTATCCCCTTCAATGATGCTACCATGTTCTCCAAATAACCTATATCTTTCTTTTCTTTCTGAATCTCAGCATTTCAAGTAGCTATGCTTTTTCACATATCAACCATGATAAAAGGATGTTCTACTACTTGTTATTGTTGAAGCTATTATTACCACATATAAACCTATTCTATTTATGTTCCTAAATCCCAACTTTGGATGTACAAAAAAAAAAAAAAAAAAAAAAAATGCAGGTGGATAAGATGGTTAAAGAAGCTGAGAAGTTTGCAAAGGAAGACAAGGAAAAGAGGGATGCCATAGACACAAAGAACCAAGCAGACTCGGTATTGTACCAAACTAAAAAGCAACTTAAAGAGCTGGGCGACAAAGTTCCTGGCCCAGTCAAGGAGAAAGTAGAGGCTAAAGTGAAAGAGCTCAAGGATGCAATCTGTGGTGGATCAACCCAAGCCATTAAAAAGCAATGGCTGCACTAAATCAAAGTTATGCAACTAGGACAATCAATCTATAGCCAGCCTGGCCAACCGGATGCTGATCCTGCTTCTGCTACTGCACCAAGGTCATCAAGATCGACTGGGAAAACAGCTGATGGTGATGATGTGATTGAAGCAGATTTTACTGACAGCAAGTAAATCACATAACTTGGTGGTGGGCACAATTTCAACCATGCATACTTGGTTTATTTTCTATGTTAGTTTGTACAGGCTTTGTTGGCTGTGATTTTGTTAGCTATGATGTACATCATGACTCCCCCCAGCCCAGTTCTTCATAGTGATCAATGTGATTTAGACAATGAGTGGTTAGTCAAGGCATAAAACTTGGCAGGTGGTTTTAGTCTCTTCCATGGCTAGTTAATATCAAGAGGATTCCTTTTTTCAATATATCACAATGTTTGTATTTGAAAAAATTGTTTACAATGTAAGTATTTTTTTTTTTTTTTAGCCACTTAAAATACCAAATAATGTAGAATACGATTTTTTTTTTAAATGTTTTATGTTAAAAGGTTTCATATTTAGTATAGAGTTACAAGTTATAGATTAGCTTACTCTTTTTTTTTTTTCTCTTTTTTTTTTTTTTGAAAGCATTTGAACTAATCAAATTTTTAGGTAGATAAAATTTAAATTTTTTCACAAAAAAATTATTTTATGAAGGATGAGGAGCAGATGTGGGCGCCGTTGGGAGAGGGGGGGCCAACTTTGGACCATTACACTATAAGAAATATTTGATTTTAAGAAATTATAAAGGGAGGCGTGGGACCATGGGGGGCCATGGCCCCCTCCAGCCCAACGTCGGTTCGTCCCTGCAGCTAGAGAATAGGTGCTATGGAGCATTCTCATTAAAGCAAGATTTAAAGCATTATAGCATTCTCATTAAGGATGCTAAATGTTATAAATGTTAAATTTTAACATCAAATTTGTAAAAAGTACCAAAAAGCAAGCTACAACAAACATGCTAAAGTTAAAAAAGAAAATACAATCTGAGCTACAGTCAGCTTTCTAAGATGAAAGCTCACTGTAGCTCTAATCTTAAAAAAATATTATTATTTTAATACTTGTGGTGGAAAAGGTGGTTTGTGTAGTTGTTTTTTATTATTTTAATAAGTAGTTTATATTATTTTAAACAAAATTGTAAAAAAATAGAACTTTTGATGTTAGGTGTATTGTAAAATAAGTTGTTAAAATTAATAAAGTAACTTTTTAAGATGCTAAATACTAAATTTTTTGAGATTCTTGATGAGAATGCTCTAAGAGCATTCTCATCAAGCCTCCCAAATGCTATAAATCCTATTTTTGAGGAGCTGAACCCCAAAAAACAATCTCCATCAAAACTGGTAAAGGCTATAAAATTTACAATCCTGCTACAGTGCACTCTCATTTTTTAGAGTGCACTGTAGTTGTATTGTAAAATAAAAAATGATTTTTTATTCACCAACGGATCTTTCTCATTTCACTATTTCCTCTCTCACTTCTTTCATCTCTATTCTCTCTTCTCTCTTCTCTCTCCGTGGTTCATGGTCTGTTGTGCTCATCACCGATCTCTGCTTGTTGCCAGTCTCTACTTGTCACCGGCTCTGCTCTCAGTCACTCGATCTCTCTACTCCGTCTGCAATGTCGCTAGCACGTCGCCGATCTCTCTGCCCTTTGGCCGCAACGTCACCGATGGTGGCTGAGATTTGGTCCGATTTTGGGTTTTGTGGCGTTGTCTTCAAATCTCTGGTGGTGGATGCTGTTATTTTTTTGGGTTTTGTGGTGAATTTATGGGTCTCTGTCGGTCACCGATTTTGTGTTTTGTGGATGCTATTGTTTTCTGGGTTTTGTGGTGAATCTCTGTGGGTCTCCGTTGGTTTTTCTGCATCTGCTAGTTTTTTTTTTTTTTTTTTTTTTTTTCTTTTCCTAGTGGTGGTGGTGGGGATGGATATGGGTTTGCTGGGATAAGATGGAAGAGTGTGAGTTTGTTGGATAGATAGGTGGGTATGGGTGGTTGGTGTTTTTTTTCGGTGGTGGTGGATGGGGTGGGTATGGGTTTGCTGCATTGAGATGGTCAAGTTTGCTAGGTTGGGAGTGACAAAGAGGAAGAGAGAGAAAGAAATATAACTGAAGAATAAAGAAATAATAAAAAATGAATATTTAAATGAAATGGTAAAAGATATAGAATGTTTGATATTTGGTGTATTGTAAAATGAGTTGTTAAAAGTTAAAATTTTGGGTTTTGAGGTGGTATATGCTAAAAATTTTACTCACCTTGATAAGAATGCTAAATACTATAAATACTAAATTTTAACATCAAGTTTGTAAAAAGTACCAAAAAACAAGCTACAACAAACATGCTAAACTTTAAAAAAATAGCAACTGAGCTACAGTGAGATTTCATCTTTGAAAGCTCAGTGTAACTCCAATCTTAAAAAATTTATTATTATTTTAATGCTTGTGGTGGAAAAGATGGTTTGTGTAGTTGTTTTTATTATTTTAATGAGTGGTTTATATTATTTTAAACGAAATGGTAAAAAAATAAAACTTTTAATGTTAGGTATATTGTAAAATGAGTTGTTAAAATTGATAAAGTGGCTTTTTAAGATGTTAAATGCTATTTTTAAAAAAAAAATTTGATGGGAATCCTCTTAGAGAACAAAAAACCCTTTTTCTAAGATATTTCTCAACAAATGTTTTTTTTAAATCTCTTCTTTTAAAAAAAAATTATTTTTAAGGTGAAAACTGGTTAGCTAAAATTATAGTACCATGAGTTTATTATAGTTTTTGGTTAAGTTACGTCAGAGACTACATCAACTATCTATTTTCAACACTTTCTCTCTCATTTTTAACTATTTTTCTCCTTATTAATTTCTCACCTTATAATTACACTTCCTCTAACATTTTCACCAACTTTTACTTTTTTATCTCCCTACTACTCTATAGTTTGTGATTGAGTTGGGTTTGTGGTTGGTCTAAGGTTTGTGTTTGAGCTGGGTTTGTGGTTGAGCAATCAAGTTTTATTACGATATTCTTTTATCATTTTTCTGTGTTTGATTTCTAGGTTTGTATGATTTTTTTGAGTTTGTTCTCTTGTGTGTTCTGCCATTTTGGGATTTTGAATTCTTTTTTTTTTTTGTTTGTTTTTCTATTCTTTGTGATTTTAAATTTGAGTATGTGTTTGGTTTTGGGTTCGGTCTGGGTTTGTTTTTGTGTTCTTAATGTTTTTAATTGTGTTTTTTCTTTTTTTATTTAATTTAAATTGATAATTTTTTCTTAAAAAAATTAGATGCTAACATGACATTTTTTATAATATTTTAATTTTTTCGGCAGTCACCTCAGCTATTTATGTTAATTGACTAATAAAAAGAACGAAAATAACACGCATTAATTGGTTTAGTGGTTAGAAATTATAAAATTAAAATATAAGAACCAAAATGAAAAAAAAGTCACAATATAAGACTAAGTGCATTTAGGTCTATTTATTATTACTTTTGATACACCTCTCTTTTATTCATGAACACATTGCATCTCGTGTTTCACTGTTTCCTAGCAGTAAGGCTGTCCATCAACTTGTCAACCCAACCCACCCATCCGACCCGAAGACCCACGGGCGGATCTGAATACCCAGACAGGTCGGGTGTGGGTCTATCAATGTGTTAAATTTGGTTTTTTGGTTCGGGTTCAGATTCCACATTTACTAACCCGTAGAAACCGACCCGACCCGTTAGAAACTTAAAAAGAAACAGAAAGGGTTAGAAACTTAAAAAGAAATAGAAAGGGTTTTCATGAATACATCTCAGTCTCTCTCACTCACCTCAGGCCAAAATGGGTAAATAACCATAAAAAAGAAACTATTTAGTTAGTAGGCGTTGATTAGAAACTATATATATTTTTAGCAACTCGAGCCTTAAAGACTCGATTTTGGGCTCCTAAATCGAGTCTTTAATGCTCGATTTTCATGGGTTGTTCGCCTCTTACGTGGCACTTTTTCTAGGTGGCGTCTACATGAAAATCGAGTCTCTAAGACTCGATTTCTAACCCAAAAATAAAATATCAATGAGCCAAAATGTAACCCAAAATGCAGAAACAGCGGAAGAAAACGCAGAAAGAAAGAAAAAAAGAAAGAAAGAGAAGAAGAAGAAGAAGAGATGGAGATCAGAGAAGAAGGTGTTCATCAGAGAAGAAGGAAAAAAAAAAAAAAACCAGAGACAGTCACGCAGCGACCTGGGTTCGCCGCGCAGCGAACTGGGTCGCGGCGCGACCTGGCGCGCGACCCAGTTCGCTGCGCGGCGAACCCAGGTCGCGCCGCGACCCAGTTCGCTGAGCGGCGAACCCAGGTCGCTGCGCGACTGTCTCTTGTTTTTTTTTTTTTTTTTCTTTCCTTCTTCTCTGATGAACACCTTCTTCTCTGGGTTTTTTTTTTTTTTTTTTTTCTTTCTTCTCTGATGAACACGTTGGTGCTGCCTTGTGGTTTTTTTTGTTTTCTTTTTAAATGTAAATCAAGTCTCTAAGACTCGATTTCCATGTAGACGCCACCTGAAAAAAGTGCCACGTAAGAGGGGAACAACCCATGAAAATCGAGCATTAGAGGCTCGATTTAGGAGCCTAAAATTGAGTCTTTGATACTCGAGTTGCTAGAAATATATATAGTTTCTAATCTGCGCCTACTAACTAAATAATTTTTTTTTTATGGTTATTTACCCATTTCGGCCCTCACCTCACGTTCTGCCTCTCTCCCTTTCTCTCTCAAATCCCTAACCGTAGCCCCCTTATTTCCGTCGCCATTGCCAAGTTGATCGTTTTGCCACTGCCTTTGACTCACCGCTGTCCTAGGTTTGGTCTTGCTCAAACCCCTCTCTCTTGAAGCCTCCTCTGATCTACAATTTGAGGTTCTGATCTTGTTCATCTGATGGTGGGTCAAAATATTGTTTTTTTTAATAAAATTTTTCACTGATCTAGTGATGGATGTGGTGATGGTGGGCGATGGAGTGGTGGTGTTACCGGTTTGGTTTTTTCTTTCTCTTTGTTTCAGTTTCATAGATCTGTAGGCTTGGATTGTGATTTTTGTCCTTTGGGTTTTTGATTTCTCTCTATGTTCTTGGGTTTTTTTTTGAAAAATCTCTATGTTCTTTGGGTTGATTTCTGTTGGGTCTGGGTTTTAAGTTCTGTGTAACGGTTCTTTAGATTTTCTATGTTCTTGTTCTCTGTGGACAGCCCTACCTAGCAGTGTACTGTCTGGACTCTGTAGTATCATCTATACCATGGATCCATATCCGTGCAATACCTAAAATCTCAGCCATAGATTTAATCTGATGGCTTAAATCATTGACACCTCACCCAAAAAAGAAAAATACTACCTTACCCTTAAAAAATTTCACCCGCCCACTGTTTCAGTTTCAGCCTAACTTTTCATAAACTCAGATTTTTACTCACTCTCTCTCCTGCGCAGCTGCTTCTCCTTCAACCCATTCTCTGCCTTTCCTTCAATCCATTGTCACCGGCCTCACTGGGATCAGCGTCAAGATCTTGTTCTTGTGGCTCAACATCATCGAGGTGGGCAGGGATGGTGATGACCTTTACTTCTCTGTTGGGATTGCTTCTGCTTCTTTTCCTATCGATAATTTCTACGAGTGTCCTCAGTGTGGCTGTGGATTGAACTGCGGTAGTCAGCAAGTAAGGAAATTTAGATTCAACCCTTTTGTTTCTTCTAGTTGAAGATCAATTATTTTGAAATTGTAAAGTAAAAAAAAGTCTGGGTTTTTTTTAAAAATGAAATTATTGGAACTGGGTTTCGGTTATTTCATCAAAATGATGGGATTTGAAACTTGTTTTTGTTGGTTAAAGATCGAATTTTTATTTTGTGCTTGTTTTATGTCTTTCATGAAAAATCTGATTTGTAAACAGTGGCCAAAAGGCCATTGGCTATAATTGAGAAGAATAGTTTGTTGAGTTTGATCGAATTAACTTCATTTGAAACAATGGTGAGAACAGGTGTCAAAGTGCTATAAGGTTAGCTCTACTTATGATTTGGTTATACTCCTTAGCAGTTAGCAGATATGGGGGCTTCAGGATTTATCATAGCTTATTAGATATTGGTTGATTTTTGGGACTCTCTTGTTTGTTTCCAAAGTGTATGCAAACTTGCAAGACTACTTCTTGCACAGAAAAAATAAAGTTCTTTTTTTACTAGAGACATGCTTTCTTGTAGCTAAATTCATGGGCAGTATTTGGGTACAATTCCATTATCATGATCAACTTGTGAGTATTTGAGTAGTTTTAGCTGAATTATGGCCTGGAGTTCAGTGTGGCAAAAAGGCTTGATACAAATAGCTCAAGCTTGTGACTTTCAAGCTACTCACTGTGAAGCAAACGAATCCATGCTTGATCTAATTTTTATGTTTTAGCTGTTCCCATAAAAGTTTCAAGTCCTTCAAGGCGATTGGATTAGTTGTAAATGGATGTGATGGTGGTGATCAGCAGTTATTATTACCATTAAAGTAATGCATGATAGGAAATTTTTTTGGTCTTATTATCATTTATCAAGTTTCTTTATTGCTAGATCAAGTTTTTTGGAAATTTTGATATATGTTTATCAATGAAATCACTCTTTTGTTCTTTTGTTAGGTTGAATGGCATGATTATAGTTATGCTATTCTTCTTTTGATCATTGAGAGTGAGAAAAGGCGGGTGCTGGAGGGATTAGTGAAGACCATGAAGCTGGCTTTGTTCATGAGTTTTTTTTTTTTTATAAATCCTTTTTGTTATGGATGCACTAGTCGACATAAAGGCTTTTATGGTGTATAGGGAGGCTCTTCTTGCCACAGACAGAGTAAGGCCGTGTAGAGATGGCCATGGAGGAAAAGTCGCTGAGTGTGTGGGGAAGGCTCTTCTACTTCCCGAGGACATGAAGTACTGGGCAAAATGGGATGATGACAACTTGCAGCTGAACATGAAAAGGGAAGCCATCATGGTAATTCACAATCTCATTGCATTTCTTATTTCTTTTTAAAGGATTTTGCAAGCTCAATCAATCTTTCCTTTATAACTTTTGGCAGGGCTATCAATGCTCTGCGGCCGTTGAGGAGAGGTTTCTTGCTGTCAAGGCTAAGGCTGAAGAGCTGAATGCTGATAATGAAGATCTGCTAAAGAAAATTTGTGACATGATAAACAAAAGTTTTTGAATCCGAGAAGCTTAGAGTTAAGGCGGAGGAGAAGACCAAGGCCATTTCTGAAAGGAAAGAAGCTTTAGAGAAAGAGCTCGAGGAAACGAAGAAAGCGCTTGCGGAGAAAGATGCTGAGCAGAAAGGCTATGTGGCAGATGATGAGGCCAGAATTCAAGAGTCTTATGAACAAGGTCAGCTCGACTGCATTTCCTCCTTGGTCTTCTCCACTGCCTCCGCTCTAAGCTTCTCGGATTCAGAAACTTTGTTTATCGTGTCACAAATTTTCTTTAACAGATCTTCATTATCAACATTCAGCTCTTCAACCTTAGCCTTGACAGCAAGAAACCTCTCCTCAATGACCGCGGAGCATTGATAGCCTTGCCAAAAGTTATAAAGAAAAGATGGATTGAGCTTGCAAAATCCTTCAAAAAGAAATAAGAAATGCAATGAGATTGTGAATTACCATGATGGCTTCCCTTTTCATGTTCAGCAGCAAGTTGTCATCATCCCATTTTGCCCAGTACTTCACTTCCTCAGGAAGTAGAAGGGCCTTCCCCACACACTTAGCAACTTTTCCTCCATGGCCTTACTCTGTCTGTGGCAGGAAGAGCCTCCCCGTCCACCATAAAAGCCTTTATGTAGGCTGGTGAGAGATCAATTGACATCCACCCTTGTCATATATTCCATACATCACACTAAATAGATTGAAGTTTGGCACTTGTTGATAATTTGATAACATCTGGTGAGAGATCATTATTTGGCAACCACCGTCTAGGAAGCAGTTTTATATTCAGGTATTTATTATGTTGTTTGCTTCAACTCTTTATTATTACGACCTATTTATATCAACAAACAAAATATCCAGATATGGTTTTTTGGGTTCTTACATAATTGCTGGTTTTTGTTCACTGTACAATGATAACTTAGTTTGGATTAAAGTATGGCTTCTGATTTTGAGTTTAGACATGCAGAAGTGCTGTGACAGATTTTACTTTATGCACAATATTTGGATAAAAAGTTAGGATCAATAAAATAAAAATATAGAGTTATACATAACATAGTTTGTCATTTGAAAGAGGAGAAAAAAAATCAATTGAATTCTCACATCGAATGCGTAGTCCTTTTTTTGTAAACCGAACTGACATGAAACATAATATTAGAAACCTTGTTTTATGTTTTTTTCCTCACTTTTTTGGAATGATTCCAGGCAGAAATTGGTGGAAAATGGTCCAAGACTGCTTGAATCCTTAATTGAATGTATTTCAGAAGCATGTGATCCATGGAAATGGGTCCACCTTTCTTCTTCTTGCTCTTGCTGTTGGGGTTTGGGGTTGGGGTTGAAATATATTAATTTTAAAACCTATTATATTTATATGCACTAAGGAATAGCTAGAATAGTTATTTTTCAATTTAAAGAATAGTTATTCCAATGTAATAACTAATTCATGTAATAAAGATGCAACTAAATGATCGAATTGCTATTACACATGAATAACTATTCCATTACAGGAGCTATTATAGCATACCAAATGTACCCTTAATTTATTAGTATGTTGGAGATAATTTGAATTTGGATCATCTCGTGTTTTATATAATGAGAAACTATTCCTTAATGAAAAAGCTTAAATTGTTAATATTTATAATATTTTAACTATTAGTTGACTAATGAGAGAGAGGAATTTTGGATCAATTGTTTGATACTATGATAAACTATGCTTAAAAGTGTGAATCTAATCATTTTAACAATTATTCCAATATTCCAATATAGGTGTCATACAAGGTTGTGCGGGACGAAAATGGCAATGTGAAGCCCAAGTGTCCGGCCATAGGCAAGCAATTTGCAGCTGAGGAGATTTCTGCACAGGTATTGAGGAAACTTGTGGAGGATGCATCCAAGTTTCTGAATGATGGGGTGAGTAAAGCAGTGATCACAGTGCCGGCATACTTCAATGATTCGCAGAGGACAGCTACGAAAGATGCAGGTCGCATTGCAGGGTTAGACGCCCTGCGAATAATCAATGAACCTACTGCTGCTTCACTTGCTTATGGGTTTGAGAAGAAAAACAATGAGACCATTCTGGTTTTTGACCTTGGAGGTGGTACTTTTGATGTTTCAGGTATGCCAATTGCTTTGTTACTCTTATTGGATTTGTTTTGTTATTGGTAAGTTATATGCACACCTAGTTGAAAAATCTCAACCATAGCCCTTTTTATGAGGGAAGTAAGGCAGAGTTCATTGACTTTTTTCCTTTTCTCCGGCTAATCCACCTCATATGTTTGTTTTTACTTATTTTATAGAGAATTATCCTTGTGGATTGTAGTCAGGCTGTTCCATTTGCATATGCAAAGTAGAATCTTTTGGGTTATCCACTATGTATTAGTTCTGGTCATTGCCTCAAATGTCTGTTAATTGGAGGTTTACAAGTTCCAAGTCACTCATTCTATGTGTTATAATTCAGCGAATTTGACAAATATTAATGTTTGAAATTCTTCCCAGCTTGACTATCTGGGAGGTCAGAGTATGCAGTGACACAAATGAGATGACTACATGTGTGAGTGATTCCTCCACATTTTGGTGTGCCTTTTATTCTTGTATTTATTCCTAGATGTCTTAGGTATTAGATAATATGGATGCATTGTTGATAACTTACATGCTTGACCATAGGAATAATAACAGATTTCCTCTCGTTCACTCTGTTTATTCATTTCCTCGTTGGGGGATGATAAGATCTTTATCCAAACCAGAGGAATTCTTCAGGGAAGATTACAGAGAACTAGCAGCTTTGCTGCAAACTATTCCTTAAAACTTAGGTACAGCTGCTTTGGTGTTGTACATTGGGTTCCTCAATCTAGTTCAACTTGATGGCTGCATTGACCACTTGGGACATACAAAAATGGAATGAGCCCCTTGGGACTTATTGTTGATAAAGAGCACCTAGCAGCTTGGCTGTTAGCAAAAGAACCAATAAAAGCTTCCGTCATCCTCTACAAATTACACATATATAAATTTCTGACACAACCAAATTGCAAAAAACAAACCTGGACCAATCAGAAATAATCAGCATGCCTCAAATTTTCTCATGAATTGAGTCAGGACTTCTCTCAATAGCATTTTGGGATTTTTGGGCAATGATTTGAACATTTTAATTGATTTTGCTATGCCCATGTAATTTGAAATCAGGCCTATTTTTTTTTTTTTTTTAGGAGAAATTTCTGAAATGGATTTCTAGTTCAGGAACTTCTTGGTGTCATTGTCTTTAGATAAATGTTGGCCAATCTTTACAAGGCATAGCTCATTTTTTCTAGTTTGTGGGATTATACCGTTGCATGAAATATAGCTCAGGTTCAGATGTTGTTCTTTCAGCTGCAGTTTGGAAGCTCTATTTACAGTGTTGTAAAAGGTTTTAACTATCTTGCTGCTTTGGCATCTGCTCCCCAACTGTAATTTTAAGTATTATATTCAGGTATTATGTTGGGGGAGATTGCCAAAAAAGAATTGAGGAAAGTCTTGGCCTCTTAGGAATACATATGAAGCAAATTAACAAGCACAAGGTGGTAATGTGATATTTTGTGAACGTGTGATATTTTGTGATTCCCAAAATTCAATCTTCCAAAAGCAGTTTTATAGATTAAAAGAGTGACCTGAACCTTGTGATTTTGAAACATCTAATCTCTTAAAAAGTTTTTGAAATTTTGATTTAACACAACAGTAGTTAGGTAGCATACAATCATTTGAACACTATGCCCTTTCACTACTTTTACCTTTTTGTTACCATTGCTATTGAATCCTGGTCCTTTAATTCAATTAAACAGCATGTATAAGAGATAGTTTTATCAGAATTATGAAAATATGGACTATTGTTTTCTAAAAATAGCAAACTAATACTCATCAGATGTGATCTTTCACTTGTTTTCATTTGGTGCACAAGGAAATTGTTAGTCAGTGATTGTTGTGGTCTGTTATGTTTTAAATCTGCAGTTCTTGAGGTTGGAGATGGAGTCTTTGAGGTACTTTCCACATCAGGGGACAGTCACCTAGGAGGAGATGATTTTGACAAGGTTTGAACAAGACAAATGAATAGAGCTTTTGCTATTCTTTGTTTTCTGGTCTGTTAGTTGTTACTAAAATTACACGTCTATATTCTATAATCTTAAACAGAGAATAGTTGATTGGCTTGCCCAAAACTTTAAAAGAGATGAAGGAATAGACCTTTTGAAAGACAAGCAAGCTCTACAACGTCTCACAGAGACTGCGGAGAAAGCAAAGATGGAGCTGTCATCTCTGACTCAGACCAGTATTAGGTATGTGACAATTTTTTCGCCTTCTTTCTATGAATGGATCTCTCTCTTTGTCATGATCACTGAGGAAAAGCTTTCTGTTGTTACAGTTTACCTTTCATTACTGCCACTGCGGATGGCCCAAAACACATTGACACCACCCTGACAAGGGTCAAATTTGAAGAATTAAGTTCAGATTTGCTAGACAGGTATGTAAATTGAAAACTGCTACTCTGTGGTTGCCCTCTGTGCATGTTCCAAAATGGAATAATTCTCATATGAAATATCAGCGTGTGTTTGATTTCCATTACTGGAGTTTGCTGCCTATTGATTTAAAACAGTATGTTTTTGCCAATATGAATGCCTATTGGCAAAATAAATAGTTCTTTGGGTGACTAATGCAAATAGTTCAAGGGTCAAATAGTTCTATTTTTTTCTTAGGCTACGACGACCAGTTGAAACTGCCTTGAAAGATGCAAATCTTTCTTTCAAAGATTTAGATGAAGTAATCCTTGTTGGTGGTTCTACTCGCATCCCAGCTGTTCAGGAGCTTGTGAGGAAGATGACTGGAAAAGAGCCCAATGTGACTGTAAATCCTGATGAAGTTGTTGCTCTTGGGGCTACAGTTCAGGTTTGTCCTTATCTTGTTGAGATATACTACCACTTAAGTGGGTTGCAACATGTAGGATTTTTTAATTTTTTTAATAGGAGGTAGAGAAGTTGAACTCTCTGATATGAAGATATGTTACTACTTGTTCTAATAGCTTAAGCTACTAGAAATGGTAAATTAAATTATTTAACAATTATTTTAACGCGCTCTAATTCTTTTTTCTTGGTCTATTTGAAAAATAAATGACTATGTATCTCTATTTCTGATATTATCTGCTGTAATACTTATTGATATTGCATAAATTGTTGAGGCATCAATATTTATTGTGGTCAAATTTATTTATTTATTTTTTTCAGGCTGGCGTTTTAGCTGGAGAAGTTAGTGACATTGTGCTCTTGGATGTCACTGCATTGTCTCTAGGACTCGAAACTTTGGGTGGTGTAATGACAAAGATTATCCCAAAGAACACAACTTTGCCGACTTCCAAATCAGAGGTGTTCTCTACTGTGGCAGATGGGCAGACCAGTGTAGAGATTAATGTTTGTCAGGGTGAGAGAGAGTTCGTGAGGGATAACAAGTCCCTTGGAAGCTTTCTCCTAGATGGAATCCCACCTGCCCCACGTGGGGTTCCTGAAATTGAGGTGAAATTTGATATTGATGCTAATGGCATCCTTTCTGTCACTGCTATTGACAAGGGAACTGGAAAGAAGCAGGATATCACCATAACTGGTGCTAGCACCTTGCCAAGTGATGAGTTATGTTTCTAAAAACTATTGTGATGAAGAGGGTTTGTTACCTTTTCAAACTTGAGATAGCAAGTTGTAGTTCAAATTAGATTTGTTATTTAAAATATTTTGAAATCAATATGTGTGGTTAATTCGTGGGTTTTAATAGCTTAAGCATAACCTATCTTAGCTGACTATAACCGATTAACTACATAAGAAATAACTGAATATACATAACAAATGCAACTGCAGAACTATGAGAGATTTTGTCACCAAACACCAAGTAAATGAAGAATAATTTGTGTATTATTGCTATATGCTGCTTACATATAGTGTACTCCTAGAACAAAACACAATAGCTAATTAGTTGTTTGATTGCATTTTCATTACAAGGATTCCCTTAAAGTGAGGAATAAATATTTCTTACCATTAGGAGCCCCTTATAACTATTCCTCAACCTTCATAATAGCTCAAAAGAATAAACATCACTAGATTCACTACACACCAAGTAAATCAAGAAAAAATTGTGTTAGAGCTCTCTGCTGGTTACATATATTATACTCCTAGAACCATAGCCATTGTTGGCAAAAAAATGATTTTTTTTTTTCTTCTTCTTGTTTTTATGCTAAGTTGTTGATAAATGATGCTAATTTGTTTTTATTTCTTGATCTTTAACTTTGGGGTCTTTTTTTCTTATATTTAATTTTATTAGTTATCCCCTTCAATGATGCTACCATGTTTTCCAAAGAACCTATATCTTTCTTTTCTGCTTTTTCACATAGCAACCATGATAAAAGGATGTTCTACTACTTGTTATTGTTGAAGCTATTATTACCACATATTCTATTTATGTTACTAAATCCCAACTTTGGATGTACAAAATAAAAATAACTGCAGGTGGATAAGATGGTTAAGGAAGCTGAGAAGTTTGCAAAGGAAGACAAGGAAAAGAGGGATGCCATAGACACAAAGAACCAAGCAGACTCGGTATTGTACCAAACTGAGAAGCAACTTAAAGAGCTGGGAGACAAAGTTCCTGGCCCAGTCAAGGGGAAAGTAGAGGCTAAAGTGAAAGAGCTCAAGGATGCAATCTCTGGTGGATCAACCCAAGCCATTAAAGATGCAATGGCTGCACTAAATCAAGAAGTTATGCAACTAGGACAGTCAATCTATAGCCAGCCTGGCCAACCGGATGCTGATCCTGCTTCTGCTACTGCACCAGGGTCATCAAGATCAACTGCGAAAACAGCTGATGGTGATGATGTGATCGAAGCAGATTTTACTGACAGCAAGTAAATCACATAACTTGGTGGTGGGCAAAATTTCAACCATGCATACTTGGTTTATTTTCTATGTTAGTTTGTACAGGCTTTGTTGGCTTTGATTTTGTTAGCTATGATGTGCATCATGACTCCTGCCAGCCCAGTTCTTCATAGTGATCAATGTGATTTAGACAATGGGTAGGTAGACAAGGCATAAAACTTGGCAGGTGGTTTAGTCTCTTCCATGTCTAGTTAATAGCAAGAGGATTCCTTTTTTCAATATCTCACAATGTTTGTATCTGAAAAAATTGTTTACAATGTAAGTATATTTTTTTTTGGGTAATATAGAATGTAAGTATGTTACTACTAGAACAGTTTTATTTTAGCACTTTTTCCCCCCTTAAAAAATCTCTTTGAGAACTTGTATGGCCGAGTTGAATCATCATTCAGAACTCTCTTAGCACTCTTTTTATTATAGAAAAAGCTCTTTGAGCACTTGATTATTATCTCGTGTATTTAGACAAGGCTAAAATCACATACAAAAAATGATTTTCACAAAACTGGTTTGGAGGAATTTATCATATGTATTGTTTAAAGTACAAGGTTTATATCAAATTTGGGTTGCAAGAAATTTTATTCAATTCATCACATGGCTATTTATAAGAATATTCATGTATATTAATTAATTAAGTCACATAATTCATTAAAAATGTTGTTGACTATGTATGTGTATAGTTTTTTTAATTATTACATATTCGATTGCATAAAAATTCTTGCAACTCAATTTTTATATAAACTTTTTTTATTTATTTAAACAAGTCACATAAAAATTCTTGCAATTCAATTTTCATATAAACTTTTTTTATTTATTTAAACAAGTCACATAACTTGTTAAAAATGTTATGCGACTTAAAATATATATGAATAACTTCTTTAATTGTTATATAATAGGTGGAAATAAAATAACTTTAAACATAACTAAACTCTTTGCAAATATGATTTTATCAATCATCACACAATTAATTGTAGAAATTTCCTTCTAAAATTTTTTTTAGAAATTTAAATGGGAATTTGTATTGGTAAGGCTTGTTTGGTGCAATTCTTAGGGGCCTAACTCTTGGACTTAATGTGAAATTGATGATATGACTGGCCCATTAAATTTCTAGCTAGGTGAGAAAACTCCCACGAATCCTCGATCCCACACATTTTCTTTCGGTGCATAAGGGGCCCAAGGCCTTATATTCACGTTGAAATAAAGCAGGGATTCATAAACATTGATTGCCATCATCTCTTTATGACTTTTTCCACTCTTGCTCTCTCTTTATGTTTTCAAATCTATTACAGCTAGTTTCATTTTTGGAGGAAAACACTTTATATTTTTTTATAATTGATTTGGATTACATCTGTTGTAATTGCTTTCAATAGCTGAGATTGAGAGTTGATAAACAACTTCCAATCTCAATCCTTGATTTTTTTTTTTTTTTAAAGTAAGAAAGTGGAAGATAAAAAAATTAAAGAGATAAAAATTTACTATGAGAGACTTGGGAGGAATTCCACCGGGTTCAATACCTCCCAATTCCTCGATCATTACATTGCTCCAAAGTAAAGTTGATTATTGACAAATTACTTGCTTTTGCTTTGCATGATTGAATGATTGTACCAAAAAAAAAAAAATCTTTTTTATTAAAAAAAAAAAAAGTAATCTAATGATGTTGACATTTGTTAAAAGCACAATTTCAAATAACATATATTTACTTTTCAATCTACAAAATCAACATACTTAGAAGAAAAAAAAAAAAAAAAACCCATATCAAGTTTATTAGATTATTGTCCGAGTGTGTGACTAATGCATGCTACATATCTGATAATGGGAGATTATAAATTAATTTTTCTAATCTTCTATTGTATCATGTTTACAATTTTTCCTCTTCTCTCGGTTATGGATCCGAGTGTGTGACTAATGCATGCTACATATATGATAATGGGAGATTATAAATTAATTTTTCTAGTCTTCTATTGTATCATGTTTACAATTTTCCCTCTTCTCTCAGTTATGGTAGAAAACATTTTTGTTTTATCTTGTTTTGATTAAAATTTTGACCTTAAAGTTAAAATTTATTTTTATTTTGACACTTAAAAACTGTTTTAGTATCAAAGTTTTCATTTCAGGCTTTTAAGTTTAATTGCGTTTTCATATTGATCTTGTTATTTATTTCTATTAGTAATCTAATTGTTAACTGCTAGATAAGTCGTGTCTGTTATGTCACGTCACCGATATAATGTCAGGTGTCACCAAATTACTAATAGAAATGAATAAAATTGCTAATATAAAAACAAAATTAAAGTAAAAGTTTTGAAATGAGAAGTAAAGGGCTAAAATGAAAACAATCTCAAACTTAAGGGGCCAAAAATGTTCTTTAGTCAAAAGAAAATTTATTACAATAACAAAATTAATTCAGCCTAAAGTTTGATTAGAAACAAAATTAACGGAAAATTGAAAGTGATAACTAATTATCATTTTGCAATATAAGAGACTCATAATCCTTTTCTTTTTTCTTTTTTTCTATTTTTGCCAAAATTGTTACAAACAAATCATGCAAAAACTATTTCATCCCACTAAAAAAAGGCAATATAATTGTATGGAACATATGGTCTTTGTTCTCTCTCAAGGCTCATTTATGACTTTATCCATTCTTTTTTCTTCCCACCTAAATAGGGAAAGAGAAATGAATTTATTCATTTCATAATGAGAGGTGCTACATCCACAACATTTTTATAACATTTTCACAACAAATCATAGTTGGTTAGTTGTTATTGATTCAAATTTAAACCTAACACTAAGATTACTTTTTGCCCTAACAATAACAACCTACCACTTAGGATTTGTTGTAAAAATGTTGTGAAACTGTTGTAGATATATTATTTCTCTTTCAAAATATAGCTTAAGGCTTTTATAAAAAGCTTATAAATAACCTTTATTTTACCTCAAAAAAGAAAAGATAAGCACTTGGCATGTCTCCACCTTGTATATGTGATAACGAGAATGAAAAAATAAATTGATGAGGAGTAAATTACTATTATATCTTTACTAGCTTGTAACCCATGCATATCCACGGATATACTTAAAAGATATACATTAAAATATATAGTATAATAATTTTACATATATAATTTAAATATTATTAATAATCATTCTTATATATATATATATATATATATATATATATATATATATATATATATATATATATTTTAACTCTTTAAAATGACTTATAAGAGTGTTATTAGGTAGAAAATGTAAATTGTCAATTTTTAAAATATTTTTATGTTCATTAATTCTAGACTTTTTGGTTTTTGTACACAGTAACTCATTTGAATGGATGTTTATGATATGGTCCCACATTTTATTCCAAAATTAAGAAATAAAACTCTCTCTAAAAATAAGTAATTTAGGACACATGACGCAAAATTGGATTTCAATTGTAGAAGGATAAAGTTTATCTACAAAATTGGTTGTAGTTTAAGGCTACAAACTCACTAAATAAAATAAATGTTACAACATATGTGGAAAATATAATCATTGAATTGCATGTTCTTTACGCTCTTAATACACATGTTAAATTTTGTGTCAATCGGATATTATTTACTATATGATCTATATAAGCTTATATTTTATGCATTATTAAATTACAAAAACTTGCAATTTAAAAAATTTATTGATGACATAACTATTGATCTTTAATTTTCTAAGAAGAAGATATAATCCAATAGTAGATTTGTCAAAATTCACCTTTAATAAAAAAGATATTAAGTAAGTTTGTAGCCTAAAGTTGCAACTAATTTTGTAGCTAAACTTTATCTATTGTGGAATTTAATTGGATTTCTCTAAGTTTTACCTATTAATATATATATATATATATATATATATAATTTTTGTGCCAAATCAATTGTTTTTAGTTATAAAAAAAAGGAAATGGAAATGGAAATAATGCAAGGTATAAGGGTCCACACGGCTTTCTCTCGATGTTAAGGGGACCAATATTGCTGACGATTCTTCCTTCTTAAATAGCTTTCTTTTTATCATTTACAAAAGTCATTTTGGCATCCGAGAGCTGTTGATGGAAATGGGAGGAATAAGACATAAAAATTCTCTTCTTTTGCATTCCATGGGTTTATATTTTCCTTGTTTCTTTGATATTTTGGTGTTAGTTCAATTCTCAAGCTTCTCACTTTAATTTGATGACTATATTTCTTCTAATTTGATGCTTTCGTTATTGGAAGGTGACTTTTAAACAAGTAATACAAGAGACATAGTTCTTTTTGCAACATATCTTATTAAGAAGGTAAATTATGAGTGGAGCAACATCACTTTTGCATGAATTTATTATCGACATGAATTCTATTATGCATCAATCACCGTATGTTTTATTATTATTATTTTTTATAATACGGCATGCTATGTTAAAGAAGTTGTAAAAAATTGGGAAAAAGTTTAGCTCAAAACTAGGTAGTTTGGACTTTGGAGCTATCTTCCTTCGTGTTTAATTCCATTTTCATATTAGCCTTACGGTTTATTTCTGTTAGTAATCTAACAATTTACTATCAAATAAGTGGGGTCTATTAAGTCAGGCCAACGATATTATGGAAGTTGTCACCATATTACTAGTGGAAATGGATGACAAAGCCTATATAAAAACCGAAATTAAATATAAAGAGTCAAAATGAGATGTAAGGGGCTAAATTAAATACTATCCCAAACTTTAAGGAGCCAAAATTGTTCTTTAATTAAAATAAATTTTTTAGAATAATAAATTAATTCATCATAAAGTTAGATTAGAAAAATAATTTTTTAAAAATAAAATTGAAAGTGATATAAACTACTTATCATTTGCAAAATAGGAGACTCAAAACCCTTTTATTTGCCTACATTTCTACAGAGAGATAATTCATGCAAGAATTATTTCATCACACTAAAAGCCAGGCCTACTTAATTGGATTTTGAGCATATGGTCTTTATTCTCTCTTAGTCTCCTAAGGCTAATGTATCACTTTATCCATTTGTTTCTCTCCTCACCTAAATAGTGAAAAAGGAATGCATTCATTCATTTAATAATATCTCAAGGCCTATATAAGATTAACCACAACAAAGAAGAGATAACCACTTGCCTGTGTTGCCTTTTCTAAAATTTAAATTTAAAAAAAAAAAAAAAATCTACTTGAGCTGAAATTTGATCTTTTTTGTCTTGTAATTAACCCTGTACAAAATATTTTCTTTCCACCATGTATATTTGGCAGAGATGTAGAAAATTGAAATGATAGAGTAAGTTTGATCTTTTTTTTCTTTTGTAATTAACCCTATACTTATTATTAGATGGAAAAATGAAAAAGTAAAGGGATATTTATATAATTTTCTTTTCAAGTGGAGGGATAATTTTGTAACTTTCTACTAAGATATAATTTTTCTTAAAAGACGAAAATAGGTTAGCTAAAATTTTGTAACTTTCTTCTAAGATATAATTATTGTACCATTTATATCAGTTCTCAGGAGCCCAACTTTTGGAGATGGTCTACCATTAGAAAGGATGTTATGAATGGTACAATAATTTTCCAGCTAGTGGACAAAATTTCCAACCAAGTCTGTGACCCACTCATTTTCCTTCGATGCTGAAGGGGCCAAGGTCCAACATTCATCATTGTGCTTCATGGTGCTTGGTAATGTAGTATGAGTAAATCTAACAAATATTACCACAATTTTGCTACGTGGCGACTTGTAAATAGTAAAATTATGGATTCATAATTTTATTTTTATCACTCACAAATCGCCACATAACAAAGTTGTGGTAAAATTGTGGAAACGTTTGTGTTTTAGTCTTTCATATTTAATTATTTTTTCATATGGAGCCTGTTATTTATTTTTGTTAGTAATCTAACTTCTAAATAAGTTGTGTCCATTATGTCATGTCACTGTTATAACCCTAAGTATCATTAGATTACTAGCAGAAATGAACAACAATGGTAATATAAAAACAAAATCAAACTAGAAGTTTTGAAATGAGACATAAAGAGATAAAATGAAAATAATCTTAAACTTTAAGGGTCAAAAATGTTTTTTAGTCAAAAGAAAATTTGTTCGAATAACAAAATTAATTGATCCTAAAGGTAGATTAAAAAACAAAAGTAATTCACCCAAAAGGTTGATTAGAAACTAAATTAAGAAAAAAATTGAAAGTGATATAAACTAATTATTGCAAATAGGATACTCAAATTCCATTTTTTTCCTTCATTGCTACAGATGCAAAAACCATTTCAGCACACTCAAAGCTAGGGTATATAATTGTATGAAACTTATGGTCTTTGTTCTCTCTCATGAGTCATGATTGATTTATGACTTTATCCATTCGTTCTCTCCCCACCTGATTGGTGGAAGAGAAATAAATTTATTCATTTCATGATATCTCAAGGCTTTTATTAGCTTATATATATCCCTTTATTTTACCTCAAGAAAGAAATAGATAAGCACTTGGCATGTGCCATTTAATATATATATATATATATATATATAAAGACACTTGGGTTGAATTTTTTATTTTATTTTTATTAGTCTGTTTAGTGGAGATGAAAAAAAATGGAAGAATAGAAAATATTGAGATGATAGAAAATATCTAGTCCCCTTTGTATATGTAGTAAAGACAATAGAAAAAAAATTATGAAGAGTAAATTACTATTATATCCTTATTATTATGTGAAACAATGGAAAAATGGATGAATAATTTTGTAAGTTTCTTCTCAAACCCATTTCTCTTCCATGTTCTTCTCAAATTAGGAGGAAAAAAAATGATGGGTTATGTAAAATTCATTTACCCTATTTTGATTCACCTCTCATTTAACCCCCAACCACACAATGAAAAATCATATTTTCCTCTCCCTTTTTTTCCTTTCCATTTTTTCATTCTTTCCCTTCTGTTATGTTTTACTAGCATGTAACCTATGCATACACATTGTTGCATTTAAAAAAAAAAACATTTTTCAATCATAAAAATATACAGAATTGATTGAATCATTAGAAAAATAAACGTATTTGGATGCATATTAAAATTCTTTCCTAAGTTTAATAATTTTTATTCTAATTTTTAATAAGATAGAAAATGTGATGATTTTCGCTGAGTAAATATATGATTATTTGTTTTATTTTATTTTTTTTATGTTTCATTAATATTGAACCCTCAGTGTATATTATGCATTCATTAACTCACTTGACACAAAGATTAAAAAAATTTAGTGGACACATAGCACAAAATTAGCTCCCAAGTGAAAACTAATTTACTATCTAATTAAATTTTTCTCAATTGTGGCTTTAAATAAATAAATAAATAGATAAATATATATATATATATATATATATATATATATATATATAGATAGATAGATTTTGGATATACACATGAGTTTACACTTCTTTTGTTTATTGAGTTTTTGATAGTTTATTTATTTTAGACACTTTGTCCTTTGCACAATACTAACTCACTTGGAATTAAATAGGACACATGACATAAAATTAGACAATAATTAAAATTTAATTAATAATCTAATAGAAATTTCTCTTTATTTTGGTTTTAATTATATATATAGATATGTTTTTGGATTATGGTTCCTCTATTGTTTGTATAATATATGAACACACAAAAAATTATTAAAAGTTAACAGTTGCATTTGCGGAAATTTACGAGCGCATAAAAAAAAAAAAATTAAGTATATAATTTACTGATATACTTCGGATGAGAGGCATGATCTTGCACAACCAATTAATCCAATGTCCAACACTGCTTTTTTCTAAGAAATAATATATATATATATATATATATATATATATATATATATATAATTTTTTTTTTATGACGGAAAATTGGTTAGCTAAAAATTACAGTACCATGCGTTTATACTTTATAGTGCAGTTCTCACACAGCCCCAGGGGCCCAACTTTTGGACACGGTCTACCATTAGAATGATGGTATGACTGGCACAATAATTTTCCAGTTACTGGACAAAATTTCCAGCAAAGCCTCTGTCCCACTTGTTTTCTTTTGGCTGCTTTTTCTCTGCATCATTTTACTTTCCCTTTTTCATTCTCTTCTTTTACATGTATTAAAATATATTTAGTTGAGCCCAAATATATTTAACCAAAAAAAAAAAGCCCAAATATTCCTTTTGAAAAATGAGATTTATTCCTTATAAGCCCCGCGGCCATATATGAGATTTTCAAAATTGAATTAAGCAGTTAGAGAAAACCTAGTCGAGTGCTTCTATTATGTTCTATAAGTTTTTTGAATTATGGTTCCCTTATAGGTTGTATCCACTTCAACTTCTATCTACTTCTACTTCTATCAACTATAAAAAAAAAAAGAGCCAATAGCTCTAATTATAGTGCTCTTGGTTTGTCAAGTGTTATTTTTTGTTGAGCCAAAACGATTTGTTTGGCTGAAGTGTGAAATCAAAATAGGATTAGAAAGAAAAAGAAGGAAGGGAGAGACCAAGTCAAAGACAACTAACATTTTGAAAAATGTCGTATGGGAGTGGGTGGGTAGTAAAGACGGATAGGATAAACACAAAAAGTACTGTTTGAATGATGGTATGACTGGCATAATAATTTTCTGGCTACAGGACAAAATTTCCAACAAAGCCTTTGTCCCACTTGTTTTGTTTTGGCTGCTTTTTCTCTGCATCATTTTACTTTCCCTTTTTCATTCTCTTCTTTTACATGTATTAAAATATATTTAGTTAAGCCCAAATATATTTAACCCAAGAAAAAAAGCCCAAATATTCCCTTTGAAAAATGAGATTTATTCCTTATAAGCCCCGTGGCCATAAATGAGATTTTCAAAATGGAATTAAGCAGTTGGAGAAAACCACGTCGAGTGCTTCTATTATGTTCTATAAGTTTTTTGAATTATGGTTCCGTTATAGGTTGTATCCACTTCAACTTCTATCCACTTCTACTTCTATCAACTATAAAAAAAGAAAGAGCCAATAGCTCTAATTATAGTGCTCTTGGTTTGTCAAGTGTTGTTTTTTGTTGAGACAAAACGATTTGTTTGGCCGAAGTGTGAAATCAAAATAGGATTAGAAAGAAAAAGAAGGAAGGGAGAGACCAAGGAAAAGACAACTAAGATTTTGATAAATGTCGAATGGGAGTGGGTGGGTAGTAAAGACGGATAGGATAAACACAAAAAGTACTGTTTGAATGATGGTATGACTGGCATAATAATTTTCTGGCTACTGGACAAAATTTCCTATTAAGCCTCTATCCCACTTGTTTTCTTTTGGCTGCTTTTTCTCTGCATCATTTTACTTTCCCTTTTTCATTCTCTTCTTTTACATGTATTAAAATATATTTAGTTAAGCCAAAACATATTTAACCAAAAAAAAAAAGCCCAAATATTCCCTTTGAAAAATGAGATTTATTCCTTATAAGCCCCGTGGCCATATATGAGATTTTCAAAATGGAATTAAGCAGTTGGAGAAAACCTAGTCGAGTGCTTCTATTATGTTCTATAAGTTTTTTGAATTATGGTTCCTTTATAGGTTGTATCCACTTCAACTTCTATATACTTTTACTTCTATCAACTATAAAAAAAAATAAGAGCCAATAGCTCTAATTATAGTGCTCTTGGTTTGTCAAGTGTTATTTTTTGTTGAGCCAAAACGATTTGTTTGGCTGAAGTGTGAAATCAAAATAGGATTAGAAAGAAAAAGAAGGAAGGGAGAGACCAAGTCAAAGACAATTAAGATTTTGATAAATGTCGTATGGGAGTGGGTGGGTAGTAAAGATGGATAGGATAAACACAAAAAGTACTGTTTGAATGATGGTATGATTGGCATAACAATTTTCTGGCTACTGGACAAAATTTCCAATTAAGCCTCTGTCCCACTTGTTTTCTTTTGGCTGCTTTTTCTCTGCATCATTTTACTTTCCCTTTTTCATTCTCTTCTTTTACATGTATTAAAATATATTTAGTTAAGCCCAAATATATTTAACCCAAGAAAAAAAGCCCAAATATTCCCTTTGAAAAATGAGATTTATTCCTTATAAGCCCCGTGGCCATAAATGAGATTTTCAAAATGGAATTAAGCAGTTGGAGAAAACCACGTCGAGTGCTTCTATTATGTTCTATAAGTTTTTTGAATTATGGTTCCGTTATAGGTTGTATCCACTTCAACTTCTATCCACTTCTACTTCTATCAACTATAAAAAAAGAAAGAGCCAATAGCTCTAATTATAGTGCTCTTGGTTTGTCAAGTGTTATTTTTTGTTGAGACAAAACGATTTGTTTGGCCGAAGTGTGAAATCAAAATAGGATTAGAAAGAAAAAGAAGGAAGGGAGAGACCAAGGAAAAGACAACTAAGATTTTGATAAATGTCGAATGGGAGTGGGTGGGTAGTAAAGACGGATAGGATAAACACAAAAAGTACTGTTTGAATGATGGTATGACTGGCATAATAATTTTCTGGCTACTGGACAAAATTTCCTATTAAGCCTCTATCCCACTTGTTTTCTTTTGGCTGCTTTTTCTCTGCATCATTTTACTTTCCCTTTTTCATTCTCTTCTTTTACATGTATTAAAATATATTTAGTTAAGCCAAAACATATTTAACCAAAAAAAAAAAGCCCAAATATTCCCTTTGAAAAATGAGATTTATTCCTTATAAGCCCCGTGGCCATATATGAGATTTTCAAAATGGAATTAAGCAGTTGGAGAAAACCTAGTCGAGTGCTTCTATTATGTTCTATAAGTTTTTTGAATTATGGTTCCTTTATAGGTTGTATCCACTTCAACTTCTATATACTTTTACTTCTATCAACTATAAAAAAAAATAAGAGCCAATAGCTCTAATTATAGTGCTCTTGGTTTGTCAAGTGTTATTTTTTGTTGAGCCAAAACGATTTGTTTGGCTGAAGTGTGAAATCAAAATAGGATTAGAAAGAAAAAGAAGGAAGGGAGAGACCAAGTCAAAGACAATTAAGATTTTGATAAATGTCGTATGGGAGTGGGTGGGTAGTAAAGATGGATAGGATAAACACAAAAAGTACTGTTTGAATGATGGTATGACTGGCATAATAATTTTCTGGCTACTGCACAAAATTTCCAATTAAGCCTCTGTCCCACTTGTTTTCTTTTGGCTGCTTTTTCTCTGCATCATTTTACTTTCCCTTTTTCATTCTCTTCTTTTACATGTACTAAAATATATTTAGTTAAGCCCAAATATATTTAACCAAAAAAAAAAGCCCAAATATTCCCTTTGAAAAATGAGATTTATTCCTTATAAGCCCCGTGGCCATAAATGAGATTTTCAAAATGGAATTAAGCAGTTGGAGAAAACCTATTCGAGTGCTTCTATTATGTTCTATAAGTTTTTTGAATTATGGTTCCGTTATAGGTTGTATCCACTTCAACTTCTATCTACATCTACTTCTATCAACTATAAAAAAAAAAAGAGCCAATAGCTCTAATTATAGTGCTCTTGGTTTGTCAAGTGTTATTTTTTGTTGAGCCAAAACGATTTGTTTGGCTGAAGTGTGAAATCAAAATAGGATTAGAAAGAAAAAGAAGGAAGGGAGAGACCAAGTCAAAGACAATTAAGATTTTGATAAATGTCGTATGGGAGTGGGTGGGTAGTAAAGATGGATAGGATAAACACAAAAAGTACTGTTTGAATGATGGTATGATTGGCATAACAATTTTCTGGCTACTGGACAAAATTTCCAACTAAGCCTCTGTCCCACTTGTTTTCTTTTGGCTGCTTTTTCTCTGCATCAATTTACTTTCCCTTTTTCATTCTCTTCTTTTACATGTATTAAAATATATTTAGTTAAGCCCAAATATATTTAACCAAAAAAAAAACGCCCAAATATTCCCTTTGAAAAATGAGATTTATTCCTTAAAAGCCCCGTGGCCATAAATGAGATTTTCAAAATGGAATTAAGCAGTTGGAGAAAACCAAGTCGAGTGCTTCTATTATGTACTATAAGTTTTTTGAATTATGGTTCCGTTATAGGTTGTATCCACTTCAACTTCTATCTACTTCTACTTCTATCAACTATAAAAAAAGAAAGAGCCAATAGCTCTAATTATAGTGCTCTTGGTTTGTCAAGTGTTATTTTTTGTTGAGACAAAACGATTTGTTTGGCTGAAGCGTGAAATCAAAATAGGATTAGAAAGAAAAAGAAGGAAGGGAGAGACCAAGGAAAAGACAACTAAGATTTTGATAAATGTCGAATGGGAGTGGGTGGGTAGTAAAGACGGATAGGATAAACACAAAAAGTACTGTTTGAATGATGGTATGACTGGCATAATAATTTTCTGGCTACTGGACAAAATTTCCTATTAAGCCTCTGTCCCACTTGTTTTCTTTTGGCTGCTTTTTCTCTGCATCATTTTACTTTCCCTTTTTCATTCTCTTCTTTTACATGTATTAAAATATATTTAGTTAAGCCAAAACATATTTAACCAAAAAAAAAAAGCCCAAATATTCCCTTTGAAAAATGAGATTTATTCCTTATAAGCCCCGTGGCCATATATGAGATTTTCAAAATGGAATTAAGCAGTTGGAGAAAACCTAGTCGAGTGCTTCTATTATGTTCTATAAGTTTTTTGAATTATGGTTCCTTTATAGGTTGTATCCACTTCAACTTCTATATACTTCTACTTCTATCAACTATAAAAAAAAATAAGAGCCAATAGCTCTAATTATAGTGCTCTTGGTTTGTCAAGTGTTATTTTTTGTTGAGCCAAAACGATTTGTTTGGCTGAAGTGTGAAATCAAAATAGGATTAGAAAGAAAAAGAAGGAAGGGAGAGACCAAGTCAAAGACAATTAAGATTTTGATAAATGTCGTATGGGAGTGGGTGGGTAGTAAAGATGGATAGGATAAACACAAAAAGTACTGTTTGAATGATGGTATGATTGGCATAACAATTTTCTGGCTACTGGACAAAATTTCCAATTAAGCCTCTGTCCCACTTGTTTTCTTTTGGCTGCTTTTTCTCTGCATCATTTTACTTTCCCTTTTTCATTCTCTTCTTTTACATGTATTAAAATATATTTAGTTAAGCCCAAATATATTTAACCCAAGAAAAAAAGCCCAAATATTCCCTTTGAAAAATGAGATTTATTCCTTATAAGCCCCGTGGCCATAAATGAGATTTTCAAAATGGAATTAAGCAGTTGGAGAAAACCACGTCGAGTGCTTCTATTATGTTCTATAAGTTTTTTGAATTATGGTTCCGTTATAGGTTGTATCCACTTCAACTTCTATCCACTTCTACTTCTATCAACTATAAAAAAAGAAAGAGCCAATAGCTCTAATTATAGTGCTCTTGGTTTGTCAAGTGTTATTTTTTGTTGAGACAAAACGATTTGTTTGGCCGAAGTGTGAAATCAAAATAGGATTAGAAAGAAAAAGAAGGAAGGGAGAGACCAAGGAAAAGACAACTAAGATTTTGATAAATGTCGAATGGGAGTGGGTGGGTAGTAAAGACGGATAGGATAAACACAAAAAGTACTGTTTGAATGATGGTATGACTGGCATAATAATTTTCTGGCTACTGGACAAAATTTCCTATTAAGCCTCTATCCCACTTGTTTTCTTTTGGCTGCTTTTTCTCTGCATCATTTTACTTTCCCTTTTTCATTCTCTTCTTTTACATGTATTAAAATATATTTAGTTAAGCCAAAACATATTTAACCAAAAAAAAAAAGCCCAAATATTCCCTTTGAAAAATGAGATTTATTCCTTATAAGCCCCGTGGCCATATATGAGATTTTCAAAATGGAATTAAGCAGTTGGAGAAAACCTAGTCGAGTGCTTCTATTATGTTCTATAAGTTTTTTGAATTATGGTTCCTTTATAGGTTGTATCCACTTCAACTTCTATATACTTTTACTTCTATCAACTATAAAAAAAAATAAGAGCCAATAGCTCTAATTATAGTGCTCTTGGTTTGTCAAGTGTTATTTTTTGTTGAGCCAAAACGATTTGTTTGGCTGAAGTGTGAAATCAAAATAGGATTAGAAAGAAAAAGAAGGAAGGGAGAGACCAAGTCAAAGACAATTAAGATTTTGATAAATGTCGTATGGGAGTGGGTGGGTAGTAAAGATGGATAGGATAAACACAAAAAGTACTGTTTGAATGATGGTATGACTGGCATAATAATTTTCTGGCTACTGCACAAAATTTCCAATTAAGCCTCTGTCCCACTTGTTTTCTTTTGGCTGCTTTTTCTCTGCATCATTTTACTTTCCCTTTTTCATTCTCTTCTTTTACATGTACTAAAATATATTTAGTTAAGCCCAAATATATTTAACCAAAAAAAAAAGCCCAAATATTCCCTTTGAAAAATGAGATTTATTCCTTATAAGCCCCGTGGCCATAAATGAGATTTTCAAAATGGAATTAAGCAGTTGGAGAAAACCTATTCGAGTGCTTCTATTATGTTCTATAAGTTTTTTGAATTATGGTTCCGTTATAGGTTGTATCCACTTCAACTTCTATCTACATCTACTTCTATCAACTATAAAAAAAAAAAGAGCCAATAGCTCTAATTATAGTGCTCTTGGTTTGTCAAGTGTTATTTTTTGTTGAGCCAAAACGATTTGTTTGGCTGAAGTGTGAAATCAAAATAGGATTAGAAAGAAAAAGAAGGAAGGGAGAGACCAAGTCAAAGACAATTAAGATTTTGATAAATGTCGTATGGGAGTGGGTGGGTAGTAAAGATGGATAGGATAAACACAAAAAGTACTGTTTGAATGATGGTATGATTGGCATAACAATTTTCTGGCTACTGGACAAAATTTCCAACTAAGCCTCTGTCCCACTTGTTTTCTTTTGGCTGCTTTTTCTCTGCATCAATTTACTTTCCCTTTTTCATTCTCTTCTTTTACATGTATTAAAATATATTTAGTTAAGCCCAAATATATTTAACCAAAAAAAAAACGCCCAAATATTCCCTTTGAAAAATGAGATTTATTCCTTAAAAGCCCCGTGGCCATAAATGAGATTTTCAAAATGGAATTAAGCAGTTGGAGAAAACCAAGTCGAGTGCTTCTATTATGTACTATAAGTTTTTTGAATTATGGTTCCGTTATAGGTTGTATCCACTTCAACTTCTATCTACTTCTACTTCTATCAACTATAAAAAAAGAAAGAGCCAATAGCTCTAATTATAGTGCTCTTGGTTTGTCAAGTGTTATTTTTTGTTGAGACAAAACGATTTGTTTGGCTGAAGCGTGAAATCAAAATAGGATTAGAAAGAAAAAGAAGGAAGGGAGAGACCAAGGAAAAGACAACTAAGATTTTGATAAATGTCGAATGGGAGTGGGTGGGTAGTAAAGACGGATAGGATAAACACAAAAAGTACTGTTTGAATGATGGTATGACTGGCATAATAATTTTCTGGCTACTGGACAAAATTTCCTATTAAGCCTCTGTCCCACTTGTTTTCTTTTGGCTGCTTTTTCTCTGCATCATTTTACTTTCCCTTTTTCATTCTCTTCTTTTACATGTATTAAAATATATTTAGTTAAGCCAAAACATATTTAACCAAAAAAAAAAAGCCCAAATATTCCCTTTGAAAAATGAGATTTATTCCTTATAAGCCCCGTGGCCATATATGAGATTTTCAAAATGGAATTAAGCAGTTGGAGAAAACCTAGTCGAGTGCTTCTATTATGTTCTATAAGTTTTTTGAATTATGGTTCCTTTATAGGTTGTATCCACTTCAACTTCTATATACTTCTACTTCTATCAACTATAAAAAAAAATAAGAGCCAATAGCTCTAATTATAGTGCTCTTGGTTTGTCAAGTGTTATTTTTTGTTGAGCCAAAACGATTTGTTTGGCTGAAGTGTGAAATCAAAATAGGATTAGAAAGAAAAAGAAGGAAGGGAGAGACCAAGTCAAAGACAATTAAGATTTTGATAAATGTCGTATGGGAGTGGGTGGGTAGTAAAGATGGATAGGATAAACACAAAAAGTACTGTTTGAATGATGGTATGATTGGCATAACAATTTTCTGGCTACTGGACAAAATTTCCAATTAAGCCTCTGTCCCACTTGTTTTCTTTTGGCTGCTTTTTCTCTGCATCATTTTACTTTCCCTTTTTCATTCTCTTCTTTTACATGTATTAAAATATATTTAGTTAAGCCCAAATATATTTAACCCAAGAAAAAAAGCCCAAATATTCCCTTTGAAAAATGAGATTTATTCCTTATAAGCCCCGTGGCCATAAATGAGATTTTCAAAATGGAATTAAGCAGTTGGAGAAAACCACGTCGAGTGCTTCTATTATGTTCTATAAGTTTTTTGAATTATGGTTCCGTTATAGGTTGTATCCACTTCAACTTCTATCCACTTCTACTTCTATCAACTATAAAAAAAGAAAGAGCCAATAGCTCTAATTATAGTGCTCTTGGTTTGTCAAGTGTTATTTTTTGTTGAGACAAAACGATTTGTTTGGCCGAAGTGTGAAATCAAAATAGGATTAGAAAGAAAAAGAAGGAAGGGAGAGACCAAGGAAAAGACAACTAAGATTTTGATAAATGTCGAATGGGAGTGGGTGGGTAGTAAAGACGGATAGGATAAACACAAAAAGTACTGTTTGAATGATGGTATGACTGGCATAATAATTTTCTGGCTACTGGACAAAATTTCCTATTAAGCCTCTATCCCACTTGTTTTCTTTTGGCTGCTTTTTCTCTGCATCATTTTACTTTCCCTTTTTCATTCTCTTCTTTTACATGTATTAAAATATATTTAGTTAAGCCAAAACATATTTAACCAAAAAAAAAAAGCCCAAATATTCCCTTTGAAAAATGAGATTTATTCCTTATAAGCCCCGTGGCCATATATGAGATTTTCAAAATGGAATTAAGCAGTTGGAGAAAACCTAGTCGAGTGCTTCTATTATGTTCTATAAGTTTTTTGAATTATGGTTCCTTTATAGGTTGTATCCACTTCAACTTCTATATACTTTTACTTCTATCAACTATAAAAAAAAATAAGAGCCAATAGCTCTAATTATAGTGCTCTTGGTTTGTCAAGTGTTATTTTTTGTTGAGCCAAAACGATTTGTTTGGCTGAAGTGTGAAATCAAAATAGGATTAGAAAGAAAAAGAAGGAAGGGAGAGACCAAGTCAAAGACAATTAAGATTTTGATAAATGTCGTATGGGAGTGGGTGGGTAGTAAAGATGGATAGGATAAACACAAAAAGTACTGTTTGAATGATGGTATGACTGGCATAATAATTTTCTGGCTACTGCACAAAATTTCCAATTAAGCCTCTGTCCCACTTGTTTTCTTTTGGCTGCTTTTTCTCTGCATCATTTTACTTTCCCTTTTTCATTCTCTTCTTTTACATGTACTAAAATATATTTAGTTAAGCCCAAATATATTTAACCAAAAAAAAAAGCCCAAATATTCCCTTTGAAAAATGAGATTTATTCCTTATAAGCCCCGTGGCCATAAATGAGATTTTCAAAATGGAATTAAGCAGTTGGAGAAAACCTATTCGAGTGCTTCTATTATGTTCTATAAGTTTTTTGAATTATGGTTCCGTTATAGGTTGTATCCACTTCAACTTCTATCTACATCTACTTCTATCAACTATAAAAAAAAAAAGAGCCAATAGCTCTAATTATAGTGCTCTTGGTTTGTCAAGTGTTATTTTTTGTTGAGCCAAAACGATTTGTTTGGCTGAAGTGTGAAATCAAAATAGGATTAGAAAGAAAAAGAAGGAAGGGAGAGACCAAGTCAAAGACAATTAAGATTTTGATAAATGTCGTATGGGAGTGGGTGGGTAGTAAAGATGGATAGGATAAACACAAAAAGTACTGTTTGAATGATGGTATGATTGGCATAACAATTTTCTGGCTACTGGACAAAATTTCCAACTAAGCCTCTGTCCCACTTGTTTTCTTTTGGCTGCTTTTTCTCTGCATCAATTTACTTTCCCTTTTTCATTCTCTTCTTTTACATGTATTAAAATATATTTAGTTAAGCCCAAATATATTTAACCAAAAAAAAAACGCCCAAATATTCCCTTTGAAAAATGAGATTTATTCCTTAAAAGCCCCGTGGCCATAAATGAGATTTTCAAAATGGAATTAAGCAGTTGGAGAAAACCAAGTCGAGTGCTTCTATTATGTACTATAAGTTTTTTGAATTATGGTTCCGTTATAGGTTGTATCCACTTCAACTTCTATCTACTTCTACTTCTATCAACTATAAAAAAAGAAAGAGCCAATAGCTCTAATTATAGTGCTCTTGGTTTGTCAAGTGTTATTTTTTGTTGAGACAAAACGATTTGTTTGGCTGAAGCGTGAAATCAAAATAGGATTAGAAAGAAAAAGAAGGAAGGGAGAGACCAAGGAAAAGACAACTAAGATTTTGATAAATGTCGAATGGGAGTGGGTGGGTAGTAAAGACGGATAGGATAAACACAAAAAGTACTGTTTGAATGATGGTATGACTGGCATAATAATTTTCTGGCTACTGGACAAAATTTCCTATTAAGCCTCTGTCCCACTTGTTTTCTTTTGGCTGCTTTTTCTCTGCATCATTTTACTTTCCCTTTTTCATTCTCTTCTTTTACATGTATTAAAATATATTTAGTTAAGCCAAAACATATTTAACCAAAAAAAAAAAGCCCAAATATTCCCTTTGAAAAATGAGATTTATTCCTTATAAGCCCCGTGGCCATATATGAGATTTTCAAAATGGAATTAAGCAGTTGGAGAAAACCTAGTCGAGTGCTTCTATTATGTTCTATAAGTTTTTTGAATTATGGTTCCTTTATAGGTTGTATCCACTTCAACTTCTATATACTTCTACTTCTATCAACTATAAAAAAAAATAAGAGCCAATAGCTCTAATTATAGTGCTCTTGGTTTGTCAAGTGTTATTTTTTGTTGAGCCAAAACGATTTGTTTGGCTGAAGTGTGAAATCAAAATAGGATTAGAAAGAAAAAGAAGGAAGGGAGAGACCAAGTCAAAGACAATTAAGATTTTGATAAATGTCGTATGGGAGTGGGTGGGTAGTAAAGACGGATAGGATAAACACAAAAAGTACTGTTTGAATGATGGTATGACTGGCATAATAAATTTCTGGCTACTGGACAAAATTTCCAACTAAGCCTCTGTCCCACTTGTTTTCTTTTGGCTGCTTTTTCTCTGCATCAATTTACTTTCCCTTTTTCACTCTCTTCTTTTACATGTATTAAAATATATTTAGTTAAGCCAAAATATATTTAACCAAAAAAAAAACGCCCAAATATTCCCTTTGAAAAATGAGATTTATTCCTTAAAAGCCCCGTGGCCATAAATGAGATTTTCAAAATGGAATTAAGCAGTTGGAGAAAACCACGTCGAGTGCTTCTATTATGTTCTATAAGTTTTTTGAATTATGGTTCCGTTATAGGTTGTATCCACTTCAACTTCTATCCACTTCTACTTCTATCAACTATAAAAAAAGAAAGAGCCAATAGCTCTAATTATAGTGCTCTTGGTTTGTCAAGTGTTATTTTTTGTTGAGACAAAACGATTTGTTTGGCCGAAGTGTGAAATCAAAATAGGATTAGAAAGAAAAAGAAGGAAGGGAGAGACCAAGGAAAAGACAACTAAGATTTTGATAAATGTCGAATGGGTGTGGGTGGGTAGTAAAGACGGATAGGATAAACACAAAAAGTACTGTTTGAATGATGGTATGACTGGCATAATAATTTTCTGGCTACTGGACAAAATTTCCTATTAAGCCTCTATCCCACTTGTTTTCTTTTGGCTGCTTTTTCTCTGCATCATTTTACTTTCCCTTTTTCATTCTCTTCTTTTACATGTATTAAAATATATTTAGTTAAGCCAAAACATATTTAACCAAAAAAAAAAAGCCCAAATATTCCCTTTGAAAAATGAGATTTATTCCTTATAAGCCCCGTGGCCATATATGAGATTTTCAAAATGGAATTAAGCAGTTGGAGAAAACCTAGTCGAGTGCTTCTATTATGTTCTATAAGTTTTTTGAATTATGGTTCCTTTATAGGTTGTATCCACTTCAACTTCTATATACTTTTACTTCTATCAACTATAAAAAAAAATAAGAGCCAATAGCTCTAATTATAGTGCTCTTGGTTTGTCAAGTGTTATTTTTTGTTGAGCCAAAACGATTTGTTTGGCTGAAGTGTGAAATCAAAATAGGATTAGAAAGAAAAAGAAGGAAGGGAGAGACCAAGTCAAAGACAATTAAGATTTTGATAAATGTCGTATGGGAGTGGGTGGGTAGTAAAGACGGATAGGATAAACACAAAAAGTACTGTTTGAATGATGGTATGACTGGCATAATAAATTTCTGGCTACTGGACAAAATTTCCAACTAAGCCTCTGTCCCACTTGTTTTCTTTTGGCTGCTTTTTCTCTGCATCAATTTACTTTCCCTTTTTCATTCTCTTCTTTTACATGTATTAAAATATATTTAGTTAAGCCCAAATATATTTAACCAAAAAAAAAACGCCCAAATATTCCCTTTGAAAAATGAGATTTATTCCTTAAAAGCCCCGTGGCCATAAATGAGATTTTCAAAATGGAATTAAGCAGTTGGAGAAAACCACGTCGAGTGCTTCTATTATGTTCTATAAGTTTTTTGAATTATGGTTCCGTTATAGGTTGTATCCACTTCAACTTCTATCCACTTCTACTTCTATCAACTATAAAAAAAGAAAGAGCCAATAGCTCTAATTATAGTGCTCTTGGTTTGTCAAGTGTTATTTTTTGTTGAGACAAAACGATTTGTTTGGCCGAAGTGTGAAATCAAAATAGGATTAGAAAGAAAAAGAAGGAAGGGAGAGACCAAGGAAAAGACAACTAAGATTTTGATAAATGTCGAATGGGAGTGGGTGGGTAGTAAAGACGGATAGGATAAACACAAAAAGTACTGTTTGAATGATGGTATGACTGGCATAATAATTTTCTGGCTACTGGACAAAATTTCCTATTAAGCCTCTATCCCACTTGTTTTCTTTTGGCTGCTTTTTCTCTGCATCATTTTACTTTCCCTTTTTCATTCTCTTCTTTTACATGTATTAAAATATATTTAGTTAAGCCAAAACATATTTAACCAAAAAAAAAAAGCCCAAATATTCCCTTTGAAAAATGAGATTTATTCCTTATAAGCCCCGTGGCCATATATGAGATTTTCAAAATGGAATTAAGCAGTTGGAGAAAACCTAGTCGAGTGCTTCTATTATGTTCTATAAGTTTTTTGAATTATGGTTCCTTTATAGGTTGTATCCACTTCAACTTCTATATACTTTTACTTCTATCAACTATAAAAAAAAATAAGAGCCAATAGCTCTAATTATAGTGCTCTTGGTTTGTCAAGTGTTATTTTTTGTTGAGCCAAAACGATTTGTTTGGCTGCAGTGTGAAATCAAAATAGGATTAGAAAGAAAAAGAAGGAAGGGAGAGACCAAGTCAAAGACAATTAAGATTTTGATAAATGACGTATGGGAGTGGGTGGGTAGTAAAGACGGATAGGATAAACACAAAAAGTACTGTTTGAATGATGGTATGACTGGCATAATAATTTTCTGGCTACTGGACAAAATTTCCAACTAAGCCTCTGTCCCACTTGTTTTCTTTTGGCTGCTTTTTCTCTGCATCATTTTACTTTCCCTTTTTCATTCTCTTCTTTTACATGTATTAAAATATATTTAGTTAAGCCCAAATATATTTAACCAAAAAAAAAAAGCCCAAATATTCCCTTTGAAAAATGAGATTTATTCCTTAAAAGCCCCGTGGCCATAAATGAGATTTTCAAAATGGAATTAAGCAGTTGGAGAAAACCAAGTCGAGTGCTTCTATTATGTTCTATAAGTTTTTTGAATTATGGTTCCGCTATAGGTTGTATCCACTTCAACTTCTATCCACTTCTACTTCTATCAACTATAAAAAAAGAAAGAGCCAATAGCTCTAATTATAGTGCTCTTGGTTTGTCAAGTGTTATTTTTTGTTGAGCCAAAACGATTTGTTTGGCTGAAGTGTGAAATCAAAATAGGATTAGAAAGAAAAAGAAGGAAGGGAGAGACCAAGGAAAAGACAACTAAGATTTTGATAAATGTCGTATGGGAGTGGGTGGGTAGTAAAGACGGATAGGATAAACACAAAAAGTACTGTTTGAATGATGGTATGACTGGCATAATAATTTTCTGGCTACTGGACAAAATTTCCAATTAAGCCTCTGTCCCACTTGTTTTCTTTTGGCTGCTTTTTCTCTGCATCATTTTACTTTCCCTTTTTCATTCTCTTCTTTTACATGTATTAAAATATATTTAGTTAAGCCAAAACATATTTAACCAAAAAAAAAAAGCCCAAATATTCCCTTTGAAAAATGAGATTTATTCCTTATAAGCCCCGTGGCCATATATGAGATTTTCAAAATGGAATTAAGCAGTTGGAGAAAACCTAGTCGAGTGCTTCTATTATGTTCTATAAGTTTTTTGAATTATGGTTCCTTTATAGGTTGTATCCACTTCAACTTCTATATACTTCTACTTCTATCAACTATGAAAAAAAATAAGAGCCAATAGCTCTAATTATAGTGCTCTTGGTTTGTCAAGTGTTATTTTTTGTTGAGCCAAAACGATTTGTTTGGCTGAAGTGTGAAATCAAAATAGGATTAGAAAGAAAAAGAAGGAAGGTAGAGACCAAGTCAAAGACAACTAAGATTTTGATAAATGTTGTATTTGAGTGGGTCGGTAGTAAAGACGGATAGGATAAACACAAAAAATACTGTTTGAATGATGGTATGACTGGCATAATAATTTTCTGGCTACTGGACAAAATTTCCAACTAAGCCTCTGTCCCACTTGTTTTCTTTTGGCTGCTTTTTCTGTGCATCATTTTACTTACCCTTTTTCATTCTCTTCTTTTACATGTATTAAAATATATTTAGTTAAGCCAAAACATATTTAACCAAAAAAAAAAAGCCCAAATATTCCCTTTGAAAAATGAGATTTATTCCTTATAAGCCCCGTGGCCATATATGAGATTTTCAAAATGGAATTAAGCAGTTGGAGAAAACCTAGTCGAGTGCTTCTATTATGTTCTATAAGTTTTTTGAATTATGGTTCCTTTATAGGTTGTATCCACTTCAACTTCTATATACTTCTACTTCTATCAACTATAAAAAAAAATAAGAGCCAATAGCTCTAATTATAGTGCTCTTGGTTTGTCAAGTGTTATTTTTTGTTGAGCCAAAACGATTTGTTTGGCTGAAGTGTGAAATCAAAATAGGATTAGAAAGAAAAAGAAGGAAGGGAGAGACCAAGCCAAAGACAACTAAGATTTTGATAAATGTCGTATGGGAGTGGGTGGGTAGTAAAGACGGATAGGATAAACAAAAAAAGTACTGTTTGAATGATGGTATGACTGGCATAATAATTTTCTGGCTAATGGACAAAATTTCCAACTAAGCCTCTGTCCCACTTGTTTTCTTTTTGCTGCTTTTTCTCTGCATCATTTTACTTTCCCTTTTTCATTCTCTTCTTTTACATGTACTAAAATATATTTTGTTAAGCCCAAATATATTTAACCAAAAAATAAAGCCCAAATATTCCCTTTGAAAAATGAGATTTATTCCTTATAAGCCCCGTGGCCAGAAATGAGATTTTCAAAATGGAATTAAGTAGTTGGAGAAATCCTAGTCGAGTGCTTCTATTATGTTCTATAGGTTTTTTGAATTATGGTTCCGTTATAGGTTGTATCCACTTCAACTTCTATCTACTTCTACTTCTATCAACTATAAAAAAAAAAGAGCCAATAGCTCTAATTATAGTGCTCTTGGTTTGTCAAGTGTTATTTTTTGTTGAGCCAAAACGATTTGTTTGGCTGAAGTGTGAAATCAAAATAGGATTAGAAAGAAAAAGAAGGAAGGGAGAGACCAAGTCAAAGACAATTAAGATTTTGATAAATGTCTTATGGGAGTGGGTGGGTAGTAAAGACGGATAGGATAAACACAAAAAGTACTGTTTGAATGATGGTATGACTGGCATAATAATTTTCTGGCTACTGGACAAAATTTCCAATTAAGGCTCTGTCCCACTTGTTTTCTTTAGGCTGCTTTTTCTCTGCATCATTTTACTTTCCCTTTTTCATTCTCTTCTTTTACATGTATTAAAATATATTTAGTTAAGCCCAAATATATTTAACCAAAAAAAAAAAGCCCAAATATTCCCTTTGAAAAATGAGATTTATTCCTTATAAACCCCGTGGCCATAAATGAGATTTTCAAAATGGAATTAAGCAGTTGGAGAAAACCAAGTCGAGTGCTTCTATTATGTTCTATAAGTTTTTTGAATTATGGTTCCGTTATAGGTTGTATCCACCTCAACTTCTATCTACTTCTACTTCTATCAACTATAAAAAAAGAAAGAGCCAATAGCTCTAATTATAGTGCTCTTGGTTTGTCAAGTGTTATTTTTTGTTGAGCCAAAACGATTTGTTTGGCTGAAGTGTGAAATCAAAATAGGATTAGAAAGAAAAAGAAGGAAGGGAGAGACCAAGGAAAAGACAACTAAGATTTTGATAAATGTTGTATGGGAGTGGGTGGGTAGTAAAGACGGACAAGATAAACACAAAAAGTACTGTTTGAATGATGGTATGACTGGCATAATAATTTTCTGGCTACCGGACAAAATTTCCAACTAAGCCTCTGTCCCACTTGTTTTCTTTTCGCTGCTTTTTCTCTGCATCATTTTACTTTCCCTTTTTCATTCTCTTCTTTTACATGTATTAAAATATATTTAGTTTAGCCCAAGTATATTTAACCAAAAAAAAAAAGCCCAAATATTCCCTTTGAAAAATGAGATTTATTCCTTATATGCCCCGTGGCCGTATATGAGATTTTCAAAATGGAGTTAAGCAGTTGGAGAAAACCAAGTCGAGTGCTTCTATTATGTTCTATAAGTTTTTTGAATTATGGTTCCGTTATAGGTTGTATCCACTTCAACTTCTATCTACTTCTACTTCTATCAACTATAAAAAAAAATAAGAGCCAATAGCTCTAATTATAGTGCTCTTGGTTTGTGAAGTGTTATTTTTTGTTGAGCCAAAACGATTTGTTTGGCGGAAGTGTGAAATCAAAATAGGATTAGAAAGAAGAAGAAGGAAGGGAGAGACCAAGTCAAAGACAACTAAGATTTTGATAAATGTCGTATGGGAGTGGGTGGGTAGTAAAGACGGATAGGATAAACATAAAAAGTACTGTTTGAATGATGGTATGACTGGCATAATAATTTTCTGGCTACTGGACAAAATTTCCAACTAAGCCTCTGTCCCACTTGTTTTCTTTTGGCTGCTTTTTCTGTGCATCATTTTACTTACCCTTTTTCATTCTCTTCTTTTACATGTATTAAAATATATTTAGTTAAGCCCAAATATATTTAACCCAAAAAAAAAAAGCCCAAATATTCCCTTTGATAAATGAGATTTATTCCTTATAAGCCTCGTGGCCATATATGAGATTTTCATAATGGAATTAAGCAGTTGGAGAAAACCTAGTCGAGTGCTTCTATTATGTTCTGTAAGTTTTTTGAATTATGGTTCCTTTATAGGTTGTATCCATTTCAACTTCTATCTACTTCTACTTCTATCAGCTATAAAAAAAAAAAAAAAAAGCCAATAGCTCTAATTATAGTGCTCTTGGTTTGTCAAGTGTTATTTTTTGTTGAGCCAAAACGATTTGTTTGGCTGAAGTGTGAAATCAAAATAGGATTATAAAGAAAAAGAAGTAAGGGAGAGACCAAGTCAAAGACAACTAAGATTTTGATAAATGTCGTATGGGAGTGGGTGGTGTCAACTTCACCAACTTCCAAATCAGAGGTGTTCTCCACCGCAGCAAATGGACAGACCAGTGAAGAGATTAACGTCTATCAGGGTGAGTGAGAGTTCATGAGGGGGAATTTTGATAGGGTATGTATTTGCAAAAACTGTTGTTTTGAAGAGAATTTGGATTTTGCTCAAACTAGATATAGCAAGTTTTAGTTCTTAACAGAGGCGTGAATTGGAATCTGGTGGTTGAGGACGTTGTTGCTAGAGATATAATTAAAATGATTTTGAATAAGCCTAAAACCTAAATTATCTTAACTAACTATAATTAAATTATCTATTTGAGAAATAACTAATTATATATTAAGAAAAATTTAGACCACTAGTGGAATATGCTGCTTTCTTATACTATAGTTCTAGAACCATAGGCATAGGCAGTGGCTGCGAACACCCCCCCCCCCCCCCCTCCTTTGTTTATGTTGTAATCAGTGTATAGACTGAAAAATGCTTTTATGTCTTCATTTTTTTAACTTCAATTTTTTTTTTCTTATAATTTATATGCAGCTCAAGGAGCTTCTTGTTTTTATATTTATAACCCCTTTCAATGATGTTACCATGTTCTACAATGAACCTTCATCTTTCTTTTCTTTCAAAAATCTCAGTATTCCAACTTTCAAGCATCTATGTTTTCGATTTAAAAAAAATATCTTTCTTTTCTTTCAATAATCTCAATATTCCAACTTTCAAGCATCTATGTTTTCGATTTAAAAAAAATAAAAAAATGGAAACGTTCACTTTTTTTGTTAGTACATGTAAACCTAACCTAATTATATTACTAAACCCCATGTATGTTCAAAATAAAAATGCTGCAGGTATATAGGATGGTTAAAGAATTAAAAAATTTTGCAAAAGGAAGACAAGGAAAAGTGGGATGCCATAGACACAAAGAACCAAGCTGACTCGGTTTTGTACCAAACTAGAAGCAAATAAAAGAGCTGGGAGACAATGTTCCTAGCTACACAAGGAGAATGCAAAGGCTAAAGTGAATGAGGTCATGGATGCCATCTCTGGTGGATCTACCCAAGCCATTAAAGATGCAATGGCTGTCCTGAATCAAGAAATTATGTAACTGTGGTAGTCAATGTTCATGTGAATTTGAATTGGATTGTCTGTTAGCTTTTTTTAGATTGACTTCTTTGCATGGACAGCCACTATTGTGTAGCCTTGAATTATGTTATAGTTGAGAGAGAACTCTTTGATATAGAGTTATTTGGGTGTATTGGGGTTTGGGTTTGTGAGATTGAGTCTACGCCACCTTTGTACTCTCCATATTTGTTAGTGAAACATTTTCTTGTCACCGCTCGTGGATGTAGGCCAAAGGTCGAACCACGTAAATCCTTGGTGTTCTCTCTTGTGTGTGGTTGTCTATTTTTCTTTCGTTTTTTTTCCCTCATAATATTTATTTGTGAGATCTCTTCTAGTACGACATTTGGGTCATTTAGATCAACTAGGAAAGCAGCTAAGGGCGATGATCTGATCAATGCAGATTTCACTGATAGTGAGTAAACTCATAGAACTTCAATTCTGACCATGCACACTTGTATAATTGTACTAGAAATAGCCAAGAGTGCTGCTTAGACTTCAGCCCAAAGAGGATCGCCTTTTACATCAATCCCAATCCGTGCATGAATGATGTTGGCTAAATGGTTTCAGTAGATTGCAGCTAGGTATACATTGTTTGGTCTCACAGCAACATCGGATTTTAAGGTTATGAGTATTCCGTGATTCAAATATTTCACAAGGTTTGTATTTGCAAAATTTGGCATGTAGTATATAGCTTTCAAAACAATGTTTATTAAAGTGTAATATTTACACCTCGTGTTTCCTATAGTGTACTCTTCTATGGCTGAAGTAATGTTAATTTGGAGGGGAACATTTCAAATTGGGTAAAACAGCCCTCCAATAGCTGTTTCTGTATAAAAGATTTGATTGTAGTATATAGCTTCCTTGTGTCCTACTTGAAATTTATATTTTATTTATTTTAATTTTACAAGATTAATAGTTTTGGATTTAATTTTATCACTATTTACTTAATAGTATTTTCTTTTTTTTCTTTTTTTTTTTGTTTCAAGAATTATTCTTTCACATCAATAAATATGAATATGGAAATTGTAAATTTATGTTAAAAATGATTTTATTTTACATTAAAATGCATTTTTTATTTGAAAGATTAATAAATACAATTTTTTAAAGCTTGTTTATATTTATTATTTTCTATTCACTTTATAAAAATTACGAAAATACATTTGAAAGTTGTTTAAATTTCTTAATATTTCTTTAAGGATAAATTTTCATATTTTTACACATTTAATACATTTATTTGTATTTTAATTAATATTAAATTAATTTTAATGTCCTCACAGTTCTATATCGGTTGAATCTCAATCCGACCTTAAAAATCTTGAACCTCTCCCTTCTCCCAGTTTTTATGAGCTTAAGATTTCTATGTAAGGAGAAGCCTGTGAAACCAACCATATTGGGGGCTATCATCTGCTGGTCGCTATTGTTGTTTACCCTATATCTCAAGCATTAGAATAGAAAGAACGTTGGAGATAATTCGTTACGGGTTAAAATATAATAAAGTTTTATCTTATAAATTTTTTTAATATTTTATGAAAGGACAAAAAAAAAAAAAAAAAATCCAAACCATATTTCAAAGATAAACTTTCTTTCATTCTGAAAATAGTCTTGACTCTATTTTGATCCCCAGAATATGCATTCCATTACACACAAACAAAAAACATAACAAAAATAGATAGTGGACATTTTAAATTTTCAAGAACGGGTATAAAACCTCTTATTTAAGGGAAAGAATAGAATATAGATTATATTTTAAGACCAAAAAGAATATTTTTGCCAAAATTATATGTCAGTCAAGAGACTAAATCATCTTCATTCTTATTATTTTCATGTCTAGAATTTTATACAAGTAAGAAAGACCAATCTTCTAATTTTTCAATTGAAACTCTTACCATTTTTAAGTAATTAAGCGAGGAGAGAGCCATAGGGGAAACAGCTGCCTAAGCATAACTAGCCCCAAGTCTTTCATGTATAACAACACCACAAGAGAGACTGTGTGTTTTTGTTTTTTTTTTTTTTTTCAATATAAAATATTAAAAATTATATACAGTAACTTTTCGTTCCGGTCCGGACCGGTCCAGTCTGGGACCTGGACCGAAAACCTATATGGTTGCATTGGATTTTTTAAAAGCCTAAAAGGACAACAACTAAACAAAAGAACAAACGACGCCGTAATCCAAAGCGCGTTCAGCATGTGGGACCTGTAAACGACGCCGTGTGCGGTGTGCTTAAACGAAGCTACGAAAGATGCAGGTCGCATTGCCGGGTTAGATGAAGCTTCGCTTGCTTATGGGTTTGAGAAGAAAAACAATGAGACCATTCTGGTTTTTGACCTTGGACTTGGAGGTCGTACTTTTGACGTTTCAGGTATGCCAATTGCTTTGATGTAATTTGAAATCAAGCTATTTTTGTTTGAGGAGAAATTTCTGAAATGGATTTCTAGTTTAGGAATTTCTTGGTGTCATTGTCTTTAGCACACTACTACTCATCAGATGTGATTTTTCACTTGTTTTCTTTTTGTGCACAAGGAAATTGTTAGTCAGTGATTGTTGTGGTCTGTTATGTTCCAAAATGGAGTAATTCTCATATGAAATATCAGTGTGTGTTTGATTTCCATTACTGGAGTTTGCTGCCTTGTGATTTAAAACTATATGTTTTTGCCAATATGAGTACCTATATGCCTGCATAAGTTCAGTGGATTACAACTGAAATCTATTTTGTTCTTAGGTTACGAGGACCAGTTGAACTGCCTTGAAAGATGCAAATCTTTCCTTCAAAGATTTAGATGAAGTAATCCTTGTTGGTGGTTCTACTCGCATCCCAGCTGTTCAGGAGCTTGTGAGGAAGATGACTGGAAAAGAGCCCAATGTGAATGTAAATCCTGATGAAGTTGTTGCTCTTGCCTCTTGGGCCTGCAGTTCAGGTTTGTCCTTATCTTGTTGAGATAAATTACCACTCAAGTGGGTTGCAACATACCTCAGCCCTCAAGTGGATTTTTTTTAATTTTTTTAATAGGAGGTAGAGCAGTTGAACTCTCTGATATGAAGATAAATTACTACTTGTTTTAATAGCTTTAAGCTATTAGAAATGGTGAATTTAATTATTTGACCATTATTCTAACATGCTCTAAATTTTTTTCTTAGTCTATTTGAAAAATAAAAGACTTATAACTCTCTATTTCTGATATTATCTGCTGTAATACTTATTGATATTGAATAAATTGTTGAGGCATCAATATTTATTTTGGTCAATTTTTTTTTTTTTTTTTTTTTTTTTTTTTTTTTTTCAGGCTGGCGTTTTAGCTGGAGAAGTTAGTGACATTGTGCTCTTGGATGTCACTCCATTGTCTCTATGACTCGAAACTTTGGGTGGTGTAATGACAAAGATTATCCCAAAGAACACAACTTTGCCAACTTCCAAATCAGAGGTGTTCTCCACTGCGGCAGATGGGCAGACCAGTGAAGAGATTAATGTCTGTCAGGGTGAGAGAGAGTTTGTGAGGGATAACAAATCCCTTGGAAGCTTTCGCTTAGATGGAAATCCCACCTGCCCCACGAGGAGTTCCTCAAATTGAGGTGAAATTTGATATTGACGCTAATGGCATCCTCTCTGTCACCGCTATTGACAAGGGAACCGGAAAGAAGCAGGATATAACCATAACTGGTGCTAGCACCTTGCCAAGTGATGAGGTATGTTTCTAAAAACTATTGATATTGCAAGCTTGAGATAGCAAGTTGTAGTTCAAATTAGATTTGTTATTTAAATGAGTTTGAAATCAATGTGTGTGGTTAATTTGTGGGTAAATAGACTAAGCATAACCTATCTTAGCTGACTATAATCAATTAACTACATAAGAAATAACTGAATATACATAACAAATGCAACTGCAGAACTATGAGAGATTTTGTCACAAAACACCAAGTAAATAATATTTCTTACCATAAGGACCCTTATAACTATTCCTCAACCTTCATAATAGCTCAAAAGAATAAACATCACTAGATTCACTACACACCAAGTAAATCAAGAAAAAATTGTGTTAGAGCTATCTGCTGGTTGCATATATTATACTCCTAGAACCATAGCCATTGTTGGCAAAAAAAAAAGATTTTTTTTTTCTTCTTTTCTTTATGCTAAGTTGTTGATAAATGATGCTAATTGTTTTTATTTCTTGATCTTTAACTTTGGGGTCTTTTTTTCTTATATTTAATTTTATTAGTTATCCCCTTCAATGATGCTACCATGTTCTCCAAAGAACCTATATCTTTCTTTTCTTTCTGAATCTCAGCATTTCAAGTAGCTATGCTTTTTCACATATCAGCCATGATAAAAGGATGTTCTACTACTTGTTATTGTTGAAGCTATTATTACCATATATAAACCTATTCTATTTATGTTACTAAATCCCAACTTTGGATGTACAAAATAAAAATAACTGCAGGTGGATAAGATGGTTAAGGAAGCTGAGAAGTTTGCAAAGGAAGACAAGGAAAAGAGGGATGCCATAGACACAAAGAACCAAGCAGACTCGGTATTGTACCAAACTGAGAAGCAACTTAAAGAGCTGGGAGACAAAGTTCCTGGCCCAGTCAAGGAGAAAGTAGAGGCTAAAGTGAAAGAGCTCAAGGATGCAATCTCTGGTGGATCAACCCAAGCCATTAAAGATGCAATGGCTGCACTAAATTAAGAAGTTATGCAACTAGGACAGTCAATCTATAGCCAGCCTGGCCAACCGGATGCTGATCCTGCTTCTGCTACTGCACCAGGGTCATCAAGATCAACTGGGAAAACAGCTGATGGTGATGATGTGATCGAAGCAGATTTTACTGACAGCAAGTAAATCACATAACTTGGTGGTGGGCAAAATTTCAACCATGCATACTTAGTTTATTTTTTATGTTAGTTTGTACAGGCTTTGTTGGCTGTGATTTTGTTAGCTATGATGTGCATCATGACTCCAGCCTGTCCAGTACTTCATAGTGATCAATGTGATTTAGACAATGGGTAGTTAGTCAAGGTATAAAACTTGGCAGGTGGTTTAGTCTCTTTCATGGCTAGTTAATATCAAGAGGATTCCTTTTTTTCGAATATCTCAATGTTTGTGTTTGTAAAAAATGTCTACAATGTAAGTATGTTACTACTAGAAAAAAAATTAAAAAAAAAATAAAATTCGCACTTCTTTTCCCCCTAAAAAAATCTCTTTGAGAACTTGTAGTATCACCAAGTGGAATAAAAATTCCTACAACCCAAAGCTGTATATGAACTTTTTTTCTAAAATAATTAAGAATGGTTTTATGTATTGTCATTTAGAGCCCTTTTAACACTCTTTTTTATTATTGAAAAAGCTATTTTGAGCACTTGATTATTTTTCGAAGTGTATTTAGACGAGGTTAACCTCATACTAAGAAAGATTTTCGCAAAACTGGTTTGGCGGAATTTATTAAATGGTGATACATATAATAAGTCATATGTATTATTTAAAGTATAAGGTTTATATTAAACTTGAGTTGCAAGAATTTTTATTCAACCTATCACATGGCTATTTATAAGATTAATTACATGTATTATTTAATTAAGTCACATAATTCATTAAAAATGCCGTTGACTATAAGTATATGTGGATATAGTTTTTTTAACTACTACATATTCGATTGCATAAAAATTCTTACAATTCAATTTTTGTATAAACTTTTTTTTTATTTAAACAAGTCACATAATGTTATGTGACTTAAATTATATATGAATGGTTTCTTTAATTGTTACATAATAGGGTGAAATAAAATAACTTTAAACATGTTTGTAACTAAACTTTTTGCAAACATCATTTTATCAATTATCACGCAATTAATTGTTGAAATTTAAATGTGAATTTGAATTAGTAAGGCTTGTTTGGTGCAATTCTTAGGGGGCCCAACTTTTGGACTTAATGTGAAGAAATTAAAATGTGAATGTGAATTAGTAAGGCTTGTTTGGTGCAATTCCCAGGGGGGCCAACTTTTGGACTTAATGCGAAATTCATGATATGACGGCCTACTAAATTTCCAGTTAGGGAAGAAAATTCCAAATAATTCTCTATTCCAATCATTTTCTTTCGATGCAAAACGGCCCAAGGTCTTGTGTTCACATTGAAATAAAGTAGGAATACATAAACAATGATTGCTATCTTTTCTTTATGACTTTTTCCACTCCTGCTTTCTCTTTATGTTTTCTAATCTATTACAGTTGGTTTCATTTTTGGAGAACACTTTATATTTTTTATAATAGATTGAGATTGCACCTGTTGCAATTTCTTTCAATAGTTGAAATTGAGAGTTGAAAAAAAAAAAAATCAATCTCAATCCTTGAATAAAAAAGTAAATAAAAATAATAATAAGAAAGTGAAAGGTGAAATGTTAAAAAGATAAAATTTTATTTTAAGAGACTTGGGAGGAATTTCACTAGGTGTAATACCTCTCGATCCCTTAATAATTACTTCTATCGATCTTGGGCAACCTATCCAATGTACATTAAATCAAAATTTCAAGCCATTAAAAGAGAAAAAAAAAAAAAAAAAAACTTTTTTCTAAAATATAATTTTTATTTTTAAAAAAAACTAAAACTGGTTAGCTAAAATTACAGAACCATGAGTTTAGTGCAGTTCTCAGGGGCCCAACGTTTGGACATGGTCTTCCATTAGAATGATGATAAGACTGCAACAAAAATTTTCCAGCTAGTGGACAGAATTTCCAACTAAGCCTCTGTCCCACTCATTTTCTTTCGGTGCAGAAGGGGCCCAACACTCACATTGTGTTTCATGTGCTCTTGATAGTATTGGTTGCTTTTTCTTTGCATTATTGTACCAAGAAAATGAAAAAGAAAACTAAAGACATTCGTCTTCATTAACTCAGTCCTCTTTCACAGCAACATTACTTTCACTCACACTTCATCACTTCAAGCCAATCCTCTCTTAGCTCTCCTCTCTCTCTCTCTCTCTCTCTCTCTCTCAGCATTCCTTTCAGCCACTAAGAAGAAATGGCCGAAGCAATCCTCTTTGGTCTTGCACAGAAAATGATTGAAAATTTGGGCTCTCAGACTTTCCAAGAGATTGGATCACTATGGGGTGTCAAAGGTGAGCTTGAAAAAATCAAGAACACTGTGTCCACAATCCAAGCTGTACTTCTGGATGCAGCGGAGAAACAGAGTCATGACCATCAAGTCAAGGACTGGCTCCAAAAGCTCAACGATGCAGTTTATGAAGCAGATGACTTGTTGAGTGAGTTTTCCACTGAAGCTATGCGGCGAAGAGCGGTGAGTGGGAATAAAGTCACAAAAGAGGTACGCACTTTCTTTTCAAAGTCAAACCAACTAGCTTTTCGTGGTAAGATGAGTAGTAAAATAAAGGCAATGAGGCAAAAACTAAATGCCATAGCAGAAGATAGGAAAAACTTTCGCTTGGAAGAATACCATGTAGAGACAAATGTTGTGAGTAGGAAGAGGGAACCAACTCACTCATTTGTACGTGAAGAAAACGTTATTGGGAGGGAAGATGATAGAAAGGCTATCATAGACCTATTATTGGACTCTAATGTGGAGGAGAATGTTTCAGTCATTCCCATTGTGGGGATAGGGGGACTAGGGAAGACTACACTTGCTCAGTGTGTGTATAATGATGAGAAACTCAAAAATTGTTTTGAGTTAAAAATGTGGGTATGCATTTCCGATGTCTTCGAGTTGAAAATAATTATTGAAAAGATAATAGCATCTGTTAAAGGCAAAGCACCTAAAAATCGAGAAATGGATCACTTGCAAAGGAAACTTCGTAAAAAAATTGATAAAAAAAAATACTTACTAGTATTAGATGATGTATGGAATGAAGACCGTGGAAAATGGTTAAACTTGAGAGATTTTTTAATGGGTGGTTCAAGAGGAAGTAAGATTATAATAACCACTCGTAGTAAATTGGTTGCAAAGATTACACACACAGTTCCACCATATATTCTCAAAGGTCTCTCCGAAGAACAATCATGGTCTTTATTTAAGCAAGTGGCATTTAGTAAAGGGCAAGTGGCCAATAATCCTACATTAGTTACAATTGGAAGGGAGATTGTAACAATATGTCATGGGGTACCCCTTGCCATAATGTCCATAGGACATGTGTTATATTGTGAGGAAACAGCATCTGAATGGTTACTTGTGAAGGATAATTTACTAGCAAATGTAATCGAAGGAAATGAGATTTTTCCAATTTTAAAGTTGAGTTATGATAATCTCCCATCACATTTAAAGAGTTGCTTTGCCTTTTGCTCTTTGTTTCCCAAGGATTATGAAATGGATAAGGACACCGTGATACAACTATGGATAGCACAGGGGTTTATCCAATTATCAAACAAAAACCAACAATTAGAGGATGTTGGTGAAAAGTACTTCAAAGATTTACTTTGGAGGTCTTTCTTTGAAGAAGTAATAGATGCATATGGACTCCTAAAATACAAGATGCATGATTTAATTCATGATCTTGCTGAATCTATTGCAGGCGAGGAGTGTAGGCTCATTGATTTTCATGGGAAAAATATTAATGAAAAAAATCGTCATGTATCATGTCCATTTTTTATTGACTTGTCTTTTATTGAAACTTTAAAGTCATCAGTTCAATCAGACAAGATACGTACATTTCTTCAAACATGTGAAATGTATAAATCTAATGCTTTGGATGAGTCAATGTTGAATACTCTTATTTTGAGTTTTAGACACTTGCGTGCATTAGATTTACATGGATTGAAGATCACAAGAGTGCCAAATTCTATAGGGAAACTAATGCATCTAAAGTACCTTGATCTTTCTTTTAATAAGGATATTGAAACTCTCCCTGACTCAATTACTACATTGTTGAATTTGCAAGTACTAAAACTTTATGGTTGTAAAGGTCTTAAAGAATTACCCAAAAAGTTTAGAGAATTGGTTAACCTCAAACATCTTTATAATGATGGTTGTGATAATTTGAGTCATATGCCTTGTGGATTAGGGCAAATGACTTCACTTCAAACATTACAATTATTCATTGTGAGCACCTCCTCCCAGACTGGTGGATTAGGTGAATTGAAGGAGCTAAACAACCTACGAGGTACATTAGAGATCTCACATTTGGAAGAAGTTAGCTCAGAATCCATTGTTGTGAATTTAAGGGAGAAGCAATATCTTGAAAAACTGATATTAAAATGGCACCATTAGGATCAAGTGGATAATAATGAAGAAGAGAAGTTATTAGAAGACCTCCAACCACACCAAAATCTCAAATATTTTGAAGTGGATCAGTACAAGGGTGTGAAACTTTCAAGTTGGGTCTCTTCTCTCATAAATCTTGTTGATTTATGGATAGAGAATTGTAAGAGATGCCGATATCTGCCACCTTTGTCTCATCTCCCCTCTTTAAAATCTCTAGGGCTTCGTAGGCTGGATGATTTGGAGTACATATCTAATAATGATATGAGTAAAGAGGTGCCTGCTTCATCCACAACATTATCGACACCGTTCTTCCCTTCTTTGAAGTATCTCACAATATGGGCATGTCCTAATTTGAAGGGATGGTGGGGGAGAACAAGGAGGGATTTAGTTGCAACAACATCTGCGTCAACACCAGATCATCAACAAGATCAGTCTCACAGCTCACTGCCTTTATTTCCTCTTCTTTCTCGTTTGTCTATTATAAATTGTCCTAAAATGACTTCCATGCCCCTATTTCCCAATCTCGAAGAATCTCTATGTTTAAATAATGTCAGTTTGAAGCCTTTGCAAGAGACAATGTCAATGAGTTTTTCAGTTCCCTCTTCCTCCTCTTCATTATCCTCTTCTTCTCCTCTCTCCAAATTAAATGGAATGACTTTGGAATCTATAGAAGATATAGAGTCTCTTCCGGCTGAGTGGGCACTATATTCTCTCAAGGAACTACGAATTCAGAATTGCCCTAGACTAACATCTATGTCTGGAGCGATGCGTTATCTCACCTCCCTCTGTTTTCTATCAATTAACAATTGTGAGGAGTTTGATCCATTAAGAGACATGCATGATGATGGCATGGAATGGCGATGCCTCATTTGCCTCAGTTATTTATGTTTCAGAGGCATTCCGAAACTGAAGTCTCTCCCTGTGGGTCTTCAATGTATTTCCACCCTAAAACAGCTCACCATTGAAAACTGTCCCAATTTAATGACTTTGCCGGAGCTCACCTCACTTGAATATCTTGAGATTGCTGAATGCGAGCCTAATCTGACATCACTTCTTGAGATTAGTTGTCTCACTTCTTTACGGTCGCTGCAAATTGATGACTTTCCCAATTTGATTACTTTCCCCGAATCAATTAGGAATCCAATCTCACTTGAAACGCTTACCATTTGGCAATGTCCCAATCTCACAACACTACCTGATGATGGTTTTCTCAAGTCTTTACGAAAACTGGAAATTGTTGATTGTCCTCAGTTAGCTGAAAAATACAAAAATAAAATCGAAAAGGATTTCCCTAATTTGGAAATCAAATGGAATTGGTGATGAGACCACAGCAGCAAACAGCTCTACTTTGTCTTCTGCAACGGCCACTCCCCTCTTTCACTTGGTACGCATTCTATGCTTTCAAAAGAAATTGAGCTTTTTACAATTATATTCTCTATGCTACATTGATTTCCATATATTTAATTAGAACCTGTCACTTTTTCGAATTCTATTCTCTATAGAAACAATATTATATATATTCAGCCCTGGTATAATTGAATTGGTATTTTGTTTAGGTTTTTTGGTAATAAAAAAATCAGAGACTTTCGGCAACCGAACTGTTGATATTGCTTCAGAGTTCTACTTTAAAGGGTTATTATTATAATTTTTTTTTTAAAGTACATGCTTTGTGTTCTGTTTACAGCTTCATGGAGATAATTATATGAAGAATTTGAATAAGTTTCTGGGGGATAAATCACTTGGATAGTTTCAAGATTTGGGAAGTTGATGCTACTAAGGTATTAAGTTAATTATAATCTAATGATTATTGAATTTTTTGGAATAGCATTGGGATTTCCAATTTGTGTTTATCAAAACAATGGTGCTTGAGTTAATCAATTTTCTTTCAAATCAATAAAAAAATGTCTTAACAATTGGAAAAAATGAACAGGGGAACGTTGGCCTTACACTGCTCAAAATTAACAATCTTATACTGTTTTAGTAACTCAAATTGTAATGTTTTTTACTATTCTCACTTTTGAAATTGGATGTAGAATGAATTGGAAACACAGAATGAAAGGAGGTGTATGTATCTGGGCATATTCAAAACCATATGAAAAAGTGCAACAAGTCAACAACTAAGGTGATTATCTTGTTTTGGGTTCATTCTTTTTTCCCTCACGTAAAATGTTCATTCTAGATACTAAGAGGGGACCCAAGAGGGAAGATGCATAAATCCACATTTGTTTGTTCATTCTATTGATTTATATCTTTATATAAATTATAAAATGACACTTTTCTGTTGTGTTCTTTAGGCGAAGTACACTCGGGAAGGAAGTAGTCAGTTTCAAGCCCTTAACATCTTCAAAAGAGCTACCCTCTATTGTTGTTTGATGGTCAGGAGAAGCATTGGGAACCTCAAGTTCTTTCTTCAGAGCCGTTTCTTTTCCGTCCCCCGCCTAGGCATAGCGCTTCACTAAATAGAGTGACTCGGAAAAATCAACTGACTTCCACCCTTGTCATATATATTCCATACATCACACTATGGCACTTGTTGATATTTTGATGACATTCTGGTGAATGATCATTATTGACCAGCCTCTAGGAAAGTGGTTTTACATTCAGGTATTTATCATTTTGTTTGCTTCAACTCTTTATTATTTCTCCCTATTTATATCAACAAACAAAAATATCCAGATGTTGTTTTTTGGGTTCTTACATAATTGCTGATTTTGGTTCACTGTCTAATGATAGCTTAGTTTGGATTAAAAGTATGGCTTCATATTTTGAGTTTAGATATGTAGAAATGCTGGGATGAATTTAATTTATGCACAAGATTTGGATACAAAGTTAGAATGAATAAAAATATACAGTTATGTCTAGCTTGTCATTTGAAAGAGGAGAAGAAAATCAATTGAGTTTTCACATCGAATGAGAGTTCTTTTTTTGTAACCAAAATGACATAACATAATATTAGAAACTTTGTTATGTGTTCTTTTACTCACTTTTTCAGAATGATGCCAGGCTGAAATTGTTGGGAAATGGTCCAAGGCTCTCGCATCCCTAGATTTGATAGTGTTTCAGAAGGATGATTTGGTCCAACGATACTATAGGTCCATATATCTCTTTAAAATTCAATACTTTGTTTAATCAAGTATTCAACTCCCTTATGTTTCCCTTCAATTAAAAGTGCAGTGATTTTTCCATTAATTTGATTTTGTGAGCAGAGTATTGAAAAGCTTGGAATATGACAACAGACAAGAGTTGGTTATTCCCCAAAGAGAGTCAGTACTGCAATTATGATGCCACAAATGAGAATGGTAAATATCTTTTTGACCTTTCTTTTGTAATTTATTAATGTATATTCTCAAACTTATATCTAGTAGTTTGGCATGGATAAAAATCACAGCATGGTGTTAACAGTAAGAGGTGTTCCTTTTCAAGGATGGCTTCATCTTGCGCACAGCTGATACTTGGGATGTTTTGATGACTTTCTACTGAAGCCTCAGGCTTTTTTGTTTATATTAAAAATTTTGAAACCAAAACAGGTAATTATTTTTAACTCTAATTATTCTCAGTTTGTCACTTTCTACTCTGTAACCATATGAATCATAAAATGAGTAATCATGTTATTCTCTACAATATAACTATAATCTTTTATCTCATTATATAGTTATCTGGGAAGGGAAGAAAATTTCTTCTTCACTTCTAGATAACTATATATTTATTATAATTTTATAAATTTCAAATTAATTTAAGTAATTGGATATCACAACAAAGTATTATATCTCTATTAAAGACTGTAAAGAAACCTAGGCTTTTTTTATAAAAAAAATTATATATTTTTATAACTAATATTATTTGTAGATATATAAAGATTTTACTTGAGATTTGGGGCCATAAATCTATATACCTAATAGTTTTTAAAATTTTTGGGACCACTCATATAAAATCATTACATTTTTTAGAATTTTTTAAAAATTTGGTGGAGGTCAATTTTTAACTTTCTAAAAGGAGGTGAAATCCAATGTGGATACAAGATCTAACATTGGAATTGCCTACTTTGATACCATAACAAAGGGATTCAACTTACTATATTTATTTCTTAATTAAAACAAGTAGGCCACGATTCTCAGTGTGTAGCTTTAGTTTCTGTAACTCACTTCACTCTGTAACCATATGAATCATCAAATGAGTAATAAAAATCATGTTCTCTACAATGCAACTATAAATTTTTATTTAGTTTATCTCAGTAAATTGTTATCTGGGAACTGGGAAGGGAAAAAAAATTGTTTTTCACTTAGGTAGATGCTTCATAACACCAATATTATTGAGAAAAAAAAATCTTGAGATCTGGTCAGTTGATCAGAGGGATTTAATGCCACTACTTCCTTGCATTCATGCATTTCCTTTCTAAGTTCGCTTTGAATTTACCAATTACTGGCTCTCTTCATTCTTCCTCTTTGTTTTAGGTTTAGTGAATTTATGAGTTATTGAATTCTGTATGCAGGTACTTTGAATTTGAAAACAGACAGTTTTTAGTGAATTTACAGCAACTACAAGAATATAAATAGCTGCATATCTTACTCCTATCTTTATATATCTTATTACATAGATTAGGTTACATGGTTCACTTGTTTTAAATTTTTGGAAATTTGATTGCAACATAGTAGAAATAGTATTTTTTTCCTATCTTTTCCTTTTCCTTAAGTTAATTCTCAAACTTATTTTGGATAGGTTGAATCAGATGAAGACTGTACCTTGGTGTTAGCAACAAGATTACTGCCTATCTTCAGTTAAAGTTCAATTTCAGGGTGACTGGTTCTTAGACTTTTCAGCCACCCTCTGTGAAACCTAAGCTGATTGCAAACATTTATCTTAGTGTAATTGTTTTAGTAACAAAACAAGCTTGTGATGATTTTTTTTTTTTTTTTTTTTTAATGCTTTTCAAATTGGAACCCTTTTACCTATATACATAACTGTACTTTAAAGCATCCATATGAACTTAATTATAAGAACTATCTTGAGAAATATTTTATAGGGATTAAACATCTAGAATATGCCAATTATCAAGAAGAATCAGATAATCTGAAGAAATTTCTGTGGAAATCTGATGATGGGATGTATTGCTTGGATAGTTTCTGGATTTGAGAAGCCGATGTGGCTAAGGTACCGGTTAAACTTGTCTATAATCAAATATTATGTTTGATCATAATCAAATTTGAAGAATCCTGAGTTGTGACATGTAAATATATAAAGAATAGGTAATGAACCTTATATACTTCTGTTATGTTTTTCCTATACAGTTCTTGAGGTTGGAGATGGAGTATTTGAGGTACATCCTACTTTGGCTGACACTCATCTAGGAGGTGATGATTTCAACAAGGTTGAAACAAGAGAAATTAGTAGATCTTTAGCTTATATTCTTTGTTTTCTGATTTATTGTTAGCTGTTACTAAATTACACCCTTACATTCTATAATTTTAAATAGAGAATAAGCTTTAAGAAAGATGAAGGCATAGATCTTCTGAATGACAGGCAAGCTCTACAACGTCTCATAGAGACTGCTGAGAAAGCGAAGATGGAGCTGTCATCTCTGACTCAGACCAATAATATTAGGTATGTGGCTGTTTCTATGCCTTCTTTCTTTAAGTTGATCTCTCTCTCTTTGCCATTATCACAGAGAAAAAACATTTGCTTTTCCAGTTTACCTTTCATTATCGGCATTCGGGTGGCCCAAAACACATTGACACCACGCTGACTAGTGTCAAATTTGTAGAACTGTGTTCAAATTTGTTAGACAGGTATGCCTTTTGACAATTGAAATTATTAGTCATATGTAATGACTGTGTTTTTTTTTTATCTCCATCACTTCGGTTTTCTTTCTTTTGATTTTGAACTCTTTTTTTCTCTCACCTGGTAGTCTAATTGCCTGCTTAAGTTCACTGGATTACAACTCATAAGCTTTGAGCACCAGTTGAAACTTCCTTGAGAGAAGCAAAGCTTTCCTTCAAAGATATGGATGTAATTCAACTTGTATCCCAGCTGTTTAGGAGCTGAAAAATATGGATGAAGTTTTTGTTCTTGGAACTATAGTTCAGGTTTGTCCTTTTCTTGTTATTATGTAATTCAACTTGTTATTATTTTTTTGTTACTTTTATTTCCAGACTGATGTTTTTTCGCTAGAGAAGTTAATGACATTGTGCTCTTGGATGTATGACCATCGAAGGACTTGAAACTTTGGGTGGTGTCAACTTCACCAACTTCCAAATCAAAAGTGTTCTCCACCGCAGCAGATGGACAGACCAGTGAAGAGATTAATGTCTATCAGGGTGAGAGAGAGTTTGTGAGGGACAACCAGTGCTAGCACCATACCAAGTGATGGGGTATGTATTTGCAAAAACTGTTGTTTTGAAGAGAATTTGGATTTTGCTTACACTAGATATAGAAAGTTTTAGTTCTTAACAGAAGGCATGAATTAGAATCTGGTGGTTGAGGACGTTGTGGCTAGAGATATTATTAGAATGATTTTGAATAAGCCTAATACCCAACTATCTTAGCTAACTATAATTAATTTATTTATTTGAGAAATAACTAATTATATATCAAGAAAAATTTAGACCGCGAGTGGAATATGCTGCTTTCTTATATTATAGTTCTAGAACCATAGCCATTGGCAGTGCGAATCCCCCCCCCCCCTCCTGTTTATGTTCTAATTAGTGTGGAGACTGAAAAATGCTTTTATTTTTATGTCTTCATTTTTTTAACTTCAATTTTTTTTCTTATAATTTATATTGTAGCACAAGGAGCTTCTTGTTTTTATATTTATTGCCCTTTTTCAATGATGTTACCATGTTCTACAAAGAACCTACATCTTTCTTTTCTTTCTGAAATCTCAACATTTCAAGCATATAAGTTTTTCGATTTAAAAAAATAAAAAAATGGAAACATTCACTCTTTTTATTAGTACCTGTAAACCTAACCTAATTATATTACTAAACCCCATGTTTGTATGTACAAAATAAAAATGTTGCATGTGGATAGGATGGTTAAACAAGCTGAAAAGTTTGCAAAAGGAAGGTAAGGAAAAGATGGATGCCATAGACACAAATCAAGCTGACTCAGTTTTGTACCAAACTGGAAGCAACTAAAAGAGCTGGGAGACAATGTTCCTAGCTAGACAAGGAGAATGTAGAGGCTAAAGTGAATGAGGTCATGGATGCCATCTTTGGTGGTTCTACCCAAGCCATTAAAGATGCAATGGCTGTCCTGAATCAAGAAATTATGTAACTGCGGTAGTCAATGTTAATGTGAATTTGAATTGCTTCAGAACCTTAGGAACAAGTACAACGAGTCCATGGCTTAGGTGATTATCTTGTTTTGTGTTTCATTCTCTTTTCCCTTTGCATACAAATTTCATTCTAGATATGATTCACATTTGTTTGTTCATTCTAATGATTTCTGCCTTTATATAAACTACAAAATGACACTTCTTTGTTTGGGTTCTTGATTTTGAATAAACAGAGTAATATCAATAACATTCTGGTGAATGATCATTATTAACAACTACCCTCTAGGAAGCTGTTTTATATTCAGGTAATTTTTATTTTGTTAGCTTTAACACGTTATTATTACTGCCTATTTTTATCAACAAACAACAATATCCAGTGTGGTTTTTGGGTTCTTACATTATGTCTGATTTTTGTTCATTGTCCAATGATAACTTAGTTTGGACATGCAGAAGTGCTGTGATGGATTTTACTTTAAGCACACTATTTGGATACAAAGATAGGATCAATAAAATGAAAATATAGAATTAACCAATTGAATTCTCACGTCAAATGCATCGTTCTTTTTTTGTAATATCACTGTATTTGTTTTATCTCCATCACTTCAGTTTTCTTTCTTTTGATTTTGAACTCTCTTTTTCTGTCATCTGGTAGTCTACTTGCCCACTTAAGTTCACTGGATTACAACTGCAATTAACTTTCTCATAGGTAGAAGGACTTGAAACTTTGGGTGGTGTAATGACAAAGATTATCCCAAGGAACACAAACTTCACCAACTTTCAAATTAGCAGAGGTGTTCTCCATCGCAGCAAATGGACAGACTAGTGAAGAGATTAATGTCTATCAGGGTGAGAGAGAGATCATGAGGGACAACAAATCCCTTGGAAGCTTTTGCTTAAGACACCAAAACCAGTGCTAGCTCCATCACACCATGCCAAGTGATGAGGTATGTATTTGCAAATACTGTTGTTTTGAAGAGAATTGGATTTTTATTCAAACTAGATATAGCAAGTTTTAGTTCTTAACAGAAGGCATAAATTAGAATCTAGTGGTTGAAAATGTTGTGGCTAGAGATATTATTAGAATGAGTTTGAATAAGCCTGAAACCCAAACTATCTTAGCTAACTATAACTAATTTATTTATTTGATAAATAACTAAGATATATATATATATATATGTATATATATAAAGAAAAATTTAAACCATTTGTGGAATATGCTGCTTTCTTATATTGTAGTTCTAGAACAATAGCCATTGGCAGTGGCTGCAAATTCCCCCCCCCCCCCCCCCTGTTTATGTTCTAATTTGTATATAGACTGAAAATTGCTTTTATGTCTTCATTTTTGTAACTTCAAATTTTTTTTTTCTTATAATTTATGTTGTAGCACAAGGAGCGTCTTTTTTTTTTATTTTTTACTTTATTTTATTTTTAATTACCCTTTTCAATGATGCTACCATGTTCTACAAAGAACTTACATCTTTCTTTTATTTCTGAAATCTCAGCATTTCATGCATCTATGTTTTTTTATTAAAACATATATAAAAATAAATGGAAACGTTCACATTTTATATTAGTAACCTAATTATGTTACTAAACCCTATATTTGTATGTACAAAATAAAAATGTTGCAGGTGGATAGGATGGTTAAAGAAGCTGAAAATTTTGCAAAAGGAAGACAAGGAAAAGAGGGATGCCATAGACACAAAGAATCAAGCTGACTCAATTTTGTACCAAACTAGAAGCAACTAAAAGAGCTGGAAGAAAATGTTCCTAGCTAGATGAGGAGAATGTAGAGGCTAAAAGGTCATGGATGCCTTTTCTGGTGGTTCTACCCAAGCCATTAAAGATGCAATGGCTGTCCTAAATCAAGAAATTATGTAACTGTGGTAATCAATGTTGATGTGAATTTGAATTGGATTGTCTCTTAGCTTTTTTCGGATTGACTTCTTTGCACGGACGGCCACTATTGACAACCTTTAGTTATGTTATAGTTGAGAGAGAACTCTTTGATATAGAGTTATTTGGGTGTATTGGGGTTTGGGTTTGTGAGAGTGGGTCTACACCACTTTTGTACTCTCCATGTTTGTTAGTGAAACTTTCTCCTTGTTGCCGCCCGTGGATGTAGGCCAAAGGCAGGCCGAACCACGTAAATCCTTGGTGTTCTTTCTTGTGTGTGGTTGTCTTTTTTTTTTTTCTTCGCTCATATTATTTATTTGTGAGAACTCTTCTAGTACTACATTTGGGTCATTTAGATCAACTGGTAAAGCAGCTGATGGCGATGATCTGATCAATGCAAATTTTATTGATAGCTAGTAAACTCATAGAAATAGCCAAGAATGCCGCTTTGGCTTCAGCCCAAAGAGGATCACCTTTTACATCGATCCCAATCCATGCATGAATGATGTTGCCTAAATGGCTTCAGCAGATTGCAGGTATACATTGTTTGGTCTCACAGCAACATCAGATTTTAAGGTCATGATGATTCCGTCTTTCAAATATTTCACAAGGTATGAATTTGCAAAATTTGGCCTATAGGCTATAGTATAGCACTATAGCTTTCAAAACAATGTTAATTAAAGTGTAATATCTTATAGGATCCCATTACACCTCGTGTTTCCTATAGTGTACTATTCTATGGCTAAAGTAATGTTTGCAGTGGAACATTACAAATTGGGTAAGCAGCCCTCCGATTAAAGTTGTTTCTTTATAAAATATTTGCCTAATAAGATCCAATTATGAAAGAAACTAAAAACTGAAAGCATTGTGAATTGTGATGGCACAAACAAAGCAAATTTCAAGTCTTTTGCCACTATTGCCTATGCGCCTATCACCTTCTCAGTTTTTATGAGCTCAAGATTCCTATCTCAAGCATTAGAATAGAAGGAACGTTGGAGATAATTCATTATGGGTTAAAATATAATCAATTTTTATCTTCATTCTCATTCTTCCATAAACAATTGGTGTTTTTCTCCAATTTTAGTTTTTTTTTTTTTAATTAATGAAATGACAAAAAAAAAAAAAATCTAAACCATATTTCAAAGATAAACTTTTTTTCATTCCTAAAATAGTCTTGATTCTATTTTGATTTTTGATCCCTAAAATATGCATTCTATTACACACGGACAAAAAAAAAAAAAAAAACATAACAAAAATAGATAGATGGACATTATAAATTTTCAAGAACAGGAATAGAACCTCTTAACTTTTAAGGGAAAGAATAGAAATATTGATTATATTTCAAGACCAAAAAGAATATTTTTGTCAAAATTATAATTTAGTCAATAGTTTAAATCATCTACTTTCATATTATTTTCATGTCTAGAATTTTATAAAAGTAAGAAAGACCAATCTTTTTATTATATTTTGCATCTAACTGTTTGATTGAAAATCTTACCATTTTTAAGCAATTAAGTGAGGTGAGAGCCAGTTTCTCCAAAAAAAAAAAAAAAGTGAGGTGAGAGCCATAGAGGAAGCAGCTGCCTAAGCATAGCTAGCCCCTAGTCTATCATGTATAACACCACAAAAACAAGTGAGACAGAGAATGAGAGCAAGATCATGGGTGATGAGATTTTTTATTTTATTTTATTTTTTTAAATACAAAATATTAAATTTTAAATATAGTTAGTTACTGTTCTGTCTGGTCCAATTCGGTCCGGTCCGGTCCAGTCCATTATGGGACCAAGATCGAAAACATATGACCCTGTAATACAAGTGTGACATTTAGTAATGCACGTGGCACCTATAAACAACGTCGTGTTCATGGTCAAGAGATGTATTCATGTTCTCTTTTCTAGGTATTAATGTATTCATGTTCTTTTTTTTTTTTTTTTTTTCCACACACTATTAAAACATTTATAAAAACATGGACATGAACTTATCTATACTATATATAAGAGGATTCCCTTCTTTAAATTTAACTTTTATGTGATTTAAAAATACCCTCATTGTTGAAGGGTAACTTCTCTTAAAAATTAGGTCATAAATATCAAACAAATAACCAATTTATCTACACTTTCTACAACACCTATAGCTACTATCCTTTTAAATTCAAAAAGAGAACTCCTAAAATTTAGGTTTTTTTCCCCCCTAATGTTAATCTTTTTATTCCCTAAAATTTGGCATTTTTTTTTTAAATTCCTTTTTCATCCAAATAAAACACCACTATTTTTTTTTTTTACTAAGAAAACTCCTAAACTTTTAAACACACTTTCAAAAAAGAAATTATAGTTATTGCTTAAAAAATTTTAGAAAAAAAAAATAGAAAAGTCTTTGAGCACGTGCAATACGCTTGCATAGAGGCTAAAATTATAAGCATATTTTTGTACACTAATTAGTAATTAATGATTAAAATGCTACATTTTCATACAGAATAATATCTAGTCCTTGTTAGGTTGCATATATGCGGACACATTTTTAAACAAAATAGATACACAATGTAGCAAACTATTAAAATCTCAGGTGCTAAACAAAATAGCAATCAATGTAAAAAATAATTTCAAAATTATAATGAAGATAACTAAATCTCCTATGGTTCATCCAAGGCAGGTTTCTTCTGTCACTTCAAAAAAAAAAAATGTTCATAAATTATCCCTCTGGTCTTCCATGCATTCAACAACTCAAAAGACCTATCAGGATGGTAGACTTTGGCATTACATGTTAGATTCGACTTAGAAGCATGATCTTTCACAACCTATCCAACGCTCACTACTACTATTTGAGAAGAAAGTTTCATTAAAGCGAAATCTAAAACCATGAGAGAAAAGAAAACTATTTTTCTAAGATCTAATCTATTTTTTTATTAAAAAATAAAAAACAAAAAATAAAAAATCATTGGTTAAAACTACAATATGGTGTTGGTCACTCCTGGAGTAAGGCGAGATCTAGAGTCCAATTTCAATCCAAATGAACCCAAACTTATTAAATATAAAGCATAAATTATTTTTTTCATCTCTACTATCAAGTTTATTTTATGAATTTGTACAATGCTTTTTTTATCCTTTTTTTTTAATTTCAATTTGTACTACTATATACCTTAAAATGATCCTTGAATTTTGACTCATGTCATTGTCTCCAGGATTTTGAAAATCAGTGCTCTGTTTATGAATGAGCTTAGACACTAAAACCGGTGCTAGCACCATCACACCATGCCAAGTGATGAGGTATGTATTTGCAAAAATTGTTGTTTTGAAGAGAATTTGGTTTTTGTTCAATCCAGATATAGCAAGTTTGAGTTCTTAACAGAAGACATGAAGAGCCCAAAAGTATAAATAGGGGGTTATTATTAGAATGAGTTTGAATAAACTTGAAACCCAAACTATCTTAGCTAACTATAATTATTGAATCTATTTGAGATATAACTAATATATATATATATATATATATCAAGAAAAATTTAGACCATTAGTGGAATTAGCTGCTTTCCCCCTTTGTTTTTATTCTAATTTGTATATAAACTGAAAAATGCATTTATATCTTCATTTTTGTAACTTCAATGATGCTACCATGTTCTATAAAGAACCTACATCTTTCTTTTTTTTCTGAAATCTCAGCATTTCAAGTATCTATGTTTTTGGATTTTTATTTTTTAAAATGGAAACATTAACATTTTTTATTAGTACTGTAAACCTAACCTAAATATGTTACTAAACCCCATGTTTGTATGTACAAAATAAAAATGTTGCAGGTGGATAGTATTGTTAAAAGAAGCTTGAAATTTTGCAAAAGGAAGACAAGGAAAAGAGGGATGCCATAGACAAAAAGAACCAAGCTGACTTAGTTTTGTACCAAACTAGAAGCAACTAAAAGAGCTGGGAGACAATGTTCCAAGCTAGACTAGGAGAATGTAGAGGCTAAAGTGAATGATGTCAAGGATGCCATTTCTGGTGGATCTACCAAAGCCATTAATGATGCAATGGCTGTCCTGAATCAAGTAATTATGTAACTGTGGTAGTCAATGTTGATGTGAGTCATGTGACTTTGAATTGGGTTGTCTGTTAGCTTTTTTTGGATTGACCCCTTTGCATGGATGGCGTTGTTTAGCCTTGAATTATGTTAAGAGTTGAGAAAGAACTCTTTGATATAGAGTTATTTGGGTTTTGGGTTTGTGAGAGTGGTTCTACACCACCTTTGTACTCTTCATATTTGTTAGCGAAACTTTTTCCTTGTCGTTGCCCTGAATGTAGGCCAAAGACCGAACCACATAAATCTTTAGTGTTCTCTCATGTGTGGTTGGCTATTTTTCTTCTGGATTTTTTTTTTCTTCATAATATTTGTTTGTGAAATCTTTCTAAAGCCATAATATTTTTATAAATAAATCTTATGCAGGAGTGCTATCTAGATACCCTTTCCCGCAATAGTCAATCTATAGCTAGTCTAGCCAACTCGGGGTTGGGTTGCTTCCGGTACTACACTTGGGTCATTTAGATTAAACGGAAAAACAATTAGATGGCGATGATCTAATCAATGCAGATTTTACTGATAGCGAGTAACTCATAGAACTTCTATTCTGACCATGCACACTTGTGTAATTTCTATATTAGTTTGTACAGGCTATGTTGCTTGTGATTTTGCAAAGTATGGTTATGGTGTATATATTTTCAATTTGATTTAAAGAATGGTTAATTGTTAATGGCATAAAAGTTGGCAGAAGGTTTAGTCTCTTCTATAGCTAGCTTTATATATATATGTATATATATATATATATATATATTGCAGAATAATATGAATTTTGAATGGATCCAATAACATTTAGGGTGTTGCCTTCAACAAAAATGATGTAGTCCAAACTCCAAACCAGCATATAAGCACTAGAAACAACCAAGAGTGTCGCTTTCGCTTCAGCCCAAAAAGGATCACCTTTTACATCGATCCTAGATTCTTAGTCCATGCATGAGTAATGTTGCCTAAATGGTTTCGACAAATTGCAGCAAGTTATACATTGTTTCACGGTAGCATCAGATTTTATGGTCGAGGATTCTATCTTTAAAATATTTCACAAGGTTTGTATTTGTAAAATTTGGCCTATAGTATAGCTTTCAAAACAATGTTAATTAAAGTGTAATATCTTAAAGCAGCCCTCCAATTAAAGTTTTTTATGTATAAAAGATTAGCCTAATAAGATCGAATTGTGAAACTACAAACTGAGAGCATTTTGATGGCACAAACAAGCACATTTCAAGTCTTTCGCCACTATTGCATATGCACTTGTCACCTTCTCAATTCTAATCAGCTCAAGATTTCCATGTAAGGAAGAAGCCTGTGAAACCAATGGCACCTGCAGGTTTTATTTAATTATCTCACTTTCTACTTTGATTCTCATTCTTAAGATTTAAAAGGTTTTATTTCTGTCCACAGACAATTAAAATGTTCTGAAACTGGTGTTCTCATCAACTCTTGTTAATTTTTTTTACAGGTTTAAAATCTAAACCATTTTGCAAAAATAAAGTTTTTATTTCTAAAACATAGTCTTGATTCTATTTTGATTCTCAAAATATGCACTTTGTTGTACACACCGATGGAAAACATAACAAAAATAGATAGATGAGGGAAATTATAAATTTTAAGGGAAAAAATATAATTATAGAATCATAGATTATATTTCAAGACCGAAAATAATATTTTTACCCAAATTATACATTAATCAAGAGTTTAATCTCCACTCGTATATTTTTAATGACTAGAAGTATACAATTAAAAATGGCTAATTTATTATATTTTGCACCAAAACGTTCGTTTGAAACTCTTACCATTTTTGAGCTAGTAAACAAGGAGAGAGCAAGAGAGGAAGCTAGTCTTTCATGTATAACAACTGATATGAGTATCTGTAAAAGCTATTGATTTTAGGGAGCTCTTAACCCCATTTACATCCCACTAGATGCAATGTCCTCAAACAGCAGGAAAATTCAGATTAGAATACAAAAGACCTCAGACAATGTTGCCCAGAACATGTCATCACAGCTCCATATTGACAAGAATGGAAGCCAGAAAAAACAATTATATAAACAGTTCCAAATATATCACTGTTGGTGAGGGGGAACCATACAGCTAGGTAACAGCACGGCTATTTGCACGTCCATTACTAAAAATCATTATCCCATAAATAGACAGCTGATGAGAACTCTCAAACATACCCATCCAATGCATGACGATTTTATTACTTTGATAGAAGATGCACCTTGATAAATAGTATAGCATGCCCAACACTCCATGTTCTGGTCCCCTCCAGCAAGCAAATCTGCGTTAATAATAGCATTGAGAGGTTCAGAGAACAGTGACTAAAAAATATTACTTTAAAAACAAAAACAAAAAACAATTTCTTCATCTTGACTTTTTCCTGTTTTTTTTTTTTAATCATAAATTAATTAAAAAGAAGGGACATGGAGAAAGAATTCCTAGGATTCACAGAATTGTAGAAGAATCTTGAAACCTGATTTGTATGGTAAATTTATATCCTAACAAAAGCTTATGACCTATAAACTATTACTGCATATTTCATTTGGCATGAGTTGTAAGAACCGTCCAATAATTTCATGTCAATCCAAGTTATCAATATAAACTTAGAAATAAGAACCAATCATCAAGTCAAATACCAAGGTCAAACCCACAACTTGTTTACTTTTTGTGGAAGGCACTTGACATCGCACCAAAACCCAACCTCTAAATCACTTTGTTGGACCAAAAAAATACCAAAACCTAAAATTCCCAACACCCATAACAGGTAGAATCAAACATTTCACCATTGAAAGGTGAATAAGTACAACTAGGCAGCAGAGGCAATGGAACCAAAATATATATTTGTAAAGCAAAGAGACATGAAGGTCACTTCTGGGGTCCAACTGAGCAACCATCAACTTACACAAATCTTAGAAAAGCATATAAATATCTCTATTGCATCATACCTCAAAAACAACTGGAGTGCCACACTGGCATTTGAAAAGAACTCAGCAATTGAAGTGGCGCATGATTTCTCCATATCATTAGATATCCTGCAATATGAATACAGGTTCAACGAATTAAGACACTTTTTGCAATTGATGAAACTGGTGCAACTGATAACCAGTTTTTTGGCAAAACCACAGTGCTAAGGTGGTATTATAAGTTTATAACCATCAAGACAATCCTTTAGATTCAGTAAGTACAAGAGCATGCTATCATTGAAAACTTTCCTGATGGCCAACAAAGCCATTATTTGTCGAAGACTGATATTTTTTGCTCAATATACCTAGCATGTCAATGACTGCTAATGCATTCCAAGTAGAGGTCAGGTAAAACCCTTGCACCACGGGTACACAGTATACAAATTTACTTTTATTTATTAGTTTGAGCTCTAGTAGGAATAAATAATTTCCTAAAATTAAGGAACATCAAAAAATTAATCCAGAGGTCAAGTCCTAATGTACAAATACTTGTATGGAAAGCAGAATCCAAGTCATAACTTCATACTTACTCTAGACTATAAAACAGCATCTGTTCACCTTATACGCATGTTACCAAGGAACTCTGACAGCCTGGCAATAACCAAAACTCAGTGAGCATGGGAATATGAAATTATTTAAGGGAAAAAAAATGGACCGAGTAGAATAACAACAAAAGGTACAGACAAAACCTAATATTTTTAGCTATCACAGTTTCTCCATCTTCAGACCCAAGATGACGTAGAACTACCTCCTCTAGACGGCCATCTCGATATGCATGCTGCAATAAGAGAACATCCCCGCAGAAAAACCTAATGAGGCTCTGAACTTATTACATTGCATGCAACCCCCATAACCAAAATAGGGGAAATAAAAAGCAGATGCATATACTTTCAAGCTGAGAAGGCTCATAAATCTGTATAGAGAAAAATGATGCAGCACAGAAAATGAGTACATTTGTAACATGACATACAAGTCACAAAGATGAGCCTTTTGTAAAAACCCGTATTTGCAAACAAACCACTTCATAAAGCAAGTCCACAGAACCCTTTACTGAAGGTTTTCCAAAAGAAGCTCAACAAGCTTAGTAACCCCTCTTCCACTCATGGGAAAGAAATATAACAAATATAACATTATACACCACAGTGGTAATCACTTCACCGGCCATGTTTGTCAAATGTCTTAAAATATCAAACTGTAAGGAGCATAAACTCAGTAAAAAGAGAAAATGTGTAAAAGGAAGACCTTCAAACAGGAAATTGAAGTGTACATGTCAAACTACGAGAAAGTTCTTTGCTTACAAAGTATCCAAGGAAACTGAGCACCATTAATGACAAACATAAAATTATTATGTGCTCCAGCAATCAAATATCTACCAAAGAACCTACACTTCCAGGCTTATTGACATCAACATTGGATAATGCCAGTAATCATCCCAAGCAGAAACAATCTAACCCCAGCAGGGAAACCAAGATATCAATTATAAATAAAAGTATCTTGTCATAATATAGAGTTCAAAAACTACAAGCAAGTCTTTCTGCTGATGCAAAGAGTAGTAGGCTGACAAAATACCAACACGGCAATGTTTAGAAAATCCCCACAGACAATCAACATGATTACAACTGGCTATATCTAGTAGCTCATGGGCTATAAAAATCTTCTTCATCACTTGATGAGTCAGATGTATCCAGAATCAGATCCCTTAATAAAAGAGCCATCTCCAAGGATGTTAATTCTTCCATGGGGTCGAGAGCTGTCTCAGAGGCTGTTAATTCTTCTATGGAGTTGAACATATCAAACAGGTCATCCACAAAACCAGATCTTCGTGGAGGGGGCCTTCGTGGAGGGGGCCTGTGATGTCTCCAAGTGTATGAGCCTGGCTTGACCTTATGCTGGAACACAACAAACAGTCTACCCATTAAAGGAGTCATAAAGCTAACCCTCTCCTAGATGGAAGTAAATTACAAACAAAAGGTGTATAATTCTTGGAACAGCATTGACTAGAAGCCATTCTGACAGCAACTCTAGGAACATCAATAATACAACTGCCACAAAAAAAGAAATAGACCGTTTGTGCCCCACCTATACTTATTGATAAAGCCAAATAAACCAGAGACTCAGAAAAACAAGCACAAAAGAGAGAGAGTGTGAGAGAACAAAATTGTCACATTGTTTTAGAAAATGTTAATTTGCTATGCTCGCCTTCAGTGAGGTAAGCAATTTGTAATTGTGTAGATGATTATATCAGTTCCTGGCACAGAATACAGATACGGGACACTTGAAATGCACAATGTAGCAACCAAACGCCTCTTATGCGGATTGGTACCTCCCAAGCACATACGTGCTTGGAGCATAGGGAAAGGGAGGGGTTTAGGTAGTAGCATTAGGATTTCTAACCAATAAAAAAAAAAATATAATGATAATCAACCGAGGCAAGAAAGGAGCATGTTCAATAGGGAAACTTGGGAGGCCTTAGTGAAAAGCAAACAGGAAAGTACCACTAGTACCATAACATCCTTACTGTCTGTTTGGCTAGCTTATTTTTTACCAACTTATTTTACTATTCAACTTATATTTGCTACTATTCATGGGTCCCACTGCACTTTTTAGTACTATTCATGGATCTCACTGTACTATTTCAACCAACATTTACCTTTATTTAAAGTACTTTCAGCAAAAAAATTTCAGTTTTAGCAAAATAAGCAAATCCTAAACAGACCTTTAGTGACATAGGGGTACACTGGTGCTTCGGGGATAATCTAGTGAGAAGGGGATATGAAATGCAGATGTCTGAATTACAGGCAAAAACGTCCTGAGGTGCTGGCAGTTGCAGGTTATTGGTTCCTCAAAGTGCTAAGAAGAACAAGGCTAAGATGTAAGTTGTGAAGACAAGGGGTGCTATTCCAATCTATGTGGTCACGATGTTGGTAGAGATGGTATCAACATAGTCAAGTGAAAGGGTATATTCTCTTTTCTAGGTATTATTTTATGCTAAGAAGAACAAGGGTAAGATGTAAGTTGTGAAGACAAGGGGTGGTATTCCAATCTGTGTGGTCACGATGTTGGTAGAGATGGTATCAACATAGTCAAGTGAAAGGGTATATTCTCTTTTCTAGGTATTATTTTATTCATGTTGTTAAAAGTATGTGGTTAAATGAAAAAATTTTCCATTTCCCAATAGCTTAAACTTTTAGAGCAATCAGTAATTTAACACGTTTTTTTTTTCTTTCCACACTATTAATAAATTTACAAAACAAGGACATGAACTTATAACTTATAAGCTTATTTGTGTACACTAATTAGTAATTTATGATTAGAATGCTACATTTAGATACGTAATAATACCCTACTCTTTGTTTAGGTTGCATATATGTAGACACAGGTTTAAACAAAATAGATACACCATGTAGCAAACTATTAAAATCCCAGGTGCTAAACAAAATAGCAATCAATGTAAAATATAATTTCAAAATTATAAATAATACATAACTAAATCTCCTACGGTTCATCCAAGGCAGGTTTCTTCTGTCACTTCAAAAAGAAAAAAGTGAATAAATTATCCCCTGGTCTTCTAGTTACCACTAAGCAAAGCCCAGTTAATCACACTCTTAAAGTCTTACCACAACTAACTGGACTACAGGCTTCGTTTTGCTGTTGAGATGCAACCCAAAACAATAATAACACTAAAGACAACAGCATCAACAACAATAATACATCAAATCATCATTAAAGATTATGATGTAGAACTGTTTTCCAAAGCCAGGTTGATCCAATAAAAAATACTTATCTCAATAATCTAGGATGCATACTAATCTACCAAAAAGGAGGACCATTCTGATATGTGAAACAAAAAGGTGAACGCCGTAGGCCATGTTCACTGGAATGTGGAATGATGGGAGAAGGATTGTATATAATTGTATAGATGATTTCCTTAGAAGTAAGAAGTTGTATGATTTTGATATCAGTCATTATGTTTCTTTAGAAAAGAGGAAGAGAAGGGAAGAAATTATAAGAAATTTTCAGATTTCCAAACTTGTATATCTGAACAAAAGCATAACTTATCTTATATTCTTGTGTAAAACACCATAGTGTACAATTAAGCAACGGAGCATGCATTCAACTACTCAAAAGATAATTAAAAGAAAACCACAAAGAAAAAACAAGTCATCAACCAACAAAATGCAAAATACAACAACTATAGAAAACCACCACATCTTCACTGCAAAATCCCAGAAGATCAAGAATCAATGAGACATAAATCTTTACTAACACAGAATAACAAATTTCCAGGTAGTAAAGGATGCTTACAATAACCATTACACTGAAGAGAATCAAATTTGATTATATGTATAGCATACAACTAAAACCGTTGCACTTAAGATTATTTAAACCAGAAACCTTTGAAAAATGAAAATCGCAATAACTATTTATCTTGTTAACATTCACGTTACCTTATAAAAGCAACTACTCCCAAATGGGCAGTTTCCATTCCCAAAATCAAAGTGCTTGCAATCAATGGACCTGCAAGAGAGACAATAACAAATTACAAAACAGAGAACAACAATATGCGTTCACAATACTTCAATTGATCTAAATTGTTTATCAGTTTCTTGAATTTACTACCAACACTTTCAAGAAAATTGACTAAACAGTATCTGAAAGTCGCAAGTTCTCAAAAACTTTCTGATAGAATTTTCTCAACTAAACAAGAGAGTAGTAGTAGATGACTCCATGTTACTAGAATGTTAGTTAATTACAACTCTAGTAGAAGTATTTAAAGGGGGACACAAATCAAATTTGAAAATCAAAAATCAGAAACAGGATCACAAGTAACATGAAGGTCTAGACAAGAGTTAAGAAATTACTTGAGCTTTGCCTTGTAGCTATCAACAATGTCCTGCTTCTCTTCCTTCGAAGAATACCAAATGACACTTGGAATAACAAAGTATGATAACTTACGACAAATTGGGCATGCCCTCAATGCACTATTGACATCCATCCCAGAGGTTGGAGAACTACTACGCCAATTCCTAATACAGGATATACAGAATGGATGGTCACATTCCGACAGCAACCCAAACTTCCGTTCTGCTGCCGTGGGCTTCGAGAGAACACGTTCTAGACAAACACTGCATTCTATTTCTTGACTATGTTTTAATGCCTCCAAGTGCTTTTGCTTTTTCTCACATGATTTCATATGCTCCTCTCTTTCCTCAGGTCTGAAAGGATGCAAGCAATGTTTTCCACATGTGGGACATAAGTCACCATGTAAATGAGGGCATTTTTCTCCTCGGGGACAATTACCGGCAGCAGCAAATGAACAGATGGGACGGTCAGATGGTCTAATACTGCTAGCTTCCCCAATATCCCAGTCATCTAGAGAATCGTGGTGCCCATACTCTTGATTCCAGGCAGGTTTAGTAGGAGGAATGAAAGGTCTACTTGAAGCAGATAGCTCCATAGGACTTCCTGGGACAGGCGTTAGACCACCTAATACAGATCTAGTACTATTACCCGGAGGAACAATATCCAAAATGAGAGATTGGCATGCATTTGTTGATGAAGATGAAGCAGAGGAATGGCTTCGAGAAGCTTTAACATGTTCGTATCTGCAACGACTACCATATGCACAAAGTCCTTTCTGATAATAGGTGCAAATCTGTGACCAAAAAAGCCAGTAAGAGTCAATGATAAAGAAAGAAGGAAACCTTACTAAATGAAAATTAATGGGCAGATATAATGAAATCAATCTGAGATCAAAAGATTTACGTTATGTGGAGGATCCTTCCAATCATGTGAAAACTCACAATGCTCCCCTTTCAGACACGCCCCATGAGCAAAGAACTTGCAGAGAACCCTGCAGGAGCAAGAAAAATCAAAGATCATAAAAATTCCAATCATCTTTAACGCCAAAAATAAATAAATCAATTAATTTCTATAGGACCCCTACCCCACCCAATTTAGGTGTCCCATAGAAAAAAAAGAATCCTAATTACAAAATCTTCATTTCAGCTCCCAAATTTTCTTTGCCACCAAACAAAAGTCAGAAACTTCAACCAAAAAAAAAAATCTTTTTTTCTTAAGAGAATTTTTTAAATACATCGAAGTTACATGAATTGATCTTCCTCTTTAAACCCATTAATAATTCCTCACAAAAGGTAACCAATTAAACATAAAAACCCAGCTCTCAAATTATCTTTGCCACCAAACAAAAGTCAGAAACTTCAACAACAACAACAACAAAGAAACTCTTAACACATCAAAGTTACACGAATTGATAGCCATAGTCTTTCACAAAAGGTAACCACTTAAACATAAAAACCCAGCTCCCACATTTTCTTTGCAACCAAACAAAACTCAGAAACATCAAAAATATTAAATCTTTTCGAAATACAACCTCACAAAAGCTAAGAACTTAAACATACCCAAAAAAAAAAACCCATTCTTTTTTATTAAAGCACAGTAACAACAAGCATATAAGCACAAAATAATCACAAAATCAATTCAATTCCATACTCAACCAAGATCAAATCTTCACAAAATTGAACAAGAAAAAAATCGAAAATTAAAAATTAAAAATTAAAAAAAATCAATCCAATCGCTATGAATGCCACAAAGATCAAAATCAAGCATAGAATACTATCAAATTAAATTGAAAAGAAAAAAAAAAAGAACAGAAAAAAGAATAGGATTGAAGAATCACCGACTCACCTCTTGGACATGGATAAATATTGAGATAGAGAGAAAATTCGAAACCCTAAAGCTCGAGATCGAATTGATTTGAAATGAAGGGAGCTGAAGAGAGAAGAAAAAGAAAGAGGAGAGAGAAAGAGAGAGGAGAGAGAGAGAGAGAGTCGCTGTGAGAAGACTTAGGGCTTTTTGGCGGTACGTGTACTACTGTGTACGGGTGTGTGAATTTTTTTGGGTTATCGGGTTTTTTGAGGTGAAATTACGGAAATGGCCTTTGGTGTGAACGAGAGATAGAGTGTGTGTTTGCGTGTGTGTTATTGGTTAAGAGTAGGGGTAGTAGTGGAATTGTGGTGAAGTTTTTTTTTTTTTTTTTAAATGAATTTGATAGGTTATGAACCTTTGCTTCTACTTTGTGATTGGTTGTGTATTGTTAAGACAGTAATTGGCTTGTGATGTTGAAAGAATTTTTTTTTTTTAAATTACAATTATACACCTTTGTTGGAAATATGAGTAAAACATAAATACGGTTTATTACATTAATTTTAATTATTTTTAGATATATATATATTATTGTTTGTATCTTATTGGTTACTGCAATTATGTATTTAAATTTAATTGATGAATCTAATGCATTATAGTTAAGGATTGTATCTAAGCTTTAACCTATTAATGATATCTTTTATAAAAAATAAAAAAAAATTATTTTTTTTATATATAAAAAAAATAATATTTTGTTATAAGTAGAATATAGAATAGCATTGGCTGCACGTGCAAAGCACATGCTGTCTCCGATAGTGAGAAAATTAATATAGATTTTGTATGTGAAATTGTGAATTTTGGCTCACCCAATTTGATTATATTAAAAAAAAAATGAGAATACAACAAAATATCACAATATTTTCACAATATCTTCATTTTTAGGATCCGAATAGATATTTTTTTTATTTAATTTGAGAGAAATGCTACATTCATAACATTTTTAGAGCAAATTGTAAATGACAAGTTATTATTGGTTTTAAACTGATAACATTGTTATTGTTATTCTCAAAATATTTATTTGCAGTTGTGGTTGGTCACAGTCTCATATTTTATTATTTTATTTCGACTAATAAGAAATTGATACTTCAATATTTGTAAAAATATTGTGAAATTTGTTATGTCGGTATAACAATATATATATTCCAGTTTACATAAATATTTAAAAGAAAAAAATACACAAACCGATTACTGGGGAAAAAAAAAAAAAAAAACTTTAGGCACGGTAGAAATTAATGTTAAAATGTTGTGGACTTAGCATTTTTTTATTTGATCTGTAAGAAACTAAGATCTTAACAAATGTGAAAATATTGTGATAATAATAAGTGTTGTAACACTTTCTCAAAACATTTATTTTCAGTTGTGGTTAGTCACAATCTTATATTTTATTTCGACTTGTAAGAAATTGGCACGTCAATAATTGTGAAAATATTGTGAAATTTGTTATGTCAATATAACAATATATATGTCAACTTACATAATATTTCAAAGAAAAAAAAAAACAAACCGATTACTAAAAAAAAAAAAAAAAAAAAACTTTAGGCACTGCTAGTTGAATAAACCAAAAGCACTGTAGCTCCAGTGCTATCCATCAATAATAGCTTACCTATGATTTGTTGTGAAATTAATGTTAAAATGTTGTGGATTTAGTATTTTTTTTTTTTTTTTGATATATAAGAAACTGAAATTTCAACAATTATGAAAATATTGTGATAACAACAAGTGTTGTAACATTTTTTTAAAACATTTATTTTCATTTGTGGTTGGCTACAATCTCATATTTTATTATTTTATTTTGACTTGTAAAAAATTGACACGTCAATAATTGTGAAAATATTGTGAAATTTGTTGTGTCAGTATAACAATATAAATGTCAGCTTACATCAATATTTAAAAGAAAAAAAAAAGAAAAAAAGAAAAGAAAAGAAAAAAGGACTCATGAAACCAAAGCACTATTGCAGCTATAGTGCGCTCACAGTGCAAAAATTGTACAGTGATATATATAAAAGGGAAAAAAAAAAGTACAAATAGAAGACTAAAAAATAAAAAATAAAAGAAGGTGGCTAACCAAAATGGAACGGTAGATGAACAATGAAAAACGTTGTATGAATAGTGCAAAAATACTGTAGAAAAAGGAACACAAATCCATGACTGAAAAAAAAAAAAAAAAAAAAAAAAAAAAAAAAAAAACGATGAATAGTATATATTGAACAAACCAAAAGTACTATAGTTTTTACATATTCACCCAACAAATGTCACAACATTTTTACAAAACATTTATTTTCAGTTGTAGTTAATCACATTTTAATATTTTATTGTTTTATTTTGACTTATAAGAAATTAACACCTCAATAATTGTGAAATATGGTGAAATTTGTTGTGTCAGTATAACAATATATATGCAGTGTAAGGACCAGTTTTTGCTTGGACCCTAAAACAGGATTGGGTTTTGGCCCAACAAGCTCAAACAATAAATTTGTAGAGCGTGAGAGAAAGAACTAGCCTGATTTTAGAAATGAGGTAACGATCATAAGTGGTTTGGAAGAAAAATTTAGAGTATAAGATATAAAAATCGTCCTCGTTGTAGCCTAACTAATATAATCAAGAGTCCAGAGTTCTTCTTTTAGTGTCGTATTTCTTAATCTTTTTTCTCTAGGTTTCTTTCTGCTTTTTCTTTGGCCACCTTCTCATGTTATATACCATGATTTTAGTATCATTCTTACCATACACATGTAAATTTGGTTTTGGGAGCTTCTCCTTGTCCCATCTCACACCTCTTTGAACTTTCTACTACCAGCTGTAAGGCTGTTTGTTCACTATTCAGGTATCACTTTCACATTAATGCGACCAGAGAGTTAGTTAGGAAGCATTTAATGTGGAAGTAACAGCTCCTACAGATATTTGTTATCCTCCTCCCTCATCCAATATTCAATATTCGACCCCCCGTCATAAGGTTCCCTTAAAACTATATTCAGGAGGATAGGAATGTTTCAAACCACCTCGGACAAAAGTTCCAAGGTGACTCTTCACCTCGGATAGGTTGGGAATTACCATAAAAACTTTTAGTTCTTCCTTTAATGCCATTCCCGTTATCATCTTTGCTGACCATCCTCGGGCCTGTCAATGTCCTTAGATTGGGTCATTGGGTCGTAGGCCCATCCCATACAGTCTCAACAGTACCCTGAGATAACTGGTCCCCACAATAACCCCTCAAAATCTTGCTTTTCGACTCCTCTGGAGGAAAGGAGGATTTTGATATCCTCATCCTATTCCCCCTATGATCTTGTTTCGTTTAGCTGAGTCCCAAAAATACGTTTTTATCTTCCTAAGGCACGTCTCTACCGCTTCAGCGTTCAGAGCGTGCCTTTATTTAATTTTGGCGACTCCCTTGTCCCCCACGTTCAACGGCAGGATGAAAATTTAACGGTGGATGGGTTTTCTTGGTATACGAGCAGGAAATCTCCCACTCACAATTTTCGTGCCATTATAAATAAGCTTTCAAATCAATTCTTTTTCATCTTCAACAATTACATTATTCTAGAACTCGTACATTGGATTTATCTGTCTCTTTCTCTCTCTCATTCTCCCGTGCATCTACAAATACAAAAACCTTGTTCGAGGACCACTTTTCAAACCTATAAGTTTCCCTGAACTCATTTCAGTTTTTATTTCAACTTGCGAGATTTTCTTTAAAGACTTCTTAGAAAATGGGTAGATTCAAGCACTTAGTGGATTCCGAGGAGGGGATGAAGAGTTTCAGGACCAAATACAACATTCCCCCACACGTGGGCGTTAGGTACGCTACACAAAGGGAATGGTTTGACGAGAGGAAAACAAGAGAGGTGGTCATCCCTATGATTGCCTTCATAGAGGGAGGGATGACCATTCCTATGGGTACCCTCACTAGGAACTTCCTTTGATTTTTTAGGCTTTCTCCGACACAGTGTGCCCTAAACATGTTTAGGGTGTTAGGGAGTATAGAAGCCTTAAACGAGAGGATGAACCTAAACCTAATCCATCACGACGTGAACTGGATATACAATTTGCATAATTTGAAGGGGCAGGGGTATTACCTAAAGTCAAGGTACCCTGCAATAAGGTTGATCTAGTGCCTCCCTATATCAAACAAGGGATTAAAGGATGATTTTTTTATTTTTTCTAGACAGTGGCATGACAGTTTACATTGTCCAGTTAAGGAGGGGACACCAGGTGGGGAGCCAATTGCTAAGTTTTATATTTTAACTTATACAATTCTTCCATTTCCCCTGCTCTTCGCTATTACTGAAATGTACTTTTCTTGGTTTTAATGGTTTTGCAGATCCCAACTCCACCACACCTTTGCTTCACTTAGTTAATAGGTCGAGCTTAGATAGGATCCTACAATCCGAGGTGTACGTCAACGAAGCTGACGGCCAACTAAGAGCAGCACACCTGATCCTTGGATACACACCCATCTCCTGCGCGTTCCAAGCTCCCAGGTGCATAATAAGGGCCAAAGATCCTTGGCTCCACCGCATTAATGTTGCCTACGAGGGGTTCGTGGTTCCTGAAGGCATTCCACTCCCTACAAGTACACCATTCACCCAACCACTTCCTGTTGCCACCCTTTCAACAAGAGTACCATCTCCCTCATCCATTCTTCAAGAAGGGGAGGAGGAACAAGAGGAACAAGAGGAACAAGGCTTTGTGGACCTAATTGAGTCCACAGACGAGTTCAAGGTATTTAACCAACCTTTGTATCCCAAGAACCTACCAGACGAAATGGGTATCCAAAGAAAACCCCCAAAAAGCCTGCTAGAGTTGATAGAGAACCAGCTAGGAAGAGGAGAGCTTGGGAAGTCTGCCCAACCCAGACTTCCGCCTCCTCCGCCAAAGTCTCCTCCTCGCGCTCCCTAGCCAACCCTACTCTCTAGGACTGAACATGTTGACCCTAAGAGGAGGAGAGAACAGAAGGGTAAGAACATAATAGAGACTGGAAGACCTCGTCCAACCAGCGAAGAGGACACTCATAGGGCTGCGAAGCAGCAAAAAGTCAGCCATGCCCCTAGCCGAGGAGTAGAAAGGACGGACAGTCAGTTCCCAGAGCCCCAAGCCTGGCTCCCAGCTCCCATGCTTGGTGGTGAGCCCCTGATAGATGACGCATCAATCAGAGACTTCAATGGGGGCATTGGATGTCACATCGCCTCAGCTCTAAAGCAAACCCTTCTGCTTCCAAAAGATATGGTGGAGCTACGAGGTTTTAGGAGAAGTGAGGTCTTCCTTCACACCAAAAGATTTTTGGGCATGGTATGTGCTAATTCTCCATTGCTGTTTTTTTTTTTTTTTTTTTTTTAACTCATAACTACTAGGCATATGCATCTATACTTCTTATTTGGTGTGATGCTAATTCCCTTGCTTTCGTTTCAAGGTTATTCAAAATACGTTTAGGCTTGAGGAGATGACCAACTCCATTTATCAGCAATTGGATGATAAGAGGAAAAGGAGGGCTGCAGCTATGCAAACCTTAGCTGTTGCTGAAAACAGCAACACTGATCTAAAGAAAAAGCTGATTGCCAAGGAACAAGCTCGGAAAAGCGCAAACCCGGCCCTGAAAGGTGCTGAGAGACAAGCTAAGAGCCAGAGGAAGCTAGCACGTGAGGCCAATGACCAATTGGCTGCTTCTAAGGAGTAGTTGGCAGCTCTGAAGAAGCAACTGGAGGAAGCTCAAAGGCTTAGAGATCAGGCTAAAAAAGCCAAGGTTGAAGCAAAAAAAGCCAAGGCCAAGGCTGAGAGGGAAAAAGATGAAATCGAGCAACATGGTTATGATATCGGCGTGGCTAAGACCGAGGATGCCCTAAGGGCAGAGGTCCCCGCCGTATGTCGTGCCTACTGCACTTAGACTTGGGAAGATGCCCTCAATCGAGCTGGGATTGATGCTTCTTCCGAGTTGAGGAAGCTAGAGAACATCTTCTTCCCTCCTGCCCTATAAGTTCCCAACCAGAAAGAGGCAGCCTCTCTAGTCATCCAACTAGCAGAAGAGGCCCAACCTCAGAATCCTCCTTCATCTAGTTAGCAGGAGCAAGACAAAGAACCTGAAGCTCTAAAGGGCACCTCCTCGGACAAAGTAGCTGGGTCTCTCCAGCCTGGGGCAGCTTCTCAAACCTTTGAAAAGGAACTAGCCTCAGCTACTTTGCCCATGGGAGGGGCTTCTAAGGAGAAGGAGAAGGAGAAGGAGAAGAAAGTCCCTCCTAAAGCAACTGACAAGGCCCCTAAGTCCAAACTCCAGATAAAGCTTAAGCCATAGTTTTTGTTTTTAGGATAATGAAAGTTGATGTAATTTCATCTTTTGTATTTGAAGGCTAATTTTATTAATGTATGAACTTTCTTTCTTGTTCCAAGTAATATATGTTAGTACCATTTCTTCCTTCATTTGCGTAACCTTTACTTTGTCTATTTTCTGTTCGCACATAAACATACTTTATAAAGAAGCAAAACTTATGGAAACAAATGAAAATTCAGTTTCATATGCCTTAACTCATAATCTGAGTAAACTATAGCCACTGATTCCCCTCATTTCCAAAATACGCTTTCAATTTATTGACTTTTAACAAGTTTCCCAGTTTTAGGGCACCATCCCAGCGTTTAAGTAATAGGCAAAATATGAACATCTTGAGGCACTTCTAGCTGATATTCATGAGGTCCATCATTACTTATAAATTGGGTCATAACTTAGCTCAAAAAGTAACAGTTTGTTTTTAAGATCGTGGTCTAAGGATTTTAACACAACTTGGCCTTTATTGAATACTTCCATGGACACTGTAAGGATACCAATTTCCACTAAGTTTATGATTCGAGGACCTGTCATAACTTAGTTTCTGTTTAATATTTTAAAAGATATCACATGATATTAATTTCCACTAAGTTTGTGGTCCGAGGACCTGACATAACTTAGTTTCTACTTAATATTTCAAAAGATGTCATAGGATATTAATTTCCATTAAGTTTGTGGTCCGAGGACCTGACGTAATTTAGTTTCTGTTTAATATTTTAAAAGATGTCACAAGATATTAATTTTCACTAAATTTGTGATCCGAGGACCTGACGTAACTTAGTTTCTGTTTAATATTTTAAAAGATGTCACAAGATATTAATTTCCACTAAGTTTGTGGTCCGAGGACCTGACATAACTTAGTTTCTGTTTAATATTTCAAAAGATGTCATAAGATATTAATTTCCACCAAGTTTGTGGTCCAAGAACCTGACATAACTTAGTTTCTGTTTAATATTTCAAAAGATGTCATAGGATATTAATTTTCACCAAGTTTATGGTCCGAGGACCTGACATAATTTAGTTTCTGTTTAATATTTCAAAAGATGTCATAGGATATTAATTTCCACTAAGTTTGTGGTCCGAAGACCTGACATAACTTAGTTTCTGTTTAATATTTCAAAAGATGTCATAGGATTCATGATATACACTTAGAATAAATTAAAAAGGAATCAAAAAGCGGCTGATTTTATTAATAGTAGTACCTTTTCAGGTTGTTTACATTCAAAGGATGGAGTACAGTTTTTTCATCTAAATCTTCCAAGTAGTACGCACCTATCCCTGTCACTAATGTGATGCGATATGATCCCTCCCAGTTAGGCCCCAATTAATCCCCAAGCGGGGTTTTTAGTATTTCCCAAGACTTTTCTTAATACCAAATCTCCTGGGCCAATGGCCTTAGTTTTACATTCATATCATAGCCTTGCTTAAGCTTGTGTTGGTAATAGGCCAGTTGCACCATTTCATTTTCTCTCCGTTCTTCAACCAGATCTAAACTCCTCTTCAGCAGCTCATCATTTCCATCCGAAGTGAATGTGCTAGTTCTCATCGTTGGAAAACCATTCTCCAATGGGATTATAGCCTCAGCCCTATATGTCATTGAGAAAGAGGTCTCTCCTGTGGACTTTCGAGGCGTTGTTCGATATGTCCAAAGAACATGTGGTAGTTCTTCTATCCACTTTCCCTTGGTGTTGTCCAATCTCTTTTTAAGTCTGTTCACTATGACCTTATTAATAGTCTCAGCCAATCCATTTCCCTGTGGATAGGTCGGAGTGGAATACCTATTCTTTATTCCTAAATCAGAACAGTACTTCTTGAAGGCTTTACTGTCAAATTGGAGGCCATTATCCGAGATGAGTACATAAGGAACCCCGAATCGAGTAATAATATTCTTCCAGATGAACCGTTTGACATCTACATCCCTGATATTAGTCAGAGGCTCAATTTCGACTCACTTGGTAAAATAGTCTGTACAGACTAATAGGTATTTTTTATTTCCTACCGCTTTGGGGAAAGGCCCCACAGTGTCCAAACCCCATTCAGCAAATGGCCAAGGGCTAGAAAGAGGATTGAGAACTCCTCCAGGCTGGTGAATATTCGGCGCGAACCTTTGACACTGATCACATTTCTTAACGTATTCCTACGCTTCTTTTTGCATGCCTGGCCACCAATATCCTTGGGATAGCCCTATGAGACAAGGATCTTCCTTCTGTGTGACTCCCACAAACCCCTTCATGTAACTCCTCTAAGAGTGATTCTGATACCTCGGGGTGTACACAAAGCAAATAAGGGCCAGAGAATGAACGCTTGTATAACTTTATATCCTCGGATAGCCAAAACCGATGAGCTTTTCTTCGTACTTTTTCAGTTTCGGACTTCTCTTTAGGCAGTATATCTTTTTCCAGGAATAGTGATATGGAATCCATCCAACTCGGATCTAACTTGATCTGGTGGATCCGAGGCATACCCTGGTGTAATGAAGTAGGGGTGCATAAGTCTTCAACAAGTATTACTCGGGGCAAATCCTGCGCCGAGGACGTGGCGAGGGTAATCAAAGAGTCTGCATGAGTATTTCCACCTTTAGGAATATGAGACAAGTCAAAGACTTCAAATTTTGCTTGTATACTCCAGATTTGGCTTAAGTACTCCTGCATTCTTGGATTACGTGCTTCCAGATGACCCCTTACTTGGCCCACCACCAGTTTTGAATCTGAAAAAACCTTCACTGCTTTTCCCCCCATTTTTTGGACCATCATCATTTCCATCAGCAAAGCTTCATACTCTGTTTCGTTATTCGTAGCCGAGAAACTCAACCTTAAGGATTTTTCAATAGTAATCTTTTCTGGTGATACTAAAACTAGCCCCACCCCTGATCCTTGCTGGTTGGCTATCCCGTCCACATACAATTCCCAAGGCATGGGACATTGGACAGAGACTATGCCGACTAATCTTTCACCCATGTTATGATTTCCCACATCCATTTCCTCAGGACATTCAGCAAATTCAGCCACCAGATCGACGAGAACTTGTCCCTTTATAGAAGTACGAGGCATGTATTTTATGTCAAAAGCCCCTAGGATCGTGCCCCACTTGGCAATCCTTCAAGTATAATCCGCACTTCTGAGTATCGACTTGAGTGGAAGTTGTGTGAGCACGACCACAGTGTGTGCTTAGAAGTAATGAGGAAGTTTTCTTGTAGCATGCACCACTACCAATATTGCCTTTTCTAACGGCAAGTAGCGCACCTCGGCTTCATTAAATGACTTGCTCACATAATAGACTGGTCGTTGTATACCACTGTCCACCCGTATTAGCACAAAACTTATGGCATAGAAGGCTACTGCAATATAGGCAAAAAGAACTTCATCCACCACGGGGTTGGACATAATGGGCGAATAAGATAGATATTGTTTAATTTGCTGGAATGCCACAACACACTCCTTGGACCACTCAAATTCTTTCCATTTGTGCAGCAATAGGAAGAATGGCCTGCACCTGTCTGCCGATCTAGATATGAACCGATTCAAAGCGGCAATCATTCCAATAAGTTTCTGTACCTCTTTGGGATTCTGAGGTGGTTGCAAGTTATTAATAGCTTTAATTTGGTCTGGGTTTATTCACCATGAACTCCAAAAACTTTCCTGAACCCACTCCAAAAGAATATTTAGACGCGTTCAGACGCAACTTATGCTCCCTCAGGATTTCGAAAATGCTTGTGAGATCCATTACGTGTTCGGACACCAACTTGCTCTTCACAACCATGTCATCAATATAGACTTCGACGTTTTTACCTAACTATGGTTCAAACATTTTGGTCATCATCCGTTGATAAGTTGACTCTGCATTTTTCAGGCCAAAAGGCATCACCTTGTAGTGATAGTTTCCTACAGGAGTAACGAAAGCTATCTTCTCCTTATCATCTAATGCCAGGGGTATCTAGTGATATCCTTGAAAGGCATCCAAAAAGCTCATCCGAGGATGACCTACCGTCGCATCTACCAATTGATCTATCCAAGGCATAGGGAAAGGGTCTTTTGGACAAGCCCTATTGAGATCTGTAAAGTCCACACACACGCGCCACTTTCCTGTTTTCTTTTTTACCACTACGGTGTTAGCCAACCACTGAGGATAAAACACCTCTTTAATAGTCCCTGCTTGTTTAAGTTTGGTTACTTCACTCTTGATAGCCTCTACATGTTCCTTGGACGGGCGTCGAAGTGGCTGCCTTTTTGGAGTAATGGATGGATTGACATTCAGATGATGACAAATGAAATTTGGATCTAGCCCTGGGGTTTCGTAGGCGTCCTATGCAAAAACATCCATATTCCTCCTCAAAAGATCGACCAACTACTCCTTCTCCAGTAGGGGAATCTGAGCTCTAATCTGAAAGAACCTTTCCGGATCACCTCCAATGACCACCTTTTCTAGGTCTTCACATTTCACCTCGTCGGCAGGCCCACTAAAAAGAGATACCGGAGCTTCTAGCTCCTATAAATCGTTTTCAGAAATGGCCGAGGTGTCAACCTTAGGCTTTTGTTGAATAGCCACTATTAAGCATTGTCTAGCTATAGATTGGCTTCCTACTATCTCCAGCACTTGGTCCCCAGAGGGATATTTTACTTTCTGATGAAGGGTGGATGAAACAGCTTCCAAGGAGTGTAGCCAAGGTCTGCCCATGATGGCTGTATAAGGAGAAAAAACATCTACTACAATAAAATCCACTTCAACCACATCTGTACCGGCTTGCACGGGTAATCTAATCTGCCCCTTAGGAACAACCATTTTACCTTCGAAACTTACCAAAGGGGAGATGTAGGTCGTTAAATTCTTAGGTTTTAAACCTAGCTCCCTGTAGAGGTCAAGATACATAATCTCAGCTGCACTGCCTTGGTCAATCATAACCCTCTTCACATCGTACCCACCAATTCTAAGTGTAACTACCAAAGCATTGTCGTATGGCTATATGGTTCCTTGTTTGTCTGCATCCAAAAAGCTCAACACCAGTGGGACATTCATCTTGACTCTCTTCGGCATTGAACTAGAGTCATCATCTGAGCAACAAGATACTAACATTATCTTGGAAGGACAAGATCCAGTCCTCCTTGGAGTAGCAAATATGACGTTTATGGTGCCAAAAGGAGGTCTTGGCGCAGCATTTCGCCAAAATGCCGAGTTCGTTTAGCTTCCTCGACCATTGGAGTGATGCAAGAGATGCTTTAGCTTCCCTTCTCAGACCAGTTGTTCCAAATGATCCCACAAATTTCCGCAGTCTTCTGTAGTGTGTCCATGATCCTGATGATAATGGCAGTAAAGGTTTTGGTTGTGATTCACAGGATCTCCTGCCATCTTATTCGGCCATTTGAAGAATGGTTTATTCCTAACCTTCTCTAAGACCCTTTGCACTGGCTCTCGAAATACAACACTAACTGCCTGCGCGTTGGCAGATCCAGATTGCCCTACAAAGTCTCTTCGAGGTCGATTGTTCTGGATCCAATCCGACCTGGAATCCCTCCTCTCCTGAGGGATCACCTTCGCCTTCCCTTTTCCCTGTAACTGATCATCCTCAATCGTCTTATACTTATCAATCCTGTCCATCAACAAGCGTACACTGGTAACAGGTTTACCAGTGAGAGACTTTCTCAAATCATGCTCGGCCGGTAGACTAGCCTTGAAAGTACTAATAGCCACATCATCATAGCTCCCGTCTATCTTGTTAAACATCTCCCAGTATTTATCTGAATAAGCTTTCAAAGTTTCCCCATCTTGCATGAATATAGATAGCAAAGATCCTAAAGGTAATGGAACCCTACTACATGTGATAAAGCGAGCGCCAAAAGACTGGGTAAGCTTCTTGATGAAATCAATAGAATTCGCCTTCAAGCTATTGAACTATCTCTTCGCCATCGGACCTAGGCTAGATGGAAAGATCTTACACATCAAGGCCTCATCCTTAGAATGAACGGCCATTTTCTGACTAAAATGACTGACGTGTTTCACTGGATCCGTTCAACCATTATAAAGGGAGAAGGTGGGTTGATGAAATCGTCGAGGGAGGCTCGCACCCTTTATGCTTCGTGTGAAAGGGGACCTAGCAACCTGATTTAACGCTTCGTTCATGGCATTGTTTCCAAGGCCTTTATGGGTTGGGCTCTTATTCTTACGCTTATGGCGATATTCCTCGTCGCCAGAGAAAGTTTTACTGGGCGAAATTTTGGATCTTCGCTTGTACGTGGCATCATCTGTCTCCTCGGAAGACAGCTCGGAATCAGGTGATGAGTGCCTTTGCCGTGCGCGACGCAACTCCTTCTTCAGCTCATCAATCTCACGTTGCATGTCTCTTTCATTCTTTGCATGGGAGACATGGCTCTTCCTTCGTGATTGACTCTTGCTAGTATGCGTTGTATGCATACTTCCTTCATGATCTCCCTTTTGTTGAGGGTTTACGACTGAATTGTTATGTTGAGAGCCTCCCGATTCTGCCTGGTGTTGAGTAGCATTATCCTAGTGTAGACCAATCGTCGGTTGGTGTGAACCTGACTCTTCCATCTCCAACGTTGAACTAGAATCGCCTTCAGATCAGATCAAGCTCTTCCCACAGACGGCGCCAATTATAAGGACCAGTTTTGGCTTGGACCCTAGAACAGGATTGAGTTTTGGCCCAACAAGCCTAAACAATAAATTTGTAGAATGTGGGAGAAAGAACTAGCCTGATTTTAGAAAGAAGGTAACGATCATGAGTGGTTTAGAAGAAAAATTGAGAGTATAAGATATAAAAATCATCCTCGATGTAGCATGAGTAATATAATCAAGAGTCTAGAGTTCTTCTTTTAGTGTTGTATTTCTTAATCTTTTTTCTCTAGGTTTCTTTTTGCCTTTTCTTTGGCCACCTTCTCATGTTATATACCATGATTTTAGTATCATTCTTACCATACACGTGTAAATTTGGTTCTGGGAGCTTCTCCCTGTCCCATCTCACACCTCTCTGAACTTTCTACTACCAGCTGTAAGGCAGCTTGTTCACTGTTCAGGTATCACCTCCACATTAATGCGGTCAGAGAGTTAACTAGGAAGCATTTAATGTGGAGGTAACAGCTCCCACAGATATTTGTTATCCTCCTCCCTCATCCAATATTCAATATTCGACATCCCGTCATAAAGTTCCCTTAAAACTGTATCTAGAAGGATAGGAATGTTTCAAACCACCTCAGACAAAAGTTCCGAGGTGACTCTTCACCTCGGATAGGTTGGGAATTACCATAAAAACTTTTAGTTCTTCCTTTAATGCCACTCCTGTTATCACTTTTGCTGACCATCCTCGGACCTGTCAGTGTCCTCGGATTGGGTCATTGGGCCGTAGGCCCATCCCATACAGCCTCAACAGTACCCCTGAGATAACTGGTCCCCACATGTTGGTTTTTATAAATATGTTTTTAAAAAAAGTACAAACGAAAGACTGAAGAAAAAAAAAAAAAAAAAAAACTCTGTAGCTACTGTAGCTACAGTGCCACTTAAACAAACCAAAAATACAGTAGCTTTTACACATTCACCTAACACATGTCACAAAACATTTATTTTCAGTTGTGGTTGGTCACAGTTTCATATTTTATTATTTTATTTTGACTTATAAGAAATTGACACCTCAATAATTATAAAAATATTGTGAAATTTGTTGTGTAGTAAAACAATATATATAAAAGGAAAAAAAAAAGTACAAACGGAAGGAAAAAAAAAAAACTATAACTGTGGTAGCTACAGTTCCACTATAGCTACTGTTTGAAACTTAAAAAAAAAAAAAAAAAAAAACCCTCACCGAAACACTATTACCGTTACAATGCTTGCACAGTGCAAACACAATGAGTGCACAGTACCGAAACACTGTAACGGCATTGCCGCTTTTTATATATATAAGATATATATATATATATATATTTTTTTTGAGAATCAAATATTTTTATATTTTGTTCCTCTCGTCTGTAGTTATTTTACTGATGGTTATCATGAGAGGCACAAATCATGTGATTAAAAAAATTCCATAAAAGAATTCACGCATGATTCTTCGAAATTTAAAATAGAGAGTATTGTAAACTATAATCTCTCTCTCTCTCTCTCATATCAAAGCTGACTAATGGTTCTGGGTCAGTTATATTTATCTGCCAGATGTTCAATATGAGAGGCACAAATCATGTGATTAAAAAGCTTCCATAAAAGCATTCACACTCGATTCTTCATAAGCTAAAATACAAAGAGTTTTGTAACGTACTCTCTCTCTCTCTCTCTCGCACACACACACGTATCAATGTCAACTAGTGGTTTTGGGTTGATTATAGTTATTTGCCAGATGTTCAATATGAAAGGCACAAATCATGTGATTAAAAAGCTTCCATAGAAGCATTCACACTCGGTTCTTTGAAAGCCAAAATACAAAGAGTTTTGTAATGTAGACTCTCTCTCTCTCATCAATGCCAACTATAGTTATCTGCTAGATGTTCAATATGAGAGGCACAAATCATGTGATTAAAAGCTTCCATAAAAGCATTCACACTCGATTCTTCAAAAGCCAAAACAAAAAGTTTTGTAACATAGACTCTCTCTCTCTCATCAATGCCGACTAATGGTTCGAGTCCATTTTAATCATCTACTAGATTGTCAACATGAGAGGCACAAATCATGTAATTAAAAAGCTTCCATAAAAGCATTCACACTTGATTCTTCCAAAGTCAAAATAGAGAGTATTGTAAACTCTCTCTCTCTCTCTCTCTCATAAACAACGACTAGTGGTATAGTCATATACAAAGTGGTCAACATGGGAGGCACAAATTATGGGATTAAAAAGTTTCCATAAAAGCATTCACACTCGATTCTTCAAAATCAAAATAGATAGTATGGTAAACAAGAATCACTCTCTCTCTCTCTCTCTCTCTCTCTCTCTCATCAATAGTATTGCCTGGGTCAATACTATTAGTTCAACATTGTTGAGTTGATACCGTCATCTATTCACTTATCAAGTTATACGGGTAAAATGGGTAAATACCCTTAATTTTAAAACTATGTAGGAAAATGCCTCGGTTTTAAAACTATCTAGCAAAATATCCCTGTTTTTGGAATTCGATTTTAACAAAATCGAGTTACAAATAGAACTTGATATTAGCAATGTCGAGTTGTATGCATATTTTGCTCTTGAAATTGCTAATATCGAGTTCTACTTAAAAATACACTTAGAACTTGATTTTGAGGATATCGAGTTTTACACAGAACTAGATTTTGTTAAAATCGAGTTTCAAAACAAGAATATTTTGCTAAATAGTTTGAAATGTTGGGTATTTTGCTACATAATCTTAAAGTTAAGTGTATTTGCCCATTTTGACCAAGTTATACCTAGTTTACATTTAGTATATTGTAGTTTTCGATAGTTTTGTCACTAAATATACAAAAGAAAGCATCTATGGTTCAAATCATTTATTCGCAACTATTGAATTATAAGAAGGAAAAAAACAGTTATGCTCCTTGCTATTTATGTATGGAAAAATAAAATATATATTTTCTTGACCATCTACATATAGAGAAAGAATAAAATAATATTTAAATGATGAAGCGTGGTAAAAGAATAGAGTGTAACCTATTAAGGTATTTTTCATAAGTACATAAGATAAATAAAAAAAGAATTAAACCAAACTATACAGAATCGGACGTAAATGCACTAAGAGGTCTATGGTATGGTTACCTTCCCCAAAACAAAAAGCTTACCCGGTACTAGTAGCCATGGTTTTTCCAGTATCATTTATTACCACCATCAGCAGATTTTTGCACATTGCTACTGAGACTGCATTGCCAAAGTGGCCATAGCCATCAATTTTTCTTTGTAGCTAAAGTATGTAAAATATAAATCTTTAAATTACTATGTATATTTCAAAAACACATAACTAAGTAAGAACTTAAGAAAAATAGTTTACATCATTAATAGAGACGGAACTATATATTGACTAGGGGGCAATGGCCACCCTAATTTTTGTTTTTTGTTTTTTGTTTTTGTTTTTTTTAAATATTACTATATTAATGGGTACTAATTTTAGCAATTTTGTGTAATAAAATTATATTTTTCCTTCCTTAACAATGCCATCAATTCTTTTAAGAGTAACGTTATAGTCACACACTTTTTTATAACATTTTTACAAACTATTGAGATAGCAAATTCTTATTGGTTCATACACTTACATAACTTTTTACTTATCAATAACCACTTACCACCCCTTATCTCATCCCCCTTCCCCTATATGTGTGTGTGTGTGTGTGTGTGTTTCTCAAATAAAAAAGATACTCAGTGTTGTCGAGTCATCCCACATTGGTAAGGTGTGATATTGAGAAGGGGTTTATCACTTGCTCCGCAATACTAACTGCCGCATGCAATTTTGGCGTTGGCATGTGAGTGTATTCTCTTATCTCATCCCCCTTCCCCTATGTATGTGTGTGTGTGTGTGTTTCTCAAATAAAAAAGATACTCAGTGTTGTCGAGTCATCCCACATCGGTAAGGTGTGATATTGAGAAGAGGTTTATCGTTTGCTCCGCGACACTAACTGCTGCATGCAGTTTTGGTGTTGGCATGTGAGTGTATTCCCTTATCTCATCCCCCTTCTTTTATGTGTGTGTGTGTGTTTCTCAAATAAAAAAGATACTTAGTGTTGTCGAGTCATCCCACAATATCGGTAAGGTGTGATATTAAGAAGGGGTTTATCACTTGCTCTGTGACAGTAACTGCCGCATGCAGTTTTGGTGTTGGCGTGTGAGTGTATTCCCTTATCTCATCTCCCTTTCCCCTATATACGTGTGTGTGTATGTGTGTGTGTGTGTTTCTCAAATAAAAAAGATACTTAGTATTGTCGAGTCATCCCACATCAGTAAGGTGTGATATTGAGAACGGGTTTTTCACTTGCTTTGTGACACTAACTACCGCATGCAGTTTTGGTGTTGGCGTGTGAATGTATTCCCTTATCTCATCCCCCTTCTCCTATACATGTGTGTGTGTTTTTCAAATGAAAAAAAAAAAAAACCACTTACCACACTAGCAATTTGTAAATTTTTTGTAGTTTTAGCATTTTCCACATTTTAAAGGCCATAAAAATTAATAGATTAAATCTAAAACAAAATATACAAGTCTAAAAAAATTAGCCCAGCAACAAAAATTACCAATAATAAAGTTAAAAAAAAAAAAGCCAAATCAATCTATTTTACCAAAAACAAACAACTTGGCAATTTAAAAAGTTTTAAACAAAAATCCTTAGTGATAAAGTAGTAGAGTTAAAGGCCGAAATTGCTACACATAGCTAGCAACAGAGTCATCCTCCTAACTCCAAGTCCTAACTTTGTTCCTGATCATTAACATGTAATATTTTGAAATCCATTTTATTGATTTAAAGAAAAAATGTAAAGTGATATTATATTATTGTACCCTTTCTTTCCCTCTCAATTCTCAAATAGCATGTCATGTATTCTATATGATTTATAAACCATATATTTCATAAAAAAAAAAACCATATAAATATTAATTGAAATATTTTATTTAACAATTACTAATAGTGTATTAGACCAAAATTTTGATTCAAATACTTATAAAAATTATTGCATCGCGTGTTCAGAGACTCTTTTATTTTTTTGGGTAGAGATTAATCATTTGCATCTATTATAATTTGGAATTACTACATTTTCCAATCACAAAAAAACCTAAAGGTGTGATAAAAAAAAAAAAAATTCACCCACAAACGCATAATACTCATTACACTCTTAGGTTTTTTTTTTTTTTTTTTTTTTTTTTTTTTTTTTTTTGTGTGTGAATAGAAAATGTAATAATCTCAAATTATAATAAATGCAAATTATTAAATTTTACCCAAAAATATAAAAGAATCTTTGAGCATACACAGTGTGCATGCTTATAAGCTAGATTTTCCAATAACAAAGAATGCATGATTAGTGTTAATTTTTAGACTATCAAAATAAATTATACAAAATTTATATTAAGGGTCTGTTTGGATATAATTTATTTTGCTGAAACTGAAAACTGAATATACTGTAACAAAATAATTTTTAAATGTGTAAATAGTACCGTAAGACCCATTTTTAATGAAAAAGTGACTGAAAAGTGATGTTTGTGGGTCTGTGAACAGTGCACGAATGCACTGTTTACGGTTGAAAAGTCAACAAAACCGGCTCTTGAAGAAAAAAAAAGAAAAAAAAGAAAAAGCTGAGAAAAACGCAAAAGTTGAATCCAAACCAAGCCTAAGTGAAAATGTATAATATGATTTTGTATTTATAAGCAGTTTAAAATAGTGTGTGCAATTGTTTATGGAATCTATTATTAAGAAGTTAATGGATCAATGTAAGGAATTTGAAATATTTACGTCAAAAGAAATTGTATATAAATTCACTACATTAGAAACATCGTAAAAAAAACATATCCAAACTACGCCAGCTATGGTGAAGAAGTTGGTGGAGCAATATCTTTTGTTCACCGTTATAATTGCTTTCCAGCCACATTTGCGATTAACCTATTTTCATATTGGTGAGGATAATTTTACAGCTTCATTTTTAAAAGGTGAAAATAAAAAAGTAAGAAAAAATATTGGTTACGTGTTATTCAGAAAACAGTTTATACTATTTAACCTTTATTTATCTTATATTCTATTTTAAGGGTCTGGATGGAAACGTGGAGATTTACATGAGGAGAAATGGGGTGGTGGGGTTGGCGTGTAGTGTGTAGCGTTCTGGCATTGTAGACGTGTTGGTTTTGTTTTGGCTACCTGCTTATAAAGAAAGCCCTCGTTCTTTTTTTTTTTCCAAATCAAGATGAAGAAAGATCATATGATAATAATTTGGATAAAAGATCATCCAATCCATTACTGTACCACTCAAATGAACAATAATAATCAATTCAATGACTACCAAAGTTTAAAGTTTACTGTTACATACCTTTTTTTTTTTCTTTTTTCTTTTTCTAGCAATGTTGATTGTGTAGCTCTGTCACAAAATAGATCTAGCAAAAAAATATGCATGAATTTTTTTCCAGCAATGTTAATTGTGAAACTCTATCACATCTAGCAAAAAAATATGCATGAATTTTGTATTTTTTTTTTCTCCAAAAAAAAAAAAAATAGTGAACACTTTGTCAACCAAAATTTAGGGAACGTTTGGTTGGAATGGTAGAAAAGTGGAAGAATAGAAACTGGTAGGAGGATGGGAAAGTGGGAGGATAAAAAAAATTTTAATTTTCCTTATTTTTGTTTAGTTGTGAGTGAAAAAGTGGAGAAATAGAAAAAGTGAGTTTGTATAAATTTACTTATATATCATTGTTTAAAATGATGCCCAATTAAAACCAAAAAATGACAACAAAAAAAAAAACACAAAAGAAAGCAAAAGGAAAAAGAATATGAGCAATGTACACTGGACGAAGCTTGCCCAATAAATCAAAAGAAAAAAAGAAGAAGAAGGCAATGTCCAAGGAAAAAAGAAGAAGAAGAAGAAGAGGCAACGTCCCGGAGGAAGGAAAAAAAAAGGGGAAACAACGTCCAAGAAAAATGAAAAAAAAAAAAAAAGTGAAGAAGAGCAATGTACAGATAAAGCTCATGTGCAAGTGCACAAGGGCATTTTTGTCCATTAAGCAGTCCCGTTTTCTTCTTTCAGTTCTCTTTCCATTTTAAGGAGAAAACTTTTTAGTGAGTCTAGAGTGAAAACACCTAGGCCCCACAATTTATTTTCCTTCATCTTCACCCAACCAAACACACTCCAAAAAAGTTTTATTTCTTATTTTTTCTTCAAAGTTTTCCATCTATCCTATTTCACCTCCAAACAAGCACACCCTTAAGGTTTATGGTTACATACCTTCCTTTCCAGTAGGGTTGATTGTGCAGCTCTATCACAAAATGGCTCTAGCAAAAAATCTGTATGAACCAAAAAAAACACTTTGTCAACCAAAATGTAATAAACGGTAAGAATAAATTTAGTGACTACCAAAATTTAAGGTTTACTATTGCATATGTTCCTTTTCAACTGTGTTGATTTGTGCAATTCTATCATAAAAAGACTAGCGAAAAATCTGCATGAACAGAAAACAAATTCAATGAATAAATATTGTTTACAAAGAGGATGTGCTACCAAAATTAAAGGTTTACAGACCTTTTCAGTAGTATTGATTCACAAAATGGCTTTGAAAAAACAGTATGATTTAAATCATATAAATAATTACTGTTTTTTGGGACCAAGTCTCTATCTTCATAATTTAATTATCACTATACTATTTTTCTTTATGAATATATGCCAATATACTATGAATTATGAATTTTCATAGAAACTTATTTTTATATTATTATTATCATGCCTTAATATGCTATAGCAAATCTCCAATCATTTTAACATTCATAAGCTGGGTCAAAAAATTCAAACAATGACATAAATTAATATTTCAAACAACATAAGTGCAAAGAAACTTTAAACACACTTAAAGTATTATCCACTCTTCCTATTAAAAAAAGAGTGTTATTCACTATAATGATTCATTGACTTCAAGGGGTGGCATGGGTTTCAGGAATTTGCAAGCTTTTAATCTTGCTATGTTGGCTAAGCAAGCTTGGAGACTCCTCTCCAACCCAAATTCCCTCATCGCCCGCGTTCTTAAAGCAAAATACTTTCCCACCGGTGACATTCTTAGTGCTTCTCTTGGCTCCTCTCCATCATACTCGTGGAGAAGCATTTTTAATAGCCTTTGTGTTGTTAGAAAGGGTTCCCGGTGGCGTGTGGGCAATGGCAAGCAAATCCATATTTGGGATGATAAATGGCTCCCCACTCCATCTACTCACAAAGTCATCTCGCCTCCCTCTAATTTTCCTATCTATCCTATGGTGTCGTCTCTCATTGACACGGATACAAAAAGATGGAGACCTGAAATTATTAGAGCCACCTTCCTCCCCTTTGAAGCTGATGCTATTCTAAAAATCCCTCTCAGCCGCAGTCTTCCGGATGATAAGCTAATTTGGATGGGTAATAATAAGGGTGAGTTCACTGTAAAAAGCGCATATCATTTGGCTCATTGCATGGATGATTCTGGGGCTGCTGCGGAAAGCTCTATTGGGGATCCATTAAAACCCCTTTGGAAGACACTTTGGCGCCTCAATCTCCCTGCTAAGGTCAAGATATTTGCTTGGCGGGCTTGTGTTAACGGGCTGCCTACTAGAGATAAGGTTTGTTCGCGGGGCATCTCATCCAATCCTGTTTGTCCTATGTGTGAAAAGGATGTTGAGAGTGTAAATCATGCGTTGCTTCACTGTGAATATTCTAAGCTTGTTTGGGGCTGTTGGTCTGAGATGCCTCTTTCAGTCCATAGCAATTGCTGGTCCTTCCAAGATTCGATTATGTTTCTCCTTTCTAATTTGCCTTCCAATGATCTAGAGCTTTTCCTCGCTGTGGCATGGACAATTTGGTTCAATAGAAATAGAGTTATTCATGATGAGATGCGCTCTTCTCCCTCTCAGGTCTGGCAGATGGCTGTTCACCTCATTGAAGACAACAATGTTGCGGCATCCTCTGTTTCCTGCTATCCCAGTCCTTCCCATCTGCTTGGCTGGTCCCCTCCCCCGCCGGGAGTCTACAAAATTAATGTGGATGGTTCTGCTTCAGAGCTTGAGGACTCTTCCAGCATTGGTATTATCATTAGGGACTGCTATGGACAGACAGTTGCTGCCTACTGCAAGTCTTTTGAGTCCCACTTGCCGGCGGAACTTGTGGAGGTGTTTGCCGTGGAGCATGGTCTTCTTCTTGCTAAGGAATTAAAGCTCTCTCGGATAATGGTTGAAAGTGATGCTCTCACCGTGATTAATGCCATAAATGATTCTTCTTTTGGGGCTTACTTTGGGCATATTATACAAGACATCTCCCTTGCTCAATCATCCTTTGATTTCTGCTCCTTTAAACATCTCAACAGGTCTTTTAATTCGGCAGCTCATGAACTGGCTCAATTTGCGCGTAGAAATGGCATTGTAAATTTGTGGAAAGGGGTTACCCCTCCTTTTCTAGTTCCTGTTGTTCAATCTGATTTGCTGCATTATTCTGCTTGACAGAATTCTTAATGTACTCTCTGTTTTATCTTGAAATATAAGGTCACACTTCAAAAAAAAATGATTCATTGACTAAAGTTTCATGTATAACCATAAAATTTTAAAATCATTCCTAACACAATAGTGTCACACTTGATATTTTGTATCATCATGTATACCATTTGACTACAACTTTACATTGTTGGCCTGTTTATATACTTGAAAAGTTAAGAAGTTCCGATTAATATTTTATTTACCAACTTGTAAGTTTTAGTGCATATGAAGAATAAATAAATAAAAAGCATAAATTAGGGGTATCAGCCTTACCATAAATTCTTTTGATTGATTGAAATTGACTCTTTTTTTTTTGGATAGGAAAAGATAAAGTTTAGGAAAAGGTAATTAATGTGGCTTTCGTATTTTGACATAGCGATAATAGCTCCTAACCGCTTCCAAACTAAGACCTCATTTGGATGAAATTTACTTTATTTCATGAACTCTCTTTGGCCCATACATATTGAATATCGAGAATACAATATTTCATCATTATAATTAGGAAACAATAAGTCAAAGAAATACAACTGTATTTCATGGACAGAATTGCGAAGCATGAACAATGGTATCATAAATCAAATAAAATAATAAAAAAAATCAAGAATTACTACCATTGAACTGAACAGTATAAAACACAGATACAACAATAAATTAATAATAGTGTTTTCTCAAACAGAATCACTGAAAAATATGATATGAATGAGGACCTCATACTAACTGAAGGAAATTTATACAGCAAAAGAAATAAAACATAGCTCCCATAGTTGTTCAAGTAATTTATAGAAAAAATACATATCATTGTAATAGTGAATTAAGAAGTTATTCTTCTAGTTTTATGTCCTGTACTTTTAAGATCATGGAGAACACATGCTTGTGACACAGGTGTGGAAACTCAATCTCAATGCACAAACCCTCACTAAAGTTCAAATTACTACGCATTAATCTATCAATCAAATCCAAAGAACTAGCTTAAATTGTGCAAGTGTTTCTGCCTCTTCTTCACATATCACAAAAATTGTGTTTGAAACAATTTTCCTCATGGAAAGTGTTAGCTCGAGTAGGAAGGATATATTATGGCAGCATTGACATAGATATATTTCACAAAATTTTAAAAAATATTTTAATTAAGCTTTTTAATTTAGATTAGCAGTTTATTATCTAAATTAATAATACTCCGTATTAGTTTGCAATTAGTTTTCCCTTTCTAGTCTTTTGGAAATTTATTACGGAGTATTAAAACTGTTTGCCAACAAACATATTAGACTTTTACTTAACACTGGCTAGGTGCCAATTTCAAAAGTGATATATGGATGATTACATATTTACATGGAATGGATTTTTTTTCCTTTTTTGATAGGAAGACTGTAAAAACTTTATTAAAACTTATAATTGCGTCAATACATCATGTGTAAGAGCCTACTCTATAAAGTTAGGATTCTCTTCCATCCATGTAATAAAATCAACAATACATTGAGCATGTTTAATTTGCAAGTGGCCTGGTCTATTCCTTTTTCTACGAGTATGTGAAAATTCAACGCGATAAAGGTCCCCACACATCATTGTCATACCCGAAACCACAGCTGCCACCGAGGAAGGAGGTGATGTGTTCCCACAGAGCATTGTACAGTATCATAGAATCCCCTTCAACGATGAAATCCTGAACTCCGACATCCTTCGCAAACTGAATCCCCGCTTCAAAAGCCTTTGCCTCAACTTCCAATGAGCCCAACGGTGCACATACTTTTTTGCTCAGCGCTGCAATTACCTGACCATGAAAGTCTCGGATTAGGACACCCACACCAGCTGTTTTCTGTGATCTAAAAACAGCCCCATCAACATTTACTTTGTATCTTTGCGTTGGTGGATTTTTCTTTTTCTTTTTAATTGAATGATCTTGAATTTGACTTATTGCATGAAAATTTCAAGCTCAAATTTCCCAAAAAAAAAAGAAAAAAAGAAAAAGAAAAAGCGGAGAGATTGACAGTTGAACCCTTTTTTTTAGTGCCAATTTCATGCAATCATGAAATCGACCAGAAATCAGGAAATCACTTTATTTATACATGAGACAATGTCTAATGAGCTTGAAATACCATGCACTTAATTGATAATTTCATATAAATTTTTCACACTTTTTTTTTTTTCTCTAATGAACTTGAAATCGGCAATACAAAATAGTAGTTCCAATGATATACCACCAGACGTTCTTCATGTTGTTCAAGTTGATTTAGCCTCTTTTGATTAATTAAAGAAGCAGGTTTCATTCTCCAAAAAAAAAAAGTTCCAGTGATTTCAAAATCAGTTTCACTTGCCAAGAGTTTTATAGTAAAACCACTACTTTCTAGTGTTTTTAAATAAGACATTCATTATTCAAATCCCACGGTCATCTCTTTGTTATAACTAACAATTTTAAGAAAAAATCAATTTCACTTGTCCAAGTTTTGCTGGTAAATCCTTCTTTAAAAAAAAAAAGAATGCTGGTAAATGGGTGGAATGTAAATTTTGATTATTTTCCATGATAAAAGATTTTTAGTTGGAGTTGAATATTAAATTTTTTGAAATGTTTGTTTTTAATTAATTTTTTGAAACTTAGTTAACAAGAATAAACTATCCTATCATCAATTATTATCACTTGATATTTTGATAATAGAATTTCATTTAAACTAAACTAGCTTCATAATTAATGTTGTTAAAAAAAAAAAAAAAGGAGCATAACTACTAATCACTTATCTTAAAGAAAAGATAGTCCATCGGTAACACCACAGTTTCTAGGACTTGACTTTTATCATATACTAGTAAATGTCCTTTGCGATGCACGGGTACCATATAAATTTATTTTAAAATATTTTATAAAAAATTATATATATTTTATATGAATAATCTTTATGACTGCATGGTATTTATTCCTAAGATTGCTGCCTCTACCATCGCTCCCAACCATGAATTATCTTCCTCCTTATATTGAAACTTGTCAATAACATATGCTAAATTTCCATATAAGTGATATATCTTACACATATCTTAATTGCATAAACATATTTCAATTGCAAAATTAGTTACCTAGACAGTCGTTGTTGGTTTTGCTTCCCCTGAATCCGAATTTCTCTCTCTTTGCAACTCAATGCTACAATGAGTGGCTTGTTATCGCGATTAGTCAAAACTTCTACTTCTCCTTTATTCTGTAAAAGTAGCACCATAAACTCTTAAGGAGGTTGCTATTTATATTTGATTGGACAAATGTGTAGAGACAAATAATTGTATTACCCAAATCCATTGAATTTGACTCATGAAATTCTACATTGAACTTAGTTATTAAAGGACAACCATTAAGGAGGTTGCTAATTATGCTTGATTGGTCAAATATGTAGAGACAAATAATCATATTACTCAATCCATTGAATTTGACTCTTGCAATTCTACATTGAAAAGTCATCTATTGACTCTATCTAAATCATTTAAAATAATAAAGGCATATTAAAGATTTAAGTTTTTTGATTAATTTAAAACATCAATCCATTGTTTGGAATACAATGGGAAGGGCATAATTTTTTTAGTACTCTTGGTTGTATATGTATCAAATGTTGCCGATGAAACTAAATACGAGCAAGCTAATGTCATAAGTTCCAAATCAATTGTTAAAAAAAAAAAAAAAGGAGCATGGCTTAATGCATTCTCACATTCATGGAAGGACAATTCAATAGATACAAATTTAACTGATTGCACTAGAGATGACACTACCAAGCTTCCCTTGATGGTTCTTCCTACCAAAATCAATCTTGAGCACAAAAACTTCAAAACTACAGATTAAAATTATTAGGACCTTTTTGGTAAAAGTATTTAAATATAGTTTTTTATTTTGCAATCCATAAAATGGTGGACCTTACACTTGAATTTATTGTTTGGCTAATATTTTCAAAATACAATAATAATTTTTAAAAAACTGTATCATATTTTCCTAGTTTAGAACATGATCTATTTTATCTCTTAAATTAAGAAATTTATCTTTATTAGAAAAAGAATTCTCACACTTCAAATTTGAAACTTATCATTAAAAATAAAAAAAGAGTACGTGATGAGCTCTATTTCCTTATCATTATCCATAAAAGAAAAAAGTAATCTAAAAATTCTACACATTACTTTTTGTATTTTTTTTTTTAAATATCAAAAATAGAAATGGTCTCCCAAATTGAAAATTGTTCTTAAAGTGGAAGGCAAACACGTAAAAAATTTTTTTAAAAAATAATCTAAAAACTAATTTCAAGTTCAATTTTTTGAAAATTTTTTTTATACTATTTTGAAAAAAAAAAAAAAAAAAAAAACCCTCCTTCCAATCTGGCCCTTAGTTACCATGTAAAAAGATTAGACGGCATGCATTTTTCATATTTTAAAGAAATGCTTTTTTAAAATTTAGTAACTTTATTTCAATGAGATAATAAATGTTAGCATACTTAATTATTAAAAGTTGTGGGTTCCAGTTAATTCAACTGGTAAAATTTCTGATGGTTGAATAAGAGATGTGAAGTTTAATCTCCACCTACATCAAAACAGACTAGTGTCTTTTTTTTTTTTTTAGAGAAACAAACTAACTGTTAAACACACACACACTTAATCACACTCTTTCACCAAGCTCAAACACATTATTTAACCTAAAAAAGAATTATCATCAAGAGAGAATGACATAAATTGAAACTCTCTAAAAAAATTATTAAAAGTTAGAAGAACATCATACTAAAGCAGTTTTTTTTTTTGGGTAAATTATACTATAGTAGTTAATTACTTATAATATGCCATAATTTTTTTTTATGTGCCATAATTTTATTGTTTACATAGCAAGATGAAATTTGGTCCATCCGTAATAGTCCAACCAAAAAAAATAAAAAAGATCAAAAGAAATAAAAACAGAACAAAATAATATTCGGAAGGGATACTTTCTAAGAAGAAAAAAAATATTCTGAAGAGATCCAATTCACAACTCATCATGATCAATTTCTAAACTGTATTAGAGTTTTAGAAGTGATCTCCTTATCAAATTCGAAAAGTTTAAAATCTTATCAGTTATCTCTGACTCCTCAACTTTAGAGTCCTTATTCATCTACTATTCGACCTTGCTCTATATATATAAAAATATTCACGTATACCTTGCTCTACAACACATACACTGTTCACGTAACTTGCTCTACAACACTTACACTGTTAACTTAACTTGCTCTCTCTCTCTAAAGCAAAATATGGGTTCCAAAAATATGAATGCTCTGTGGATGGTAGCTATGGTGTTTGTGTTGCTGAATATTGGTTTGTGTAATGGAGGGAAAACAAGCCCCTATGTTAGGAAACTGTACGCCTCTGAAGACTTGCCAAAGGATACTTTTCCTTCTCCTCCAGGTTACAATGCACCAGAGCAGGTATTATCATCAACTTTTTTTCGTGTTTTATTATTATTTTTTCATGTTTTTTTAGCAATCAAAAAGGTTCTTCATACATTGAAATGTTTTCGATCAGATCTCATATTTTTTATTTAAAAAGTACTGATTGCCTATATTTTTCTACACAAGATTATCTTTTTTAGTATAGATTGTTAGTGTTATTTACAATATGTTAAAACTATTTTGATATATGTATTAGTTAAATTTGTATTTTAAAATCATGACCTATTCTTTTATTGATTAGTTTATTTCATAGTTGTATATTTAGATTTTTTTTTTTTTTGGGAATATAGATTTTGTAATAGCAAACTGATTTCCCGTGTAATCTTGGTTTATCTTTTTAAAAATAGAAAAGCTTCTTTATGCCTTAGATATTTTTTTGGATCACATCTTTTATAATAAAACTTGTTTATGATTTGAAAAGTGGCTTATTGCATATATTTTTCTACTCTAAGGTTAATTAGTTTTATATACTATATGCCAAAAAGTTAAATTCGTATTTTGATTTTTTTTTATAGTTAAGTTGATTACAATTATCAAATCATAATTATATATGTTTCTTTTATATCTTCAGTATTTATTTATTTGAAATATCATAATTTTAAATAAAAATTATAAATCGGTCAAAAATATTCCTATAAGATACACACAACTTTGCATAAGTGGGTTTCAGTTATCTCAACTACTCTCTAATAGTTGTATAAAACTCTCTCTCTCTCTCTCTCTCAAAAAAAAAAAAAAACTTTGCATAAAATATAAATATTTTTTATTCATATTTAAAATTTGAAATTAATTTTTTTTGAAAAAAAATATCATATTTATGTAATTATATGTGGTGTGCCTTTAATTTTTTGTTAGCTAAAAGATTTTTTATACGTGAAGGTTCATATAACTCAAGGAGATTATGATGGGCGAGGTGTGATCATTTCATGGGTGACACCAGTTATGAAACACCCAGATGTTGTGTCTTATTGGGCTGCAGGTGCAGAGGGCAAGCGCAAGCATAAGCATACAGTTCATTCTGTAACCACTACTTACAAATACTATAATTATAATTCTGGCTACATTCACCATGCTACCATTAAAGGATTGGAAGTAAGTGATTGATTTTCAAGTCTTAGTATGTTTGGATACTATACATGCATTGTGTTTCTAATGTATTTATATGAATTTATATTTATTTTTCCCATTGAAAAACCAATTCCATCAGTCTTGGTGGATTGGATTTACTTTGACATTGCCAATGGCAGCAAATGTTACTTTACATGCTTAAGCAATATAGGTTCATTTTAGGCCATACTTGTAGTAGTGCTTTGGGAATTGACATGATTTTGATTATATTCTTGTTTGTATGATCCTCAGTATGACACTAAATACTTTTATGAGATCGGGCAAGGAAATTCAGCTCGTCAATTTCATTTCACAACTCCACCAAAAATAGGGCCAGATGTTCCGTACACATTTGGCGTTATCGGTCAGTACCAAAAATTACATGTTATGAATTGTATTGTTGATCTATTTTCTTAATTTTGTGCTAGCTAGCTATAAGATGTAACATGTGTATTGTGTATTGTGCAGGTGATTTGGGACAAACATTTGACTCTTATGAGACATTGAAGCATTATATGGCCAATCCAAAAGGCCAAGCTATGCTGTTTGTGGGAGATCTTTCTTATGCTGATGATCACCCACACCATGACAATGAGAGATGGGATGAATGGGGCCGGTTCGTAGAGAAGAGTACTGCATATCAACCATGGATTTGGGCTGCTGGCAATCATGAGATTGATTTTGCGCCAGAGTTGGTAAGAGATTTATCAATGTTTGCCTTCTAATATATAGATAATCTTGGTTTTAATTGTTGATTGTTGATGGTACTAATGATGGTTCCTGTTCATGTAATTTTCCAGGAAGAAAATGTTCCTTTCAAGCCATATTTACATAGGTACCATACACCCTATCAGGAATCACAGAGTACATCGCCGCTTTGGTATTCTATTAGGCGAGCATCTGCACACATCATTGTCTTGTCTTCATACTCTTCATTTGGTAAGAAATTTTCCTCCAATTTGTATATGATATTACCTAAAAAGTGATAAAATTATTGAAATAAAGCAGTTTGATATTGATGATATATATCTTGTTTTACAGCCAAATACACTCCTCAATACACTTGGCTTGAAACAGAGCTCTCAAAGGTTAATAGAGCTGAGACTCCATGGCTAATTGTTCTTCTACACTCACCATGGTACAATAGCAACAGCTACCATTACATGGAAGGGGAAGCCATGAGAGTGACATTTGAACCTTGGTTTGTTCAACACAAAGTTGATCTAGTATTTGCTGGTCATGTTCATTCCTATGAACGCTCGGTAAGTTGTTCTAATTTGCATTTAGTAGATCTGTGTCAATCAATGATTCAGTTTTCTAAGTCATTCTAATGTATTGTAGGAACGCATATCGAATGTGAAGTACAACATAACAAATGGACTGAGCACCCCAGTAAAGGACCCTTCTGCACCAGTGTACATAACCATCGGTGATGGAGGAAACATTGAAGGCCTTGCTTCTGGGTGAGCCTCATTCATTTAGTCTTAAAAATGATTTCTATCACCCACTAGAATAAAACTAAGTAGCAGTACTCATTTTATACAGGACTATTTTTTGTGCAGTTTTGTTGACCCGCAACCAAGTTATTCTGCATATAGAGAAGCAAGCTTTGGGCATGCAATTCTCGAGATAAAAAATAGCACTCATGCCCACTATACTTGGCACCGTAACGACGATAATGAAGCCGTTGCTGCTGATTCAATTTGGTTCTTCAACAGACATACTTATCCAAAAGAAGAGCATAATTAAGCTATCACTATGATTTTGAAGTGACTTTCGGTGGTTCTTTATAGTTTTGTCTAGAATTTAGGTGCAATAATGAATTATGAATTTGGTTTTAGAGTTGTTTTTTTTAGTTATTCATTTTCCTAGTTTGTCATCAATAAAATCATTTTTTATACCCTAAAGCTGTCATACAAGTTGTGTTTATAAAACTGCCTATTAGAATTTTGGCTAGAAGGCACATTGTTCTACATTGCTGCTTTAGCATTTTAGCAAGTAAAAAATTCACTTTTATTCTCAACCAATTCTCCGGTTTGGTCTTCAGAAACTTTCTGTAGCTACTCCGCCATGCAAAGTGATAAGGTTCCCAATTCCTAAAATACAATTCAATTGTTTGGACAACAGAAAAAAAAAAAAAAGAAAAAGAAAAAAAAATGTATAAAATTTCAATTACAGAGCGTCAAGGCCTGTGGAGGTTGAAAAAAAATGTGCGTTTGATAATGATATTTTATTCAGAATAAACTGAATTACAAGAATTTTGATAATGTAATCCATGTGCGGATCACATTATCAAAAAATAGGATGCGGGTGCTTATTCAAACCGGGCCGATTCGGGCCGAATCGGATTGTATCGGCCGAAAATCGGTGTGTTTTGGCCCGAAAAACGAAATCGGCCGGTGAGGAAAAAAAAAAAAACTTAAACCGAAAATACCGGTGGATATTGATACAAGATAGCCGCTGTCGCCATCACAAGATACCGGTGGCCTTAACCCGTTTCTTCTTCTTCTTCTTCTTTGCTTCTTTGTTTTCTTCTTCGTTTTTTTCGCCAGAGCCCCCTGCCTTCTGTTCTGTTTCTTTTCTTTTTTTTTTTGATACGTTTTGTTTTGTTTTTGTTTTTTGTTTTTGTTTTTGTTTTTGTTTTTACAGTAAAACGATAGGATAAGTTAAATGCCTTTGTTAACAACTTAAAGGCTTTATTTCCCATATATATATATATATATATATATATAAAAGGCTTTATTTATTTATTTTTTTTGTGGCTCTCTGACCAAACACGTGAGCCAACCACATCTTTTTTTTTTCTTCTTTTCTTTTCTTTTTCTTTTTTTAATGGGAAGAAGCTACACCTATTTTAATATGTGCCACATATATCCTTTATTTTGTTTTTGGGCTGACCAAATACATGAGCCACTAAATCACATCTTTATTTATTTATTTATTTACGGGAAGATTCATCTATTTTAATACCTCTGTCAATAATTCAAATGTCAAAAACTTTTGTGTGCTTATCACTATCTATTTATTATTATTATTATTATTATGAGTTTTCTATTATTATTATTATTATTATATTAAAAAGCATACTTAGCAATATATAAAATATATAAATAAAAATATTTTAAATAATTTTTTAATCACCACACCCCGTCGCATACAAAAATTGTCAAGTCCTGCACCCGCACCCGAATTTGGAAATGCACCCGTGCTTCATAGGTTCAATGATAACTAAGTAAAATTTAAACATTCATTTGATTTTCATATGTCGAAAAGAGCATGTTTTTTGAATACATAGGACATGCTACTGAAAGAAGCAAGCAGTAACATTATAATACATCCCTCACATAAAAAAGAATTTCTTTTTTTGGTAAAAAAGAAATTTCATAAAACTAAACAGCAACAGGCGAAACAGGACACAACCTGTTTATATACACTCCATTGGCATCTGCCTCCAGAAAGGGAATTAAGTCCACAGGCGGACTTGTGAAAATAATAAAATCATTCTCCAACAAAAGTGCCAAGGCTAGCTAAGAAGTCAGCACACCTGTTGGCCTCTCTAAAAATATGTCTAAACCTCACCTGGTGCAGCCGGTTAGCCATGTGCTTGCACTTGTCCATAATAGGAGAAACACAGGAACTAGAAAAGGTTGGAGAGTTGAGAGCCTCCACAATGGTTTTAGCATCCACCTCAATAACAACGAATTGAGCATGCATTTCTAGACATAGCTGTAAACCATCTCGGAGCGCCCATAGCTCTGCTAAGTAGCTAGAAGTATTCCCAATCCTCCTTGCAAAACCCATCACCCAATTGCCGTTTTCATCTCTAACAAGCCCACCTCCCCCAGCTAGACTAGAATTGCTTCCTGCCAATCCATCAATGTTTAAAGTGAGCCACCCGGCCCTTGGTTTCTCCCATCTGATACTCTTCGTAATCATCCTTTTAGTGACTAGACCATTGTAAGCACAAAAGAAAAACTCAGCAGCCCGATCCACAATATCTTTGTTTAGGTTAGGATTTGGATTTTTTTGATTAAAGACACACAGATTCCTATCTTTCCAAAGAAGCCAAAGACTAAAGAGAAAAACAAGGTTCCAAGGCAGGGGACCCAAGTTATGATGGAGATTGGATGTGGCATTAGAGAAAAGCCAATCCTGGAGACTCAAGGAAAAGAAGTTGGAATTGTTTACATAACCACCTAATTGATTCCACACCCTTATACTGAAAGGACAATCACGAAGCAAATGAAGAATGGACTCCACCTCACACTGACACCGAGGGCAGCAGGCCTCCACCATCAATCCTCTCTCCAACAAGCACTGATTTACTCCAAGGCTGAAATGCATACACTTCCAAAAAAACATTTGAATTCTGGGCAGAATTTTTAGCTTCCAAAATCCATTGCCCTTTAAAAGGAGTATCCCCCCTAGCGTCCGTTGCCAGCAAGTAAGCACTTCTAAGGTCAAAATCTCCCTTGGCCAAGTGTTTCCAAGCTAACCTATCTTCACATCAGGCAGAAAAAGGGATAGGAGTGGCCATAATATCTCTAAGAACCTCATCAGGGAAGCTCATTTGGAAAGAAGACCAATTCCACCTACCTGTCTCATCCATTACATCCTTAATCTTCAAATTGGCAGCTTCTCTAGACAAAGGCCCCTGAATGATACTCCTTAACGGACCAAAGTTAGTCCAATTGTCATTCCACACCTCCAGATTACTTTCAAAACCCGGCAGCCATTTAATCCCTTTCTTGAAAGTTGCTTCACCTCGCAACATTCCCTTCCAAATTCTAGAGCTAGGGAGCTTGCTTGCATTTCTTGAATTTAGCCTCTGAGGGCTGCAATACTTCATTCTAAGAATCTTGGCCCACAGAGCCTTATCTTCGGTGTGGAATCTCTAATTTAATTTAGCTAAAAGAGCTGTATTCCTTCCTTTTGCTGTTTGCAGCCCCAAACCCCCTTCATCTTTAGGTCTTGTAACCTTATTCTAGCCCACCCAATGCATTTTCCCCTTATTCTCAGTCGATCCCCATAAGAAATTTCTATTAACCCGATCAATACCCTCTAACACCGTACTAGGCAGCAAGTTACTTTGCATTGTATAAGCTGGCACAGCTGAAGAGGAGGCTTGGATTAGGACAGCCCTTTCGGCCATTGAAAAGAGGTTGGCCTTCCACCCCGCAAGCTTACTCTTCACTCTATCCAACACAAAACCAAAGTCCTGGTTATTGTTTCCTTGGTGCTTAATAGGAAAGCCTAAGTATTTTCCTAAACAATCCGTTTGATGGAATCTGAGCATATCACTAAAAGCCTCCCTATCATCAGGATCAATATTCGGAGAGAAGTTTACCCTGGACTTAGTGTCGCTTACTGTTTGCCCGGAGCACCTACAAAAGGTGTCAAGAACCTCCCTTATGGCATTACAACTTTCTGCATTAGCCTTGGCGAAGAGAACAAGGTCATCAGCAACAAAAAGATGGGAGAAGGAAGGTCCACTCCTAGAGGCCTTGACTGGACACCACACCTTAGCCTCACACTTTTCTTGGATGAGTTGGTTTAAAAATTCCATACAAAGGATAAAGATATAAGGGGATAACGGATCTCCCTGCCTTATACCTCTCGAAGGCCTAAAGGGATCAAGACTCCCTCCATTAAAAAGCACGGAAGTCGAAACAGAAGATATGCAACTCATTATGATCTCAATGAGATTATTAGGGAAATTAAATCTGATCAGCATATTCCTTATGAAGCCCAATTCGAGTTTGTTATAAGCCTTCTCTAAATCAATTTTTAGAGCCATATAACCACCTTTTCCCTTGGTTCTCCCCATGGTATGAATAATCTCCTGCACAATAATTGCATTATCAACTCCCCTCCGGCCAGGAACAAAAGCTGTTTGGCAAGGGGAAACAAGCTGATCCAGCAAAGGTCTGATTCTTCCAACCAAAATCTTGGACACTATCTTATACACTGAGTTGCACAAACTTATAGGGCGATAGCTACCAATGGATTCCGGTCCTTAAGTCTTAGGAATAAGCACAATGTTGGTGTTATTCATGTAATCCGGAATTTTTTTCTCTCTAAACACAACAAGCACCTCCTCACTAATCGACCTTCCCACCACAAGCCAAAATCTTTTGAAGAAACCGGCATGCAGCCCATCGGGACTAGGCGCTTTAAAGGCTTTTAAGGACCAAAGAGCAGCCTTAATTTCCTCCTCAGTCACCATGTGACTGATATTGAACTTCTCCTCACTTGAGAGCTTAGGCTGCCATTGCAAATTATAATTGAAGTCCCAGGTTACTGCCTCCTGCGAAGTAGTGTAAATTTTAATAAATCCTTCTCTGATATGATTAGCAACCTCTCTTTCCTCAGACAACCACTCCCCTACATCGTTCTTAATAGCAGTGATCAAGTTACGTTTCCTGCGAGCTAGAGCTGAAACGTGATAAAAGGAAGTATTCCTATCTCCCATAATCATCCAATTTATTCTTGATTTAAGTGCCCAAAGATCCTTTTCTTGCTCAAGCACAACATCCAACTCCTGAATTAACTGATTCTCCAAAGCTACTAGAGAGGCTGACTATTGACTGGTTAAAGCCCTTTGCACGCCATCAAGCCGGGCCAACACCCTTTTCTTTTTATGAAAAATATTCCTGAAATGGTTCTTGTTCCATAAACTGGCCTGTCTAGAAAAAACTTCAATTGCTTCAAGAAGATTCCTCGGTTGCTGCCAAGCTTGCTTTACCACATTGGGAAAAGAAGGATCCGACAACCAGAAAGATTGGAATTTAAAGGGTCTGGTGAGATGCAACTGTCTATTGGGATTGGTTTGCAACAAAATGGGACAATGGTCCGAATGACACTTAGTCAAGTGTGATACTTTCGCATTCGGGTAAAGCAAACACCAGCTTGGGTTCATAAAAACTCTGTCAATTCTCTCTTGGATAAGATTGTTGATCTCTCTTCTGTTTGTCCAAGTATATCTCGGCCCACTAAAACCCATATCCACCATGTTACATTTGTCCAGGCAATCCTTAAAAAGAAGCGATCTGTTAATACTAACTGGTCTACCCCCAAACTTATCGGCCTCTACAAGGGGTTCATTAAAATCCCTCGCAATTATCCAAGGTTTACTATGTAACTCAGCAACTTTAGCAAGATTTTCCCATAACACTTGCCTTTCCACAATTCTAGGACTAGCATACACAGTAGATAAAATCCAAGAAAGGTTAGAAGGTAATACCTTAACCTCGACGTGAATTTCTTGTTCCGTGCTCGCAAGCTTCATAACCGCTACTCTATCAGAGTTCCATAAAAGCCAGATACCACCCGCGTACCCAATTGTCTCAGCAAGAATAGCACCGTCGAACGGGAGACAGTCAATAATCTCCTTTGCTTTGTCACCCCCAACCCGTGTTTCCATGACTACCAAAATCACAGGATTATGAATCCTAACCAACTCATTAACATGTCTCTGAAAATTAGGCTTTAGAGCGCCTCTACAATTCCACACTATAACATTCATTACTAAAAAATAAAACAGGGGAAACCGATCAAACAGAGGAACTAAACTCTCCTCTTCCCTCCTCAACCTCCACTCCATCCATTCCATCTTCATCAGCTGCTCCAACACTCCCATAACCAGCTCCTTCATCCCAGCAAGGATTTTGGTCTCTAGTATAAGCTTGATCACTAGTATGGTCTCGGGAAGCACCAACACATTCTTGTCACCGCTGGGTTTTCTTCGCACCTCACTACTATTGGTTGAAGAACCTCCCCCCTTACACTGACCGCCATCGCCGGGAGGAACTCTCTTTGCACTAGCGTCTCCAACCTGACGGCCTAACCCATCCCTTGAGCTGGCAAGACCACTTCCATCCTCTCCGCAATTTTGCCAACGGGATTGAAGCCCCGCCTCACTTTGACCTCTTGCTGCAAATTGAAACCCCTCATCGAAATACTCACCAACACCTTCTTTCCCCAACGAAGTCTAAACCGAGTTTGCATTTGGAACGATTTTCCTCACTCCTTCTGAATCTGGCTTAGACACCCATTTGGACGCCCTACTCCTCGCCAGATCCTTTTTACCCTTAACAGAAGGGCTGGACCGAATTTTTGTGTGTTGATCCACCTTCTTAAGGCCAAAAACAGGTTCTTGGCCCACATTCAAAGGCCCACTAGCCTCGCCTCCCTTATTAATACCTGACCAATCCCAAGAATTTCCTTTCGGCCCTTGCCTAAGCCCATAATCGGTCTGGCCCAATCCCCAGTTAACGTGGTCCCCAAAAGTAGCTGCTGAATTTGTTTTTTTCTGCCCAGGTTTTCTACGTGCCACAATCATCCAAGGGCCATACCTGTCCTCTTCAGTATCAGCACCTCTGTCATACGATGTTCCATTACCTGTACCAGACTTGTACGAGTCATGCGTGCCACGCCGATCCGCTCCTTGGTTCGTATTCTTCTCTACACCGCATCCAATCGGACCAACCTCCGCCGGCTTCTCTGGTTTTTTAATGGTGAGAGGGTAAACTTCTTTCCTATGACCAATCCTCCCGCAGGAAAAACAAAGACTATGAATCCCTTCGTAAACCACAAACTGTTCAAATCTTCCAATGAGCACAGTGTTAATAAGTGGCTTAGTAATATCTAACTGAATACAAAGCCTCGCATATCTCCCTCTGGCTTCCATGGTAGTCTGAGAGTCAATCCATAACACTCTCCCTATGGCTTCACCAATTTGTTTAAGAACTTCCACTTCATACAACTCCATCGGTAATGCGTGTAGTCTTACCCAGACCGCAATAGACGAAACACTAGCGCAATCCGGTTTGAAGAAAGGCTCCCATGGCCGAATGGATAAAAAAGTCCCGCGATGAACCATGGTCCTTTTTTAAGGACTGCATCCATGTCTTCTTTCAGCGAGAATCTAACTGAATAGAACTCTTTACCAAGATCAACACAGTCCAAAGACCCAACCGGTTTCCAAAGGAAATTAAGTTTACTCTGTAGAACACCAAGACTAAACGCTCTGCCATACAGCTTAATGATCAACGCATTGGTCCATGGTTTCCTGATACGGAGCTTGGTCTCTCTCGATAATTTCACCGCTGCTAGCCCCTCACGAAGCTCCTCCATCTCCTCATCTGAGTCTGCCTCCATATCCATGAGGTCCGAGAAGTCAAAAGCCTTTGCATAGGCTCCTGGGATCTCTCCAACCAATTTATCTTTAAAAGTTTTCTTTTCAGCCCCTCACGAGCTCTGAGCACCCTGCGACTGCCCACTCTCGCTTAAGCCCTCATTAAAATCAGCATGGTGTCCTTCCTTAACCTTTTTCTTGTTCCTGGAAAGCTCGGCTTCCTCCTCTCTCGAGAGCTCTCTGTTTTTGGTCATTCTCTTTTGGCCAAGATTTTTTTCAGATCCTAACTCTGCTAAAAAAGAATTTCAAAAACTCATACATCCCTCACGTGAAATTTTTTTTTAAAAACTATATAAGTTCCATCGTTACTGTGATCTAAAGTTGTGAAGTAAGCCTAACAAGTCCTGTCATTAAAATATATGCTTAAAAGGAGAAAAATTACAATTTACAAGTAGGTAAAGTTTGGTAGGTAGCTTAAGATCCTTAGAACTGAAGGGCAGGGAAACCACATAAGGAAAAGAGAAAGTGTTATGGCATTACGAAGTTCTTGCTCTGCAAAGTCTGTCGAAGGAATTGCAAATGCCTGTGGAGAAATTCAATATCAACAGTTAGCAAGGAAGTGGAGGCATTATCCTATTCACCAAGACCAAAATAGAAAAAAAAAAGAAAATCGTAGAGCAGTGCCACATATATAACTAAATTGAAATGAAGATGGAAAATAATTGTAATCACCAGATTTGCCAAGTGAGTTGAATTGCTTTGCCATTTACATGTTCTCACTGGTTCAGAACATCTATGATAACTGGTTAACCTCCTTTAGCTTGAATGACCAATGAAAAAACTTGCCTGAAATTTTACAAATAAAAATTAAGTGATGAATAAGACCTTGGTTTGTTTTTGTTCTATACTGCTATGTGACATTTATGGAAATAAAGGTACCATGGCATACACTAAAATAATACAAATTAGATTTTCTAGGAGTTAACTCTAACTGTTTATTATTTCAAAAGATGAATAAGACCAAAGAAAGCGGCAATTTACATGAACACATGAAAAGTTCATTGGTTGTTTGCGCTTTGAAACCAGAATGCCTTCTTTACTCATCTATAAATTCACTGGAGATTGGGCCACAATTCCAAGCAGACCATAAAATGCGCAGCAGAGAGGAACATGGAAAAGGAAAAAAAATAAGGAGCAAACAATCAGCAAATAATGTATGCCTTAAGCATTCTCCTAGACGAGTAGAAATATGAATCCAAACCATTTCTATCTAAATCTCATATTTAACCTATAATTAGAATTTGTTTTGAAAAATCTCTGTATATTCAGCAAGATATAAATTCTCTCTAGGGTGTTGTTTTCAATATTATACCTTGTGTTAGAGAATGTATCCTTACAAATAGCTAGGCTGCTTCTTTTCATTCAATTTCTGCAACAAAGTTCCTCATATTAATACACATTAACTAAATGGAACCATTAAATAAGATAAAATTGATGGCTTGGGTAGTTGGGATGGTTTAATATGTGCCCGGATAGGTGGATACAAGTTAAGAAGTATCATAAATATAAATAAAATGAGATTAGTAAATATCCTAAATAGGAAACAACTTTTCATAGAGGGCATGTGCAAACTGAGAAGAAAGTTTTTAGATTATGGCACAAACCTCCCTTCTTGTTGTGTCCCTTCTTTTATAGGTTTGAAATCCTTCAAAGTGGACATGATATCTTTTTCTTTCTTTCTTTTTTTTGTTGGGGGGGGGGGGGGGGGAGAAGAAGAAGAAGAAACAATCAATTAAAACCTTTATGATAAAAAAAAGAAGAAGCACAATTCAATCCATGTGTCTTCCTCATTGATGAAATTTTGAATAGCAATAGACCTTCATAATTAACAATGATAAGAAACTGTGACAACACATAAGTTTATCACCTGATCTCCAAATTCCACTAATTTGCCCTTCTCCAAACGATTCCAATAAATCAATGTAATGCTGGGCAAATAGTGCACTTAATTCAGTTTCAATAGTAAAGTAGCTGAAATTTTGAAATGAAATTCAGTTAGACAAAATTACAAATCAGAAGCTAAAATTTCCATGTTTCACTATCAAGAAAAGTTTAGAAAGAAAAAAAAATTATGGTAGTCTTTCTAGATAGTAAATTATAGTACTCACTATGTGGTAGGTCGATCATAAAGCTATGATTTCAAATTTTTATGCACAATGTGTAATGCTAAGTGATTCTTTTAGCCAAGATAATTTGTTTGCTAAAAATAAAGTCTCAAATTTTTTTTTCAGTCAAACTGGTTACAAGTCATCCGCATCACCAACTATATTCTATGAAGTGGTAAGCTTAATAGGGTTTTTTTTTTAATTATTATTTTTTTTTTTTAAATGCCAAGCCAAAAATCAGGGAAAAAACATTATTAACACATATGATGTTTAACATAAATGTTACATAAAAAAAAAAAAAAGTAGGACCAAGCTATATGCATAAAAGAGGAAGTTATAAAATTGGCAAGTTTACCAGCATTAGTGAGAATTCTCCTAGGGACTTGACGAAACCAGAGTTTATAAAATTGCAAACGCAGCACAACAATGCTGCTGCTTGGTGTTTGCATTCCATAAGAAAGCCTACAAACCTCAAAGCTACTCATAAGTACAAGTACAGCCATCATGCCTTTCATAAGTACAAAGTAAAAGGCTTCACAAATTGTCTTACAAAGCTTGCACCTCACCAGAAACTCTTTCTTTTGGTAATAACTTCCACTTAGATCAGCATTTGCCACAGCTGACAATCAACAATTAACAAACAATATCCAGGTGCACACAGGAGCTTGACAAATTGTGACCATATGGCTGCAGTAGTTATGAGCTTGAGAAGCACTGACAACCTTCCCTTCAAATGTGGTCACATTCTTGCATTTTCAAATAGCCCAAAGAGTGGCTGCAATAACAAGAATAACAGAAGAAAAAGGATCAGCATCAGTATGCATCTCTGCCCCCAAATAGAGAGCCAATGGAATTTGATTCAATAAATTCAGATCTGACAGTGAGATACAATCCAAACTAAAGGGCAATTGCATTCCAATGAAGTGGCCAAGATCCACATAAGTTATGGAATGGTCAAGATCATTTTATTTTATCCTGTATAGAAGATTGGCACACATTTTTATAAAACCATGAAATTTCATTTCAACCTATAACTGCTTTGGAACCAATGAATATAATCGAGGCTGTATAGTGGTTATAATACCATAGAGAGTTTGTACATGTATATTGGACTAGCGTGTTTATTCTTCCCAATAAAGTGATCAGGGCTATTGAACCAAAACTATGCAGCTTCTTATGGATTGTGAAAATTCCACAAGGCTACTCTTGGGGATGGAGGAAAATACAAAGGCTTAGAAACCTGTTGAGGACTTATATACAATTCTAAGTGGGTGATGGTTCAAGTTTCTCCTTGTGATGATCACTAGCACCTTGATAGTCCTCTCTACCCAATTTAAGGTCATTGTGTGGCTTATGGTGCTGCTAGTTCCATCAATGCTAAGCTATAAAGGATAAAGAATGGTAGTGGAATCCTGCTAGGTATGAAGACCTTGTCAAAATACAGAGTAAACTGCTCTTCATTGAGTTTGGAGACTATGATAAGGCTGTGTGGACTGCTTCAAAATCAGGAACATACTTGTGCTGAGACTTGGAATCAGTTAAGAACCAAGGCTCCAGTTGTAGACTGGTGGAAGGTGATTTGGTTTTCAAAATCAATCCCCAAACATGCATTCATATGTTGGTTGGCAATGAGGAATAAATTAACCAAAAAAGATAGGAAGCTGTTTATTTATGGACTTCCAGTCAGACAAGGAAAATGGGTATAATAAAATCAATATCGGATCTTTAAAAAAAAAAGTGTGATTCATTAGAGATTGTGGTGGTAACTATAGATTGAGCATTTGACCAATACCTTACATTTATGGAATAACTGCCAACTGCAGCAAAGATGACAATGCATTGATTATCTGTGCAAATCATAATCTTAGGTTGAAATGACAATTTCCTTGGGTATAGTATTAAAAATCCAACCAGCATTATGTACATATCCACTGATCATCATGTCCCAAACCATGTTTCCTAACCTGAAATCATCAAATTCCACAATATAAAATTGAACAGGTGTGTGTTCTTACATATAAAAGGTTCATATAATTCACCTAAATTACAAACTATAAGACATCATACTACCCAAAATTTAATGTACCTCTCTGTTCTGAAAATTTGAGAACAATTTTTAGGAGTTCAGATTCCACAAGCTTACATCACTGCAAGAATTAGCTAGGTTGAGGGTTCTAAATTTCACAATCATATTTGTGTAATTACATGCATAGAGTACTGATTTTGTTCTTTCATTTGGGTTTATTGTTTTAATCAGCTTTCTTCATCCACAATGCAATGAACGCTATTATGTAAAAATTCTTTAAAATATTTTTTTCTTTCCTTTTTAAATGTTGTACCTGGAAGAAGTAAATATCTGGACTTCTTTCGTCTCTGTTTTACACAATTATAGCTCCTCCTCTTCCAACTCATAGACAGACCTGCCATCAATCTGAACGCAAGGGATGTGGGCAATCTTGAACCACTCTCGCCCTTTGCCTTTCTTGCAGTGTTTTTTCAGAATTGGACACCCAATAACATCAAGTTCTAGAAGCGAAGGAGGCAGACCCTTGTCTGGGAGGGATGCAAGTTTAGGGCAAAACCAGATCCACAACTGTTCAAGAGCAGAGAGTTTTTGAAATCCCTCCGAGGATAGAAATACTATATTTGGAAAATCACAAATCCAGAGGGTGGTGAGAGAGCTAGGCATCATCATCATTAATTTCCCATCTTCCTCCTCTGGAAACGACTTCCAATCCGGAAATCCACCATCAACGTCAATCCAGAGATCTCTAAGAGACATGAGTCTATGCAATAATCCCCACTCAAATAACACTTGCTTACAAATATTCATCCCACTCAATGAAAGTGATGTTAGGTTGGTAGGGTAACCCTCTTCTGGAAAGGATATGATGCTTGGACACTCCCTTATTGTTAATTTTTCAAGATAGGTGAGGTTAGGTAAGGCCTCTAGTTTCTCACAATTTGATATTGAAAGCTCTCTCAGGCTGGTGGGGAGTGTCCCTCCATCCGGGAAGGAAACAAGACTAAAACAGCCCCATATGTCGATTTTATTGAGATGGTAGAGTTTGTGTAGGCCCTCAGGTAAGGATTTAAGCCTTTCACAATTCCAGATTTCAAGATGTTCAAGAGACGCATTGTTATGTAACTTGTCAGCTACTGACTCCAGTTTTGGACAAATCCTTACAACAAGACGTTTAAGGGCTGTAGGTAACTGGTTTCTTGATGACAAGGATGTCAGCTCTAAGCAATCATGAATCTCAAGGTGTTTAAGCATGGTAGGTAAGTCCCATAAGCATTTTAGAGATGGGCAATCACTAATCTCCAAGTGCTCAAGAAGAGACCCATAGCTGTAACTGTTGCTGCAAAGATTCTCCTTGTTCATCAATAAAGAAGGATGCGAAGAAGAAGCCTCTTCCTCATCTACCACAAACAGCAATTTTTCACAATATTTTATCTCTAACCTTTTCAAAGTTGGAAGTAACTTTCCTCTTGAAATGAATGTCAAAGAATCACATTTCTCAATAGTTGCATATTCCAGACATGTACAATTAGACATCAGCAAGGATTTCAAAGCATTACAATCTCCAATTCTTAGTATCCTTAAAGTAGACATCAAGTAGTTGATGTTGACCAGACTTGGGCTTGATCTAATATCTAGTGTTACAAGGGAATTAAGCCTATCTTGCCACAGAGATAACTCTTTACAATCCCTTATTGCCAGATTTTCTACCTTTGCTAATCCAGGCATGAACTCCTCCATCAAGCTTTTCAGATCTGGAATAGAAAGAACCATCGACTTTGGCAAGTTTAACTCAAATTTGCTTATGTTCACCTCTTTGCATCCTACAATTTCAAATTTATGAAGCATTGGAAGGCTTGGGATTGAAACAACCAACTGCTCACAATTATGAATAGAAAATTTTTCCAACGATGGGCGATGGTAGGGCAATTTTCCTTGCAATTTGGGGCATTGAGAGATAGAAAGCTCACGCAAGCAAGAGAGTTCTTCGTAATCAACCTTGCAAGGAATCCAATCTTGCCACTCTTGCATATCCTCAAAACGAAGTGTCTCTAGGGATTGAAAAGACTTCAAGCAACCTTTCCCATAAAACTCAGGACCAAGCCTCTGCACCTTGGCCATTCTTGTAATGATGAGGTATTTGAGAAAGGGTAGTTGTCCTATAGCAGGTAAGGACACACATTTTCCACATCTGTCAACCCTTAGCTCCACCATATTAGGAAAGGAAGGATCTCTTAACCACATTGGGAATTTCACACCTGCATAACCTTTAATGAAAAGTGTTTTCACTGTTCTATGAGGTTTTAGCATGTCAGGAACATCTTCTGCAATTGTTCCATCCTATAAATCATCTACCTCCCATTTCATCACCAATGCATCTAAACCCTTCTTACCATTTAAATTGGCCTTTCTTGCATTCTCAACATCAAGCACGTTCTCCAAGTTTGAAATACAGTCTTTCCTAAAGAAACTCCAAGTTCATTAAATCTCCAATCTTGGATCCAGTATCTTTCCCCACAACAAAATTAGATAGTGTTTGTAGGCTCTTTAATTCTTCTATTCCCACTGGCATCTCTTTGATTGAATTCACATCTAAAATATCAAGATGTCGAAGATTGACTAGATTCCTAAATTTCTTTGGTAACGTTGTGAGATGAGAACAACCTTTCAATATCAGCGTTTGCAAATTATATAAAGAACTTGTTGATTCTAGTAACCTTCTAATTGAAGTATTAGAAAGGTTGAGGTATCTTAGGTGTTTTAAATCACTAATTGAATTTGGTAGCTCAAAGATTTCATATCCACTTAAGGATAATACCCTTAAGTATCTTGATTGTGGCAACAAACAACTAAGAACATAATTTGTTAAGTATCCCCTCTTTTCATTTGGTAGTGGCAAGAAGGTTTGTAGATGCCTATCTTTGGGGAAAACTTCAAACTTTTTGATTTCATCAAACACAAATCAAATGTAAGAGAAATGTCGTACCTTTGTAGAAATCTCGGATTGCTTATTACCACCCACTGTATCTTCCAGTCTATAGTACAGGCCTTTTGTTGCCAATTGAGCTATATCATTGATGAGATCATGCATGACGAAGAGTGACTCATTACTGTTTGATCGTTGAAAAAACGATCTCATAAGTAGATCACGAAAATACCCACTACCAATCTCTTCCATCGACCTGGTTGTTTTTGTTTCTTGAATCAAACCTTCTGCCATCCATAACAAGACGATCTCTTTCTCCTCAAATTCATAATCCTTTGGAAATAGCGAACAATATGCAAAACACCTTTTTAAATGTGAAGGGAGATATTTATAACTCAATTTAAGAATTGAAAGAATATTGCTTTTCTCTTTTGGAATATCCCAAATCTTACTATGTAGCACATTTTTCCACTCATCATGATTGTGTGTAGTGCGTAAAAGACCTCCAAGTACTTTTGCTACCAACAGGGACAGAGCCAGAACTTGGAGTTAGGGGGGACGACTTTGCTACTAACTGTGTGTGGCGGCTCCAGTATTTGAGTCTACTGCTTTACTACTAAGGATTTTTGTTTAAAATTTTTTAAATGGCCAAATTGTTTGTTTGGGGTAAAATAGATTGATTGGGTTTAATTCTTTTAGTTTTATTATTGGTAATTTTTGTTGTTGGGTTAATTTTTTGGGGTTTGTATATTTTGTTTTAGATTTAATCTATTAATTTTTTATGTCCTTTAAAAGGTGAAAAATGCTAAAACTACAAAAATTTTTACAAATTGCTAATATGGTGAGTAGTTATTGATAAATAAAAAGTGATGCAAGTATACGAATCAATAAGAATTTGCTACTTCAATAGTTTGTATAAACGTTGTAAAAACGTTTGTGACTATAACATTACTCTCAAAAGAATTGATGATATTATTAAGAGGGGCAAAGTGTAATTTTATTGAACAAAATTACTAAAATTTATAATGATTAATATAATAATTTTTTTTTTTTTTAAATTAGAGGGTGCCATTGTCCCCCCCCCCCCCCCCCCCCCCAGTCCAATAACAGTTGAACCCTTACACCTATATAAAATTATAAAACTTGTTGCCCCCAATGCGTGTTTGGTAAATATTCGCCAAAAAGCATTATTTGACAAAACTTTTAACTTGTAAGTCGGAGTAGTTCCCGTTGTTGATGAAACGCCATAATTTCGAGTTGTGACAATAATCTTACTTCCTGGAGCTCCAAATTCAAATGGACTATGTAGTTTAGTCCAATTATCGTAGTCTTCATTCCAAACGTCATCCAAAATGAATAGGAACTTGCCAAATAATTTTTCCTTTAATTTGACTTATAGTAAATTCAAATCATTAACATCGTAAGTCTAGGGAGCAATAAGAGATTGTAGGATTACTTTTGTCACCCTTACAATGTCAAAATCATCATAAACACAAGCCCATGCTTTTAAATCAAAATAACGGCTCACAACATCGTCATTGTAAACTAGTTGGGCAAGAGTTGTCTTGCCCAATCCCCCCATTCCAACTATGGAAATCACAGAGAGTTGAGCATCACCCAATTCACGGCTCAACAGCAACTTCACAATAGCCTTCTTATCTTCATCCCTGCCGTAAAAATGACCCTCATTCACTAGAGAAGTTGTGGGCACCCATGATCTTGTTGTTCTAGTCCTTCTCCCAGTATTTTCTATCAATCCCAACCCATTCATCTCTGTCACAATTCTTTGCAGTCTTGCATCAACCTCTTCAATCTTGGACCGCATATTGGCATCGAAAATAACAGAACTTGGATTGAAACCCACGCAATAAGTAGGGATGAACTTTCGTACCTTACTTGTAGCAGCTTCTGCATTCACCTTACGTCGCAAGGCTTCAGTAGCACACTCGTCCATGATGTCGTCTGCATCATAAGCCAGGTCTTCGAGCTCATCCAACCAGATCTTCACCAACTTGCTTGTCATCTGCTTTTCTTCTGCGTCATCCAAAACTGCACTGATTTTCAGTAACATTGTCTTCCACTTCTTGAGGTCAGCATGAAGTCTCTCTTGCTTAAAGATCTTCAACACATCAGAGGAGGTTAACTTTTCAAACAGCACCTCAATGAAAGCAGATAAAGCAGCCCCTCCCATAATTGACATGATTCGTTCGTGGGAAAGAAGGAAATATATGGGAAATGAAGTACCAAAGAGACTCCTCAGAAAATTGAGTTAGGAGTGAAAGACTGAAGACTGAAGACTGAAGATAGATTTACTTTGTTCTGTGAGAGTTCAAGAAAACTGCAAGTGTTTTTGTTATTTTTTTTATTTCTCAATTGGTGGTCTCGGTGTTAAACACTTTTTTCACCCTACGCAGTTTTCAAAGCATAAAGCATTAAAGTGTGGAACGATGCCAAATGGAGTATCTGACTCTGATTTTTTTTTGGTTTAAAAAAAGGAAATTTTATTAACCATTGTATTGGAATAGCGCCTTATATGGTACATACCATTAGCATCAGAGTTAACAAAAGAGGAAATATTAGGCGATGGGAGACTGTTAAACGCTACAAAATTTTCCTGCTGTAAGCACCCCAATCTAGCTATAGCATTCGCGTAACCATTCGCTTCCCGAGTATCTGACTTTGACTAACAACACAAGCTTTCGGTCTAATTTAGAATATACATATATATATATATATATACATACTTTTTAAAACATTCAACTTTAAATTATTTATTTTATACTATATTTTATTTAAATGTAATTTTTAAAAAATTTAATTACTTTTTTTTCTTCACACACAATATATAACAATATTAATTCTCTTCTTTTATTTTTTAAATACATAAAAAATATATATAAAATAAAATACAAAATAAATAATGATGATGTAAATTTTTATTGTCACTATAATAACTATGTATTTTTAATTTTTTACACAACTTTATATAAGTGAATTTTTAACTTTTCCATTATTGGAGTGCTCACAAATACTGGGAAGGATCATGTAAAGGAAGAAAGAGAGAAAATGCAGCATGTTAAAAAGTGCTCACAAATTCTGGGAAGGATCATGTAAAGGAAGAAAGAGAGAAAATGCAGCGTGTCAAGAAGATTGACTGCTTTGTTTTTTGAGAAAAAGAAGATTGAATTTTTTTTTTTACAAGATATAAAATCTACTCTAACTTAATTTAAGTGTGTATATATATATATATATATGTAAAGTTCTCTCTTAGAAACTTGAACTCTACACTTGTCCCTTCCACACCCCACAAATACTCATATTTGTAGAATAACTATCACATATTGAGTATGTGATGGTAAGATTGACTACTTTATAGGTAAGAAGTGCTCAAAGCTTCTGTAAGGCAACCCTGGTTTTGCTCACAGTAGGAAGTTTCAAAAAATTCAAAGTTTCTAAACAATGGATATACCTAACCTAACAGAACCTTTACCTTTATCTTTATCTTTATTATTATTATTATTATTTGAGAGAAAAGATGGTAGAACCTTTATCTTTATCACTTTGAGGCACTAGCTACATGTCCAGCAGTCAGCTAAGTGGCTCATTGACAGAATTTTTACCTTAAGGTTGTGTTCGGAATTATTTATATTTGGCACATTTTTTTTCCTATTTAACTTATTTTTTCTACTATTTATGGATCTTATTATATTTTTTTGGTAATATTTTACTATTTCAGCTAACTTTTAGCTTTATGTACAGTATTTTCAACAAAAAATTTTCAGTTTCAGCTAAAAAAGTTGTTTCCAAACAGACCCTAAGTCTTGTCACATGAGAACAAAAAAAATTTGTGCATTTTGGACAAAAATACCCCTTAGATTGTGTTTGGCATTAGCTTATAAGTTCAATTTTTAACTTTTAGTTTTTATAGACAGTTTTTTAAAATCTCATTTTTTTCCCCTTATTTTCTCAATTTTTTCAAATTTTTTCAAGGTACAGGTATACTTTAGAACACTTTCAGCAAATTTTTTTAGCAAAAAGCTAGATAAACTATTCTCAAATGGATACTTAATACACTTTTATACCATGAGCAATAATCCCCACATTCTACTGTGAGGATCCCTCTTTCTTAAAGCATCATGTTTTAAAAATATGCTATTTTATCATATCAAAAATGTTACTTTATTATTTTAACACATCATTTTACAATTTATCGTATATCACATCTTCTATTCTTCAATTTTATATATTAAAATAATATATAAAGATATTAAATGCAGACATGTAAGAGGGAAGAGAGAGTGAGGGAATAAAAAATAAATTAGAAAGAGAGAGGGCCCTTTAGGGTGAATAAAAAAGCAATTAAAATTTTAAGATTTTGCTATAGTGCCATTATATTAATAGAACGGTACTATAGCATGTTGGAAAAATTTTGAGATTTGAAACACCACATGAAGCTAAGATTTTAGTGTTTGGTGTGCCAAATGGCATTTGGTATACCTGATGCCAATATTCTTAAGAAAATGCTAAATTTTATACAAGTTTTACTAAAAAGACTTTAGTGTTAGGATTGAAATTTTTTAATTTCAATAGCTTATTTGCATAATTTGAAATAAAAAATTAAAAGTTAATTTATTTTAAAATATTGGAAACTTATATTATTAAAATAAAACTGAAATGAAAAATAAAATAAGACCTGCAAACAATGGATAATTTAAGAAAAAAACTAACTTTAATCTGTTGCCAAATGCACATTATCATCTAAAATCTCTAAAATTGCAACCAAATTTTTTTACTTTTTTTTTAGAAATAAACTACTACAAATTTTACTACAAAAACTTCCTAATTAGTATGAAAGAATATAATTGATATTACTCAAACAAACAATATAATAAATGATAAAAAGTGATGATAAGATAGGAAAAATTTTACTCTATAAACATTTATAAAATAATGTGCCTCATCACATAAAAATAATTGTGAAATTATTTTATTATGTTTTTTACTTTTTATTTTTATAATAACTTTCATTTATTATGTTTTTTATAAAATAAGAATTGTAATATATTTAATATTTCTCAATTTTTGTACTTAATTGATACAGCATCCATATTGACTAATCCTTGTGCTAGGCAATAGGCAGTGGCCTAATTCCTATAACTAATTTTACTATAAAAAAAAAAACTTTCTAATCAGTATAAAAGAATATGATCGGTACTACTTAAACAAACAATATAATAAATGAAGAAAAATGGATGATAAGATACCACTCAAATATTACTGTGGGGGAGCAAAACCTGGGCCCATGTGGTGGGCTTAGGTACAACGTTTCATCAACAATACGTCCGAGGAGAAGAAATCATAGGGAACCCTCGTAACTGTCAGTAGAACGCGTAAGCATCCAGGGAGGTTGATCCGAGAGGAGTACTCTCCTCGGATATGGCATATGTCGGTAAGAGGAGCCTCGGCTTCCCCTTAGTCCACCTTCCAGGAAGTTCCAGAGGTGAAGATAGATTACCGATGCACATGGAAGGGATAAGGATGCAGAAATATCTTGGGAAAAAGCTGCTACCACCGCATTAAATGCATTACAGCAGCTTTCCTGGCCGCATTTATGTGGAGAAGACCCCTGAACAGTGTTTTAAATCACTTTTACCCCCAGAAAATCAAAAAGCTGTGAGAGAGGAAGTGGAAACTCAAATACTGGGCTAGATGGTAGACAAGTGGACGATAGGATCGAACAATGAAGGACTATATAATGGAGTAAGACCTCCAGAAGAAAGGGGGACACGAGAGAAAAAGAGGAAACATCAAGAAATCATTACTGTAGCATCAGGAAGAATACAACCTAAAGGAAAGCATTCTATCTAAGATCCTACCCCTCGGACCTTACTCGAATCCATCAATTAGTCCAAAACTTGCCCCTCGGACATAAGATCTTAACCTATTCATGTGTTTTAGTCTCCTCGGCCAAGCTCATAACCTTCAGTAGCTGTTATAAGACTCGTTATTAGCCCAATTCTTTGACCCACTCTCTTACAAATTTATTGTATTGGGCTTATTGGGCCCATCTCCTGTTTCCATCTAGGTGTGGGCTACAATTTGTGACCCTACAATTGGCGCCGTCTGTGGGGAGAGTTAGCGCTAGTAACAGTTTACGACAGTTATGGCAGGTTTGGGACCACAACAAGCCAGTCCGCCTCATGCAGAATCAGTAAACGTCAGTCAACCAGACGAACTCCATAATCTTAAACGGGAAAACCACGTAGATAACCAGCGAGAAGGCAGTTCACGGACGATCCATGCTGGGAAAAGCGGCTATCGACGAAAGAGCCATCTGGTGCAAGATCACGCTGATGAACAAGACCTGCAACGTGAAATAGAGGATTTGAAAAAGAAGCTTCGTCGAGCACAACGAAGTCACATCCCTTCAGGTTCTGATGTCTCCTCCAACGATGAAGGAGAGGACAGTTACAGGGACTCTTCAGAAACTCCCCCCAGTGAATCCTACTCCTATGAAGAGGAACATTCTCACAAAAGAAGGAGAAAAAGTTCGTCTAGAAGGGGAGTAGGAACTAAAGACATGAAGAAGGCTCTGACCCAAATTTCTAAGTCTCCCTTTACTCGGGGAATAGAAAAGGCAAAGCTTCCCAGACGTTTTCATCAGCCTACGTTCTCTATGTACAACGGACGTACCGATCCTGTAGAACACGTGAGCCAATTCAGACAAAAGATGGCGGTTTACTCTCAGGACGAAGCTTTGTTGTGTAGAGTATTTCCCTCCAGCCTAGGACCGATGCCGATGAGATGGTTCGATGGGTTGAAGACTAACTCCATCGGTTCCTTTAAGAAGCTCACCCAATCATTCTGTTCCCGGTTTGTCACATGCAGCAGAGTTCCTCAACCCCTTGATTCTCTGCTGTCAATGACAATGAGGGAAGGGGAGTCTGTGAGGTGATATGCCGAGAGGTATTGGGAGATGTTTAACGAGATTGACGGAGATTTTGATGAGGTTACTGTCAGAACCTTCAAGGTCGGTCTTCCCTCCGAACATGGTCTGAGGAAGTCCCTGACAGGAAAACCGGTCACCAGCTTGCAACAATTAATGGATAGAGTGGATAAATATAAAAGGATAGAAGATGATCAACAACAACAGCAACAAGGAAAAGGGAAAGCTAAGCTTGTCCCTCAAGAAAGGAGAGAGTTTAGGCCGGACAGGTACAATAATAACCGGCCGAGAAGGGATTATGCCGAGCAGCAGATATCCAATAACAGCCAAATAGTCGGAGCTGTATTCCGAGAGCCTGTGCACCAAGTCCTGGAAAAGATAAAAAACGAGCCCTTTTTCAAGTGGCCCAATAAGATGATGGGAAACCCCGAAAAGAGAAACCGAAATCTCTATTGTCAATATCATAAAGACCACGGTCATACCACCGAGGACTGTAGAAGCTTATGGGATCACCTTGACCAGCTTGTCCAAGAGGGCAGATTGAAACAGCTGTTGCATCATTCCAACAATTTGGGCAGCCATACGGATACTCGATCAGAAAGGGAGAATCCTCCAAGACCTCCTCTTGGAACCATTAATGTTATCTTTGCGGCACCTGGCCGAACAGGGTCATGCCCCTCCAGAGTAATGTCGGTGGCTCGTCTGTACCCTGAGGATGACTCCCACAAGTCGAAGAAAGCTAAATCAAGCCGGTCCCTGGTCATGGGATTCTCGAACGAAGACAAGATCGGAACTCTTCAACCTCATGACGATGCTTTAGTAATTACCCTCCGAATCGGAGGCTATGATGTAAAGAGAGTAATGGTGGATCAAGGCAGTGCAGCCGAGATCATGTATCCTGACCTCTTCAAGGGGCTGAACCTAAGAGCTGAAGACCTGACGCCTTATAACTCCCCCTTAGTAAGCTTTGAAGGAAAGATTATTATCCCTAAGGGGCAGGTTAGACTGCCAGTGCAAGCCGGAGCGGAGATAGTGGAGGTCGATTTTATAGTGGTGGATGCCTACTCCCCTTATACAGCAATTGTTGCTAGGCCTTGGCTTCATACTTTAGGAGCAGTCTCTTCCACCCTGCATCAGAAGATTAAATACCCCTCTGGAGGCAAGATAGAAGAGATACTGGATGATCAAACCATGGCGCGGCAATGCATGATAGCAGCTATCTGACATAAGCCTGAAGCAGAATCTGAGGCTTAAAAAGAAGAGTTATAGCAATCAAAACCCCCGATGTTGTCCAAAGATGGGTTATCCGAGGAAGCGAAATGTGAAGATCTTGTAAAAGTCACAATAGGAGATGACCCTGAGAAATTCTTTCAAGTCAGATCTCAACTACCCCAGTTAGAAAAGGAGGAATTGGTAGAGTTCCTCAAATGAAACATAGACGTCTTTGCATGGAGTGCTTATGAGGCTCCGGGGGTAGACCCAGACTTCATTTGTCACCATTTGAATGTTAATCCAGCAATGACCCCCAGGAAGCAGCTCCCTCATCGGCCATCTAAAGAGCATGCAGAAGCAGTCCGTCAGGAAGTGACGAAGCTAAAGAAGGCAGGGGCTATCAAAGAGATCTTCTACCCCGAGTGGTTGGCGAATACGGTGGTGGTCAAGAAAAAGACTGGGAAGTGGCAAGTATGTGTTGATTTCACAGATCTAAATAAAGCCTGCCCTAAAGATCCATTCCCCATGCCCAAAATTGATCAGCTGGTAGACGCCACAGTCGGCCATCCTCGGATGAGTTTCTTGGATGCTTTCCAGGGTTATCATCAGATACCTTTAGCATTGGACGATCAAGAAAAAACTGATTTTGTCACGCCAGTAGGGAACTACCACTACAAGGTGATGCCTTTTGGTTTGAAGAACGCGGGTTCCACTTATCAGAGAATGATGACGAGGATGTTTGAATCATTATTGGGGAAAAATATGGAGATTTACATAGATGACATGGTGGTGAAAAGCAAAAGAGCGTCTGTACATCTAGAAGATCTTTGAGTTGTCTTCGAAATTCTCAGAAGCCATAAACTACGTTTGAATGCCGCCAAATGTTCGTTTGGTGTTGGCTCGGGCAAATTCTTGGGTTATATGGTTACTCATAGGGGAATTGAAGTCAATCCCGACCAAATTAAGGCCATCACCAGTATGCGAACTCCTCGGAATCCAAAAGAAGTGCAAAAATTAACCGGAATGACCGCTGCTCTGAATAGATTCATATCTCGATCGGCGGACAGGTGCCGACCTTTTTTCCTGTTGATCAATAAATGGAAAAGCTTTGAATGGTCGACGGAATGTGACGCAGCCTTTCAACAACTTAAAGACTATCTTGCTCGGCCGCCGGTCATGTCAAGTCCTGAGCCGGACGAGGTTCTTTTTGCTTACATTGCAGTGGCCTCCTATGCAGTAAGTTTAGTGTTGATAAGGGTTGACAACGGCGTACAACGGCCAGTGTACTACGTGAGTAAATCACTGCATGAGGCAGAGGTGCGCTACCTTCCACTGGAAAAGGCCATCTTGGCGGTGGTGCTTGGCACACGCAAGCTGCCTCACTATTTCCAAGCGCACACGGTGATTGTTCTTACGCAACTCCCATTAAAGGCCGTACTTAAAAGTGCAGATTACACGGGAAGGATAGCCAAGTGGGGTACAATTCTGGGAGCTTTCGACATCAAGTACATGCCTTGCACCTCAGTGAAGGGCCAGGTGCTGGCCGACCTGGTGGCAGAGTTCACCGAACCAGAAGCGGATATTCTATTAGCATCAGAGGAAAGGGATGTAAAACTAGCCTGTAGTATCTCCAAGCGTCTCCCTCCGACGTGGGAAGTGCATGTAGAGGGAGCATCAAACCAAAAAGGAGCGAGAGTTGGGTTAGTGTTGACATCTTCAGAGATGATCACCATTGAAAAGTCATTAAGGTTAAGCTTTCCTGCCACGAATAACGAAACAGAGTACGAAGCACTACTAGAAGGAATGGCTATGGTCCTAAGGATGGGAGGAAAGTCCATTAACCTCTTCTCGGATTCAAGGCTAGTTGTTGGTCAAGTCAAAGGTGAATTTGAAGCCAAGGACGAGAGAATGCGAGGTTATCTTAGCCGAGTGAAAATCATGCAGATGGAGTTCGAATCCTTTAGCTTGCTACATGTCCCAAGAAGCGGCAACACGCATGCTGATTCTTTGGCCACTCTTGCAACTTCCTCGGCACAGAACTTGCCTCGCGTAATCCTCGTTGAGGATCTGCATCGACCCTCGACAATAGCAAACGTAGTTCAGATCAATCAAGTTAGAATGGGGCCGAGCTGGATGGATCCTGTCATGCAATTCTTAAAGGACGATGTTCTACCCGAAGAGAAAATTGAAGCCGACAAAATAAGAAAGAAGGCTCCTAGCTATTGGCTGTCGCAGGATGACAAGCTATACAGGCGCTCCTTCTCTGGGCCTTATCTGCTATGTGTTCATCCCGATCAAACGGAATTGCTCTTGGAGGAGATGCATGAGGGAATCTGTGGAAGCCATACTGGAGGCAGGTCCTTAGCGCACAGGGCCATTACTCAGGGTTATTGGTGGCCGAATATGCAGAGAGAAGCTTTGGAATATGTCAAAAAGTGCGATCAATGCCAACGGTATTCACCGAGTATACACCAGCCAGGAGGAGTCCTCAATCCAATATCTAGCCCATGGCCATTCGCTCAATGGGGCTTGGATATCGTCGGACCATTTCCTAAGGCTGTAGGAAATAAGAAATATCTCATAGTCGGCACTGACTACTTTACAAAGTGGGTTGAAGCAGAGTCTCTAGCCAATATCCGAGATGTGGATGCGAAAAGATTCATCTGGAAAAACATTGTTACTCGATTCGGTGTCCCTCATGTACTCATCACAGATAATGGACTCCAGTTTGACAGTAAGATCTTCAGAAATTACTGTGGAGAGTTGGGGATCACTAACAGATATTCTACTCCGGCTTATCCTCAAGGGAATGGACAAGCTGAAGCTGTGAATAAAGTCATATTAAGCGGATTGAAGAAAAGACTGGATGATGCGAAAGGCAGATGGGTGGAGGAGCTCCCACATGTACTCTGGACGTACAGGACCACACCTCGTAGGTCCACTGGAGAGACCCCTTTTTCAATGACCTATGGAGCTGAAGCATTCATCCCTTTGGAATCCGGGTTCCCAACGACGAGAACAAGCTCATTCAATCCAAAAGACAACGATGAAAACTTGGCAAGAGGTCTGGACTTGATTGATGAAAAAAGGGAAAACGCAATGGTTCAATTGGCTCATTACCAACAGAAGCTGAAGCGAGGTTATGATGCCCATGTAAAGACAAGACCTTTGGTCCCAGGTGACCTGGTGCTGCGCAAAGTTGTGGGCTCGGCAAAGAACTCTGCATGGGGAAAACTAGGGCCAAATTGGGAAGGACCATATCGTATCACCTCCAACGCTGGCATTGGAGCATATTTCTTGGAAGACTTGGATGGCTTGTAGTACCCCGCCCTTGGAATGTCAATAATTTGAAAAGGTATTATTATTAATAAATCTGTGTTTGATCAATATTCGTTTTTTATGTTAAATATGTATGCCTCTTTCCATATCTCTCGATGTTCTATGAAGTGTTTAAACTTAAATCCAATCATGCATGAGTCCTCGGACCAGATGATCTGGGTTAGTTAACACCCTCACCGTTCTATGAAGTGTTTAAACTTAAATCCAATCATGCATGAGTCCTCGGACCAGATGATCTGGGTTAGTTAACACCCTCACCGTTCTATGAAGTGTTTAAACTTAAATCCAATCATGCATGAGTCCTCGGACCAGATGATCTGGGTTAGTTAACACCCTCACCGTTCTATGAAGTGTTTAAACTTAAATCCAATCATGCATGAGTCCTCGGACCAGATGATCTGGGTTAGTTAACACCCTCACCGTTCTATGAAGTGTTTAAACTTAAATCCAATCATGCATGAGTCCTCGGACCAGATGATCTGGGTTAGTTAACACCCTCACTGTCCTATGAAGTGTTTAAACTTAAATCCAATCATGACTGGAGACTTCTGACCAGATGATCTGGGTTAGTTAACACTTGTTCTATTTACCTTTTAAGCATTCAAATATAGATATAAATGCATGACTCAAATTTCTTGTTTTGATTAGTTATATTTATTTAGCCAGTATGTTAACCCAACTTCCAAAACTTCTTAATCAAATTAGTCATTCATACAACGCACGTAAAAAAAATATATATATATGAAATGATAGCAAAAGGATTTACTATTACTTGTCATAATACGCAAGACAAAGGGAGTATATCTTCATTAATGATTAGAACACGGTACAAATCTTTAAAATGGTAAGCATAGAAAACAAAAAAAAACAACAAAAAGAAAACAACACTAAAACAAACATCCTAGGCCTTGGTCTTGGGATCTTGGTGGTCAGCTACTTGTTCAGACTGCGAAGGGGCAGCATCTAGAGCCTTATCCTGGGAGGCCTCAACTCTTTCCCCTTGACCAGCGTCTTGATGGGAGGCTGTTGGGACTTCCACAGGAGCTGGAAGAGCTTGACTTGTCGCAGGGGCTTCGGATACTGGGGCTGGCTGCTCTGAAGGAGAAGGATCAGAACCTGGGAGAGGTTGAATATCAGGATCATAGTACACGCTCTCAGGCCTCCTAAGGCTGGAGTCAGCAGGGACCCCAGCGGCGTCAAGGGCTTTTTCCCAAGTAACGTCGCAGTAGTCCCTGGCGACAGAAGCAAACTCCTCAGTCAACCTGCTCTGAGTCTCTTCTACCCCCAGAGCATAAGAAACTTGCTTTTCGGCCTCGGCTGCCTCCTTCTGTAGCTGTGCAGCTTCCTTGGCCTTATTAAGCTCTTCGCGCAGATCTTTCACCATCTGCCTCTCCGTTGCTAAGTTAATTTCGCAGAGGTGTAGTTCACTACGAAGAGTCTCAGCCTGCTTCTCGGTCGTTTTTAAGCCAGCCTCAGCGCTGGCCTTGTCCTGGTTAGCCTTCTTCACCTGCTCGGCCAACTGCTTTTGTTGAGTTCTCAGCACACTCAGATGGTCCTCCGCAGTCTCTCGGGCCTCGTGGGCAGCCTTTGTCTCATCACGAAAGCGCTTCGCCCACTCCTCAACCACGTACACTTGTTGCGCGACCTGTTATGGAAAGTGAAAAAGTGGCTTAGATTTAAGAAATAATATGCAAATAAAAAGAGATCAAATTAAAGTTACTTACCATAGCCAAGTCCCTTTTCATGGAAAGGAGTAGGTCAGGATAATCAAAACTCCTGTAAGCCGCCAAGTCCGTAGGTAGGAGGAGGGGCTGTAGCAAAGCATCAGCCATACGGCCTGCATGGCCACCTCGAAAGTGCCTAAGTGAGGCATCCACCGAGATGGGGCCACCATAAACCTCCAGCACTGGCGACCAAGTTCGTGGTGGCTGACGAACCTGGGCCGCTGGCTGCTCCTCGCGGCTCTCTACAGAGTGGGCCCTCCTACTCCGACGTTCTTGTGTAGGTCTGGCTTGTTTATTGCCCCTTGATGGGCCTAACTCCCCCTCCTCGGTAGGCTCCAATGGCCTCTTCCTCCTCAGATCTGGGTTTGGTTTGAGTCCGAGGTCGGCAGGCACCTGGGGCGGAGGAGGGGGAGGGTGTGCAATTTGTTTGGATTTGCCCTTGTCTTGAGGAGATGGCCCTTTGTTCCTGCCCTTCATTAACTCCTTCAAAGAAGGGCCAGACCTGGGAGCCATGTCTTCCTCCTCGTCAGATGTATCGGCAATATAGGTTATCACCTGAGTTGGAGTTTGCACGCACGACTGCTCGTCCGCTCCTTCCTCGGCCTCTGATATAAGGACTGTTTCTTCTTCAAACCTGAACTTGTCAATCTCTAGTTCGAGGGAGGAAGAAGAAGCTGTACCTTCTCGGAGGATAGCTTCCCCAAGTGGTACTTCACGCAGCGGTTCAGCAGCAAGGGGAATCCCCTGTGGAATGGGATGGTCAACTGGAGGAAGATCGTAGTTGGCGAGGAAGTTTGGCCGAGACACGACTATGCGCGCCAAACGATGGTCTCCTGCTCGGATGGAGTTGCCGACGTCTAAATACGACCTCGAAATGGGCTCGAAGTCCAAAATGAGGTGAACCGCTCGTAGTTGCCCGTCGTTGTTCACAAAAATTTCTGATCTCAGTAGGTAGTTCAATGCTGGAACGTTGATCAGGCTGAGCTTCGGATTGGTAAAAAATTTATCTGTCAAGCAAGTAAATCACACAGTTAAGCCTCGGCTACAAAAAAATAATAACAGTAATATTAGCATAAAACAACTAAGCAAATAAGCGTAAAGGCATCAGAATACTCCTCAATGCTAAAGTTGGAAATCCTAAGTCTAGGTTGCTTCACTTGGTGTCTCGGCCTTGGTTGGGCAGGCTAAGCCGTCGCTCCAAGGCCCCGACAGGATTAGATAGTCGTCTTTCATCCCCTTGTTAGACTTGGGGAGGCAGGATATCAGTTTGACCACATTATTATGGGACTTAAGGTAAAAGCCTGCCCGAGCCTCTATATGGCCTTCATATAGGTGGGCGACGTCGTGCCACGTCAATCCTAGCCCCAGATGCCGGTCCAGAGCGTCGATTGACCCTAGGACTCTAAAGAAGTTGGGGGCACACTGATGGGGACAGAGCCTATGGGCGCGAAGATAGTCCGGTGTAATCCTACCCATGGGGATGGTCATTCCCCCTTCTATGAAGGCAATCATAGGGATGACCACCTCTCCTACTTTCCGGTCAAACTCCACTCCCTCTGTGGTGCAATGACGTACCACCACCTCCGGAGGAATATGGTACTTTTCTTTGAACAACTCTATCAGGGCCGGAGTGTTTACTAAGCGCTCGAATCTACCCATTGTTAGTCTCTAGAAGGTGGAATGGTTAGCCGAGGAGGTTAGCCGAGGATACAGCGGAGGTCGGAGTGCGGAACTTACGTGAGAATGAACACGGATTGTTCCTCTGGTCGCTGGAAGATCGTCAAGCTCTCTTTCTTGTGAAAAAATGGTGGATGCCTGAATATGAACGCTCTGAAGTTGCAATCTCTGATAAGAAACAAAAAGTAATGTCTGAAGGTTTTTATAATGGGGATGGAAAAAGGAAAAGTCACAATCCCGCCCAAATATTGAAGTTGAGATCTAGACCGTTGGATTCGTATTTCACCGTAGGATGTCTGGGTTGAAACGCAGTTCTAAGCGTTTAATGATGATTGTGCGAGTTCCCAAGCGTCAGAAGCCCTCGCGAAATGGCAGAAATGACCCTTATACGCGCCTAAATTTAAATACTGTTAAAGGCTACATTGTAATTACTTATGTACATCAAAATCCTAATTTTCCTCCTCGGATAAGAAAGAAAAATTAGAATTTTGAGGGGCTATTGTGGGGGAGCAAAACTTGGGCCCATGTGGTGGGCTTAGGTACAACGTTTCATCAACAATACGTCCGAGGAGAAGAAATCATAGGGAACCCTCGTAACTGTCAGTAGAACGCGTAAGCATCCAGGGAGGTTGATCCGAGAGGAGTACTCTCCTCGGATATGGCATATGTCGGTAAGAGGAGCCTCGGCTTCCCCTTAGTCCACCTTCCAGGAAGTTCCAGAGGTGAAGATAGATTACCGATGCACATGGAAGGGATAAGGATGCAGAAATATCTTGGGAAAAAGCTGCTACCACCGCATTAAATGTATTACAGCAGCTTTCCTGGCCGCATTTATGTGGAGAAGACCCCTGAACAGTGTTTTAAATCACTTTTACCCCCAGAAAATCAAAAAGCTGTGAGAGAGGAAGTGGAAACTCAAATACTGGGCTAGATGGTAGACAAGTGGACGATAGGATCGAACAATGAAGGACTATATAATGGAGTAAGACCTCCAGAAGAAAGGGGGACACGAGAGAAAAAGAGGAAACATCAAGAAATCATTACTGTAGCATCAGGAAGAATACAACCTAAAGGAAAGCATTCTATCTAAGATCCTACCCCTCGGACCTTACTCGAATCCATCAATTAGTCCAAAACTTGCCCCTCGGACATAAGATCTTAACCTATTCATGTGTTTTAGTCTCCTCGGCCAAGCTCATAACCTTCAGTAGCTGTTATAAGACTCGTTATTAGCCCAATTCTTTGACCCACTCTCTTACAAATTTATTGTATTGGACTTATTGGGCCCATCTCCTGTTTCCATCTAGGTGTGGGCTACAATTTGTGACCCTACAATTACTATATAACTTTTATAAAAATGACATGTCGCCAATTATAAAAAAGTAATTTTTGACATTTTTTTAATTATGTTTTTTATAATAACATTTATTTATTATGTTATTTACATCTATCCGTCGTACTCATATCTATATTATTACTAAAAACTGAAGCGTAGCATTTAATGTTGCTACACTCACATTAAACCACGTCAATTGCCATGTTATTCCCATCTTATTTTCTAAATTTTTAATTCAATTTAAAAATAGTTTTTACCAATTAATAAAATACTAATAAAACTAAAATTATATCCAGCTCTATCTCTATTGAATAGTCCACTTCTTATACATTTAAATTCACTATAAATCCCAAGCCCACATCCAAAGCCTTTTCAACTAACTCCCTTTGTCAAACCTGATTGCTTTTCATGGTTACAACTTATGCTATTTCCTTGCCTTCTGTTACAACTTATACAACTTATGCTTTAAGTTTTCAGGGTTACAATTTATTCATTGTTTTAGGTTTAGTTCCTTCCCCTTCCCCACCTTTTGATTCTCATGGTTTCAGCTTCTGTTTTGGATTCTAATTAACGTCATCCTCTCTATCTTCCTTCCTCTCCTCACATCTATATAAATACTGATGTAAGCTAGGTGGTTCAGTTGAGGTATTCCTACATCCCAATTTCTTGCTCTATTATTTTGCTTGATGGTTTCTTTTTTCCTTTCTACGTTTGTTTCTGCCTATTTCATCTGTGTTGTGTGGATGGTTTCATTTTTGTTAAGGTGTTGAATTTGTTACTGCTGGGTTACTTTCTATTACGTTACATGCCTAGGTATCCCTACATCCCAATTTCTTGCTCTATTATTTTGCTTGATGGTTTCTTTTTTGTAAAAACATATATTCTTTAATTTCTTTTATTTTCTCCCCTGCCCTTGAGTCATTCTCTAGAAAACTGCCCACTTCTCTCTCTTTACGTCTTCCTATATCTTTTAAATTTTGCTTTTGTTAGATGCTCGCCAATTGTTTGATAAAATAGCTGAGTGTTTCAATTGTTTATTAATTATTATATATATATTCAAAACTCAACAGATTTAGTGTGATTATATGTTGCAGTTTTATTTTAAGATGGGTTGGTAGATTGTTTCCTAATTCTTAAGCATCTTCTTGCGAAAGTATATATTCTCTGTTGTCCCACCACCCAAATTGGATTGTGCAACTAAACTTATAAATTTATCCATTGATATTTCAAAACCAATGGTAGCTAGACTTGATATTTAGATGAACCCCATTATGTGGCTTGGTGACAAATGGGCATAGGTACAACTATCAATACAATTTGATGAACAAGTACTTCACCATTACTAGATGCAAAACAAATCAGGAGTTTGAATTAACTGTAAAATTTGAAATTTCTCTATTGGGACTGTATGATTCTGAGTGTTGGTATTTTTTTTTTTTTTTTTAACATGCTGCAATACCATTGGACTAATATTTAGATTTTGAGATAATGTCAGATGAGATTGTAATATGTTTAGAGATTAGATATTTTCTATTGAAAAATATGACTGGTGCAAAATATCACATAATTTTTATCTATATTTTGTAGCCACAATGCTTAATAAAAGGTATTTATATTTTCATTAAATTAAATCAAGCAGTTTTATGCTCCAATGCAAAAAAATAAAAACTATAAATTCAATTTGGGGTTTTCCTCATTAAATGTTAAAAATGGTTTTGTATTTTCTTAATATAATGAAAGATGCATAATGAGCATATGTGCATATAAAATAAATTTAAATGTAAATGTAAATATACCTTAGAGGGTATCAATATTTTAGTAATGATCTACATGTCAAATTAAGTTGCATTTTTTTGTAAATCATCTACAACATTGGTGGTTCACTTTAGGGTTAGCAATCAAGATTCATGAGTAACCTTGCACACCTTTTTATGGACTAAATGTTTTTTGAAATGTCTTTAAAGGAATTTCAAATCTAGATTTAGGACCATGAATGATGGGAATATTTGGCGTTGGTAGAGAAAATGACACAATGCACATTTGAAGGTTTGTCTTTTTAATCCCTTACAAAATTGGACTATTAACTCCATATGCATGTTTTTTTTTTTCAAAGCAAAATTTGCATCATTGTAGTTTCCTCTCTTGGTGTATTTTACCCCACACCATTTATGAGGCCCGAGGTTCCCAAAATGATTTGGTAGGTGAAGGAGATTCCCTTTTGATGTAGCTTTAATGAACCAAACACACATCTAAGATTTGGTGGTAAAGTCGCTCTCTCCACTATATCTACTCCTTGATTTCTTAGGTTGGTTTTTACTTAAAAACATTGGTTTTTGTAGCATAGATTGTCATCACCTCTGATTTTGAAGTTGGCCCCTTGTTTGATTGCCCCTTTTAATAGTCATAAATCATATATATTTTTACAAAAAAAATCTGTATTACCTTTTCAATTCCCTAATGAACCCCATCCAGAGAAGTTCCAATCTTCAAAGAAATGTGTCACATTGGGTTGGTATATCTTTTGTCACAAACTCTACTGAGAGCTTGAAATCAAAGCATATATAGGGGTTAGTTACTGTGGAGATATAATTACTTTATAGAAGAACCTGCTTGGGTTTCAACACTCTATATCAATGTCGTAGTTATGAGGTTACTTGGGATTCTAAGGTATTTTTGCCTTAATTTTCTTAAACTGGGGTTGCAATTGCTAAACATATTTTATGCTTTACTTGCACAGGGTAAAGTTTCAATATCGTTTATCTTCAATTAATGAGGAATTCTTTGTAAGCATGACTGCATGAGTCATTAGCTCACAACTACAACCATGCCCTTTGTAGACACTGCTCATCGCTCTTATCAATTGAATAGTTTGGTGAATTGTTTGGATCGCAGCAATGTGGGTGGTTAGTTGATATATCTTGCATAGTCTAGCTTCCTGTCTAGAAATTTTGTGCTCTCATAATAAACTAAATGCTATTGTTATTTGAGAGAGGTAGATTGTCTAATGTAATGCTTTTTGAGAAAAAATTTCTTTTTAACTATTAGTTAGGAATGAACAGCTTTTAACTTTACCATTTGAGTTCTTAAAATAGAAATAGTATTTTTTATTATAGTAAATAAAAATTTTCCCCGCATATTGCGCGGCTCTGCGACTAGTTAGTATGTAAAAGTCATAAAATAAAATTTGTAATATATTTAGTATTTCTCCATTTTTATACTTAAATTGATACACTGCAGTCTGCAGCATCCATATTGACTAATTTTTGTGCCAGTGGCCTAATTTCTATATCCACATGATTGCCAAGTGATGTCAATCATGCATCCTAAAGCAACCTGAGCTCTTACCATATTATTGGATAAGGAAAAAATCTTTCCATCTTCAAACATCAACACAAAAAAACAGAGCCACACCCACCTATCCATCCAATTCCATGGCCATCATATTCTCACCCTCAGCCCTCTTCTCCTCCACCACCACAACCCCACAAAACCACCTCAAATTCCACCTTCAACCAAACCCCACCTCCCTATCCCACCTTCCAACTCCAAATCACCCTTACCTACCACCTTAACAACCACTTTAACTGCCACAGTCCTTGCCACCACAATTTTAATTACCTCTCCTCCCTCACTAGCTGACACTCCAACCTACCAGCGCTACTATGGCACTGCTGCTAGTGCTGCTAACTATGGTGGCTATGGTGGCAACTCAAGCAAGAAAGACTCAGCTGAGTACATCTATGAAGTCCCAGCTGGTTGGAAAGAACGCTTAGTTTCAAAGGTTGAGAAGGGTACCAATGGAACTGACAGTGAGTTCTACAACCCAAAGAAGAAGTCAGAGAGAGAGTACCTCACTTTCCTTGCTGGGTTTAGACAGCTAGCTAAGGATGCGGTTTTGAACAACTTGGCATTGTCAGACGTATACTTGCAGGACTTGACACCCCATTCTCCGGTTTGGTCTTCAGAAACTTTTCTGTAACTACTCTGCGATGCAAAGTGATAAGGTTCCCAATTCCTAAAATACAATTCAATTGTTTGGACAACAGAAAATAAATAATAAATAAATAAAAAATTAGAAAAAAAGATTTATAAAATTTCAATTACAGAGCGTCAAGGCTTGTGGTTGTGGAGGTAAAGAAAAGAAAAGGAAAGAAAAAGTGTGGTTGGTAATGATATTTTTAAATTTAAATTGTTTAAAACATGTATTTTGAAAACTCATTTTTAGTTTTTAAGTAATATTGTTGTAGTTTTTAAGTAATATTATTGAGTGGTCTTTTTATAAATAAATTAAAAATCATGTGACCCACTTGTCAAAACCAAATATAATTGAAACAGTAATCTCACCCTTCAACTTTTTATTTTTCTTTTTCTCCCATGGTCCCACCTCTTTCACATCATCTATCATTTTCCCTTCTTTTTTTCTTAATTTCTTTTTCTCCCTCCTTAAATAAAATTGCATTCTTTATAGTATAGTAATCACTTTAAAAAAAAAAAAAAATACACATACATCTACTAAACTCATAATTATATTTTTTTCACATTTTAAAATACTTAACACATTTTTTTGTATTATAAATACTTTAAAACATATTTTTACAATGTTTATTAAATCACAATTTTCACATCATTTCAAACTGGTACTTAAACACCGCTACCAAATAGAGACTACCTAATTTTTGACACTTTTGACATTTGTGAGAGAGAGGTTAAGCTACACGTTATAAATCACCGATTGATTTAATTGCCAAAATATGTGATGTATCCACCTAAAGAGAGCCCTTAAGCATTGTGATTCTGGTAACAAATAATGAGAACGTGTATTGTTTACATAGCAATATGAGCTATCACATGCCTTTTAGTCATAGGTACTTAGCTAAAATGAGTAGGAACTAAATTAGCCAAGCTTAGTCTTATAATACACCTCATAAAACTCTGTTAAACAAAATAGAGTGCAGTGCTCAACATAGTTTACTGTCAAAGAAGCACATGGATTAGTTCCATGACAACTAAGTAAAATTTAAACATTCATTTGATTTTCATATGTGGAAAAGGGCCTGTTTTTTGAATCCATAGGACATGCTACTGAAAGAAGCAAGCAGTAACATTATAATACATCCCTCACACAAAAAGAATTTCAAAAACTCATACATCCTTCACATGATTTTTTTTTTCAAAAACTATATAAGATCCTTCATTACTGTGATCTAAGGCTGTGAAGTAAGCCTAACAAGTCTTCTCATTAAAATATATGCTTAAAAGGAGAAAAATTACAATTTACAAGTAGGTAAAGTTTGGTAAGTAGCTTAAGATCCTTAGGACTGAAGGGCAGGGAAATCACACAAGGAAAAGAGAAAGCATTATGGCATTACGAAGTTCTTGCTTCCAAAAGCCTGTTATAGAAAATTGCAGATACCTGTGGAGAAATTCAATATCAACAGTTAGAATTGGAGGCACTATCCTATTCAACAAGACCATAAATGAAACAAAACAAAACACATAGAGCAGTGGCACATATATGCATGAATTGAAATGAAGACAAGAAAAATATTTGTAATCACTACACCTGCAAAATGAGTTACATTGCATTGCCATTTACATGTTCTCACTGGTTTTGAACACCTATAATAACGGGTTAGCCTCCTCTAGCTCGAATGACCAATGAACAACTTGCCTGAAATTTTACAAATATAAATTGAGGACTAAAGACCTTGGTTTTTTGTTGTATACTGCTATGTGACATTTATGGTATACACTAAATTAAAACAAAACAAAACAAAATTAAAGCATATCAGGTTCCAACACAGATTTCTAGTAGTTATCTCCAACTTCTTCTTGTTTTAAAAGATGGATAAGACCAAAGAAAGAGGCACTTTACATGAACACACATGAAAAGTTCATTGGTTGTTTGCTGGTTGAGATTTTCTTTCCTCAGCTATAAATTCACTGGAGATTGGACCACAATGCTGAGCAGATCATAAAATGTGCAGCAGAGAGGAACATGGAAACAAAAGGAAAAAAAAAAAATAGGATTAAACAATCAGCTAATAATATGTGCCTTAAGCATTCTCCCAGGTCCATCATCAACAATGAAATTTTATTTTTAAAGATCAAAGAATAATAGGGAAGATTGTTTTCACTGAAACATAATTACGTGAATCATCTCACCATGCTAAAACTAACTTAAATCCAAATAATAAGTAAAAATATGAAGCCAAAATTTTCCATTTCTATATAAATCTCATATCTATCCTATATTTAGACTTTGTTTTGAAAAACTATGTATATTCAGCAAGATACAAATTCTTTCTTGGGTGTTGTTTTCAATATTATACCTTTTGCCGGGGGGATGGATCCTTACAAATAGCTAGGGTAATATAGTGGAAGGCTCTAATATGCGCCCGAATACAAGTTAAGAAGTACTATAAATATGAATAAAATGAGATAGTAAATAACATATACAGGAATCAACTTTTCATAAAGGGGATGTGCAAACTGAGAAGAATGTTTTTGAATTATGGCACAAACCTCCTCTCTCATTGTGTCCCTTCTTTTATAGGTCCATTTTGAAATCTTTGAAAGTGAACATGATCTTTGAGGAAAAAGGAAAAAAGAACAATCAATAAAACCCTTATCCCAAATAGTGCAATTCAATCCATGTATCTTCCTCATTGATAAACCTTTGAATGGCAATAGACCATCATAGTTAACAATGATAAAAAACTATCAGTCTATCACAACCCAAAAGTTTATCAAATAAAAAGCTAAAATTCCATGTTTCACTATAAATAAAAATTTAGAAGGAAAAAAAAAATAATAATGAAGATGGGCTTACAAGATAGTAAAATTAATATAGTTCTCACTATGGTGGTAGGTAGATCTCAGAGCTATGATTTCAACTTTTTATGTACAATGTGCAATGCCAAGTGATTCTTTTATTCTCAACCAATTCACCGGTTTGGTCTTAGAAGCTCTCTGTAGCCACTACACGAGCTTTCCCTCTCTTTGTGCCAGTCAGACTGATACTCCACCTGGTCGTAATTTTCAAGCTCTCAGAACCTATTTCTCCTTCAATCTCCTCTCATCATCTAATTTCACAGTTCCCAAATCCTACTGATGCAAAGTGATAAGGTTCCCAATTCCTATAAACAATTCAATTGTTTGGACAACAGCAAAAAAAATTAGAAAAAAGATGTATAAAATTTCAATTACAGAGTCAGAGACTAACTAATTTTAGGCACTTCTGACTTTTATGAAAGAGAGGTCAAGCTACACGTTATAAATCACCAATTGACAACTTTTTTTTTTTTTTGATAAGAAATCACCAATTGACAACTATATGATGTATCCACCTAAAGAGAGCAACTCTGGACCTGTGTTGTTTAAATAGCAATATGAGCTATTTAATACAGAGGACCTGTATTGTTTAAATAGCAATATGAGCTATCTAATACATACCTTTAGCTTTAGTCATAGGTGCTTAGCTAAAAAGAGTAAGAACTAAATTAGCCAAGGTTACTATTACAATACACCTCATAAAATTCTGTTAACAAAATAGAGTGCAATGTTCAACATAGACTGTTTATAGCCGTAAACTTCAATGCAGTTAGCTACAAAAAACTTACTGTCAAATAAGCACATGGAGAGTTCCATATGTCGAAAAGAGTGTGTTTTTGAACGCCACAGGACATGCTACTGAAAAAGGCAAGCAGCAACATTATAATACATCCCTCACATAAAAATAATTTAAAAAATTAATACATCCCTCACATAAAAGAATTTCAAAAACTATAAGTTCCATCATTGGATTCATTACTGTGATCTAAAGCTGTGAATTAAGCATAACAAGTCTTCTCATTAAGATACATGCATAAAAGGAGAAAAATTACAATTTACAAGTTGGTAAAGTTTGGTAGGTAATGTATGATCCTTAGGACTTAAGGGCAGGGAAATCACATAAGGAAAAGAGAGAGCGTTATGGCATTATGAAGTTCTTGCTTCCAAAAGCCTGTTGTAGGAATTGCAGATGCCTGTGGAGAAATTCAATATCAACAGTTAGCAAGGAAGTGGAGCACTATCCTATTCCCAAGACCAAAAAGGAAAAAACCAAAACACGTAGATCAGTGGCACATATATACCTAAATTGAAATGAAGACAAGAAAAATATTTGTAATCACCAGACTTGCAAAATGAGTTGCATTGCTTTGCCATTTATATGTTCTCACTGGTTCTGAACATCTACAATAATAGGTTAGCCTCCTTTAGCTCGAATGACCAATGAAAAACTTGCCTGAGATTTTACAAACAAAAATTATGTGACGAATAAGACCTTGGTTTTTTGTTCTATACTTCCATGTGACTTTTAGGGAAATAAAGGTACCATGGCATACACTAAGAATTGGCAAGCTTACAAGCATTACTGAGGATTCACCTAGGGACTCGATGAAAACAGTGCTTAGAAAATTGCAAACGCAGCACATCAACGCCTTGAAAGCTCGTATCTCACAGGCTCACAGCTTGGTGTTTGCATTCCACAACAAAGGCTACAAACCCATGCTCACGCCTTTCATAAGTACACAGGACAAGGCTTCATGAATTGTCTGACAAAGCTTTCAGCTGACCAGCAACTCTTTCGTTTGGTACTAACTTCCACTAAGATCAACACATGTGACACTCGACAATAGGCAATCAACAATCAACAAATCATATCCAATTGCACACAGGAGGTTTACAACTTCTTAGAGAATGATTCCCAACCATTGCTTCTTGACAGATCATGACCATATAGCTGCAGTAGTTAAGAGTTTGAGAAGCATTGACAACCTTCCCTTCAAACATGCCCACATTCTTGCATTTCCATATAGCCCAAAGAGCTGCTGCATTAACAAGAATAACAAAAGAAAAAAGATCAGTATCAGTAAAACATCTCTCCTCCCAAATAGAGAGCCAATTACCTATGGAATTTGATTCAATAAATTAAAGGGCTGACGTTGAGATATGATCCAACCTAAAGGGCTCTTGCATTCTAATGAAATCAGGATATAAGGTTGGAACACATTTTAATGAAACTATGAAATTTCATTCAATACATTTATGGAATATCTGCCATCTGCAGCACAGATGTCAATGCATCGATTATCCATACAAAGCATAATCTTTGGTTGAAATGACATTCTGCTTGGGCATAGCATAAAAAAGCCATCAAGCAATTATTTGCATATCCACTGATCATGATGTTCCACAACATGATATAAATATATATATATATATATATATATATATATAACCTGCAAGCAGCAAATTCCACAATACAATATTGTTTTCAGACATTTCATCGAACAACTACGTGTCCTTCACATAAACAGTTTTCATTTAATTAAAATAAATTACAAACTATAAGAGATATTGCTGAGCTAAAAAATCAAAGTGCCAGAAGTTCATGTAACTCCATGTTTTGAAAATTTGAGAACAATTATAAAATCATATTTTTTTAAATCCACACAGGGATACCAATTTGTTCTTTCATTTGGGTTTATTGTAGAAATCAACTTTTCTTTATCAACAATGTAACAAGCACTATTATGTACAAATTCTTATACCAATACGTTTAGGATTTTAATATATATATATATATATATATATATATATATATATATATATCTTTTCCTTTGTAAATGTTGTACCTGGAAGGAGGAAATATCTGTACTGTTTCGTCTCTGTTTTACACAATTATTGCTCCTCCTCCTCCTCTAGCTCATAGACCAACTTGCCATCAATCTCAACATAAGGGATGTGGGCGATCTTGAACCACTCTTGCCCTTTGCCTTTCTTGCAGTGTTGTTTCAGCACAGGACACAATCTAATATGTAGCTTCACAAGCGAGGTAGGCAGGCCCTTCTCTGGGAGGGATGCGAGTTTAGGGCAATTGACAATTGACAGTCGTTGAAGAGAAGAGAGCGTTTGAAAGTCCTTGGAGGATAGGAATACTATATTTTGAAAATTTACAATTCTCAGTTCGATGAGAGAGGTAGGCAACATCATCATTATCTTCCCATCTTCCTTATCAGGAAACGACTGCCAATCTAGAAATTCACCATAAATGCAAAGATATCTGAGAGATATGAGTTTATGGAATCCCCATTCAAATACTTGTTTACGGATATTCACACCTTTCAACCTAAGTGATGTTAAGTTGGAGGGGTAACCATCTTCCGGAAAGGACTCAAGGCTTTGACAATCGCATATGCTTAACTCTTGAAGCGAGGTTAGGTTGTGCATTCCATTGGGCAAGGCCTCCAATTTCTCACAGTCTCTGATCGAAAGCTCTCTTAGGCTGGTGGGTAGCAACCCTCCATCTGGGAAGCAAACAACACTAGGACACCTATTTATATCGATCTTATTGAGATGGCACAATTTGTGTAGACCCTCAGGTAAGGATTTAAGATTTTCACAATTCCAAATTTCAAGCTGTTCAAGAGACGCATTATTGAGTAACTTGTCTGCTATTGACTCTAGCTTTGGACAAAACCATACAATAAGGCTTACAAGGGCTGTAGGTAACTGGTTTCTAAATGATAAGGATGTCAACTCTGAGCATCCCCAAATGTCAAGGTGTTTAAGTGTGGCAGGTAGGTCGCATAAGTACTTTAGAGATGGACAATCTCTAATCTCCAAGTGCTCAAGAAGAGATTCATAGTTGAAGTTGCTACAAAGACTCTCCTCATTCATCAATAAAGAAGAAGGTGATGAAGAAGAAGCCTCCCCCTTGTCTACCACAAACTGCAAATTCTCACAATCATTTATCTCTAGCCTTTTCAAAGTTGGAGGTAGCTGGCCTCTTGATATGAATATCAAAGAATTACATTCCTCAATAGTTGCATATTCTATACATGTGCAATTGGACATTGGCAAGGATTTCAAAGCACTGCAACCTACAATTTTCAGAGTCCTTAACGTAGACGTCAAGCAATTGATGTCGACGAGACTTGGGCACGATATCATATGTAGTGTTACAAGGGACGTGAACCTATTTGGCCATAGAGTTGTCAACTCCTTGCAATCATTTATTGTCAGATTTTCTACCTTTGCTAACCCATGCATGAACTCCTCCGTCAAGCTTTTCAGATCTGGGATAGAAAGAACCATGGACTTTAGCAAGCATAACTCAACCGCGCTCTTGTTCACCTCTTTGCATCCCACAATTTCAAATTCATGAAGCTTTGGAAGGCTTGGAATTGAAACAACCAATTGCTCACACTCATGAATAGAAAATTTTACCAAAGATGAGAGATGGCGGGGCAATTTTCCTTGCAATTTGGGGCATCGAGAGATAGAAAGCTCACGCAAGCGAGGGAATTCTTCATACTCATCTTTGCAAGGAATCCAATCTCGCCATTCTTGCATATCATCAAAGCAAAGGGTCTCTAACGATCGAAAAGGCTTCAAGCAACCATCCCCATAAAACTCAGGACCAACAATTTGCACCTGACCCATTCTTATAATGACAAGGTATTTAAGAGAGGGTAGTTGTCCGACCGCAGGTAAGGACATACATTTTCCACATCTGTCAATCTTTAGCTCTACCATATTAGAAAAGGAAGGATCTCTTAACCATGTTGGGAATTGTGTACCAACATAGCCCTCAATGAAAAGTGTTTTCACCATTATATTAGGTCGAAGCATATTAAGAACATCTATTGCAATTCCACTGTCTTGTATATCATCTACTGCATGCTCCCATTTCATCACTAATGCATCTAAACCCTTTTTACCATTTAAATTGGCCTTTCTTGCCTCCTCAACATCAAGCACATTCTCCAAACTTGAAATACAAAGTCTTCCCCGAAGGAACTCCAAGTTCAATAAATCTCCTATCTTGGATCCAGTATCTTTCCCTACTATAAAATTGGATAGTGTTTGTAGGTTTTTTAATTCTTCTATTCCCATTGGCATCTCTTTGATTGAATCTGCATTTGTAATATCTAGATGTCGAAGATTGACAAGATTCCCAATTTTCACTGGTAACTTTGTGAGGCGAGAACAACCTTTCAATAACAATGTCTGCAAATTGTATAAAGAACTTGTTGATGCTGGTAAACTCCTAATTGAAGTGTTAGAAAGGTTGAGGTATCTTAAGTGTTTCAAATCACTAATTGAATTTGGTATCTCAAAGATTTGATATCCGCCTAAGGATAATACCCTTAAATATCTTAATTGTGGCAATAAACAACTAGGAACGTCATTTGTTAAATAGCCCCAATTTTTTATTGGTAACGACATGAAGGTTCGTAGATGCACATCTTTGGGGAAATCTTCAAACTTTTTAATTCCATCATACATAGATTGAACGTAAGAGAAATGGCGTACCTTTGTAAAAGTATCAGATTGGTTATTACCACACAATGTATCTTCCAATCTATAGCACAAGTCTCCTGCTGCCCATTGAGCTATATCATTGATAAGATCATGCATGGCGAAGAGTGATTCATCACTGTAGGATTGTTGAAAAAACGATCTCATAAGTAGATCTTGAAAATACTCACTTCCAATATCTTCCATCGGCTTGTTTCTCTCTGTTTCTTGAACCAAACCTTCTGCCATCCATAACAAGACTAGCTCTTTTTCCTTGAATTTATAATCCTTTGGGAATAGAGAACAATATGCAAAACACCTTTTTAAATGTGAAGGGAGATATTCATAGCTTAATTTGAGAATTGAAAGAATACTGCTTTTCTCTTCTGGAATATCCCAAATCTTACTATTTAACACATTTTTCCACTCATCACAACTGTGTTTAGCGCGTAAAAGGCCTCCCAATACTTTTGCTGCTAAAGGTGAACCCTTACACTTATCTAAAATATCTCTACCGATTTCTTCAAGTTCTGGATGCATGGTAAAATCTGTTGCCCCCAATGCGTGTTGAGTAAATACACGCCAACAAGCATCATTTGACAAATCTTTCAACTCATAAGTTGGAGTAGTTCCCATTGTTAATGAAACACCATGATTCCGAGTTGTGACAATAATCTTACTTCCTGGTGCGCCAAATTCAAAAGGACTACGTAGTTTAGTCCAATCATTGTAGTCTTCATTCCAAACGTCATCCAGAATGAACAAGAACTTCTTGTCAGATAGTTTCTCCTTCAATTTGACTTGTAGTAAATTCAAATCATTAACATCGTAAGTCTGAGGAGCAATGATAGATTCTAGTATTACTTTTGTTACCCTTACAATGTCAAAATCATCAGAAACACAAGCCCATGCTTTCAAATCAAAATAACAGCTCACATCATCGTCGTTGTAGACTAGTTGGGCAAGAGTCGTCTTACCCAATCCCCCCATACCAAGTATGAGAATCACAGAGAGTTGAGCATCACTCAATTCACGGCTTAGCAACAAATCAACAATAGCCTTTTTATCTTTATCCCTGCCATAAATTTGTTTTTCATTCACCAGAGAAGTTGTGGGCACCCATGATCTTGTTGTTCTAATCCTTCCCCCAGTATTTTCTATCAATCCCAGATCATTCTTTTCTGTCACAATTTTTTGCAGTCTTGTATTGATATCTTCAATCTTGGACCGCATATTGGCATCGAACATAACAAAACTTGGATTGAAACTTACACAACAAGCAGGGAGGAAATTCCGTACCTTACTTGTGCCCGGTTCTGCATTCAACTTACGTCGCAAAGCTTCAGTAGCAAACTCGTCCAAGATGTCATCTGCATCATGAGCCAAGTCTTGGAGTTCATCCAACCAGATCTTCACCAACCTGCTTGTCATCTGCTTTTCTTCTGCGTCATCCAAAACCGCACGGATTTTCAATAACGATGTCTTCCACTTCTTGACCTCAGCATGAAGTTGTTCTTGCTGAATGATCTTCAACAAATCAGAGGAGGCTAGCTTCTTAAACAGCACCTCAAAGAAAGCGGATAAAGCAGCCTCTCCGATGATTGACATGATTCGTTCGTGGGAAGGAAGGAACAAGGAAATATGGGAAACGAAAGTAACCAAAGAGAATCCGCAGAAAATTTAGTGAGGAGTGAAGACTGAAGAGGTTTAGTTTGTTCTGTGAAAGTTCAAGAAATCTGTCAAAAGTGTTTTTCTTTACTTTTGTTTCTTCTTTTGCTTTCTCAATTGGTGTAAGACTTTCCCTCACCCTATAAGGTTCATAAAAATAAAGAATAGAGACGAAAAATACAATAGAAAATGGAGTACGACAAGCTGAACTGCTTTATTAGTGGAGTGCTCAGCTTACAAATAGTCGGGGACAGAGCCAGACTTTGGACTTGGGGTGTAAAAAAATTTCTTGACTTAGTAATTAAATGAGAGTATCTTATTTCATTAAAAAATAAAAGAGACTATCCTATAAAAATTAATATTTTTATTAGTTCGTTTCATTATTTATTTAATTAATTTTCAAATATTTCATCAATATCAAACCTTATAGCTCTACTTATTGAAAATTAAAAAAAAGAAAAGAAACATGTAAACAAAGAGAAGATAAGAAAAGCCCATATCTCAAATGTTTTCCAAAAAAGATTTTTTTTTAAAAATCTCGAATGTTTCAACTTTCAAGTTAAACCAATTTAATCAGTTAAATATTAGAAGTATTTCCTTAAAATTAAATAGCCACACACGTGGCTCACTAACTTAGCAAGTCAAATAGTTATATTCCCTCAAAAATTAATAGCCACACATGTAGTCCTTTTAGTAACACACTTAATAGCTTATGGCCACACACAAAAAAGAGCTAAGAGTGAGCGAGAGTAGTCTACGTACAAATCCTTTCTCTCTCAAACATACATGCTAAATAGAGTAGAGTGAGTGACTTTCCAAATATTACAGTGTCTAGTAAATTTTTTTGAGTTGCCTTCTCATTCCTCAAGAACAATGCAGAATGGGATGCCAAGAGAGGGTTTTATATATATATATATATATATATATCTCACAGTTCAAGGATTTGTTATGTTTTTGGGGATTTAGTTGGTTTGTCTGTGAAGAGGCCATCAACTAAAGTGATGGGTTTTTTTTGGTTGGGTTCTAAGGGTCAATTTGTAAATTGTTGGGAAGAGAGGGGGCCAAAAGTAATTATCTTGGACCTAAATGTTAAAAAAAATTCAGAATGTATATACTATTATGTTTTTTTTTTTTTTTTTAATCTAGGGGCCACTGGCCCCCAGTCAATGAACAGCTCGGTCCCAATAATAGTGTAGGAAGAAAGATAAAAAATGCAGGACGCCAAGATAGAAGTAGAAAATGGAATACGGCAAGCTGAACGCAGTATTAGTGGAGTGCTTACAAATAGTACGAAGAAAGGTTGAAAATGCAGCACGCCAAGATTGGCTGCTTTATTAGTGCTTTTTTTAGAGATAGAGAAAGGTTTTTTTTTTTTTTTTTATAGGAACAGAAACGTTATTAGCTTTATTGGTGCTAAAATGGCCTAAAAAGATATTTTAACAACCAAAACACAAAAAAAAGTATGCCACATCTATGGTGCTAAAACTAAAAGTTTTATCAATCAAGTTAGAGTAAAATGTCATCTTTCGAGCATCCACATCTCAAAAAATTATTTTATATATTTTAACACACAATTTCATAACATAGCCTACATCAATAGTCTTATTTTTACCATCAGCCAAATACTTCTTTTTTTATTAATTTCTTTCTCACTTCCTCTCTCTACCTCTCCACCGCGAAACCCAACAAAAGAGATAAAATAATATTTTTATGCCTTTCTACTACCGTGAATTGCTAGTTGTAGCAAGTAGGCAAAAAAAATTTGCCTTTGGCTTCACCAATGTTGGGCACTAAATTGGAGTTTGAGGTGATAAAATAGATAAAAAGTTATTTTACCACCACCAATGGTGATGCTCGCATTCACATAAAAAAAATGACAACTGTGATTCAGGTTCTAAAAAAATGCTATTTTGACGGATTAAAAAGTTACTTTATTTATTTTAACATATTACTTTATAATACACCCTACATCATATGTTCTATTTTTTTTTATCATTTTAGTTTTCTTTTTTATTCTTTCTTTTTTGGTTGTTCTCAAAGGCATTGAAGACGTATTAAGAGAGAAAAGGTTAAAATAATATAATCTAATTCCAACATCATGAAGAGAGAGAAAGTTGGAATAAAAATATATCCAAACATTTATACAATTTCTCATATTGTTATATTGTTACCGGTGGATAAACAAATAATTTTAGTTTTTGGTAAAGATTATAACCTTACCACATAAAACATATTGTAAAATTATTGCAAAAATGTTATAAACATAGAATTACTCTATATAATATCTCAGTAGCAACTTTCAAACATCAATTCATATAATGGATATACAGAACCTTATACAACAAATTTATGTAGTATTATTTATTATAGTGAAAGTTGAATGAGTTTCAAATTAAATTTTAATTACACCCTAATTTTATGTTAATTTTCATCTCAAATTACATTTCTTTATGTCAAGTGTATTTAAAATTTAACTACTTTTAGCATCTAAAAGAATTTTCAGCCCATCCTACTTCCAACCCAGTTATAATTAATAAAAATTTGCTTATCAAAATTTATTTTTAATTCAACTATAAATTTCAATGAAATTTCTTCATATTCTAAAAAAATTAATTGTTCATTTCTAATATATTTTTATAATAACTCAACTTTTTTTAGAGAGGATTCCAATCTATGACGTCCGCTTCTGATGATAATTCTTTATCATGAGACCAAGACACCAATCAGATTTTTGGTGTAGGCGGGGGGATTGATTCACAAATCTTTTATTCAACCATAAGAGACTTTGTCAATTGAGTTAACTGGAACTCACTTCATAATAACTCAATCAATTGTATTCTTTGGTTTCCTCCAGTTGGCAATATGTCCAAAGTTAATTTTGATGGGGCAGTTTTTCGGCCTCAACAAGCTGCAGGTTATATTATTATTATTGGAGACTCTGAAGGCAGACCCGTTGGTGCTCTATCCCTGTGGATCCCTCTACCACAAATTGTCGAGGAAGTAGAGGTATTAGCCTGTTGCTGAGCCATCATTTTTGCAGCAGAAATTGCTATTCCGGAGCTCATTGTTGAAGGGGATGCCAAAATAATCATTGACATGCTACAGAGTAGTGAAAGGTGTTATGCCTAATGTGGTCATGTAATTGAGGATTGCAAAAGCTTGTGTTCTGGGTTTAGAAAGGTTGATTTTTCCTGTGTAAAAAACGCACAGGCAACTCTGTTGCCCATGCTCTTGCTAAGAAGGCTAAGTCAGTCGTTGACTACCAAGCCTGGTTAGAATATGTTCCTGAAGACATCTCTTCTCAATTGATTTGATTGCGCACTATGCGATGTATCCACCTAAACAGAGTGAGTGTGATTCTGGTAACAAGAATAGGAGCTAAATTAGCCAAGGTTACTCTTACAATACACATCATAAAATTTTGTTAAACAAAATAGAGAATTTTAAACATAGATTGGTTATATCCGTAAACTTTTATTGCGGTGAGCTAAACAAAGTTTATTGTCAAATAAGCACATGGATAAGTTCCATGACAAGTAAGTAAAATTTAAACATTCATTTGATTTTCATATGTCGAGAAGAGCCTGTTTTTTGAACTTCCATAGGACATGCTGCTGAATAAAGCAAGCAGCAACATTTTAATACACCCCTCAAGTGAAAAAAAAAAAAAAAAAAAAAAATTAGAAGCTATAAGTTCCAATCATTACTGTAATCTAAAGCAGTGAAGTAAGCCTAACAAATCTTCTCATTAAAATACATGCTTAAAAGGAGAAAAATTACAATTTACAAGTTGGTAAAGTTTGGTACGTAGTGTATGATCCTTATGACTGAAGGGCAGGGAAATCACATAAGAAAAAGAGAAAGCATTATGGCATTACGAAGTTCTTGCTTCCCAAAGCCTGTTGTAGGAATTACAGATGCCTGTGGAGAAATTCAATATCAACAGTTAGCAAGGAAGTGGAGGCACTATCCTATTCACCAAGACCAAAAAAGAAAAAAAACAGAACACGTAGAGCAGTGGCACATACATACCTAAATTGAAATGAAGACAAAAAAATAATTGTAGTCACCAGACTTGCCAAGCTAGTTGAATTGATTTTCCATTTACATGTTCTCACTGGTTCTGAACATCTATAATAACTGGTTAGCCACCTTTAGCTTGAATGATCAATGAAAAAACTGGCCTGAAATTTTACGAACAAAAATTAAATGATGACTAAGACCTTAGTTTTTTGTTCTATACTGCTATGTGACATTTATGGAAATAAAAGTACCATGGAATACGTGAAATTAAAACATATTAGATTCCAACACATATTTCTAGTAGTTATCTCTAACTTGTTATTTCAAAAGCTGAATAAGGCCAAAGAAAGAGACACTTTACATGAACACAGATGAAAAGTTCATTGGCTGTTGACCCTTTGAGACTAGAATGCCTTCTTTCCTCAGCTACAAATTCACTGGAGTTTGGGCCACAATGCCGAGCAGACCATAAAATGTGCAGCAGAGAGGAACATGGAAATGAAGAGGAAAAAACAGGATTAAACAATTGGCTAATAATATGTGCCTTAAGCATTCTCCCCGTTCCATCTTCAACAATGACATTTTATTTTTAAATATCAAATAATAGTAGGGAAGTTTGTTTCCACTGAAACATAATCACGTGAATCATCTCACCATGCTGAAACTAACTTAAATCCAAATGACATGTAAAAATATGAAGCCAAAGTTTTCCATTTCTATATAAATCTCATATCTATCCTATAACTAGAATTTGATTTGAAAAACTCTGTATATTCAGCAAGATATAAATTTGTTCTTGGGTGTTGTTTTCAATATTATACCTTCTAGCAGCGGCAGGGGATGGATCCTTATCAATAGTTAGGATGCTTCTTCTTTTTTCAATATCTGCAACAAAGTCTCCTATTAATACACATTAACTAAATGGAACTATTAAATTAGAAAAAAAAAAATTGATGATTCGGGTAGTATATGTGGCTGACTACAAGTTAAGAAGTATTATCAATGTAAATAAAATAAGATTACAGATAACCTGAACAAGTATCAACTTCTCATAGAGGGCATGTGCAAACTGAGAAGAATGCCTTGGATTTACAGCACAAACCTTCCTTCTCATTGAGTCCCTTTTATGTCCGTTTCAAAATCCTTGAAAGTGAACATGATCTTTGAGGAAAAGAAAAAAAGAAGAAGAAATCAATCAATTAAAACCTTTAGCCCAAATAGAGCAATTCAATCCAATTGTCTTCCTCATTGATAAACTTTAGAATAGCAATAGATCTTCATAGTTAACAATAAGAAATTATCACAACAAAAAATGCTATCACCTGATCTCCGAATTTCGCTAATGCGCTTCTCCACAAGATTCCAATAAATCAATGTAAAGCAGGGTAAATAGTCCACTTTACATCCAATGTCAATGGTAAAGTAGCCGAAAATTTGAATTGAAATTGAGTTAGAAAAAAAGTACAAATCAAAAGCTAAAATTTTGCATTTCACTATCTAGAAATTTTTGAAAGAGAAAAAATATTGATGATGACCTTACTAGATAATAAATTACAGTACTCACCATGGTGGTATTTAGATCTTGAAGCTATGATATCAGATTTTTAAGCACAATGTGTAATGCTAAGTGATTATTTTAATTTTGTTGGCTAAAAATATAGTCTCAAACCACAATTTTTGGTCCAACTAGTTACAAGTCATTGGCATCACTAATTATATTCTGTAAGCTTGATGGTTTTTTTTTTTTTTGGGGGGGGGGGGGGGGGGGGATACCAAGCCAAAAGGCAGCAAAAAAAAAAAAAAAAAACGCCATTAATACATATGATGTTTAACATGAAAGTTACGTTAAAAAAAAGAAAAAGGAAGGCACAAGAATTGGCAAGCTTACGAGCATTAGTGAGAATTTGCCTAGGGACTTCATGAAATCAGAGCTTAGAAAATTGCAAATGCAGCACGGCAATGCCTTAAAAGCTCATATCTCCCGGTTTGGTGTCTGCATTCCACAACAACACTTCATGAATTGTCTGACAAAGCTTGCACCTCGACAGCAACTCTTTCTTTTAATACTAACTGCCATTAACATCAACACTTACCACACTCGACAATTGACAGTCAACAAATCAGATCTAATTGCACAAGGAGGTCTATAGCTTCTTAGAGAATGATTCCAAGTCATTGCTTCCTCAAAGATCGTGAGCATAGGGCTGTAGTAGTTAAGAGCTTGAGAAGCATTGACAACCTTCACTTCAAACACGGATAGATTCTTGCATTTCCAAAGAGCCCAAAGAGATATTGATATACTACCCAAAAATTAATTTATTTTGAAAATTTGAGAACAATTCGGATTCCAGAAGCTAGCCTCTGTTACAGCACTGCAAGAATTTTCTAGGTTAGGGTAAAAAACTTCAAAATCATGTGTTTGAAACTTAGAAGACTCAATAGGAGAAAAGTAAAGTTAGAAGATTGAAATAAATTTCAACCAAACTTAGAGGTGAAATTTGCATTTTAGCCTCCTAAAAAAAATTGCTTTGTATATGTTGTACCTGGAAGCAGTAGATATCTATACTTTTTTTGTTTCTGATTTACACAATTGCTGCTACTCCTCCTCCTCCTCCTCTTCATTGACACAGCTCCAAAAATCAGAGCTGCAGAAAATTGAAACTTTAGGGATGTCGACGATCTTGAACCACTCTCGCCCTTTTCCTTTCTTGCAGTGTTGTTTCAGCACTGGACATTCCGCAATAAATAGATCTAGAAGTGAGGGAGGCAGACCCTTCTCTGGGAGGAATGCAAGTTTAGGGCAATTGTAGATTGACAAATATTCAAGAGCAGAGAGGTTTTGAAAGCCCATGGAGGATAGGAATACTATATTTGGAAAATCTTCAATTCTAAGATTGATGAGAGAGGAAGGCATCACCATCATCATCTTCCCATCTTCCTCTTCAGGAAAAGACTGCCAATCTGGCAATCCACCACCAATCCAGAGACATGTAAGAGAAGTGAGTCTATGCAATCCCCACTCTAATATTTTCTTACAAATATTCACCCCTGACAACGTAAGTGTTGTTAGGTTGGTGGGGAAACCCTCTCCCGGAAAGGATTTGATGCTTTGACATTCTAATATGATTAATTGTGGAAGAGAGGTGAGGTTGGGCAAGGTCTCCAATTTCTCACAAGTTGCTATACAAAGCATACTCAGGCTGGTGGGGAGCAACCCTCCATCCGGGAAGGAAACAACACTAGAACTCCATATGTCGATCTCATAGAGATGACAGAGTTTGTGTATACCCTCTGGTAAGAATTTAAGCTTTTCACATTTCCCAATTTCAAGCTGCTCTAGAGACGCTGGTAACTTGTATGTTACTGACTCCAGTTTCGGACACATACTTACGGCAAGACGTTTAAGGGCAGTAGGTAACTGGTCACTTGATGATAAGGATGTTAGCTCTGAGCATCCCCGGATATCAAGGTATTTAAGTGTGGTAGGTAGGGCCCATAAGCATTTTAGAGATGGACAATATATAATCTCCAAGTGCTCTAGCAGAGATCCATAGCTATTGCTGTTGTTGCTGTTAAGATTCTCTGAAGAAGAAGAAGAAGCCTCTCCTTCCTTGTCCACCACAAGCTGCAAATTCTCACAAAATTCTATCTTTAGATTCTTCAAAGTTGGAGGTAGCTGGCCTCTTGAAATGAACGTCAAAGAATTACAATTCTTAATAGTTGCATATTCAAGGCATGTACAATCGGATATCGGTAAGGATTTTAGAGCGCCACAACTTTCAATTTTCAATGCCTTTACCCTAGACGTCAAGCAGTTGATGTTTAGGAGACTCGGGCACGATATGATATCTAGTGTTTCTAGGGACATGAACCTATCTTGCCATAGAGATCTCAATTTCTTACAATCATTTATCACCAGAGTTTCAACTTGCGCTGACCCAGGCATGAACTCCTCTGTCAAGATTTTCAAATCTGAAATAGAAAGAACCATTGACTTTAGCAAGGATAACTCAATTGTGCTTCTGTTCACCTCTTTGCATCCCACAATTTCAAATTTACGAAGTATTGGAAGGCTTGGAATTGAAACTACCAACTTCTCACATTCATGAATAGAAAATGTTTCCAACAATGGGAGATGGTGGGGCAATTTTCCTTGCAATTTGGGGCATTGAGAGATAGAAAGCTCACGCAAGCAAGGGAATTCTTCGTACTCAACTCCACAAGGAATCCAATCTTTCCATTCTTCCATATCCTCAAAACGAAGTGTCTCTAAGGATTGAAAAGGCTTCAAGTAACCTTCCCCATAAAACTCAGGACCGACACTCTGTACCTTAGCCATTCTTTCAATGACGAGGTATTTAAGCAAGGGTAGTTGTCCAATAGCAGGTAAGGACATGCATTTTCCACATCTGTCGATTCTTACCTCCACCATATTAGAAAATGAAGGATCGCTTAACCACGTTGGCAATTTTGCACCAACATAACCCTCAATGAAAAGTGTTTTCACCATTCTATAAGGTCGTAGCATGTTAAGAACATCTATTGCAATTCCTTCATCCTGTATATCATCTAGTGCATTCTCCCATTTCATCGTCAATGCCTCTATACTCTTCTTACCATTTAAATTGGCCTTTCTTGCATCCTCTACATCAAGCACATTCTCCAAGCCTGAAATACAAAGTTTTCCCTGAAGAAACTCCAAGTTCATTAAATCTCCTATCTTGGATCCAGTATTTTTCCCCACAACAAAATTAGATAAAGTTCGAAGACTCTTTAATTTTTCTATTCCCATTGGCATCTCTTTGATTGAATTCACATCTGTAATATCAAGATGTCGAAGATTGACTAAATTCCCAATTCTCTCTGGTAAATTTGTAAGGCAAGAACAACCTTTCAATATCAATGTTTGTAAATTGTACAAAGAACTTGTTGACTTTGGTAAACTTCTAATTGAAGCATTAGAAAGGTTGAGGTATCTTAAGTGTTTCAAATCACTAATTGAATTTGGTAGCTCAATGGTTTTATATCCACCTAAAGATAATACCCTTAAGTATCTTAATTGTGGCAACAAAAAATTAGGAACATAATTTGTTAAGTAGCCACTCTCCTTTATTGGTAGTGGCAAGAAGGTTCGTAATTGCACATCTTTGGGGAAGTTCTCAAACCTTTTGATTCCATCATACTCAAATCGAATGTAAGAGAAATGCCGTACCTTTGTAGAAATGTTGGATTGCTTATCATCACCCATTGTATCTTCCATTCTGTAGCACAAGCCTCCTGCTGCCCATTGAGCTATATCATTAATGAGATCATGCATGACAAATAGTGATTCATGATTGCTTGATTGTTGAAAAAACGATCTCATGTGTAGATCACGAAAATACTCACTAGCAACAACTTCCATTGGCTTGTTTCCTTTTGTTTCTTGAACCAAGCCTTCTGCCATCCATAACAAGACGAGCTATTTCTCCTCGAATGCATAACCCTTCGGGAACAGTGAGCAATATGCAAAACACCTTTTTAAATGTGAAGGAAGATGTTGGTAACTCAATTTAAGAATTGAAAGAATACTGCTTTTCTCAGGAATTTCCCACATCTTACTATTTAGCACATTGTTCCACTCATCACTATTGTGTTTAGTGTGTAGAAGGCCTCCGAGTACTTTTGCAGCAAGAGGTGAACCCTGACACCTATGTAAAATTTGCCTACCAATTTCTTCAAGTTCTGGATGCATGGTAAAATCCATTGCCCCCAATGCGTGCTGGGAAAATACATGCCAACAAGCATCATTTGACAGAATTTTCAATTCATAACTTGAAGTAGTTCCCATTGTTGATGAAACACCCTGATTCTGAGTTGTGACAATAATCTTACTTCCCAGTGCACCAAATTCAAAAGGACTACGTAGTTTAGTCCAATCATTGTAGTCTTCATTCCAAACATCATCCAGAATGAACAGGAACTTCTTGTCAGATAGTTTCCCCTTTAATTTGGCTTGTAGTAAATTCAAATCATTAACATCGTAAGTCTCGGGAGCCATGATAGATTCTAGTATTGCTTTTGTTACCCTTACAACGTCAAAATCATCAGAAACACGTGCCCATGCTTTCAAATCAAAATAACGGCTCACATTATCATCGTTGTAGACTAGTTGGACAAGAGTTGTCTTACCCAATCCCCCAATACCAACTATGGGAATCACAGAGAGTTGAGCATCACTTAATTCATGGCTCAGCAACAAGTCGACAAGAGCCTTTTTATCTTCATCCCTGCCGTAAACATGACCTTCATTCACCAGAGAAGTAGTGGGCACCCAGGATCCTGTTGTTCTCGTCCTTCTCCCAGTACTTTCTATCAATCCCAAACCATTCATGTCTGTCACAATGTTTTGCAGTCTTGTGTTGATATCTTCAATCTTGGACCGCATATTGGCATTGAACATTACAGAACTTGGATTGGAACCCACACAAGCAGGGATGGACTTTCGTGCCTTCCTTGTGCGGGGTTCTGCGTTCAACTTACACCGCAAAACTTCAGTAGCAAACTCGTCTAAGATGTCGTCTGCATCATGAGCCAAGTCTTCAAGTTCAACCAGCCAGATCTTCACCGACCTGCTTGTCATCTGCTTCTCTTCTGCGTCATCCAAAACCGCACGAATTTTCAGTAACGTTGTCTTCCAATTCTTGAGGTCAGCATGAAGTTTCTCTTGCTGAAAGATCTTCAACAAATCAGAGGAGGCTAACTTGTCAAACAGCCCCTCAAAGAAAGCGGATAAAGCAGCCTCTCCGATGATTGACATGAGGTTCGAGGGAAAGAAGGAAATATGGGAAATGAAGTAACCGAAGAGGCACTACTCAGAAGAGAAGCAGGTTTAGTTTGTTTTGTGAAAGTTCAAGAAATCTGTGAGACTGAAGAGGTTTAGTTTGTTTTGTGAAAGTTCAAGAAATCTGTGAGACTTTTCTTTACTTTTATTTCTTCTTTTGCTTTCTCAATCGTTGGCCTTGCTGTGTAACACTTTTCTTTACCCTACGCAGTTTCAAAAGCAAATAAAGCATCAAGTTACATAATGGAGAGCGCCAAGCTCAACTGCTTTATTAGTGGAATGCTAAAAAATAATAGAAAGATCATGTAAGTATCAGTGCTTTTACTTTCATAAGGCAACCATGATTGAAGTTGCTTAATCTGTCAGTGGGAAGTTTTGAACATCAATTCAAACAATGGATATACAAAGCCTTTATCTTTTTCTTTTCTTCTTTTGCCGAAAGCATTTATCAGTACAAACAAATTTATATAGTATAATATATATATATATAAAGAGAAACGATATATTCACAACATTTTCACATCAAATCTTAAGTAGCAGGTTGTTACTGGTTGTTATTGTCGGGGCAAAAAAGTACTTTTAGTGTTAGGTTCAAATTTGAACCAATAACAACTAACTACTTGTAATTTATTGTGAAAATATTGTAAAAATGTTGTACATATAACATATCTCATATCTAAAAGTTAAAACGTAATATTAATTGTTGCTACGCTCTAATTGAGCCACGTCATTAGCCATGTCACATTCTTTTCTTTTTCAATTTTTTAAACAATATTAAAATATAAAAAAAAAAATTTTGTAATTTTACACATTCTCTAACTCATTAAATCCAACTCACCATTAATTCAACCATCTTCCAATTCTCAGCTCTTCATTTTCCCCCTTTGAACCCAATTAGCTCTTTTCAAGTCAAACCCTTAAATTGCCACCCCTACAATTATTTATGTTATTTTTAACACTATAAATTTTCAATTGCTCTCAACAATCTATTGAATGTTTTCTTATTTTTCACCTTCCACATTTTTTTGGGGATAAATTATGTAGAATCCTCTCCATAATGACTGAGCTAACCACAACTCATTCACCTTCCCCATTTACCCCATTAAGACCCAATTGGTCAACTATTTGAATTCACAATTAACAGTCCTAGAATTTAATAGGATAACATTGAACACCAAGCATAAGCATATTTTCATGAACGATTCTGCATCCATAACCATCCATTACACAACAAAACCACAAACAAAAACAAAAATACCCTTTTTTTATAAATAAAAATCACTTTTACAAGCTGAATTCAATTATGCATCTGCAACTGCCCATTAAAATCAACTACCCTCCCTTCCCCCCAAAAAAAAGAAAAAAAAATAGAAGACATTTACACCAAATATTCAACATCAAGCATAAGCATACGTTCATTGGTTGTTCATTCACCGTAATATTTTCTTAACCTTAAAATTTCTCTATCCATTCATCTCCCTTTTATTTTGACTCTTTTTCTCCCTATTTTCTTTTACTATAAAAAATTGTTATTTTCTCTAACATTCAATTTGTATTTGGCTCACTCAAAAAGGTGAATACTCTCTCTCTCTCTCTCTCTCTCTCTCTCTCTCTCTATATATATATATATATATATTCTTTTTTTTTGGTGGATGTTTAATTCTTTAGATTGATGAATTTTTATGTTTAACTCTACTTTAGGTTGATTTGATTTGGTTATATTTTAATTTTTTATCTTTTTAATTTTATTTTCTTTGTTTATTGCATATTATCCTATGAAATTATAGAATGATTTAATGTTATTCTATTACATAATATGACTTAGATAATTTGGTGTTTACAACTATTCATTTCCTTTTGAATATTCTTCTACTCATCTTCTTTTATATAATTTTGTTATTTGTCTCGCATTCTCTTCCAAAAAATGTGATTGTTCTCTCTCTCTCTCTCTCTCTCTCTCTCTCTCTCTCTCTCTCTCTCTATTATTAATTTTTTCTTGCAACTCTAATTTAAATTGATGATTTTTTTTTGTGTCTCTACTTTTGGATGATACACTTTGGTGGTTTGTTTTTTGAGTGATTTATCACATGTACTCTCTATCCCTCTTATAGTTTTGGTTTGAATTAATTTTTAGATATTTTAGAAGTGAGGTGATTATGTATTTGAATGTTTCTATAAATTATTTGAGTAATATCCATTATAAATTTGTGATGAGATTTGGTTATCATGATAATCTTTTTAAGATAATGAGAAATTCAAATCATAAATTTTGGAACTTAAAAATTTTAGTTGTAGAAAAAAAACCATAACACACATACAAAAGTTTGAATAATATAGATCACTTGAAAAAAAAAATAGTATTTCTATCTTTTATTTAAAAAAATAATAATAGAATAATATCAATCGAATGCACCTAAGTTTTCCACACAAAAAAAAAAAAAAAAAAACTCAAAATAATAGAATAATATATTTGTAGAGATGGAGATATGAAAAATAGTTTTGGAGATAATATCTCCAATAAGTTTTATAGAATAAATCATTCATTATATTACGTTACAAAATAGTTGTATATTCCCACGCATCACGTGGGTCTGCGACTAGTTAAAGTAAAAGCTGAATAAGATTATTTTTTGGTTTTTTTTTTTTCCTTGTTAGTTTGCAACTTAGCATCAAATTTAAATCGACTTTTTTTATATACAAAATAAAAATTCTACTCTAACCTAATCTAAGTGTATATATGTGTGTGAGAGCACTAAGCTCAACTGCTTATTAGTGGAATGCTAAAAAATAATAGAAAGAAATCATGTAAGTATCAGTGCTTTTACTTTCGTAAGGCAACCATGATTAAAGTTGCTTAATCTCTCGGGGGGAAGTTTTGAAAATCAATTCAAACAATGGATATACAAAGCCTTTATCTTTTTCTTTTCTTTTTTTGCTGAAAGCATTTATCAGTACAAACAAATTTATGTAGTATAATATCCATGAGTGTGTTTGGATATCGCTTATTTTGCTAAAATTAAAAAATTATTGCTAAAAGTACTATAGATAAAGGTAAAAGTTAGTTAAAATAATATAGTAGAGCTCATAAATAGTACCAAAAAGTGTAGTGGGACTCATTAATAATAGCAAAAATAAGCTGAATAGTGAAATAATTTTAATTTTTCATTTCAATCCAAACGCACACTATATATATATATATATATATATCTACTAACTATATAAGAGCATCCACAACAGTGGGGTTAAAAATTTAGCTATTTAGCATCACAAAAAGTTACTTTATCTATTTTATCTACTCACTTTACAAAACATCCAATAGCAATGGATCTATTTTAGCAAATAATCATCTAGTATTAACAAGTGATTTTTTTAACCCCAAATTATACTTATACATTTTTTTTTTACTAAAACAATTTCTCAATGAATAAATGCACAAACTATTTGACCAATTCTACAACTAGCCCTCATTTTTATATTTTAGTTTTTGAAGTATTTATTTATAGAACATGACATATATATATATATATATATATATGTGTGTGTGTGTGTGTGTGTGTGTGTATACCAATCATAAATTATTCTATAGTTTTTTATTTATTATTTACTAAAAAGGAACCAAAGCCACAACCACATGCCATGTGAAAGAAAAAAAAAATCTAATAATTAACACTAGCAATCAATTTGATTGAATGGTTCTTTATTTTACATAGAATCAATAGGAGATTTGAAATCAAATGTCATGCCTTGTTAAGACTATTTAAATTAGAACCGACAATATTTTTTAACAATAAATTTCAACCCACAATATTATTTGCTTGCAATTACTTACCATTGAGCCAAAATTCGTGAACTATGCAAATAAATTAGAATCAACAAACAGAAAATTAGCAAGAAGCAAAAACAAAAACAAAAAAAATTGTAGCCTTCCCTCCACACAGAAAATTCTCAAACTAACATTTAAAAATAAAAACATAAATTCCTACAAACAGAAAATTTCCAATACATTCCAATCCTCAGCGATTTATCATTAGATTCAACAAATATTATAAATTTATCATTCCAATTACCCAAATCAAAAATCCTAAGCATGTAGATGAAAAAGATAGAGACAACTCACCTGAAGGCGAGTCGGGTCGGAGGCGTGGATCGGCGGCGGCGGCGGCAGGATAGAGAGGTGAGAGTTTAGAGGTGAGAGTTTGAGAGAGTTTGAGAGAGTGAGTTTGAGAGAGTTGAGAGCATCAGAGAAGGCCGAGATGGGTCGGAGGTGTGGATCAGCGGCGGATCAAAGGCGTGGGTCTGAGGCGTGGATCAGCGGCTTGGGGCTTGGGTCGGCTTGGGAGTTTGATGAAATGGGTTAGCTGGTGGGTTGGTGACGTCGAGCTTCGATGGGCTGGTGATGTTGAGGATCGAGTTGGGCCGAGGGCAGTGAGATAGAGAGGTGAGAGTTTGAGAGAGTGAGTTTGAGGGAGTTGAGAGAGTTGAGAGTGTTTTGTCTGAGAGCTTGCCCGTTGGAGAATAAAAGAATAGAAAAAAAACAAAGTAACAAATATTATTTTAATCGGTTGGAGAATAATAAATGATTTTTTCTTTTTAGCTCTCAGCTACAGTGCATAGACATATATAGCTGTGCACTGTAGCAATGAAGGTAAAAATTTTACCTTTAGCTCCATTATTGCAACCCTCTTTTTTATATGTAATGGTGCTAAATATAACTTTTTAACTTTTTAGCACCATTATTGCTAGTGCTCTAATGGAGAGCGCCAAGCTCAACTGCTTATTAGTTGAATGCTAAAAAATAATAGAAAGAAATCATGTATCAGTGCTTTAACTTTCGTAAGGCAACCATGATTAAAGTTGCTTAATCTGTCGGTGGGACATTTTGAACATCAATTCAAACAATGGATATACAAAGCCTTTATCTTTTTCTTTTCTTCTTTTGCCGAAAGCATTTATCAGTACAAACAAATTCATTTAGTATAATATATCTATATATACCTAAAGAGAAACGATATGTCCATAACATTTTCACAACAAATCCAAAGTAGCAGGTTGTTACTGGTTCTTATTGTTAGGGTAAAAAAGTAATCTTAGTGTTAGGATCAAATTTGAACCAATAACAACTAACTACTTGTGATTTGTTGTGAAAAAGTTATAAAAATATTTTGGATGTAGCATGTCTCATATCTAAAATTTGAAGCGTAGCATTTATTGTTACTATGCTCTAGTTGAGCCACGTCATCGGCCATGTCACATTCTTTTCTTTTTCATTTTTTTAAACAATATTAAAATATAAAAAAATAGTGTAATTTTACACATTCTCTAACTCATTAAATCCAACTCACCATTAATTCAATCATCTTCCAATTCTCAACTCTTCATTTTCCCTCTTTGAACCCAATTATCTCTTTTCAAGTTCAAACCCTTAAACTGCCACCCCTATAATTAATTATGTTATTTTTAACACTATAAATTTTCAATTGCTCTCAACTATTCATTGAATGTTTTCTTATTTTTCACCTTCCACATTTTTTTGGGATAAATTATGTAGAATCCTCTCCATAATGACTGACCTAACCACAACCTGTTCACCATCCCCGTTTACTCCATTAAAACCCAACCAGCTAACTATTTGAATTCACAATTAACAGTCCTAGAATTTAATAGGATAACATTGAACACCAAGCATATTTTCATGGACGATTCTGCATCCATAACCATCCATTACACAACAAAACCACAAACAAAAACAAAAATACCCTTTTTTTTTATAAATAAAAATCACTCTTACAAGTTGAATTCAATTATGTATCTGCAACTGCCCATTAAAACCAACTGCCCTCCCTTCCCCCCCAAAAAAAGAAAAAAAACAGAAGACATTTACACCAAATATTCAACATCAAGCATAAGCATATGTTCATTGGTTGTTCATTCACCGTAATATTTTCTTAACCTTACAATTTCTCAATCCATTCATCTCCCTTTTATTTTGACTTTTCTTCTCCCTATTTTTTTTACTATAAAAAATTGTTATTTTCTCTTCCATTCAATTCGAATTTTGCTCACACAAAAAGGTGAATACTCTCTCTCTCTCTCTCTCTCTCTCTTTATATATATATATATATATATATATATATATATATATATATATATATATATATATATTCTTTCTTTTGGTGGAAGTTTAATTCTTTAGATTGATGAATTTTTATGTTTAACTCTACTTTAGGTTGATTTGATTTGATTATATTTTAATTTTTTATCTTTTTAATTTTATTTTCTTTGTTTATTGTAATCCTATGAAATTACAGAATAATTTAATGTTATTCTATTACATAACATGACTTAGATAATTTGGTGTTTACAACTATTCATTTTCTTTTGAATATTCTTCTACTCATCTTCTTTTATATAATTTTGTTATTTGTCTCGCATTCTCTTCCAAAAAATGTGATTGTTCTCTCTCTCTCTCTCTCTCTCTCTCTCTCTCTCTCTCTCTTATTAATTTTTCTTGCAACTCTAATTTAAATTGATGAATTTGTTTTTTTTTTTTTTTTTTTTTTTTTTTTTTTTTTTTTTTTTTTTTTGTGTCCCTACATTTGGATGATACACTTTGGTGGTTTGTTTTTTGAGTTATTTATCACATGTACTCTCTATCACTCTTATAGTTTTGGTTTGAATTAATTTTTGATATTTTAGAGTTGAGATGATTATGTATTTGAATGTTTCTATAAATTATTTGAGTAATATCTGTTATAAATTTGTGATGAGATTTGGTTATCATGATAATCTTTTTTAGAGAATGAGAAATTCAAATAATTAATTTTGGAACTTAAAAATTTAGTTGTAGGAAAAAAAAAAACCATAACACACTATACAAAAGTTTGAATAATATAGATCACTTGAAAAAAAAATAGTATTTCTATCTTTTGTCTCAAAAAAAAAATAATGGAATAATATCACATGTACTCTCTATCCCTCTTATAGTTTTGTTTTGAATTAATTTTTAGATATTTTAAAAGTGAGATGATTATATATTTGAATGTTTCTATAAATTATTTGAGTAATATGCGTTATAAATTTGTGATGAGATTTGGTTATGATGATAATCTTTTTAAGATAATGTGAAATTCAAATAATTAATTTTGGAACTTAAAAATTTTAGTTGTAGAAAAAAAACCACAACACACTATGCAAATGTTTGAATAATATAGATCACTTGAAAAAAAAAAGTATTTCTATCTTTTATCTCAAAAAAATAATGGAATAATATCAATCGAATGCACCTAAGTTTTCCCAAACAAAAAAAAAAACTCAAAATAGTAGAATGATATATTTGTAGAGATGGAGATATGAAAAATAGTTTAAGAAATAATATCTCCAATTAGTTTTATAGAATAAATCATTCATTATACTACGTTACAAAATAGTTGTATATTCCCACGCACCGCGTGGGTTTACGACTAGTCAAAGTAAAAGCTGAATAAGATTCTTTTTCATTTTTTTTTCCTTGTTAGTTTGTAATTTAGCATCAAATTTAAGTCAATTTTTTTTATACAAAATAAAAATTCTACTCTAACCTAATCTAAGTGTATATATGTGTAAAAGAGCGCCAAGCTCAACTGCTTTATTAGTGGAATGCTAAAAAATAATAGAAAGAAATCATGTAAGTATCAGTGCTTTTACTTTCGTAAGGAAACCATGATTGAAGTTGCTTAATCTGTCGGTGGGAAGTTTTGAACTTCAATTCAAACAATGGATATACAAAGCCTTTATCTTTTTCTTTTCTTTTTTTGCCGAAAGCATTTATCAGTAAAAGCAAATTCATATAGTATAATATCTACTAACTATATAAAAAGTGTCTATGGTTGTTTCTACAATTGGTTTGGTTTTGTCAATTTTTGTCTTTTAGTGAGGCAATACGGTGCGTAGGGGTGTCCATGGGTCCCCTAGACCTGATCAACTCGCCGGACCTGCCCGAAACTGAACTGCCACCACCCGAACCAACCAATCTGACGGTCGGTGGCGGGTCGCCATCCACGAAACCCGATACCCTCAGGTCGATTGGCGGGTTTCCTCCCCAAAAACCCGAGCCACCTGACCCTACCATAAAATCAACAAAATCTAGCAACATTCAAAGGTTTTTTGACAAAAATTTACAAATACCGACTATATTTTTGCTTTTCTGACAAAGAGCTGGTTAAAATCCACCAGATTTGGCGAGATCTCGTCAAGATCTAGTCCAAATTTGATGGATCCGTCCAAATATCGGCCAGATCTCGACCGATCCGGTGAAATATCGGCACCAATGGCAAAACCCGAAACCGACTGGCACAAACCTAAAACCTGACGAACCCGAACCGAATGACCGACCATTATTACAAGTCGGTTTCGGTTTTGTTTTTCACCACTCGAAAAATTTAGGTCGAGTCTAGGTCAGGCACAAACCCAACCTCGCCCAACCCGTGGACACCCCTAAAAGTGCATGTTGGTGCAAAAAGAAGTCATTCATTCACTATGAGACCAAAACAAAACTTGATGCATAGCATTTCACATGTTGGGTCAACATTTATATGTGTAGTTGTGTAACACTTGGGTTATAAATCATGCTTTGAGCTTATTTCCATTTTTATTTTTAAAGATATAGTGTTTCTGTTCTAGAGTTGTTATACTTGATTTCCTACCCAACAAATTATCATAATATTTTCATAACTGATGAAGTGTCAGTTTTTTATAGGACAAAATAAAATAATAAATTATCAAACCCAACCCAATCACAATTGAAAATAAAGCTCTTACGAAAATGTTATAACATTTTTGGTATTGTCATATTATTTTTACAATTTCTAAGGTGTCAGTTGCATACAAATAAAATAAAACTAGGATATATCATATAACTATATAAGGATGTACCACAACTTAAAATAAAGGTATTGTTAAAATGTGACATTTTGTTGTTGTCATAATATTTTCGCAACTGTTGAGGTGTGAGTTCTTAAAGCATTCACATTAGCTCATACAAAATGGCAAAAGAGCCAAATTTTGCCCAACCAATCCCAAAAGTCACTTACATCAACTTATGCATCTATTGTGCAAAATTCATTTTAGCTGTTGTACTTATGCAAATATACACAAGCATTGTTGTTGTGCATCTTAATTAGTTTTTATTATTTTTTGAATTTTCTCGAGGATGAAGAAAGAGAGTGGATGTTGGTTGTTGTCACAATATTTTCACAATTGCTGAGGTGTGAGTAGCTTATAAATCAAAATAAATAAAATAAAACAATAGAATACCATACCATGACCCACCACAACTTAATATAAAGGTATATTGAAAATGTGGCATTTTGTTGTTATCGTAATATTTTCACATGTAAGTTCTTTATGGGTCAAAATAAAATAAAATAATAATTGGATGACACATATGCCTTTTGCTATCTTGTTCTTTAAAAAAAAAAATTTATTTTCTTACTCGAAAGGGTGTTTATTAAAAACTAAATAAGCTAAACATTATAGCTAGACCCATAAAATGTAATATGATAAAGAATGAAGTATGAATAAAAACCATTGTTTTGGATGGTTGTAGGTATTTGATTAAAAGTTTTAATTGCATATGATATTATTCATTGTCTGACCAGAACTTAATTGCTTATTGTTCGAAAAATGATATTTGTTATCATTCTTTTTTGTGTTAACCTATTTGTTATCATTCTTAGAATCATTTTAGTAAGTGGATATTGCATTTAGCAAATAGGATCTAAACAATTATCATAGTAAAATAGATATTCATATGTTAAATAACTACGTTAAGTTTGTTTGTAATCAATATTCTTATATGAATGATATTAGCATTATATGACATACATTTTTTAGTACATGATTTCATACTTCTTCAAATAGAAACTCTATCTTAAATTTCTCACCCAAGGGGCAGCACATGCCACTCAAACTGGTCTATATATAAAAAGTGTGAATGAGTAAAGGAACAGTGCATTTGGTTTATTCAAGTAGCACTGTTCCGCTAGCCCTTTCCTTCTTTTTTTTTGGGTTAATTTTGCCTATAAAACTCTATTAAAACAAAAAATTCTTATAATATTTTCACAATTGTTAGAGGTGTTAAGTCTATATAGGATAAAATAAAATAATAAAAATATCATATTGGGACTAACTATAACTATAAATAAAGGTATTGTAGAAAATGAAGTGCTACATTTACAAAAATTTTCATAATATTTTCATAAAAAATCGTTGTGGTAAATTTTTATTGGTTTAAATTTAAATTTCTATATATAAAAAGTGTAAATGAGTAAAGCAACCGTGCATTTGGTTTTTTCAAGTGGCACTATTTCGCTGGCCCTTTCTTCTTCTTCTTTTTGGTTAATATCGCCTATTGAACTCTATTAAAACAATAAATTTTCACAATATATTCACAATTATTAGAAGTTAAAAAGTGTGAATGAGTAAAGGAACAGTGCATTCGGTTTATTCAATTGGCACAGTTCCATTGGCCCTTTCCTCTTCTTTTGTTTTTTTTTTTTTGTTTTTGGTTAATTTCACCTTGAACTCTATTAAAACAACAAATTATCACATTATTTTCACAATTGTTAGAGATGTTAAGTCCATACAGGTCAAAATAAAATAATAAAAATATCATATCATACTGGGACTAATCACAACTAAAAATAAAGGTATTGTAGAAAAAGAAATGTTACATCTACAAAAATTTTCAAAATATTTTCATAACAAGTCATAGAGGTAAACTGTTATTAGTTCTAATTTAAAATTCTATATATAAAAAGTGTAAATGAGTAAAGCAACCGTGCATTTGGTTTGTTCAAGCGGCACTGTTCCGCTTGCCCTTTCTTTTTTCCTTTTTTTTTTCTTTTTTTTTTTGTTCTGTTGAACTCTATTAAAATAAAAAAATTGTCACAATATTTTCACAATTGTTAGAAGTGTTAAGTCCTTATAGGTCAAAATAAAATAATAATAATATCATACTATGACCAACCACAACTAAAAATAAAGGTATTATGGAAAAAGAAGTGCTATATCACAACATTTTTCACAACATTTCTTTAACAAATCATAGGTGGTTGATTGTCATTGATTCTAATTTAAACTTCTATATATAAAAAGGGTCAATGCTCAAAGTTACAGTAGCAAAGCTATAGTAGTTTTGGTTTTTTCAATCCAAATTGTTTCACTGGCTTTCTTTTCTTTTTTTTCTTTTTCTTTTTTTGGAAATATCGCCTATTGAACACGCTTTTTTTTTTTTTTTTTAATATCTGCATATGAGCTGTTATCCTAAAAGAATAAAATATTATCACAACAAATTGCCACAATATTTTCACAATTGTTGAGGTATTAATTTTTTATAGACTAATATATATATTTATTTATTTATATATATATGTATGTATGTATGTATATCATACTGGAACCAACCACCGTAACAAATAAAGGTTTTGTGAAAAAAAGTGTGATATCCACAACATTTTTTACAACACTTTCATACAAAATCATATGTGATAAATTGTTATTAGTTCTAATTTAAACTTACGAATGAAAATACTTTTTGGCCTACCAATAACAACCCATAACAATCTATTACTTTATAGTTTGTTGTGAAAATATTGTGAACATAGCATTTTTTTGTGAAAACTAGCTTTCTTTCTTTTGTTTTTTTGGGGAAATATCGCCTATTGAACACAGTTTTTATTTTTTTTAATCAGCATATGAGCTGTTACCCGAAATGAATAAAATATTATTACAACAAATTGCCACAATATTTTCACAATTGTTGAGGTTTTAATTTTTTATTGGCTAAAATAAAATAAAATAAAATATTTTGCCTACCAACAACAACTCATAATAACCTACTACTTTATGATTATTATGAAAATATTGTGACCAGCACGCATTATTCTTGTGAAAATATTAAGACATTTTGTTGTCAACATAATATTTTCACAACTACAAAAGTGTAAATTCTTTACGAGTCAAAATAAAATATAATAAAATTATAAAGGTATTATGAAAATGTTTTACCATTATGTTGTGTTTCTAGATTTTTTTTTTTTTTTTTTTTTTTGGGTTAGTTAACTTTGTTGAGCCAAAATTCACTATTTCACATACAATTTTCTTGGGTTGACTTTCGTATTTTTTTATTATATTTTTATCTATATGCACCATTTTAAGTAAAAACACATAGTTTTACACACACACACAAATAAAAAATAAAAAACTTAGGATAAAAACACTTTTTATCCTTTATGTTTGGGGTAGTTCACAATTCTTCCTTAAACTTTAAAATTAAGCAATTTTCCCTTTAATATTTTGGAATAGAGCAAATATGTCATATTATTATTCTCTCAGTTAAACCCTAATCAAAACTTATGATTCTTAAAATATTACATTGTGTAATGTCAAAAATACTCCCACTAAATTTTAACATTCCAAAATTTTCTTCACATATTTTGAGTTTTAGATGGTAGTAATATTTAGAAAGTTAGAATGGTGATATAAGACGTTTAATTTATTACCTTAAAAAAATTGTTTTTCTAGGTTTAAATCTTCGAAACTTATAATTTATTTAATGGGAAATTTGATGACGCATGCCTTTTGTTATCCTTTTTTTTTTTTTCTTTTGTTGCCTAAAATGGGTCTTTATTAAAAACTAAGTAAGCTAAATATTGCACCTAGACTCATGTAGAATGATAAAGAAGAAAGTATGAATGAAAAAATTTTCATTGTGTATGGTTGAAAGTAATTGATGAAAAATTTCAGTTGTTGCATATCGCATCATTCATTATGAAAATTTAAATATTGTTACAATGTCTTAGCAAAACTCAGTTGCTTATTGTTGGAAGACGATGATATTCATTATCATTCTTAAAAAATTTTAGTAAGTCGATATTCAAATGTTAAATAGATATTTTACTAAAAAACTATTATAGTAAAATAGATATTCATATGTTAAATAGTTACCATAACTTTGTGTGTGATTAACTATTAAAATTATTATACGAATAAGATTAACTTTTTATAACATATATTTTTTATGTATATAGTTTCATACTTCTTCAAATAAAAATTTTATTTTAATTTTCTTACTCAAGAGCTAGCACGTGCCTTGCACGTGCCACCCTACCTAGTATTAAAGTAAAAGTTGAATAAGATTCTTTTTTTGTTTTATTTTTTTTATTTTTTTTTTCTCGTTAGTTTTGAACTTAGTATCAAATTTAAATCAATTTTTTTTATATAAAATAAAAACTCTACTCTAACTTAATCTAAGTGTAAATATGTGTGAAACTTCCTCTTGGAGATTTAAACTCCAACCATTAAACCCCACAAGCATCTTTACTTGTGAAGTGATTATCGGGCCAAGGATGTATGGTGGTGATTTAAATCAAATTTTAATTACACAATTTTCTACTAATTTCATCTCAAATTATATTTCAAATGTTTTAATATTATGTCCCGTGTCTTTAAATTTAAACCACTTTTAGCTCTTCTAAAAGTACTTTCAGCCCATTTAAAATTAATGTAAATTTGCTAATCACAATTTATTATTAATTCTATTATATATAAATTTCAATGAAAATTTTATCATATTCTAAAAATCGATTGTTCATTTCTAATATATTTCATAATATCTCAATTAATTGTATCACAGGAACAAAATTTACTTTAAGAAGTAAAAATTAAGTATATAAATAGGTTAACAAGAACAATGATAGTGTTAAAATTTGCTTTGAAAAAAAAAAGGTGTTAAACTTATGTATATATGTTTAATATATATCCAATTGTGTGTATTCTTTTTTTTTTTTTTTTTTTTGAGAAGAATTGTGTGTATTCTTAAATATTTATTTTATTTTATTGAGAGATTGAGTACTTTCAACCTATAGCGTTAGCTCCTAATGATTGTCTTTTATCATCGTATCAAGATACCATTTGATTTTTTTAATACAAGTATTTATGCTAATATTATACTTATACATGCTTCTTTGAAGTCGGTTAACAATTACACAATAATACAAAATTTGAGAACTCTACGATATGAACTTAAAACTTTCATAATCATTTCAGATTTCACTAACAATGAACCATCACATCAGAACTTCTCGTAATACCTTTTTCTCATTTTTATAAATTTAAAAACGAACTCTACAACATTCTTAATATTAAAAAAAAAAAAAAAAAATTTAAGGGATGTTATTCCAACACCAATTTTTTTAAAGATGAGCTCACCCGTGTGAGATTGGAGGCACAGAAGTAAGAAAGTGAGAAGTGAAAAAAAAATTCCCCTCAAATATTTGGGCTAATTATTCATGAAAAGAAAGATAGTAGGATGAAATTTTTAGCTTTTGAATAAAGGACAAAATTATAACCTTTTAAATTTGTCGGACAAAAATGGAGATTAGGCCAAATTCTAGGTATAAAAAGTATATTTCATCATTTTCTTTTTGAGGGGTTGAACTCCTTGAGTCTACCATTCTTGTAACTTGATTAGATGACTTTAACCTTTTGAAGCAATAGATTATGAGTAGTGGACAATCACTTTTATTGTTTATCAAAATATATTGCTAACCTCATTTAGAGAAAACACTTAATTAATAAATTAATATCCAACTCTCGCACGAAAGCAGTTTGTCTACTACAATTTTTTTTTTCATTAAAAAAAAGACAGAAAAATAAAAAAGAAGAAGAAGAAAGAAGAAAGAAGAAGCCCCAAACATATATGAAGAGTGATACTGCCAAATACCTTCTGCAAAATTTATCATCAGGACCATACAACTTCTCTTTTAAGAACTCTTGCATTAGCCTGTGTAAAATGGGCTAAATGTAAAACTTTGGGCAAAAAACCTCAAAAAAAAAAAAAATTCACCCATATTAGACTTTAGACCATCTGACCATGTAAATTTGCATAGGTGTTGTTCATGTGTAAAAGAATTATTTTATTCATTTCTTAAATTTTACTTTTTTTTATATAAGTATGTGTGTGTGAGTGTTTTCAAAAAGTGGTTATGTAAAATGAAAAGAATAAAGAATTAATATTTTATTGAAATAACATTTAAAATAGATAATTTAATGTGAGTGATGCTTTGGGAGTAGAGGTTTGTGTGGAAAGAGGAGTTGTTTGATTAACAATTATGTCATATTCTCAGCGTAATGCTGGTAAATTCTTAATAAAATTACATTTTTCTTATGTATTTAAAGTCTTGTATTTTTTTATAATATAAGTTAAGGATTTACTTATATTTGCTTTTTTTTTTTTCTTTAAAGTAATTCAAATGGTGTATAGGATGAACAGTTTGTAAGGACTAAGGAGCACTATGAACAGTTTGTTATTTACAATATATCTTGCCTTATATAATAATTGAATGTAAAATGTATTATGTTTCCTTGAAAAAAATTTACAAAATTTAAAATATTTTCAAATAACAAATATAGATAGCTTGATTTAGAAATTTTAATATATTGCATCAATTATACTTTGTTAGAAAATAATAACATCATTTAATTTAAGAAGAGTATGAAACTTAAACTTATAAATCTCATTTACTATTTTCATTTTTTACTTAAAAAAACAAATTGTCAAATTTTTCCACACATAGCAACTAGTATTGAGTATTGACTAATAGTTGTGCTAGTGGCCTAATTTCAACATCCACATGATTTGCCAAGTGATATCAAATTATCAATCTTGCATCCTAAAGCAACCTGAGCTCTTACCATATTATTGGATAAGGCAAAAGTCTTACCATCTTCAAACATCAACAGAGGATAACACAAAAAAACAGAGCCACACCCACCTATCCATCCAATTCCATGGCCACCATATTCTCACCCTCAGCCCTCTTCTCCTCCACCACCACAACCCCTACAAAACCACCTCAAACTCCACCTTCAACCAAACCCCACCTCCCTATCCCACCTTCCAATTCCAAATCACCCTTAACTACCACCTTAACAACCACTTTAACTGCCACAGTCCTTGCCACCACAATTTTAACTTCCTCTCCTCCTTCACTAGCCGACACTCCAACCTACCAGCTCTACTATGGCACTGCTGCTAGTGCTGCTAACTATGGTGGCTATGGTGGCAACTCAAGCAAGAAAGACTCAGCTGAGTACATCTATGAAGTCCCAGATGGTTGGAAAGAACGATTAGTTTCAAAGGTTGAGAAGGGTACCAATGGAACTGACAGTGAGTTCTACAACCCAAAGAAAAAGTCAGAGAAAGAGTACCTCACTTTCCTTGCTGGGTTTAAACAGCTAGCTCCTAAGGATGCGGTTTTGAACAACTTGGCATTGTCAGACGTATACTTGCAGGACTTGATAGCCAGTGCCGACAGTGTGACATCTGAAGAGAGGAAGGATGAGAATGGACAAGTTTATTATGTGTATGAGATTGATGGGGTTGGTGCACATGGTTTAATTTCTGTGACTTGTGCCAACAATAAGCTTTATGCTCATTTTGTTAATGCTCCTACACCAGAGTGGAATAAGGACAAAGACATGTTGAGGCATGTTCATGAGTCTTTCAAGACTGTTGGGTCGTTTTAGGTTACTTTGTGGGATTGTTAATAAAGGGGAGAGAAAGGTTTTGGGTGTTGTGTATGAACTTGATACTAATTCAAATTATAAATATTTTTCTTTTAAACTTTCATTTTGCTTGCATTTGCAGTTGAGTTTGGTTCAAAATGTATGTTCAATTAGAAGTTAGAAATTCACTGTGAATTTAACTCAAGGCCTTCTATTAAGACATGAAAAATGCCCAACATTGATTGAATTGAGGCTGTCAAGGTTTCTGGTAACCTATGATGTATACATTTTATATAAGGTCCAAGGTTGAGCCATATAATTGAAGATGGATCCTTTAAATGCATTTTATTCCTTTTAAGATTTGGTGTTTGATAACTGTGGTTGAAATATTGTTTGTGCATCTGTTTGGAATTGATCAATTCATCCACTGCTTAGTTGTTTAGGGTCCAAATCTGGAAATTTCAATCCTAATGGCATAATATTTAGTTAGGATAAAGTCACATTTAATTGTCATTGTAGCACTGAAATATGGACCTATAGTGATTTTGGGTAATGGAAGAATGATCGACTTCGCACATATGCTGAAATTGAATACCATTTTGCTTAGGACTTCTTTCTGTGATATTCAATTTTTGAATAAGGAATGGTAGAATACTTAGAAAGTATGAAAGTGATAAACTGAATTGAGAAAAAGAAATCTTGCTGCTTGAGAAGGATCTCAAGGGTTCACCCTCTTCAGACCTGCTGTCCTTCATTATCAGCAATTTCACGTTGCTTTGTCCTCTTTTTTAGCTTCAACATTTGGTATGGTTTGCCAAGATCTTGTAACTCAACTAGAACATCCCTATGTTTTCAATAGTAACAGGGCAAATCCCCTTTCCCCCAACTATCAAATTATCAAAAAAAGAAGAGGGGGGGGGGGGGGGGGAATGGGCACAGTTTGGCTGCTTCAAATGTATGGGAGATAGGGTGAGCAAACCATGGTGCAGCCAAAGATGGGAGAAGAATTATTGGTAAACAAGCTTGATTTGACAAATATGCATGATTGCTTTGTAGCTGCAGGGTAGCAAGTGAATCTTACAAGTGCAGTAATGAATATCAAGGCTTTTCAGTTTTCAACTTGCTTGACAGTCACCATTTGGCCAAAATCTTGAGAGTTCTTCATATGTGGCTGCTACCTTTTCTCTTAGCCATGCTTGAACTGCCAATGGAAACCTTAATGCCATTGATTTCGGTGTAATATGATATAACTTAGGAAGCCTGATTTGTTGACATATTGATATGAAATGGTTTTATTGAACAAGCTTTCATCTCTGATTGAAAACAAAAATTTGTACAACTTCAAGTTTTGAGTATCAACCCAAATGATTCTACTAAGATATTTGTCTAGTTTATTGAAATGAAGTTTAGTTCCATCATCAGATGAAAAAGAGTCTAATCTTTATATGTACTCTAATATGTCATCCTAATTTGGAAAATTTATGTGAGGCTCTCACAAATTGCTTAGCTGCCTTGCACATCCACAGGCCAAATTACCAAGCAGAGTAGCCAGGAATGTATGAACTATGAAGTGCCAAGATATGTCTCATGAACAATCTACTTGAAGTAGCTTCTAGTGTCAATACATTTTTTTTTTTTAAGTAGCTTCTAGTGTCAATACATACTTTCTTGCTCATAATTAAATAAAATTGTGTTCATATATTTGGGAGATCCCAAATGGGATCCATCATTACAAAACACAGAAAGTAGATTCTAACATTCTAGTCAAACTGACCTGCTTTCCAGTATCCCCAACAAAACCAAAAAACATTATGGATTCAAGACTCTTCAGCCTTATCAACTATACGACTAATTTTAACAGTTGCCACTTCTATTTTCTAAGCATCAAAGGCTGCTTATAATCTGGATCAGATGCATAACACATATCATGGTATTAGTAAGAATTATCAACACTTCTTGTTCTAATCTTTCACCTTGAGCCAAATGTGGCTAATACAAAGTGAACCCATCATCATAGGAAACATGCCACCCTCGTCGACAAGGTGGGGCATTTTCACCATACTCAGCATAACAGCTCCATCTTTTCTTCCAGTTCGCACTTCCAGTGTTTGGTCTATTATTCTTTTCATTCCATTTGTAAACAATTACTCCAGAGCGGTCACTCCACTCTCCATCAATTCCTTGGTGTGGCGGAGCCAATGCAAACAATCCCTTCTCTCCTACAAACATTACAAGCTTAGATAAATATATATATCATCAACACTTCTACATTTTCCTAACCAAATTCCAATTGGGTGTAAAATTTTCTTTTCTTTCACAGAGGGTAATTTCAAGTTTGATTAGCTCAATTTAAAGCTTATACACTGTCTATAAAAAGGTAACCTTGAAAAACAGTGTCATCCACTATGAAGATATGCATTTTATAAAAGCTAGTTCACTACCATGTGCATAAGCACATGATAAACCATTTTCCCAGAACAATGAATATTATAATTTAGAAGGAATATTACACAATCATACATAAACAAAACATAAATAAGCTATTGTTTAATTGAGCATGTGATATAGATAAAGATAATAATAGCACATCTGATACATACCAGTGGTGTGGCCATGGAAGGAGCAAGCAGTTGGGGAATTATCTTTGTCCAAGTAAAGGGTGTTGCACCTTAAGCACCTTTTCTTTGTCTGTACTTGTTTTGTACTTGGTTCAGTCTGGTTGATGTTCAAGCAAGACCTGATCTTTTTCCCACTTATTATTAATGGCTTGTAATGGCTGAGGAGGCTTTGAGAAAGATTGTTAGCAAAAGCCATGTCAGCGTACTAATTTTGAGAAAGGAAAGTGGAATGGGCTACAAGGATGAGGTGGGGTTGTGGGAAATATATTAAAAGTTTTGGGGTAACTAAAAAAGCCCATGAATTTTGGGCTTGGTTATAAACTGGGGTTAGAATTTTGGGGGCCAATTATTTTTCCCAGGCTTCGTGTTTATGGTAGAGCATTAGAAATACTACACCTGCTTTGGTCCATTATACTTTCTCATCTATAATTGCATCATTTCATATCATATACAGTATTATTTAGTATATACTAAAAGTTGGACTTAGAAGACGTGTATGTGTCAAATGATTGAGTCAAATTGAAGAATTTTTATAGATAAAAATAATAATTTTTTTCCTTTATCAACTTTTTTTTCTCCTAGTTTTTTGAAATAAACACAAAACTAATTATTACTATCAATTTCTATACTTTTTTTTTTCTCCACATTTTTCTTCTATCATAAAGTCAATACAAAAAACAAAAAGTTTTCTATGAGATGTGGCAATTTGTTTTTAAGCAAAAGGCTTCTTCTTCTTTCTTTATCAAATTTTTTTTTTCTCTTTACCATTATCACTAATTCTCCTTCTCTTATAATAATTTTGTAATTGTATATTCTTTGATTTTTTGATTTGATACAAAATTTTATTAGTTTAGATTAAAGCAACGGGTTCTTCTCAAAAAAAAAAAAAAAAAAATTAAAGCAACGGCAGTTTTTTTTTTTTTTTTTTTTGGGTGATAATCCACATAAGAAAATAAAACTTCAATAGTTAGCAAACCAAATTAACCTTTACCTTTTCCCCTCAAATATATATATATATATATATATATATATATATATTAACCTTTACCTTTAAATTAATTCTCATTGGGTAAGACTTCGAAAGTCTAAGTATTTAGATTAGCATGTATGTTTGAAAAATGAGGTGAAATAAAACTCAACTTGAACTCTACTGTGCTCTATTATTTAAGGATGCTAAAATCAATCAAAAAAAATTTTAAAAAAATAATAATAATAAGATAAGAACTACAGAAGAAAGGATTTGGCTTTTTCAGTGAGAAGAATTTCTTTATGTGAGAAGAGTTTTCTTCTTTCTTATTCTTCTTCAATTTTTCTATCAATGTAGTTCAACTAATTTAAATGTCAATTCTTTTTTTTATGACATTAACCCTGGATTTAATTCTAAGCAGTATTTTTTTAATGGAAAAAAAAATTAAGATCAATTCCTTAGGTGTTGTATCTTAAGTTTCTCAATTAAATTCAACTATATGATTGAATTAGTCGATGCAACAACAACAACAACAAAAATGTTTATTCAAAGAATTACTAATTCAACCGTACAATTCATTAGTCGATGCAATTACATAGTCAAATTTGATTTAAAAATCTAAGGTATAACATCTAAAGAACAGTTTCTTAGCTACAAACAATACTAGATCCACCTTTAATAAATATATTATATTAAGATTGAAGGATTTTGAGGTGGTTTAATTTCAACCAGTACCCCCACAAAAACCCAAAAAAACACAAAATGGATTCAAGACTCTTCAGCCTTATCAACTATACAACTAACTTTAACAGTTGCCACTTCTCTTTTCTAAAGCATCAAAGGCTGATTACAATCTGGATCAGATGCATAACACATATCATGGTATTAGGAAGCTATTATCAACACTTCTTTTTTCAAATCTTTCACCTTGAGCCAAATGTGACTAATAGAGAGTGAACCCATCATCATAGGAAACATGCCACCCTCGTTGACATGGTGGGGCATTTTCACCATACTCAGCAGTCAGCACAATTGGCACTTCTAGTGTTTGTCTATTATTCTTTTCATTCCATTTGTAAACAATTACTCCAGACCAGTCACTCTCTCCACTCTCCATCAATTCTTTGGTGTGGTGGAGACAATGCAAACAATCCCTTCTCTCCTAAAATATATATATATATATATAATATATATATATATATATATATTACAGGAGCTTTAGATCAATATGAAAAACACGATGGGTTTAAGGACCGAATGGACCGAACTAGACCGATGTGAATGGAAATAGACTGAATGGACAAAACTAGACCAAATGGACCGAATTTGCCAAAGTGGATCGATTTGAACCGAAATGGACCAACTGAACGAATTGGACCGAACTGGACTGATTTGGACCAAATGGACAGAAGTATGCTAAATTGGACCGAAGACCAATTGGACTGAATGGGACCGAAGTGACCAAATGGACTGAATTAGACCGAAATGGACCAATTGGACGGAAGTAGACCTGTTTGGACTGAAATGGACCAAATGAGCGAAGTGGACCGAAGTGGACCAATTGGACTGAATAGGACCTAGGTGGACCGAAATGGACCAAAGTGGACCAAATTGGACCGAAGTGGAGCAATTGGACTGAAGTGGACCGAAGTGACCACATGGACTGAATTGGACTGGCTGGACCTAAGTAGACCAATTGGACCGAATGGACGAAGTGGACCAATTGGATTGAATTGGACCGATATGACCAAATGGACCAATTGGACCGAACTGGACCTAAGTGGATAGAAGTGGACCAAATGAACTGAATTGGATTAAATTGGACTGAAGTGGACCCAACTGGACCAAAGTAGACCGAACTAAACCAAATTAGATGAAAGTAGACCAAATGGTCCGAAGTGGCAAAAATGCTACGCTAATATGGTTTAATAGAATTGTAGTAATAATAAATGCTATACTTCAACTTTTAAATATTATATAACTAGTCGCTAACCTGTGCGATGCACAGGAAAGCTATTGATAACTTCCCCAATATGAAAAAAATAAATAAATAAATAAAGATCATAGTATAAATTATATACCAAACCAATAAAATCTATCACATCCAATGAGATATCGTGATAACCAAGAGCTTGAAATCATATTTAGAAAATATATAACTGATATAAGTACACTCCAATACAATTAATTACACAAATATAGTTAATTCCATACTCATTCAATAAAATATCTTTCATAATTACATTAATCATTCTTGATCCAAGATGTATCTAAATTCTAACATTGCCAGTAAACAAAGACGCTAGACCTCAATGGGATTGAAAAGGAAATATAATGCCAATTTACACAATTGTTGAAATCATCACTTTCCACTATTGAGAGAGAGAGAGAGAGAGAGAGAGGTGGTTGTTGTGTTGCATCTCTTAAGAAGAATCTACCCTTTACATTTTTTTTGATGTAATTGACCCATAACAAAATAGATGTACCACATTCAAAGTATGCACATTTGGGAGATTAAAAGTAAAGGAAAATGAGAAAATGAACCCACATAAAGATTTTTTCTCTTCCTCTTGATGTTGACTTTTCCAACATCATCCAAAATCAAATTTTAGTCCTCCTCAAAGCCGTATAAGGCATAAAAATTAACATTTGAACAAATTTACATGTATTCACTTAAAATTGTAACAAATGCTAAAAATTAGGTTGATATCAACCTTTGAACCAAAATTTAACATTTTAATGATTGCACATCAATCAGCAATTTTTCCATTGTTAGTTGCAACATATATCTTTTTATTTGTGACAAATATGGTGCAATTTTGGCCATCAAATTTTACTTAAAAGCTAAGATTAGACAACCTCCATCCTGCATTACTCTAAGAAATCTGTAGAACCCTAAAATCAAAAAGAACATGCCACAACCATGGACAAGAGGCAGAACAAAAAAATTACATGTTCACAAAGATTTCAAAGTTCTCAAGATGTAAATTTGACAATATGACCCCTAAATTTGCTTAATATACATAACATATAGCAAAAATACTCATCATAAATGTGATTAAAAAACTCCAGCACTAAATTACAACCCTCTACGTAATTATTTTTTTTAAAGAAAAAACTATCCTTAACATTTTATCTTCAAAACATTATACAGGGAATGTTGCAAAAATAATACTCTATTCAGCCTTGCAGTAATAAGAGAAACAAAATATCCAACAATGAAAACCCAATATGCACTTTAAGATATTTCATCCACATAAAAGTAACATTCTAGGCAGCAAAAATCCAGACAAACATCAATTGCCCTACCGTAATTCAAAATAAGGAGCACAACAAATACCCAATTGAAATTAGATGGAAGAAAAGTTCCATGTACCTAGCATATGTCTTCTTAGTAGAAAGTTCATGTCCTAAAAATATATGCATGAATTTCAAAAAATATATGCTACAAACAAAAGCTATCTGCAAAGTAACAGCTACAGCCTAACTAAAAACATAAAATTAAGACCTATAAATTACAATTTGACACAAACCAAGAAAAAAATATTATATTACCCATTAAAATGTCTTTAAAATACACAAACAAATTACCCGCTATATGGAAAAAAAAAAAAAAAATCTTCAAGACAAAGTAAGCCTAGAGTCATATATATTTCATTTGTTTTTTGGGTCAGTGTCAGATTGCTAACCTTGATATAAAACTTAGATTAAAAAAAAAGGTTGAAGTCACATATATGAGACAGATAACTTTTCATTAAGCAATACCCATCAAGGATTGCAACAAATTCAGGAAATTTCGTTCAAAATGAAGCAAGAACCATCCAAAATTACAATGAAAGAAGTCCACAACTCACAGAGATAAACAGCAGTACAGAAACCCCAATGAGTGGGTAGAGATTAACAAAATAAAAATAAAAAACAAAGGAAAGTAGCAAACCTATTGACATCATAAAGATGGATCATTCAATTGCGGCCCCTTGATGCAAGGAAGGACAGGTTATCTACGGCTTCTTCAGAATTAGCCTCCTTTTTACTTGATTCATGAGCACCCTGCCAAAATTTCCAAAATTTTAATATTCTAAGATACATAGGACCTAAACGGTTGTCAGAAAGCATAACTTGAAAGGAATATTTCAAAACTGCATGTAGGTGAATGCATTACCTGAAAGCATGAATAATCAGAAGTTTGTAGGTAATAGATATGAAGTTTTCCCTTACAATCACTAGCACTGAGGTACTTGCAAAGATTGAGAAAATTTAAAAGCACTTATTAGCTATGAACATTCTCTGATTAGCTAAAATCAAGAAATTCAATAACCTAAAATCAAAATTCTAAGTAGGAGTGGAAAAATTAAGAACCAATTGGAATCTAAATATCTACGAAAACATTCAAAAACCTAAAAATCAAAATTCTATGTAGGAGTGGAAAAATTAAGAACCAATTAGAATCCAAATATCTACCAAAACTGAAAACCCAAAGAGTGAGAGAGAAAAACCTGAATGCCCAATGCTCCAAAGAGAGAAAAAAGACAAAAGAAGTTACCTGTGAAAAAGGAGATTGGTGGTGAATCAACAGCAAAACCGGTTTTCCAAATCAAAACCCCAAAAAAAAAAAAAAAAAAAAACTATGAAAGCAAATATTAGGAAACAGACAATGGAGATGTAGAGAGAAATCGATGCGGTGGCGGTGATCCGTGGTGGCGATGGTGACGGCGGTGACAGCAGTGGGAGGAACTGAGTTTTGGGTTTTGATTTTGGGGGAAGGAAATGGTGAGTTTTAAGTTAGGGAAGGTGCTGGGGTGGAGAGTTTAGTGTGACAAAATATCGGGTGTATTTGGTGGGAGAAGAATGATATTTAGATAATGCTGAATAATTACTGTATTTTGTAATTATAATATTAATTAATTAAAATAATTAATTAATTAATGCTGATGTGGAAAATTGTGAGTGCTTCAAAGGCTTCGGTTATATATATATATATATATATTGATGATATATATACTTAGATTAGGTTAGAGGAGAATTTCTATTTTGTATACAAATAAAAAATAAAAATAAAATATTTAATTAATTAATGTTGATGTGGAAAATTGTGGGTGCTTCAAAGGTTTCGGTTTTATATATATATATATATATATATATTGATATATTGATTACGCTAAAAGAAAATACCATTTTGCTTAGACTTCTTTTGGTGAAATTTAAATTTTGCTTTAGGAATGGTAGAATATATACGAGGAAAGTATGGAAGTGATAAACCGAATTTAGAAAAGAAATCGTGCTGCTTGAGCAGGATCTCAAAGGTTAACCCTCTTGAGACCTTTTGTCCTTTATGATTACAATAATTTTATGTTATTTTGTTGGTAATAGGCCTAGATTATAACCAATAACAAATTTTCATCTACGATTTTTTGTGAAATTGTTATGAATAATATTCACATATGTCCATGTGTAACAATATGAAAGGTGTTGGCCAATACAGACCAAATGGACCGATGTTTTGAGAAAGTGGTGTCTTAATTAACCTTTGACCAGATTATTCCACTTCTAACCCATAAAGACATCTTAAAAATCTCATGCACCAATAATGTGCATGAGATCACTCTCCAAACAAATATATCCGCCACTAGGGGTATATTACTACTATAGTCCTATAATGACATTGCTTATCACATCACGACCAAGTTAAAATTCCCCTAATAATCAAAGCCTTTTTTTTCAATTAAATATTTGACTCATAAAATGAAGTGGAAAAAGAATTTTTCTCCCTTTATGTTTGGAGTAATTCACAATTTCCCCCCTTATCTTTGATATTAACTAATTTCTCCTTCTATGTTTGAGAAATAAGCAAATATCTTAAATCCGTTACTTTTTCAATTAAAGCCAATGAAATTATAATAACTATCGTATAACCAGCACAATGTGCGGGATACTTTTATTTATTACAAAAGACATATGGTTACTGAAAATTTAAAAATTTTATATTAAGATAATACAAAAAAGGTAAATAATTACTTGCAAGAAAAATAAAAAACTAAATTCAAGGAGTTTTTTTTTATAGAGATTTCAAAATCTAACCTTGAAATTTGTGCCCATTTCAACAAAATTTTAAATAGATCTCTTAGAAAAAAATATAATATTCCTTTACCACTACACTCAAGTAAAAAGAAAGTGTTTTTTTACTCCAAGAATTTATTATTCAAGAAAAATAATAGGTCTTTTTTTTTTCTTTTTTTTTGTAGAAGCTTATATAAGTAACTTCGACAAACAATAATTCATAATTAGAATAAGTAACTAAGTTTATGATAACTAAGTTTGAATATTATGAGTTTATCTAATTTTTATGACATGTGGTAAAACATTTACTTAATTAGGTTCCCTTATCTTATATTTACTTAATGATATGTATGTGTTGCGTAGGTGAATTCACGATTATTTAATTATTTTTAAGTTATATGCACAATTATTAATTTCACATCCTTTGAAAGAGAGCGAGCATGTAATTGGATTGGTTTGTGAGTATTAAACTAAATCCTTTTTTTTTTTCTAGAAGAAACCTAACTCCTATATAGCAATAAATGGTTTTTACGACATGTGGTAAAACATTTACTTAATTAGGTTCACTTATCTTATATTTACTTAATGATATGTATGTGTTGCGTAGGTGAATTCACGATTATTTAATTATTTTTGTTAAGTTATATGCACAATTATTAATTTCACATCCATTGAAAGAGAGCGAGCATGTAATTGGATTGGTTTGTGAGTATTAAACTAAATCCTTTTTTTTTTTCTAGAAGAAACCTAACTCCTATATAGCAATAAACGGTTTGAGAAATAGATACCAAAACTAAATATCATCAACATGAGGCAAAAAAATCACCCTTAAATTTCTAAATCATTATGAAGTACATTCCTCAAAGTAATTTTTGAATATTATCAGCTAGCTACAACAAAGATACTAATTGTCAAAGAGCTACATGGTATTGATGATTTAACAAATATACCCAATAGTGCTCCTAAGAGTAGTAAAGTCTTGTATGCAAACCACCAAATTATGCCCAGCGCATAATTTTCCAATCATTGTATCACTATGGAATAGAGTTTAGAAGGAAGATATTTTTGCTTAACCACAAACATCTTTATAAAGAGAATGAAAGGGTGATGTCTCACCATTGTTCAACTTATTAACAAAAGTGTAATAATTCATTTATAATGAGTTCTCATCATCCTTGAAGCTTCTAATATACATTTTCTTTGGCCAAACACACTGAGAAATATATTCTTTGGCACCAAGACCAAGTCTTCTACTTGGAACTCTCATTATGTATTTCTCTAGAATTCATTGAATTCCTGCCAAGAACTAATACCCTAAAAATGTCCCACATAAGGGACATTTTTGTCACCATGAATTTTTAATCCAAGTGTTGCAAATACATCATCAGTTATTGAAGCATTGCCTTTGTAGTAATCAAATGCCATAGTAAGGCCTGAAAGAAAATTTTAAAAAGGAGACTATGAATTTTCATTCATAAATCAACTTTATTGCAACCATGATTCATGTTGGAGGACAAATAAATTCATAAAAAATTTCATATTAGTCAAGAAAAGTAATGGTAGTGACAAAATTTGGTAGTAATTTTTTCAAACATATTCAAAGAATGTTATATGCTAATAATCCTAATTTTTTAGGCTGCTTGACAAAACTTAAGAGGATAAAATACTAACCTTGATAACCTTCAATGGATAGGCATGCCAACCTTCCATCTTGAGAAACACTTGATGCACAACTGACTGAAGTGAGATAGGTGCCGAAAATGTGATTATTGGAAATTTCTTCAAGTCTTTGAGGACCATTATCGAACCAAGGTGATATTAAATAATTAAAAAAAAAAAAGTTCAAAGATTGATAATTTTCTGTTCTAGTTATATAAGAGCTTGGCGAATGAAAATTTTGAGAAGGGAAGAGAAGAGGCAGTAAAAAATAGATAAAAGGCATAAAACAAAAGGAATTTGTTTTTTTCTTATGTCAAAGAACTCCAGAAATTTGGCCAAGAGGTGAAATTTCTTTACTTAAAGGAGGCAACTGTTGGGTTACACTTCTTGCAAAATTATGACCAACTGTTAATACACTACTTAACCTCACCTATTGTAGCCATACATAATAGAAGCTTGACACTTACGTTTTTTTTTTTTTTTTTTTTGTGGCAGTTATGGTGCGTAGTTATATTTGATTGTGTGGTATTAGTTTTTACCCTATTGCCATTCATAGTGATTATAGAGTTCTGCAACTCTGGGAATTGATCGCTCTTGGTCTAGAGATTACTGACTATGTATATTAGGTCCATAAAGGTATACTCCAAGAAAGCCACTTTAAGAAGATTTGAAGTATGATAACTCATTCATTTGATTTGTGGGATTTCGTTGAACCACCAATTATAAATTTACCCTTATTAATTGCCATCTGCAATTAGAGAGAAGTATAGGGGAAATGTTGGTGGTTGATCTATTTGTATTAGTAAATGTGTGTGTCATTATAAGCACTAATTTCGGGACATGGACCGGAATATATCCATCATGCATAACAAAGTTAATTTTGGACTTTCCAAATGTTAAGCCCAAGATGGAAAGCTACTTGTATCTACATAGGAAATCATGTAGCTTCTTTTAACATCTAGCAAAAGTCATGAACACATATGCCTCTGCACATGTATTAAACACACTACCCTAGACTTCTAGTTATGTCCCTACACATTTTACCTGACTAATGTTAGGGACTCAAGATCACTGCCAATTACATAGAGATTTGGACAACTCCACCTGCACCAAAAAAATCAACTTAAGCCTTTACTTTCTTCATGACACTTAAGCATTTGTTCCTCAAATTTTATGTCATGAGCAGATTGTGTGTTTGGCTTCAATCCTAGATCTGTGCGATCCATTTGTATTTACATAGATCTGGATATGGATTAACAAATTAACAGAAATTGTGTTTCTTTGTGTCAAAAATAAATTCTTACTGATTTTTTTATAAAGAATCTAACTACACAATAATAAATTTATAAAATAAAAATCCCAAATAGTATTTTTTAAGAATTTAACTACACCATAAAAAATTTATAAATTAAAAAACCCAAACGCAGGTTCTCTTATTACCTTAACAGGTCGACCGTTTGACTTAAAGCTGATCTTCTAGGTCAGTCCTATATTCCTGGAATCATTTCAAACTTTAAAAGACCACATAGAAACCCAAAATTCAAATTCATTTAATTTTGAAATTTGTAGCAAAAATCTCTAAGATGCTACTTTCTATGGAAACAAAAAAGAGAATTCAACAAAACCTCGTGTGCTAAAAAAGCATCCCATGCGGAGTCCCTGAGATTCTCAAAGAAGCTAATAATCTTTTTTTTTTTTTTTTTTTTTTTTTTTTTTTTTTTTTAAGGAGAATGAGAAAGAGAAAGAGAGAGCACAGCAATTTAGTTTTAGAGAAACAGAGAAAAAGAGAGAGATTTAGTGACCTGATGAAATCGATGCCAAGCATGGAAAACCCAAATACTTGAATCAAAACCAAATCTAACCTAAATGCCTAATCCAACCAAATACCCAAGCATAAATCATACTTAACGCTCAATTTCAATGGTTGGAGACCAACTGTGGTGGTGGTCTAAGATTTATATCTATGCCATTCCCTTTGTGCCTTACTACCATCTCTCTCTCTCTCTCATTACTTTTTCTGTGGGTTTTTGTATTTATAAACTCTAAACTGCATAAAGAGTACTTAATAAACTACATAGAGAGTATTTCAAGAAGAAAAACAATTGAAGTATAAGCATCATATTTTAAGTTAAAACATAGATATATTGAAGATGCTAATTTGAATAGGAGAAGAAACAGTGAGATGATGCAGACCTTCCGTATATGTTGCAAAGAGGAGATGGGTGCAGAGCATGAACCCATATATTAAAACAAGTCTGTTTAACTCTTCTTTTGGCTTAAAATTGTGCCACAATACACTACCATCTTTCATTTAAACAGCCAATTTTGAGAAATTCATCTAACCCTTCTCAAATTTATGTGAAAAAATAACTGTTATAAAGTCCTCTATAAGTGGATTATGAAAAAAAAAAAAAATAGTCCTCTAGAAGTGCACAATTACCGCAATAAAGATGAAGCAAACATCAAACACCAATGCTTTCAAGATTTCTAAACCTTGATTATCCAAAACCAATTATAAATACCCTAAAACTAAACCAAAATCAAACACAAAATTAATTGAATCCAAATACTCACAAACGTTTTTAGTATATTGAGAAACTAAAACGAATCAAAAAATCAAATCAAAACCTAATGTAACTCAAAGACATCAAACAAACATATAGTAAAAGACAAATAGTAACAATGAATGCAAATATTAATTACGTTACAATTCAAAATTTATTTTTTCTTATTTAAACATGATAAGTCACAATCCAAATTGAGTCATGTGAGTTCAAACGTAAAGAGAATACTTCAATCTTTGCATTCATTAAGGATCTTAATTCTAGCAAGAACCAAAGAAATTAAAATCTAACTGTACCTTTTAATTCTTTTATTGCAGAAGTCCCAATGTCTTTATCCGGCACAGGGAAACGGTATTCTGCAACTGGAGGGAGAAACAGAAGAAAACACAAAAACAAAAAAACAATTCAGAAATTAATTTCAGTGGCAAACGAAGATAAAAAAAACTGTCAAACACGAACAAAATTCTAACCAAAAAAACAATAACCGACAAAACAAAACCCAAGAAAGTGAAAAAATAAATGGGAACGGAGAACTCTCTCCGTCTCTCTTATTTATCTGTTTTTGCCCTCTCCAAACCTAAATCATATATAACCCCAAATTTCAAAAAATAAAATCAAAACCTAATGTTACCCAAATACCTAATTAAAAATCAATCCAACCAAATTTCTCAAAACCAATTCATATTTTAAACCCATACCTAGATCTAAGAAAATAAATATTAAAAATTAAAAAATAAAAAACTTACCGGTGGTAGTTCTCTCAATATCTGTCTCCTTCTCATCTCTGTATCGCAAGGTAGGCGCCTTTACGATGATGGCAGAAGATCTGGTGGCGCCCTTCTCTCTATCTCTGCCTCTCTATTTCTCTGTCTCTCTTTTCTCTCGATCGCTCTCTCCTTTCTCCGTGAAGCAATCTTTCAATGGGCTTCTGTTTTTTCTTTTTCATCGGTAGGGAAAATCTTTTCTTTTGGCCGTTTGTATTAACAAATGGAAAGAATGGATGATTGTGTGTTTTAGGTTTCAGTTTTTAGAGAGTGCAGTTTTTGATCTCTCGATCTCTCTCTCCTCCATTCTCTGCCTCTCTATTTCTCTCTCTCTTTTCTCTCGGTCTCTCAGTCTCTCTTTCTCCGTTTTTTTATCCGAGTAGCAATCTTTCTTTTTTCTGTCTTTAGCAGTTAATTTCCTTTTATACCAAGAGGACTCTAATGAGCGGGTTGGTGTCTGAAAGTGAGTCTTTCAGATGCACCGTACGAATTTTTTAAAAAAATTACCCCTCTACGTGTCAGTTTTTAAAAGGGCCATTTTTCCTAACGTGTCAACACCTGATTAAAAACTTCTACTTTTATATATTGTATTAGATTACAAATGCAATATACAAAAATAATAGTACAATTTTCAACTTTTTCTCCTTTTTGTAGTGTACAACTAATAATTTCTTTAAAAAATTTCGTTAGATTTAACTAAGAAAATAACAAATTGGGGGTATTTGGTCATTTTCCAAATATAGAGAAGGAAATTAGTTGATTTCAAAAATACATGGGAGAATTGTGAACTACTCCAAACATAAAAGGGAAAAAAATAATTTTTCCCCTAAAATAAAATATGGAAAATGAAGCTATATAAGGGTACTAAAATAATATAATCTTATGAGATTCATACAACCAAGTTAAGCAATGCTCATCTCTCAAAATAAAGAGAGAAATTTTAAGCAATGTATATGCAAATAAGTCAACGAAGCCACATTATATAAGTCACATTGTATTTGCATCCTAAACCCTACACTCCAAAAGAAAAACCAAACCAACAAATTGGTAGTAGTAGTATACCAAGATGAAACAAATAGTTCCTTCCTTTTGTTCCTCATCCCTGTTCATTTCTCTTTTACTAGCAATAATCCTATGCAGTAGCCCTACACAATCAATAGGGCAAGATGTGCTCAATGATATATGCTCCAAGACTGCTGACCCTTCTTTCTGCTTACAAACCTTAAAATCCGATCCCCGAACCGTCACGACTGACCTCCTTGGCCTTGCCGGAATATCAATCAAGTTGGCCAAAACCACTGTCAGTGAAACTCACACATTTGTTAAGTCACAACTTGCTCAGACAACTGACCCCAAACTCAAAGCGCAGTACTCACAATGCAATGACTCCTATGATGATGCCACTGGTAATGTTGACTATGCAAATGAAAGGTTGAAGGCTGGTGACTATGGTGGAGTAAGCTCGGCAGCATCAGCTTGCATGGATGATGTTTCTGACTGTGAAGATGCAATCACTGGTGCAGCTTCCTCTCTCCCACGACAGAATAAGAAATCTAATGAAGTTTGTCTCATGACATTGGTTATCGCTAATCGTCTATTGGGAAAAAATTAGTGTTAATTCTTGTACACCTTTTGATGAATAAAATTTTAGGCCTCATTTTGAGAATTTTACAGCTTTTACTTTATGCTGTACTTTTTTTCTCCCTCCTAATAAATCCTCTAGAGTTCAAATCAATGGAATCCGTTTAAGGTTTATGTTATTATATTATAATCTCTAAATAAGATGTAGTTATAATTTATATTATTACATATAGGAATAAAATTTTCATAATGAAATATACTTCTCCATTTTTATTTATTTTTGCCTACATCTTTTCTGAGATTCTATCTTCAGAGACTTCTTGGAAGTTGTGTGTGGAAATGCGTAATTGTTCTGACTTTCTAAGAAGAAGGAATTTTTTTTTTTCTAGTAATAAGACTGGAGTTAATTCACTTATATAAAAGCCAAAAAAAAGAGAAGAAGATGGATTCAATTTTTAATTAGACACTATTTATTCTATGGACAAATTTTAGTACAATGAAATTGACCATTTCAACAAAAACATTATTATTTTTTCAAAGAATCACTAAAATCAGTTATACAATTCAATTAATCAATGTAATCACATTCTTTTCAAAAAAAATTAATAATAATAATGCAATAACATGATTGAATTTAATTGGAAAACATCATAACATGAGGGGTGTTCGCGGTGCGGTGCGATTTTGGGCTATTTTTAGCACCTCACTTTGCAGTGCAGTTTAGCCAAAACCATAACTATATCACACCTCATTTTTGTGGTCACATGTGCAGTGCAGTTTAGAGTTTAGCCAAACCCATAATCGCACCGTATCTCATTTTAGTGGTCACATGTGCGGTGCGAAGTATAAGATGTGGTTTGAACAATTTGGAACCAATATATTTTTCAAATTTGGACTTTTCCTGCCCAACCCAAAATTGAATTTTCCCTTTGTTTTGGGTCAAGTTTTAAACAATTGAGTTAGTTTTTTTTTTTTTGGATTGGCTTTCCTAATCAACACTTGTTAGGGTTATTAAAGTTTTTTTTTTTTTTTTTGAAAACTAGGGTTATTAAACCATTAATAATATGTTTAATATTAAAAAAATAAATATATTAATATATAGAGAGCGTGCAATCCAGTGCGGTTTGTGCAGTTTTCTTATTATAAAACTGCAAACTGCATTACACCATGCGATGTAGTGCATTATTACCTGCAATGCAATGCAGTTATGCCATTTTGCGAGCGATTTTGGTGTGATTTTTGCGGTTTATGTGGTTTGGTGAACCTCTCTTCTATAGAGTTAGGTCAATTTTTTTTTTTTTAATAAGATCACTTATCTCATAGTCTTCTATATTTTGCATCGTGAAGTTTCACCCTTTCTTCCTATCATTATCCCTTTTTATTTTTCCATGAGGAGAGGACACCCAAAGAAAAACAAAAGGAAGTTTCGATCAATTTTATGCAAATCTTGACCCTTGAGGATTGGAAAACACGTCATGACCTTGTGGATTTCGCTAAATTTCAGAGGCTAGTCAATTTTCCAAATGCATATCAACTATATATAGTAAATGAGGCCAAATTAAAGGGCTAACCCCTGAAGATTCGACTCCATTACACATAAGGATTAATCTTCGTTGAAAATTTAATTTGGTTTGGCAACCCATGACTCTTTTGTTTTGTGTATTTTTAAAAAAAAAAAATAATAATCTTGAAAATATAGAAGAAATATTAGGAGTTGCATCACTTTTATGAATTTGGGATTTTGTAGTTAATTACAAGTTCGTATTTTTGGCATTAGAGGAGGAGGAGGAGAAGAATTTAGGACTCCGATTCCCACATATATTGGGATAATTGACATAAAGAAAAAAAAGATTTATTGGAATAATCAATTTAATTTGTTTTCATATATATGCACGACTGGTTGAAATTATAATAATTGAAATAAATGGCCAATAGCATTAAGGTATTATACCCCGAAAAATGAGGGAGATAATAAAATTGTATTAGTAAAATTGATCAATTTTGCTAATACAATTGTATTAGGAAAACTATTTTTAAATTGTATTAATATAGAGTGAAGAGAGAAAGAGATGAAAGGGTTAGAAAGCCAAAGTTTGACGTTAGAAAGCTAAAAGATTGCCGTTTGAGATTGTAACCATGGAACACAAAGGGTTGTCATTTAAAATTGTAACTGTGGAACAGAAAGAGTTACTATCTAAAATTGTAATCGTGTAAGAGAGAGGGTTGGGAACTATCTACTTTTTATTAGTATTTCTAAATTTAGGAAAACTATTTTTAAAAGTATGACAAATTCACGAAAAAAAATAGTAATGACATGACTGCTGATGTAGTTCAATCTGAGCATAGCAATATTAAATACTACACTTTAGCTTTTAGTTATATATAAATATAGATAAGTCTCTCAATACATCTTATTCCATACCCCCCCAACGAATCAAACCCCAATTCGTTGGTAGAAGAACACCTTTAAACATGAAACAAATAGTTCCTTCCTTTTGTTCCTCCTCCTCATTGTTGATTTATCGTCTACTAGCCATATTCCTATGCATTAGCCCTACACAATCAACGTTTAGTGTGAAGATAGGCAATGATGTGCTCTCTCAAATATGTGCCCAGACAGAAGACCGTAATTCTTGTTTGAAAGCTTTACAATCCGACCCCCGCACAGCCTCCACTGACCTCTATGGCCTTGCTCAAATCTCAATCAACTTGGCCAATGCCACTGCCAGTGAAACTAGAACGAAGATTAAGTCAAAACTTGGTCAGACCACAGACCCTAATCTCTATGACCAGTACTTAAAGTGCCTAGAATCTTATGTCAATGCTGTTAGTAAAATAAACTACGCAAATGAGAGGTGGAGCATCAAGGACTTCCTTGCCCTCGGGGCTGCAGCATCTGATTGCCTGATTGATATTAATACCTGCAAAGGTGTAACAACTCCGGCCTGGCCCTTTCTTCCACAACAAAATGACAAATCGCATCTGCTTTGTAATATAATGTCGACTGTAGCGAAAAGGCTAGCTGCAGGGAACAATTAGTTTTCTTTTAGATTTTGTTTTTGATAGATGGATATGTTGGAAATAATGATTGAAAATTGCCCAAATTAATTAAAAAATACAAAGCAGATTAGAGATATAAGATGAGAGTGTAGAGAAATATAAACTTATCGATTTGAGCCGAGGCACGGAACTTAATCCGTTGTCCTAAAGAAGCGATTTTGCCCCACTGGATTGACTCCGTCGGTGCAAATGGCTCAAGCAATCGCTCTCTAGGATACAACAGCAGTTCTATTAATGTGCACTCACAAACAGAACTTCGAACTTGTCATTGGATGCCCATTACAAAGATCGAAGAAAGATAAAGGAAATAGTAAATTAGATGAACTCCATTTTTTTTTTTTTTTTTCCTGCTTCTCATGGGTTTGGAAGAGGAATGGCCTTTTGGTTATATAGAAGAGCAATGGAATACTTTCAGCAAAAGAGTTGACAAAATCCAACACAAAATTTGAGAATTTGCCATGATATAAGCACTTTATAATTATCCCTTTGATTTCCTTCAACATTTGCTGGTATTATAGGAATATTTGCTAGAGATTTGAATTGGTTAGTGTGAGATAGGTGAAAGTGAGAAAGGAAAGTACTATTTTTTATATAGGTATATATAAGAATAGATTGTGATAATGATGTTTGAGTTTGGAAAATATGGTTTCATAAAGTGAAAATTCAAGTTCTGGAATTTTCTAAGTGAAAATTCGAAAATATGAATTTTCTGGAATTTTCTGCAGAATTTTCTAGTGACTGTTCAAAAAGGTTGAAGAGGTTTCAATCTTTGTTAACCGTTTTATGAAAAAAAAATAACTAACTCTCCATATGTGCCTTTTCATTAAACATAACTCTATGGGTATAAATAGAGACTTATGTTCACTTGAAAAATAACACAAGAAACACAAGAAATCTTGTGGTCATTATCCAGAATTGTTATCTGTGGAACCCAACATCTTGGTTGTATCTTGGGGACAAATTTGCGATAACCCTTTAGGGACAAATTTGCGATAACCCTTTAGTAACAAAAGTGTGGAAAGCAAATATTGTCTAAGGAAAACGATATAGTGCCTCCAAGTTATCTATTTTTTGTTTGTCTTTTGTGTTAACCTTATTCTTCCATTATTACTTTGTGTAATATCCCCAACAATCTTAGACAATATTTGACTACAAGACAAGGAGTAAATGATGATACAACTTTGAAATTGGATCGTTTTGAAATTTGAAATTGAAATTGGTGAAATTGGATCGTTTTGATGGAACCAATTTTACACAGTAGAAAGAGCAATTGACTTAGATTTGAAGAGTTCTTCAAATGATAAATCGATCATAAAGAAGATTCAATGGAATAAAGCTTAAAGAAACAAGTTTCTTTGTTGGCAAGACAAAGTGATAATTCTTTCACATTGTGAATGCATTAAAAGCTATGTTCATAGTTTGAACATTGAAGGTACAAATTTCTTGTTCAAGGCCAATTTGAATTTCAAATTGATTGATGAGTTTCTTTGTTAGAATATTTGCATGTGTTGCAAATTTATTTGAATTGAGATATAAGAATGAAATTTTAACATGTTTGAATGTTATAAAGTGAAGTAGAAAATCTAAAGGATAAGAATTTAAACTCTTAAAGTGATAAAGTATATGAATATTTTCCTAAGTGATTTTCTAAATTATGTGAAGACATTAAGAAACATGTCAGCATATCTCACTTTAGATCAATTCAGACCACATCACTGAATTAAAGAGGAAAGTCCGGTTAAAGGTGTATCTAACACCGTTTCTAAAATGAATGTGAACAATGTTAAAATTTGAAGTTCTAGTAAGAACAATAAACACTTGAATTCGAATAAGAGTGTGAATCGTTTTAGAAGAACAACTCTAAGGATCCCAACAATGACAAATAGAATGTCATGTTTCCTTTGTGGAAAGAAAGACCATTACATTTGAGAATGTAAGTTCTTAAAGAATAAGAAGGATGAAGATGGAAATGCCAATGAAGCAATTTTCATTAAGGACATTATTGCTATGGTGAGTGATGTATGTAATAAAGATCACTATATTTCATATGGCTGTAATTACAAATCCTTCTGAGTGGTGTTTTGATTCAGGTGCAATGTTGCATGTGTGCATCTACAAGGCATAATTCAAGACTTAGGAGGAGTCTTTCATAGTACTAGAGGTGCTTGTGGACATCCACAGTAAGGCAAAAGTTCATGGAAAGTGCATTATTGAAGTGAAATTGAGTTTTGGCAAGAAGTTCTCTTGACCAATGCTATATTTTCATGTAATTAATATCAAGAAAAGCCAATTTGTTATTTAAGAATGGTCTTGTCCAAGAATGGGACATTAGTAGGCAATGGATATGTTACTATCTGAGTACTATTTATCAATATGTTTTGGTTGTGCTTATATTGTTGATTTTTTATTTGTGACTTGCTAGATTAAGACTTTTAAATTTCAAATTCTTGAAATTTATGTCAAAGCATGATATAATTTATATAAGCATGATGATTTGAATTGAATGGTGTATTAACTAGAAATGATGAATCTTTCTAAATGCATATTATTCTTTGTGAGGAACATGTCATAATATACCAAAGTGCAATCCCTTATACACCCTAATAAAATTGTTTGGTCAAAAGAAAGAACTCTATTTAATATGGTGAATGCCATAAACTTGAGTGCAATCAGCTAAGTTCGTATCTGATCAAAGGGAAGAAACTTTGCTTAGTGTATACTATGTGCATAATAGAGTTTCATCTCAAAAGTATTTCATATGTGTTATGAAATGAGAAAGTGACCAAATGTTTATCATTTTAAACTGTGGGGGTGTTTAACCTTTTGTAAATAATAGACCAAAGAGGACTAATTAGTCAAAGAGCTATATAAAGTGTATATGTAGGTTTTGAGTAAATTCGAGGGTATGTAGTTTATTGGACTTAATGTCTAATATAAGAGTGAAATCAAATGATATTGAATTTATTGAGTTTAAATTTAAAGATGATTTCAATAATACCCCAATACGTACTTAAACACGAGTAAATGACTCCAATCTTAAATATTACATTAAGTGATATTTAAAATTTAAATGTAGTTCACCAAGTGAACAAATGTGGAGTCAAAGTTTAAGAAATAAAAATGATTTTAATCCAAATTTTATTTCATGTGAAGCTCTTGTTTACCTTATTAAAGGTAACAAAAGTATATTCCTAATTAAATACCCATGGTATTCTTTGAGGGAAGTGATCCTAAAGTTTTAGAAAGCTTTATGCTTCTAAAAAGATGTAGCTTTCTATTGTAAAAGCTATTAATGATGAGATAGACTCGATGTTATTTAATAATAATTGGGTCTTAATGAATCTACATCTAGCTTTAAAACCAATTGGTTGTGAGTGGGTATTAGAATAAGATATAAAATCTTTTGGTCTAAGGTTAATAGTAAAAGGTTCGAAACAAAGGGAAAAAGATAGAATTTTGATATCTATACACTAATAACTATTTGTGTTATCAGTTTGATATCTTTAAAGCCATTCATATAATGTTAAAGAAATTCACTATATTCTATTATTACATTTTGATATATGTAATTATAGTGTGTGTATATATGTGAATTTTGGAATGGTTGAGAACCCTAATTGTGGGGTTTAGAAACTCAGACTGTGGAATTATGATTTCTAAGAAAGTGTGGGAGTATAACCCTTAAACGAGTCATGGACTCATAAGAATGTTAATATGCATCAAAGATGTGCTTGATAAAGGTATTGAGAATTAACATCGAGAAATGTTAAATTCATTGTGATTGAATTCTGCCATGTGTGGTAAATGTCTCGAGTTTAAACAAGCACATATTGTGATCCTATTTTGAAAGTACCTCTTTGTGAAATAAAGAGAGTACAAGTGAGTTCATTAATTGAGCATTCAAGGATCAATAATGAAATATTAGATTGTGTCTCCACATATAATTTGAGTATGCGTCATATAGATGTGAAGTGACTTTCTTAAAAAGTGATCTTGGTGTAAGGAAGTTTGATTGAAAGACCTGTGGGTTTTCATTTTCTTACTTAATTAAATGAAAATCTTTTATGAATGAGAATCAAGTAAAGAAATATAGTGGAGATATACACTATATTAATCACATTTTGAGATTTATGTTATCTCATTTTGTTGAGATTTGAGTAATCTCATTGTGTTAAGATTAGTGATTTCTCATTCTTTTGGAAATTGTGTTATCTCATTATATTGAGAACTTACTTCTTAGATTTTAATATTTTTAAAGAGGCAAAGATACTTTGATTCCAATGTTAAATAAAGAGATTACTGGAAGGGCGGATGCATAACTCGAGTTTGCTAATGTATTTAGTACATATTGCATATCATGTATGGAACTAAACTAGACATTGCCTTCACAATATGTAGACTTTCAAAGTTTCTAAAACTTGAGATTGATCACTAGAAAGTACTTAATTGTGATGAATATTTATTATATAGAATATTCAAGTTTAATTCTATTATTGATGTGAGTAATAATATCTATGTCTAGTTAGATAATCACTATATATGAGGGTGCTATGGTATACATAAGTTGTATACAAAGTGAACTTAGACTTAAAAGTCTATGACAAGAATACGTAAGGCAAGTCAAATGTGGTTGGACTAGTCTATTGCCTATGTAATTCTATATATGTAAGAAATAGAAACTTGCAGTAGAATGTAAGTAATCGGTTTTTCGGCATACCTCTCTTGGCCTAAACCGATGATCACACAAGAGTTTTGAGATTGTTCTACGCTGTTTAGAGCCAACCTCCACGTAGACCAGCTATCCAAACACGTTTAAATTCTAGTTGTGAAACCCATGAACCAAAAACATTTTTCCGACGGTGTTGCAAACTACTAGAGTGATGCAAACATAACCCACAACATAAGAGCCCCACAACACTTTGTAAACACTATGAGAAATGCAGAATTCGTTCACTGTTCAATGGGTACCATTCTTGATGTTTATATACACACCACTCCATTAATATTAAGTGAGATAGTGGACTTAGTAGGGTAGTGCAACGGTCCAATACCATTACTCCATAACTCCTAGATGTTACAATCTAAGGCAAATAGAGGGACATGCTCACATTGGGTGTCTGTCCATATTCTTTTAGTTTCTAACATCTCCCACTCATCCACTGTGGGCGTGGCCTTATTATCCATCTCTCAATGTGTTTCTCAATGCGTTCATACTGGCAAATAGGTTGTGCGACCGCCGAGCACACTTGAAAAACATATTTGGGAGCACTATACTAAATCTTATACCAAGGCCAGCATAGCAACATCCCTAAAGTGTCTCGTTATGCCCTAGACATATATTAAAACATCGAATCAAGCATCTCTAACCCCTCTTGAGTTTAATACTCAAACTTAAGCTCGATCCATCATAACTATTTAAATGAACTCACGATTATTTCGCTACCATAAGCACTATAACCTGTCGATAGTGAGCACAAATATAAGGATGTGTTACAAAAATAGTCTTCCCTTTACACTCATGTCTTTTAACTTTGGTCCAATTGCTTTCCCAGCAATGTTCCTTTAGACCGAATCCAACATGGCCATAAGTAACATGCCAAAGTAGCAAACATCAAAACCTCAGCTTCATGACATAGTCAAAAGTAACAAGGGCATAAGTAGGATCTTAATGAAAGATCCACGGGACTCACACGGTGAAGAAGTAGGGATTTATTCTCTCACCTCCGCTTTTGGTCGAGCAAGCACATGTAGTATGAAATACATGCTACAGTGGAGTTCTCTTAAGTAAGAGTGTATGTCTTAACTCAATACATCGTACAAACCTTAGTCTAGTCGCTACTCAAGTGCCTAACTCGAGTCCTTTATTCACTTGCCACCTCAGGCATCAAATAAGGTCTTACATCTGGCTAACCACAAGCTACATAGATCATAGGCTATCCATGTACGGTTTAATCAAGATAAATATATTATAGACCTCATCTTAGTCCCAACTAAGGCGACATCTATTTGTATCAACCATCTATATATGCTACATAAGCATTGAATGACACAATATCTCATCTCTACTCACAACTCAAGTATCAGAGGTGATCACTTGTGTGAGTGAGATGACCTAAGCCTGTCAACGTACCTTTCATACCACAGAACTCAACATATGGTATATATGTTTGTAAACATACATATTATTAACTGAATAACATCATATGTATTTAAAACAAAATATTCCAAAAGAGTACAATAAATGGTAACTAAAAACAACATATCATCATATTCTACGTAGCCCTAAACTCCTAACATGAGCCTAAAAGACATCCCTTCCTATAGGCGTTGTAAGAGGATCAACAATCATAAGGCTTGTAGAAATGTGTTTCAAAACCACTTCATTATGAGCAACCATGTCTCGAATGTAGTGATATCGTATATCAATATGTTTGGTTCTACCATGATACTTAAAGTCTTTAGCATAGGCAAGTGCTATCATGCTATCACAATGTACCGTAATGGGATCCGAGGCATCCTTGAAAACCTCAAGATTCTGAAAGAACCTCCTCAACCAAACTGCTTCCCAAACAGCTGCTGAACATGCTACATACTTTGCTTCCATAGTTGATAATGCTGTACAGGGTTGTTTCTTGCTACTCCAAGTGATGGCGCCATTATTTAGCAAGAAAGCATATCCAAATGTAGATTTGCGTTCATCTAGGTCACTACCCCAATCAGCATCACTATAGCCAATCATACGCAAATCTGAACCCTGATAACAAAGGATGTAGTCCGCTGTCCCTTTAAGATACCTTAATATCCTCTTGCAGCTTTCCAATGAGCAAGTCTTGGATTAGATTGAAATCTACTGACTAATCCAACAGCATAACATATATCAGGTCGAGTACACATCATTGAATACATCAAGCTTCCAACTGCATTAGCATAAGGAACACGAGCCATCTTTTCTTTTTCATCTTGAGTCTTAGGACACATATCAAGGCTTGAGCTCTCATTTTTTGCAACTGGAGTATCTATGGGTTTGCAATTATGCATTTGGAAACACTCAAGAACTTTCTTAATATAGGTTTGTTGTGATAAACCTAAAAGTTTCTTTGAGCGATCCTTGAGGATTTTAACCCCCAGAATATAATCTGCCTTACAGATGTCCTTCACCTTAAAGTTAGAGGACAACGATCCTTTTGTGAAGATAATCATCTCCATGTCATTATCGGTCAGTAATATGTCATCGATATACAATGACAAAATAATGAAACTTCCCTTGGATAGTTTTACATAAACACAATGATCTTCTTCAATCATTGTAAACCCATTCGATAGAACGACTCGATAAAATCTCATATACCACTATCTAGATGACTGCATTAAAACATATATGGATCGCTTAAGTTTGCACACTTTGTGCTTTTGACCTTTGGTCACAAAGCCAATAGGTTGATCCATATAGATTTTTTCATCTAGTTCTCCATTGAGAAAAGCTGTCTTAACGTCCATTTGGTATAATTCTAAATCCAAGTTTGTAACAATGGCCAGAATGAGTCGAATAGAGGCAAACCTCACAACCGAAAAAAAGGTTTCCTCATAGTCAACACCCTCCTTTTGAGTGTATCATTTTGCCACTAATCAAGCTTTATACCTTTCTATTGACTCATCTGCCTTGCGTTTGATTTTAAGAACCCATTTGTTCCCAATTGCTTTATGCCTTGACAATAAGTCTACCAGATCCCAGACCTTATTAGTCCTCATAGACTCCATTTCATCATTCATTGCTTTCATCAACTCATCACTAACAGAAGATAAGAGAGCCTCTTGCACAGTTTTTGGCTCATCATCATCCTGTGAAGCAATCATGAAAGCTTCCCCCTCAATCTTAAAACGACGACGAGGAACATTACCAAGGTTACTTCTACGTGGCTGAGGTTGTTATGGATCAACTTCTAGTGGTGTGCTCCCACTAGTTTGTGAGTCGCTCCCACTGTCTCTAAGAGTTTCAGGAATTTCTTCCTTGTCCTCTACTAGTCTACTTGGGGCGCCTCCTACTTGATCCATCATTTCATAAAGAGTCAAATTCTTTTCAACCTCACCTATATTAAGGAATTCACTTTCAATGAAATCAACATCACGTGACTCCAATTCAGTCACACTTCCATCAAGTTGTTCACCTATCAACACATAGCCTTTGGAATGCTCATAATATCTTATAAAGATACACTTCTTTCCTCTAGGCCCTAACTTCCCATATCTATGAGAAGTATTGTGAATATAACCTATTGAACCCCATGGCCGCAAGTTATTCAAGTTAGGTTTCTTGCCAGTCCATACTTCATAAGATGTGGAAGATACTAATTTAAAGGGCACTCAGTTAAGTATATAAACCGCAGTCAAAAGTGCATCCCCCCACTACAAAATCGGTAAGTTTGCTTGCGCCATCATTGACCTAACCATCTCTAGCAGCGTTCGATTTCTCTTTTCTGCCACACTGTTTTGTTGCGGTGTATGAGGCATCGTTAATTGCCTTTCAATTCCCTTTTCATCATAGAGCTCCTTAAATTGCTCAGATAGATACTCACACCCACGATCAGTTTTGAGAGCCTTAATGCTCTAGTCTAATTGATTCTCAACCAATCTCATGTATAGAGGGACATGCTCACGTTGGGTGTCAGTCCATATTCTTTCAGTTTCTAACAATATATAAAATAGGTCCTTTACCGAAATGTGTCTCGAGGCTTGGTAAGGGTAACATCCATTGGAATTTGACTAAAACCCTTCTTTTAAGAGAATCACCAATAGTGGGGACCCAACCTTGAATTGATTTAATCTAAAGAGATTTAAAGGTAACAACAAGCTATTGATACATGGTTAGTAAAAGCACTAATTTTGTGTCTCATTCAAGATGGATTAGTGTAGACTATTATGATGAAATTGAGGATGGGTTTTAAACTCTTAATGAAGTTCATAAATCATAAATGTTTGTGTAACAGGGACATAAGAAGGAACTTTACCTTTGTGAACATAGGAGTGGCGCCGCTTCTAGTAAGAGTAAAAGGGTTTTCTCTTGTACATGTTCACCAAACCAGGTAGAGCTCAAGGCCATAATAGTGCTAACAACTTAGATTTCTAAATGTGTTGTGGATGCTTTCATGTGTGTGTTGTTTCTGATTTCAACACATAAGAGTTTTGGTTTAAGCACCAAGCCACCATTAATCCTGTTGATTTCTTGAGCAATTACACTAAAGGGAGGTTTAAGTTGAAAGATACCTTCCATTATGCATGATAGGATATCAATCAAGTGAGACATATATTATTACAACCTAGTGAGGGATTGTTGTATATATAGGTATATACAAGAATAGGTTGTAATAATAATGTTCGACTTTGGAGAATATGGTTTCATAAAATGAAAATTCAAGTTCTGGAATTTTCTAAATGAAAATTTGAAAATCTGAATTTTCTGGAATTTTCTAGTGACTGTTCAGAAAGGTTGAAAAGGTTTCAATCATTGTTAACAGTTTTATGAAAAAAAAAAAAACTAACTCTCCATACATGCCTTTTCATGAATAGAAGCTTATGTTCACTTGAAAAATAACTAACTCTCCATAGGTGCCTTTTCATGAAACATAACCCTATGGGTATAAATAGGGGCTTATATTCACTTGAAAAATAACACAAGAAACACAAGAAATCCTATTGTCATTCTCCAGAATTGCTATCTATAGAACCCAACATCTTGGTTGTATCCTAGAGACAAATTTACGATAACTCTTTAGCAACAAAAGTGTGGGGAGCAAATATTATCTAAGGAAAACGATATAATGCCTCAAAGTTATCTATTTTCTATTTGTCTTTTGTGTTAACATTATTCTTCCATTATTACTTTGTGTAATACCCCCAACAAGTACTGAAATTTTGGAAGGCTGTGGGTTATGGGGAAAAGCTGATAGTGGGGTTGGTGAGTTTAATTCTCTCAAACTACATCCACTAATTTTGGTCCATAGCAATCCAGGTGGCACCCACCATTTAATAAAATTAGTTTCCTTTTAAATTTTAAAAACATACCCAATAGGATAGTCTGAGAGGGGGAGGTGAGGGTTCAAAGTTCGATTCATAAAAATTAAAAGGCACCATAAATGATGCCTTTATGATTAGGCCATTACTGAAACTCCTCTTGTGGCCATTATTGAAACTCCTCTTGTACAACTCTTTCGTGACTAAATAAGGAAAATTATTGAACACTTCAAGAGGGATCCAGATCTTCTAAATTTTCTAGGGTACTCTAGCAAATAGATTTCCTTAAATCTTAATCATTTTTTAATGATTTAATAATCAGGATTCTACCATGCCAGCATTTCACTAACAATAATCTTAATTGTTTTGTTTGCAACATTATTTTATTATTTTAAGAATATTGTTAGTGGAATGTTGACATGATAAAATCTAGACCATTAAATCATTAAATAATGTTTAGGATTTAAGGAAATCTATAGGTAGAGTACCCTAGGAAATCTAGAAAATCTGAATCTATGAAGTTATAGTACTCCGGAAATACCCAATAATTACCCACTAAGTAAAAGTGAAATTTGAGGAGTTTTTTATTTTATTTTTCACGGACATCTTTTTTTGTGATTGTATCATCAATTGCTGCTGGGATTATACAAAAAGACCCTTAATTTTTATTTTGAATCAAATTGTGTTCTAAGTTTATAATTTTGTCAACTAATCAAAATGATGAATTCAATTTCTAGACACTATTTATTCTCTAGACAAAGTTTAGGTACAATTCCTCAAGTGCTAATGAAATTAACCAATACAACAAAAACATTATTATCTTTTCAAAGAATCACTAAATTAGAAGAGGACACCCAAAGAAAAACAGAAGGAAGTGTCGAGCAATTTTAAGCAAATCTTGACGCTTGTGGATTGGAAAACACGTCATGATGCCTTGTGGATTTCACTAAATTTCAAAGGCTAGTTAACTTTCCAAATGCATTTCGACTATATATAGTAAATGAGGCCAAATGAAATGGCTAGCCCGGCCATGAAGATTCGACTCCATTACACATTAGGATTATTTTATTTTTAAGTTGCTTCGTTGAAAGATTAATTTGGTTTGGCAACCCCATGACTCTTTTGTTTTGTGTGTTTTTTTTTTTTTTAAATAATCTTAAGAATATAGAAGAAATATTAGGAGTTGCATAACTTTTATGAATTTGCGATATTGTAGACTTGTAATTAATTACAAGTTGGTATTTTTGGCATTAGAGAGAAGAAGAAGAACTAATCCGAATGCAGTTTTTATTTGGTCAGCTTATGGTTGAAACTATTCACTTAATTTCTATATTAACATTATTAGTGAATCATGGATTGATTGATATGAATCAATTATGAGATTTGAAATATTGATTGATTTATAAATTTAAATTCAAAATATGTATTAATTGACTGTTGATTTTGTATATACTGTCCTTTGACTTTATTTTTACTTTTAGTTTCTCCACACACACACACACAAAAAAAAAAAAAAAAAAAAAAAAAAAAAAAAAAAAGACCTTTAGTTTTATTATTGTGGAGTCTTTGTGTGTCTAAACCGCATTAATATCTTCTTAGATTATTTTATGGTATCTCGAATACTTTTAGAACCATGATACCCACATATTGGGATAATTGACATAAAGAAAAAAGATTCATTGGAATACTCAATTTAATTTTTTTTAATAAATATGCACGAATGCTTGTAATTATAACAATTGAAATAAATGGCCAATAGCATTAAGGTATCATACCCCGAAAAAAGAGGGAGATAATAAATTATCCTAATTTGTTGGCATCTTTGATTCTTCTCTATTTTTATTCTATACTCCTTATTAAATGAGAGAGAAATGATATGTTTACAACATTTTTAGAGAAATTATATGTCCACGACATTTTCACAACATTTTTACAACAAATCTTAAGTAGCAGATTGATTTTTTTTTTTTTTGAGAAACCAGACTAAAAGTCTGGGCTATTATTGAATAGAATAAAAACAACAGTTCAATGAACATCAAACAGAAGTAAGGACACTATGTCATCAGGTGGGTAATTCAACCAGACTTGAGCACTCCTAGAAGCTTTTGCTTTTTTTGCAATAGCATCAGCCACACAATTACAAACTCGACTACTATGGGCAAACACACACGACTCGAACACCAAAGCTTGACTGCTGATGTCTTCTATGACGACACCGTAAGATGAAAGACTAGCATTGTTTTGGTTTAAAGCATTGATAACCATAGCTGAGTCCCCTTCAAAAATCACTCTCTGAACTCCAATTTCTATAGCAAATTCGACAGCTTTCCGACACGCTAGAGCTTCCAATTTAGCAACCGAGTGAGTTAGCGACATTGGGGAAGATAATGCACCAACAAACTCGTCTCTCCAATCTCGAACAATGACCCCAATACCAGCCGAATGCACCTCCCTGAACACTGCAGCATCGAAGTTGACTTTGTGATAGTGTAAGTTAGGTTTGGTCCAGTGCTGCAATGTAGGTAGGGATGGGATGACTGGTTCAATCTGCTGGGCTGCCAGGAAATCTTGCAGCAAGTTTCCTGCCATTGATAGAATTTGGTCTGTAGCTCTCACAGGTCTACCGAAGTGGATGGCATTTCGCCGGTTCCACAGTAGCGACGCTGCAATGGAAAACACCTCCTTTCTGTAATCCTCCGTGACTTGCAAAAAAAGGGAGAGTAAGTCGCTAAAACTTTGGGGATGGGGGAGGTTGGCTTGGTTAAAGCAGTGGGATGAGCTCCAAACGGTCACCACTTCTTTGCATGACCAGATAGCATGCAACGGGTCTTCGAGGAAAAGGTTGCAAAGCTCAGACTAATCAGATGGAGTGATTTTTCTCTGGAATAGATTACTCATAATAGGCAAAGCGTTATTACATGCCCGCCAGATGAAATGCTTAAACTTGTTAGGAACCAGAAGCCCCCATACTGCCTTCCAAAACTATTTCTGTGCAAATCGGTTTGAAGTTTCTACTTAACTCTCATCCACCCGAGAGACCAGGAGTTTATAGGCGCTACTTGTACTAAAAACACCTAAAGGAGTACAGCCCCATGCAATTTTGTCTAGAGGACATTGGCGGCTCAGAGGAATACCCAATATGGCGGCTACTTCTTGCAGCAAGAAGAGTCGATTAACACAGTCAGCTCTCCACACTCCCAACTCCGGATTAATCAAGGTTTGAACCTTTGTCTCAGCTGCTACAGTGGGCAAAGGGGAGATAATGGGACTCCTGTGGCTACTCGGCAACCACCTATCCTCCTTAATCCGAACATACTGCCCGTTACCTATGCGCCACACCATCCCCTTCCGAATCACATCTCTTGCACTAAGGATACTCTTCCAAGCATATGACCCCGTGTTCGAATCCTTCACCTCCAAAATTGAGCAAGTAGGGGAAAATCTTGCTTTAAATACCCGATGACAAAGGGAGTTGGGATTATTTATCATCCTCCAAACTTGCTTGGCCAACAACGCATCGTTGAATTTCTCAATCTCCTTAAACCCTATACCACCCATATCCTTATCTTGACAAAGTTTCTTCCAATGGACCCAATGGACCTTTCTACTACCATCCCCATAACCCCACCAAAACTTACGAGTTAGAACCTCCAAATATTTTATCAAGCCTTTAGGGAGCTTGAAACAGCTCATGGTATAGGTAGGGATGGCTTGGATCACTGCCTTTATAAGTGGCAGGTTAATATTGATTGTTATTATTAGAGTAAAAAAGTAATCTTAGAGTTAGGTTCAAATTTGAACCTATAACAACTAACCACCTATAATTTGTTGTGAAAATATTGTAAAAATACTAGTATTGTGTACGTGGCACATCTCATATTTTTATTTTATGCTCTTCCAATTAAAATTAAATTAAGAGATCTATCAAAATTTGGGCCCTTGACAATTACGGGGCTGCAACTGAGTAAACTGGGCCAGGCCGTGATTGGGTGTAAGACAATATTGTTTCATTATGGATGGCCATTGAATTTAACTATTGAACCCAATTATAAAGTCGCTTCATTTTGGATCGGCTATTCTCATTGCATTTGGCATTATTATCTAACAATTCCTTAGGAATTAGGATAAGACAGTGATTGAGCCTAAAATAAAAATCAAGGTCAACTTGTGAATATCATTGTTAGCTTTTGATAAATAAAACAAAAAAAAAAAAAAAAAGGTTAACTTGTCAATGCAATCTAAGTTAATAAAAATTATATGTATTATGATATTATCAAGAGTCTTGTAATTTAGTATTATTATTTGGGTTACCAAATTTTCTCATTGGAGGTCCCTTCGGGGACACTTGGATGGTGGGCTCAACAGACACTAAGGATGTGTCGCGAACCCCAATGGCCACATATTAGTCCATAGGGTTTAAAGGTTTCTCACTAACAAAGAGCAAAATAGTAAGGTCAAAGGTTGATCTTAATTTTGCTACTACTTATGAGCCCCATTGTACTTTTTAACATAATTTTAAAAATCGGATCGAACAGACAAGTCCAACCGGTTCAATCGAGAATCGGCCTTCAATCCAGTCCAATTATGAGTAAAAACCGAAAATTACTTAAAAACCAGAAAAAATCGAAAACCAACTAGTTCAATCGAAAAACCAAGAACAAACACGGTCAAACCGGTTAATGCCCGGTTGGGTTGAAAACTTGAAATACACCATTTTGCCCAGCCTAAACAGGTGTTTTGGAACAATGGAACCTAAAAATTGAATCTTAACCCTAAACACCTGATTCACCCTCACTCTCACTCATGCCTCTCACCTCTCTGTCATGCTCACGCCTCTCACTCTCAAGTCTCACCTCTCTGTCTCCCATGCCTCTCGCCCCTCTATTTTGCTCTCACTCTCACTTCACTCAAGCTCACGTGTCACAGCCTCTCATCTGATCTACTTCTCATCATCATGGGTCACGCCTTTCGTTGTCTCGGTCTCGTCGTCTTAGTCTTTTTTCTTCTTTGTTCTCAGTCTCGTCGTCTCAGTATCGGTCTCCCCCACCCTTTGTGCTCTGCTTTATCTGGTATTTGGATTATTTTTCTTTTTCCTTTGCTTTTGATTGGAACTTGTTGATTCTCTTTCTTTCATTTGTCTCACCACTATTCACCTCAGCATCAATCTGTGATTTGGTTGTCTTAGCTTCTTCTTCTTCTTCTTCTTCTTTTTTCATCTCTCTCAGCTTCATCTTAGGTTCTCCATTCATGTTCTTTGCCTTGAAATTTCCAATCAGTTTAGTGACTTCATTGGTAACTTCTCTCATTAACTTAATTATTCAATTTATTCTTTCAATTATTAGTTTAGCATAGCATCTTAGTTTATTTGAGATTTTGTGTATGTTGAGGATTATGTTGTGGATTTGATTTACAGAACTTTATTGTTTGTGAAATATTTACAGAGTAGCATTATTGTTTGGATGTAATGAACTTATTTGCTATTTGCCATTTGGATGTTAATGTAATGACTAATGAACTTATTTATTTGGTTTTGTTGAAAGTTTAATATGTTAAGAATGATTGTTTTGTAACGTTATTATGTTAAATTCTTTACAAACATACTTGTATTTTTTTTTAAAGGAAACGCATATTTATTACTATTGGTTTGTTAGTTTTAGCATATTAAAAAATTATTAATTATTTATATAATTTAAATAATTAATAATTAAATTATTTATGACGTCACCGATTCGACCATCGGTCCGACCCCGGTCCAACCAAAAAACCGGTAATTAACTCCTCAACCGATTCTTTTACCGTACCGGTTTTTAAAACCATGCTTTTTGATACTATTCATGAGTCTTACTATACTATTTCAGTTAATTTTTACCTTTATCTACAGTATTTTCAACAAAAAAATTTCAGTTTCAGCAAAATAAGCGAATCCTAAACAAACCCTAAATTTTTGAAAGATTCACAAGTCACATCCCACCAAAATCTAAGCATTACGAGTGGCTTGCTTGTATTGATTCACTATCAATGAAACAAAACCTGCAACATTGACATGTGGAGATTGAGCATTTATGCAAATTAAAAGAATAGTAAGTATCTTTAACACACACACGAAAAGACGGGAGAAGGTCTTGAAAGTAATAAAATGTATTATTTTTTAAATTATAAAGTACAAGTATCTTGGATGGGGAGTGAAATAATCTTGCTAAAGGCTTCAACATCATTTTCCTATATAAGAAAAAGAGAAGTGTTACATCCACAACATTTTCACAACAAATCATATGTGGTTAGTTATTATTGGTTCTAATTTAAAACTACTACTGAAATTATTATTTTTTCCTACCAATAACAACCCGTAACAACTTGTCACTTATAATTTGTTGTGAAAATATTGTGAACATAACATTTCTTTAAAAAAAAAGTGCATATCATATTTGGAGTTTTTAGCGTGTTATTTCTCATATAAAATGTCCAATATGTATTAAATAAGCTACCTTGTTAAGGTATGTTTGGTACACTGAATGTAGATTACATTAGGAATAATAATCTTTATTACTGGAAATATAAGACATTGAATGGAATAACTATTATTATTCATAAGTTTGGTTGTTACATATAGAAAGCTTGTAAAAGATAATGTATAAGGAAATTTTATATTTTTAGAAATATATTAATTTTAAAACCTATTATATGCACTAAGGAATAGCTATTACATCCATTTTAAAGAGGGATGGCTATTCTTCAATTTAAAGATAATTATTCAAATGTAATAACTAATCCATGTAATAAAGATGCAACCAAATGACCGAATTGATATTACACATGAATAACTATTCTATTACAGGAGCTATTACAGCGTATCAAACATACCCTTAGTACTAGTAGTATTCTTAAAGTACCATTTCGTGGTGCTTCCTCTACTTACAAGAATTATAGATCATATCATGAATTTAATTAGTAAGATTTATACTAAGAGTTGTTGGGCCATTAATGCGTAAAAAATAAATTGATTTGCAAATCTGTCATCATGATGTCTCTTTCTGCAATGTTAAACCTAAACATCTGCATCAACCATTATATAAATATAAGTCTCTCAATACACCTATTCCATACCCTCCCAAGAAATCAAACCCCAATTCGCAGAAGAACACCTTTAAACATGAAACAAATAGTTCCTTCCTTTTGTTCCTCCTCCTCCTTGTTGATTTCTCTTCTACTAGCAATATTCCTATGCATTAGCCCCACACAATCAAGGTTTAGTGTGAAGATAGGCAGTGATGTGCTCTCTCAAATATGTGCCCAGACAGAAGACACTGATTCTTGCTTGAAAGCTTTACAATCCGACCCCCGCACAGCCTCCACTGACCTCTATGGCCTTGCTCAAGTCTCAATCAACTTGGCCAATGCCACTGCCACTGAAACTAAAACGAAGATTAAGTCACAACTTGGTCAGACCACTGACCCTAATCTCCATCACCAGTACTTACAGTGCCTAGACTCTTATGACAATGCCATTGGTAAAATAAACTACGCAAATGATAGGTGGATCATCAAGGACTTCCTTGCCCTTGAAGCTGCATCATCTGATTGCCTGATTGATATTAATACCTGCAAAGATGTAACAACTCCGGCCTCACCCTTTCTTCCAGAACAAAATAATAAATCGCATCTGCTTTGTAATATAGTGTCGACTATAGCGAAAAGTCTAGCTGCAGGGAACAATTAGTTTTCTTTTGGATTTTGTTTTTGATAGATGGATGGTAGAAGAGGGGGAGGTGGGGGTTTAAAGTTCGATTCATAAAGATTAAAAGGCACTATAAATAATGCCTTTACGATTTGGCCATTACTTGAAACTCTTCTTGCACGCCTCTTTCGCGATTAAATAAAATTGAAATTTGAGGAGTTTTTTATTTTATTTTTCACATACATCTTTTTTTTTTGTGATTGTATCATCAATTGCTGCTGGGATTATACAAAATGACCCATAATTTTTATTTTTATTCAAATTATGTTCTAAGTTTATAATTTTGTCAACTAAATTTCCAAATGTATAGAATATTTTCAATTTGAATCCCATCTTCATCTTTGTTATTCATTTATGTTATTTTAGATAGTAACAAACCAAAGAAAAGACAAAAACTTGTTGATAGAATTATGTTTTATCTAGGACTTGTTCTGTTGTACTTGTTCACCCTTTTATTACCATTCAAAATAATGGAAATGAATAACGAATATAGACAGAGGCTATCAAATCAAAAATCTGTGACCTAACCTAAAGTTTGGATATAAACTATCTTTTTATGTAATTTAATTTTTCTTCTTTAAGTTGCTTCAGGGACTGGTTGAAAATTTAATTTGGTTTAGCAATCCATGGCTATTTTTTAAGAAAATGCTCTTGAAAATATGGAAGAAATAATAGGACGTACATTACTTATGAATTTGACATTTTTTATATTATAAAAATGAACTTGAGATATTGTAGTTACAAATTAAGGTATTTTTGGTAGTTACAAATTACAAATCGGAATGCAGATTTTATTTGGTCAGCGCATGGTTGAAATTAAGTATTCACTTTCAATAATAATATTAGTGAATCATGGATGGATTGATACCATTCAAATATGAGATTTGAAATATTGATTTATAATTCAAATTAAAATTTAAAATATGTATTAATTTGCATTTGACTTTGTATACGGCGCATTGACTTTTAGTACTATGGACATAAATTTCTTAGAATATTTTTTGGTATCTCAAATATTTTGAGTACTTATCGAAAAAAAAAAAATTGGGATTATGATATCCACATGATCGTAATCATTCATTGGGATCAATCTAATTTGTTTCCATATATTTTCTTGAATGGTTGAAATTATTATTATTATTATTTTTTTTTTTAAGAAACAAACAAACACACAAGAGATAAAGAGGTTCTAAATAAATAAATTGCCAAGATCATCCAAAAATTAGGGACACAATAAAATGATCCTAATTTGTTGGCATCTTTAATTCTTTTAGGACATGTTTGATAGACTGTAATAGATATTATAATGTATTAATTATTCCTATATTTTATCAATTCAGTAGTTTTATTATGTTTGGGTTTGGCTTACCACTCATACTTTTTCAACTAGACATATTTTTTTGTTTTAAATATACAATGGCAAGTGGTATTGGGTTTTAAGCTCCCCATTTTATTTAATTAGTGGATGATGTGACAGTTACGTTTCTCATTAAAATAAAAGGAGATTCCAGTTAAAAAAATATTTAAAGTCTGGAGGTAAGCGAAACCCATTATGTTTTTATTACAGAAAATAATTATTCTTTAAAATGAGGAATGACTATTTATTTCTAAAATGGTTATAATAATTATTCCTTAGTAGGTGAAATAATTTCTAATATTAATATATTTCCAAATAAACAAACCTTCTATATTCATGTAACAATTATGGAAATTTTAAAAAAAAAAAATCATAAAAAATAACTCATATCTCTCTCAAATTTTTTTAAAAAATTATTTTTAGGAAATGTAATTGTATGAGTAAAATATTTACTAAAATAGATTTTAAGTTTTATTTTAAGATTACTATTCATAACCAAACTTATGATGAATAGGTTTAGTTATTTCATTATAACACATTTTATTCCCTATAATAAAAATTGATCATTCTTGTTATAATTCTCATTCAGTGTACCAAGGCGTGCCCTTATAATTTTATTTACTAGTAAGTAATAAGTGCAATGTATGAGAAAGTTTCGTAATTTCTTTTTGCCTTAATATGAAATTTGATCATTATAGTAGTTATTAATAAATATTTATTATGATTTTTTTATATATAAAATATTAAATATTCATATATAAAAAGTATTAAATATGAAATTAGATAATTATGGTAGTTATTAATAAATATTTTTTATCATAATGTTTTTAGAGTAATGCTATAGACGCAAACTATTTTACAACATTTTTACAAACTGCTAATGTGGTTTTAGCATTTTTCAAATAATTATTGTAAGTAAAAATGTGATGTTAGTAATTGACCCATATTAGAACTAGTAAGAACGTGCTACATCAACAGTTTGTAAAAATATTTCTAAAATGGTTATAATAATTATTCCTTAGTAGGTGAAATAATTTCTAATATTAATATATTTCCAAATAAACAAACCTTCTATATTCATGTAACAATTATGGAAATTTAAAAAAAAAAATCATAAAAAATAACTCATATCTCTCTCAAATTTTTAAAAAAAATTATTTTTAGGAAATGTAATTGTATGAGTAAAATATTTACTAAAATAGATTTTAAGTTTTATTTTAAGATTACTATTCATAACCAAACTTATGATGAATAGGTTTAGTTATTTCATTATAACACATTTTATTCCCTATAATAAAGATTGATCATTCTTGTTATAATTCTCATTCAGTGTACCAAGGCGTGCCCTTATAATTTTATTTACTAGTAAGTAATAAGTGCAATGTATGAGAAAGTTTCGTAATTTCTTTTTGCCTTAATATGAAATTTGATCATTATAGTAGTTATTAATAAATATTTATTATGATTTTTTTATATATAAAATATTAAATATTCATATATAAAAAGTATTAAATATGAAATTAGATAATTATGGTAGTTATTAATAAATATTTTTTATCATAATGTTTTTAGAGTAATGCTATAGACGCAAACTATTTTACAACATTTTTACAAACTGCTAATGTGATTTTAGCATTTTCCAAATAATTATTGTAAGTAAAAATGTGATGTTAGTAATTGACCCATATTAGAACTAGTAAGAACGTGCTACATCAACAGTTTGTAAAAATATTGTAAAATAGTTTGTGTCTGTAATATTAATCATATTTTTACTTTTTATATGAAATTTTTAATATAGGTATTTATCATTATTGTGTTTGTGTTTGTATATAAAATATAAAATATGAAATCTGATAATTATGGTAGTTAATAATAAATATTTACTATGATTTTCTTTTCATATGTAACTATTCTTACCACATTTGGCATATGGCATTATTACCCAACAATTCCTGGACGAGTCAAATATATCATTTGGAAACACGGAGGTTTGGGACTTGATCTAAAACTACAGATTTTAGGTCCAGTCCGCTATGATTGGTCCAAGGGTTTTCAAGATGTCATAGGAAATTGAATAATTTGGTCAAAAGATAATACACATCTTCCTTATATAAATAAAAAATTAAAGTAAATATAAGAACCTGTAAATTAATGCAATTGATGCCATATGAACAACATAATATATATAATAATAAAAAATTAGAAACTATTTCTTAATTATTTTGTTAATTTGTATTTGAGAAACTAATTCATACTTTAAATATTTAAAATATTTCTAACATCGCCCATAGTATTTTTATATCACTAACGGAATATTTACACAGCCCCTATGTTGGCACCTGTTACAAGTCTTACGCTTCTTTACTAATCCTTAAAAACGGGTTGATTTCCCATCAAAAAAAAAAACGGTTGATTTATATTGTAATCTGTAAGTGAAGGTAGGTACCATTAGGTGCAAAAGGTAACCAAAAAAAAAATGAAACAAAGGCATAAAACAACTTTATCATATATCTACCATAAGTGAAGCTATATATGTCGGCTCAAGTGATGAGAAAATTCACCTAGAGTACTCACTATTTTCACTCATTTGGCATTGAGGAATCACCATCATGTTCAATATCGGATGTAGGGTCATCCACTTCTTGAAAGCAATCAATACCAAAAGCCCCATGACCATTGCCAAAGGCCTTAATGTGGTCTTTTAGAGACCTTTTATGCTTAAAGTCAGACCCACAAATGCAATACCAAATTTTGCCACAGTTCTTCTCATGAGTTCTCCAATCACCTTTCACTGCAAATGCCTTGCCACATTTCCTGCACATGAAAGGTTTAGTCCCATGCTTTCTCTTGTAATGTGTTTGGAGGGTTCTAAAATCTTTGAGAGGCTTTGCTCTTGGGTGCTCAATATTGTGCTTGCATCCTGGTGCACAGCAATAGCATGGGAGTCTTAGCATGGCTGTTGGTTGAGCTCCCTTTAGAGAGTCAGGTCCTTTTCTATATTGAGATCCATGTCCCCACATATGCATCTGCAGTGCCAAGCAAAGCGCATATTGAGAGAGCGAGAGAGAGCTTAAGATTACAAGCATAAATTGCATAGACAATATGTGCATTCTAAAAATAGGAAACTACTTGCACTTTCAAAATTTCAATATCATAAAGTATCTTTTGTATCATGCATATGAGTTTTCACATGTTGTGAAAGATATGATGCATAACTATTATTTATTACACAAAATGAGACCCCAATTTTACCCCAAAATGAAAATACGTACACCCCTAAGTAACAACACATGGTGAAAAAAGTAGGATCCATTTCAATTGAGTCATATTCCCCCCCCCCCCCCTTTTTAGTCAAATTTACAACGCGTGACATTTATTTGATTTTTAAATACCACATTTCTTACCTCTAAATAAAATAAGAGAGAATTGAAATATTCAATTGGAGGAAGTGTGAGGGCAATACTGTCGATGCATATGTTGTGAGTTAACTTACTAACTTATATTTATTGTTTAATATGATGATTGATGGGCTTCAATTATATGGTTGGAGGTGTGTTGGGCCTATACGGGGTTAGTTGTGTTGAGGTTTAAGGTCTATGTCAGTGTCGGTGTTGGTACAACTAATGGGATAATCTTTTTAGAAACGAAAAATGCATTAGAAACCCTAGATGCTATTTATATTTCTCTAGTGGGAAACCCTAAAACTATAGTACTTAAAATAAAATAAAATATTTTTTTTGATAATCTAAAATAAAATAAAATCATTTATAGTAACCTAGTACAGATTCATTTAAGAGGTTGAATATTATAATCCTTATTAAATATAATGAATATAAAAGTTATTGAGTTTTTATTATACACAACAAGAAAGGGATAAATAAAAATAAAAGTATAAAACATTAGGGACTACAATTAATATCCGAACTCCCCTAAACTTAAACAGGCTATATGGATTTGCAAAAGTGAGAAATCCACTTATGAGTTATGCAAATAGAGGTCATGAAAACATGTAACTCTACAGCCCTTGTGGCTGGCACTTACTTTGTTCTTAATATAATCAGTCTTTACCAAAAAAAAATTGAACAGAGGTCACGAAAACCACAAATTAACCAGTGATATATATTATATAGTATAGAAAATCGATATCATGCTTTTACACAAGTATATTTGCAGGGTTACTGAAAAGTTAAAACTCAAAACACAGGCCAGTTAAGAGAGAATCGAGAGGAGACAACCAAAACCATATATGACATTGACAGTCTTGTTTAAAGCAGGGAACAGATAAAGATAAAAAAGTCTAATAATTTGCCACTAATAAAGTACTCTAAGTCAAAGTCAGCAACCCTTCCATTGACAAACAGTAAACTGTCTGCAGCCAAGTCTCACACAACATGTTAGTATGTCCACATTGTGAGAGAAAAATATCTTTGTACTATTTAGAGAAATCCAGACATTATTTATTACTTCTACTATTCCGTATATACTTTATAGGCTGGAGTGTTCAGATTCAATGCATTGGGCCCGGGCATTGGGCTCGGTTTGGTAAGTATGTTTAACAATAATTTTTAATTTTTTTAAAATATAAATAAAAAAATATGTAAAAATATCTTTTAAAAATTAAAAATATATACTTAAACGTATATACCAAATATTACGTATATTTTTTAAGCACACATAAGAGATGTCTTTGAAAAAATTTCACTGTGAGCACAGAATATTGATGAAGATCATCAGACTGGATGGTTCAGAATGTGAGCACAGTATATTGATGAAGACACAGTATATTGATGAAGATCATCAGAACTTCTGAAGCACCATAAATCTTGTTATTTGTTACTGTTATTTCAACAAACTTACAACTGACGGCAGCACAATCTTCGAAGTACCAAGAGCTCAAGTAACATTTTCTTGAATGGTCAAATTAATGAAACAAAGAAAACTATACCCAGTTGAGTCTCTTGAGACATAGCCTTGTTCAAGCAAAAACCATGCAGAAAACCTTTTAGTGGATGTGTATATATACTTAAATGCTCGTTTGGAAGAACTTGTTGATCTATCAAGCTTAAAAACTGAACTGAGTAAAAGTATAATTATACTTGAGGAAAAAAAAAATACTAAAATCTTTAAAAAGTTGTACATATATACACGAATGTATAATTTATTATCAAAAAAATTAATTCTGCATTAGTGATACCTGGAGATTATTGTATCTGTTAAAGGTCTTGAAGCAAATTGGACATGAGAACTGAGTAGGACCAATGAGAATCTGAGAAGGGGTAGGAATCCAATACTGACCCTTGTTGAGTGTACCCAAAGGGTACCATGAAACCTCTCTCACTCCATCTTTAACTGTCACATCTGAAGAAGGAGAGGTCAGCCTAGAGTACCCAAGATCTGTATTAGTGCTCGGAAGGCCTATGTGTAGGGCTACAGTAACAGTCTCATCACCATCATCTTTGTTCATGTTTTTGTCCTCTTCCTCTTCCATTGCACTAGTACTTGAGGACTCATGTTCCTCTTGTCTAGTAGGGCTTAGGTTGTTTATTAAAGGAAGAGCTTCTTTGAGAGGAGGTGAGGAAGGTGATGATGTTGATGGAATATTAGAGGGTTGGCAATATTGAATGGAAGGTTTGTTGTTAAGGATATAGTTTGAGTTGGAATATTGAGGAGGATAGGAATTCAAAATTGGGTTTGAGTAAGAAGGGAAAGAAGAATAGTGAGAATGGATAGGCATGAAGTTGAACCTTGATCTTGTGAAGAAATTGGAGTATTGGTCTGCCATGGTTGAAAAGAATGGATAAGAAGAACAAAGATGTGATGTTTTGGTCCTTAACGACCAGAGAGATATATAAATATTGAGAGAGAGAGAGAGAGGAGGTGAAGGTGAGGTTCGGGAACATAATATTTTTCACTGACTTTTTCACAATTTTCACACGCCATCTGTTTGTGACCTGTCATAATTGATAAGTGAAAAAAATAGTTGCCAAATTCTTTGTATACAACGTCAATTTAGGTAATTAACATACATATACACAAAAACTGTGGCAAATATTATATAGATTTACAAAAATTGTAAATTTATATTATAAATATAATATAACATATAAAGATTCAAAATAATATTAGTAGTGAAATATATAAAAGTTATGTACTAATCATAATCACAATATGACATGAGCTACCAATTTTAAAATAAAAAATAAGGTTGTTTCCTAATATTACCCATGGCTTCAAAACTTAAGGTAAAATTTGACAATAGAAGAGGAAAAAAATAGAAAATAAGATTATTTGAAATAAATAGACTTATAAACAATAGATAATTTAAGTAAAAAGATAGCTTATATCGGAGTTATTAAATGCACATATGTGTTTGTTTAGGAACAACTAATTTAATTTTTTGAAAAAAAAAATATGCTAAACTATATTTTTATACTTTAAAAAATTGAGAAAAAATTATAATAAAAAAAAAGAAAAAAAAAAAAGAAAGATTTTAAAACTGTACCTAAAATCGTGAGCTGTAAGACCAAACACACACTTAAGTGGAAAGTCAAAAATTACCCCCTGCACACCAAGAAGTGAAAAAAATCAAAGCCAAAGTCAGAGATTATGGGCTATTTGGTATGGATGTTTAAACAATAGTTTTCAGTTTTTTTGAAAATATGTGTTGATGGAAAAGTATGTGAAAATACGTATAATATTATTTAAAAACTGAAAATATGTTATTTAAAAACAATAGTTTTCAAGTTGTCTCCCAAGAGAGAGAGAGAAAGAGAGGAGTAATTTTTAGTTACTCCCAGAGCACAAAGAATGGTGCTCCCTCCTCTCACATTCATGATGGGGTCCGATCATTAGATTCATGATGGGGTCCGCCATAAATATGAGAGGAGGAAACACAATTTCACTATATTCCGAGACTATCTAAAAATTTTTGAGAGAGAGATAGATAGATAGGGACATTTTGTACCTTTCACAACATTTCTCTCTCTCTCTTCAGCAACATGTGGTTATTTCACACGCTCATGACTCAATCCATCCGGCATTTACTTCGGTAGGCGTGTTTAGTGTTTCATATACAAACTCTTTCTGGTTTGCTACAGTTAAACATATTCATGAAACCAGTTGTGGTCCTTGTGAAGATAGCTAGGTGAACTTTTATAGATCAAGTAATCACTCAATTTTGTTTCTTGTGCATGTTTATTCATTAAAAAAGAAAAAATTTGTTTCCATACTGCATGCGTTTTCCTTTTCCATGGTTATTAGTCAAGAACCTTGTTTTATGTTTCTTGTATTTATGTGGAGTAATAAAGGTTTATATATCAGTCATATATGGTTTCTCTCTCCTTTTGTGTGGGCACCATTTCAGCATTTTTGTGTGCCCTATTAGGTAATGAGGTAACATTGACAAGTTTCAGTTTATTTGGAGACACACTGACAAGTTTAGGAGTCCAATTATGTATTGTCACATAGTGTCACTAAAAATAAAGAAATTTGTTTAAATATAGGAGTGCCTTATTAATACAAGAATAAGGAAAAGTGATTTGAGATTATTTGGTCATGAGTAAATGAGAGCTATTAATAAACTAGTGAGAAAAGAATGCTTTGGTTTAAGTTAATGTAACAAAAAGAAGCAAAGAAATACCTAATAACATTAGTAAAAATAGTAAAAAAATATGGATTGTTATTTAAGAATGTGAGAGAGTATATATAATTTGGTCCTTGTGAATATGATAGAATGACAGAATAAAATTTATGCCCATGGCCAAAAATCCAATTAAAATGTTGATAATATTAATATATATAATTAAACTTCCAAATTTTGGAAATTAAGTTTTATTGTTGGAGGTTGCAACTAATTTGTTTGTTAGCATCTTTAATATAATTTAAGGTATATATTTACAACATATAATTTTTGAACTCTCCAAAATACTTGACCAAAAGTATTAAGACCTTATAGAAAAAAGATGTATCTATAACATTTACATTGTCCTATGCCCATTTTTATCTCCTGATGTTAATTAACTTTCCACTCAGTGGGTGACACTCCTGTGAAATGTGAATCCCATTCCTACTCCAAAGAACCTATAGGAGTTTCCGGCATTGACGCAATTTTGACATTTGGAACTCATACTAAATACTAAGCACAAAAATTAATAATAAAATGTTGGTATCAGATTCTGAGTGTGAAAGTGATAGCTAGGCAAATTTTGAGGTAGTGGCTGGAAATATGTACTTGGCAATGAAGCTATATATTGCTGTGCCGCTGTGTTATTCATTGAGAAGCAAATATTGGTGGGGGTAAAACACATTGTACATAAGAAACATTAATGAGGTAATTAAACTCAAGGAAGTACTATTAAGCAATATAATGGGAAACCCTCTTTTTTGGTTTCTTAAAGCAGCAACTAGAATCTCGATCCTTCTAAGCGGTGGCACATGCATAGACAAAGGGATAAGCAAGGGCCATCTTTCATGTGTAGAAGCAGGAGATGAACTATGAACAATGTGGTCACAAAGGAAAAGGGACAAGACTAGGGACAATTTGAATTATTCTGTCTTCTATGACAAGGGAATTATTGCATATTCAAATAGTACGTACTATTGGAAATTTAGACAAGTATAGTTGTCTAAATTTCCAATAGTTGATCACCATCTAGATATAGTCCAAAGTGTGGGAATTCCCTAATACTTTCTTCAATTGTTGAAAAGTGTAAGAAATGAAAATTGGAAATCTAAGGACAAATGGGGTTGACATTTATAAGACTCTTGAGCTCACATTTGGCATTATTGTTCAATAATTGAATTTAAAATAATTACCAAGTGTGTAAATTTCCTAATACTTTCTTTGAAAAGTGTAAGACATAAAAATTGGAAATATAAGGACAAATGGGGTTAAAATTTATAAGACTCTAGAGCTTTCATGTACAACCTATGATTTTCTTCCTAGAAAATTCTACAATCTATCTTCCATTAACTAGCAATGTTTTATTTTAATCTTTTGGTGTACATTGACGTATGTTCAGCAACTAGAATCTTTTTATTTATTTTTTGAGATAATTACAATATGCTATTAATTTTGTATCTTGAATTTTTTTCTCCTAAACCTCAAGTACTTTCTTCATAGAAATGTGTCAATTGCGTAGCTAGAATCACATTGGTTATTGTTCTCAATGAACCAACACTTACATGTAAAGGATGTGTATTAAAATTTATAAGACTCTAGAGCTTTCATGTATAATCTATGATTTTCTTCCTAGAAAATACTACAATCTATCTTCCATTAACTAGCAATATTTTATTTTAATCTTTTGGTGTACATTGACATATGTTCTTTTCTCAACAACTAGAATCTTTTTACTTATTTTTTGAGATAATTATAATATGCTATTAATTTTGTATCTTGAATTTTTTTCTCCTAAACCTCAAGTACTTTCTTCATAGAAATGTGTCAATCGCGTAGCTAGAATCACATTGGTTATTGTTCTCAATGAACCAAGACTTACATGTAAAGGATGTGTATTAAAAAAGAAATAAATTGAGTCACAGCAAATTAAAAGTCCTAGTCCTAGTCCCCTAGAAACTTTGACAAGGTGTACATATATATCAGAGAGAGAGAGAGAGAGAGCTGATATACTTCTCGAATTAATTCGGGTCATTGGAACACTATAACTGGGAAATTGAAATTTTAGATCTCTTTACTACAGATCCATTAACTCTCTATTATAAAATTCACTTAGTGATAACCATTATTTGGGTTTGCTCAAACCATAATGACTACTTATTTTGGATGAAGACCTTCTTGAGTGCTATGTTGACCATCAACATGCTGAAAAAGCACTAGTGAATTTGATTTTCAACTTTTTAGCTTATCTCGAAACCCACTTGTGAGTTAATCAAAGCAAAATTCATGGGGAAATTGGAACATAGTTAGTAGCAAAAATATTATGAGGACAACAATTGCTTTTCCCAAATCATTCTGAATTTCAATACACAAAGAGCTTAGTTAAGGGACAAACAAATGTATCTGTAGTTCTGTACTTCTAGGGTTAAATTTGCAAATACATAATAAATCGGGCTGTGTATGCAAAAATATATATATGCATCTGTACTTCTAGTGTTTCGTTTGCAAATAGTACATAATAGATCAATAGCTAACTAGCTAGACTCTCTGGCAAATTAAAATTTAATGTAATTATCTAACAGTGAACTTAAATATGCAATGACTTATAGGATCCCATTTTCCCTGACAGTTTCTGTGCTAATAGGTGAAATAGTGAGATATTCTCCTTTCAATTGAATGTTAGATTCAGAATTGATCTTTCTAGATAGGGGACCTATACGAGAAAACAAAATCATTTACTTTGTTTTTATGAAGACATTATTATTATTGTACCTTCGCTTATAACTTTTTGCAGTGATATTTGATATTTTGCGAGAGAATTTCATCTTGTGAATAGATTTTTTTTCTTGTGGTAAGAGCCCACTCTTAGGATAATTCCACCGTACCATATTCTTATACCATTTTTTTTTTTTTTTTTAACAGTAAGGAATCTAAAAAAAACAAAAAGTTAAATGAAAAAACCGATTTAGATCTCAAATTTTACGGCTAATGTCGATATTATGCTAACTAAAGAATTTAAGCCCAATTTTTTTATTAATTAACCAATTAACATAAGCATGCATGGATAAATATAAAAACAATCCTAATTACAAAAGTCAATCACCCGCAAGAACACTAATGTGTTTACGAAAAGGAAAATCTAAGAATCTGACAAAAAACCTTTCTAAGGCATTATAGTACCAAATGATCCACTAATGAGAATAGTTGTACATATTTCTTACAAAATGCTCCAAACTAAGAAGTAACTATACACTCAAGCCTCCAACTCTTATTAGCAACCGATTCCTCAAATCATTTCTTCTCACTAATTTGTATATTTGTAATTGAAACTCCAATTGTAATCTTCAAGTCTCCTTGGCAATTTTGGGACTACTCTAGTGGTTCCCAAGCTCCACTCAACACCAAAACTTTGAAGGTAATAATGGGTATGATGAGCTTGTCTCCTATCAAGAAATTTCACATTTAGAGAGGAAGGTAGAGAGATGGAATGGGCTTTTGCACTAGGGTTTTATGACTTTCTCTGGCTCTTCAATATGGGAATTAAGTGTATGAAATTCATGGAAAATGAGGTAAAGAGAGGCTGAGAATTAATATTATAGAGAAATTTGTAACTGAATCCTCTAAAGTTCTAGCATTTTTGCTTGAGCCAGTCTCCTAAAAGTGAGAAAAAAAAAAGTTTTCCTAACTGCTTTTCAAAATCTAAGTTCGCTTGACATATAGCCTGACCCTCCTTATTCTCTCGTGCGAAATCCTTCAATTTACAATTCCAAATATCATCTTCTAACCTCCTCAACCCATTACGAATTTAAACCCACGACATTTTACAAATACAATGTACAATTTAAATTCAATGAATACATCCAAACTTGTCATGGAATTTACCAACACGCTAAAGATCCTAACATTAGCTAGCAATATTTTAACAACTTAGAATATATATATATATATATATATATATATTGATAGTTAGAGATTGGGATATTTGAACACTAAATGTCTCAATTAAAAAAAATAACAAAGGATACCTATCAGTTGAATTACAAGATTTTTGACATTTTTAAACCTATTTAAGATATCAATGATGTGATAAAATCTTAACCATATTTTAAAATATTAAAACGAATGGTTAGTGTTTTAAGAATTCTTTAGTGAAGTTATTCAAAAAGAGGAAGACAGGAGGAAAGAAAAGGTAAATGTGCCACAAATTAAGTATACAAGGATCATATTTCCCTCTTCTCTCTTCTCTACCCATTTTCCTTTGTACCAAAGATATTAATTTCAGTATATTATTTGTTCCTCTTTTTTTCCTCTTTTTGTTTTTAGAAGTATGAAAGAAATTAGAACTTAGAAGTGAATCATCTAATCAAAGCCCAAATGAAGTATTTAATAAATTATTTCTTGTCATTAGAGGACAATCATGCCTTTGAAATTCTCATTAGTTAAAGCAAAATATAACATAAATTTTTTTTTTTCTTCTAAAGCTCTCAATGGAGAGTCTTCCTTTTGACCAGAGTCCAAACTTATACTTTAATGTCTCCAAGAATGCACGAGTGTGTGTTCGAAAACTGAGCTTGAGGCTTTTGAAGTCTCCATGTCCAAGAAAAATTTTGAAAATTTTAAACAACTTTGCCTCCTTGATTGGAAACCCCAGAAAGCCAAATCAAATTACAAATGTTTATTCCCATGTGTTTTTGTTTTTTTCCCTAAACAACTGAAGGGATAGGCCAACATAAGTCAGGTTTTCCTGCTGCACATGGTCACATCTCCCGTATTAAACAGCCCTTGTAAAGAGTTGACAGCCCTATATGGTAGACAGCCATTGTGATTAAAAAAATAATGATAATGTTAACAAGTATTTTAAGTCAATTATAAATAAATTATTTTATATAAATTTTGACATTATTTTTATTAAAAAAATATAAAAATCGTCACAACAATTAAATTTTTTTTTTCGTAAAATATTTCAAAAAGTATTTTATAAACCAATTGTCTTATATTATTCATTAACTTTTCCATGAAGATAAAAACCCTATTAGGATGAGACAATGAGTGGATTGTGAAAATTATACTTCTGTCAGTTCTGTGAGACCTAGGCTAGTGTCCAACTGTCCATATAGCGTACTAAATGTTCACCTCACTCATGGGCCCATGGCATAAATGTCTAGCCCATATTTGGGTACAAAGTTGCTCATCCAACTAACTGTTAATACTTAATATGGTAAAACAGAAACGGTGGGGGGCTTAAATTTCAAAGAATGCACTTAATTACTACATAAATAACAAAAAAAGTCACAAGTTGAAAAAACATGTTTGTACTAATTTCGCATTCAACCAATATTTTGATGGTGCATTTGTACCTAGTGAGTCATATAAATTAATACGTTTATTATAGACGTACTTAAATCATTAGATTGTGAATTGTTGATGGATGGAAGGATGGATGCCTAATGTAACAATTTCAATTGATTATAGAAATTAGTTCACGATTGCTCTTATGACATTTTTTTTTCTTTATATGGTATATAATTATACGTACGTAAATCACTAGATCGTGAGTTGTTGATGGGTGGATATCCAACGCAACCATTTCAATTGATTATAGGGTTCGGTTAACGAGTGCTCTTATGACATTTGTTTTTTTTTTTTTTCACTTTTTGACTTTTATTGTTATTTATGTAATAATTAAGTGCATTCTTTGAAATTTAAGCCTCCCACCCTTTCTGTTTTACCATATTAGGTAATCATGGACATAGCTGTTATTGGACTAAGGGGGGCAATGGCTCCCCCTAAATGTTTTTTAAAAAAATATTACTATATTAATAGGTACTAATTTTAACAATTTTGTTCAATAAAATTACATTTTGTTCCCCTTAATAATGCCATCAATTCTTTTGAGAGTAATGTTATAGTCACAAATATTTTTACAACGTTTATACAAACTATTGAGGTATCAAATTCTTATTAGTTCGTACATTTGCATTACTTTTTATTTATTAATAATCACTCACCACATTAGCAATTTGTAAAAATTTTGTAGTTTTAGCATTTTTTACCTTTTAAAGAATATAAAAAATTAATAGATTATATCTAAAACAAAATATACATGCCCAAAAAAATTAGCTCAACAATAAAAATTACCAATAATAAAACTAAAAAAATTAAGCCCAATCAATTTATTTTACCCAAAACAAAAAATTTGGCCATTTAAAAATTTTAAACAAAAATCTTTAGTAGTAAAGCAGTAGAATTAAAGGCCGAAGTTGCCGCACACAGATAGCAGCAAAGTCGCCCCCTTTAACTCCAAGTCTTGACTCCGTCCCTGTAGGTAATAACAATTTGTTGGATGAGCAACTTTGTATCCAAATATGGGCTAGACATTTATGCCATGAGTGAGGTGAACATTTATTACTCTTATGACATTTTCTAATCGATCATTTTAGAAAAATTATAATATAACTTTCATGGAAAATATAAAAAGTTATAAAAAAAAAAAAAAATCAATTGCTTTTTGTCTTTTCCTATAAAAATTTCTTAAAAACATTATTTAAAAATGGGTAAATTCCATTAACCTCTTCTGAGGTTTGGACAAATACCACTAATGTCCAAGATATTTTAAAATTAACCAATGAGGTCCCTAAAAGACAACTTAATTCCTAACACCCCTAATACCGTCACCCCCTCCATTACTATTTTTCGTTCCCTCATTCAAATCTATCTCTTCTCTCTCAACTCATTCTCTCTCAGATCTCTCTTCTCCCTCTTGCCCTATCTGTTTCTCTCTTTCGCCCTACATCGCTACAATTCATACCCACACCATTGCACAAAAGCCACACTACATAGTCACAACTATATTGGACTCCTCCACCCAGTTCAAAAACCCACATTTGTACCATAAAAGCACAAAACCAAGCAAACCCAATTAAACCCATAAGCCAAAACACCCACAAATAAAATAATAATAATAATAATAATAATAATAATAATAATAATAATTAAATAAATAAATAAATCCAAACTTTCTCAAACCAAAGATTATCAAATCTCACCCAGCACAGCCTCGGCCTTATCGGAAGCCTTAATCCCTCTAAACTGACCAAATTCAGCAAAATCTTCATCAACCACAATTGGGTCCTGCACCTTCCTCTTGTTGCAACGCTGCAAGGGCAAGAAAACTGACCCCACCCCAGAATTCAAACCCTCATCATCAACATCAATTTCTTTCAAATCCTCAAGCTGGACAAGGAAGGCACAGAGGCCCTAGTGCCACAGACTTCACAACCAAATATGCTTCTTCAAGAAGCGCTACCCAAATTTGAAATCCAAAGGTAAGATTTGGGTTTTGTTGTGGGTTTAATTGGGATTGGGTATGGGTAAAATTGAGGCAGATTTAAGGTTAGAGATAGAGATAAGTGAAGAGTGGCCTGAGGGAAAGGAATGAGAGAAAAGAGACCGAGTGAGAAAAATGGGAGTAACGGAGGGGGTTACGGAGTTAGGGGTGATAGGGATTACATTGTCTTTTAGGGACCTAATTGGTTAATTTTAAAATATCTTGGACCTGATTGGTATTTGTCCAAACCTCAGGGGAGGTTAGTGGAATTTACCCTTTAAAAAATTACCCTTGGGGCATCCGTTAAATTTTTCCTTGATTATATAACAAAAGATTTTTGCATTAATAGTGAGGGCAGTGTTCACCTAAGATATAATTGGGTGAGAAATGGAGCATAAATGCTTAATGAGAAATGGAAAATGTTAAAGTCATAAGAGATTTAGAGTTCAATCCCCACCTACACCAAAAACTAATTGGTGTCTTGGTCTGATAATAAAAAGCTATTATATCAAGAGCGGATGTCATAGGTTGAAACTCTCTCAAAAAAAAAATTTATAAACTTTTTACAATTTGTTGATGTGATGGGTGGTTAGTAATAAGTAAAAATGTGATATTCGTAAAGGGTTTAAATGATAATCGATAAGAATTTATCATATTAACCATTTGTAAAAATATTGTAAAATAATTTGTGAGTGTAGAAGATATATTCTTCATGCACATACATAGCAGCCAACATGGTGATATTATTCCCCCTCAAAAAAAAAAAAAAAAAAAAACGGTGATATTATTATTAGGGTAAATTGCAAAATACATCTCTGAAATTTAAGATTGCTAGGATTTTACACCATAAAATGTGAAAAATTGAATTTTATACCCTAAAATTTGGTTCTGTTAGCAAAACCCCACACTCCGTTAGTTTAAGCCGTAAAGTAACATGTTAACATGTTAGCCTCCATCAGAAAATGCTACTCTATTTTATTTTACTATCTCAAAAAGTCACTTTATTACTTATACCATACCATTTTACAATACTTAGCATCCCAAAACTCTATTTTTATTAAAATATTATTTTTTAATCTTTCTTTATTATTTCTTTCCAACCGTCACTTTTTTTCAGACTTTGGCATGTTTCAATTCTTGGGCTTTCCAACAGTATTTTTTTTCCTCTCTCTCCCTCAACCCCTAGCATCGGTTCAAAACACAGAGCCACACACACAGACCCATGATACACCGATCAACCTATCCAAACCTATTACCACACACACAGAGCCACACACACACATACACACAAACACAAACCATCAACAGAGCCACACACACAAGCCATCGATCAACAACAATGGCCAACACACCGATCACCACACCCACCACCCAAGACACCGATCAGCAAACCCAAACCACCGATCAGAAACCCACGTTGTCGATTTGAAACCCACCGGAGCAAACTCATTCAAAAAAAATCATCACTAGAGCCACCATCGGAGCTACCGATGATCAACCCAACCAATCCACCCACCGATCAACAGATCCACTGTTTCAAACCCACCATCAACCAATCCCAGCCCATAAACCACTTTAGCCACAACCTAAACACCGAACCCAACCACAACCCATGATAAGGATTGAATTTGATGTAGTGATGGTAGCTAAATTCGAGGTTAGCTAGGCCTCCTATGATGTATGCAAGAATGGGGAAGAGAATGGAAAAGAAGTACTGAATTACTTTACTCAATTCATGCCCCATTTGATTACATGCCTTGCATCCTTATACCCCAATTCCCCTTGATAACTAACTGCACATAGCTGTGCTTACAGCTGTGTAACTAACTCATCCTCCAGCTATCCTAGCTGTAACAACTAACTCCACTACCTCTACACTTGATTCGGTACAAGCCTCCCTCTAGTCTTATTGTAGTCCTACTTCCTAACCTTTGCTATTTTAGCTCATTAGGTACCTTAGCAGACAGCCAAGCACTTAACCAAATAAAATAGCATTGGACATTACATTTAACAAGTTCCTAATTAAAACTCCTAACAACCCATAACCCTTTTAAGCACCAGTCATAGCAAAAAAAGAAAAAAAAAAAAAACCACAATCATGCCAAAAACCACAACCACCACAGTGACCCACACCATCACCCACGCCAAAAAAAAAAAAATATATATATATATATATATATAAAATAATAATAAAAAAACCCAACCACAGAACTCGCCAGATTGTAACCCACTAGAAAAATGAGCCACTGTGATGTGTGATGTTGATGTTGGGAGGAGAATAGTGTTTAGGTCTGAAGAAAGGAGAGAGCAGATGGAGAAACAGAGAAGGAAGAGAGAGAAGAGAACTTAAATAATGAGATAGAGGAGAGAGAAATTTCGGGGGGAAAAAGTAAATAAAATATTATTATATTTTTTAGAATATTGCTACAATACAATTCTACAATTCTAACTTTAGAATCGTACTGTAACAATATTACAAAAAAATTTGCAATAGTTGGGTTTACAATTCTCTGATGCAAAGCATTTTAAGGTTTAAAATGCTAAATTGTCCTTAGATTTGGGTTTACCATTCTCTGATGTTGATGCTCTTACAATTTGTTGATGTGATTGGTGGTTAGTAATAAGTAAAAATGTGATATTAGTAAAGGATTTAGATGATAACTAATAAGAATTTATCATATTAACCATTTGTAAAAATATTGTAAAATAATTTGTGAGTGTAGCAGATATATTCGTCATGCACATACATAGCAGCCAACATGGTGATATTATTCCCCCTAAAAAAAATGGTGATATTATTATTAGGATAAATTATAAAATACACCTCTAAAATTTAAGATTGTTAAAATTTTACATCATAAAATTTGAAAAATTAAATTTTATATCCTGAAATTTGGTTAGTCAGTAAAACCACTCTGTTAGATTAAGCCGTAAAGTAACATGTTCGCCTGCTGACCTTTTTTTTTCTAATATTTTTTTTTTTTGGGCCAAATCAACCTTAGAGAAACGCATCATTTCAAAGAAAGCAAAAGGAACTGTGCCAACTTCCAAAACAGTGTCGCTTAGGCCAAAATCAAAACACAAATTTTAGCCTTGGTCAAGTAATCCTCCAGCTAGTTTCACTTTCATATCCTAGTCACGCCTACCACCTAGTATCACATCCCCCTCCCTCACCGCCTCAGCATTCATCAAGAAATCCTACAAAGTCATCTCCTCTGCCATATTATTTATGTTGTTGTTGTTGTCGTTGTTGTTGTCAATCTCCTCCTCCGTGTTGTGATTGTCGGTGGCAGTGATGGCGGTTTCGAGGACGGTCTCTTCCTAGACCTCATCGATAATCTTGTCTCCTCCGGCTCCGAGGTCTCAACAGGTGGTTCCTTCAGAGAATTGGTCAAACAAGGGAGTAGAGATTCTTCAAGAGATCAGCCAGCATAGTAAAGAGTGAACAAATAGAAAACTGTCGTGGCAGATCCAGATTCTTCTTCGCCGCCGCCGCTTTTGTCTTAGACCTGATCTGGTTGAGTTGGGTGGGTTCACGGTGAGCTGAGGCCTGGGTTGGGTTTTGACCTGCATGTGTTCGTGGGGTTCATTCTTGGGGTGTTATCATTTTGAGTTGAATGATTTGGAAATTAAGTTGCTTCCAAAACTGTGTCGTCATAAAACCTGGAATTTGGGTGCGTTTACAGTGCCTTTTGCTTTGAAACCACGTCGTTTTGTAGAGCTGATTTGGAGGGGGAAAAATAAAATTAGAGCTGATTTGGAAAAAAAAAAAAAAAAAATCAGCACGCCAATATGTCACTTAACAGCTTAAACCAATGGAGAATTGGGTTTTGTTAACGGAACTAAATTTTGAAGTGTAAAATCTAATTTCTTAAACTTTACGTGATAAAATCCAAATAATCCCAAATTTTAGGAGTGTATTTTGCAATTTATCCTTATTATTATTAGAACATTCACAATTGGCCTTGCAAATGGCATGTGTAAGCAAATTTTAGCATTAAAGTACTAAAAGCATTCACATTTGGGAATGCTATTCTATCCTATTTTACCATTTTAAAAAACTATTTTATCGATTATACCATATCATTTTACAATACTTTCAACATTCCAACTTTTATTTTACCATACTATACATTAAAATAATATATCTACATAATAAAATAATAATATATTTAAAAAAAAAAAGAGAAAATGAGACATGCAAAAGTGCTACAATACTGCTAAGACCGTGCAAATTAGACAGTGGAGAGACTAAAATAATAATTTTTGGATTTGCAATACTGCTACAGTACTATTGCAAATTTGCAACGGTACTGTAGTAGTATTACAAATTTTTTTGCAATTCTGACCATTTGGCAATCCGGGTGTTGAGTTGTTTTTGAGGTTTAATTCTAAATCAGTCCTACATATGGCATTTAGTAGTCCGGATGTAAATGCTCTAAAAGGTCCCAACATTTGGCTTTGTATTGGTTTGGTATCCTAACAAAATTTAGAATTGTACTACAGTACCATCACAAATTGTAAAAGGAAATAATATTTTTTTATTCATTTCTCTCTCCTCCCACTCATTGTCTCTCTCTCCGTCTCCCCTTTCTAGTTTTTATTTATGTTTTGAAATATAATATTTTATTGTGTAAATATATTATTTTAATGTATTATATTGTAAAATAAAAATTAGGATGTTAGGTGTATTGTAAAATAATATAATATAATTAATAAAATAATTTTTTAACACAATAAAAATAGAATAAGATAGAATTTGTGAATCGGAATGCTCTTAACAAGTGGAAGTCTATAGTAGGAAGTAGATATGACTTCTGAGAATGATAGGAGAGGACCAGCTGCATGGGATGTTATTGTTAAGAGAAACATGATTGCAACTCACTATTCATGCATAAATATGACGTTATTGCAAAAAGAAATGCTCATTTTTTCAATTTTCTGGTAGCTGGATGAAAGGGGATGTCGGCTTATCTCTCTTAATAGTTTTCTTGAAAACCCAATGACCCTTATGCCTGCTTTAACTGGGTCTCGTTAAGGGTATATACTAATTATTTATTTTAAAAATATTTTTATGAAAAATTAAAAAAATTATTGAAAAAAGTTAATTATTTTTTCACTTTTTAATAAATAAAAATTGTTTACTAACGTATGTCTTAAGGGCATACGTTAGTGAAACCTGTTTTGATTTAAGCAGCTTAAACTTAAATAATTACATATTTACTATTTAGTTGTGTCTTATAGTTGATTCTCAAAAAAATAAATTAGTTGTGTTAATTTTATGGTGCCCTCATCAAAAAGTATAAATACAAAATATAATAGAATATATATGACAACCTTAAAACCATTGCAACACATTATATTACAAAATATCGGTTAATATCTTATGTGTTTATGTACAGTTTTTTAATATCTAACTTATTTTTAGGTTTAACTGTACCTTTGTAAATTTAAGCAAATCAAAGTTTCAGCAAAAACCTAATCAAAGGATTCAAAGTTCCATGAATTACAAGTTTACAACATGGCATCACAAATAACCTAGAAATTTCAGTTTGGACCCTGCCCCTGCTGCCCTACAATTAATTATAGCCTTCTGCATGCGAAAAACATAGTACGATTTTTCTTAGATGTCCTTAAGAAACTCCAGCACATTAGTACGATTCTGCATGCGAAAAACGTGTCCTGCAAACCATTACTTCTATGGCAATTTTCTTAGATGTCCTTAAGAGTTAAGAGTACTCCAGCACATTAGTACGAAAGAAGCTTTTTTTTTTTTTTTTTTAATTGATAATCAGAAAGAAGCATAAGGCAGTGCAGCCCAAGAGAGACAGAACAACACCACAACTAAACTAACAGAGAGAAAGTTTAGACAAAAACCCTAATTATTACATAAATACTATACCAATTCTTCCATTGAAAAATCTTGCTCATTGAGTCTAACCAGTTACGACTGTGTTCCATACTTTTATTAACATTATTTAACATTTGAAAAAAATATTATAATAAATTTATATAAAATAAAATTGCACAGTAGTTATGACCGATGCATGTATATCATAAGGGAACTTTATAAATATATACACTGAGATCAAGGTAAATTAAAATTTTTATCTAGTAATATATTAAAAAAAGAAAAAAAGAAAAAGTGGTGCACAACTTGAACTGGCAATATGTACAGCTTGAAACAAACAAAAAGATTTACCTGAGGACGTGATTTAATTGCTAATGGAGCATTAAATGAACATATATGGCCAAGAAGGCAACTTTTTCACCCCTGAGAAAAGACTAGAAGTCTACAAAAATGACATCATCTTGTGAACAAGATGGAAAGTGACCTTAGTCTCTAAAACCAGACAGAAACTATATATCTTCAAGGGTTAGCAGTGAGAAAGTGTGGCAGAAAATGGACCTTTCGGTGAGCAACAATATAATGCAGAGATGATAGAGACAGCTTCCTTATGAGCTGCAAAGCCATTTCATGAGCACTTTGTTATATCTCTTTTACTAGCATGGAGCTATCATAAAACTGTAATGACGAAAACAGTAATAATAATAAAGCAAGTGTAGGAAATGGCCAGCAAACTCCCACTGGTACAGTTCTTTGGGAGTGGCATAGAGTGAACGTTTCGAATAGTGACAAAATTTTTCTCTAAACAAATTAATTTTCAAGACCAATAAGAGTAGCAGTGACACAAAATTTTTCATAACTAATATTGACAAGAGGCCTATTGTGATAATGCATGATAATACAGTGCAGTGATAGATTTAAATGAATGTGATGTTACTTCAATTTACAACAAATCATGTCAACAGTTATAAAGGTGAACTTGCTATGCATGCATTAGATGTATCATTTGAGGCATAACAGCCTTGAACAGTATTAGCCACCATTATTTGCAACACCAGCACATAGATTCAAGGCTTAAAGCAAAATGCAAAACTTCTATTTTCTTTAACTTAATATATACCAAAAACAGGCAAATCCCGGAAATCCAGTTAGAAATGGACGTTTACTGTAAAGCTCATAGAGCAAGTAAAAATGACAAACGCAAAAAAGAAGCCTATCCTGCATTAGATTGAATGGTCATTGTGGCAATGGGCCAGAAAACCCACCTGTAAAATTAATGGGATAGTATTTCTCTTTCTTTTTCTTTAAGATGAACAGTCCCTGAGAATACTAAACTAAGATTCCTTTGGCTACAAATTGACTTTGCCATGCAAATTCCAGTCAGTCCATGTTGTCCTCCATCAACGTATATACGTTCTATTTAGAGACCAATTACTAGGAAGGCATATAATGTGGCTCACAGGCAAAGCTTGGGGAAAGACACACCATGATCTTTCACATCACACTAGACATGACCTCCATCACGCACAGGAGAATAAAATGAAGTAAAAAACAAATATAGGGCTTGTATGGCTGAACCAAGTGATTTTGGAAATGCTTTGTTGACTTGAACTTCAAGTACGGCAGAGAGATATGAAACAAAAATAGGTTAAATCACAAATCAAAAAGAATGAATCACAATAAAAATTCACAACAATTCTTACACCACCCTCAAATTGCTTATCACCCCACACATGGGACTAATTATAAATTAGACCCCTAATTTAGACGTGCTTTCAAAAAACAATTTTAGGTCTTATATATATTTTTTCATTTTGATATTTTAACTTCCATTCATTTCTAATTTAGTCTTTTCGTCCAATCCACACCATTAATTTCATAAAAATGATACTGTTTTGGAATGTGAAAAATACTAAAAGTTTCAATGAGATAGAATTACTGATCACATACTAAAGTTAAAGAACTAAATTGAAAAATGTCCAAATTAGAGAGAGGCAATTTATAATTTAGCCATAAAAATATTTGATGCTGACCAATCAAATAAACATTAAATTAAATTGTTCAAAAGTTGGTCATGGTGAGGTAGAAACAAGATAAATGAATGTTCTAATAAACCATTTACAACAAGAAAGAAACAAATAAACCCAAAAATTCAGCATATACAGATCCTAACATACATATATGCAAAGCAAGAGCAGTAAGTTTTCTCTTTTCCTAGGCCAAAAAGAGCAAAAAAGAGGTCCATGCTAATCTTCTCGTCACTTTGTCATCAAATTTGCCAGGGCCATGGTCCAATGAGAAAGATCTTTTCCCTGCTGCATATGTGCAGAGGCCTCAAGTCAAATTTGATGACAAAGTGATGATACAAGTAACAAAACTAGAAAGACCAAAAGAATGAGGAAATCTAGGCTTTGATACTGCCAAATGCCAATGCAGGTTTGAAACAGTAAAAAGATGAACTGCCCAGTATACGGATAATTGGACAAAAACAACTTCTAAAGCTTCTGGTATGACACTCAGAAACTTGTAGATGATTCAAAGACAGATTTGCATGCCATGGGACCACAAAGCTAGAAGACAGTAAAGGCTCCAAGTTTGCAAAATTTTGGTCACAAAAGTCAAAACTGAACTTGCCGGTTCTTAATTCTAGTAGATGCAATAGCCTGTTTTGCAGTGTTTTTATCATTTCCCTGTTATAAGTAATTAGTTTATCCATTTAATATATGCATTCTCTCTCTCACATGGTGTGAAATGAAACTGTCTAATACAACTTTTTCTTATATGAATAGTTCACAAGACTTATGTTTTAAGACTTCTAGTTTTAGTAGATACAATAAACAATTTTAGGGGGTTTTCTCTTTTTCTTTATGCTTTTAGATAAGCAATCAATTATCTTATTCATCAAATATATACATTCTTTCTATTACATAGTATGGGACGAAAAAGTATTTTACGAAATGATTTTATATGAACTTTCTCTCATATTATATATATATATATACATATATGTATATATATAATTCACATATGTGTGGGTAATTTTATGAAATCTATCATAAGATACTCACTTGTGTGGAACCCACGTTTTATATATATATATATATATATATATTTTTTTTTGATAACCAAATAACTTCCCCTTCATTAAATTATAGAATCATTCAAGCGGGATACATCAAACAGAATCTGCTGCTCAATAACAGTTGGGGTGTCTTCCACCCAAACATTTACATCAGATACAAACCTAGCATCTTGTGCCATAATATGTGCTGCAGAATTCTTATTTCTGCAAATGTGGTTTACAACCCATGACTCAAAACCACGAAGACTTATCTTTGCTCCTTCAATCACCATAATGATAGAGCTTGGCGCCATACTTTCCTCTAACAGAGACTTAACAACAACCTGGGCATCACTTTCCAGAATTACCTTCTTTAGACTTAGCTCCCTTTCAAAAATAATTCCTTCCTCAATTGCTATGGCCTCCACTTCCAGTGCTTGTAGGGGAAGATAACACTTTTTGCTCATTGCACCCATTAGCTGACCGTATTCGTTTCTTATGACCACACCTACTCCGCAACAACCCAATTCCTCAAACACTGCTCCATCAACATTTATCTTGTAGAAACCTTTTTTTGGAGGGGTCCAAGACTGTTTGTGAGAGTTTTCAGGTCTTCTCTTTTCATTTTTAAGCTGTTTGACTTCCCCCAAATAAGCAGCCGCCTCACGGGATATTAGCTCTGGACTCTTACACTTACCTCCATGGCGAACCTTCTTTTTGTTGTTCCACAGACCCCATGCTGTGGCTGCAAATAACTCCCAATCCATCCCTGGCCGACTCTCTAAGAAATCCCACACAATATCAACAAAGTCCCTTGGTATGACCTCCAACATTGGCAACTTTAATCTTGTGTTACTCCACACCTCCCTTGCCACTTTACATCCCCACAGAATATGCCCAGATGATTCACAGCCCCTACACAGGTCACACACATCATCCCTCCCAATACCCCTAGCCCGTAATAGATGCTTGGTTGGAAGTATATTTGAGCATGCTCTCCACATAAACATTCTAACCTTATTTGGACAATTCAAACCCCAAATTTGTTTCCAAAGGCTTTTCATACCAGCTGTGTCTGAACATTCCCCTCTTTCTAACTTGGGATACGCTTCTTGCAAAAGAGATTGGGCCACCTTATATGCACTATTGACCGTAAACATACCCTTAGGAGTCCAAGCCCATATTAAGGAGTCCCTAGGGAGCCGAGGACTTAGAGGAATGCCAAGGATAACATTTGCTTCGTGGGGAAGGAACATTCTCTTTATTTTTGCAACATCCCAGCTTCGCCTATCTAAGTTTATAAGCTCTGCCACTATTTCAGCTTCAGCCTGAGGGGGTTTTGGGCTTACCACTTTAAAAGCTTCCGGGGTTGGAAGCCACCGGTCATTCCAAATGCTCACCTTCTCCCCGTTACCAACAGCCCACCTCGACCCCCTTCCAACTATTTCCTTGGCTGCCATGATGCTCCTCTAAGCATATAAAGGTCGTCTACCCAATTTGGCTTCCAAGAAAGTTTTCTTCGCGAAGTATTTTGCCTTAAAAATTCTGTGGACCAAAGAGTTCTGATTTGTCAAGATTCTCCAACCTTGCTTAGCGAGGAGGGCTAAATTAAAAGCTTTTAAGTCCCTAAAACCCATTCCGCCTTTTTCCTTGTTGTGCACATCTTCTTCCATGACATCCACGCCATTTTCCTCTCCTTCTCTTTCTGCCCCCACCAAAAGTTGCTCATCATAGAGTTTAGCTCATTACAAAGAGAGTCCGGGAGCTTGAAGCAACTCATTGTATACGTAGGCGTGGCTTGGGCCACAGCCTTAACGAGCATCTCCCGACCAGCATTAGACAACAATCTGCCTTTCCACCCAGCTATATGCCTTCCAACTTGGTCTTTTATACGGTTAAAAGCTTTTCTCTTCCCCTTCCCAATTAACGGAGGAAGTCCTAGATACTTCTCATGGTGTTGGATGATTTGAGCCCCAAACTTTTGCTGCACATATTCTTTTGTTTCACTTGGTGTGTTTTTTCTAAAGAAGAGAGAGGTTTTTTCTTTGTTCAGCTTCTGCCCTGATTCCCCCTCATAGTCCTCCAAAAATTTCAACACCCTATCGCACTCCTCTACAGATGCTCTACAAAACACAATACTATCATCCGCAAACAATAGGTGGGAAATACACGGAGCTCCTCTACAAACAGCCACCCCCTTTAAGAGACCATCCCTTTCTTCCTTCTTAATCATCACAGATAAACCCTCGGCACACAACAAGAAAAGATAAGGGGAAATAGGATCCCCCTGCCTCAACCCTCTAGTCGGGATGATTTTACCTTTTGCTTCCCCATTAATCAACACAGAATACTCCACCGTACTCACACACATCAATATGAGCGAAATCCACCTATCACTAAAGCCCATTTTCCTCATTATTGCCTCCAAGTACGCCCATTCAACTCTATCATAGGCTTTGCTCATGTCAAGCTTAACCGCCATGAATGGTTCCTTCCCTTTTCTCCTTTGATCTATACTGTGCATCGTTTCAAATGCCACCAAGACATTATTCGAAATAAGCCTACCCGGAACAAATGCACTTTGGGACTCATCAATAATCTCAACCAGGATATTCTTAAGCCTATTTGCAAGAACTTTGGAGATAAGCTTATAAATAACGTTACACAGGCTGATAGGGCGATACTCCGTAATTTTCTGGGGCGATTTCACCTTAGGGATGAGGCAAATATATGTATCATTTATACCACAAGGCAACACACCAGTGTTGAGAAAGTCTAAAACACATTTTATTACCTCAGGGCCTACAATTTCCCAATATTGTTGGTAGAACATAGGGGACATACCGTCTGGCCCAGGTGCCTTAGTGGGATGCATCTGGATGAGAGCTCTCCAAACCTCCTTTGCCTTAAACTCTGCCACTAGACTCTCATTCATATCACGAGTAACCCTTTGGTCAATGGCACCTAGACTTGTGCCGAACTGAGGTGGATGATCAGTCTTAAAGATTGATTCAAAATATATAAGAATGGTGCTTTCAATGTCTTCCTGTTTTTCCTGCCACATGCCATCTGCCCCCTGAATACCTACTATTTTATTCCGCCTTCGTCTTTGGCTTGCCGTGGCATGAAAGAACTTGGTATTACGATCCCCCCATTTAATCCAAGAGGCTCTGGACCTTTGATTCCACATAATCTCCTCTCTGGTTAACATCTCATTAATCTCCATTCTAAGCCCTTTAATCTCTTCTGCCTTCTCATGCAGACAATTAAGACCCTCCAAAAATTGCAATCTCTCCTGTTTTTGCTTCAACACTCTGTTCACATTCCCGAATACACTCCAATTCCAACTTTGGAGGCTCACTTGACATCTCTTCAATCTATCCATAATACTATACCCCAAACCCCCACGATATGGGTCCCACGCCCCCTCCACCACCTCCTTGCAACCTTCCTCCCTCACCCACATGGCTTCAAATTGAAAACGTTTCTTTACATGTTTCCTAGGGAGAATATTTTTCAGAGATAAATAAAGTACACAGTGATAAGAGCTAGACATGGACCTGTGATAAACTCTGGCTTCCGGGTAGAGCTCCGACCAAGAAGAATTTGTCACCATTCGGTCAAGTCTGAGCAGCGTCCTTTGTTCCCCAAAACGCTCATTGCACCATGTAAAGCGTTGACCAACAAAACCCAAATCAAATAGGCCACACTTACTCAGGCTTTCCCGAAATCCCTCCATTTGATTCAGCTCCCTCTCCTTCCATCCAAGCTTTTCATGTTGATGTGTTATTTCGTTGAAGTCGCCAAACACAATCCACGGCATAGTACATTGATTCTTCAGAGCTTCAAGGAGCTGCCACGAAGTAGGCCGCTTACTTGCATCGGGGTGACCATAGAAGCCGGTTGCTCTCCATGGATTTTGCATCGATCCATCTCAGACCACCACGTCAATGTGAGAATGCGAACAACTCTTCAATAAAACCTCTGTACCTTCCTTCCAAATTAGAGCTAGACCTCCACTTCTACCATCACTTGGGACCATAATACCCTGTGTGAAGTTGAGCTTGTTTTGGATTCCTTTTATTCTACCTACACCGACCTTCGTTTCAGACAAAAACACCAGTAACGGGTCCTTTTCTTTCACCGCATCGGCGAGATTACGAACTGCTAGGGAGGACCCGAGACCCCGGCAGTTCCAGGCGAAGATACTCATGAGGCTTGGCGGAGCTGCGCCGCAGCCTCCGCCTCTCCGCCATCCTTATACTCTTCCTCACCTTGATGTTCTTCCTTCCCTAGCGCCTCACTCTATTTCTGATTCTTTCTTCTTTTCAATGCAAGTGCCTTGGGATCTAACTCATGTAAAGGAGTCGACCCACTACGTTTCAGACTTTTTGGGCTTTTTTCTCCTGTGGGCTTACTTTGTTTTGCTGCCCTGGCTAACCTTTTCCAATGCCCACTTGTTGGGCCGAGCTTGGATGTAACCCATCCCTCACTAGGATCGTAGCTCATGGCCATAGGGCCCATAGCCCGGGGAGATGGGCTTTCCACGGAGTCTTCTTTATCCTTGTTTGGCGCCAACGTGTATTTAAATTCAGGCATATTACCTAGGGAGGGTGTCTGCTCCCATCCCATGCGTGGCAGTTGCTCCCCTGTGTCAGTAGGTAAATTCAAAGAGCTTGCACTAGTTTGGGCGTTCAGCTTAACTAGCTTTCCTTCCCCCTCAGTAATCTTTCCTTTTTCATGCAAGTCTATTGCAGATTGACAGGAAGGTTCATGGGTTGGCTTTTCCAAGTTTTTTGTTTCTTCCCTTTGATCCATCCCATCGCCACGTATTCCCTACTCCCTTCGCACGACTTTTCAGTCGTATTTGCCTGCTCCGCCATCACCGCCACCTTCTTCGACGCCCCCCCAAATAACACTTTCCCTCTAGTCGGACCGTTACCCTGTTTTTCCAGCTCTACTACACCCCTTCTACCCGGCTCACCCCTCAGCCATGGCCCATACTGCATCAGTTCTTCCTCATTTAGACCGTTTGTTTCCGTCATTTCCGGGCATTCTCTCAATGCATGACTGAGGAGACTACATCTATAGCAGAAGTTGGGAATTCGTTCATATCTGAACTGAATCCATCGACTCTCTCCCCCTTCAATGGTAACCTCTTTTCCCCTCACCAGCTTTTTTGTAATGTCTACCTTGACCCTTACCCGAAGATATTTGCCCCATTGCACTCCTGAGTCAGCGACATCCACTTCCATAACGGACCCGAGTTTCGATCCAATGGCCCATGCCGTTTCTTTGGTTCTACACTTCAAAGGTAAGTTAAGGATTTGGACCCAGAAAGGACACCATTTCAACTCCATTTCTCTCGGTGTTAATTCCCTTTCAAATTCCTGGATAATCACAAGCTGTTTCTCATAGCTCCATGGTGACATATCCATTATCCTCTTCTTGTCCCTTTCGTCCCCAAACTCTGCCAGGAACAGGTCATCGTCCAGCTCGCTTATGTTGACCCCTTTGCTCGATTTCCATAGCATTCTCAGGTTTTTCCTTAGAGCATCCACATGAACACTCTTGTGGGTAAGGATTTTTAGCACTGCGCACAACCTGCCTCTAGCCTTGGCCGCTATGGTGCTATTATTCCCTAACACGATGCCCTCGTCTTCTTCCTCCGTAAAGGACAGTTTCCTCCACAATTCTTCTAACTCTTCTGCCATAACCTCTTACTTTTGCCTCCACTGGCTCACGCACCCCCCTTTGCAGATGAATAAGAACTGCTCTGTTCGTAAAGGGAAAAAACAGAGCGTACAAAAACAAAAAACCACTAATGCCCCCACTCAGTGGAGGGCACAGAACTTCTTGCAAAGAGCAAGAACCTCATTGCTACCACGCGCCCGAGAGCCCGAGAGCACTTCGTAACTCCATTGACACAAGACACAAAAGCTCTAGCTTTAGGACTTGATAGACGTGAACCCACGTTATATAAAAGTGATGATATGTTTATATTGAATGCAAGAGATTTTATCTTATTGGTAAAAGCATGATAAGTTTAAAGGGTGAATGACCCAAAGTTTAATTTACTCCAAGCTATTTGGTCGAGGTTTATGTCCTAAGTTTGAGCCCTCGGGTGAGGGAATGCCTACCATCCCTATTGTTGTCTACGCCCAAATATTAATACTTCAGTATGTAAGGGCTGCTTTATTTTATTAAAATAAATTATTCTTTTAGGGAAAAAATTAAAAAAGTCTAATAATACAAATTAAGCATTGACTTGTTTATAATTCAACTTGTACTTCCAATAAAAAAAAAAAAAAAAAAAGTACTTCACGGTATTTTCAATGAAGAATATAAAGGTTCAAATTTTTCCTCTCTCATTAGAACTATTGAATTTATCAACAACAAAGAAAGAGTTACTTTACTCGCCATTTGGCAAAAAACTATCGCACTCAAATTCAACCAAAAGGCAAGAAGAGAAATTCATTCTAGAAACTCAAAAGGTACATATGATATATTTGATCTTTGCACATTGCGATTTTGATAAAGGACAAAATATGGGGTTAATTTTTGTTACTTTATATTATTTTTGAAATTTTAGAATTAGGACTTGATTTTAAGCGTTTTAAGGATATCCTATAGTCAAATCAGAGTTATATTATGCTATTGTATCAATTATAATCTGTTTAAGAATATTTTTATTTGGAAAAATATATATTTGAAGTCTTTAAATAGGCCTCCAACATATAAAATGAGAAATGAAGTCAATTACCAATAAATTTCAATCAGTTTATTTTTTTGTCATTCAAGAGAGAGAGAGAGAGAGAGATTTATTTATTTTTGGATTCAAAGTCTCTTATAAGTACTAAATAGGCATGAAAGCTGGCATGAAGCACATTATGGATCAGGGCCTACTATTTCACATATTGTCTTGGACCCCAAGGCCCAGTAAAATTCAAGGTTCGAGCTACATTGCCCTTTGAAATATGGCCCAAATCATTAGGGAAAGTTGGAGATGTCAACTCTTCCTTAATTTAGACTCAAAACAAAAGCCCATCCTTTTTGTTTTCTTTTTGGTTAATTGATTGAAAGATACAAGTACCTAAGGTCCATTAATAAATCTAAACCCAAAAATCCACCCAAAAGAAAATACTCTTAACAAAACTTCAACCTCAATTAGTGAAGCAAATGGATTGTATATAATGCTTAATTGCTTATATTTATAGCCATTGGTATCAATGTTATGCCAATGATATTAAATTCCACGCAACTTATGAACAAAATAGTACAGGAATTTTGCTTGATTGTGTAGGAATTTTGAGAAGATTATATATATGCCAAACAAAATGGGACAAGAATATTGGGGAAAATGTAACTTTACAGGTGGAAAGTGTATTAGAGGCAACTCATATTCTGTATTCCCCAAATGGTTTCCCAACATTTGGTTGATTTCTCATCCTGGGATATGGGACTTATAGAAGTCCAAGAAAATATTTATGGGTGTAACGGTACTTTCAAAAGTTTTTAGATGAATTCAAAGTCAACAACTTGTGTATTCCATGGAAAATTAAGAAATGGTGACTTTTAAAAAGGCGATTCAGAATTTCAGAGTGCCCCAATTAACAATAGCAAAGGGAAAGTTCTCATGTTTCTAGTAGGCTGAGGAGTTGCCTTTTCTGACTGCCAGTTAGCATACCAACGCAATGGCCTGCTGCTTCTCTCTCTCTCTATTTTTTTAGAGAAAGAAGAATATCATTCACAAAACAAAGTCGTTAAGGCAAGAGGAGGAGAAGGATTTTTCATCCAAGTTACATCATTAAGAGATAGATTTAGCAAACATGGCTAAAGAGTGCGTCACTCACTCACCGAGTTACCAGATTGGCTGACACGTGAGAAAAAGCCATTGCGAATACCAACCACCAACATTTTTATTTCTTGAAAAATATGCCCAAGTTGTGAATAGTTTATATCCGGTATAGAGAGTTTGCTCATAACTTCCATACTCTCACCCTCAATGATGAGATCATAGAATCCAGATTTAATAAAATAAAAAAGTACAGCCTTCCTGTATCATTTCCACTTCTTCAGCATCACTCACATGGGGACATTTTGCACTGAGACTTAAAAAAAAAAAAAAAAAAAAAAAAAAAAACTACATGTGGACTAGAAAATGAGAGTAAAAATAAATGTGAAAAAATATCTCTTTTTATTTCCTGTAATGGTGTTGAGATGGACGAGAGAGGCAGGAACTTAGTCTAATATGAAATCATGTAGGGCCTCACAAGCCTCTTTATATACTATAGGTAAGAAACAAACTTCAATAAGGCAAAACCAGTTAATAATCCCCCATAAGTCATAACCAAACTTCCCTTAAAATTTATGGGTTATCAGCTAAGAAGCTTGTTCATGGAATTTCACTTTTTTACTGGCCAGAAATCTCTAGTTACTTTGCAACAATCATAAATGTCAAAGTCAAACTACAGGTTTAGTGCCACAACAGAGAGGTGCTTGCTTGTAACTCTCTGTCTTTTCAGTTTATGCAACGGTTACTTGAGTTATAACTGCTTGATTGGTCACTTCTTATCCAGTTTATATCTGAACAGTGAATATATAGTTTCTAAGTGATGGACATGTGTCTAAGGGGAGAGGGGAGGTAAATTCAGAAACTATATTTGAGCTCTTCCAAACTCAACTCTTGATCAATAGTGAATTTGATTGAATCATGCTTGAAAATTTGAACCTTGTATCATGCTTGACATCGTTTATAATATTGTTTCATTTGATCATTTTGGTTGTTTTACATAAAAGTAGTTATTAGATTTTCCACATATCATTTCAAAGATGACAACTGGACTGTTTTGGACCTTCTAGCGGTTTCTAGTAGATGTTGGGCATCGACACTGGTGGAACCATAAATTTAGCAATATTGTTCTACAAAAAACTACTTTATCTATTTTAACTTCTCACTTTACAATACACTAAATATCAATAGATCTATATTTTTAGCTATTTGATTAAAATAATATTAAAAAATTCATTAAAAAGTAATGTGAACATAACCAAAAGAGATTTTTTATTAAAAAGCAGTGTAAACACAACCAAAGGAGATTTTTTTATTAAAAAGCAGTGTAAACGCAACAATTTAATAATAATTTTTTTTTGGCACTGTAACTGTAGCCACATTTTGGTATTTGATGATGCTAAAAATAGCAATATAGCTTTTTAACACCACCAATACTAATGCTTAGAAGTCCATCTCTAGTGTGCTTTGTTGTTATAAACCTATTTTCCAAAGACAAATAGGGCCCATTTTGTGGCGGTGTTTAAATATTAGTGTTTATAATGATGTAAAAATTGTGGTTTAAAAAGTGTTTTGAAAATATAAGTTTAAAGTATTCATAATGCAAAAAATATATTTCATACCATATTAAATAACATATTTTAAAATGTAAAAATATAATCGTGTGTTTAACATGTGTATGTGTTTTTTTATTTTATTTAAGTGATGATTGTTTGGTAAAAGAATATTATTTTATTTAAGGAGAGAGAGAAAAAAGAAAGAAGAGAGAATGACAAAGAGATGCACTTGTGGGAGAAAAAGAAAAAAAAAGTTTGGTCTTGTCCATGAGCCCCACAATTTTCAACTTTTTACAAAAAGGCCATTCAACAATGTTGTTACTTGAAAACTAAATATTGGTATGGATGAGTTTTCAAAATATATGTTTTAAACACCTTAAAACATGTAACTCAAACACCTATAATAAATTATCGCTATCAAATATGTTTTTTTTTTTTTACTCACAATTTTTAGTATTTAAATATTGAAAACTTTTGTTTGAACATTGTGACCAAACAAGCTTTAGACTTTCTATTTATGTCATAAACTATGTTGCTTTGATTTAACTTGGCCACAAAAAGTTAAATGATGTATTAATTAAATAGTATTTAAATTATTAAATATAATAACAAATTTGAAATAGGTTGACAAGAAAATACTTTGAATAAAAAAAAAAAATACGCAATCAATCTATTTTTGCCTAGACTTCAATTCGTGGAATTTGTGTTCAAGTTAAACTCAAATTCTAAGAGCCTTGTGATGATGGTATTGTCACAAAATTACTCAACAAGTTTGGTCTATTTTGGGCTGAGTGAGCCTTAAACAGAACTAGAACTCACTATAAATTAGAACAACGTGAACATTTTTTGTGTGGTATAAGGAGATGGTCAAAATTGACATTGACAGGCCTCTGGGCACTACAGTACAGGGCTGAATGGCACACGTCCCAGTAAAGCCCAAGCCTCTCTGTCGGTAATTACGTGGAAGGACCTTCCCTCCCATGTTCCCATAACGAGTCCTTTGCTTCCACGACATAGAAATGACAAACCAATTTCATATTAAAATGGTCCATTCCCAACAGGTGTCTGGGACTTGGGTTGAGTGTCAATAATTAAATGTGTAGTGATACTATCTCATTTCCATTTCCATTCTAAACGGTTCAAATATAATATTGCCTTCATTCTATTTTGTTTATTTTTTATTTTATTCCGAAATATCATAAAATATTGTCTTATTTCTAAAAATAAAAGTTATTAATTTACTAATATTCCTATTATCTCTTATTTTATTTTCAAAACTATTTGAAAAGAAAAGCAACACTTGTGGCTTCCTCTCCCCATTTATTGTTTACCAAAAAAAAAAATCCATTGAATAGATTCTATTACCACATTGACTTACTATTTTTTCCTCTACCTTGATAAGTTATATAATAAGGCGGGGAAAATAGTTAAGTATCTTTTATTTTTTAAAGTATGTAGTAAAATACTCTTTTTTCAAAGTATTTAGCAAAATACTCCTATTTTGGAACTCAATTTTGATGATATCGAGTTTTACATTAATTCAATTTTGTGAGTTCCAAAAACAGGGGTATTTTGCTAGATACTTTGAAAAATTGAGTGTTTTACTGCATACTTTAAAAATAAAGGATATATAGCCATTTTTCCCAATTAGGTGTATCCATAGAATTGTTTAGTCAAAATAAAAATAATAAGAAAAGTTATATCGGAACCTACCATAACTCAAAACAAGTTTATTATAAAAATGTTAAGAAATTTTGTTGTGTTCGTAAACTTTCTTTTTCATAACACATAGGAGTGGTGCTACATGCATAATAATCTTTATAATATTTTTCACAATAGTTGAGTTAATGAGTTTTTATTATTTCTCTTTCGACCCATTTCTAATATCATTTTATTATTTACCATTAACTCAAAAGGGAAAAAAAATCCAATTGTACAACAAATTTTATTTTAATAATTGGTGTACAATAAAAATAGTGGTAATGATCAAAGTTAGACTACAAATAGTTCCAAATATGTTTGTAACTCTCTTTTTTCAATCTATTTCGTGGCGATTAAAGAAACAATTTAAGTGTAATTTTAGTCATATGACTTTGTTAATAGGTCATATAAGTTTTTTAAATAATACATATAGATAGTTTTATAAATCGCCACGTAATAAGTTGAAAATAATAATGCCAAATTTGTTTAAAGTTAAATTTTATTCTAAAATCTATATTACATCAATTATAAGTTACCACACAAATTATGAAAAATAAATAGATAGTAGATTCTAACATTACTCGATACATGCTGCCAGCCAGTTGCCTCGTTCACAAATGATGACTGCTCCACAACTAAAGTCACATTTTTCTTCCTTTAAAAAATGTATGTTTAAAATTTGACCGGCAATATTTGATTAGACTACAAATTATGACATGTTTTGCATGGGATTTGAATGGGTTGTAATAAAGGTACATCAATTTACCTTTTAACCCTCGAAATTTTACCACGCGATAATACCAAATTAAGATGAAAAGCTTTTGGTCCATACTTCTAATTAGAGTTTCTGATAAAAGGAAATTGCATACTCCAAAAGTTTCAATTTTCGGATTGACTTTGTATACATTTAAAATTATTATTATTATTATTATTATAATCCTTGCTTTGTATACTTTAATCCGATTAGTAATAAACCCCATAGGTTTTATAGGCTTTATTCATTCCATCCTATAAAGTGAAAGAGTAGTGTTATGGTTACTTTCTCAAAAAAAAAGAAAAAGTAGTGTTATGGTTACTATAAATTATAAAGAGTTTGTTTTTATAATATATATATATATATATATATATATATATATATTTGTAAATATAAATTATTTTACAATATTCTTACAAGTTGTTGATATGACCAATTCTTATAAGATTTTATCTAGACTTACTATTTATATTATTGTTTTAGTTAGAAACTATCCTCATCATACACACTTCACACGTGTGATGTGGCTTTTTTTTTTTTTTGAATTTAATGTAATTTTTCAATTTGAATTTATCTATTATTAGTGAGATTACATAAGAAAGAATTTTTAAGAAACTAAAATTATGATTTGAAATAGAGTAAACAGTGAAAAAAAATGTATCAAATGTGTGTGATATATATTTAAATAGAAAGTGTATTAATTTTTAAGAAAAAAGTTTTTCAGGTAGTTTTTTTTTTTTTTTTTTTTTAATTTTGTTGAATTATAATATTAACCCCATTTTTTTAATAATAAATAGATTAGGGATATTTTTAACTTTTTTTGAAGCCATAACTAACTTTTTGAATCATTTTAATATATAGAGATAACCACTTATCACATCGGCAATTGTTATTATCCTACTTAATTATCAACTTAAAAAAAGAAGAAAAAAGGAAAAAACAATTAAAGAGTACAAGTGAAATACATCATTTGTTATTGTCTAAATAAATTTTTTTCAGAAGATTGTTTAAATAGTTTGACAATCTCACTTCACTAGTATTAAGTAACATCAATCCGTTTTCAAAAAAAAAAAAAAGTAACATCAATGACAGCCAATCTATCATTCAAAAATTTTAAACCTTACGTGCCATTATCAAAATAGACTCTTCTATTCAATCATCCAACAATGTATTTATAGAATATCATGTTATTTAAAATTTTAAATAAAGTAGTATTTAATTTTTCTTAAAATCTAAAAAAATTTGTAATTATTTTCTCAAATTGTTTAATATTTAATTTAAACCATCTAATGGAAAAGTACCATTTTTTCTTCTTCTATAGAGAATGCTCTTTTAAAATGGAAAGATTACATTTCAAGATAAAATTTGGTGGTTAACATATTTAAAATTAAAAGTAAATATAGTGTCACATGTCATTTAAAATCATCTATCATATATGGTAGAATATAAAATCAATTTTCTATACACTTATTCAAAAAAAAAAAAAAATTCTTAATCATAAAATCAACCATTTGACTTGCCTCAAGTGCTCGTCTACCTTTCTAACTTGTCATCAAAAAAAATAAACAAGTACTCATATACATAGTGGCAACATGACATGTATCTCTATTACCTCATAATCAAATGAAAAGAGAATCCTGATTCATAATAAGAACATATAAAACAAATTAAATTTCCATCACTAATTAAGACACGACGTATCGATAAAAAGTTTCTATGTACTATCAAATCTACGAGTTTAGAAAAATGAACAGCCTAAAGAACTCTATTCTAGTGACCACTTGAATGAGCTCATTTTTCCATCAGAGAAAAATACTATGTTAATAATATTTTTATAATAAATATTATGTAGTAGATTTTTATCAAATTTAAATTAAAACAAATAACAACTAATCATTTATAATTTATTATAAAAATATTATAAATATAATATTTTTTTATTATTAAAAAAAAAAATACAGGCATTCAGCCACATGGACCACACCAAACGCCCAACGCAACAATTACCCTCACGCCGCACGCGCAAAGAGTCAATATAAACGCCTCATTTCATTTCAAAGCCCCCTCACCTCTCCACCACACAACACAACACTCCCAAAAAAAAGCTCCCATTTCCTCGCTCTCTCTCTCAGCCTTTCGCGTCTCTCTCTTTCAACTTCACAGCGAAAGGCGGAGACTTCAACAGGTAAAAAAAAAAAAAAAAACACAAAAAAAAAATCTCTCTCTCTGGTTCTATTTAAAATCTCTTTAGATCTGATATCTATATATACACCTACATGTATTTCGCTATGTTTGATTCAGTTTTTTTCGTTAGATCTATCTATTTACGCAGTTTTTGTTTCATTTTTATCAATCAAGTTTAGCTCAGTTACGCACAAGTACTGAAAGGTAGACTCGTCGTTATAACCCGCGTTTTATGGATCTGATTCGTTTTTTTTTTTTTTTTTGTTTTGCTATATAACCGTTTTTTCAAGCTGCGTGTTCTAGATCTGATTAGTTTTTGGTCTAAATTTATCTGATTTATTAGATCTGTTAGTTTTTGTGCTCATTTCAGCTCGTTTTTAACTGTATAATATAAAAAATAAATCGATTTTTATTGATTTACTATTAGATTAAATTTTTAGTTTGATTTTACATGTGACATTTTTTTTCGGATCTAGATTTATGTTAGATCTGATCAATTTTTTCACTTTGTTTTCAATTTTGATATTACTTTTGCTTACTTTGTTTTTAAAAGTATCTTAAAAAAATTATATATATTCGGATTCGCTTTTTTCGCTTTCATTTTCAGCTACTATCTTTTTCCGCTTTTCGAGTTTGATCTTAAAATTATATATATATATATATATATATATATATAGTTGACTGATAATATGTTTTGCAAAATAAATTTTTTTTTTTTGAATTGTATTTTATATATAAGGCAAAAGTTAACGGATGCGGGCATTGGTTTAGAAAATATTTATAGAAACTTTTTATGTAAAAAGAAAAAGTAATTAATTTTTTTGACAGCTTTTTATATAACAAATGTCTATAAATGTCCTAAAGGCACCTGTTAACAGGATCCTTTTATATAACCCTGATTATGAACTATGTCAACAATTTACTAGCAATTATTTAAGAGCAATTCGGATAATTATTCATTGAATTAAATTTTTTTTTTGATGGGACATTGAATTTAATTGAATTACTATTAAACATTTTTTTCATAGCCATTGGTTTTTAATTAACATGAAATCCGTGTTTGTAAATTTTATGGTGTCTTGCAAGATGTTGTCTTTTTAATAACTTTGGGGCATGGAAATAGAGATTGGACACATGTATTAGCCAATTACGTGTTTGTAAATTATCCCGCGTCTTGCAAGATGATGTCTTTTTTAGAACTTTGGTATGGAAGTAGAGATTGGACATATGTATTACGCAGTTTATTAGCAGCATGTTTATTGTCTTAAAATTTTATACTTGTTTATGCTGAGAAACGAGGTGTCGGACTGAGCTGCTTGTTGGGTTTATTTTTGCTGGTTGTAAATTCACTATGGCACTATGCTACTAATTGTAACATGCCTTCCCATTCGGTGCTTGTGTAACTTACCAATTTTGGGGTTTTTTGCGATACATTCCATGTACTATACTGATTGGATGCTCGTGTCACTTGCCCAAAAAAAAAAAAAAAAAAACATGTAACATGCACCAATTTTAGGCATTTATGTAATACATTCCATGTTCTATTCTGATACCACAATAAAACCTTATGAGGGTTTGAGTAACTTATGGTTCTGTTTTAGTAATATGTGGTTTTGTTATTGAGTTCAAGTAATTACTTTGTTTGAGAGATTCTTGTCTGCATTCCTAGTTGTGATCAAGATATTATTGAACAAGCATTGGAGTGAATTTTTCAAGTTTGGTCTTCTATTTATGGCTGACCAGTTTCAATATTTCAATGAAATTTATTGTTAGTGAGACTGCATGTATTCTCTAATGTTGCACAGTTGTAAATCACTGCTATTTCTTAAGCATCATTGGTTGGAAAAGCTAGAATGATATCTTTTGGATGATTATTATCTTTCTTGCCCATGTTGATTTTTATTGTCGTGTTGTGTTTCCTTGTGGTATCTGCTATTTTTGACGTTAAAGTGTTCCTATTTTGCAGGGAAAGTGAAAATGGTTGATCAGGTTCAACACCCCACAGTCTTTCAGAAGGCAGCTGGCCAGCTCCATCTCCGCTCTGGTATTTCCATGGATGTTCAGAGTTTTGATGGTGCTTACCATCGGGCAGCTCTGTACCAAAGGCGTGCCACATTTGGAAACTACTCAAATGCTGCCTTCCAGTATCCCATAATGCCAACTTGCGGAGCTACTGCTGATCTATCTGCTGTTGCATCAACTGCCTCCCCAATTTTCATTGCAGCCCCTAAAGAGAAAGGAAACTTTCTCATTGATTTCCTTATGGGTGGTGTATCTGCTGCCGTATCCAAAACAGCTGCTGCTCCAATTGAGCGTGTTAAACTTTTGATTCAGAACCAGGATGAGATGATTAAATCCGGGAGGTTGTCTGAACCCTACAAGGGTATTGGTGATTGTTTCGGCCGAACAATTAAGGATGAGGGATTTGCTTCATTGTGGAGAGGGAACACTGCTAATGTCATCCGTTACTTCCCTACTCAGGTTAGTATTTTTATTCTCTTTTTCCCCTTTTTTTGTTGCCTGAAAAAGTAGTATTTGTCAAGCTTCTAAAGCCTATATTTGCTCTATGAAACTTGTACCAGGCCTTGAACTTTGCATTCAAGGATTACTTCAAGAGGCTTTTCAACTTCAAGAAGGACAAGGATGGTTACTGGAAATGGTTTGCTGGTAACTTGGCCTCTGGTGGTGCAGCTGGTGCTTCATCCCTTCTCTTTGTTTACTCGCTGGACTATGCCCGTACCCGTCTGGCTAATGATGCTAAGGCTGCAAAGAAGGGAGGAGAGAGGCAATTCAATGGTCTGGTTGATGTCTACAAAAAGACACTGGCAACTGATGGTATTGCTGGTCTCTACCGTGGATTCAACATTTCATGTGTTGGTATCATCGTGTACCGTGGTCTTTACTTCGGAATGTATGATTCTTTGAAGCCAGTTCTCCTGACTGGAGATTTGGCGGTAAGCAGCGTCTCTTCTATGTTGTTCCTTGTACTTTACAGCACTTGGCATTACTTATACTTGCATGGGCCATGACTTAATGCTACATCTGTGTAGTGATGACATATGTTCTAATGAATTTATCTTGATGCAACTGACATGTTACATGATTTGGATGGATATTTTTACATGTCTGATTACTTATAACCCATTTGAGTCTGGCCTAGTGCTGGGAGGCTTTGGATGAGCTGTGTAGACCCATACATCCTAGGTTGGAATTCCCACCAGTGGGTCCCTTGGGATACTTGATACACAGTTATGGCTGGTGGGGTCGTGTATCTGGGGTTTTCTCCCTAGGAGTGCCCAAAGGGCCTTGGCTTTTATGAGGTTCCATGCCATAAAAAAAATTAAGAGGTCTTCAAACTTCTACAATTTAAATAAATTGATCTATAATTGGCCATTTGTCAAGTGAGCTTGTTGATAAAAAGCCAGATATATTTACCATTGCTTTCTTGTTCTCTTTCAGAAATTAGAATCTATAAACATTATCTTTTATTAGGTTTTAATGGTTTCTGTTTTGACATCTTTCTTTTTTATTATTAATGTAGGTTAAAAATTCAGTTTTGTTTTAATTGTGTATTGAACTGCTGTATCAGTCTGGCACATGAGTCAGTTTTCTGATTCCTGACATCTTCTTCCCCTCTTATTTTGATGACTACAGGATAGTTTCTTTGCTAGCTTTGCCCTTGGTTGGCTCATCACCAATGGTGCTGGTCTTGCATCCTACCCAATTGACACTGTTCGTAGAAGAATGATGATGACCTCCGGTGAAGCTGTCAAGTACAAGAGCTCATTAGATGCATTCTCCCAGATTCTGAAGAATGAGGGTCCCAAATCTCTCTTCAAGGGTGCTGGTGCAAACATCCTCCGTGCTGTTGCTGGTGCTGGTGTCCTTGCTGGTTATGACAAGTTACAGTTAATCGTGTTCGGAAAGAAATATGGATCTGGTGGTGCTTAATTAACCAGGGGTATATTTCCCGGCTTGTGCCAATTTTAGCTTTTAGATGGTGATGAAAATCTTTTTGAGTTCCAAGAACTTATTCCGGCGAATTTTTGCTAAAATAATTCAGTTTTAGAGGGAGTTTAATCCCAAACCAATTTAAAATTTTGGATTGATTCTGATCCTATAAACCTGATTTATTGAGGTGATTGTCAATGCCTCTGTTACTTCTTTTGAGCTTCAGCTCTCCCTATAATTTAAGGAGGATACTTTCATATATGTCCTGGTATTTTTGTTTACCAATGAGTACTTAATTTGATGCTGGATTTTGCGTATTTTTCAGTAAATGATGAATATGTTGAATGTTGAGATGAATTTTATCATAGATTGTTGGTTATCAAATGCTGTTTTATGAGCATTTCATATTAGTTGGTACTGCAAATTTAATTCGAAAAAGAAGAATTGGAAGCAGTACCGCAGATATTTAATTTCTAGTGGACCCTGGCACACGATGCAAAGATGGTCATGGATTTTGATGAAAGTATTTGCTTGTGACAGACATACCAGGCAATTTGTAGCAAGTGAATGAATGAATACTATGCAATTCAACTCTATATTCTTTTGTCAGTGTTCACTCATTGGTTTGTTACATGGTTGATTTGGTATCTCTATCATAATAGATAGTTTCTCCTTTTTCAGTTGAGAATCAACCAGAGTCGATTGGTGCTAATGAAATGTAGAGAATTTACACATTGGTTTCTTACATGGTTGATTTCTGAATTAGGATCCTATAGTTTCTTACCTGGCTTGTCTTTTTTACTGAGCTGATTGGATTTTCCGGGTTCCAGTTATATATAGTCTTCAGGATTGGAAAAGTTTTACTGTTTTGTTCGGGATTCTAGCAAATAATAACCGACTGTGTTTTAGGCTTTTATCCAAAACTTTGCTTTTATCACTATATATACGAACAGTTTGGTTGGACTGTAGTCTTTAAACATATCTGATATCTGAAGTTGCAGCTTTAGTTTTTTGGGTGAATGGAAAATATATGCAATTGATTAAGAATCAGGACAAAAGAACTTTGGGTAAGTCACGCTACTTTGCATAAACCTCATTTTTGGCTTTAGTACACAAAAGAAGGGTGGAAAAGAGAGTTTGTAACTTTCTTTGTAGACGGTAGCCTACGTTTGCAACGAAGATCCACACACTGGATTCCCTGTGTGTGTGAGTGGCGTCAATGAGTGAATCTTCTTAACTCAAAGCATGTACATGCAATGAGATAAGTGCTTGAAGTAGATAAACTATGTACATCGAGCTGATTAGTGTGCGATTGACATTAGATTATTTAACGTTTATTTAACTTTTTGCGTGCTATAGTATATATGTACCTTGAAAAAGTAAGTTTTAAAAAGCCGTAATTAAAAACTATAAGATTAAAATTTGAGGAAAAAAAAGCTAATGCCAAACATGCATTTAAGTAGATCAAGATCAAAGGATGACCATAACATCGACCTCAATTTTCAGATTCTTAATCTATAACTGGATAGCAAGTTGTATCCCGTCTCAAATACCCAAGTTGGAGCTGTACATGTAATTAGATAAGTGCTTGAAGTAGATAAATTATGTACTAGCATTCATATCCTAGTCTGCATAAAGGTGTATATTTTAGCATCTAAAAAAATGACTTTATTTATTATACCATTTTATTTTACAATACATTAACATCCTAATCTTTATTCTTTCACCACTTCATTTAAATATCTTTTATTTACTATTTACTTGAAAAGGAGAGAATGTGAAGAAAGAGAAAAAAGTAATAAAAAATTGTTAATAATAGTTTATTAGAAGAGAGAAACAATAAAATATAATATATTATTGTGGGTTATTTTTTTGTTGTCCCAGGGACAACAAAAAACTTGCCTACAATAATAACCGATAGTACACTACTCCTTCAGTTTTACGGCTTATAAGACAGTAAGTGAGAGGAGTTGTTTTCGATGTGAGACTGCAAAAAGTTTCCCAAGGAGTACACAAATAGTTTCCCTGGAACAACAAAAAAGTAGCCCACAATTATTTTTACCATCTAGTTACAGTAATTTGTATATATACACTTACTATTTATGGTTATTAAAAAATTTTAACAATACACATCCAGGTAAAGCTTAATTTGAGTGATTATGTTGCTAAAATTGCAATTTGAGGGTACTACGCCCTTCAATGCTAATGAAATAGATCAAAGGATGACCATGACATCGACCTTGGTTTTCAGATTTTTAATCCTTAATTAGATAGCTAGTTGTACCCTATCTCGAATACCCAAATTTACTATTTATGGTTGCTAAAAATTTTTAACAACACACACCTGGGTAAAGCTTAATCTAAGCAAGTGTGTTGCTAAAATTGCAATTTGAGAGTAGTACATCCCTCGATACTAATGAAAAAGATCAAAGGATGACCTTAACATCGACCTCGATTTTCAGATTTTTAATCCTTAACTGGATAGCAAGTTGTACCCCATCTCAAATACCCAAGTTTGAGCTGTTTTGAAAAGCAATTGTTGGGAAGCATGACGGTATATCTAAAACTGGCAATAGGGACAAAATCACAAAACTGTTTCACACAAGTGACAAAAAACTATTGCACCATTTAATTAGCAAACGGACTAGGAAGGTGTATTATTCGCTTTTAGAAGCCTCACCAGAAGGGCCATAAAACCAATGCGAAACATGTGATATCATCATATATGGCATTTCACACAGAATTGTGGTTTTAGGTGCTTTGTGTTGTGTGGCATGGCAACTAACATGTCAACTATTAGGCTTTCCACTTGCATTTGCAATTTTCATTAATATTCTTGCTATGTTATATGTCGTGTGTAGAAATGGATGAATGTGTTTCATGGTCCTCCAAGGCCTTATACTTATTTAGGCAAATAATTTACTGATCAAGAAACATCATTTTTTTTTTTTTTTTGTTTGCAACAAATTGAGAGAAGGGAGATTTGAATCCAAATTCTCGCAATAACACTAAATTACGAGAATTTTGACCATCACAAAGCATTTTGAGACATCTACATTATGTATATTATTGTCTAAACAACTTTGGCATGGATACTAAATATAAATGATGAAATTTTAATTAAAAAAAAAAAAAAAAAGAGAACGCAATTGCTTGTGTAATTTTTTAAAAATAAAGTTCAATTATTAGAAGAAAATGATTTGGGTAAAAGCAAAGTATCCCTCTATGCGTATATATTAGTGGCACTATTTCAGGTTACCCACAAGTCATGCTTTGTTTCATCTCTGAAGGAGACCATAGGACAAAGATTCCAAAATGTGCTCGGCTTAAGACTGTTGTGTACTTGAGTTGAATTACTGGTAGTACTCAAGCTGACAAGCAAACATGAATACATTATTATGATTAGTCTAATCCAACTTTAATGTTTAATCTATTGATTCAGAGCAAATCTCTTTGCAATAATTGCTGCTTTCCAAAAAATTAACTTGTAAGAGATGCCTCGTTTCATCTTTTTGTTAAATTTTGACCAACCTTTTGAAGTTCCATATTCTCTCTCTCTCTCTCCTTGCAATAAATGTGTGTTTGCAAATTGAAAAGACCAATTCCTTGCTTGCAAACAAGGTCTACTTTGGTCCCATGGATCTCATGACATTAACATTTACTTATTTGATGGCTTTATTACGGGTAAAGAGCTTATTTTATTTATTTGGTCACATAGAGGAACTTGCCTGGCTTCTTTTTAATTGCTTTTTCATTTTTTAAATAAATTTCTAGGTATTTATGTGGTCCCAAGCCCTGCATTGTCCATATGTATAACTATGATATACATAGAAACTCAAAGTGCATTGTCACAATATTCCTGTGGGATCAACTTTGTAAAAAAAAAAAAAAAAAAAAGTCTTACTGCCACAAATTTATTGGAATTCAAAGTATAGGTTCATGGAATTGTCTAATTCTAAATGAAAACTTTTGATTCTTTCCCCTTTTATAATGGGTGTTCAGGAGACTTGAATATTTTAAGAGTGTTAACTAAGATGTGAATCGAAGATCTCATGAATAACATGAACCTTAGAAATCATTAGATCAACCTCTTGGAATTAAATGAAAATTACTTTCATATGATGATCATGCTTATACCAATTTGCTCTTACACCAGAAGAGATCATTTAACTTTGCTCCTGGCTTCACCTGTGACGTGTATCATATGAAAGTGACTTAAAAAAGTTGCCTCACAGTCACAGATAACCTAATTGGGCATTATTTGAATACCAAATTGCCTATTCATTGACTAAGCTGGTTCTTAACTAAGACAATGTGAAGCAACATAAAAAGTCAGCTGTTTCTGGTGACCTATCTTCAACTATATTTGATTGCATACATTATGGGGAGACCAACTTTCTGAAGAGAGTAACAATACCATTACATCCTACCAAAATCATTAAAGAGATGGGGAAAATTTTCTTGCAATCATTTTCTACATCAAATCAACAACTAAGATGCATGGACTTTGAATATACTAAATAGTATATACCATCAATACCAATCATTTTCTCCAACGTATCAACAACCAGAATAGAAGGTCTTGGAGTCTACTAGTAACTTGTTCTAAATGAACACCTGAAATAGCAGTTATAGTTAAGCTCTCTTGAGGACATGTTTGCACCACAGTGATTAATTCAAGGTCCAAATGACGTGGTTCGTCAAGTCAAATGACAACTGACACAAAATATTGAAGCTTTGATTGTCTTCAACTTTCCGAATGAAAAGTACTTATTGCCCCAGTTGGGTGTGATGTGACTATTCCTAATATTGATTTACCTCTCCAAATATTAGACCACGCTAACTTGTTCATTTGTTTAAATTTAATTGATATTAAATGAGGCATACCTATATGTGAGCGATAGAAATTAAAATATATTAACCGAAAAGGGGAATATATATATAGATTGATAACTTTGAGAAGACTTCTCTTTACAATAATAAGTTGTGTTTGAGGGAGTTATTGTTTATAGTTGGCATCTTTGGTAGTATCAATTAGGCCTAAGAGGTGGCAGTTTAATTATAGGGATACTTGAACTATTTTACATGTGATGATCTTGACAAAGATTCCTCAATCAAATTTTAAATACAAAGAAAGCATACAGTGGATGGGGTCGCCCAATCCCAAAGGGGAAGGCTTGCGCTACAAACATAGACAAACCATAACAACCATTCCATATTTAGGATAATACTCATATAATTTCGGAGCAGTGCTTTGGGCTCTCACATATGGGGTGTGCCCCATGGGAGACCCACATGTAAGGCCCACCCTTATGTGAGAGCTCAAAGCACCACTCTGTATTTTCTCCACATTTAACCTCTGATTTCACATAAATTCAACCATTTTAATTTCTCACTTGGTGACAAGCAAGAGTTACCAAGTTCGGCAAGATCACTCATTTTTCATGAAAATAGAGAAGACTCCTTTTTCATGGAAAAAGAGAAGATAAGGATGATAGAAACATGAAGTAATTGCTAGCTAGAACTTAGAAGAATATGATTTTCACTTTAATAAAGTAACTAGTAAACTGTGTGCTTAAAAAAAAAAAATTATCAAGATTATCGTGAAAATATATTTCTCATTTTTCTTTTATTTGCAATGGAACAATTTTAAATGCCTTGACAAGATTCTTACAATTTGCTTTTGATTTGTAAGCCTTGTTAGGAGTTTACAATGGCAGTTGATTTTTTTTTTTTTTTTTTTCAATTCCTAGATAAATAGGGGAGAGTGGGGGAGGTGTCATAATTGAATTAGTGGCAAACACAAACGCATCCTGTTCATATAGAACACTATATCTATGAGTCTATGGACAAAAATTAAAAAGTGCTTGGAAGATATCAATTTGACAAAAATGAATTCACCTGCCTCTATATTTTAACCACTATTGACTATATGATAAATAGACATTGTTTTTCTTAAGTTCATGTGTCATTGCAACTTTTTTCTCTATCTCTCTAGAAATGTTATAGACACGTCAATTTTTACAACAGTCGAGTTAACAAATTTCACTAAGGCTCTGTTTGTTTTGATTTCAAACTAATTTAAAAAATGCTTTTCCGTAAAATAGGCTGTTAGTTTGGTTCGGAAAATTGGGTCAAACGGAAAATAACTTTTGTTTACCGTAAAATATGCCCTCTGATCTTGTAAAAGCATTTCGGTTTTTATTTTACCTTCAAATCACTTCTGGAACTGAGACGTGCAAAGAGAGGAGCTCACAGACGCGCAAAGGGAGAAAGAGAGAGAGAAAGAACGACTCACAGATGCAACGGCCCAACCCCAGACACAGCGGTGAGATCGCGCCGTTGAGTTCTCAGTTCATGCCGTCGATCTCTCTCTTTCTCGATCTCCCTTTCCCTTTTGAACTGAGTCTGATCGTCGTAGCACCGCGTCAATCACGATCTCGCCTTCGCGTCGATTGCGATTGCAGCACCGCGTCGATCGCGATTGCAGGACTGCGTCGCGTGATCTCGCCTTCGCCTCCGTCACACGATCTCGCCTTTCGTCGAACCCAGTCGCCTCTCTCTCTTCCTTCTTCTCTTAATTTGACCGGATTTGATGATATTTTTTTCTGGGTTTTGTTTGTGTTTTTGTATTGAAGAATGAATAATATTATATATTTGTTTGGCAGTTGAGAAAATGTGAGAAAGTGTAAACAATAAGTAGAAAATGTGTTTTCTATGGTATTTTCAAGAACACAACCAAACATCAGAAAATATTTTTCAAAACATTTTTTGAAATGCAACCAAACACTTGAAAATATTTTCCTTTCCCGAAAATAGCATTTTCGAAAAATATTTATTTTCCGAAAAATATTTTACATGAACCAAACACAACCTAATTTTCATTTAAATCTACCACAAATATCACATTCTCGAGTCTCTAAATTTTTTTAATTTTTATTTTTTTGGAATATATTAGTTGGAAGTTTCAAACATTTTAGGTCAGAAATATTTTTACTTTATATTAAATGAACCTTATCTTGTTTTACCATTAAAGCTGTTGTAGTTGCCCAGGGGACCAAACTACCTTTTGGAGTCTTTACCTGAACAATTTGTAGGGATCAGAAATTAGAACCTTGAAGATTGTACAGATGCACGGCAAAGATTGTGCAAAGACAGATTTATTGTCAATGCGGCTGTCACAGATCTCACCACCTGTTGAAAATGGCTTTTTTTTTTTTTTTTTTTTTACCTCTCTTCTTGTTCTTGGTCAATTATTCTATGACTATCAAAGATTCAAAGTTTTTATTTTTACTTTATATATATATATATAATTATTATTATAACCTACCAAAATTAAAATAATAAATTTATGGTCACACACATTCATAATCTTTTTTTCATGTTTCTAAAAAAAAAAAAAAATACTAATAATCTTTTTCATAATTTGATGAAGTGTTTTGTACTTTTGATACCATAGACTCATTTAGCTCATTTAGCTCATTTCATCATTTTTATCTTTTACAATTAGGTCATGATAATAATGAATTTTGTTCTTTAATTTGAAGGCAGAAAAAAAAAAAAAAAACTAAACTTGTCGAACTAATTGAAACCCATAAAAAAGAAAAAGAAAAAAGAAAAGATTTTAAGGCCACGTTGAGATATATAAACAACTTTGACAAAAACTAGTGTGTTACTATAGTTATGCGTAGGTATAAAATTCACATTAATTACACCTTCTAACCATTAAAAAAAAAGAAAAAAAAAGCAAAACGACACCTTAGAGATTTTTAGTCCACATTTAGAAGTTGGTAGCAAAATATAGACAAGAATGACAAAAGCTAGTATGTGTTTGGAAATATTCCAAAAGCAAAAGTATCATTTTTTCAAGCAAAGATCTCCATTACCTGTAGGTTGATGCTTCAATAGAAAAGGCAGCACTGCTGCAGCAGAGTTGCTTTAAATTTCACAAAAGTAGTCAAAACTTGTATTATACATACTTTCCTTTCTAATGAACCAAAACAAAACCACCTAAACAAAAGCCTTCAAAATGATTTTGTCCAAATGCCATTTTTTTTGACAATTATAGTTAATTTGACATCATTTGTTTTTATCTCTCATCTATAAAAGAAGATGGTACAAAAAGTAACAATTATATATATTGAAAATAATAAGTTTCTCCAAAAAAAAAAAGATTGTAATAAATGATTTGCAACAATTATAGGTTGACAAAAACAGGTCAGGTATGCTTTTATATAACAAAATAGTTGGCATATTTATAAAGGTGTTGTCCTAATATAAAATGATAGATTTACTTTTTAATTTATGGCTATAAATCTTTATCTACTCCGTACTTCATAAATTCATTAATTAGGAAAAAAATATTTATATTAATTTAGCTTAACCCCTCAAATTAGCTATGTTTTTCTATATTAACAAATAAAAAGAATAGTCTTGAGGGGTTGGTTTAGTGATTCTTAAAGTCTCATGATATTTATGTGATCTCGAGTTTGAATCACCAACATCTTGGGGTCACTTTTAAGGAATTCCTCCCAATTATAAACTAATACGTGTGGAACATGTGAACTGCATACTAAAAAATATTTAGTTACATTTGTCAAAAAATAAAAAAAATAAAAAAATAAAAGGAATAGACCAAAATTATTATTCACCATAGTCCATACTCCAACAAAATTGACTGGCTCTCCTTTTACTTCGTAGCCTTGATGGCTGTGCCTGTAGTAGCACTAAACTCAAGATCCAGAACGGAAAGTAGAATAAGAACATCGAAAAATATCAATTAACAATACAATAAAGAAATAGAAATTGGAATATATTTCAGATTTTTTTTTTAACAAGTGTTCTTAGGGATATAGTATTTAATAGTATATTTATAGATATGTTTATTATTTTCTTTTAAAGTCAAATTGTGTACAAAATATTTTAAAAGTACAATTAAATTTGTGCATGAAAATCAATAAATCATTAAAATTTATAGGAAAATTCTTCTAATCCAACATGCTGCTATTAAAATGAACATCACATGTTTTATGTAAAAATCAACTGAAAACATCCTAAGAATTTTCTTTTTAAATCAATTTATAAGAAAATTATACTAAATAACTATTAAATAAACATCGCATATATCTTAATCACATGATGTATATATGGCTTTACATTCTATTTATAATCCCTCCTCCTCCTTGCAATTTCTATGAAAAATAAAAAATATATCTTGACTTTTACACATTGTCCCCTAAGAAAATAATCTGGCTTTGCTATTGGTTTGAGAGTGGAAATAATGGAATGTTGTGAGATTTTTTTTTTTACATGATATAATGGAGTAATGTCTTGTCTTATTTTGCTTTTGGAATATATATAAAATAAGATAGATAATATTGACAACAATTCCTAGAGCTGGAATCTTGACCTGGTGATCAAGGTTTGGTACAAGACAAGAGCTTAAGTTCAAGCTTTCGAAGACTCACGGCATCATGCTAGTTTGGTTTAAGGATTATGTCTAAATTGCTTAGACATTGATTCTTTAGTAGATCGAGGAGGTATTATGTTCATGCACATATATGGTTAATCACAACCAGTGAGGAAACTGTACTTGGACTTTTTTGGGGGGGGGGGGGGGGGGGGGGGGGGGTCACAACCAGTGAGGAAACTGTACTTGGACTTTTTTGGGGGGGGGGGGGGGCCCGAATTTTTTCAATTTTTTTTAGTATATATAAATATGTATTAATTTTAGCAATTTGTTTCAATAAATTTGCACTTTGCCTCTCTCTGCAATATTATTGATCTTTTTGAAGGCTATAAAATTTTTTATTGATCTAAAATCTGAAATAAATTTAACAAGTTCAACAACAAAATTTACCAATAACAAACTTAAGTCTAAATAACACCCCAAAACAAACCCACGCCAGACACAAACAAAAAATAAAATAAAATAAAAAATTCTTAAACCAATTCTAACTAGTCTAAGTGAACACCTATACAAATCTAACAACACGCAAGACACCCAAAAGAAAAAGTATATAAAAAAAAAAAAACTTAACTTTCTAAATTGAGAAGTGTTACATTTACAACATTTTCACAACAAATTACATATGGTAGATTGTTATTGGTTCTAATTTAAATTCATAACTTAAATTACTTTTTTATCCACTTATAATAACCAATAATAACCTACCACTTATGATTTGTTGTAAAAATATTGTGAAAATATTGTGGAAATAGTATTTCTCTTTTAAATGAATGCTTATTGGGAGTTTAAAAAAAATATTTGTTTATACTTTTACCTCCTTAACTCCAAGTCATGTTTCTATCCCTGATCACAACTCACTTGAGAGATGCAATATAAAAGAAAGCGATGTTCTAGTTGTTGTATAGACTATTTTACTCCTACTCCTTACTTATTCATAAGACACCTCAAAAATTTTTGCGAACTAATAGTGTGGTAGATTGAACTAGAGAGTTCCGAACTTACATTACACCTCAGACTAATGAGCTGGGCACTCGATCACACCCTGTAGGGGATAAATTTAGACACAAGGTGGGTTAATCTACAACTAAACGACACCGTATCATCCAGGTGGTTATGTGCCAAGTCCCTGAAATCCAGCATATAAACAAGCACCAGCAATCTAAGAGAGAGAAAATTGGATATATCAGAGAGAGAGAGAAAAACTCACACTAATATTTAAAAAAAAAAAAAAAAACTAAACTCTCTGAAACTGAACAAAACCCATTTTCTTTCACTTTCACTTTCAGTTTCACTTTCTCTCTCTCTCAGAGAGATTCACATTTTGTGTTCTAAGCTCCAAACTCTCTCTCTTTCTCTCTCTGAAAATGTAAATTTTTTTTCTTCAGTATCTGAATTTTGATTACTCTAAATTTTTTCAAAACTATGGTGATTTTCAACGTTTTTGTTTTGCTGTGATTCTCTCAGATTTTCGAAGAGTTCGAGAGATGCGACTGCGAAGGAGTTTTTCTTGAATGAGCTTTCTTCCGCTGGTAAATTTAACATTTTTTTTTGCCATTCATGTTTGTTTAATTTTTTTATTATTATTTTTTTCTGGTTTCTTTGTTTGGTTGCTGAGAAAGCTTGAGAAAATGCAGGAATATAAACGAAAAAAGAATAAAGATATGGAATTTAGTCAATTTACGCTCTATCTTTGGTGAATGTTTGGTAGAATACGGTTTCGGAAAGTTTCCGTTTTGGTTGCTGAGAAAACTTAGAGGAAAAGAAAGTAAAGCAAAGGAAAGGAGATTTTTTTTTTAAAAAATGAAAATGGTGAAACTTCGTTTATTATCTTAACCAAATTTTGTTGTTTTTAGGCTCTATGGTGTGAAAATTCAAAATTTTCTCAGAAAGTAAGCTGAGTTTGAAGTTTAAAAATGTAATTTTTCTAATTTCTTCTTGGTAAATGCTGCTTCAGTTTCTGTTAATTTGTCCAAAATTTTTAGAGATCCTCTATATGTGTGTGTGTGTGTATTCATGGAAGTAATATTTTGTTGAATTTTCGTTTCTTTTAAATTGAGTTTTCCGGTTTAGTTAAAGTAGCTCGCATTTTTGATTGAATTAAAGACCAAAAGCCTGGTAATGTAGTTACAATTTTTTCCTTTTATTTTGTTCTTTTGGTTTTATGTGAATTTATTTTATGGTATTTTGCAGCTTGTTTTGCAAATTGGATTCTGCATTTTCTATTGGAATTTCAGGGGTAAGTGAAAGTAGCTCTTATTTTGATTGAATCAAAGACAAAGCCCAATCATGTGGTACAATTTTGTTTAATGTTGTGTTTTATGATGATGTGCAGCTTGTTTTGCAAAACTGGAGTCTGTATAGTAGCGGTTAAATATGAATGCAAATGGACAAATGGAGGTGCATTACATAAACACTGGTTGTCCTTACACGGTTACGGAAAGTTTTATGAACTTCTTCGAAGGCCTTACTCATGTGCCAGTCAATTATGGTCATGCTGTACCTATGCATGATCAGGTATATTTTCTTTTTTCTTAAAAAATCCTCCAATCTGGATATTCATATGTTTGATATGTCCCATTAGTTTGTTCATGCTTTTGAAAGTGTTTTGCTGTGTGGTGGTTATGTACTTGATGGTCATGAATGGAGGATGTGGGTGGTTGTCAAGCTGTTGCATTTAGTTTCCTTTAAAAAAATATATTTTGAGAAATGAATTTTCTCATTCATAAGGAATGGGTGAGTGTGCTATTAAATGATTATTAAAAAAAAATGCTGACTGTTTGTTTTTAGAACTCAAAGGAGTTTATGCTGCAAGGGAAACACTGAAATTAATGGATGATGATGTCATTTGTTACAAAGATGTGTGAATCATATGTGTGATTGACAAAATCTCATTTCTATCAAGAATGGCATGAAATGGTATTTTCTTATTTCCTCTCTGTCCAGGAAAGTGTTTACTGGTCAATGAATATGCATTCTTACAAATTTGGAATATCTGGTCCGGGGAATACTTATTATGGTCCTTATGAGGTAAATGACCATTTACCAAGAGCAGAGGTCAGCAGGAGTGCTTGGGATTACCCTTCAACGATTAATGAAGAGCCTGCAACTACAGACTCACAATCTGAAGGAGATGCAGTCATGGGTGTGCATGCTATCCCTGAAGAATGTAAGTTTAAGTTGAGCTGTTATATCCTTTAATCATTTAGTGAAGCTATTATTTTCAATTTTGTAAGCATCTAATCAGAGATTACAATACTTAGTTACTGTCATAATCTAAAGTTCGTTTATTTCTTTGTTTTTGCAGGTAGTCCAACTCATCACAATAGTAATAGTCCACAGGTAAAAGCTTGCTTGCTGATGCAGCCTTATGTGATTGCTTTCCAGTGGTGGGAGTTTATGCTTGGGTGATTTAATCTAGGTTTAAGAAGTAGCACACATCAATATGCGCACACACACATGCACATAGAGTACTAGATATGTCTTGTGCATGAGGTAATCCAAAGAAGAAATTGATATCATTTTGTCTTTATATCGTTGAGTTATTTTGACGTTTTAATCTACTTATATCAAATATATTTTTTTGAACGCACTCTCTTTACCCCCATCTATGACATGCATCCTCTATTCCTCTTAGACACCAATTTAGAATTAGGCCCAGCATTGGCTCAAATTCCCTGCATTCTTTTCCCAGATTTCTGGCATTTGGCTGTTCTTTCAACATATTTAGGTGTTTGGTTTTACCAAGATAGGGGATTAAAAACATGGGAGAGAAACAAAGTTTAGTCTATAGGGCCAATGGGCTTCCGGTGGACCCAAGAAGAATAATCAAAAAATAAAATAATAGCTTTGTAGTTTTGGAAGATTTGTCAAATTGTCAATAGTGCAATTCCTGATACCCTTGTAATGGTTTTAGAAGCAAATATGAGCTAACATCCTGTGGTCTGGATTCTGGGTCACTCCACAATGATCCCTAATTTTGCATCATTTTTATGAGCTAGCATCCCATGTCCCAAAAAAAAAAAAAAAAAAAAAAAACAGAAAACAGCTTGATTCTAGATCATCCTTGGTCTCTCTCAAACTCTGCTTGTGGCTTTTGAAGCAATATGAGCTAACACCACTTCTCTTCATATGGTTGTCATCAGAATCCTCATCTGCTCAGTCAATATCATCCTCAGTGTCTTCTCTTTCTCTAGTGTAATACCAAATTTAGAATCATGCCTGTAATTCCACATTTATGATCATACTGTTGTCATTTTCTGTTGTTTTTTATTTGAAATCTTATGCATTCAATCATGCTCAATTGCATTTGCTAACTTTATGCGTAGAATCTGTACTGCCCTGATGCTAAAAACTAAGTAAACATTTTGTCTTCTATGTGTATCATTGCAGGTTGCATGGCAAGACAATGTTGATCCGGATAACATGACCTATGAGGTTGCTAAATATAGTTTGTACTAATATATATATATATATATATAAAGTATTTTCTACTATAATTTTTACTTGCAATTTAGTAGATTTGCAATATTTATCCTTTTTTGTGTGAATGATATTCTCTTATTGAGCAGTAGAAGCACTGTTAGTGGGGGCCTGGCTTAATTGGGTGAACTAAATTTGGTGGAAGAAAAAATGGTCCCCCCTCCCTCCCCCCCAACATACATGCATGCACACACACGCACCAAAAAGTGAGAGTATTAAACTCATTTGTTGTGTAGCACTCAAGATTTTGTTCATTGAATTCAATAATTTTATTGAATGGATGAAACAGTGTATTTATGACTGTTCAGAATAGTGGCAAGTGCAACTTGGTTAAAATTTTTAAAGTGAGGGTATTTAACTACCATTCAAAGTAGATTGGTGATTCAAATTTGGTGTTTTTTTAGTAAAATAATTATTGGGAAATCATAATGGTTAGAAGTTAGGCACATTAATTAATTAATTAATTTATATTTATATTTATTTTTTTTTCTGTTATGCAGGAATTACTTGACTTAGGTGAGGCAGTTGGAACTCAAAGTCGAGGTCTTTCACAGGACCTTATTAATTTGCTTCCAACTTCAAAGTACAAATTTAAAAACTTATTCTCAGCAAAGAAAGCTAGAGAGAGGTAATTCTTGTTTGTAGCTAATTTGTTTAATCTTCCCAACTTTCATTTATGGATGGAGATAAACCAGTTCTCACCCATCAAACCATTTGCTTTACTAGTCCTAATGCCATAGGCAAACATGCGTCATTTTTTCCCTCCCTAGGCAAGTTAAATATTTATCTGCACTTAAATGTTTCTAACCAGAAGTTTAGTAACGTCATGTAATAGATAAACAATTCTCTGTTACCTGCCTTTCCCGTGATATTTTAGATGTGGTCCATCCAACTTACCTTGCTAGAAAGGAGTCTTTTTTTTTCCTTAACCAGAATATTATTTGTTAAAAGAAAACATGGAGAAATTTTTGCGATGCCTTATGGATATTAAAGTATCTTTGGTTTGAATATTAACCTCAAAATGAAAGCTGGCATCATTCTGCTTGCTTGACCATTCTGGTGTCTGGTGCAATGATGTTCACCCATGTGTTAACATACCCTCATGTGTTATCACATGTGTTAGCATGGCCAGTAATTCATTTTTAATGTTAGGTCGTGCTCATGGATCCATGGGTTTAGTCAGTAAAGTTGTTTGAGTTGCCATAGAGGGGCTGTTTGTCTAATGTTAAGGTCATCACTTGCATCCCATAGGTGGACCCATTTTTGTGTTTTTAATCTTGCATCTCATAGTTTAGGTTTTCCAGAAACAGCACTTAGCTAGTGTTCAACAACTAAGCTTCTCTCATGGTAAAGCAATGTGGATGAAAACACTTTAGTGAACTCAAATTATGGTTGAATTGACATGCAAAACAGATGGAGTTATTGTTTCAGATTGTTTTAATGGTAAATTGCAACTGAAAATCTATTTTTCTTGCTGAATTTTAGTTTATCAAGAATTTGCAATGGTGTTGTGATTGATGTTTCTTCATTACATTGCAACAAGAAGTGTATTGCAGAAAGTAGGTGCCTACTTCAGATGTAACTGTATCAGAACATGGTCAATGTGAAATTATGGGGCATGGCAATGTGGATTCTTGGAATTACTGAGTGTACTTTTTTTTTTTCTTTCTATTTCTCTCTTGTATTCTCCATTTGTTTCAATAAGTTAATTACTCTAATCGGGGAGAAAAAGAACTAGAAATTTGGAGTCGCAACCTTTAAGATGGATTGGCCACTTAAAAGAAATACAAATCTGGTGATGCCATTCATTTTGTGAATTAAAACCATGTTTTCTATAGAAACTGAATTTAATATTGCTCTTAAGCTCCTCTTATACAGGGTTCCTTGAATAGTAATTACTTCATTGTATCTGTTTTTTTTTTTTTTTAACTTATAGATTTGATTTGGAGGTCTTGCTTCGCCTATCAGAAAAATTGTTACTAGATGCATTACTTTCTTTTTTAATTGTGGTTTTTCCCTCTTTTCTATGATTGTCTGTGTAAGCTGATTCATAATGTATTTGTATTGTCTGCAAACAGATGTGTGGTTTGCCAGATGAGGTACAAAAGAGGTGACCGGCAAATAAAATTGCCGTGCAAGCATGTTTACCATAGTGAATGCATCACCAAATGGCTTAGCATTAGCAAGGTCAGTAGTGCTTTTATTAAACCTGAACTTTTTCAGATTTCTAGATCTGCATTACTTATGCCTATATATATATACATATATATATATTTTTTTATCTTACCTTTATGTATTTTTCTCAGATATGCCCAATTTGCAACACCGAGGTATTTGGCTAGGAATCAAAAGGCATATGTAGCATCAAGTGGGCAAGAATAATGGAAGGAATCCAGTGTTCACATACTTGAATTTTCATTTTTTTTGCCCTTCTTATTTATTTATTTATTTTTTCCCCTTTTTGGTACAACTTGGGCTAGTGAAGAACTATAGTGGCTTCCTCTTTTTTCATACAGGCTTTGTTCAGTAGAATAAGAATCTTATAATTTTAGCTTCTTAAATGAATTTCAATCTCAGAACGGATTCTGTGGCTGGGCTGTCTGTAAATATATAGTGAAGGATTGTTATTTGAATTAGTCCTAGTTCTGTAGACTTGACATTGATCTTTTTTTGCTTGCTTGTAAACACTGAAACACATGGATTACATGGAGGTTAAAAATGCAAAAAATCTCGTAGAAGAAATGGAGGTCAGTATAAGGAATCAGAAATTGCACATGTTATAGTGAATATGAGTGATTCTTATTATGTGCTGAGTCCAATTGGCATTGTCGTGTGTGCCAACAGTCTATTTGGTTAAAACATAGGTGATGAAAGGTGAAGGAACAGGCTTGAGTACATGGAACTATGGTCTAGGATACTCAATTGGTTTCCCGTTTGTTTCCAATAATATTTGGTGCTATCTCTCTTGTTTGTAGGTTGTGAAGGCTGTTAAAACAAGGGAAACACAAACGTGCAACTTCATACATATTAAGAACTAGCACTACTGCTAGGTTTGACCGAAAACCTTTAGATCCGTGCGTGTTCACTGCAAGAATGTTAGACTAAAGTACTAATCAATGTGCAGGAACCACAAGATTGATATAAATTTAGTTGTGTGAAGTGGCCTATTTCAGTGAAGGGTAATGAGCATGGTTTTAAAACCTGGAAAAGGGCCTGGTTCTCAGTTTATACTGGTTTTGAGGGACAGTTTTAACAGACCAGATTAGGGCCCAATTTCCAATTGAACTGACCAATCCGGTTTTTAAAACCATGGTAATGAGGCTGTTCTCCTCCTAGGATGGCAAAAGGAAATTGAATCAGGCTATTCTCCTTGCCCTATCCTAACAACTTCTAGGTGGAAAAATAGCCTGGATCAAATAAGGTACCAGTCCTATCTCATAGCAAATTGAAATTGAAAATAATAACAATCCAACAAGACCAATCTAATCTAATCAGATAAGTTCCCTATGAGATGAAAATCTTTTATTTATTCAAACTCTATATGTCAAAACTTCGTTTGGACATAACACATGCATAGGAAGGCCACCTACGGAACTTTCATATAACACGACCATGTGAGTGAATGGCTAATATATAAACTAATACTTTGTTTGGTTAGAGCTAAAGGAAGAGAAGGGAAACAAGTAAGAAGTAAAAAAGAGTAAGAAATTAAGAGAAAACATTCGTGTGATATGTGTTAGGAAATAAGGAGAGAAAGGGGGAAAAAAAAAAAAAAACAAGAAATCAAATAAATTTCTTCTCACATAGTGAATTGTCGTAGTTGGTGTAGATTATCCTATAGTGGCTCTTCATCTGGAGACATTATCAATACGTTTTTCACTTTATCATTATTTCTTAGTTTATTACTTATATTGCTTTTCTCTTTTAGTTTATTACAAATACAAAAAGCATTATTCAGTCACATCATTTGAGGTCTTAAAATAAGATCTCTTTGGATCTTTCTGTTTGATTTTATCAAGAGGTCCATTAAATTGAATTAGTTTTAAGGCAATACTTAAATGGTCCTGGAGCATTGCTCAAGGCTTTCTCACAGAGGGGGTGAGTCCCACATGTGAGACCCACCATGGGGGGCACACCCCTTTGTGAGAGTTTGGAGCAGTGCTCCAAGACTACGGGCAATGATATTAGCTTGTTTTTAAGGCTGGTTTTTCGATTTTACATCATAGTGAGTTGAGAGGTTCAAATAATTAAGTGGTAGAGATTCAGTACATTTCTATTTGAAATATAGAACACATAATGGCAAGTAACAGTGAATCAAGCTGAGTTTGTAGGTTGTAACTTAGCCATCACAAAATCCTTTCATGACTCATGAGCTGTTATCTTGAGTATCTGAATCTAGGACATATCTAAAGCATCAAGTTTTACTTTTGTCATTGAATTTAATCTAAAGCTATGACGTAATGGATAAGATGCCAACTCCTGTTCTTACACAATACTTTGTATGCAGCTCTATGCAGGGTTGCTATCTTGAAAAGGCAAGAGCACTAATGGCCTGTTTGGATTGAGGGGAGAGGGAGGGGGAGCAAGGGGTTGGCTGGAAAAAAGGTTAATTTTTGGCCAATTCTACTTTACTCCCCTTTCCTTCCCCTTAATCCAATGATTCCAAATGAACCAAAGGACGTATGAAATGCTGCAGCAGATAGTTATAACTCTGGCGAGAGGAATGGGAATTGGGTTTTGTTGTAATGGCACTAATGGTCATCCTAGTATCAGCTCTAGTGACTAGTGGAGAACTCGCATATGAAGAGAATCATGAAGGCTTCTGCAGCCAAGACTCTCTTGCTAAGGGAATTGAGCTCCGTAAACACACAGGCACTTCAAAAATGGTTTTCTATCATACTCAAATCCTAGACATATATTATATATAAGCTAATTTTTTACTTAATTCTACAAGTGATCTTCATTAAAAGATTGTATCTTTTTACATTCATCAGACAGGCCAGGTTAGCCCTCTTAATTGAAACTCAAAACTACTAATGATAACACTCAGTGGTCTTAGTGACTAGTACTATACTCTCCTTTCACATTCTGCAGGTAATGCTAAAGATGTAGAGCAAACATGCTGCAGGGACCATCACCAAAAAGAAAAGTTGAAAATCATTGTTATCTTTATGAGCTTTTCCATTTTTTTTTTTTCAATATACAACCATATTGTCCATTTGATAAATAAGAAGTCAAGAATACATATTTCTGTAACTAGTGATTCTGGAATTACAAATATGGTGTTGGAAATGTACAAGGACATGTCAGCATAAGCAAAAGATAACAGGAGTCAGCTTTCATTGCTTTAGTAGGAAAGGAAAAAAGAGTATGAAGAGCGTAAAGATTGCATTGGGTTGAGGTGGGAGTGAACAATCAATCAGCGAACCTGCTTTCAAATCATGAGATCATATGTGGTCATATTAATAAGTTATTTAACGGGTATTGATCATAATGTTTATTCAATCCAGTAAGAATTTCTTTGTCTTAACCCTATTGGATATATATGCCCTTTAAAAATAAAATTAATAAATATATAGAAGCAACTTTAAATCACATGCAAGATATTGAATAATTGAAATTAGAAAGCAAAAATATTTAGACTTGGTGCTTGACTTAAATTAGGAGATATCCAAAGTTTGGTAGCTTGTTTATCTATTTATTTTTTGTTGAGAGAGGGTAGGTTGTATATAAATGAGAACGAAATAGCATCGTAGAAGCATTAGAAAATGGTCCTAGCTAGCAAGAGCAAAAGTAAAAGTTGGGGCACAAGAAAAGATGATTCAAGGGTATAATTTGTATATACTTCAAAAGTTGGCTACAAAATCATTTGGTGCTGCTAGGATTCAAATACAGTTGAGATGCCTGCTGTGGTGGATCGTTGTGATAAGAAGTACACATGGACGCAGCTTCGTTTGTCAACAAAGAAATAAACTGAAGAACAGTTACAGTCCTATCTGAGCCTCCGCCAACGGCCCAGTACCAGTAGTGAGTCCAGAAATAAAGACAAAGCCCAAGCCCAATTCTGATCAAACCACATCGTTTTACTTATAAGTTTTTGTTATTAAGTTTCTGTTATTAGCATTTAATTCACACGTGTATCAGGTGGTTAGTTTGTTAAGTCTGTTATAACGAACTCCACCTTACACTCTAAGCTCTTCTCTCCTCCCTGTGCTTATATAAACAGAGTTTTCTTAATAATGTAATTATGCAATTCAGTCTTTCTGCAATACAAGTTTTCTTTCACTCTCAAAAGCTTTCTTCTATTTTTTAGCTTTTCTTTAGCTTTTCTTTCATGGTATTAGAGCTTCGCTTCCATGGCATTTGCTCATTCTTCAACTTTAGCTTCAACTTCATCATCTTCTTCAACCATTCCATCTACAATGACAAACACTATCACTCATATCAATCCTTTACTTCTTTTACTCTCAAACATGTCATCAATGACGATTGTGAAACTTGATTACTCCAACTACATTGTTTGGAAGCATCAGATTGAGGTTATCTTGGAAACTTACTCCATGATTGATGCTATCAATGATACTGTTATGGCACCAGATTAGTTCTTAAAGGATTCTTTTGGTAATTTCACTACAGAAGTTAATCCAGATTTTCTCATTTGGAGAAAACGAGAGCAAGCTTTGTTTACCTTTCTTAATTCCACACTTTCCCCCTCTGTTCTTGCTCTTACTGTTGGGTAGAAATCTGGTCAAGGTGTTTGGAAAGTTTTAGAAAAACGATTTGCCTCAATTTCTAGGTCAAGTGTGATGAGCTTGAGGAATGAATTGAGTGTTGTGAAGAAAGGTACAGATTCAATTGACGTATACTTTCAGAAGATCAAGCAAATCCGTGACAAATTAGTTGCAGTATCAGTTATTCTTGATGATGAAGAACTTCTCCATGTTGCACTTGATGGTTTGCCATCAGAATATGACTCATTCAGTTCAGCTATTAGGACTCGCAGTGATGTTCTTATAGTTGAAGAACTTAATACTCTTCTCAATGCTGAGGAGAGAGCTATTAGGAAGAGATCTGATGTGCTTGATGCAACAACTATGGCTATGGCTGCCAATTACCAACCTCTAGGATTTGGTAGAGGTAGAGGCAGGAACAATGCTCAGAGAGGTCATGGTAATGGAGGAAGAGGTAGCAGTTCTGGTGGTTGTGTTTTTAATCCTAATGGAAACTTCAACAATAGTACTTTCTCTTCTCCATACAATCCATCTCAACCTAATCCACCAAGATCTTCAGGGTCTCAGGGTCTGTCACAGAGACCATAGTGTCAGATTTGTGGAAAGATTGGTCATACTACTCTTGACTATTATCACAGGATGGATTTTTCCTTTCAATGAAAGCATGCTCCATCCAAGCTTGCTATTATGGTGGCAAACTCATCTCAGGTTCATATGGCTAATGGGTGGCTTACTGATACAGGGTATTTATATCATGTTACACCAAATCTGGCTAACCTTTCATTGCAATAACAACCTACCACTGGTTTTGAAACTGTGACTGTTGGTAATGGTTAAGAACTTCCTGTGACTCATATTGGTAATGGTGAGTTATGTACTTCGACTCACAACTTTAAGCTTGATGGTATACTTAGAGTTCCTGATCTTGCTTCCAACTTACTATTTGTTCATAAATTTTGTTTGCAAGACAATCCATTTTGCTACTTTGATGCTTATAGATTCTCTATTCAGGATTTACCTACACGGAAGATCCTTTACGAAGGGTTAAGTAAGGATGGTGTCTACCCTATTCTTGCTCTTATCTTCCTTGCATTAATCCAATTCCACTACCTTTTCTACCTCACAAGTTCATCAGTCTTCACAGGCTTTTGCTAGTTTTTTTGCTAGTTCTGCTCAAATCTCTCTTTGGCCTAACAGACTTGGACATCCAAGTGCCAAACTCCTTCATTTTGCTATTCAGCTTGTTAATCTTGCTTTTACATTCAATAAGATTGATGAATGTTGTTCTTCTTGTACGTATTGTATAAGTGCTAAAATGCACAGACTCCCTTTGAACAAACATGAAATTCAATCTACTTCTATGCTTCAACTTGTGCATTTTGATATTTGGGGTCTAGCACCCATTTCTTCTCTGCTTGGTTATAATTACTATGTTGTGTTCATTGATGATTACACTAGGTTTACCTCGTTCTTTCTTCTCAAACAAAAACATGAATTGTACACAGTGTTCAAGCATTTTAAGAACCTAGTTGAGACTCAATACTCCAATAAAATCAAAAAACTTAGGTCTAACAATGGTAAAGAATGTGTTAACTCTCAATTTCAAGATTTTTGTTTTGCCCATGGTATTCTACATTAAACCTCATGTCCACATACTCCCCAACAGAATGGAATTTCTGAGAGAAAGCATAGACACATTGTTGAGACTGGTTTAGCTTTACTTTATCAGTCTCATTTGCCATTGAATGTTTGGTCTTATGCTTTCTCCACTGCTTCCTTTCTTATCAATAGACTTTCCACTTCTGTGCTTGATTTTATCTCTCCTTGGGAAAAGGTTAATGGTGTTTCACCTTCACTTTCTGCCCTTAAGTCCTTTGGATGTGTCTGCTATCCCTATATTCGACCCTATAACAAACACAAACTTCAACCTAGGTCTGTGGAGTGTGTATTTCTAGGCTATCCACCTTTGTCCAAAGGTTACTTATGTTTGGATCCCTCTACTAATAAGGTCTATACCACTTGCTATGCCTTATTCAATGAAAGCCTTTTTCCTTTTGCTGTCAATCCTACTTTTACACATGCTCATATTTCTTTTTCTGCTGATGTGACTCATGCTCAATGGTTTGCTTTTGATGTCATTGTTGCACCTGCTGCTTCTTGTCCAGATTCTTCTTCTTCTTCTATCCCATCTGTTGACTCTTTTCCTTTTGAGCTTTTTCAGTCCTCCACTTCTATTTCTTATGTACCTGATCCTCCTTTATCTCATTTTCCCTCTTCATCTACTGCACCTGATGCCTCCATTCTTCCTAGCTCTTCTTTCCTTCCTCCTAGTTCCTTATTTGCTCCTCCACTTCCTATTCCTGTTAACCATCATCCTATGCTTACATGATCAAAATTGGGTATCCATAAGCCTAAGGTTTTTAAAGTAGTGTCTGATTACACTTTTCAAGAACCTCCATCTTTTGTTGTGGCTTCTAAACACCCTTAATGGGTTGCTACCATGGATTCAGAATTCCATTCTTTGCTTAGGTTGTAGACCTAGTCCCTTGTTCCTCCTCCTGTGGATAAGAACATTATTACTTGCAAATGGGTGTTCAAGCTTAAAAGAATAGTGATGGAACTATTGCCAGATATAAGGCTAGTTTGGTTGCTAGAGGTTATCTTTAGCAATATGGCTTGGATTATGAGGACACTTTCAGTCTTGTGGTTAAATCCAATATTGTTAGAATCCTTCTTGCTCTTGCTGTGAATTATGGTTGGGAGTTGAAGCAATTGGATGTAGGGAATGCTTTCTTGCATGGTATATTAAAGGAGGAAGTCTATATGGCTCAACCACAGGGTTATGTGGATTAAGCTTGTCCTGATCATGTTTGTTTGCTGCATAAGGCCTTGTATGGTTTAAAATAGGATCCTAGGGCTTGGTTTGAGAGATTTAGTACCCAATTACTTCACGTTGGTTTTGTTGCCTCTGGTGTTGATGAGAATTTGTTTGTTTATGCTCATGATAGTCATCTGGTCTTCTTATTGCTATATGTGGATGACATTATAGTGACTGATAATCATCCTAGTTTCATTGCTTCTCTTATTGCTACACCGAGTCAGGATTTTGATCTTAAAGATTTTGGTAGATTGCATTACTTTTTGGGACTTCAATTTGTTTATACTTTTGCTGGGTTTTTTGTGCATCAGTCTAAGTATGCTACTGATCTTCTGCACAAGTTTTTTATGTTTGAGTGCAAGCCTTGCAAAACCCCTTGTGTCCCTAATGCTCATCTTATTGCCAATGATGATCCTCTACTACATGATCCTTTTGCTGATAGAAGTATGGTGGGGGCCTTACAATATCTTACCTTTACCAGGCCTGACTTTTCCTTTGTTATGCAACAAGCCTGTCAGTTTATGGCTTCACCTACTTCTAATCACTTGCTAGATATTAAATGCATCTTCAGGTACTTGCAAGGGACCATTCATCAGGGCTTGGCTTTTACCCCTGGTCCATTGACTCTCTCTGCATATAGTGATGCAGACTGGGCTGGTGATCCCTTGGATAGGAAGTCCATTTCAAGCATTTTGGTTTTTCTTGGCAATTCTCCTATTACTTGGCCTGCAAAGAAGCAGCCTATAGTGTCTAGATCCTCTACTAAGGCTAAGTATAGGGCACTTGCCTCTTGTGCAGCTGAACTTTGTTGGATTCGTATGTTGCTCAAGGATTTTGGTGTTTTTCTTCATTCCTCTCCCACTTTATGGTGTGATAATGTTTCTACTTTGGCCATTGCTAGTATTACTATTTTTCATACTCGGACCAAACATATTGAAGTGGATTACCACTTTGTTCGTGAGAAGGTTATCTGTCGTGATCTTCAAGTTAAATTTGATTCTTCTCATGATCAACTGGCTAACATTCTTACCAAGGGTTTACCTTCTCCTCGGTTTCATTAGCTACTTTCCAAGCTCATGCGGTGCTTCCCCATGTCCTTGAGGGGGGATGAAGAACAGTTTATCTGAGCCTCAGCCAACGACCCAGTGATAAGCCCAGTACCAGTAGTGAGTCTAGAAATAAAGACAAAGCCCAAGCCCAATTTTGATCAAAACACATCGTTTCACTTATAAGTTTATGTTATTAGCATTTAATTCACAAGTGTATTAGGTGGTTAGTTTGTTAAGTCTGTTATAACAAACTCCACCTTACACGCTAAGCTTTTCTCTCCTCTTTGTGCTTGAAGAGGATAAAATATGAGATAAGGTTTAGCGAGCCCAACAGGCCCATGTCCACGGGCCCAAAGAAGGTAGAGCCCTTTCTTTATGCGGGGCTCCTGACAGAACGAAGACCCAGACTTGCCCACCAAGTTTCAGATTCTTGAAACTTGCTCTGCAAGGATGAGACTTGCTCCACAAGGATGAAACTTGCTCTGCAAGGATGAGACTTGCTCCACAAGGATGAGACTTGCTCCACAAGGAAAGGAGGCAATACCTCACTACTATAAAAAGCCCCAACATCCTCATAAAAAGGTACGCGTGACTGACTCATCTCTAGCACTCTAGAGTTGTAAAAACATTTCTGATTTAACCTTCGGAGGGTGTTTGGTCGGCTCCACACTGGTGCCTTCTGAAGGTGTTTTTGTGTTGTTCTCTCTTGTAGGCAACGGCTACGAGCGCAAGGATCGTGCATCTCACTGGTGAACTTTTCGGCATCATCAGTTGGCGCCGTCTGTGGGAACGGCTGATCGTGACAGCTTAAGCCATTGTCGCCTCCCGGACACAAGAGTTGCATGGTACTCACACGCTCGATGGCCACCACCAACGACGTTCAAAGCAACGAGCCGCCAAGGCCCATCGCATTAGAAAGATAGGTTCAAACCCTCGCGGCTGCAGTAGAACGCCTCACGAAACAGAATCATGACCTAGAGGAACAGTTGCGACAGAAGAACCCGGGACATAACGGTCAGGAGGAGAACCAGGGGGACAGCTCTGAAAGAAGGGGGCTTGAGAAGCAAGAGGGTAGTAATGAGCCCAGTAGAACGGAGAGGCGGAATTCGAGCATGCCCTCCCTCACGAATGCAACCCCACCACCCATCCTCGCAGAGATGCAGGCGATGAAAGAGCAAATGGAGGTCATGATGAACGCCCTCAAGGGACGCGTCTCCAGCGACCTTGACGATTTGGTGAATAGGACGGACTCGCCGTTCACTGCATCAGTCAACTCCTGTCCCCTGCCACAGAAGTTCCGGATGCCGCAGGTTGAGAGCTACGACGGGGTCAAGGACCCGTTAGATCATCTGGAAACCTTTAAGACCATGATGCACCTCCAGGGAGTACCGGACGAGATCATGTGTAGGGCCTTCCCTACAACACTGAGGGTGCAGCAAGGATCTGGTTCAGCAGATTGACGCCAAATTCGATCAACACCTTCAAGGAGCTAAGTGCCCAATTCACCTCGCACTTCATCGGAGGGCACAGGTACAAGAAGTCTACAGCATGCTTAATGAGCATCAGGCAGCGGGAGGACGAGACGCTGCGATTATACATAACTCGCTTCAACAAGGAAGCACTCTCCATTGATGAGGTCGACGACAAGATTTTGGTGGCAGCCTTCACCAATGGCCTGCGGAAGGGAAAATTCTTGTTCTCCCTGTACAAAAATGATCCGAAGACCATGTTTGAGGTACTCTACAGGGCCACGAAATATATGAATGCGGAGGACGCACTATCGGCCAGGGAAGACAAACCCAGGAAAAGAGAGAGACCGGAAGATGTCAGGCAGGACCATGGAAAGAAGAAGCCAAGAACGGGAGACAGACGCGAGGATAAGCGTTCTAAACCCCCAGGAGGAAGATTCACAAGATTCACCCCTCTGAACGCTCCACTGGACCAAGTGCTGATGCAGATCAAAGACGAGGGATCCCTGACGTTCCCAGGGAAGCTAAAAAGCGATCCAGCCAAGCGATCCAGAAACAAGTATTGCCGTTTCCACCGCGATCACGGTCACAATACTGCGGATTGCTACGATCTGAAATAGCAAATTGAGGCCCTCATCAGAGAAGGAAAACTACAAAAATTCGTCAGTAAGGAAAGGACGGATGCTCGTGCACGGGAACAGGCCCCCCGACGGGAGAACGTCCATCCGAGACCCCCTGTTGGGGACATAAGAATGATAATAGGGGGTACGACAGCAACGGGATCATCCAAAAAGGCCCGAAAGACCTACCTTAGGATGGTCCAGAATGTGCAGACAACGGGTTCTATACCCAAGATAGCACGGAGAGAAAGTCCGATCATTGGATTCTCAGAGGACGACGCGAGACGCCTCTACCATCCACACGATGACGCCCTTGTCGTCAGTTTAAGGGTAGGAGATTACAACGTACACCGGATGTTGGTCGACAATGGCAGCTCGGTAGACATCCTATACTACCCAGCCTTCCAGCAGATGGGAATAAATAGAGCGCGACTAACACCAACGCATGCCACGTTGGTCGGTTTTGGAGGAACGAGGATACTCCCATTAGGAGCAATCACACTCTCAGTGACGGTCGGTGACTATCCGCAGCAAATCACTCAGAACGTGACATTCTTAGTGGTCGACTGTTCAATCGCGTAAAACGGTATAATAGGGCGACCAACACTGAACTCTTGGAAAGCAGCGACCTCAACATACCACTTGATGATCAAGTTCCCTACGGAGTACGGAATTGGAGAGTTGCGAAGAGATCAGGTGGTCGCCCGGGAATGCTACGTCGCCATGCTGGAAATGGAGGATCACCAGCAGACCTTGTGCATTGGCGAGTAGCGGACCATCGCAGAGCCGGTAGAAGAGTTGGAAGAAGTCATGCTCGATGAATCGAGACCCGGGCGGATGACAAGAATGGGCACCTTGGCCAGCCCGACGGTAAGGCAAGACCTGGCAAACTTTCTGAGGTGGAATCAGGACATATTCGCGTGGAGCCACGAAGATATGCCAGGAATCAATCCGTCAGTGATAGTCCATAGGCTGAATGTCAACCCGGACTCCCCCCCAATCCGGCAGAAGAAGCGGGTATTCGCGCAGGAACGGGATAAAGCAGTGGCGGAAGAAGTTAGAAAACTGCTGGATGCGGGGTTCATCCGAGAAGTCTACTACCCCGACTGGCTAGCAAATGTGGTCATGGTAAGAAAGAACAGCGGAAAGTGGAGAATGTGCGTCGACTTCACGGACCTTAACAGGGCGTGCCCGATAGACACCCTGGTAGACTCAACAGCCAGACACGAACTCTTGAGTTTCATGGACGCCTTCTCAGGCTATAACCAGATTAAAATGGAGGAGGAGGATCAGGAGAAGACCTCTTTTATAACCAGCCAGGGACTTTTCTGCTACAAGGTGATGCCATTCGGACTCAAGAACGCGGGGGCTACATATCAAAGGTTAATGAACAAGATGTTCGCGCACCAGCTCGGTAGGAACGTACAAGTCTATGTCGACGACATGTTGGTGAAGAGCGTGCACGAGAACGACCACCTCAGCGACCTTCAGGAGACATTCGACACCCTTCGGTCGTACAACATGAAGCTGAACCCAAGCAAGTGCGTGTTTGGGGTTACGGTCGGGAAATTCTTGGGTTTCATGGTGTCCCAAAGGGGTAAAGAAGTCAACCCAGAGAAAGTGCGGGCCATAATGGAGTTAGAGCCCCCGAAGACAGTGAAGGCAGTTCAGAGCCTGAACGGAAAAGTTGCGGCCCTGAACAGATTCGTCTCCAAAGCGACAGATAAGTGTTTTCCTTTCTTCCGAGTACTGAAGAAATCATTCGAGTGGACGGACGAATGTCAGAAAGCATTTGAGGACTTGAAGAAGTACCTATCATCCCCACCACTTCTCAGCCCGTCCGTGCCAGGAGAAGAGCTGTACCTCTATATTGCGGTCTCGCAAGCAGCAGTTAGCGCGGCCTTGGTACGGAATGACGGACGCTCCCAATGACCCGTCTATTTTGTGAGCAGGGCGTTTCGAGGAGCAGAAGAGAGGTATCCCCGGATGGAGAAATTGGCTCTTGCCCTCATGACCGCTGCGCGGAAACTCAAACCATATTTCCAAGCTCATATAATCATAGTCCTGACGGACCAACCTTTGAAGAAAGCAATGAGCAGCCCGGAGGTGGCAGGAAGAATGGCCTTGTGGGCAATTAAGCTAAGCGAGTTTGACATACGGTACCGTCCACGAACTTCGATGAAGGGGCAAGTAGTGGCGGATTTCATAGCCGAGTACACCCAGCTGGAAGACGAAAGGGCTGAAGAACAGAAACTGTGGATCATCCATACGGACGTGTCATCAAATCAGCACTCAGGAGGAGCTGGTGTAGTTATGCGAACACCAGAAGGGGATAAGATCGAGTGCATGATAAGACTAGATTTCCCTACAACCTTGGTAGCTGGATTGGATCTCGCAAGGGCCGCGGGCGCCGGGAACATGATCGTACATTGTGACTCCCAGGTGATAACTAGTTAGATCAATGGTGATTTTGAGTGTAGAAACGAGAGGATGAAGAAGTACCTGGAGGAAGTGAAGGGTCGAATCGCCGGCCTCGAGGTCAAATTCGTTCAGATCCCAAGGGAGGAAAACGAGTGCGCCAACCGTTTGGCAAAAGCAGCCTCCGCAGAATTCATGAATGCGCCTAAACAGGTATTATCCTTTGTCCAAACTTGCTCACTTATTGATGACGGGAAGAAAATACAGGAGATAGATGTTCAAGGGGATTGGACCGCGCCCCTAAAAGAATATCTACAGTCGGGCTCTCTGCCGGACGAGAAGGACGCTGCAAGAAGATTGAAAGTCCGGGCTTCGCGATTCGTACTGATCCAGGACACCTTGTACAAAAGGGGTTTCTCTCGACCTTACCTAAGGTGTCTAAGCCACGGCGAAGCAGAGTATGTGATGAGGGAAGTTCATGAGGGGATTTGCGGGAACCACTCTGGAGCACGGTCTTTGGTGCACAAACTTATCCGAGCAGGATACTACTGGCCCACTATGCTCAGGGACGCCCAATCATACGTGAAGGCTTGCGATAAGTGCCAGAGGTTCAGTAATTTAATCAGGCAACCATCAGAAGAACTCTCACCAATGACGGCCCCTTGGCCATTCGTGCAATGGGGGTTAGACATCATGGGCCCTTTCCCAACGGCCTTAAGACAGCTGAAGTTCCTGGTAGTCGGCATCGACTACTTCACCAAGTGGGTGGAAGCAGAACCCCTTGCCACTATCACAGAGAAAAGCATCCGTGCCTTCGTATGGAAAAACATCGTATGTAGATACGGGATTCCGAGGGTGCTTGTCTCTGACAATGGAAAACAGTTCGACAACAGTGCGTTCAAGAGTTTCTGCTCGGAGCTAGGCATTCGGAATCATTACTCATCACCAGCACACCCGCAGGCAAACGGACAGGTAGAAGTCACTAACCGAACACTGCTGAAAATCATCAAAACCCGGCTCGAGGGGGCAAAGGGTATCTGGCCAGACGAACTGCCAAGCGTCTTATGGGCATATCGGACGACTGCAAGGACACCCACAGGGGAGACCCCATTTTGACTTGCATACGGAGCCGATGCAGTCATCCCAGCAGAGATCGGCCTTATCAGCTATCGAGTACAGAGCTACACGGAGGACAAAAACGAAGAAGCTATGCGCCTTCAGCTAGACTTGGTGGACGAGGTCCGAGCAATAGCAGAACATAGGTTGGCACGATACCAGAACCTCATGTCGAAGCACTACAACACAAGGGTAAGGCACAGAGATTTTCAGGTCGGCGACCTGGTGCTACAAAAGATCATGGGCGCCGCTAAAGATCCTACACAGGGGAAGCTCGGACCAAATTGGGAAGGGCCGTATAGAATCACATCATGGCAGAGGAAGGGCACATACCACCTCGAAACCATGGACGGAAGGAAGCTTCAACACCCATGGAATACGGAGCACCTTCGGAAATACTACCAGTAGAGATGACGTTTAATCTCCCCCATGTATATTTGCTAGTCTTCGATTATTTTTGAGGCACTTGCTAGTAGTCTTTTGATTGTTTTTGGCTTTTTGAACAACTGCTTCCTTAGTACCTTTTTAGGCCCAAGAAGGGGCAGGTACTTTCTTCTACGGCTTTGAATTTAATGAAAAAAACATTCATGACCCTGCTGCGTGACATTACTACTAAAAGACTGCTACCACAAAGAGGACGGACCCCACCATGGGTTAAAAATTTATATAAGTCCACAAAGTGGACGGACCCCACCATGGGTTAAAAATTTACGCAAGTTCACGAAGTGAACGGACCCCACCATGGGTTAAAAATTTATACAAGTCCACAAAGTGGACGGACCCCACCATGGGTTAAAAATTTACGCAAGTTCACGAAGTGAACGGACCCCACCATGGGTTAAAAATTTATACAAGTCCACAAAGTGGACGGACCCCACCATGGGTTAAAAATTTATGCAAGTTCACGAAGTGAACGGACCCCACCATGGGTTAAAAATTTATACAAGTTCACAAAGTGGACGGACCCCACCATGGGTTAAAAATTTATACAAGTCCAAGTGGACGGACCCCACCATGGGTTAAAAATTTATGCAAGTCCACGAAGTGAATGGACCCGATTGGGGTCGCAAAAAATATGAAGGTCCACGACGTGGACGGATCAAATTAAGCAGGTATTAAAGCATCAAGACGGAGCACACACCACAATTATCAACGCGATAGTAAAAGAAGCATTTAAATAAATGAGTTGAATGTCAAATACGACGGATACAAAACGGCCCTACGGGCAAAAATCCAAAGTGTTTTCAAGGTACATAAAAAATAAAATAGTAAACGACTACACATTAGGGGCGACGGGGTCTTTGGCTTCAGGAGATTTTCCTTCTTCAGCTTGAAGCTCAGAGACGACGGTGACGGGCCTCTCCTCCGCGAAAAGCTCAGCGGTGTCATCAGAGGCGTCGGGCTGGACGGACATACCCTTCGCGATGTTGATGTTGACGGCTGAGAAGTCAAACTTGGGGTACAGAGCTTTGTCTTGACGGAGGGCATCGTCAAAACCATCATTATATGAAGTTCCGAGCTCCGTCAAGAGAGCGTCAGAGTCACGATACTCCTGGACGGCCTTCTGTTTGGCTAGACGGAGCTTGTCTTCCTTATCCTCCAGGACGGTCTTGAGATCCTCCGTCATTCTCTGGTACTCGTCCCTCGCCTGCTCCGCCAGTTTGAGCTTTTGCTCCGTCACCACCCTCCAGCTTTTCAGCTCGAGCAGCTCCTCATCCGCCAGCCTGGCCTTTTCACGGACCCTCTCCAGCGCCGTCTCCTGGTGAAGAGCCCGGTCCATCAGGCCCTTTGTCATGAGCATAGCCTGACGACAAAATGGAGCTTAGTTAAGAAATGATAACAATGGAAAATAGAAAGATGAATGGCGACGGACTCTTACTTGGGCAATGCTGAAGAGGCTCGTCTCCCCCATGGCCTCCGTTGAGTGGTTGCCCAGGTCCCCGTAGTCCTCACTCCCGATGATAGAAGAAATCTTCCCTAAAGCATACTTTGGGTCTTCACGGAGTAGGACGGGCGGTTTCTTCTGGCTGCCCGGAGGAGGAACCATCAGGCCTTTGCCACCCCCAGGTTTGGCCGGGGTCACCGTCTTCTTACCCTCCGCCATAAGGCCTATGACGGGCTCCGTCGAAACTTTCTGTTTCTTGGGTGCACGGTCGACCTTAGGCATCGGTCTCTTCGCCAGGGGCCTGCTCGAGCCCGTCCCCATCGCACCCACGTCTGTCTCCTTATTTTTCGCGGCTTTGCTTCTAATGGTAGCCCTTCTCTTCGCGTCGTCCATCTCTGTAAGAACAAGGGTAGACGGGTAAATTCAAAGCAATAGGTCAAGGTAGTTTTAAAAAAAAAAAGAGAAGGGTGACGGACTTACGCTGACGGGTGCGTTCCTCGTACTTTATCGCCGCTTGAGTGGGCTCGGGTCCGTCGCAATACCAGTGGACGGTGTTGAGATTAACCAGCTTCGCCCACGTCCGTTCCTCTGGCTTCGTCTTTGAAAAAATCTTTTCCAAAAAATGGTACTCCTCTAGATCAACTTGTGGACGTCGTCGTACTGAAGAATAAAAGAAGGAAAACACTCAGGACGGCCATTAAAAAGTTAAAGAAAACACCGTGACACAACGGACGGAACTATACCAGACGGGTCCAAGATCCCCCATGTTCTGTCGACGGGCATGAAGTCCGTCTCCCCCGGGTGACACATCAAACCGTCACCTTCTAGGAAGAAATAACGACTCTTCCAGTCTCGATTGGAGTCGGGGGTCTCGTAGATGACTTTCAAGACGGACTTCCTAGGGACGAAGCTGTACATTCCCCTCGACTTGTCTATTTCGTCTGGACGGTAGCAGTGGAGGAACTCCCGTACGGTCAACGATCTAGAACCATTAGACATGGCTCCGTACAGGACCTCCATTGCAATAAAAAGCCTCCAGGCGTTGGGGGATATCTGGTTGACGGACAGACCTAAGTGCTGGAGGAGTTCTCTTTTTAATCTGTTCAGAGGGAACCTAAGTCCATCCTTTAGTGCTTGTTCATACACCCCTAGGTCTCCCACTCCGTCGTAATAACATTTCTCGGATTTGTAGGGTAGACGGATTGGGATGTGGTCGGGTATTTGGTAAATTGCCCTAATTGTTTTGAAGTGAACCTCCTTAATTGTGGACACGAATTTGTTCACCGTCCACTCAGGTAGCATGACGAACTCCCTAAGTCCGTCAGCCCCAACCACTGATTTGGGTCCTTCTCCACCGCCGTCAGAACCTTCCTCTGGTTCGGCCAACTCCATATCCTCATTTGTTGAGGACGGTGAAGTGGCAGACGGAGTCCTCTCGCTCAGTTCGTCCGGATCTTTGTAACCCGACGGGTACAATTCCTCGTAACCTGCCCCGTCGCGGACGAACGACTGGTTACTCGACGCACTAGACATTGCCTACAACGGAGTGACAAAGCCTAAGACTGACGGTCTAAAATGAAAAAAGGAAAGAGACGGATACAAGAAATTTAATGCTTCTACTATGACAAGTATAAAAATTGAAGGTAAATCAAAGTGAACGGATAGGATCACTTACCGAGGAAAGGAGTGAGCGGGTAAGAGTCGTTGCTGAAGGAGGTGAACGGGTGAGCTCTGACAGGTGACGGACTCGCTCTGACAATGTAGTTTCTGCGCAAAGTAAAAGAAATGAAGGAGAGGTGCTGGTTTTTATAGATGGAGTGCACGGGAGACGAAGCGGCACTTCGATCCAAGATACTGACCAATCGACGAGTAACACGTGTCATCGCCTTAAATGCCTCTGCAGCCTGTCAGACCTCCACAGACCTGACGGCGTCATGCTCCGTCAACCTCCCTCCAAGTTTTGACTGTCGTCTGTATTGATTTGACCGTCAACTTTTAAGTTCTGACCGTCACCACTTTGGCTCTGTCACCAACCATTCGGTCTTTACGATCACCATCCTAGTTCTTTCTTACCGTTCATTTATGCCTATCCGTCACCCCCATGAGTACATGACCACCATTATTGTTTGTTTTGACCGTCACCCCAATTGACCGTTTGCACAAAAGCGACGGACCAAATGGGGTGAAAGGGGCAGTTGAAGAGGATAAAATATGAGATAAGGTTTAGCGAGCCCAACAGGCCCATGTCCACGGGCCCAAAGAAGGTAGAGCCCATTCTTTATGCGGGGCCCCTGACAGAACGAAGGCCCAGACTTGCCCACCAAGTTTCAGATTCTTGAAACTTGCTCTGCAAGGATGAGACTTGCTCTACAAGGATGAGACTTGCTCTACAAGGATGAAACTTGCTCTGTAAGGATGAGACTTGCTCCACAAGGATGAGACTTGCTCTACAAGGAAAGGAGGCAAGACCTCACTACTATAAAAAGCCCCAACATCCTCATAAAAAGGTACGCGTGACTGACTCCTCTCTAGCACTCTAGAGTTGTAAAAACATTTCTGACTTAACCTTCGGAGGGTGTTTGGTCGGCTCCACACCGGTGCCTTCTGAAGGTGTTTTTGTGTTGTTCTCTCTTGTAGGCAACGGCTACGAGCGTAAGGATCGTGCATCTCACTGGTGAACTTTTCGGCATCATCAGTGCTTATATAAATAGAGTTCTCTTAATAATGTAATTATGCAATTCAGTCTTTCTGCGATACAAGTTTTCTTTCACTCTCAAAAGCTTTCTTCTATTTTTTTGCTTTTCTTTCATAAACAATTTTGAAAGCAAGCAAGAGATACAGAAAAACATATAGAGACGCCGAGCTTGAAAAACCAAAAAAAAAGAAAAGGGTACCATATTCACGTATTTAAATCCATAAGCATAATAATATTAAAACTATTAAATAAAAAACAAGATTGAATTGTTAAGTGTAAAATGGGAGTGACTTTCTCTATTTGAAGTGAAAACCAAACTTGGAAATCTGTTCACTAGATGCCGAGAAAGATCTGTGTTGACAAAGAAATTAATAAACATAAAATTTCAAATCATAGAAGTTAAATTCCAAAAAAAAAAAAAGTTAAGACAGAGTTCATTCTTACCCAAACAACCAGTGTATATAGCTAGGACAAAATCGTAGCACCATTTACCCCTTGTAGATCTTCATCAACCCAATTTTGGCGTTGAATGTATTTCTTATTGATAAATCTAGCGATATATATCCAAACACTACTTAGATAAAGTAGCCACAAGAGGAAGTTGATTTTGATTATCTTTTTCTCTCACTAATGAATTTTTCTTATTATACAACACTGTCATTAGGTTGTATTACCACATCAGTTACATGAACAACAATTTTCACAGCACTGTCAATATGTTGAAAAAAGAAAAATTATACCAGTACAATCTAAGACAAAAATGCTTAAGGCTAAAGGCAATGACTATTTATAGACACGTTACCTTAAAAAAAGAATATATAAACTTATTCAGAAATAATGCCTGCCGCATGCACATATGTAGTAGGCTTTTTTTTTTTTTTTTTTTTTTCAACAAAAAAAAGAATATATAAACTTATTCAGAAATAATGCCACTCTTCTTTACTATTTAAAAATGCAAACTCCTATTGTTTCACGAATTTGGCAAGTATGACTGTTTGAGCAGGTGGTTGTATGGTTGTCTGTTCTCTCCAGCACGCTTGTGCAACACTTTTATTATAATAATAACTAGTCGCTAATTCATGCAATGTACAAGATAATTAAATAAAAATTAAAAGTACTTATTTTGCTTAAAGGTTTATGACTTAACTTTAAAAAATGTATAACTTGAAAATGAATGAAAATAAGTAATTTTTTTTTCAATATAATGGTTTAAAAAAATTATTTTTCTTTCGTATCATTAGTTTCACATAACACATTTCAGTGTAGGCTATTTTATGGTGATGACTTCACATAACACTCCACTGCAATTAAATTTACTATTCACCACCAATCTAATCTATGTTATCTTGATAGTAGATCTACAAATTGCATTCTCATATCCTTAGATCTTTCTATGGTTTTATATTATTATCTATATATAATATAAAACTGAAATTTTTGACTTTTTGAGAGACTTACGTTAGAATTAGGATTAAAAAAATAGTTATATATTTTTTTAATTAGACCTCACGTTAGATTTTTTTTTTTTTTAAAGGATTCACTTTAGGTTTCAAAAAGAAAAAAGAAAAAAGAAAAAAGAAAAAAGAAAGACTCATGTAAAAAAAAAAAAAAAAAACTTTAGGATTATTTAGTTTAAAAAAAGACCACACGTTAGAATTTTTTTTTTTTTTTTTAAACGACTTACTTTAGGTTTCGAAAAAAAGAAAAAGAAAAAGAAAGAAAGACTCATGGAAAAAAAAAACTTTAGAATTAAGGAAAAAAGAGAGAAAGACTCTTGTTAGGATTCTCTCACTATTTAGTTTAAAAAATTAAATTTTTTTTATAAATTAAAATAATGATGTGGAAAATTGTGGGAGTTTCAGAGGCTTTGGTTTTATAATAATAACTAGTCGTTAACTCGTGCGATGCACAGAATATATTTCACTTTGCTTAAAATAAAATTTAAAATGAAAAAAATCATAACTTTTCAAGATAAACATAAAATATACAATATTCATCGCAAAATGTTATTTGAGAGTAAAATTACCATCAAAATGATATAAAGAAAAATTTCATGTCCAAACAACTCATCAAGGTGGAATTTGGTTATTACTAAGATCCTATATGTAATTTACCAGAAAGATATCATGTTAGTTTTGATCTTCATTCTATTTTTGCATATTAGTTACTACTTTTAACTTCTATGTAAAATTTTGCTTTAACTCAATTGTTATCTTGAGATAAATCTATAGTTATCTCATCTTTACTACTGGTACTCATCCCATGTCTATCGTCATTGTAACCGTAAAACATAAAATCATACCTATTGAAGAAGAAATTCAAAGTAGTTCATCTGGCATTACACCAACAACATTCAAGGCAAAATCCTTCCTGTGAATGGAAAAAAAAAATCAATCAACCATGAAAACAAAGATTCATAAACTGAAGAAGCTCAAGATAATTTTAGAACTTGTCCAGATATATAACCACATACCAAAAATTATAAGAACCAAAAGGGGATTATCATAAGAAATAAATGTGCCTTAGTTTGTATATGAATTTAATTTGTGGAAAATTTATAGCCACATACCAAAAGATTTAAGAACCAAAGGGGGACTATCATAAGAAATAATTGTACTTTAGAATTTGTAGAGATTTATTGGAAATTCAATGGTGATTTATGAATAGCACAGTACTTGATTATCAAAAGCAAATTCCTAACTTCAAATTAAAGGGTTGCATGTTCTCTAACTCAAATTCCTATATCACAACTGCAAATAATAATTATATAAAATTGATACAAACCATGCACAGACAATCAATAGGATTTGTTGCTGGTCTTTAGCACTAAGATTTGAATTGCATCGTAATCATAACTGCATAATACATAATTAATTAGATGTCAAGGCTTTCTAGGGCTTCGCATATACTTCTTTAGGATCGTCTACAACACTTGTAGCAATGCAAAAGTTAAAAATAAAAAATAAAAATAAAAAGTAGTAGAGATTGCAAACAGAGAAGAGAGAGTACCAAGTTTTTGTTGGGTTTTATGTTTCCGACTGTAATTCTCAATAAAAGCATGAGAGGAGTAGCTAGGTTTTGCGGTCATACAGTTTCAGTCAAACTACAATCCCAAGCAAATAAAGTATACATCATACATATTCTTATGATTTTATTCAAACCCTTTCTATTTTATTTAGATTAGAATAGTCATATTGTAACATAAATCCGCATGATATATTTGATATCCACATGGATATGCACTTTAGTGGGAGTGTATTGTAAATTGTTAGTAATCCTTTATATTTTTAAATCAGATTTAAATTCTTTTTTTAAACTTTAGGATTAAGGAAAAAAAAGAGAAAGACTTTTGTTAGGACTCTCTCACTATTTAGTTTAAAAAATTAAATTTTTTTATAAATTAAAATGATGATGTGGAAAATTGTGGGAGTTTCAGAGGTTTCGGTTTTATATATATATATATATATATATAGATAATAATAATAATAATATTAAAATTCAATGAGTAATTTTAAAAGAATCAAAACTCCAAAATGGATGGGTTTGTGTGTAGTTTTAAAGCTTGTTACTGGTTAGGTGGAACTAGGGAAGTCCCAGACCTTGGACCCCTCATTTAGTAGGCTAGGAAATAGGCTTTGATAAGCCCTTTTTTTTTTTTTTTTTGGGTGATAGATAATCAGTTTTGTTGTTCCTCACATGAATTTTGAAAAGATATATGTAAGTTGAAAGACAATTTTTTTTTAATTTAAAAAAAATTTGATTATGAAAGGAATGCAATTTTTTTAATCAACTGTTAGCAGGGTCAATTTAACCCTAAATATATCTATTGGATACATTTATAAGTTTCAATTAGTTGAGTTACAAACCTTTAATACTCTTGTCTTTTCATTATAGACCAACTTTGAAAATCTTGAAAATAAATGTAGTGACTATAACTCATGTGAGTTTTTGAGCCATTCATTTTTTTTAGAGAGTTATTTTCTTTTGATCTCATTTTACATTTGCAAGCACATAATTTTGTTGGTACTTAGTCTCATTATTCTTTGATTTGGTCGAATGCTAAGAATTCATCAATTTTATGCCACACTTGAATATTTACAAAGAATAACCATACTATAAACAATTATAATTAGTCATATTATTTCAAAAGTAATAATTCAGAGGTATAAATTTGAAAAGTTGAAACACATGTAACGACTCAAGGAAAATTGCTAGCCACATCTGTGCCATACCTCAAAAGAACTAGTTATAATTGAGGCTCCTTGCAGTTGTTAATAAAGCCCAGTTCAACCCAGTAAATACCCGATTTGGGACTCATTACACACCCACATACAGCACACAATCAATCAAATTGGGGTATCACAATCTCCCTCACTTAAATCCCTAACGTCCTCGTTAGGGCCTACTCTGTGGAGTAGTATCTCCAAGCCCACATGGGGTTACCAGACCAGCTCTGATACCATATGTAACGACCCAAGGAAAAACGCTAGCCACATCTGCGCTATACCTCAAAAGGACTAGTCACAATTGAGACTCCTTGCAATTGTTAATAAAGCCCAGTTCAACCTAGTAAATACCCAATGTGGGACTCATCACACACCCACACACATCACACAATCAATCAAATTGGGGCAGACGTTAGAGATTTAAGTGGGGGAGATTATGATGCCCAAATTTGATTAATTGTGTGATGTGTGTGGGTGTATGATGAGTCCCACATCAGGTATTTATTGGGTAAATCTGGGTTTTATTAACAACTACAAAGAGTCTTAATTGTGACTAGTCCTTTTGAGGTATAGCGCAGATGTGGCTAGCGCTTTTCCTTGGGTCGTTACACATGTTCTAAAGATTTGATTATAAAGAGTATAATAATAACAAAACTTGGACAACAAAAGAGTAAATGTGATGCAACATCTATTGCACACCAATATATATACGATTAGGTTCTTAACATACCTCTTTCCTAGTTCCCTAATATCAAAATTCTTGCAAAACACCACTTATCAATCAATATCATATTATATACTATATAATAAAAGTTGGTCTTAGTAGCCGTGGTTGCGTCAAATGGCTTCACCAAATTGCAAAATTTTTTTAAAATTTTTAGATTTAAAAAAATATATATAATTTTTATTCTTAAAAAAAACAAAAATTTGTTTGTTCTTATCGGTTTTTTTGGATAAAATAATAAAAGTGTTTTAAGAAAATATGCGACCTACATTCAACAAATGTAAAATGCTAAAAAAAAAAATTAGCATGTGTATAAAAATGATTTTAATCATTTGCACTATTTCATTATCTTAAAGACCTGTATCAATTTGGTCTCATCTAGCACACTGTTTGCTTATACAAAAATCTATATCGGTTATGCCAATCCTTATCTAAAAATAAGGTTATCAACAAATTTTTATTTTTACATTTATCTTCAAATATATCTACAACTTGAGATTATATCATAGGGAATAATTTGATGAGATTTTATATTATTGTTTAACTTGAAACTCTACTATCTCTTAATAGTAAAATCAGTTGGAAAAAAATTATAAATATTTACAGATAAACAATACTTTAAGGATGCCTACAACGAAAGTTACAAGTTCTCTTTTCCTCTATAAGGTTATTTAAATCTCTCATTTCTTTTTCTTTTTTTCTATTTCATTATACACATGTATTTAATAGGGTGAAATTTGGTGCCTCCTCCCTCGCTTTCAAAGAAAAAAAAATATCAATTCTCATATAAGTCTCTCTACTTTTATTTTTTAATGTTCAGTAATTTAGGTTTTTCTTAATTCTTAACTATTAAATTGAGGTTACCACTTAAATAAGCTTTCAAATATTTTTTTTTATTGTTTTTAATTATTGAATTCAAGGTTTTTTTTGTTTTGTTTTTTTTTCTCATTTAAATATGCACTGGTGATTACTTGAGCTTTAAAGCTTAATATAATATTTTTCAAACTCTCATTATATTTTTTTACGTATTCCCTTATATATTAGTTACATAGTAATCTACCATCTTCCATTTAATTAATTTTGGACTTATATATGATTTTTAAAAAAAAAATAAAAACTTAAACTTACACAACTTGCATTCATTATATAACTTAAAATAAAAGATTACTTCACTTTACTTTATTTTAATTATCTATTTTATTATTTTATTTTAATTAAATTAAAAATCATTTTCTTATATTTTTTTAGTTTACACATGATTCTTGATTAAGCCGTGTATCACACAGGCTTAATATTAGTCTAATACTATATATAATAGCAGAAGCCTTTAAGGAGGTGCTGCCACGTTAGGAAAAATGACCCCTCAAAATATTGCCATGTTTACAATTTTTTCTTTAAAAAACCGTATGTTGCGTCTGGAAGACTCACCTTTACAATTAAAATCACAATAGCTCGCAAGTTACACCTGTTCAACCTGAAACAATCATAATAAAAGCCACTAATTGGCCTGCATGTTACACCTGTTCAGCCAAAACAAACATAATAAAAGCCATCCATTTCTCACACCGAAAGTGTTTTAAAGTTACAGAGACGGTTTGCTGAAAGAGGAAAAACACAAAAGAACAGAGAGAGACAAAGAGAGATTTTGTAATAAAAGTAGAGACCTCATGTTGGAATGCATGAGGTCCTGCCATGTGGCGTTTTGGCGCTTTAAACTTCCATTTAGTTTTTTAAACTTTTTTCATTAAGTTTTTAAACTATTACCCAATAATAGTAACTTATAGTAACTTATTTTTACTATTAGTTATTGATATGGGCTGAGGTTGACAATTAGACCAAATAAATGTAATTCTCAAAAAACAAATGACCACCTTATCAAAATAGACAAAAAGTCCAAGTCTAGCCATTATGATTAGGGGTGTGCAGAAAACCCACTGACCATCCAAACCCGATCCAACCCAACCCGACCCGCCAGGTTGGGTCGGTTTTTAGGGCTTGGTGGGTTGGGTTGGGTTACAAAAATTTTTTTTAGAGCAGGTCGGGTTAGGTTTGGGACATAAAATTAGGTTTGGGACATAAAATTACAAACCCGCCAAACCCGACCTGACCCACCCATATTTAATATATATTTAGAATATATTATATATTTAATATTTTTTTTAAACCAACTGTATTTAAATATATATTATATATTTAATAATTTATTTTAAAAACCAGCTGTAGATTAGCACTTCCTCGGTTCCTCCTACTTATACTAATTTAATATATATATATATATATATACACAATATTATATAATTAATAAAATTTTTAAAATAACCAATTCTTCCTATCCTATATAAAAACCAATTAGTTCACACAAACTCTAATAAATTACTATTGTTGTTTAGTCATTAGTGTTGTTTGCCTTTAAGGAGTTATATTGATACTAATCTTTGGGTTTTTTTAATATATTAATATTTATATTTTTTTTCTACTCAATTTAATAATAATAATAAAAAAATTTGTCAAACCCATGGGTTCAACTTGGCCCAACCCACCCACGTCGGTTGGGTTGGGTCGGGTTGGACTTATGTGATGAGTCGGGTTGTGTTGATTTTTTTTTTACCCACCATGGTGGGTTGGGTCAAAAAATTCCCTCAACCCGACTTAACCCGACCCATGCATATCCCTAATTATGATATATGACCCAAGTCTAAACTCTCCACCCACGTGTAGCTCAAAAGGTACAAGGTTTGACCCACCCCTACAGTTGTGTACATCAAAAGTTAAACCTCTGTGTCTGTTGTTTATCCTTAAAAAAAGTTAAAGCTCTGTGCAACTAAATTTTGTATCATTAAGTGGATTATAAATATTTAAGATAGTAATTAGTATTTAAAGTGTAGATTGTGGAGTGATTTATCTTTATCTTTATCTTTTTTTTTTTCTTTTTCTTTTTGTATGATACTTTATTTTCAAGAAATAAAGTGCTGAGTAATTTTTTTTTTTTTTTTTGTAAATTTTATATTATTAGGTGGATTATAAATATTTAAGATAATAATTAGTATTTAGAGTGTGGACTGTGGAGTGATATATATTTATCTTTTTTTTTTTTTTCCGTTTTGTATGATACTTTAATTTCAATAAATCAAGTACTCGGTAAATTTTTTTTTCACATTTTTTTTTCTTTTGTAAATTTTATATTATTAAGTGAATTATAAATATTTAAAATAATAATTAGTATTTAGAGTGTGAATTGTGGAGTGATTTATCTTCATCTTTTTTTCTTTCTTTTCTTTTTGTATGGTATCGTACTTTGAAGAAATCAAGTAAAGATAAATTTTTTTTTTTTCACTTTTTTTTTCTTTTGTAAATTTTATATTATTAAGTGGATTATAAATATTTAAGATAATAATTAGTATTTAGAGTGTGGACTGTGGAGTGATATATATTTATCTTTTTTTTTTTCCCCTTTTTGTATGATACTTTAATTTCAATAAATCAAGTACTTGGTAAATTTTTTTTTCACTTTTTTTTTTCTTTTGTAAATTTTATATTATTAAGTGAATTATAAATATTTAAAATAGTAATTAGTATTTAGAGTGTGAATTGTGGAGTGATTTATCTTTATCATTTTTTCTTTCTTTTTCTTTTTGTATGGTATCGTACTTTGAAGAAATCAAGTAAAGATAATTTTTTTTTTCACTTTTTTTTTTCTTTTGTAAATTTTATATTATTAAGTGGATTATAAATATTTAAGATAATAATTAGTATTTAGAGTGTGGACTGGGGAGTGATATATATTTATCTTTTTTTTTTTTTTTTTTCCGTTTTGTATGATACTTTAATTTCAATAAATCAAGTACTCGGTAAATTTTTTTTTTCACTTTTTTTTTTCTTTTGTAAATTTTATATTATTAAGTGAATTATAAATATTTAAAATAGTAATTAGTATTTAGAGTGTGAATTGTGGAGTGATTTATCTTCATCTTTTTTTCTTTCTTTTCTTTTTGTATGGTATCGTACTTTGAAGAAATCAAGTAAAGATAAATTTTTTTTTCACTTTTTTTTTCTTTTGTAAATTTTATATTATTAAGTGGATTATAAATATTTAAGATAATAATTAGTATTTAGAGTGTGGACTGTGGAGTGATATTGTAGGGTCACAAATTGTAGCCCACACCCAGATGGAAACAAGAGATGGGCCCAATAAGCCCAATACAATAAATTTGTAAGAGAGTGGGCGAAAGAATTGGGCTAATAACGGGTCTTACAACAGTTAATGAAGGTTAGGAATTTGGTCGAGGAGACTAAAACACACAAACAAGTTAAGATCTCAGGTCCGAGGAGCAAGTTTTGGATTAACTGATGGTGTCAAGTAATGTCCGAGGGGTAGGTTCTTAGATAAAATGTTTTTCTTTAGGTTGTGTTCTTCCAGATGCTACAGTAATTCTTCCTTCTTGTTCTTCCTTTCTATTTTCCGATCCAATTCTTCTGGAGGTTTTACTCCATTATATAGTCCTTCATTGTTAGATCTTATCGTCCACTTGTCTGCCATCTAGCGTGGTACTCGAGTTTCTGTTTCTTTTCTTACAGCTTTTTGATTTTCTGGGGGTAAAGGTGATCCAAAACACTGTTCAGAGGTCTACTCCACATAAATGCGGCCAGGAAAGCTGCTGTAATGCATTTAATGTGGTGGTTGCAGCTTTTTCCTAAGATATTTCCGCATCCTTATCCCTTCCATGTGCATTGGTAATCTATCTTCACCTCTGGAACTTCCTGGAAGGTGGACTAAGGGGAAGCCGAGGCTCCTCTTACCGACATATGTCATACCCGAGGAGGGTACTCCTCTCGGGTCAACCTCCCTGGATACTTACGCGTTCTACTGTTAGTTACGAGGGTTCCCTATGATTTCCTTTCCTCGGACGTATTGTTGATGAAACGTTGTACCTAAGCCCACCACATGGGCCTAGGTTTTGCTCCCCCACAGATATATATTTATCTTTTTTTTTTCCCCTTTTTGTATGATACTTTAATTTCAATAAATCAAGTACTTGGTAAATTTTTTTTTTCACTTTTTTTTTTCTTTTGTAAATTTTATATTATTAAGTGAATTATAAATATTTAAAATAGTAATTAGTATTTAGAGTGTGAATTGTGGAGTGATTTATCTTTATCATTTTTTCTTTCTTTTTCTTTTTGTATGGCATCGTACTTTGAAGAAATCAAGTAAAGATAATTTTTTTTTTTCACTTTTTTTTTTCTTTTGTAAATTTTATATTATTAAGTGGATTATAAATATTTAAGATCATAATTAGTATTTAGAATGTAGATTGTGGAGTGATTTATCTTTATCTTTTTCTTTTTGTATGGTACATTACTTTTAAGAAATCAAGTACTAGGTAATCTTTTTTTCACTTTTTTTTTTCTTTTGTAAATTTTATATTATTAGGTGGATTATAAATATTTAAGATAGTAATTTTTATTTAGAGTGTGGACTGTGGAGTGATTTTCCTTTATTTTTTTTTCTTTTTGTATGGTACTTTACTTTCAAGAAATAAAGTATTGGGAATTTTTTTCTTTTGTAAATTTTATATTATTAAGTAGATTATAAATATTTAAGATAGTTATTATTATTTAGAGTGTGGACTGTGGAATGATTTATCTTTATATATATTTTTTCTTTTTGTATGGTAATTTACATTTAAGAAATCAAGTGTTGGGTATATTTTGTTTTTCACTTTTTTTTTTTCACTTTTTGTAAATTTTATATTATTTAGTGGATTATAAATATTTAAGATAGTTATTAGTATTTAGAGTGTGGATTGTGAAATAATTTATCTATACCTTTTTTTTGTTTTTTGTATGGTACTTTACTTTCAAAAAATCAAGTATTGGGTAATTTTTTTTTTTTCATTTGTAAATTTTATATTATTAAGTAGATTATAAATATTTAAGATAGTAATTAGTATTTAAAGTGTGAACTGTGAAGTGTTTTATCTTTATCATTTTTTTTTTTTTTTTTGTGGTATGGTGCTTCACTTTGAAGAAATCAAGTATTGGGTAATTTATTTTTCACTTTTTTATTTTAAATTTTATATTATTAAATGGATTATAAATATTTAAGATAGCAATTAGTTTTTAGAGTGTGGACCGTAGAGTAATTTGTCTTTATTTTTTTGCTTTATTTTTCTTTTTGTATGGTATCGTACTTTGAAGAAATCAAGTAAAGATAAGTTTTTTTTTTTTTTTTTTTTTCACTTTTTTTTTTCTTTTGTAAATTTTATATTATTAAGTGGATTATAAATATTTAAGATCATAATTAGTATTTAGAATGTGGATTGTGGAGTGATTTATCTTTATCTTTTTTTATCTTTTTCTTTTTGTATGGTACTTTACTTTTAAGAAATCAAGTACTGGGTAATTTTTTTTTCACTTTTTATTTCTTTTATAAATTTTATATTATTAAGCGGATTATAAATATTTAAGATAGTAATTAGTATTTAGAGTGTGGACTGTGGAGTGATTTTTTTTTTTGTATGGTACTTTACTTTCAAGAAATAGAGTATTGAGAATTTTTTTCTTTTGTAAATTTTATATTATTAGGTAGATTATAAATATTTAAGATATTTATTATTATTTAGAGTGTGAACTGTGGAATAATTTATCTTTATATTTTTTTCATTTTGTGTGGTACTTTACTTTTAAGAAATCAAGTACTGGATATTTTTTTTTCACTTTTTGTAAATTTTATATTATTAAGTGGATTATAAATATTTAAGATAGTTATTAGTATTTAAAGTATGGATTGTGAAATGATTTATCTATATCTTTTTTTTTTTCGTTTTTTTTGTATGGTACTTCACTTTCAAAAAATCAAGTATTGGGTAAATTTTTTTTTTCATTTGTAAATTTTATATTATTAAGTGGATTATAAATATTTAAGATAGTAATTAGTATTTAAAGTGTGAACTATGAAGTGTTTTGTCTTTATCTTTTTTTTTTTTGGTATGGTACTTTACTTTCAAGAAATCAAGTATTGGGTAATTTTTTTTTCACTTTTTTTTTTCTTTTGTAAATTTTATATTATTAAATGGATTACAAATATTTAAGATAGTAATTAGTTTTTAGAGTGTGGACTGTGGAGTGATTTATCTTTATTTTTTTGCTTTCTTTTTCTTTTTGTATGGTGCTTTACTTTCAAGAAATCAAGTACTGGGTAATTTTTTTTTTCACTTTTTTTTTTCTTTTGTAATTTTTTTATTATTAAGTGGATTATAAATGTAAGGACCAGATTTGAGTCCTTAGCCCAAAAGGTGGATGGACTTAGGCCCAAAAAGCCCAAAAAGCCCAAAACAATGAATTTGTAGAGAGTAGGTTGGAAAACACGTCTTTAGAGAATCAGACAACAAGTAAAGTAGATTTTGATGGCAAGAGAATGAAGATAAACAAGTTTAAACTAAAGAAAATCGTCCTCGGCACAATTCGAGGAGATTAGTTCTTATATATTGATTCTCAAATTTAGTTACCAGTTCAGTTCTTGATTGCTATGGTGTTTTTCTCTAAACTTTTCCCCCTTTTTTCCATGGAGGGTCTTTTGCATTATATAGTTCTCTTTAGACGATCTTAGCCCTCTACTTGTTGATCATCCAAGCCACTACTTGAGTGCTTGTCCTATTGGACACTAGGCCTTCTGTGCGTTGGGGCAGCCAAGGAAGCATTGTTTAAGGATCTTCTCCACATTAATGCAGCTAGAAAGTTAGCTGTAGAGTATTTAATGCGGTGGTAGTAGCTTTCCCTTGAGATATTTCATAGCCTCCCCCTGTCTTTTTCCTTCTGGATACTTATTCTCATCATTAGAATCGCCCGGAACGTTACTCTTGGTGTCAAACCACACCTTTTGACCTTAGCTTTACTCAACCGAGGAAGTATTCCTCCTCGAATAGCTGTGCAACTTAAATAATGCTCCCAAGTGTAGGATTGTCGCAAAATAATAACTCAATAAGTCCGAGGTCGAATCCACAGGGAAAAGGGAATTGATTAGTGAACCACAAGACAATAAAACTAAAATAATAAAGTTTAATTGAAGAGATTTTTGATCGTTTAGTAAAGGTAATTTAAATTGAGAGAAAATAACAATATATTAAGGTGCTAAGGTTTAGGGATCCACACACAACACATCTATTGGTAGTCTTAACAATATTTATTTTATAACTCAACTAAAATTCATATGAAGGATGATCTTAGTCGGATGATTTTACAATAAAAACTCAAGAATTAATTGTCTAAGGTAGTTTCATGCAATTGATTGATTTTAGGCAAAGCAAAACTAGTGAATTAGTTCATAGGGAATACTAAGCATTTAACGTGCCTGGAGTCTACGATAAATCAAAGAATTATGCAGAACTAAAATCTTTTCTAGATGAGTAAATCAATCAAAAACATAAAAATATAAGCATTAGAACCAATAAATAATTATTAAGAACATACCAATAAACGGTTGGGTTTCACCCCTTACCTTAGCAAGACTTCTAGCAAGCCATAACACAATAAAAATAAAACTCTAAAAACTGTAAAGAAACTTTAAGAAAACCTAAATTATGTTCTACAGCAGCTCCCCTCTGAATTTTGCCCTAAAGAGCCTTTAAATAAGTCAAGGAATCCTATTACAAGTTGAATTCCGGTTTGGAGGAAATCCCAGGTTTTTAGGCTTCAATTAACCGATGTTTTTGGCCCATTTAACTTCAGAATTAGGACTTTTGGTAAACTACAAATTTGTAGCCCTTAAATTATATTTCCAGCCCAACTTGAATCATCTCGATTGGACATCTGGACCAAAAGTTATGCTCCAAATACTAACTGGTGTGCAAGCTGGAATCCTAATCCGAATTGGACTTGGATTAGGTGCAAATTTCCTTTGATTCCTTGCTCCAATTGGACTTGAATTTAATTGGGTTGGCCTTCTTTGACTTCATCATGGCCCTTGTAAAATTAAAGTCCATTAGCTTTCTTCTTTGCAAAAATCCACTTATTTAATTTCATTATCCTACAAAAGACAAATTCACGCATTAAAATTCAATTAAGCACAAAATTGATTATTCAGCATTATTACAAAATCAACTATAAAATGCATGAATTAACTCAAAATAAGTATGATAATGCTTTCTAATAATGATATGAATATGCAAAATTAAGCTATTATCAATAGCCTTCTCGGATGGTTATGATTAGACCTCACCTCTTTACTTACCAATATGGATTCTTTGGAAGGTGTTTACATGTCCTCAAACTATTCATGTCCTCGGATTGGGCCCCTGGCCCAATATATACATAGATATGTACTCCTGAGCCTATCACCCCTACAATAGCCCCTCGAGATTCTTCTTTCTAGCTCCTCGGGAAGAAAGGAGGATTTCAATGTCATTATAGTTTCTCTGTGCTCATCGTACACCACCTCTGACTGCGAAGATGCCTTTTTAACTGCCTAAGACACGCTCCTGATGCTTCGACATTCGAGACGCACCTTTATTAAATTTTTACGGCTCCCTGTCCTCCACGTTCTACGGTGCGATGCAGATCCAACGGCTGAGGATCTCGCTAGGGCTCGGGTGGGAATTTTCCCGCTTGTAACTATCTCTTTGATATAAATACTGCTCAAATCAATCGTCCTCATCACTTTAGTGCTCATACACTGAACTTGCAAACTTACACTACTTGTGCCCTCATAAATACCAAGAGCTAGTCTGAGGAGAGTTGTCTTCTTCGTGTAAGTCTTCATAAACCTTTTTACTTATTTTTCCTGCTACTTTTCTTTTCTTTGTCTTTTTCTCCTCGGCTCTTCTTCATTCTCCTTATCTTTTTAGCACCTCCAAATCCCTCATAGGAATAGGTAGATTCGCCAATCTGGAAGATTATGAGGAAGGTTTAGAGAGCTTTAGAGCTCAGTATAGGATCCCTTCAGGAGTAGCCATTAGATACTGTAAGGAGGGAGAGTGGTATGAAAAAAGGCAAGAGGGAGAAGTGCTAATCCCAATGATTGCCTTTATAGAGGGTGGGATGAGGATTCCTATGGGCACTGTCACCAGGGACTACCTTAGGGCCTATAGGTTAGCTCTCACCCAATACGCCCCAAACATGTTTAGAATCTTAGGGAGTGTAGATGCCTTTAATGTGAAAATGTGCTTAGGGCTAACCCACCACGACGTCAACTGGATCTACAATCTCCACCACTTAAAAGGGCAGGGGTATTACCTAAAATCTAGGTGCCCTAAAGTTAGACTTATCCAGTACCTTCCAACAAGGGCCTAAATAAGGATTTCCTGACCGTGTCAGGAGAGTGGCAAGATGGCCTCCCCTACCCGACGAGAGAGGGGAAACCAGGTGGGGCTCTAGGTCTAGGTTAATTATTTCAAAATCATACCCTTTTCTTTTCCTTTGGTTTGTGTCTTTGTGTAAGTTTTCCTTTGATTTGCACTATGTCATGCTGACAATGTTTTTTGTTTTTCTCAATGATTTTGTAGATAAGAACGCTGCTATTCCTAATTTCGGTCTTGTCAACCAATAAAGTTTAGACAAGATACTGAAGACTGAGGTGTTCGTCCATAGTGATGATCAGCTCAGAGCAGCACAATTGATTCTCAATTACAAACCCATATCCAAGAGCTTCTAGGCGCTGAAGTGCGTTATAAAAGCCAAGGACATACGATTACACCGGATAAGCGTTGCTATTTTGGGTTTCCTTATCACAGGTGCCATCCCAGAAGGAACTCTCACCACTAATCCCATACCTGAAGGCATACTAAAGGTAGCCTTGCCACCACAATATACAGCCGAAGAGGCCATTTCTTCTCATCCTGCCGTCATAAAGGAAGAAGAAGAAAAGGAAGAAGAGGTAGTTGAAGTGTCTGATTCCGATGATGAGTTTAAAGTTTTTAATCAACCTTTGTCCCCAGAAACTTCAACTGGTGATCTCGGGTAGCCTTCCCCATCCCAATCTAGTCATTACCGAGGATTTACCTCTATACCAAATGACATGGGGATCCAATGCAAACCGAGGTCCACCCTGCAAGAATTGCTGGAGTCCTAACTAGGGAGGGACGTGCCTGAGAAGGCAGTCCACACTAAGCTCCCCACCCCTCTACCCACCCAACCCCTCCGAGCTGATCCCATTGACCACAAGAGGAAGAGGGAAGAAAAGGGTAAGGAGGTGGTAGAAACAGGGAGAGCCCACCTCCTTCAGGAAGTTGGGCCTTAGAGGGGGCCAAGCAACCCATAGGCATGCAGACGAGGTCGACTAGTAAGGGAGAGAGGAGGGGCGACCACTGAGCTACAGCCCCGACCTGGGTCCCACGCTTGGATCTAGATGGAGTTCCTTTCACTAGTGATGCCTCTATCCAAGACTTCCAGCAGGGCACAGCTGGGTATGTACCTGATGCCGTGGAGTAATCCTTGTTGCTGCCCAAGGATATGGCCAACCTTAAGTCTATAAGGCAGCATGAGGTCTTCCTCGGCTTGAAGAGGGACCTTGCCATGGCAAGTCTCTTTCTTTCTTCCTTTTTTTTTTTTTAAAAAAAAAAAATTTAAAATTTTAATTTTACCTCTTCTCCTTTCTAGGCCATTCAAGCTACATTTAGGGTCGAGGAGATGGTCAATAGCTCCCATCGAAAAATGAAGGAGGAGGAAGGAAGGCGAGTTGCGATTGTGGATGCCTTCCATGTGGTTGAGAAGAGCAATCAAGAGTTGAAGAGCAAGTTAACTAAGGCGAAGAAGGGCAAGAGAAGTGCAGAGGCTGCCTTGGATAATATTGAGAGGTAGGTTGAAGGACAACGCATGTTCCTTCGTCAGGCTGAGGACTAGCTGGCCGCCTTCAAAGAGAAAATTACCGCCTTAAAGAAAAAATTGGAGGAGGTTGAAAAGGCGCGGGATAAAGCGAAGAAAGCCAGGGATCAGGTTGAGCAGGAAGGGTACGATGTGGGAATGGCAGAGACCGAGGAGGCTTTCAGAGCTGAGGTCTCGAGAGTATGTAGGAACTATTGCCTCAAAGTATGGAATGAAGCTCTCAACTAGGTTGGGGTTGAGGCTTCTTTTGTACTTAAGAAGTTAGAGAGTGTATATTACCCTCTTGCTATCCGAGCATCTGACTCGACTAGCTCGAGGACTGATACCGCCCCCGAGGTGGCAGAAGTAGGTAAGGGCAGCCCAGCCAAGGTCCAAACCTCCTTTGACATACCCTTCGAGGTGGTCGAGCAACCTGGGGCTATTGAAAAGGAAGTGAATGCAAACAAGGAAGTGGCCCTTGATGCCACGAAGCCCCTAACTGCCTTTAGGACCTCCCTATTGATAAAGAAGTTCCTAATAGGATGGAGATAGTCTTGGCCACTCTTCCCCTGCCCGCCAAGGTTGATTTTGCAAGCAAGGGCCCTCAGGCCTCAGAAGCAGCATCCACTCAGCCCAACGAAGCTCCTCCTAGAGAAAAAATTGTAATAAAAAAGAATAGCTTTTAATGTGGTTCTCTCTTTTGTTTTGTTGTCTTCTTTTTTTGTTTTTGTTCCCAGAACTTGTAATTTGGTTTGATCCTATGTAATCAACTTTGCCTTTTCCTAAGGCTCAAATCAATGATAATTATAAGTTTTTCTTTCGTATCTGTGATGTTTGTATTGATCTTAACATAGTTTCTGTTTTATCTAACATTCATCTAACTTGGAAATGAGATACAACTCTATTTAGGGATATAAATGGTAAAGCACCCATTCATGCCAAACTCCATCTAACTCTCCTCCCATTACCAAGTTAAAAGAGTTGGATACAATAATAAGCTCTTAAATAGATCATGGTTATACTTTCAAATGCTTTAAGTGATGCTTATGAGCATGCGATTAATTATGTCATTTTAATGAAAATACATATATCATTCAGCATGGCTGATCCTATCAAACACTTAAATAATCAACAGGATATATTAACTTACTCAAGATAGGCGATACGAGGAGCCAGATATATCGCAGGTTTTGTTTAACCTTTAGATAGATGTCAGGAAGCGTTAATTTACCCAAAACATATGGTTCGAGGAACCAGACATAGCTAAGGTTCTGTTTAATACTTAGATAGATGTCAGGGAGTGTTAATTTACCCAAAGTATATGATCCGAGGAACCAGGCATAGCTAATGTTCTGTTTAATACTTAGAAAAAGTAACTTAACATATCAATTTACCCAAGGTATGTGGTCCAGGGAACCAAGCATGACCAATGTTCTGTTTGATACTTAGAAAGATGCTATTAAGTATTAATTTACTGAAAGTATGTGATCCGAAAAACCAGGCATAATTAAGGTTTTGTTTAATACTTAGAAAGATGTCTGGAGATATCAATTTACCCAAGGTATATGGCCCACGGAGCCATGTATGACCAATGTTCTGTTTGATATTCAGAATAATAACAATATGAAGCAAAACAAATAATGTAATAAACGAGAATGTGACAAGGAAAATTTTTTATTAATAATAATACATTTTCAGGTTATTTACATTCCAGGGGCGTGGTACAATATTTTCATCTTGGTCTTCAAGATGATATGCACCTATTCTAGCCATCGAGGCGATGCGATATGGCCCTTCCTAGTTGGGCTTTAACTTTCCCCATGCTGAGTTCTTTACAGTACCCAAAACCTTTCTTAACACCAAGTCTCCAAGCGCCAGTGGTCTTAGCTTCATGTTGGCATCATACCCTTGCTTGAGCTTGTGTTGATAATAGGCTAATTGGACCATGGCATTTTCTCTTCGCTCTTCAATTAAGTTTAGGCTCTTTCCTAACAGCTCATCATTGTTGCTCGGAGTGAAAAAACTCGTTCTCAGTGTTGGGAATCTAGTCTCTAGAGGAATAACAGCCTCAGTTCCATAAGTCATTGAAAATGGTGTCTCTCATATTGATCTGTGAGGTGTGGTCTGATATATCCAAAGGACGTGTGACAGCTCTTCCACCCATTTTCCCTTTGCATCATTTAACCTCTTCTTGAGTTCACCTATTATGACCTTATTAACAGTCTCGGCTTGTCCATTCCCTTGTGGGTAAGTCGGGATGGAATACCTATTTGTAATTCTCAGATCATAATAATACCTCTTAAAGGTTTTGCTATCAAATTGAAGTCCATTGTTCGAGATGAGTGTGTGACGGATCTCAAACCGAGTGACGATTTTTTTCCAAACAAATCTCTTGGCATCCACGTCCCCGATATTTGCTAATGGTTCAGGTTCAACTCACTTGGTGAAGTAATCCGTGCCGACTAGTAAATATTTCTTATTTCCTGCTGCCTTAGGGAAAGGCCCAACAATATCCAGGCCTCATTGAGCGAAGGGCCAAGGGATGGACAGAAGATTAAGGACCCTTCCTAGTTGATGAATATTTGAGGCAAATCTTTGGCATTGGTCATACTTCTTAACATATTCTTGTGCTTCCTTCTGTATATTCGGCCACCAATATCCCTGTGTAAGGGCCTTGTGAGACAAGGATCTGCCCATTGTGTGGCTTCCACAAATCCCTTTGTGTAACTTTTCCAGAAGTAGCTCTGATGCCTTAGGGTGTATACACATAAAATACGGCCCAGAAAAAGAGCGCCTATACAACTTTTGGTCCTCGGATAGCCAAAACTGAGAAGCCTTTTTTTGCACCTTGTCAGCCTTTGACTTCTCCTTGAGTAGGATATCCTCTTTAAGGAACAATACTATGGAGTCCATCTAGCTAGGACCCAACCTAATATGATGAATATGAGCCATGTTTCTCCCTATTTTAGTAGGCTTTCACAAGTCTTCCACAAGGATCATCCGAGGTAAACTTTGTGCTGAGGAGATTGCCAACATGGCAAGACAGTTGGCATGTTTATTTCTACTTCTAGGGATTTAAGATAAATTAAAAGACTTAAATCCTGACTGCGAGTGTCTAACCTAGTTCAAATACTTCTACATTCTGAGATCTTTGGCTTCTAGCTTTCCCTCTACTTGGCCGACAATCAATCTTAAATCTGAAAATATCTCCACTGCTTTTCTACTCATTTTTTGAACCATGGTTATTCTTGTCAATAGAACTTCATATTTAGCTTCATTGTTTATGGCTGAGAAGCCCAATCTCAAGGATTTGTCAATTATGATGCTCTCGGGAGATGTCAGAACTAGCCCTATTCTAGATCTTCTATGATTCGCTGCACCATCAATGTATACCCCCCAGGATAAGGGTTCTTGTAAGGAGACTAACCCAACCGATTTTCCATCCATGTTATGCTTCTCCATTTTGTCTTCTAATGGGGATTTAGCAAACTTAGCCACCAAATCAGCACGGACCTGACCCTTGACAGAGGTGCGAGGCATGTACTTGATATCAAAAGCCCCTAAGATCGTGCCTCACTTAGCAATCCTCCCTATATAATCAGTACTTTGGAGTAGAGATCTGAGCGGAAGTTAGGTTAGGACAACAACTGTGTGTAATTGGAAGTAGTGGGGGAGCTTACGCGTAGCATGCACCATTGCCAAAATGGCATTCTCCAGTGGTAGGTAACAGATTTTGGCGTCATATAGTGACTTACTCACATAGTAAACTGGCCTTTGCAAACCACTATCAACCTGTACCAGCACCAAGCTCATCGAGTGGGAGGCCACTACAATGTAAGCAAACAAAACTCATCCACTTCGGGTCTAAACATAATGGGTGGCCGAGGAAGGTACTCTTTCAATTGTTGGAAAGTTAGGACACACTCCTCGGTCCATTTAAATACCTTCCACTTATTTAACAACTGAAAGAAAGGCCTACACCTGTCTGCTGATCGAGAGATGAATTGGTTTAAGGCAACAGTCATTCCTGTTAGCTTCTGGACTTCTTTGGGATTTCGAGGTGATTGGAGACTGTTAATTGCCTTAATCTGATTAGGGTTGACCTCAATTCCACGGTGAGTGGCCATATAGCCCAAGAAATTTCCTAAACTAATACCAAAAGAACACTTAGAAGCATTAAGGCGCAGCTTGTGCCTTCTCAAGATCTCTAAGATATTCTCGAGGTCGTTAACTTGCTCGGATTCTAACTTGCTCTTGACCACCATGTCGTCTATATAAATCTTGATGTTTTTTCCTAGTTGTGGCTCGAACATCCTGGTCATCATTCTCTGGTAGGTAGCCCCTGTATTCTTTGAACCAAAATGCATCACTTTGTAGTGGTAATTTCTAGTGGGGGTGATAAAAGCTGTCTTCTCTTGATCACTCAAAGCTAGTGGTATTTGGTGACACCTTTGGAAGGCATCCAAAAAGCTCATCTGAGGATGGCCTACAGTTGTGTCCACTAGCTGATAAATCCAACGCATGGGGAAAGGGTCCTTTGGACAGGCCTTGTTCAAGTCTGTGAAATCCACGCATACTCGCCATTTCTCACTTTTCTTCTTTACTACCATTGTATTGACCAACCATTCAGGGTTGAACACTTCCTTAATAGCCCCAACTTGCTTAAGCTTGTTCATCTCTTCCTCGACAACATCAAAATGTTCTTTAAATGAGTGCCAATGTGGTTGGTTCTTAGGGAAGATAGTTGGATTGACGTTCAAATGATGGCAAATGAAGCTTGGATCCACCCCATGAGCTTTGAAAGCATTCCATGCGAACACGTCAATGTTCCTTTTGAGAAACTCTATAAACTCTTCCTTCTCTTGAGGAGGTAGCTGAGCTCCGACCTGAAAAAACTTCTTCAGATCATCATCTACAACAATTTTCTCTAAGCCCTCACATTTCACCCTTTCGGCTATCTCTTCCCTGGGTAACGCTGGAGTCTTTGATTGCTATAAGCTCCTCTTAGTAGAGGTCGAGGACTCCACATCTGGCTGATGCATTATTGCAGCGATCAAGCACTGCCTCGCCATGTATTGACTCCCAACGAGCTCCTCAATCCGGTCCCCAGACATATATTTTACCTTCAAATGCAGAGTGAAGGAAATGGCCTTCAGGGCATGAAGCCAAGGTCTTGCCACAATGGTCGTGTAGGGAGAATAGACATCTACTACAATGAAATTCACCTCCACCACCTCTGATTCTGCTTGTACGGGCAGTCGAATTTAGCCCTTAGGAATGACAACTTTCTCGTTGAAGTTCCTGTTGAAGCTTACTAGAGGCGAATCATAAGCTGTCAAGTCCTCAGGTTTCAAGCCTAGCCTGTTGTATAAATTAGGGTACATAATCTCTGCTCCATTGCCTTGATCCACCATCATTCTTTTAACATCATATCCCCCTATCCTAAGGGTGACCATCAGGGCATCATCATACGGCTGTATGGTTCCCACCTTGTCCTCCTCAGAGAAACTCATCGCTGGCCAATTCTTCACTTTAGCTCTCTTCGATTCAGGTTTTGAGTTCTCGATAGGTAGTTGGGTTATAGACATCACCCTGGAGGGGTGAGAGCTAGTTCTCCCTGAAGCTGCAAAGATGACATTGATGGTGCCCAAAGAGGGCCTTAAAGAAGCATTCCCTGAGCCCTTGACCCTGCTAGGTTTCCTTACCCATTGGGGTGATACAAAAACTGTTTCAACCTTCCATCTCTGACTAGCTGCTCTAGATGATTCCACAAGGTTCTATAGTCCTTGGTGGTATGTCCTCGTTCCTGGTGGTACTAGCAATGAAGGCTTTGGTTGTGCCTCATGGGGTCTCTTCCCATCTTATTTGGCCATTTGAAGTATGACTCATTTTTTATCTTCTCCAAGACTTGATGTACTGGTTCTCGGAACATCGTATTAACCATTTGAGGAGCCGTAGGTCCAGATTGCCTAACAAAATCCCTTCGGGATTTGTTATTATTCTATCGGTCTAACTTGAAATCCCTCATCTCCTGAGGGATAACCTTACTTTTCCCCTTGCCTTGCTGTTGGTCCTCCTCGACCCGCTTATACTTATATATCCGATCCATGAGCTGGCGTACACTGGTAGTAGGCTTCCTAGTCAAAGACTTTCTTAAGCCATGCTCGGCAGGTAGGCCGACCTTGAAAGTCCTGATGGCTACGTCGTCAAAGTCACCATCTATCTCATTGAACATCTCCCAGTATTTGTCTGAATATGTTTTCAGGGTCTCCCTTTCTCTCATGGATAGAGACAACAAGGAATTTAAGGGCCGAGGAACCCTACTATATGTAATAAAGCGAGATCCAAATGCCTGAGTGAGTTCCTTAAAGAAATCAATGGAGCTTGCTCCTAAGCCATCAAATCACCTCATGGCCATGGGCCTTAAACTGGAGGGGAACATCTTGCACATCAAGGCCTTATTCTTGGAATGCATAGCCATTCTCTGGTTAAAGTGGCTCACATGCTCCACAGGGTCTATTCAACCATTGTACATGGTGAATGTTGGCTGAGTGAACCGCCAAGGAAGTCTCCCTCCCTTGATTATGCGTGTGAAGGGTGATTTGAAAATTTGGTTATGTGTTCTACTCATTGCATCATTTCCTAAGCCTTTGGAAGATGAATTTTTGTTTTTGCACTCATGATGGACGTTCTCATCATACGAGAAAGACTTACTAGGAGGAGTCCTTGATCTGCGTCTGTAACTCCGATCCTCTTCATCGTCAATAGAGGAGTCAGAATTGAAGGGAGTTCGCTTTTGGCGTTCGTGACGTAGCTTTCTCTTCAGATGATCAATTTCCAGTTGCAGGACCCTGATATCCTCCTCATGAGAAATGTGGCTCCCATTTCGGGACTGGCTCCTGCTAGTGTGGGTGGTATGAACACTAACCTACCAGTCTCTTCTTCGCTCAAGATTGACAAAATGGTCTTCACACTGGGACCCCATAGATTCTACCTAGTTTGGACCTGAACCTACCAACGTTAGACTCACTACAACACCAGAATTTCCCACAGATGGCACCAGTTGTAAGGACTAGATTTGAGTCCTTAGTCCAAAAGGTGGATGGACTTAGGCCCAAAAAGGCCAAAACAATGAATTTGTAGAGAGTGGGTTAGAAAATTGAGTTTTAGTGAATCAGATAACAAGTAAAGTAGATTTTAATGGCAAGAGAATGAAGATAGACAAGTTTAAACTAAAAAAAATCGTCCTCGACATAGTCTGAGGAGATCAGTTTTTATATATTGATTCTCAAATTTGGTTACCAGTTCAGTTCTTGATTGCTACAGTGTTTTTCTCTCAACTTCTCCCCATTTTCTCCATAGAGGGTCTCTTGCATTATATAGTTCATTTTAGACGATCTTGGCCCTCCATTTGTTGATCATCCAAGCCATGATGTGCATTGATAATAGCTTAATTTTGCATATTTATATCATTGTTAGAAAGCATTATCATACTTATTTTGAGTTAATTCATGCATTTTATATTTAGTTTTGGAATAATGCTGAATAATCAATTTTGTGCTTAATTGAATCTTATTGCGTGAATTTGTCTTTTGTAGGAGAATGGAATTAAATAAGTGGATTTGTGCAAAGAAGAAATCTAATGGACTTTACTTTTGCAAGGGCCATGATGAAGTTAAATAAGGCCAACCCAATTAAATTTAAGTCCAATTGGAGCAAGGAATCAAAGGAAATTTGCACCAAATCCAAGTCCAATTCGTATTAGGATTCCAGCCTGCACATCAATTAATAATTTTGGCATAACTTTTGACTCAGATGTCTAATCAAGATAATTCAAGTGGGGATAGAAAGTTGACTTAAAGGGCTACAACTTTGTACTTTACCAAAAGTCTGAATTCTGACGTTAAATGGGCCAAAATCGTCGGTTAAGTGAAGCCTTAAAATCTGAGATTTTCTCTAAACTGGAATTTAACTTGTAATAGGATTCCTTGACCTATTTAAAAGCTTTTTAGGGCAAAATTCAGAGGGGGCTGAGGCCAGTGCTAGGGTTAAGAGTTGAATGTATAGAGAGCTGCGGCTACCTCTTCCATGACAGTTAGTTTTAATTATTTTTCTAGTTTAATGTTTAGTATTTTATTTTTGTATTTTCTTTCAATTACTATGATAGTTAAATTTATAATTAGGGTTCGAGATGATTCAAGTGGGGATAGAAAGTTAACTTAAAGGGCTACAACTTTGTACTTTACCAAAAGTCCTAATTTTGATGTTAAATCGACCAAAATTGTCGGTTAAGTGAAGTCTTAAAATCTGAGATTTTCTCCAAACGGGAATTTAACTTGTAATAGGATTCCTTGACCTATTTAAAGGCTTTTTAGGGCAAAATTCAGAGTGGGGGTGAGGCCAGTGCTAGGGTTAAAGGCTGAATGTATATAGAGCTGTGGCTACCTCTTCCATGACAGTTAGTTTTAATTATTTTTCTAGTTTAATGTTTAGTATTTTATTTTTGTGTTTTCTTTCAATTACTATGAGTAGCTAAATTTATAATTAGGGTTGAGGATGAAACCTTATTAAGAATTATTAGTAATATTTATGTGATTTGATTTTTCCCACAATAGTTGTTCTTTAATGATTTAAATTGTTCTTGCTTCATATCAGTTGACTAAGATAGGATTTTAGATATGAGTTCAATCATGTTTTTCTCATGATTTAGGATTTATCTTAATTAATTGAATGCTTGGTTTATTAATTCTTAATTATAAAATTGGATATCGCTTGTGATTTTTCTGTCAATGAATACAATTTATGACTTGATTTTTAGAATTTGATATATCTTGTGATTTGTTTGGCTACGGATACAATGATGATTTGCTTTTATATTGAAGAAGTGAAGAAGAACATGCTTTTGATTTTTAAAATAAGGATTTTAATAAGAATATTTTCCATGATAGCAAGATGATTTCTAGATTATTATGTAGTGAGTTGAGAAAAATTAATGATCATAAATATATGCTGATATGAATTAACAAGGTGGATTTCAAAACCTTAATTCCTTTCTTTAGATTGTTTACATCTATTTACTGCTTTATATTATATCTTTGCTTAGTTTAATTATTTGTTTAGTTCATTTAATTGCAAACAACCAATTTTTTTAAAACTAGATTAGGATTAATTTGGTTAATGTTTAATTAATTTTCCTACATTTATTCAAATCCCTGTGGGTTTGACCTTGTTCTTATCAAACTATACTTCAGTATGGTTTGTACACTTGTGAGTACTTTAAAATTTTACAAGAAGCCACTACTTGAGTGCTTGTCCTATCGAACACCCTCTTAGGCCTTTTGTATGTTGGGGCAGCTAAGACAACACTTTTCAAGGGTCTTTTCCACATTAATGCAGCCAGAAACTTAGCTGCAAAGCATTTAATGCGGTGGTAGCAGCTTTTCCTAAAGTTATTTCATAGCCTCCCCTATCCTGTTCTTTCTAAATACTAAGATAATTATTAGTATTTAGAGTTTGGACTATGGAGTGATTTATTTTTATCTTTTTTTTAAAATTATTTATTTATTTATTTATAAAAATTTTCTTTTTGTATGATACTTTCAGGAAATTAAGTATTAGGTAAATTTATTTTTCACTTTTTTTTTTTAATTTTTTGTAAATTTTACATTATTAAGTTGATTATAAATAATTAGTATTTAGAGTGTGGATTGCGAAATGATTTATCTTTATCTTTTTTTTTTTGGTATGGTACTTTATTTTCAAGAAATCAAGTACTGGATAATTTTTTTTCCCATTTTTTTTTGTAAATTTTATATTATTAAGTGGATTATAAATATTTAAGATAACAATTATTATTTAGAGTGTGGTCGAAATGGTTTGTAAATCGTGACATTTCAGTGTAGTTCTAAGATTATAAATAAAATATTTCACAACTTTTTTACCACAACTCTGATGTGGCAAATTGTGAGTATAGTTAACCATCAATATATTACACATGAACCCACCATTTGTTTTTCATTAATCACACTATGCTTCATCACAATTGTGACAAGAAGTTGTGAAAAATTATGTAGCCATGGACTTTTCCTGTCGCATGTAGCCTGAATAAATCATCAACCAGATCCAACCATGACGTACGGAAGTTGATGTACTGGGTTGGGATGGTTCCTAAGGGTACACAATTTTCAATCATTTCCTAAGTACCCTTTGTCGTACGGATCGTTCCAATTCCAAAAATCTCTCTGCATGAAGTCAACATTGGCATCTCCTGACTCCTATTTCAATGTCCATGTTGGCTTATGATTATAATACAATTTTTGGTTTTACTTGATCTCCAAGGGACTTTTATTTTTTATGTTAAGGAAAAACTTTAGTCTCATAAAAAACTAAGGGGTCTTTTGTCTGCATAATTAGGGTCTTCTTTATTTTAAGTTTTGTTCAACTTATACGTACATTTTATTGTTTATATTGAATATATGTATAATTCCATGTATTGAGTTTCTTTTACACCCTAAAATGATTAGTTAAGTTGCAATTAAAGTGACTCGTAATCACTTATATTCAAAATCTGCTTAACAAACTTCTAATATGGGGCTTAGCATATGCCTACATAACACACACTCAAACAACCCAATGCAATTCAATTCGCACAAATTTGAGTGTCACATTATGCTGTCTAGCATTTCTATAAAAGAGCACAAGTTCTAGAAAAAAATGGAATTCTTTCACTTCTCAATCCTTCGTAGGAATAACCACAGGTTGGCCGGGCTCAATCTAGTGTTAACTCGTCAACAAACTCGATCACGTTGGGTCTCTATTTCTTCTACCCTTCGCCGAATGTGAGCATATGCAGGTTGCTGACCAAGCCAATTCTCAGAATCAACCCTTTTCAGATTTGGTGGTTCTGGATTCGGCGGATTTATCCGATGCTGAGTGCGAGTTGATAGTTCTAGGCTTCTAGCCCTAGGCACATTTCTTACATTTTATATAAATAAAGGTATTATGAGTATTAGTCAAAGGCCTGGTGAGATACACCAGAGCTGTAGAAAGACAAAGGGCTGTGAAGATCATCGATTTCCTTGTACAAAACAAATGGTGACCCTTGCGTCAGGGAAGCATGATGTTATAACTTGGCCCATGCCGAAGTGAATTTTTTTTTTTTTTGTTGATATTATGCCTCACAAACCTTATGGATATAATAGATTTCCTTGCAATTGTATTAATTTAATATATGTGGTTATTATTATGAAAAAAATTAAAGGTATCACAAATTTATTATAAAAGGCTTATAAATTGAAGTGATAATCCTTCTCAAAAAAAAAAAAAAAAACTGAAGTTACGATCAATATGACCTATGTCACCTAAATAATATAGTAAATAGTCATTTAATTATATATATATATATATATTTATGATGCTGGGGTAGGCATTGATAACAACGACAAGGCAAGCATGGAATTGAAAGAGGAAAGAAGTTCTGGTTACTTGGTTGGGAAACGTCGGTACTTTGTCTTACGAGGACTACGGAAGAAAAAGAAAACAAATATATCTTTTATATCTTTCTTCATTTTTTGCTTAGTTACTAGCTAACCTAGTTGGTTCAAGATGCCTTGTTAGTCTCTTGTGTTTCCTGATGTAATTGCATTAGGTACCCTTATGGAGAACCCAGCTCGATGCTCATAAAGTACGCTTTACACAGTTTTATGAAAATGTATAGTATTATGTCGATGAGAATAATGGGTTTTAGGGAATCGAGATTGAGAAAAGTTGGACAAAATCAAGTCTGTGTTCATACTTGCATGTTGGTGTTTTTTGTCTTTTTTTTTTTTCTCCAAGAGTTTTTATAAATACCACCTTGATTTCCCATGTAAGTCCTTTTTTATTTTTTATTTTTTATTTTATTTTATTATTTCACAACTAATCAATATTTTCTTTTGTGAATCGATTTATTCTCTATATTTCATATTGAGCTTTGTTTTGTAAAGTAATTAGGGTAATTATAAAATACTCTAAGAGAATCTTAAATGCATACTTTCCCTTTTCATATAATAGTGAAGTACTTTTTTATTTATTTTAATATTCTATAATTTTCCCACTATAAGTGGCACCGACATTTATAACATCATTATTATTATTTTGTTTATATTGTATCAAGTGATATTCACATATGAAAATGCTTCACTAGGTATTAATTAGTTCAATTCAAAGGAAAGTTTAGGCACCCCTAATAGCTGTCAAGTGAGTCATGTATATTGTCCTTGATATAAAAAATTGAATACGCATTGGCTCCAGATATGATTGGAGCCAAACTATATCCCAATTACAATTAGATCTTACAGGCCACCCTATTGTCTTTTTCTTTATTGGCATTAGTGACATGTTGGAGGTCTTTGTGTTCAAAGTGTTAGTCAAGTAATCAAGCGAAACAAAAGGATGAAATTAAGGCAAGTAATGAGAAACTCATCTACGGATTATTTGGTAACTAACAAAGAAACAAACCCTAGTAAACCTTGATCGCATCTAGGAAACCATGATCCAAATTGTTCCTTTACTTCTTCGTGTATATATATATATATATATATTATATAGTTTGGAAACAGGATAAAATCATAGTTTTCTTCCCACAATAGAAAATATTCCCCTAAAAATTAAAACTCACGAGGCACGACACTCTTGAAAATAGTCTGTTACGTCAAGGTCGTGTATATTACAAAAGATTTTATCTGTTGCGTAAGAGCCAAAATATCTTTTTATTGTTTCGTGAAATAGTAACCTACATCTACATCTATATCCAATAATTTTGAATTCTAAAAAAAAAAAAATTGTCTATTTGTTGACCACTTCTAATATCGTCACATAAATTTTTGAAAGTACTTTTTTTTTTCACATCATCATTTTAATATAAGTTTCTATTTGATTTTTAAAATTACAAATAATGCTAAACTATATTGTTTAAACTTATTGGAACTCATTGTATTTTTGGATAAAGTAACCCAACAATCAATAAATTCTTATCAAATTAGATTTTATCTTCTCTAAACAAATTATAATTAAATTACATAAGAAGTTTTCTACAAATTAATTTGATTTTTAATTTATTAATACTTATTAATTAAATATGTATCATATATTTTTTTTTCAAAGTTTCTTCGGTATTGAATAGATTAACAACTAGTAATATAAAAAAGTGAAAGCTCGATAGAGAATGTAAATTAGATTCTTATTGCACTCTAATTTTACGGCAAGTGCCATTCAATTAGATTTCAAATGCTCTCCAACTTTGAGCTAAGTACCTTTATAATTTAAAACTACTTCATTCCTTTTTAAAAGTAATTTATGCCCATATAAAACCACTTTCAACCGCAATTAAAAATATTTCTAACCTATTAAAATATAAATAAGTTTTTTTTTTTTTTTGGGAGACTTAAACCTTGGTCCTATTACCCCCCACATCTCACAAAAATTTATACTTTTGAAGTGACCATTATACCATGAGTTAGTAACATTCAAACATGTGCATTAATAATATTAAACTTAGGTATAAATTTTTCTTATGTAATTATAATCGTGAATATTTTTTAATGCACGTGTACATATGCAAGGATTACATACTAATAAAGCTGATTTATGTCATTTGATTTTTAATTTTTAATTGTGGAAGTGAGAAAGCAGCTCGTTCCTCTACCGAGTTCCATGAGCCTCTTAACTTTCTCCTATCAATCTTTCTTGGCATTCTTGGAGTAGACTTTTGAGGCTCGGGTATCTCTCCACTAAGAGAACATGGTGTAATCATGCTGGTCTTTATCATGGTAGTTGTTATCTACGGTACTACATTTTTGGGGATTAAATTAGGACCTCAAAACGCAACCTTCCTCCCCATGTTAAAGATTGTTTGTGTCATTTGTGCAATCCTTGCATGTGAGCTACTTGCTTCAATTCTTGTTGGTCCTTTAAAGCTGTTCCTGATTAATTTATGTGGAATCCTAGTAGAGGTGTTGCGTCGTTGTTACAAACAAATTTATGCCTTCCTCTGTCACCAAACCATTCTAGTACTCAATACATCCAGAAATTTGCTCCAAAAGATTTGCAAAGCATTGAACAACTTTAGTTTAAAGGGCATGACAAAGAATCAAGATCAAGATCAAGATGATGGTGGCAGTTAGCTTGCAAATATCATATAATTGGCCCATTTGTGTGGGATTATCAAAGATTGCTTCTACGTTTATGGATCATATAGCAAATAATATCCGATTAATAAAAAATTTGAAATGACTCTTTGATTATGAAGGACTTAAAAAGTAGTTTGAACTCTTTTGTAGTTAGAAAAGAAGCTAAATGCCTTATGCTCATGGCTTAGCAATTTGGACCTGCTTTGTTTTTACCCACGTGCCCAAACCCATCTCCTTATCCCAATGTGGGTCTTCTTCACTTCCAAGGAAGATGGGTTGGGCCATGGTTCTCCTTTGTAATGTTACAATGAAATAGTGTATTCGAATTTTGAAGACCTAATCCCATTTTTGGGCTTTGTGTACTCAGCTTTTGTAAATAAATATTAGAGTGTTCACTTATACTCTTTTTTTTTTTTTGGTAAGGAAAACCAAATTAGAAATAAAAACCCTTTTATTTATGAATGTGATTTTGTGATAAGAAAAAGGTGTTTGCTTTACTAAAGACAAGTTCAGGGTCTAACTACATCATGAAAAAGTGTGAGGTATCCTTATGCACCCGGTGCGACCATCATTCTTTAGTAAATATGAGCAATCAAATATTTAATTAATTATTTAATGGACAAGTTATTATTCAAATTAAAGTAATTATTTTATTATGGAAAGCATGCAAATAGTTAATTCTTCTAAGTTTTTATTTGCACATTAGGAGTTAAATTATCTGGTTTTGGATTTCATTTGTAAGTTTTGAAAGAAAAGTTGAATCAATTCATGATATCAGTTTGGTCCAAGAGAGAAAAAGTGGGTTTTGTCTTTTTAATATACGTGGGTTTGAAATTAAATTCCCATGAAAGTAGGCCATGTTAATTGAAACGGTGGATTAGATGGAGCTTTTTGTCAGATTGAAGTTAAATTTTTCCCTCCTTAAGAGTGGATTTTTTCTTTCAAAATATTTTTATTAATCTCTCTTGCAAAATTCAAAGAAAGGCAAATCAAGAACAAGAAATACAAATAAACTTGGACAAAGTTGAAATTATTTTGGAGAGGAAATTAAAGTTCCTTGAAATTATTTGTGTATTTTCTCCTTATTTCCTACTTCTCCTCCCAAGAGTCTCTCTAAGATTTTCAACATAGTTCAGTGATTAAAGAGCCCTCTGAGGCACTTTATCTGATTTTCGTGTTTGATTCTGGTAGTCAATTTTAAGTGCATTGTAATGTCTACACGCCTCACATTGTTTGCACAACACCATTTGTTAAGATTATAATTATTATTAATTTTTTGAGTTATGTTTACTAATTACGGTTTGGAATTCGGTCCATTTGGTTTACTTTGGTCTATTTCAGTCTATTCGGTCCAATTTAGTTCTATTCGGTCTATTTGGTCCATTTAGTCAACTTTAGTCCATTCAGTTCACTTTAGTGAAATTCGGTGTACGTACTTAAGAATGAGAAAATACAAGTTTGGAACTTCAGAATGAGATTTTGAATAATAAATTTGAAACTTAAAATAATTTTAGTTATACCAAATGAAATTAAGAAAATATAATGCATAATAACAATAGTTAAAAGAATTTTGACTACTTCAAAAAATAATAATATCAATTAAAAACACCAAAAATGATAAAATTTTTAAATCAATTACAATGCAGAAATATTAAATAAAAAACAAACATAAAATTTTTTAAATTTTTTTCACAACGGTAAAAATTAAAATATTATTAATTTATTTGGGTGTATCATTTACTATGACAACAAAAATAAAAATAATGGTTTGAAGTAATTGTTGTAGTAGTGATGATGATGATGATGGAATAGGCATTGGCATTCTCTCTAAAGTTTTCTATTATTATAATTACCTCCCTCTTCTAATCTAGAACAAAATACTCACCTTTTTTTAAAATACAAATTATGTACACCAACCTTTCTCAAATACTAAAAAATGGCTTTAAAAATTCTATTAAAAAAAGAAAAAGGAAAACAGCTTAATTTTTTTTTTTTTTTGAATTTCCTATTAGAAAATGTGTGGATGACATGCAGTTTAAGTGAACGGTAAAATAGATCTAATTTTTTGGAGGGTAGAAAAGTACGTAAATCAAAATTCCCTTTTATACCCAAAAAATACTTTTAAAAAGTAAGAATTTGGATCTTCAATAGAACCACATTTTCTGCAATAAGGTTTTTTTTTTTTTTTTTTTTTTTTTTTTTTTTTTTTTTTTTTTTGTGTGTGTGTGTGTGTGTGTGTGTGGGATGAATTGAAATATATCATTGAAGAAAGAAAACCAAGAAGGAAGCCTCTTCCCTCACGAGTCACGACAGCACAAAAAGGAGAGGGACATAGAGGAGGAAGCTATAGTCAACACTAGAATTTTCAAGGGTCCATTACAAGATTTGAGGGTCCACGAAAATAAACAAAATTCAAAGTCTTTTGTTATCCACACATCTGCAGTAATCCAGTCAAAAGAATCAGATTTTTTCAAAAGGCCTTGTACACAAATGTGACAAAATCTCCTTCAATAAAAAGTCTTGGTCCTATTTCTCTTCTCATTCCTGAAATTGAACATGTCTACAACTTCTCTTGAGAAGAATGTCTACAACTTCTGTCTATAGAAAACTCCTTTAACATAGAATATTAGCAGCTAAAAAAAATCTTTCAACGATATTAGTATACTAATATCGTTGTAAGATTATAGTTGATTATTTGGCTGCTAAGTAGATAGTATTACTAATATGGATGGATGGAATTTTTTATTTATTTATACAAAATAGAAATTTTACTCTAATCTAATTTATATGTATATGTATGTGAAATTCTCTTCTAGAGACTTGATTTTTGGCTCTTGCCCCCACATCTCATAAGAACTTTGTACTTGTAAAGTGATCATCATGCTAAAAGTGTGTAATGGTTCGATCGATGGAATTGGGTGTGGAACTTGTGGATCTTAATTAGAATGAATGATTAAGAGAGAAGTACAAAAAAATCTAAACGTCTCCTTGATTTAGGTAACCTTTTCTTGACTAGTTATATTTTGCTAAAAATATAATTTTTTATTCATTAATCAAATATTTTTTGGTGTTTCCTTACAAATTTTATTTAATTATTTGAGCTATATTGATTTAAAGAAATGAGCTAGATTTTCTTTCTCATTTAAGTACTACACATTTATTTATTTGGTTCAATGGGTTATCTAGAAGTTTTATTTTCTTTCAAACTTGGATTAAGGATGTGTCAATTTTGTGAAAGTAACAACGATTTGACTGATATATTTGTCTGAACTATAAAATTTTAAAATAAGACTTTTTATGTGGACAAAAATAAAACTGTATAAGTTCAAGAAAATTCATTTATATAATCTAATTTATACTTTGGATCCAGCCATTCAGGGTTATAGATTGACATAAAAACTAGTTTTTTTTGGGACATATTACGGGTCTACACATGGGCCTAGTCATGAGAATATAGAGTAACCATAGTCACAAAATTATAAAGAATATGAATATGATTAGATATACGAATTGTTTAAAGTTGATGAAAATTTTTATATCTTTTTTTGAACTCATTGTAAATTGTAAATTCTAATGTTTTAGAATTCATCGTAAAATATGATTTTTGATGTTTTGGAACTTGATATTTGTAAAACTAATGTTAAATTATATGCTAGTTTCAAATCAAACTAACATACAATTTCTAAACAACTTATAAAATTTGATCTTATGTACAATTTATTATTTTGCTGATCTAAATGTTTGATCAGGCTAGTTAAGTTTTTGGTTACTTATTAAGTTGTCAAGCTTACCCCATTTTTTTCCTTTCCAAGTTTAGATTATGAAGAATAATGCTTTCATTGAGATTATACACGTGAAAGGAGTTTAGAAATTTTGAATAAGACTGGAGTTCTAGTACTAGTGTACTTTTTTATGTTTTGTATTTTAGACACATGAGGTTGAATTTTTGTTTCTGTTGATACTTCAGAGCTTTTTGACAGTAATATAGAGATTAGTTTTGGATTTTACTTTATGTAATTTTCTCCTTTGAAGGTTTAAATGCTTGTAAGGCAAAAACTTTATATGCATTATTGTCACCTGCTTAGCGCATAACCACAATACACCCAAATAACTTTCTTGAACAAATACAGATATTAGACACTTACCTAAAACAATACAAAATATTTGTTCTTCTTTACAAGACGTGCACTATAATTTAAAAAGAAATTACTAGAGATAAAGGTTGTAGATGGCCAAAAAAAAAAAAAAAAAACATATGAAGAATTTATATGAGGTTCCTGAGTGCTATGGCCTATGAGATAGTTTAGCGGTCGGCCAGAGTCTGAGTCAACCGTTAAACCTTAGTATTGTTGTTGTTTAGTATTACTGCGACCTCTCTGTCTCTCTTTCTTTGGATAGTCTCTCTCTCTTTTTTTTCTTTTCTTTTTTTTTGCTTATTTTGTATCACATGTTTCATCACGAAAATGCCTCATTTTAGCTATTTTTTGGTAACCTCGAATTACGTTTTATAGGTCACTTTCTTTGTTAGCCTTTTTTTATTTATAAACTAATGATTTATTTTTTATATTTTTTAATAATGCAAGCGAGAAAGAAGTTCGTTCCTCCACAGAATTTCATGATCCACTTAACTTTCTCATAACTATCTTGCTTAATGTCCTTGGAGTAAGCTTTAAAGGCTCAGGCATCTCTCCACTCAGAGAGCACGATGAAATCACGTTGTTCTTTATCATGGTAATAGCTATCTACAACATCGTATTTTTGGGGATAAAGCTAGGACCTCAAAACGCAACCTACCTCCCAATGTTCAAGTTTATTTGTGTCATTTGTGCAATTCTTTCATGTGATCGAGTTGCTTGCTTCAATCCTCGTCAATCCCTTAAAGCTGCTCATCATTAATATATGTGGATTCCTTGTAGAGCTTATTCGTTGCAGTTGGTACAATCAAATTTATGAGCTTCTCTGCCATGCAACTAATACTCTAGTACATTGGATCCAACATACATCCCAAGCATTCAAAAGGTTTTTTTGTTTTTTTTTGTTTGGAGGCACAAATAGACAAGATCAAGATGATATCGTCTAATTGGCCTATTTATATGGATTGGCAATAGTTATTTCGTCGTATGATTATGCTTTCATTACATGTAATATCTTTAGGAAGAGCTATTTCTTAAATTGAGTTATAATTATAATTATTCATTTTTAAAATATTTGTATTAGTTATTCCTTAAATTGAAGAATTTTTATTTACTTCTAAAAGGGTTGTAACAATAGTTAAGAACCTTGTAGGTTGTAGTTAAAATGATAGTTCTTAATGTTTTCAATAGAAACGTTCAGAGTTTAAATATGCATTCTGAATTAAAAATAAAAAGAGAGAGAATGTTGAGAGAGAGAGAGAGAGAGAGAGAGAGAGAGAGAGAGGATGATAATAGCTATATCCAATGTTTGTAGAACATGATTATTGGTTGATGAGAGTTATGTAAATACACCTCATCAGTCATCAACTTCTACATTTGCTATAGTAGCTTAAGTACATCAATTACTTTTCTCTTGGTGGTCTTGTGCTTCTATCAATTATTTTGATCCATCTCTTTTGCATGTGTATATGAGAAATTTTGATTGGAAGCTAGTTTCCGGATGAGATCATATTGTTGCTTTATTGAGTGGCTAACCACTTATAGCAATTAGGTCGAGTATATTTAGTAGCTTCACAATGATGACAAAGATGCTGCTTCTTCTGTTTAAACTTTTGGTTATTGCTCTTCTTAGCCCTAGGAATTTTAGTCTCTTTCTTATCAAGTTTAAGGAGTGCTCCTAAGATAGATTTACCATTGTCTATGTTCTCACTAGCTAAAACAGTTTTGACTTCATCGTTCTCAGATTCAACATTATTAGTAGGAGAAACAAATACAGTAGTACTAGAAGAAGCAGTATTAGAAGAAGAGAAATCATACCCCAAATTAGTTCAATCAAAAGCAGATTTTTGAAAACTGAGCATCTCATCAAGCTTTGCACTTGAAGTCTTCTCCAACTGAGCTCTAACTTGAAATAGCTTCACTTCAAGCTTCTTGGTTTTCTCAGCCAAGAAATTAATTGTTCTCAAATCTTAATGTTCCAATGGTCTGATTAGTTTTATCAAACTTCGTGGAGATTTCCTTCTCGTTCAAGCTCCACATCACTGAGCTTCTTGATGGCTAACCTAAACAATTTCTCATGCTTTTAGAGACCATGTACAATTTAGCATAGGCAGTATGAATGTCATCCTATTCATCTATCTTTTCAAATTTAGACTCAACCAAGTCCTCTTCTTCATCCACTTCTTCAATAATCCCCTCAATAGGATTTACAGTGGTAGTGAAGGCATTCAGGATTCCATCATCCTTATTATCCGAAACATCCTTAGGCTCAGTGTCACTAAAGGTAGCAGCAAGGGCCTTGATTTTCCCAATGGTCTTGAGATACATTGGACACTCTTGTTTCATGTGTCTAAAGCCTTGACATCCGAAGCACTTTGGTCCGAAGGGAACAGTGTACTGACTGCTATCCCTAGCATCATTCTTCCCTTTGTTTTGGCTCCTGAACTGTGAAGAACTGGATTGCTTTCGGTCCTTGTCAAATCCTTTCGCATTGGCATTCTTCATGAACTTTTTGAATTGCCTTGTGATGTAGAATTTCATTTTAGAATCTTCATCGTCAGAAGACTCAATGACTCATCTTCCTCCATCTTAATCTCTTCAAAGCTTGTGGTAAGCCTTTGAAACTTTGTATCCTTGACAACCTTAGTTTCTTCATAGGTTGTCTGGAGGATAATCCATGCTTCCTTTGCAATTTCAGTGGAAGATATCTTCTTGAACTTCTCATTCGTGACTACACTAAATAAAGCATTCAATGCCCTTCTGTTGAAGTTAGCCGCTTTGATCTTAGCATCATCCCAATCAGTCGACGCTTCCTTTTGCTTGGTCTAGTCTACCTCCACAACTTGCCACACTTTTTCATCTAATGACTGCAAGAAACCTCTTATGCGTACTTTCCAGTATGTATAGTTAGTGTCATCCAATAAAGGAGGTATAATTAACGATTGTCCTCTATCCATGACAACAAGGGTCAATGGATCACACAGCAAAGATTAATCATAATCAGAGTGTGCCTACTCTGATATCACTTAATAGGCCAAGAATGTATTGACCACTTATGATAAATTAACCAATTAATTAGCCAAGTTAATTAATTAAATCAATTAACATGCAATAATACGTAGTAGCACAAACAAATCACCAACTAAGTTAAATGCAGTGGAAAATAAAGTTGACACGGTAATTTGTTTACGAATGAGGAAAACCTCCAAGACAAAAACCCCACCGGATGAATTTAAGGTCACTATTTTTGAGAATCCATTATTATCACAATAAACGGTTACAAGTAAAGGAATCATAGTAATTTATACAAACTTATAGTTGAAACCTTACCCCAATACACAATTGGACTTGTTCTGTAATGACAATCTCTCCCTTTCAATGCACGGCTCCAAGTATGTGACTAATCAATCGATGCATGGATCTAAATACGTGACTAACACACCAACTTGAGACAGATGTTGGCTGTAAAGTTCTTCAATTCATCCACACGATAGAGATCAAAAGACTCTTTAGTTACAAAACCCTATGACATACAAACGTAGCAGCTTCTTCAAGAGAAAGATGAACTAGGGCATATGTTTCCGGTCACAATATGCTTTCATAAAACCTTTGCATCAAGTTTCATCAACTTGCATCAAGTGTGACGGCCCTTAAAATAATCCTTATATATGTTTAGGATTGTGAGAAAAGAAAGTCTAAACATATAAACATGGATATGCGTGCAATCAAATCTGAAAAATTGATTTTCATAATTCTCGATAGATACAGTTGTCGAGCTTCACATTTTAAATGTTGATAGATACATTTGTCGAGCTATTTATCGAACTTTAAAACAAAGCACTTCTTCACTTGATTCTTGGACAGATTTGCATGGCTTTAATACTTGAACTTGAACTTTTGTTCCTTGAAGTATTAAACACATTCTAAATCTACCAAATTACAAGTAAAGTGCGTTTTGTCAAAGGATTAGCCAATTCTAAATGACATATGTTCTTAACACAATCTACATATGTCCTAACATTTATGTGCATAAATATCAGTTACAACATAATAATTATTAGTAATTATCATAAATAACTCAAGTTACAAGATGATTATAGTCATTTAGTAAAAGCTGAAAAAACAATGTATATTTCTTAACAAAAAGTCACATTGTTAAAAAAGTTTTATTGATTTTAACTGATTTACATATCTAATCATATTTATATTTTTAACCATCTTTATGATTATGATTAACCTATATCCTCGTTACTAGACCCATGTGTACATAGACCAGTGATTTGTCCCAAAAACTAATTTCTATGTCATTATGTATAACTTTCATTGACCGGATCCAATGTATAATAAGATTATACATATAAAATATCTTGAACTTATATAGTTTTATTTCAGTCCACATAAAAAATCACATTTTTGAAATTTATAGTTCAAATGAATATATCATTCAAATCTTAGTTACTTTCACAAACTTGACAAATCTTAATCCAAGTTTGAAAAGAAAAAAAAAAAAAAATCTAAATAACCCGTTGAACCAAATTATTGTGTAGTATTTTAATGAGAGAAAATTTAGCCCTTCAGCACGACTCTTTGGCGGTCCTTCCATTTGACTAATGATCTTGATATCTAATCGTGGGCATGATAGGAAGCCAGGAAAGTGTGCAACTACCTAATTAGGTAGATTTAAGATTTCTTATTTTTTAAACATCGTTCAATGCTATGCAGATAGCAGTGATGCATGCATACTTGAGTGTCGCTATAGTAAAAAGATAAATATATATATATGAGATGGGTTCAAGTTACACCTTGTGTAACTCTTTAAAGTTACACAGTTTTTAAACCATTGGATTTAAGTAGATCAAACGGTCAAAAAAAGATCTTTATTAATGCTAATATCCTAATTGATCTCATTTATTATCTCTCATTTAATATATTCTATACTTATTTTTAAGCCCAAAAAATTTATACTGCTAACTCTTTCTCTCTCCATTGCACATCTGTCTCTCTCTCTTTGCACGTTTTTTTTCTCTATCTCCTCCACGGTCAGGTCCCCGATAGCCAAAAAAAAAAAAAAAAGCCGCAGATGGTCTAGATTCAATCTATTGCTTGAAACTGCACAATCTATTGCATACACAAAAATATTAAACAAGCAATAGATTGTAGAATGATTGACAACTCAAATAAACAAACAATGTATCCATTGATAGTTGGCTTAACGTGCAAAAAGGTGATGAATCATCAAGGCATTTCGTGGAGTACTAAAGCAGGCCGATGTTGTCAGTAGTGTTGTCCATAGCTCTTGTTCTTAAAAAGCCAAATGGATGAATTTTCAACTTTGACGTGGTTAACAAATTGAGTTGATAATGTTGCTTGCTTTCTTTTCTTTTGATTAATTTATCATATCAAAGTGGCAGACAGATCAATGAAAGAGGAAAAAAACAAAAGCATGTAAAACGGAAACCACATGTGGTATTGTATTTGTGTTTGGAAAACTTTCAAATCCTTATACAATCTGGAAAATTAAGTGGTCAATGGTTGTTAGAGCTCCCAATTAATATTTTATTTTAATGTTAAAAAATGACTAAACAAGAGTTGTTCTTTTTTAATTTTTTTGTGTCTGCAATGGATTGTGCAGATTCAAGCAATAGATTGAATCTGCACCATCTGTGGCTTTTTTTTTCCCTACTTGCAGTGTCCTGACTGTGGAGGTAGAAGAGCCATGGAAGAGATAGAGTGAAAAAAAACGTACAAAGAGAAAGAGAGAGAGACTTGTAGTGGAGAGAGAAAGAGTTAGTCGTATAAATTTTTTGGGCTTAGAAATAAATATAGAATGTATTAAATAAGAGATAATAAATGAGATTAATTAGGATATTAGCATTAAAGAGGATCTTTTTTTAATCGTTGGATCTACTTAAATCCAATAGTTTAAAAAATGTGTAATTCTTTAAAGTTACACCAAGTGTAACTTGAATCCATCTCTCTCTATATATATATATATATATATATACACTTTTAATGCTTCTTTAAAAGATAATTTATAGTAAAGTATGATTTTTGCATACTTTAGTGTCGCTATACTTTAGTTAAATCTTTTTTAATTAGTCTTTCCTTAATATGATTTTTTTTTTTGGTGGGTGCATGTTATGTTTTGTGGTGAATATGTGTTTAGTTTGATTAAATAGGGATGGCCTGAAAAGATTTTGAGGTTTCTTTTGCAAAAAAAAAAAAAAAAAAGAGTGGAAAATTTAGCGATATGGGTAATTTTGGAATAATTGTACTAGTAAAAGTGCTCTCTCTCTCTCTCTCTCTCTCTCTCTCTCTCTCTCTCTCTCTCTCTCTCTCTCAACAAGTGGTTCATTGATTCATTCATAATACTACGAAAGACAAGATGACCACACCTTACTCGCTTATCTAAAACTGCCTCATCATTACTATTGTTGAATGTTTATGTGCATAAATATCAGTTACAACATAATAATTATTAGCAATTATCATCTAGTAAAAGCTGAAAAAAAAAAGTATATTCCTTAACAAAAAGTCACATTGGTCTTCCAATCAAAATTTCTCATATACACATGCAAAAGAGATGGATCAAAATAGTTGATAGAAGCACAAGACTACCAAGAGAAAAGTAATTGACGGACTTATGCTACTATAGCATATGTAGAAATTGATGACTGATGAGGTGTATTTACACAACTCTAATCAACCAATAATCATGTTTTACATACATTGGATATAGCTATTACAATCCACTCTCTCTCAATCTCTCTCTCTCTCACTCACTCAACCTTCTCTCTCTTTTTATTTTTAATTCAGAATGTAGATTTAAATTCCAAATGTTTCTATTAAAAACATTAAGAACTGTCATTTTAACTACAAGACTTTTAATTGTTACAATCCTTTTAGAAGTAAATAAATATTCTTCAATTTAAGGAATAACTAATACAGATATTTTAAAAATGAATAATTATAATTATAACTCAATTTAAGAAATAGCTATTCCTAAAGATATTACATGTAATGAAAGCATAATCACACGACCAAATAACTATTGCCAATCAATATAAATAGGCCAATTAGACGATATCATCTTGATCTTGTCTATTTGTGCTGCCAAACAAAGAAAACCTTTTGAATGCTTGGGATATATGTTGGATCCAATGTACCAAATTATTAGTTGCATGGCTGAGAAGCTCATAAATTAGATTGTACCAACTGCGACGAATAAGCTCTACAAGGAATCCACATATATTAATGATGAGCAGCTTTAAGGGATTGACGAGGATTGAAGCAAGCAACTCACATGAAAGAATTGCACAAATGACACAAATAAACTTGAACATTGGGAGGTAGGTTGCATTTTGAGGCCCTAGCTTTATCCCCAAAAATACGATGCTGTAGATAGCTATTACCATGATAAAGAACAACGTGATTTTATCGTGCTCTCGGAGTGGAGAGATGCCTGAGCTTTTAAAGCTTACTCCAAGGACATTAAGCAAGATCGTTATGAGAAAATTAAGTGGATCATGGAATTCTGTGGAGGAACGAACTTCTTTCTCGCTTGCACTATTAAAAAATATAAAAAATAAATCATGAGTTTATAAAAAAAGGCTAACAAAGATAGTGATCTATAAAACTTAATTCGAGGTTAACAAAAAAAAAAAAAAGGCTAAAGTGAGGCATTTTCGTGATGAAGCACGTGAAACAAAATAAGCCAAAAAACAGAAAAAGAGAATATCCAAAGGCTAAATATTGATGCTACTCCTATTTATTAATTTACAAAAACAAAGTCCATGATGAATTATCCTTGAGAAAAGTCGTATTTTAAGGCTCAGTGGTAAAGTTGCATGGACAAGTCAACAAAAAATTTTAAACTATTCATTGACAATACGTCGGCTAAAATTTGTCGGCATGACGTACATGTCATCCTTTGTCAGCAAGATACATATGCAATGATGACCAAAGATTACAAAACTAAACTAAACCCAAAGAAACAAATAAAGGATTTATACTTTTTATGTGAATATAAACTGTGACAATAATAGGACATTATTTTTTTATAAAAAAATAAATCTTAATGGAATTAATCAATTTCTATACACATGCGTTTTGTTTTACATCAACGAAATTTCTTAAATGGCAATTCTAACATCATATCACATCCATTGCAAGCTAGTGAAAAAACAGACAATATTTTTGCTTACTAATTTATTTAGGTAGATCTAAAAATTCAATTAGAGTATTCTCACAAACTCATAATGAGATAACAGAGACTAGATTGATCCATAGTGTTGTAAGAACAAAAAATGCTCAAATGAGAAAAGAAAATAGAAGGATTCACATGAGAAATCTAATGTGGTCTAATGAGAAATCCAAGATACTATTTATAAAAACCCTTAGAATATTAAATATAAATAAAAGAGAAGAATAACACAAACATGCAAGTACAAAACAGAAGTCCTTTTCTTGAATCTCAATTCCAAAAACCCTATACCATCACAAAACACTCTTAACATATTTTCATTAAACTCTCCTTAACAACCCTCCACCTCCAGTCTGTTTAGCCTGTTGTTTATGGTATGTACCTTGACCTCTACCTCCAATCGGTCTAGCTTGATGTTTATAGATATGTACCTTGATTAAATTTGTGTTGTTACTTTAATTCTCTCTTTAATAATGGGTTACCAAAGTACCAAGATGTACCCCAAATACATCGATTAGTTATTAGCTTGGCAGTCAAGATTTTGTAATGTCAACATTCAACTAATACAATCCTAAAATAATGATTAAAGTTAAGAAAATCAAACTCATTAATTTAATGTTAAAGCAAATAGGCTTTCAAAGAAGCAAACAACCCAAAAGATGACCAAACTATAGTAAAGTCAATCCCTCACTCACCCAAAAGATGACCAAACACTTTGGGAGTCAAATTTTAGACCACCGTTTCAAAGATCTTAAACAAAAGATAAAACATGTAATAATGGAAAGCTCAAAGATAGGGGAATCAGATTGCTCTGTGGTCTATCCTTCACAAAATAGCTCATGCACATCGATTTTCTAAGGAATGGAAGGAAATTGTCAATTAATTGAACGACCTAAACTCAAAAATCTTACACAGAAAAGAATGAAGTTTTTACTCTTATTTTACTCTTGAACTCTTTCAGTTAAATGAAGTTTTTGAAAGAAAAATTTCATGAAGATGGAGATGGGAGAATTAGATCAGACCAGCTTCCATATCCCATAACATGTGACTGTGACCTACACAACATGGTGCACTCAACCACCATTCATCGCTCATCACATCATCCTTATAATCATCATACCTTTTTCCTCCTCAAAAAAAAAATACTATAATTAATCACCATTTATATTTCAAAATACTTCCAAAGTGAGAAAATAAAGCAAAATTATGGAGTGGTTTTTATAAGGTAGAAAAGACAAAGGGCAGTAGAGTTTATAGTGAAGAAAGAGATGAAATTTATGGGCTAAAGCCACTAAATAGAATGAGAAATATATATATATACATATATTATTCTTGAATTGTTATGTACTTTCCCATAATTAAGGATCTATTTTTAGTCACAAGTAAAAGAAGAATGAACACATACCGGGGCTTCGATTTCTTTGTTTTCTTTCTCCTTAGAGGTGCTTGTAAGACTGATCGATGTCTCCTAACCGGAAAATCAAGACTTCTCACCTCCTCTATCTCAATGATCTCCATAGCTGCTTGGTGAAAATGAATATCTTTTTTTTTTTTTTTTTTTTCAGAATGTGGTGAAAATGAATATCTAATTGCATGCAATCCCTATTTATTTACATATTAATCATTTGGTAATATTATTATTATATGATGCAAAAAGACCTATGTCATCATGCATCATCATTTGATGTCCATTTCTGTTGAAAAAAGGGGCTGAAACTGAAATCTATAATTGTGAAGGACAAAGACCGAGCTACGTTCAATCAATATTATAGTCCCAATCATTGTCATTAATTTAACGACTGTGTTGTTGAAATAGTTGCAGAGATCTAGATAAGGCAGGAAGACACAGATTGGTTAGATATTCTAGTTATTAAGTCAATTAATTATTAGTTAAAGGCAGGAATTTTTGGGCCCACAAAAACTCCTCAAGATTGTTTTTGGTGATGGATGATTTAGCTGCTTAAATTGAGACCCAATAGCATATGAGGACACTGATTGATTGGTCACATATTTATGTGATTTTTGGTTAGTTTGTTAATTGAGATATTTTCCTCACGTGGCGCAATTAATAGTGTATAAATACTCAAGATCGATGTATGAGACTTTGTATATAAGAGATCCATTTCTCATAATATAATTCAGTACGGTTTTTTTTTTTTTTCCCTAAAATTCTAAATTCTGTATGTAATTTTTTGCTTTACTACTTGATAATTTTTTTCACCTATCTCACCCAAAAAATAAAAGGAGAGAGAGCAAGAGACAAAGTTAGATGCAAATCATGCAGTTAGTTTGTCAGACCTGAATTTGAGTCACTTTGTGGAATATGAGAAATGAAGATGAGCCATTCAATTTTCAAAGGATATTTGTTGGCTTTCACTTCCCCTTTTCCTTTATTTTACTGATTGGTGATTACATTATTACTCCCATTAGTATAGCATGACCATGTCCAATAATACCTCTAATCTATTAAGAAATTCATATATGGATTAAAATTTGGGTATTAATTGTACCAGGTGCAATTGTAATCAAGATCTGGTAATTAAAATTAAACTTTTTACTTTTTAATTTTTAAATTCTTAGATCAGAAAAATTAGAAAGTAAAAAAACTTTCTATCGCACCTATATCCATTAGTCTTCATACCTGTGTGAATGAAAATATGAGGCCGAATAAGCCATTCTAACTAGGGCCATGAGATTGGAGTGTGTCATATTTTCATGGCCCTAGCTAGAATGGCTTATTCGGCCTCATATTTTCATTCAGATTCAGCAATACTAAACAACAATAATAAAGTTTGATGCTTGACTCAGTCTCTGGCCAACCACTAAAGTCCTATCCCATGGCACTGAGGAACCTCCTAATAAACAAAGTCAAGGTTAGGGGAAGGAATAAGATAACCCCTTATTTTTCAAATTTTTATAAAAAATTCTTCGTATCTGTTTTTTGTTTTGTTTGTATTTTGCCATCTAGAAACTTTATCTCTAATAATTTATTTTGAAATTATTGTGCACGTCTTGTAAAGAAGAATAGATGCTATTCGTCATTCTTTCATCTCATGTTTATAATTTTATTTGATTTATCATTGTTATTGAGAATAACTCGACTAATTAAGTATAAGATAAATTATAAATTATACCCCTAAAATTTGAGGGTGATTAGATTTTACACTTTGAAATTTCAGAATTTGGATTTTATCATCTAAAATTTAGGATGTTTAGATTTTAATTAGATAACTTAATTTACTTAAAACTAAATGAGCCTGGCAGCACTACCATGTTACAATACTAGATTAAGGATAGTTCAAAATTATAGACCCTTTACTAGAAATTTCTACAATTATTTAATTGTCCAAAATTGTCTAACCAACTACTTAATTATCTTCTCAAAAAAAAAAAAAAAAACTACTTTTTTTTTTTTTTTTGAAGAGGAAAACATCCTCATATCTTATTCAATGGAAATAGAATCAAGATACAATGCTTGTACTACTTAATTAGGTACCTAGCACTTCTAGGCTACCCAAATATATCTAGACTACTTAATTAGCGTTGGAACGAGGGGTCAAGATTTTTTCATCTCATGGTTCACTAACATACTCCTGTTAACTGAGGATTTTGAAAGAACAAATTCAAGAACATGGAGATGAGAGGATAAGATCAGAACAACTTTCCAAATCCCATAACATGTGACTGTGACCTAAATTGCTAATTAATCACATCCTCCTTATGTTCATCGTACCCTTTTAATGGTAACCGTAGTGATGGTGGAAGACAAAAATAAAAGGTAGAGGATAAAGAAAATTTTAATGGTAACTATTTTAAGTTTATTTGTATTATATTAAAATTTGAAGATAGTAGAAAAATTAGAGGACCGGAAGTTATGTTTTTTCAGGCTTCTTATTGTTTAAAATTTAAATAAATAAAAAACCCAATAAAATAGGATTTTGAAAATGAATGATTTTACTCATTGATCCTTATAATTAATCAATATAATTTTTTTAATAGTAAATTAATCATTATCATTAATCAAATTAATCAATATGCTAATTAATTCTTTCGTGTATTATTCTTGTACTTTATGGGCAATTTCAAAACCGTTGTTACCATCATTATCCATGGAAGTTTGAAAGCTTTTAGCTGATTTTTTTGGCTTTTTCTGTAGATGGTTTTTTCTTGCTTACCAGCCAATAGAATGCACACTTTTACGTCCATGAATATATATATATATATATATATTTTTTTTTTTTCTTTTTTTCTTTTTTTTTTTTTTGGGTATAACATGCATGCACACTTAAGTTTGACCCGTTGAATGACTCGCCTCATTCAAAAAGAAGTTTTTTTTTATTTGTTGACGTAGACACTGGCCTACAACTTATAGGCTTATAGAACACGCTGTAACCTCTTAAACAAAGCCAAGTTCTAGAACGAATAACATACTATTTTTTTCAATTTCTTTTCAAAAATTTCTTCGAAGTGTTTTATTTTTTGGGCATGCCATTGCCCCTTTGAGCCCCACCATTGAATTCAAAATGGTAAGACACGTGCCATTAATCATTAATGGGCTATGATTCCTTCGGAGTGAAGGTTTTCCATTCTAGAACTTTTATTTATATATATTGGGAAATTAAAAATGAATAATTGTGGGTTCAGTTAATAAAAAATTAGTAAATTGACGAAGGGATTGAAAATATGACCGAAGTGGTAAGTGGAATTAAAAAAATTAACTTTTTTGGCTCCACACCATATAAAGCTAGTGAAAAAAATCGGACATAAAGTAAAAAAATTTGACATAAAACAATTTTTTAACAGGTATCCTCATTAACACCATATATTTTTTTATGGGAAAGTATAGAAATTTTATTCATGCAAATACTTTATAGTAGTTTATACATCTTGAGCCCAAAGATGCTAAATGCAACCAGGATTCCCCTCTGACCAGACAGAACCACCCTCGAGATTTTTTGCTTGCAATGCTCATGGCTCATGTGCTGGCTTATTCATGCACCTTGATGGTGAACAGGAACTGACTTTTAGCCAAGCATCATCGAGAATAACTTGATTAATTAAGCTTAAGCCTGTGACTAATATTTAGTAACATTCATAAATAACTTGAGTACCTAATCTCTATATTTGTTTGGAAAAGTTATTTGGGTGTATCGAGGTTATGAATTGAACATGTGACAAAGAGACATATAAAGTTTTCACTTTACAAGTGCGAAAAGTCTCCTTATAAAATAGTAACCATTCCAAAGAGGAGAAAATTACATCAAGTAAAATCCAAAACTAATCTCAATATTTAAGTTTCCAAAAATCTCTGGAGTATCAAACTATCAATAGAAAAAAAGTTCAACCTCATGAGTCGAAAATACAAAACTTAAAAAAGTTTAAAATACTAGAAGTCCGATCTTATTCCAAATTCTAAACTCATTTAATGTGCATAATCTCATCAACGAATATCCCAAAACTTTATATTCTTCATAATTTAAATTTGGAAGGGAAAAATGGATGAACTTGACAACTTAATAAGTAACCAAAAACCAAATTAGCCTAATCAAGCATTTAGATAAGAAAAACAATAAATTGTACATAAGAACAAATTATATAAGCAAAGAAATTGCTTCTTAGTTTGATGGGAAAGTAACATATAATTTGACATTAATTTTACGAATATCAAGTTCCAAAACATCAAAAATCATAATTTATTATGAGTTCTAAAAAATTAGAATTTACAATTTGCAATGAGTTCAAAAAAAGATTTAAAAAGATTTCATTGATTTTAACCAATCCACATTTCTAATCATATTTCTATTTTTAACGAGCTTTATTATTATTATTGTGAATTTTTTAGACCATTGGAAAAATATAGTGTTTAACCTAATTTATTAGCCAAGTTGATACTTAGGTTAATTATTCAGATCTAGGCTAAACATTCATCACAATCAACATGCACAGTGTAAATCTAAATAACACAAGATGTGATGACCTGGGAAAATAAATAAAACAACTCGTTTCAAGATAAAAATCCTGGATGGAACTATCCCAAGAGAATAATCCACTTTATCAAATTGAGATTTATAGTCAAGAATACAAATTCGTAGCAAATCTAACTACAGTTACTAAACTGAGCTCTAAACCCCTTAGATTTCCTTGATGTGGATCTTCTCTCACATGAACCTCCAATTCACACTTTAGATCTCCCACATAGACCCTCAGTTTATGACTCCAAGACTACCCTTAGAGGTTTATATATCTAACACATTTGATGACTAGTGATGGCAGCAACTTCTACAACACTGGATCTTGAGTTTTTTCAAAGAATATTGCCAATAGAAAATTTGAGAGAGCTTTGGGTTCAAAAAACCTAAATTTAAAATTGGAGGTACAAGATACTCTTCTCTCTTTAAAACCTCCCTAGGTTTAGCTTATAATGTCATTTAAATACTGCAAAATAAGGGATCACGATTTGGGCCTGAAATAGTCAAGTAATGGGTTTTTTACGTTTGTTGATTTTTGTTGATCTGCGACTTTTGATTGATCGAGAGTAATCGAACATCAATCGAGAGCTATCGAGAGGACCAGATTGCATCTCTCTCTCTCTCTCTCTCTCTCCCTCTTTTAATCCTAAACTTGAATTTTTGTCTTGGACATGATAGTACACCATTCTAACTTAACAAGACTTACTTTCTGTTATGGTTTGTCAACATTACAAACTTAAATCCTAACAATTTTGATTACACTATACCCTCATTAGTACTAGACTCATGTGTACATATATAGACCAATGATTTGTCCCAAAAACTAATTTCTATGTCATTATGTATATCTTTCATTGACTGGATCCAAAGTATAATAATTAATAAGATTATACATAAAAATTTTCTAGAACTTATATAGTTTTATTTCAGTCCACATAAAAAATAATATTTTAGAAATTTACAGTTGAAATGAATGTATCATTCAAATCTTGGTTACTTTTCACAAACTTGACAAATCTTAATCCAAGTTTGAAAAAAAAAAATTCTAAATAATCCGTTGGACCAAATTATTAATGAGAAAGAAAATCTAGCCCTTCAAGCAGAACTCTTTGGCGGTCCCACCATTTGACTAATGATCTTGATATCTACTCGTGGGCATGATAGGAAGCCAGGAAAGTGTGCAACTACATAATTAGGTGGATTTAAAATTTCCTTCTTTTTAAAGATCGTTCAATGCTATGCAGATTGCAGATATATAGTGATGCATGCATACTTTAGTGTCGCTATAGTAAAAAGATAAATATATACATACACACTTTAATGCTTCTTTAAAAGATAATCTATAGTAAAATATGATTTTTGCAGACTTTAGTGTCGCTATACTTTAGTTAAATCTATTTTAATTAGTCTTTCCTTATTATGATCTTTTCTTGGTGGGTGCATGTTATGTTTTGTGGTGAATATGTGTTTAGTTTGATTAAATAGGGATGGCCTGAGAAGATTTTGAGGTTTCTTTTGCAAAAAAAAAAAAAAAAAAAAAAAAAAAAAAGGTGAAAAAAGTTGAAACTTATAGCAATATGAGTAATTTTGGAATAATTGTGCTAGTAAAAGTTCTCTCTCTCTCTCTCTCTCTCTCTAAACAAGTGGTTCATTGATTTATTCATAATACTACGAAAGACAATGACCACACCTCACTCACTTATCTAAAACTGCCTCATCATTACTACTGTTGAATGTTTATGTGCATAAATATTAGTTATAACATAATAATTATTAGTAATTATCATAAATAACTTGAGTTACAAGATGATTATAGTCATCTTGTAAAAGCTGAAAAAACAATGTATATTTCTTAACAAAAAGTCACGTTGGTTTTCCGATCAAAATTTCTCATGTACACACGCAAAAGAGATGGATCAAAATAATTTATAGAAGCACAAGACTACCAAGAGAAAAGTAATTGACAGACTTATGCTATTATAGCAGATGTAGAAGTTGATGACTGATAAGGTGTATTTACACAACCCTCATCAACCAATAACATGTTTTACATACATTGAGGCAATTAATTATTAGTTAAAGGCAGGAATTTTTGGGCCGTCAAAACTTCTCAAGATTGTTCTATGAAGTGGATGAAGTTGGCGAATTGAGACCCAATAGCATATGAAGACACTGATTGGTCACATATTTCTGTGATTATTTTAGCTGATTTCAGTTTCTTAGAGAGGTTAAATGATTAGTTAGTTCGTTAATTAAGTGAGACTATTATATATAAGAGATCATTTTCTCATAATATAATTCAGTACACACACTCTCTCTCTTGATTAAGTGAGACTTTTGTATATAAGAGATCATTTTCTCATAATATAATTCAGTACTCTCTCTCTCTCTCTGTAATTTTTTGCTGTGTTGCTTGATATTTTTTTTCACCCATCCCACCCAAAAAGAAAAGGAGAGAGCAAGAGACAAAGCTAGATGCAATTAGTTTGACCGAGTTGAATTTGAGTCACTTAGAGGCTGTTTGGATGGCTTATTTCTATAACTCAATTATCTGTTTTCATAACTCAAAACTCAAAAATGGTGGGACCTATAGCTAGAAGTCCGTTTGGCACCACCATAACTTTGTTTCCATTACTCAATTATTTGATTTTTGAGTTATGAGTTATGGAAACTGAAAACACATTTTAGGTGTTTTCAATTTCCATAACTTATAACTCAATGATATTTTTGTAATTAAACACACATGGGGGACCCACTAGTCATAACTCAACCGCACCTTTTGACCAATCTACCTTTTTTTTTTTTTTTTTTTCTTGGGTTTAGTCTCAGGTGTTCTTCCCTTTTTTTTTTCTTTTCTTTTTTTTTTTCACTAGGTTCAAGTGATTTGGATTTTTTTTTTCTTTCACTGGGTTTAGGTTTCTGGGTTTGTGAAATCATGAAGCAGCAGCGGCGGCTATGGGTCCGATCGTTTTGACTCAGCTGGCAACGGATCTGGGTCTGTTAGCTAAAGCAGCCCTGGTCAAATCGGTCATGGACTAGAAGACCATGGCTGGCCCGTTTCCGAGGTGCCCAAGTTCTGACAACAGCAATAGCAGCAACCAATCGTTTCCTACGTTCCGCTCCTTAAAAACTCTGAAACCCACCACAGCAGCAACAACATCAACATCAATGGCCTAGGCCGATTTGAGTTTGCTTTATATTTTTTTTATATATATATATATATATATATTTTTTTTTTTATGATTGAGAAAACTAGGTTTGTTCTGGAATATATTTATGCATGTTTAATTTTGTTCTGGATGAGAAATCTGAGATGAGAAAGGCGAAAATGGAGAAAAAAGAAAAAAGAATGAACTGAAGAACAGAGAAAGAAGAAAGAAAAGTGGAGAAAAAAAAAACTGACCAAGTAACAGATATGGGGCCCACAAATAGTGTGAGAAATATTAAATGATGGTATCAAACAGGTGTAGTATTTTAAAGTAATAAGTGATGGAAATTGAATAATGAAAAAAATTCATCCAAACATCCTCTTAATTTGTTTGTGGCCTTTCTAAAAGCTAATTAGGTAATTAATTTGTTTATTCCACGTCAGTACTGTTAAGTGGGCCATTTCACTGACCTTCATCATTTTTATGCTTTTTTTTGGGATCACCATTTATGCCTTTTTAGACATTGTTGACCCAAAAAAAAGGTATTAAAGAAAAGAATCCATGCAAGAAGAGAAATATTTTGTTGCATACTTATATGTAGCAATTGCTACATATAAGGATATGTGACAGCAAAAAAAAAAAGACATGCGTGTAATGTACATGACTAAGTGGACACTTGAACACACGCCATTTTTTTTTTTAGCTGTCACATAGTCTTGTATGTAGCAAAAATTTTCTAATACAAAAATATGAGAAATGAAGATGAGCCATTCAAAGGATAATCTATTAAGAAAATCATATGTGGATTGAAATTCGGGAAAAAGATTTTTTACAAAATTGCTTATAGCTAATAGCTTTTCACTAAAAAGATTAATATGACTATATATTTTGAAAATTTAATTATAGGATTGCATGTTTTTTTATATTCTTAATACGCATGTCAAATTTCGTGTTAATCAGATGTTATTTATTATTCAATCCATATATTTTTTTTTCATGCATAATTATAGACTATAAAACTTGAAATTTAAACATTTGATTGATAACATATCTATTAATCCTTGATTTTTTTTAAAATTTTTTGCAAGTATAGATGATACAAGAAGAAAATGGAATCCAATGGTGATTTTGCCAAATTCAAATTCAAAAAAAAGATATTGAGTTGAATTGTAGCCATTATTTACAACCAAATTTGTAGTCAAACTTTGTTATAAAATTTAGGTATTATACCTTAGTTGAATTGTAATCAAGATATTTAGTATTAAAAATTAACATTTTGGTCACTTTACAAGCACAAAGTTCTTATGGGGATGGGGTGGGGTGGGGGAAGATAAGGGTTAAGTTCAAGTCATGAAAAAAGAGTTTCACGTACATATTCAGTTAAATTAGATTAGAATAGAATTTTTATTTTGTATGAAAAAAAAAAAATTTTAACTTCTCGCAGTTCTTAGATCAGAAAAAGTAGAAAGTAAACGAACTTTCTAACCCATCTTTATCCTTTTGCTTTACTAGTTTTCATACTCATACCACATGCAAACATGAGATTTTTTTTTTTTTTCATCGGTAGGTAATTTAAATACTTATCCTTTCATTCCACTTGCCTGACTAGTAGTGGTTGGTGTAATGATGATTGCCCATGTGTGAATGAAAATATGTAGCCGAGTAAGCCATTTTATGAAATTGACAGATACGTATAAACCGCTATGGCCATGAGATTGAGTGTGACAGATTATGGGAAGGTGAGGAGAGAGAGAGAGACGGAATAAGATAGCCTGGTCGACCATTAAACTTTCCCCTATAGCACTCAGAAACCTCCTAAACTAAGTCAAGGTTCTAGAGAAGGAATAAGATAACCGGCTCTTTTTTCAATTTCTTATAAAAAATTCTTGTTATGTTTTTTTTTTTTTTTTGCCATCTAAAACCTTTATATCTAATAATTTCTTTTGAAATTAATGTGCACGTCTTACAAAATATATATATATATATATATAAAAGCTATTCATCATTCTTTCATCTCATGTTTCTAATTTTATTTAATTTAGCCTTCAAATCAAATATGTTTTATATTATTTTACTGTTAATGTCTATTTGGTTAAGTGCCAACGTTATCTAAGTTTGTTGTACGTACTTCAAAATTATAATGCTATTTTAGCCGACACTCCCACTAATTATACTCATACCTATCGGATAGAACTAAATTATATATATATATATATATATATATATATATATATAAAACTACTAAACTAATATCTAGTCTATCCTTTTAACTAGCTTTAACAAAGTTTTAATTCAATATATTGAACTTTAATTTATTGACAATGGATGGCCATAAGAATTGCTACTATAAAAGAATCCCTTTTAGCTCTTAATATTCTAATTGGGGCTATTAAAATTTATGTATATGGCTTGAGTTTGCATCTTATACAATTCCCATTAACTAGAACTAGAATTGAACATTTCAACTCTTAGGTATACATGAGATATCAAAATCTCAAGAGACAAAAATATGTTACATGTAAATATTAAATGAAACTGAATTAATAACTAAATAAATATATAACAGATATTATCCTGTAAATTACCTTAATTTGGCATACTCAAAATTATATCAGTACAAAACAATATGAGTCAATGAACTAAAATAGAATTTGTCATCATGGTTTAGCCGAATAATAATGTACAAACCTACATGCCTATCTTTTCTTTTATTATAATATCAGTAATCTATGGAATATTTATTGTATTAGTACGTCCCTACCTATTGGTTATAGTTCAAGTAAAGGCTGAATTTCATATACTCTGTCTGTGAAGCATAAATATAATAATGAATAATGCATTTGTTTTTTCCTTGCATTCGATCAGTTGGGCTGACCAGGGTCAAACCGAGGAAGTAGGTACCCATGACACAAAGGTCATTGGTTATAACCATTTGATTAGCACTAAAGAATCTATGACCTTCGCAGCTCGTAATACCTTTATTTAAAATGTAATAAATAAACGTGTCCAAAGTGCTAGGCATTAAACATATTTTTTTTGCTGAAATAAGAAAAAAGAAATCTAGTGATACCAACTATTACCCAATTATTTTGTCACAATTATAATGTAGTAAAGTGTGAATTGTGAAAAAAAAAAAAAAAATTATGTGTAAGTGAAAGACAATCACTTACAATATCCAGTGTACGTCAAAATTATGACAAAAAATTGTAAAATAATTTTTCGTTCCTAGAACCACTCCTAAAATAATAAACATTTGATATAGAAGGAATCCTATGACGGTATGATGATGCACATGCCCATGTCCCTTTGATGCAACTCTTTGGCGAGTCCCACCAATGAATTTAAATGGTAAGACACATACCATTTAGTCAATAATATTCACTCAAACTTTGTTGCTTTCACAAAATTAACACGTCCTTAATTCAAGTTTGAAGGAAAATAAAACTTCTTAATAACCCATTGAACCAAATAAATGTGTAGTATTTTAATAAGAAAGAAAATCTAGCTCATTTCTTTAAATCAATATAGCTCAAATAATTAAATAAAATTTGTAAGGAAACACCCCAAAATATTTGATTAATGAATAAACGTTATATTTTTAGCAAAACATAACTAGTCAAGAAAAGGTAACCTACCCTCTCAAAAGAAAAGGTAACCTAAGTCAAGGAGACATAAAGATTTTTTGTACTTCTCTCTTAACCTTTCCTTCTAAGATCCACAAATCCCCCCTAGAACTAATTATACAATTATACAATGACCCAATTCCATTAATTCATATTTTTTTTGAGAGACAAACATACACACACAAGGGAGAGGGAAAACGGTCCATTAATCCATATTAGTAATACTATTTGATTATAAAAAAAAAAAATTATTTGTAATACTATTTACTAATGGTTTGTTTTGATTAAGAGGAAAGGGAAGAGGAGCATAATAGAATAAGCAGAAAATTAGCATAATTTTTGGCTAACTCTATTTTATTCTTCTTCCTTCTCTCTTAACTCAAATGGATCATTAACGATTAAATAATCAACTATAATCTTGCAACAGTACCGACCATCAAGTTACACAGCTTTTTTAAGCTTCTAATATTCTATTCTAAGGATTTTTCTATAGACATAAGTTGTAATTATGTTTAATATCAGGAAAGAAGAGAAATAGGACCAAGGCTTTTTATTGAAGGAGATTTTGTCACATTTGTGTACAAGGCCTTTTTTAAAAATCTGATTCTTTTGACTGGATTCCTGCAGATGTGGTTGATAATAACAAAAGACTCTGAATTTTCTTTATTTTCTTGGACCCCCAAATCTTGTAATGGACCCCATGTTCTTGGTAATGGAACGTTGAAAATTCTGGTCTTGACTATAGCTTTTTGCTCATTGTCCCTCTCCCTTTTGTGCTGTCGTGAGGGAAGAGGCTGCCTAATTTATTTATTTATTTATTCCCAGTCTGTTCTTGGTTTTCTTTCTTCAATGATATATTTCTATTCATCCAAAAAAATAAAATAAAATAATAATAGAGAAAATGTGGTTCTATTGAAGATCCAAATTCTTACATTTAAAAACTAGTTTTTGGATCTTGAACATACAAGAGTTCACTTTTCCTCTCTCCAAAAAATTGAATCAAAATGTTTAACATTTAGTTCTCTATTTCACCTTCTACTTAAACTGTCATCCACACCTCTTCTAATAAAAAATTTGGAATTTTTTTAATCAATTTTTAGTGTAAATAGTTTACATTTAAAACCATTAAAGAGGAGGTGATTATTATTATTATTATTATTATTATTATTATCACAAATACAACAATTGCTCCAAACCATTATTTTTATTTCCATTGTCATTGTAAATGACATATGCAAATAATTTAACAATACTTTAATTCTTACGTTGAGAAAAAAATTGTAAAATTTATTTTATATATATATATATATATATATATATATTTTTTTTTTTCGCTAAAAGAACTCTTTTTAGCATGTAATTATTCCATCATGTGTATGAAATATTCCTTTTAAGCATCTATGTGTATGATCAACTAAAATTTAGTAAGGAAAATTCTTAGTAATACTCATAAATAACTCGAGTAACTCGATGATGATAATAATCAGGTAAAAGCTGACAAACAATTTGTTTGAAATTTTGCAAATATTTGGATGGTGAAGTGGGCCTTGTGTATCTATATTGGATTCGAGTTTCTTCGTTTGTTGCATTGAACATTATACTAAAATTGCCTTCTAGAAAAGCTAACCATGTTCGTTAACCGCACGTGCAATTCAGAAAAGAGGAAGAAAATTTTGCAAACCACTGATGTTCGTGTGTGTGGCTGTGGCTAAAACTTCCTAACCAAGCAACTAAACGACTGTTGCATAATATAATAATAATAATAATAATAATAAAAAAAAAAAAAAAACTCCTCATTGAAAACAAAGAGACTTTAAGGCACAAATGTGTCATTTTTGTTGTCCCTTCCTACTCCCTAGTCAACTTAAGCTTAAACAATTATCTGTATTCAAATGCAAAATATAAAGGAGGGCCAAGGTGCTATAATATGGGTTGAAGAATGACCACCTTGGAGTTCTAGAAGTGTACGGACGGATGTAATTTTATTAAGCTAGATGTGGTCCTACTTTCTTTGCTAGAAAAGAGGAAAAAAAAAATTTTTGAACAAAATAATTTTCTTTAAGAAAAATATTACTTGGAGAAATTGTTGTGGCTGGTGCAATGACCAGTATGACGTGCCTAGTGCAATGACAGTATGAAATTTTTTTTGAGTAATACATGTTATACATAAATTGTTATCCAGTTTTGCACACACCATATTTTTGAACTGAAATTATGACTTGAAGTCATGAATATTTTTAAGTTCAAAATCGTAACTTGAAGTCATAATTTCAGTTCAAATATATGGTGTGTAAAACTGAGTGGAGTGAAAATCACTAGTCAAAATATGAAGCCCATAAAGTCATTCTAATATTAGGTCGTGCTCATGCATCCATGGGTTAAGTCAATAAGGTCAAGTAAAATTGTTTAAGTTGCCAAAAAAGGGGCTATTTGGGTAAAGACTAAAGGTTAGGTCCTCATTTGAGTCCCATATAGGTGCACGTTCAGCCCTTTTTGTGCTTTACTTGCATCTCATAGTTAGATTTTCTAGAAACCACACTTAAACTATATATATAGGGGTTCAACAACTAATGACGTTGCAGAAAAGATAGTTAGATTTTCTAGAAAACTTCTTCTTATGGTAAGGGAATGTCGATGAAAACATTTTGATGAACTCAAATAATTGTTGAAATGGCATGCAGAAAAGATAATGGAATTATAGTTTCAGATTGTTTTAATGGTAAATTGAAATTAAACAGCTCTTTTCTTGCTGAATTGTTGTTTATTAAGTATTTGAAATGGTGTTCTGATTGATGTACTCAATGACATTGCATCAAGATGTGTATTGAAGAAAGTAGGTGCCTACTTCAGAAGTAATTGTATCGGAGTAAGGCCAATGTGAAAATATAGGGCATGGCAATGTGGATTCTTAGAATTATTTTCAAAAAAAAGTCCAAAGGAAAGAGAAAAGTGAATAAAAAAAGGGGGAAAATGTTTTACAAAAGCAACGGAGCTTTTGTATATTAAAAACGTACTAATGTAATGCATTGTATATAATTTTATACAAAATAAATAACTGGATGAAGCTAGGATTTGTCAAAATAAATAACTGGATGAAGCTAGGATTTGTTTCTCTTTTTAGCTGTGGTGTTTTCTATTTTGCATTTTTATGGATTTTACATGACTAAATGAGAATGCTCAACCTTTAAGATGGACTAGTTGCAAATCCATGCAATATGTGGGAACATAAATTTATTTTGAAATATGGTATAGTGTATAAGTTATTCTCTAAGCTTTATTGTAGATAATTTTTTCTTCTTAAAAATTAAACAATTTTTAAAAGTAATTTCCATTTCTCTATTTTTACAAATATATAATTTTATAATTTTTGGCGTTTTTAACTGATATTATTCCTTTTTAAAGTAGTTCATATTTTTCTAACTATTGTTATTATGCATTGGATTTTCCTAATTTCTTTAGGTGTATAACTAAAATTTTTAAGTTTCAAATTTATTATTTCTCATTCTATTAAGAAGATTATCATGATAATCAAAACTTAACATATAATTACAATTGATATTACTTAAATAATTAATAGTACTCTCAACCCAAACTTGTCTATTCCCATTCTTAAGTAAGTACACTGAATTGGACTAAAATGGACCAAAGTGGACCACATGGATTGAAGTAGACTGAATAGACCGATGTAGAACGAATTCCAAACTGTAATTAGTAAGCATAACTCAAAAAATTAATAATAATAATCATAATCTTAACTAATTAATGGTGTTGTACAAACAATATTGGGCATGTAGACATTACAGTGCACATAAAATTGACCACTAGAATCAAACATGAGCATTAGATAAATTGCCTTAGAGGGCTCTTTAATTACTGAGGAGGAATGAAGGGGAGTAGAGTTAGCCCAAAATTAGCCTATTTTTAGCCAATTCTACTTTACTCTCTCCCACCTTAATCCAAACAGGCCCTTAGAGAGACTCTTGGGAGGAAAAGTAGAAAATAAAGAGAAAATACACAAAAATTTTCATGTAACTTTAATTTCCTCTCCAAAAAAATTTCAACTTTGTACAAGTATATATGTTTTTCCTGTTCTTGATTTACCTTTCTTTGAATTTACAAGACAGATTAATTAAAATATTTGGAAAGAAAAAAACCAGTCTTAAGGGGGGACAAATTTAACTTCAAGCTGACAAAAAGCTCCATCTAATTCACCGTTTCAATTAACATGGCCTACTTTCAATAATAAATAACACCAACCCATCCCACTTTCATGGGAATTTAATTTCAAACCCACGTTTATTAAAAAGACAAAGCCCACTTTTTCTCTGTTGGACCAAACTAATATCATGAATTGATTTAACTTCAAATCAAGGATTCAAATTTCTCTCAAAACTTACAAACGAAATCCAAAACCAGATAATTTAACTTTTTATATGCAAATAATAACTTAGAAGAATTAACTCTTTGCATGCTTTCCATAATAAAATTATTACTGTAATTTGAATAATAATGTGTGCATTAAATAATTAATTAAACATTTGATTTTCCTTATTTACTCCGTAAAGAATGATGGACGCACCAGGTGCACAAAGGTACCTCACACTTTTTCATGATGTAATTAGACCTTGAACTTGTCTTTAATAAAACAAACACCATTTTTCTTATCGCAAAATGATATTCATAAATAAATGAGTTTTTATTTCTAATTTGGGTTTCCTTACAAATATATATATATATATATATATATATATATATATATATATAAGTGAACACTTTAATATATTTTTATAAAAGCCGTGTACACAAAGCCCAAAAGTGGGATTGGGTCTTCAAAATTCGAATATACTATTTCATTAGAATATTACAAAAGAGAATCAGGGCCCAACCCGTCTTCTTTGGAAGGGAAGAAGACCCACATTGGGATAAGGAGATGGGTTTGGGCCCACGGGTAAAAACAAAGCAGGTCCAGATTGTTAAGCCACAAGCATAAGGCAATTAGCTTCTCTTCTAACTAAAAAAGAATTCAAACTACTTTTTAAGTCTTTCATAATCAAAGAGTAACTTCAAATTTTGTGTCAATTAGACGTTATTCACTGGAATCACACACAAATGGGGCAATTAGACAATATCAACAATCTGAACAGTGAACACCATCATCTTGATTTTGGTTCTTTGTCCCACTAGTCAAAGTAAGGCTGTTGAATGATTTATAAATCTTTTGGAACAAATTATGGGACATGTTAAGTACAAGGCCCTTGGCAGATTAATATCTATTCTAAAAGGAAAAAATTACACCAAGTAAAATCCAAAACTAACCTCAATATTTCAATGGCCAAAAATCTCTGAAGGATCAATAGAAATAAAAAGTTCAACTTCATGTGTCAAAAATACAAAACATAAAAAATATTACAAAATACTAGAAGTCCAATCTTATTCCAAATTCCCAAACTCCTTTAATGCGCACAATTTCATTAGCAAAAATCTCAAAAATTTGTATTCTTCATAATCTAAATTTGTAAGGGAAAAGTTGGGGGGGGGGGGGGGTTGTGGAGCTTGACAACTTAATAAGTAACAACAATCCTAACTAGCTTGACCAAACATTTAGATAAGCAAAACAATAAATTGTACATAAGATCAAATTTTATAAGCTTAGAAATTGTATCTTAGTTTGATTGGAAACTAACGTATAATTTGACATTAGTTTTACAAATATCAAGTTTGAAAAAAATCAAAATTAATAATTTATGATGAGTCCTAAAACATCGGAATTTACAAATTACAATGATTTAAAATATATATATATATATATATATATATAAAATTTCATGAACCTTAAACGATTCACATATCTAATCATATTCATATTCATAATACTAATGACTAAGGTTACTCTATATACCCATGACTAGGACCATGCATAGACTCCTGATATGTGCTAAGAAAAACTAATTTCTATGTCAATGTGTAAGCCCCCATTGCTTAGACCCAAAGTATAATTAGCTTATACAAATGAATTTTCTTAAACTTATTCAATTTTATTTTAGTTTACATAAAAAATCATATTTTAAAATTTTAAAGTTCAAACAAATATATCATTCAAATCTTGGTTACTTTTCCAAAATTGGCTCATCCTTAATTCAAGTTTCAACGAAAATAAATCTTCTAAATATATAACCCGTTGAACCAAATAAATATGTACTATTTTAATGTGAAATAAAATCTAGCTCATTTCTTTAAATCAATATAGTGGGTTTCAGTTAACTCAACTAGTAAAATTTTTTATGGTTGAATAAGAGATTCGTGATTCAATCCCCGTTTATACCAAAAACTGATTGGTGTCTTGGTTTGGTGATAAAAAGCTATCATCAGGAGTGGACACCATAAGTTAAAATACTCTCTTAAAAAATAAATATATAGCTCAAATGATTAAGTAAAATTTGTAAGGAAGCAACAAAGAATATTTAATTAATGAATAAAAAGTTTTATTTTTGGCGAAATATAACTAGTTAAGAAAATGTTACCTACCACAAGTAGACGTGCAGATTTTTTATACCTCTCTCTAAACCTTTCCTTCTAAGATCCACAAGTCCCACACCCAATTCCATCAATCCATATTACTATACCCATCTAATATTCATGTAGACAAAAAGAAAACTATTTAAAGAATAAGGAGAAAAGAACATAAAAAGGACAAAATACATTGAGATATAATGAGATCGGGTGAGTCTTGAAAAAACCATTAATCTGATTCATTGTGCAATGCATGAAACAAAACAATTAAGCTGAAAATAATATAAAAGGGGGAATTTGTAAAGCTTGCTGTTAATTTACTGTTACTCATTGTAAATTTATTTAAATTAAAAAAAATTAAAAAAAAAAAACTTAAAAGAATGGCATGAATGTATGTTCTTCTGCAAAAAATCCTAATTCAAAGCCTAAGATTAACCTAGATACCTATATCAAAACTAAGCCAACCAAAACCTATATAACGCACAATTATTTATTTATCTAAATTACTAGTAGTGATTTTAGAAATATGACAGTGACGGAATGGTGTAATGATAACGGGTGGCGGCTTTCGTAGGGGTGACCCTTAGATTTCTCTATGAACCTTAGGGACTCTATCTCTCTTAATTTTGTCTCAAATTTAAACAATGTAAGTAGAACTATCTCCAATAGAGTTGTTTTTAGAACCCATAAGATGATTAACCAAACAACATTGTGAAGAACAAATAAAAAATAAAAAATCAAGAGCATATCTGAAACCTTAAACATGATTTATTTTAAAAAATTTCACATTCAAAAAATTACATACCCAAACCTAAGCCTAAATCAAAATAATTCGATCGGAATCCCCAAGCCTAAATCATATTTAAACGATAAAATTTTAAAACAAATCAAAAAACCTTACCGGTAATGGTTTCGACGTGGTGACAGAATGGTAGAAAAAATAGTGAACCAGTTTGCTTAATCAGCCATATGATAAAGCCGCATTATTTCAAACATTATCTTGCTAATTATTTCAAACATTATCTTGCTAATTTAATGGGAAAAAAAATGCCTACCTTCTACTAAACCCATATATCTTGGAAAATCAGGGTATTATACAAGTAAAACAACTCTCTAACTCATCTATATCCTTTGCTCTGCTAGTCTTCATACTCATACCCTAAGAAAACACAGGTAATTTAAATACTTATCTTGTCATTCTACTTGCTTGACTAGTAGTGGCTGGCATGGTTATCAATACCCCCAATCCGAATCTTAGGATCTTAAGATCCTAAGATTCAACATCCCTAAAACGTCTTGCATCTTACTAAGATCTTTGCTGAAGGGAAATCTGTGTGGGATCTCGATCCTATAGCAATACTAAAGATCTTGTGCTATAAAGGAAAATTTAAAATAAAAAAAAAATAAATAAAAAATCACTTATTTTGGGCCTCCAAATGGAGCCCAAAGAACCCAAACTATTTATTATTATTTTTTATTTTTAACTTTATAAATAGATCAGTCTAGTACCCTAGCCCAAATTGATTAAAAAAACGTTAAAAAAAAAAAAACAAAAAAGAAACACTAAGCCTCACATCACCTTTACGGCTTATTCAAATAAACAAAATCACAGAAGACATAAGATAAGATAAGAGACTAGAGAGCAAGAGCGAGCACGGTGGCGCCTTTGTGAGAGAGACCATCAATACGGATGGTGAGTTTTTGTTGTTGTTGTTGTTGTTGTACTGATTAGTTACTTATTTGTTTGACATAGACACTCACTAATTATAATCTCAACGTTAGAAAGATTATTTGATGAATCTTACTATCTTAGTAATTGTTTAATGGAATTATTATTTTCTTTGTGTTGTGTTTATGTGAAATATTAGGCATTGTTATATGTTTTGAGTTGTTTATGTGTGACATTATGTATGTTTATGGTGTTAGAATTTAAAACTTAGTATTTGTGAGCTGTAATTTTTGAACTTTCAACTTTGTTTATGTATTTGTAATTTGGTATTCTGCCTTTTATTAGTAATTTGTGTCAAAAATTACTTTTGTTCAATGTTTCTTTAATATAAATTATGAATTATAATTATAGATATTTTTAATATATTTTTTAATAAGAAAGTAAGATCTTACGATCCTCGTGCTGATCTTACAATCCGATTCCCAAACCCTCTTATTGATCATGTGTAAGATTTCGATCCTAATAACCTTGGTGGCTGGTGCAATGGTAATTTTCCATGTGCAAATGAAAATATGAGGCTGAATAAGCCATTCTACAAAATTGACAGATAAGTATAAGCTACTCCAAGGCCATGAGAGAGAGAGAGAGAGAGAGAGAGAGAGAGAGAGAGAGAGAATAGATGCTATTTATTCTTTCATCTCATGTTTCTAATTTTATTTAATTTATTTGTGTCTCCCGATTTTCTTTTAGCCTCCAAATCAAATATATGTTTCACATTATTTCAGTGTTCATTTCTATTTAGCTAAGTTATCTAAGTGTGTTGTATGTATGTACTTCAAAAATTAATTGCTATTTTAGCCAACACTCCCACTTATTATACTCATACCTATCTTCCAAAGAAGTAAATTAAAAAAAAAAAAAAAAAAACTACAGGACTAGTTTTATAGCCCTAGTTGTATGATCATAGGCACTTTAATAAATTTCATGTGACAACAAATCAATGGTTGAGATTAAAAATTTAAAAAATCACTTTTAATCTTAACCATTGAATAAAGAAATTTTTAACCAATTTTTCACTATTTTATTTTTACACTTATTTTATTTTAACTTGTCTCTTAATTGAACAGATCTCAACCCGAATTTCATATGCTCTGTCTGTGAAGAATAATAATATAATAATGATTAATGCTTTTTTTTTTTTTTCCTGCATTCCGTTGGGCTTGACTAGGCTAGGGTCAAACTCATTGCATTGGTGTCATAACCATTTGATTAGCTCTAAGAATCTATGACCTTCACAGCTCATAACACCTTTATTTAATGGGTTTTATAACTAATATGATCCCTTATGGCATATATTAGTAAACTATTTTAGGAAAATTTTTATGAAAAATAAAAAAATTACTAACTTTTTTTCTTTTTTACAGATTTTTCAATTCTCCATAAAATGTTTTAAAAATGGATGGTTAATATGTACCTTAAGGATGTACATTAACTGAACCCTTATTTGATATGTAAGAAACATGTCCCTATGCTAGGCATTAACATTTGGAATTTTGGATTTTGCTGAAATAATAAATCTTTTTTTCTCTTTGAGATAATAAGTAAAAGTTGTTGAGTTATAGATTAACCCTAATTAATTAATAAATTATTCAAGTTGATTAATTATATTAAATTACATGCAAATTATATTAAGGTGCAAACAAATCACCAAACAAAATTAGAGTGCAACAAAAAATAAGTTTGATACGGCGATTTGATCACGATGAGGAAAATCCTTGCCGGCAAAACTCCACTGAGTAAATTTTAGGTCACCACACCCGAAAAATCCACTAATAAGAAAAAAAAAAAAAAACAATAACAAGTACAAGGAATCTTATCCTACATGCCTATCATCAAGTACCTACCTACAATAAAACCTATTGATCTATATAGGAAGGTCAACATCAATCTCCAATTAGACTTGATCTTGTAGAAAACTTCTTATTTGCACAAATTTCCTATTTGCAACTAACTCCACATCATCCTTTTTTTATTGTTGTAACTTTGTAGAGTTTTTCAATCCACACTTAGATGTACTGGAAGTAGCTTAACACAAAACCCTAGGCGCACAAATTTTGCAACAACTCCTATTATGTGTCTCTCTATCTCTAAGATGACAACTATACAATATGTCTTTTATATGCTATATATGGAACCTTACTGTACAAATTTCTAGAAGGTTAATTCATCATAGGCCAAAAGCATAATTTAACATTTAGTTTTCCTGAAACTTGATAAATCGAGAGGTGTTGAGCTTGGTATCGAGATTCATTCAATTTCGATACATCATCAAGTATTGAGCTAGGTACCGAGACAAGCGAATTCAACTTTTCTTGAGCAGTCTTGTATCTTCAATAATACCACTTATTAGTTAACAGATATACTTCTTGAACACACCAGAATGGGTATTGAGCTACACTTGCATCACGGAAGCACATCCCATTAAAGGGGTCTTGCTCTTCATTGTATGATAACCTTTTTGACCTAGTCGACCTTGACCAATGTGATTTTTTGTGACTTTGTCTAATAGTGACTACGGTTACATATTAAGCTTGGAGAAAGCCCTTCTTGCTTTGTTTATTGCCCAGTAAGCGTGAGCCACAAATATTTTGTTTTGTTTAGGTGATTACCTAATATCAGTATTTGTTCAAGAAAGTTATTTGGGTTTACTGTGATAACGAGTTAGGGAGTGACAATAATGCACATAAAGTCTTCACCTTACAAGCATGCATGTAAGCCTCCTTATAGAGTAGTAACTATCTTAAAAAAGAGAAAATTACATGAAATAAAATCCAAAATTATCCTCAATATTTTAATTTCCAAAATCTTCAAAGTATTAACAGAAACAAAAATTCAACTTCACGTGTCTAAAATACAAAACATAAAAAAAAAAATACAAATACTAGAAGTCCGATCTTATTCCTAAATCCTTTAATGTGTACAATCTCAATGAAATCCCCAAAACTTGTTACTCTTCATAATCGAAATTTGAAGGGAAATAGGGGGTGAGCATGACAACTTAATTAGTGACCAAAAACCTAACTAGCTTGATCAAATATTTAGATAAGCAAAATAATAAATTGTACATAAGATCAAAATTTATAAGCTTAGGAATTGCATCTTAGTTTGATTCGAAACTGACATTAGTTTTACAAATATCAAGTTCCAAAACATCAAAAAACCATCATTTATGATGAGTTCTAAAACATCAAAATTTACAATTTACAATGAATTAAAAAAAAAAAAGATTTAAAAAGATTTATGGATTTTAAACGATTCACATATCTATTCATATTCTAAACGATTTTATGGCTATGGTTACTCTATATTCCCATGACTAGGCCCATGTGTAGACCCATGAGTTTTAGGAAAAACTAGCTTCTATGTCAATATATAACCCCTCATTAGTTGAATCCAAAGTATAAATAGATTATAAAAATGAATTTTCTTGAACTTATACAGTTTTATTTCAATCCACATAAAAAATCATATTTTAGAAATTTGTTCAAACAAATATATCATTCAAATCTTGGCTACTTTCACAAAATTGACACATCCTTAATCCTCGTTTGAAAGAAAATAATACTTCTAAATAGCCTGTTGAACCAAATAAATGTGTAGTATTTTAAATTTTTAATGAGAAAGAAAATCTATTTTATTCCTTTAAATCAATATAGCTCAAATAATATGGGTTCTAATTAGCTCAACAAGTAAACTCTTTGATGATTGAATAAGAGATTTGGGGTTCAATCCCCATCTACACTAAAAACCAATTGACGTTTTGGTTTGATAATAGAGAACTATCGTCAACAGCAGACGTCATAGGTTGAAATTCTCTAAAAAATCTCTCTCTCTCTCTCTCTCTCTCTCTCTCTCTCTCTCTCTATATATATATATATATATATATATAGCTCAAATAATTAAATAAAATTTGTAAGAAAATGCAAAAGAGTATTTAATTAATAGATAAAAAAAATTATTTTTAGCAAAATATAACTAGTTAAGAAAATTTTACCTACCTCCAGAAGACTTACAGTTTTTTTGTACTTCTCTCTAAACCTATCTAAAACTAAATATTATACAATGAACCAATTCCATCAATCCATATTCATGTCATTCATGTAGAATAAAGCCTCATTTGCAGATATGCCAATAGTTGCAGAACAGAAAACACCAATACCAAATTAGTTAGTTCGATGCCATTAGTGCGTGTGTATTGTTCTCTGTTGAAATGAGTGGAATCCATGTGGATTTTGCTGCTCTTTGTGCCCTTTTAAAGCTTAATTGCTAATTTTGCTGCTCTTTGTGCCCTTTTAAAGCTTAATTGCTAATTTTGCTGCTCTTTGTGCCCTTTCAAAACTGCTGCTGTGAATGTGACAAATAATAATAGTGAATGGTTGTTATGATTGCATCTTGGTGGATTGGTTATTATATAGTCACCTGCATATTCAGTTTGAGTGTATTAATAGTTTAGGTTCCATTTTGTTGCTTGGTAAACACACATGATGTTTCTGCAGTCTCAAATTGTTATTTAAAACAAGACATTCAAACCAAGGCACAAACACTTCACAACAATGCAATAAATTGGTATACAAGTCATAGATTAATTAAAAAGACCATGTTCCATTGCTAAAGTCTCATATTACAGAGAGAATTACACCAAAATTCAGGCATTTTCCCACTAATACACACCGACACATACCAACACAAATTCAGGCCAATACATACCAACACAAACATTCTGCCAAAACCTACCAACATACACAAACATTCTGGGTCTCCTACATTTATACCAAATTCTTACAGCACACTTTACTAATTGGCCCTAGCCATTTCATCTGATCCTCTAAATAATATTGCCCATCCTTGTTCTTTCCTACATAAACCAATTCTAAGTTGATCCCAACAGCCTCAGCTACAGCTTTTGCTGTAGTTGTGAATTTCTGGATCCAGTTAATGTCCTCACCTCTATACAAGCATACAACTCTCCCTTTTGCCATCTGATAAAGAAAGAAGCAACATATTAGTACTATAATTAGTGAGTTAATAAGAAAATAAATGCATATATATATGCACGCACGAGTACAAACCTTTAATAAAAAAATTCCATCACCACATGTATTGTTAGTATAAATAAGTAGATAAGTAGATACCCAATCTGGTATTTCTACATCAATACCACTAGAATTGACTTCTTTGCAAAATGCCACACTTCCTTGATATACTTAATGACTGTTGTTTCAATGATCCAAGGATCGTACATAGTATACCATGGCATCATTGCCAAGAGAAAGCAGAGTAACCCAACAATTGTAGGAGACCCAGAAACCTTGATAAGCTTTCAAGTGAAGAACAAAAGTACTCAGAAACCCAGAAACTGAAAAGAAATTTAAAAACTTTACAAAGAAATTTAAAAACCCATAAACTAACCCATGAGGTGAGCGAGGAGTTGAGTTCGTGGGTGAGTGAGAAAGTCAAAGAACCTTGGAAAAGAGAGTGAGAATCTGACCCAAACCACCCAAATATGACCTATGGACCCCAAATTCGACCAAAAACCATAGCCACCTCCACCACAGCGAACCCATCCCCACCACCACCACCATCAAACCCACACATCCCACAACAAAAAATCAGTCACAAATCAATAGCAACCACCATCGGATACCCACAAATCAGCCACAATACCCACAACAAAAAATCAAAGCAAAAAAGGAAACTCCAGCACTACACACCACCACCGCTGCACTACGCACCACCACCACTAGTAAACCCACCGCCAAAAAAAAATCATAGACCCAGTAAACCAGCACCACCACAGACCACCATAGACCCATCACGCAAAATACCCATACCAAACCCACCACCATAGCACCCTCGATCTCCATGGAACAAAACCAAGCCATCGATCTGATAGAGAGGGAGAAAGAGAGCAAACCACCAAATCCACAACGTTGCCGATCTGAGAGAGAGGGAGAAGGTTTGCAGATGCGATACCCATTTGCTTCACAAAAAATGAAAAAAATCAAAATGGGAAGCAAACATTTTCTGTTGATCTGAGAAAGATAGTTTGAAATATTGAGATGGGTTTGGTGAGAGAGACTGTGGTTTGTCTTTGTCCGGTTGAGTTAAAGAAGTTGAACCCCAGTTAAGTATGTTTTAACATTTTAAATGACGTGGCACGTTTTTTAGCGTTGATAATTTTCAAAGAAATCTTGTCCGTGTACTGGACCTTCTCCATTTCAAAGGGAAATGGAGAGGATTCAGATCCGACAGCAATAGCAGCAAATAAACCAAGAGCAGGCCATGGGTTTCTAAAATATTTGTAAATTAGTTCAGCCGCCCAAGTCCTTGTCTTGCTCCTACAGTGCTTTTCAATATCTTCTCTAACATTTCTGTAAATTCTGCTATCGTGAACCTCGACTGTAGCAATATCTTTGAATAATTTAAACACCTCTTCGTCATTGCCTCCAGGGTTCAGAAGTATATGCTTTGAGTGCAGCTCTTTCACATCGTCAGGATTGGCAATGAGTGCATTCAGGAAACTGATGTAACATGTAATAACAATCTGTTTCTCACTTTGAGGAATCAATTCAAAGGCTATCAAGTTGTTCCACAATATTGTTGACGTAAGGAACAAAGGGGGAAGCTTAAGCTGTGCATAGAAAATGCCTGGTATGAATTCAACATCGTTAAAAGAAAATGATTTTCTTTTTTTCAATGAATGAGGACCATAATTTATAGGCTTGAAATGGATCCCCTTAGCTTTAAGTTCACTAAGGGAACGATATGATGGACAAACATCTATTAGACCGGGCCCCTTTTTTGAGGTATTTGCAAATAGATTCCATAAACAAGATCTGTATGATGGAACAAAATTGAAACAGTGAGTATGTTCCTTCTTTCGATGAACAACTTTGGAGAATTCTTTTTGTATACATTCAAGGAGACAATGAGGTTGTAGCTCCTCATCCATATTTTCTGGAACTTCCTTTAGAGATATGTGCCAAAATGCTTGATCATTTTAGGTACTACTTTTTTATTATTGTATCTAAGGCTCGTCAAAAGTTCCAAAATTGCCAATGGAATTTGGTTCTCCAACAAAATGATGTCCCTAGTTATAGAAGTATGATGTAATTGATCATTCTAATCAGTTTTCTAACTTGTGTAATGATTAATTGGTCAATTTATTTTAAAAATTAACAAGTGGTTTTAAATTTTTTTTGGGGTTTTAGTTAAGAAACTCTATGCTCAAGCCAATTTTGTGAGTTTGAACTTATTTTGAACTTAATTTACTGCCTTAACTCATGCATCATGTCATTTAATCCGTTCATGCATTATATAGTTCTTCTTGTTCTATATTTTTTTTGTGCAAACTTGCAGTATACCATTGGTTTTGTTTTTTGTTTCTTTTTCCCTTTTTTTTGCTATGTGCTCTTGTTCCTTATTCTAGTACCATGTCTAGGAAGACTAGAGCTAATAGCATTCCCTCTACCCCTTCTGTGTCTCCTTCTAGGGTTCAGTTGTTTAGGAACGAGCGTTCGCATAAGACCTATGAGAAACTTAATAGTAAGCGTAAGATTTGGGCTGAGCGTTCTGTGATTCTAGATGAGGTCAATCCAACCATTAGGGCTAATATTGAGTCTAGAGGTTGGTTGTCTCTCTTGGAGATAGATCATCCACCCTCGACTGCTTTGATTAGAGAGTTCTTCTCTAACCTCTCATGTCACGTCTATGATTCTATCACCGTTGTTCGGAGTTGGATACGAGGTGTTGAGTTCACCATTACCCCTAGGGTAGTGGCTGAGGCTCTTGGGGTTCTGGTCGTCATTGATCCTGTCTATCCCTATGATGAGTCACCTCCTATAGATGAGGTCATGTCTCACATCATTGGATCATCTATCCAGTGGGGTTTTGATCCTTTCTGAGACCGCATATTTGTTTCTTAGGGTTGCGTGTCATTCTTTGTGGCCTATTTCTCATCTTCACACCACCCCTCTAGAGCGATATGTGTTTCTCTATGCTTTTATGTCTGGTGCGTCTATCAGTTTTTCTCACTTGTTCTTTCGTTCTTTGAACGAAGTTCATAGGAGTTCTGCCATAGGGCATGCACTTATATATCCTATTTTCATTCATAGGATTCTTTTGTTTCTTGGTCTAGCTGATTTTCCTGCTAGTGAGCCTGTCCATGTTGTTGGTCCCCTATGTGCTACCTTCTTTCGACAGAGGGCTGCTCATCTGAGAGCTAATCCTTTGGTCTCTCGAGATGCATCTTTTAGTGGTGTCCCCCCTCCTCCCTCTTCTACAGGTGCTGCTGAGACTTTTGGTGGTGGTGGTGCTGCTACTAATGTTCCTCCACCGACTACTTTGGACGATTCAGACATTCGACGTACGTTGGATCATGTCTTGACTGTTCAGGTGGCTCAAGGACAGATTTTGGTGGACATTCTGGATGAGATTAGAGGATTGCGAGCAGATTTGGCATGGTTTCGGAGTTCTTCATCACCACCTCCTTTTGATTATGGTTTTTGATTGCCCTTTGGCATTCCGTCAGAAAAAGGGGGAGTATACATATGAGATGTTTTTGGCATACTTGTACCTGTTTTATTTTTTTTAGGGGGAGAGTTTATTTTTGATTGGTTGGAGCTTGTGGAGTTGTTTAGATTGTATCTAGGTGCTTCACTGTGTACTTTACCTTTTTAGCTCTTGCCACATTGTTTTTACCTTGTTGGGTTATTCATGTTAGGGGGAGTATATTTTTGTTTCTTGTTTTAAATTGCTTATTGATTTATGATTATGAGTCTTCATTGTTATATATCTTTATTGTGTGTTGTTTGAAATCAAGATTTTAATTTATTTTTACTTGTATTTTTTTTCCACACATGCGGTTATGCATTTTGTTTAAGTGTTTCAGGAAATATACAAGTTGATTGAATTAAGTTGCTGTCTACTCTTGCAACTGATGGATAGTAGTTAGGATTGAATTTAAGATTTATGAGCATTATTTTGTAAAGGGCTTTTACTTGTAAACTTTAAGCTATTTAAGTTGTGTTTTGTCACGGATTGTCAAAGGGGGAGTTTGTTAGGTTCTAAAGACTTAGGTTTTATGTATTTAGAATCCTAATTTGTATTGTTGGCAAATCATGATCAAAACAATGTATTTAAGTTGTTTTAAAATTGCTCAAAGTTGGTTCTTTGTTGTAAAGTTGGATTAAACTGCTGTGCAAATTAAAAAACTGTTTCAGTACATTTCGATCAATCGAAGCTTAGGCTCGATCAATCGAAAATCGTGGCTGATATTTTTTTATTTGATTTTCCAACTCAGCCCTAAGTGTTTTATTAGGTTTTGGGTTTCTAATTTACCCTAAGTATATAAGGGAAATTCTAGCCACGTTTTAGTGTTGCTCATATTGCGGTTTATGTGAATCTCTTGTGAGATCTTTGAGGAGCTTTCCTTCACATAAACTTAGGGTTTTCAAGGAAAATATTTTTCTACATCTTGATGATCATTCCAGTTGCTGCCATTGGAGCTTAAAGAAATACAAGCGGGTGTGCTTGTATTTGGTGGAGAATCCAAGAAAGAAGGAGTCCGTGGATTTGGAGCTTGCACGTGGTCGTGTCAGTAAGTTTTATTGGTGAGTAGCAATAAGAAGTCGAGTGTAGGGGCTTGTAAGTCTTATTGTATGAACTTCGATTTTTTCAAGATAGTGGATTCAAGTTTATCTTGAGGATAGCTAGGTTAAATCCTCCCCAGGTTTTTACCGGTTTGGTTTCCTAGGTGATCATGTCTTTGTGTTATTTATCTTTCCGCTGCTTTACTTGATATGATTATTTGATTGTGTTAACCTAGATTTAATTAATTTGACTAAGTAACAACTTGGCTAAATTCCTAGGTTAATCCAATTGTGTTTTAAGAGGTCTAAAAACTAACATGTACTAATTTGTTTGTTCAACTAATTAGTCCCTCCACCAATTATTACCATTATTGCAATTTCCACATTCCTTGTTTTTCTTAACTTCTTTTGAGTTTAGTCTTTAGAGAGAGCCAAACCCATCACTTTGTTTTGAAACAGACACAAGTGAAGTGATCTCAAATGTTACTGTGAACAAGAACTGGACACTGGTCATATATAATCATAAAGGTAAGATTATTCATAGGTCTTTTTATGTTTTGCTTTTCTATACTCCCTTTGGTTGTTATGTGTTTGTTATTGGTTTTGTTTGTGCTTAAGCTTAAGTAGGGAGCTAATTTTGTGATGAATAGTACTTTATTTTAGCAATTGACTCACACTAAATGGTGTGACTACTTTTTATGATGTATTATTTGAAACTAATTGTATTATATTACACTTGAAAATCTATATTTGCTTTCTACAACTTATACATTAGGAGTTGTGATTTTAATTCATTGGTGTGGCTACTCTTAATGCATTGTTAGAAATGTTTCTTATAACATAGTTAATGTTTTTACTTTACGACTTTAATGTAGTATTGTTTTTAGATTTGTGCAGATTTCTTATTGGTGGCTTTTAGGGGATTTACTTTTGGCATTATTTGAAGACATGTGAGAAAATCTTTCGTTAGTTCTAATTATATTATGCTACACTTTTTGTATTGTTATAAAACATCTTGAGTTATTGTATGTGTTGCAAACAATTATTGTATGGAATGAGTTTGAATTGGATACTTGTTTTATTTTTTACTTGTGGAATGTATGGATCTTTTTTTATAAATGTGTTGTTGAAATAAATGTGTTATTCAAATGTGAGGTTTTAATAATGTAATGACAGGTTACAAGTTAATATCAAAGTCATGAAAAAAATAATAACAAAAAATAAGTTTTAGTGACGAATTTTTTCGTCACAAATATAGCAACAAAAAATTTTTTTAGTGACGAAAATTTTGTTACTAAATATAGCAAAATTCTGTAAGAAATGGTTTTAGTGACGAAAATTTTCGTCACTATATGTGCCTGGATTTTCTTAAAAATAGTTTTAGTGACAGATTTTTTCGTCATTATATGTATTTCGTCACTAAATATGATTTAGTAAACTAAAGTGTTTTTAGTGACGAAATATTTTCGTCACTGAATAGTATTTTTAGTGAGGAAAACATTTAGTGACGAAACGTTTTTGTCACTAAAAGTAAAAAAAAAAAAAAATCAAATCGTACTTTTAGTGACGAAATTTTTCATCACCAGGACTTTTAGTGATGGGGATACAGTGACGAAATGAGTTTCGTCGCTAAAAATCCAATTTTGTCACTAAAGGTCCTTAGTGACGAAAAACTAGACTTTTAGTGATGAATTTTTTCGTCATTGAAAATACATTTTGTTGTAGTGTCTGGTCTGATTGAAGAACATGATCTTAGGGTTTTTGTTTTTGGGTTTTTTGATCTAGATTGATGAACATGATCTTGCAGTATGGTTTTTGTTTGGGTTTCTGATCTAGGTTTGTGGAGGTTTAGGGCTTCAGGATTTTTTTTTTTGATTGGGCCACAGATTGGGCCCTAAAGTGGCATGGGCTAGGTGGGGCTTGACGGAGCGGGTTTGGGCCCCCAAAAAAAAACCCCCGTTTATTAAACGGGTCAGGTTTGGGTTTCAAGGGCAAACCTGCATGTCGGTTCGAGCATAAAGAAACCTGTCTTGAACTCAACCCGTTGCTATTCCTAAGCACAAATTTAACTTCAAGATGAAAAAAAGCTACATCTAATTCACTGTTTCATTCTTCTAAAAAAAAAAAAAAAATTACCGTTTCAATGAACAAGGCCTACGTTCAATAATAAATAAGATCAACCCAGGCCACTTTTTGATTCAACTTCAATCAAAGAGCCAATTTTTTTTTCAAAACATCCTAAAGTTTCTTTACAAATGAAATCCAAAACCAAATAATTTAACTACTAATGTGCAAATAACAACTTAGAAGAATTAACTCTTTGCATGATTTTCATAATAGAATTATAAGTGCTTGTGGGGTGTGGGATGTGGGGTGGGGGGAAGGGGGGGGGGGAGTTTCATATACATATTCACTAAGATTAGTTTAGAGTAAAATTTATATCTTGTATAAAAAAAAATTATTATTACTGTAATTTGAATAATAATGTGTCCAGTAAATAATTAATTAAACATTTGATTGCCATTATTCACTCCAAACTTCTTTCTCACTTGCAAAATTAGAAAAAATTACAAAAATCAATTTTGAGCTTTATGTTACTAGCATGTAATCCCTAAAAATATACATGTGCATTTAAAAATAATTATAATTATAAACACATAAGAAACATATATACCTAAGTTTAATATTATTAATGTATGTTTTTTAATATTACTATTGCAAATTGCTCATTAAATTTATCATATCCTAATAGTTTAAACTTTTGGGACAATTGGTAATTTAATATGGTATCATAGCAAGTCTTAAGTTTGATCATTATCTTCTCCACTTTACCTCCTATTTAAAGTCCAACGTGTTAGGCCTCACCTATTAAAGAGAAATGTTAGTGGTGAGCTTTTGGGACAATTAGTAATTTAACAATTACAATGAGAAATGCAAGATTTGAACCACGGTTGTTTCTGTTGGAAACATCAAACGAATTAGTTGAGCTACCCTCATCTATTATAATCCTTTTAAAAAAAAATTATTATATCTCAATTTAAGGAATAACTATTTCATGTAATGAACATATAAATAGCTATTACACATAAATAAACATTTCATTATACGAACCATTATTGCATACAAAATATGCTTTAAGCTTTTTAATTATTTACAAGGTAGTTAAGGCATCTTTTACATAAATTGAAAGGGATAAAGAAATCCATCTCTAGAGAATGACATTATAACGTTTTATGCAAACTTTGATTACCTATCATCATTAATAGGGAGTTCACCACTGCTAATCCACATAAATAGGTCAATTAGACGATATCATCTTGATCTTGTTTCTTTGTGCCGAACCTGTTGATGAATGCTTGGGATGTATGTTGGATCCAATGTACCAGTTTATTAGTTGCACGACAGAGAAATTTAGGAATTAGTTTGTACCAGCTGCGACGAATAAGCTCTACAAGGATTCCACATAAATTAATGATGAACAGCCTTAAGGGATCCACGAGGATTGAAGCAAAGAGCTCACATGCAAGAAGTGCACAACTGACACAAATAAACTTGAACATTGGGAGGTAGGTTGCGTTTTGTGGTCCTAGTTTCATCCCCAAAAACGCAATGCAGTAGATAACTATTGCCATGATAATGAAAAACAGTATTTCACCATGCTCTTTGAGTGGAGAGATGCCTGAGCCTCTAAAGCTTGTTCCAAGGACGCCAAGTAAAGTCAAGATGAGAAAGTTAAGAGGATCATGGAATTCTGTGGAGGAACGGACTTCTTGTTCACTTGCACAGCTAAGAAATAATAACAATAAACAAAATCACTATTTGAGTTTTATTATATTCTTACCTTTTTGAGCCCTTAAGGCTTAAGCAATAAAATGAAAACAATGTAGAGGTCACAACTTATTTAACAATACTGAATGGAATTCATTTTGTTACATTTTTTGTATTCCACTTTATGTTACACAAAATGTTGTATATGATATTTTTGATTTATTTATTTTTTATTCTTTTATTTTAGACATTGGTTATATTATATGGAAAGTAAAAAAGAATATATGGCAAAGTGTGATTGATGGACTATAAAGTAATAACAAGAATTATTTTCATATATGATAATTGGTGGCATCATTTTTATTGTATATCAATCATAACATGTCATTTCAAAAATTGTGAAATATATTGTATGTGTAAACTTATTGACAGGAATCAACAAATCTACACTAACATGCAAAGTGCACTAATTACTAAATTTAAGATAAAACTTTACAAGCTTCCTTAACTTAAAAAAAAAAAAAAAAAAAAAAAAAAAAAAAAAGGAAGAAGACATCCCCAACCAGGCCCCCCCCCCCCCCCCAAAAAAATCATGGGTTTATAATTTTTATTTTTTTTGGATTATATGTGAGTTTTAATTTAGTCCATTCCTCATTTTAAATTCTAATAATTAAGTAACTCCTTAAAGATATTTTTCTTTCTTTCTTTCTTTCTTTTTTTTTTTTTTTTTTTACATGGAATATTCTATAAAAAATTTCCATTAAAATTTTAATGGAGTCAATCTCAATTTTATGCACACGATTTTGTCACATCACCCGCCAATTTCTTAAAAAAATGATATTACACCTTCATTTATCAACCAAAAAAAAAAAAAAAAAAAAAAGGAGAAGACATAATGCTGACCTATAAAATGTAACTTGAGGTTAACAAAAAATAGCTAAAGTAAAGTATAATTTTCGTAAAATATCAACCATGCAATACAAAATAAGAATGAAATAAAAAGAGAATATCCAAAAGCTAAATGTTAAAACATCATTACGATAATGGATGTTCTTAAGATAATTGTTAATAAACTATTTTAGAAAAGTTTTAACACTATTTTTATAAAAATATAAAAAAATTATCAAACAAATTAATTATTTTATCATTTTCTCATAAAATATATTTATAAATAAATTCAAAAGTAATGTCTTATGGTATAAAATAATATTTACTCTTTAAAAAAAGACGCATTTTAAGGTTCAACAGTAAAACCCCTTGAGGCATGACATGTTAGTAGGAGTCTTGGACTTGGTCACACCTATGAGTCTAGAAATTGCCAGATTCGAGTTGTGCACCTTGCAAAAATACTGTACCAAAACACGGATAGCTCGAACATGCCAAAGGTGCCCTATGCCATCAATAGCAGATTTAAGTGAGTCAAATCAATGTTCACACACATGAAACCTCTTTTTTTATATAAAAAATAAAAAATAAATAGCTCAGTAGAAAAAGTTTCATGGAGAAGTCAACCGAAATTTTTAACTAATCATTGAAAATACGTCAACTAAAATTTGTCAGCATGACGTGCACTTCATGATATGCATGCAGGATGTGCATGTCATCCTTTGTCAGCAAGATACGTATGCAAACGATGACCCAAGACTGCATTAGACCATTTGTATATATATAATAAAAGAAAACCTTCAAAATAAATTTATCATTAAATCTAATATAGTATAATCAATTTCACAAAAAAATTCAAAAACATTAAGATGATAATTTGTAATTAGCGTGCTGTAAAAATAACATCAGTAATAGTCCCATAATATAAGGATACACATGAGAAATCTAAGGAGGTACTTTAAAAAACCCTAATGCTAATGAGAAGTCCAAGATTATATTTTTATTAAAATCCTTAAAAATATAAAATATAAAAAGAGATGAATAACACAAACATGTAAGTATGCAACACAGGTCCATTTCTCGAATTTCAATTCCAAAAACAGTATCCCAATCCCATCACAGAACACTCTTAAATTTGTGTTGTTATTTTAATTCTTATTCTTTATTTGATAATGGGTTACCAAAGTACCTAGATATACCCAAATACATCGACGTGGGATCAAGATTTTTTCATGTCAATATTCAACTAACACAATCCTAAATAATGATTAAATTGAAAAACCCCAACTCATTAATTTAACGTTAAACCAAATAGGCTTTCAAAGAAGCAAACAACCCAAAAGATAAACAAACTATAGTAAACTCAATCCCTCACCCTTCAATATTCTCCCACGTACGGTCTAGATATTCTCACTTTGAGGAGTGAAATTGTTGTCCACTATTTCAAAGATCTTAAACAAAATATAAAACATGTAATTAAGGAAAGTTATTGAAAGAGAGGGGAATCAGATTGCTACGTGGTCTATGAATGGAGGGAATTTTTCGAATGACCTAAACTCAAAAATCTTACACAGATAAGAGTGAAGTTTTTACTCTTAAATTCTTTCAGTTAAATGGGGTTTTTGAAAGAACAACTTCATGAACATTCAGACCAGCTTCCAAATCCCATAACATGTGACTGTGATAGTGTGACCTACACAACAGGGTGCACTCTTTCATTGCTCATCACATCCTCCTTATTAATCATCTGACCCTTTTCCTCCTTGGATATTTCCAAAGTGAGAAAATAAAATAAAATTATGGAGCTGTTTTTATAAGGTAGAAAAAACAAAGGGCAGTAGAGTTTATAGTAAAGAAAGAGATGAAGTTTATGGGCTAAGGCCACAAAATAGAATGAGAAATATATATTATTCTTGAATTGTTATGTACTTTCCCATAAGGATTTATTTTTAGTCACAAGAAAATGAAGAATGAACACATACCAGCGCTTGGATTTCTTTGTTTTCCTTTTCCTTGGAAGTGCTTGTGAGACTGATCGATGTCTCCCAACCGGAAAATCAAGAATCCTCACCTCCTCTATCTCAATAATCTCCATAGCTGCTTGGTGAAAAAATGAATACCTAATTGCATGCAATCCATAGCTATTTATACTCATGTTAATCATTTGGTAATATTATTATTATATGATGCAAAAAGACCTATGACATCATTGTCATTTGGCATTTATGGTTGTTAAAAATGAAAAGTGTTACATTCATAACATTTTCATAATACTCTTATAAAAAAAATTATAGGTAATAAATTGTTATTAGTTCTAATTTCAACCAACAATTGAAATTATTTTTTACCTCTCAATAACAACCAATAACAACAGAATACATAAAATTTATTGTAAAAGTACTATGAAAATATTGTAAATGAGTTATAAAAAAAAAAAAAAAATAGAGAGAGAGGCTGAAATCTATAGTTTTGGAGGACAGAGATAGAGATAGTCAGTATTATAGTCACAATCATTATCATTAATTTAACCGACCGTGTGGTTAAAATAATTGGCAGAGGTCTATATAAGACACAAATTGGTCAGATATTCTAGGTAATTGAGGCAATTAATTATTGGTTAAGACAAGAGTTTTTGGGCTGCAAAATTCCTCAAGTTGGTGAAATTGAGACCCAATAGCATATGAAGACACTGATTGATCACATATTTCCGTGATTATTTAAGCTGATTTCAGTTTCTTATAGGGGTTAAATGCTTAGTTTGTTAATTGATGTGGTCCAAGTGGATGCTTTTTTTTTTGTGTGTAAGTATCATTATATGATACAAGAGTTAAATTTGAGTCACTTTGCTTGTCGACTTTCTAGAAGCTAAGCAGGAAACTAATTTGTTCATTCCACTTCAGTGTTTCAATTTTCATGTGAAGGTCTGGCAAGTGGATTCACAAACTTTAGCCGATTTTGACTGACCCTCATCATTTATGCCTTTTTTTTCTTATTAGAACATCATTTATGCCTTTTTAGTCATTGTCAGTCAAAAAAAATTTTATTTTGGGTATTTTTCACTCTTCACCTTCCCCTTCGTTTTACTTTTAAATGATTAGTGATTATGCTATTACTTCCATGAGCATAGCATGTCCAGTAATACTTCTAATCTATTAAGAAATTCATATGTGGAAGCCAACAAGTGTGTTGATGCACTCACTAGAAAGGGTGCTTTTCTTTCTCAGGATTTTGTTGCTTTTAATGATCCTCCTGCTGATGTATCTCCTTTGCTTAGTTTAGATACTTTGTATGTTCGCAACATTTGTAATCTTCCTGTTGTTTAGTTGATGAGAAGCCTCGACTTACCCCCCCCCCCCCCCCCCCAAAAAAAAAAGGTTATTATACCGGGTGCAATTGTAATCAAGATCTTAGTATTAAATTAACCTTTTAACTTTTTAATTCCTCAGTTCTTAGATCAGAAAAATTAGAAAGTAAAACAACTTTCTAACGCATCTATATCCATTTGCTCTCTTAGTCCTCATACTCATTCCGTAAGAAAACATAGGTAAATTAAATAATTATCCTGTCATTCTACTTGCTTGACTAGTAGTGGCTGGTGCAATGTCGATTTCCCATGTGTGGATGAAAATATGAGGCCGAGTAAGTCATTCTACAAAATTGATTGACAAATTAGTATAATTAACTGCTCCAGGGCCATGCGATTGAGTGATTACGAGAGAGAGAGAGAGAGAGCTACAGTTTGACCTTGGGGGGCAATGACCCCCTTAGATTTGGAAAAAAAAAATTATATATATATAATAGGCTTGAATTAAAAGTTAGGTCCAAGAGAAATTAAACCAGCCTCCCCTCTCCAAAATCTTGGCCCTTTAAACCCAAAAAAAAATGCTCAAACAATAACACAGCTCAGCCTCAAACTCAACCCAAATATGCCCCCAAACAACAACACAGTAATGGATTTATACCTTTATAAAAGTAAAAAAGTTTTAAATTAATGTATTATGTATATTGCTCATATTCTTATTTTCATCTTTACTTAATAATTATAATTACTCATTCTATGAGATTCAATGGTTGATGATTTTTTAGATTTAAAATGTCTAGTTTCCTTTTCATATATATATGACTAAAATATATTGTATAAGAATCGATAATTTTATTTATTAATACTAGATAGATGATTTTTTTAATATTCATGATTTTTTTGTTTAAATTTCTGCCCCCTAACTAGGAATTCAGGCTCCGTTCCTAGTTGTAGCAGTACTAAACAACAACAAATCAACAATACTAAGGTTGACTCAGACACTGGCCAACCGCTAAACTTTCCCAATGTTTTTTTTTTCTTTTTCTTTTGCCATCTAGATCCTTTATCTCTAATAATTTATTTCGAAATTAATGTGCACGTCTTGTAAAGAAGAATAGATGCTATTCATTCTTTAATCTCATGTTTCTAATTTTATTTAATTGATCTATGTCTCTCGATTATCTTTTAGCCTCCAGCTCCAAATCAAATATGTTTTACATTATTTTAGTGTTCATGTCTATTTGGCTAAGTTCCAACCTTTTTATCTTATCTAAGTGTGTTGTATGTATGAACTTCAAAAATTATATTGCTAATTTAGCCAACTACTCATTACTATCTTCCAAAGATGTAAATTATAAAATTAAAAAGAAAAAAACTATTAGACTAGCTTTATAGCCTTAGCTGTGTCATGATCATAGGCACTTTCTTAAATTCATGTAATAATAAATTAATGGTTAAGATTAAAAATTTTAAAAATCATTTTTAATCTTAACCCTTAAATAAAAAAAAATGTTGCCAACTTTTTACTATTTTATTTTTACACTTATAAATTGTCTCTTAAGTGCACGGATCTCAATCGGAATTTCAGATGCTCTGTATGTGAAGCATAATTTAATAATGATTAATGCATTTTTGTTTTTTCTTGCATTCAATTGGGCTGGCTGACCAGGCTTGGGTCAAACTCGTTGGCATTGGTATCATAACCATTTGATTAGCACCAAGAATCTATGACTTTCACAGCTCATAATACCTTTATTTAATATGTAAGAAACGTGGCCAAGTGCTAGGAATTGGGAAAGTATATTATGTTTCGATAATACAAATTTAGTGTTTATTTTGATATTTTCTATTCAATAAATAAATGATATTTATTTCAAAAAATCGCATCAGACTATTTCAATAAATTAATCACAATCTTCTATACTATTGGGAAGATAAATTAATCATTTATTGGAATAATCTGATGTAATTTTTTGAAATAGGTGTTACTTATTTATTAGGTAAGAAATACCAAAACAGATGCTGAGTAGATATTACTTAAACATGGTATAAAGTGTTGGGCTATAGATTGATCCGGTTAGTTTACTAATTGATGATGTCAAAATCGTCAGTTGGGTCACTTTTCCAATCCGAAACTTTAGATGATCTTGTAGAATCTGCAAGATAAAGAGAGATAGATCGAAGAGACCACCAGGTTGTGCCCAGTAGGGGAGTCTCGGATGCTTAAGTTAGTATCAACTCACATTTCTTATATTTAGATAGTGTTTTGTTGTAGCTTTTGACATACCTTCACAAGTGAGACAGACGGTTCCTTTTATAGATGATTTGGATAACCGTTGTACATAATTGTGGGTGATTATTACTCAGGTGTAACAGTTATCGTATTGATTGGCGTTTAATACCAATGAGTACTAATGGTCGCTATTAATGTGTTGAATGTGCTTGAGCGGTTACATTTTTTGGTTTGTTAATGATGTAAGGTTGTCCATATTAATGGACGACCTTAATGATTTTTTTGGACTCAACATTAATTATTAAAGTTGATTTATTAGATTAAATTACATCAAATATCAGATTAAGGAATAATTAAATCAACAAGTTTGATATGACAATTTGATCAACAAATTTGACAATTTGATATGACAATTAAATCAACAAATTAAATATCATCCAAGTTTGATATGACAATTTGATCATGATAAAGGAAAACTTTATAGGCAAAATCCAATCGAGTGAATTTCAAACTACCACTTTGGAAGAATCTACTAATAAAAAAAATGGTAACAAGAACAAAAAATCTTACCCTACATGCCTATCCTAAAGTATCTACTTACAATAGAACCTACTAATTTATATAGGAAGCTCAGGTCCAATCCCTAAATGGACTTGATCTTGTAGAAGACTTGTCTTTGCACAAATCTCCTATAGTAACTAACTCCACATCAATCTTTCTTTTATTGCTGTAACTTTGCAGAATTCTTCAATTCGTACTTGGATGAACCAAAAGTAACTGCACAAAACCTTAGGCGCACAAATGTCGCAACAACTCCTGTTACGTATCTCTCTATCTTTATGATGATAACTATAAAATATGTCTTTCATATGCTATTGAACCTTAGTGCATGAATTCCTAGAAGGCCAATTCATCATAGGCTGAAGACATAATTTAACATTTAGTTTTCCTGAAACTCGATAGATCGAGTGGTGTCAAGTTTGGTATCGAGATTCATTAATTTCGATAGGTCGACAGGTATCACGCTAGGTATCGAGAAGTGCAAATTCAACTTTTCTTGAGCAGTTTTGTGTCTTTAATAATACCACTTGTTAGTTAACATATATATACTTAAACACACCAAAAACTAGACCCTGTTGGGTAGAGCATTTTAAACACATATTTTTAGTTTTTAAACAATATTACACGTATTTTCACACACTTTTTTACTCACACGTATTTCAAAAAAATACAAACAACATTACTCAAACTACTCTACCAAATGGGCACTAAGACTCAAATTCATATAAAGTGCTTTGATATCAAATATGCCAATACATTAACAAAAAAATGACACTTACAAAAGGAAACCTATGACGATGGTACAGATGCCCTTGCCCCTTTGACGCAACTCTTTGGCTAACCCACCATTGAATTTAAATGGTAAGACAAGTGCCATTTAATCATTAATGGTCTGTGATTCCTTACGAGTGAAGGATTTCCGTTCTCTAGAGCTTGTGATATTAATTTATTTAAGGAAAACGATAAAAATTTTATTCATACAAATACTTTATACATCTTGAGCCCAAAGATGCTAAGAATCCATTTGGAATTTGCTTATTTTGTTAAAACTGAAAACTTTTTACTAAAAATATTGTAGATAAAAGTAAAAGTTAGTACAATGAGACCTATAAATAGTACCAAAAAGTGCAGTAGGACCCATAAATAGTAGCAAAAATTATTTTTACCAAACGAACACTAAATGCAAGTAGAATTCTCCTCTAACCAGCTAGAACCACCCCCAAGACTTTTTTCATGCAAGTAGAATTCATGAGCTAGCTTATTCATATGCACCTTGATGGTAAATAGGAACTAACTTTTAGCTGAGCATTATCGAGAATAACTCTACTAATTAAGGATGTATTATTGACTAATGGATAGTGTTTATTACACACATCTTGTCTTCTACTCATAGTTTCGGTCACAAAATAAGTGTGTAATGATATGTGTAACAAGTTTTATCCATTCAACAATACTAATAAGTAATAGATAATAAAATAACTCGAGTTACATGATATATATAATCATCACGTAAAAGCTTGTCGAATAATGGCTTGAATAATAAGTGTTCCTTAATGGCATGCTCTTCGTTGTATTAGAAGTTGGTCACTGAGGTAATTTTGTTTACAAACTCTATAACGTGTGACGTGTATGATAAACTTTCTGACCTAGTCGACCTTGACCAGTGTGGCTTTGTGACTATGTCTAAAAGTGAATCTCCACAACAAGATTGGAGAAAGCCCTTATTGCTTTGTTTATTGTTCAGTGAGCGTGCGCCACACAAATATTTTGTTTTGTTTTGTTTTAGGTGAATACCTAATCTCTGTATTTGTCCAAGAAAGTTATTTGGGTATACTGTGGTTAAGAGCTAGGGGTGAGTGGGTGACAATGATGCATATAAAGTTTTCGCCTTACAAGCATATAAACTAATAAACCTCCTTATACAGTAGTAACTATCTTCAAAGGAGAAAATTACATAAAGTAAAATCCAAAACTAACCTCAATTTTTTAATTGCCAAAATCTCCGTAGTATCAACAGAAACAAAAATTCAACCTCACACGTCTAAAATACAAAACATTAAAAAAAAAAAACCTAAAAGTCCAAATAACTGATCTTATTCCAAATTCCTAAATTCCTTTCATGCGCACATTCTCAAATAAAGTCTCAAAACTTGTTACTCTTCATAATCAAAATTTGAAGGGAAAAAGAGGGTGAGCTTGACAATTTAATTAGTAACCAAAATACTAACTAGCCTGACTAAATATTATAAGCAAAATAATAAATTTTACATATATATAAGATTAAAATTTATCAGCTTAGAAATTGTATCTTAGTTTGATTGGAAACTAACGTTATTTTTACAAATATCAAGTTTCGAAACATCAAAAATCATAATTTATGATGAGTTCTAAAACATTAGAATTTACAATTTACAATGAGTTCAAAAAAAGATATAAAAATTTCATGGACTTTAAACGATTCACATATCTAATCATATTGATATTTGATAGGAAAAAAAAAAATATATTGACTCCTTGCAAATTAATTAATTACCCAAGTTAATTAATTAGGTTCAATTACATGCAATAGCGTGGTAGCACAAATAAATCACCAATTATATTAAATGCAGTGGAAAATAAATTTGACACAGGTGATTTGTTTACGAATGAGGAAAACTACCGAGGCAAAACCTCACCGGGTGATTTTAAGGTTACCACTCCCAAGAATCCACTATTGTCAATCACAAAGCAGTTACAAGTATAAAGAATCTCACCAAACCCTTTGGCCTATCCCGAAATACCAACCTACAGTTGAACCCTTACCCCAATACCTAGTTGGACTTGTATTGTAACGACAATCTTTTCGTTTAATGCACGAATCCCAGTATGTGACTAACCAATGATACATAGATCCCAATACGTGACAAACTCCACAAACTTGAAGAAGATTGTTGGCTGCAAAGTTTTTCAATTCATCAACAATGAAGATCAGGAAGCTCATTGGTCACAAAACTAGATCAATTTCTGCCTTTGGTCATACAATGCATGTATTATCTTTTTGCGTCATCTGTGACGGCATTTAAAATAATCCTTATATATGTCTAGGGTTGTGAGAAAAGAAATCCTACACAAATACATAAACATTGGTTGAAAATCAGATCTGGAATTTTTGATTTCATAATTCTCGACAGATACAGCTTGTGTCAAGCTTTTGTCGAGCTTCAACATTAAATCTCGATAGAAAGGATAATTTTGAGACTTTTGTTAAGGTTTAATGAACAACACTTCCTTCACTTGTTTCTGAGTTAGATTTGCATGGTTTCAATACTTAACTTGAATACTTGTTTCTTGAAATACTAAACCATTCTAGATTTATCCAATTACAAGTAAAGTGCGTTTTGACAAATGATTAGTTAATTACATAAATATGTCCCTAACAATATTCTTAATGATTTTATAATTAGCTATGGTTACTTTATATTCCCATGATTAGAACTATGTGCAGACCTATGATATGTTCTAGGAAAGACTAGTTTCTATGCCAATGTATAATCCTCATTAGCTGGATCCAAAGTATAATTAGATTATACAAATGAATTTTTCTAAACTTATACAGTTTTATTTTAGTCCACATAAAAAAAAAAAAAAATCATATTTTAGAAATTTACAATTCAAACGAATATATCATTTAAATCTTGGCTACTTTCACAAAGTTGACACATCCTTAATCCAAGTTTTAAAGAAAATAAAACTTCTAAATGACTCGTTGAACCAAATAAATGTGTAGTATTTTAATGAAAAAGAAAATCTAGCTTATTTCTTTAAATCAGTATAGCTCAAATAATTAAATAAAATTTGTAAGGAAACATCAAAGAGTACTTAATTAATAAATAAATAAATAAATTATTTTTAGCAAATACAACTAGTTAAGAAAATGTTACCTACCTCAAGAAGACTAAAATATTTTTTGTACTTATCCTCTCTAAACCTACCTAAAACTAATTATTATACAATGACCCAATTACATCAATCCATATTAGTGACACTATATATTTACTTAGCGATGAAATTATACCCGACCATTAAGTTACGTCTGTTTTTTAGCTGCTAATATTCTATGTTAAGGAGTTTTCTATAGACATAACATATAAGTTGTAGATATGTTCAATATCAGGAAAGAGAAGAGAAATACAAAACTTATTGAAGGAGATTGTCTCATTTGTGTGGAAGATCTTTTGCAAAACTCTGATTCTTTTGACTGGATATGTTAATGCAGATGTGGTTGATGAGTGTTTCTTATTAACAAAAGACTTTGAATTTTGTTTATTTTCTTGGACCCCCAAACCTTGTAATGGCCCCATTTATATATATATATATATATATATATATATATATTCCCAGTCTGTTCTTGGTTTTCTTTCTTCAATGATATATTTCCGTTCTTGGATCTTGAACATAACGTACGTTCAAAAAATTGAATCAAGATGTTCGACATTTGTATCTATTTTACTGTCCACCTAAACTGTCGTCCACACCTCTTTTAATAACAAATTAGGAATTTTTTAAATTGATTTCTAGAAGTGTATGGACGGATACAAATCCCTTAGATTAAGTAAGATGTTGTCCTACCTTCCTTGCTAGAAAAGAGATTTTATTAATTTCTACAACAAAATAATTTTTTTATAAAAAATAAATTACATGAAGACATTGTTGTAATGGTCTATGCATAGTAAAGAATCTTTTAGGTCGAATAATGCCTTGCTTGACCAATATGACGCGGCTAGTGCAGTATTTAGTGGATAAATTTTTTTTTGTGTAATATTTGTTGCATACAAATTGTTACACACGGTTTTATACCTATTTCGTTTTTAAATTAAAACTTAATAATTTCAAATTTTAACTGCATAATTTTAAATAGACAAATCATGTCGTTATTAGTTAAGTTGGTATTTTATGATCTGTCCTTAACATAAATAAATAGAATGGTGAAACTAAAAATGATGTCAAATGAAAGAGACTATAATTAAATATTTTAAATGTTAAAAGGATGTAAATTTACAAAATAATCAAAAAAATATAATATCCCACATAGGCACAAACTCCTTTTAAATTTTCTTAATTGATACGTTCTAAAATTTTATTCCAATCCCAGCACTATGACTGAAATATATAACTGCATCCAGTGCAGCACGCTAATAACGAATAATTTTATGCTTCCAAAAAGATAAAACTACGCTAATAACAAATAATTTTATACATATCTTTTTGCTCACAATCTTGGAGAAAAAAACACACTTCCAATTATGCTGCACACCTATTTTTACACCGGAAACTCACTTTCTCATTGACTAACCTCCTCTGGGTTTCATAGTCTCTCACCAGTCACCACAGCTTGCTAATTAAACGTACGTTGACCTTCATGCATGCAATGAGAGAAAATAAGAGCAAATCAATGAAAAAATGTATGCCCTTTATTTCAAAAATTTTTGCAACAACTCTGACATGGTAGATTGTAAGTTACTAACTCATATATTCACAATTTTTTTTTTCACCATTGTGATAAAAAGTTGTAAAATATTTTATAATTCGAAATTTTTTGCCCTATATTTAGAAAGGGTTTTACTAACGTATGCTCTAATAAAGGCATATGTTAATTAAACTACTTAAAAAAAAATTTATGAAAAAATGAAAAAATAACTAACTAATTTGATAACTTTTTGAATTTTTCATAAAAATTTCCTAAAATTGATGGATAATATATGCCTTAAGAACATACAATTAGGAATAATCCCAACCAAGAACATAAGATTATGTAGGACACAGTTACATCATAGATTGTCCCCTAAAAAAGAAAGATTTCTAGTTCCGTCCATGCTTATAATATTATCATACTATTATATTATTTGTTGGAACAGTGGGCCACAAAGGCACGTTAGCCACTTGGAAATCTATCATATAATTTATATGGCAGTACCTTCGGGGACATGCGATGATAAAATTAAAGGGGGATGGATTTATATCCAATGAATCCCATATAGGTCTCTACTTTCTACCAACAAGCATAATGTAAAAAAAAAAAAAAAAAAAAAAAAAAAACCATTTGATTGTCGCAAGAAATGAATCCAAAATGCGTATGTGTGTGGAAAGCTTTTTATTAGAGACTTGGACTATGGCTCTTACATTTTTTATCTCACAAAAATTTTGTACTTGTAGAGTAATCATCTCATCAATACCGATTAAGCCTCCATGGTTGGCGGAGGTGATAATTCTAAGCTTCCTCTGTCATATTTCTAGCAAACTTAGCCGGTGATTGAGTCAAAGAAAAGGGCCATCAAGTGAAGGAATTCCATTCTCTAGAAAACCGGAATGGAGAATGGTGTATTTGCTTTAGCTTTCAAGAAAAAATATTGATTAGCAAATAATAATACAAAAATATTACATAAAAGAATGGTCAGTCAAAACCTTCCAAACTTTCAATCGATGCTAGCTGTGAATTTGGTGAGTCAGTGGCGATTTAAAAGTTTTCTAATCTGCTAATAGTACTTCAAGTTGAAAAATGTTTCCCTTATCAAAATGATGGGAGGCATTCCACGATCATCACAATATTTTTACACTACATGACACTTTGACATTTTGAATTGGTTGTGAACAACAGTACAAATCTTATATATAAAATGTACTCATGTCTCCTGCAAATTGTAATTCCGATGGCCCATCTTCATATCCCATGAATGTTTCTCTCCTGAGCAATTATGGACTGAGACCTTTCTTTCCATTTAGCAAGGCCTACTTTCATCAGTACATGAGAATTAAATTTCAAACCCACGTTTATTAAAAATAAAAACCCACTTTTTCTTACTTGGACCAAACTGAAATCATGGATTGATTCAACTTCAATCAAAGAGATAAAATTCTTTCAAAACATGATCCTAAAGTTTCTTTACAAATGAAATCAAAAACCAAATCATTTAACTTTTAATATGCAAATAACAACTTAGAAGAATTAACTCTTTGCATGCTTTCCATAATAAAATTATTGTAATTTGACTAATAATGTGTCCATTAAATAATTAATTAAACATTTGATTTCCCTTATTCACTCCGTAAATACTAATGGATGGACAGGGTGCACAAGGATACTTCATAGTTCACACCTTTCCATGGTGTAATTAGACCCTTAACTTGTCCTTAGCAAAGCAAAGACGGTTTTTCTTATCCACATAATGACATTTATAAATACAAGAGTTTTTATTTCTGATTTGGTTTTCCCTTACCAGAAAAAAAAAAAAAAAAAAAAAAAAATATATATATATATATATATATATATATATATATATATATATAGGTGAACACCTCAATATGTGTAACAAAAATCAAGCACACTAAGTCCAAAAGTTTGATTGGGTCTTCGAAATTCGAATACACTATTTCATCAGAACATTATAATTTCCAAAATAGAACCAGGGCCCAGCCCAGCCCATCTACCTTGGAAGGGAAGAAGACCCACATTGGGATAAAGAGATGGGTTTGGGCCCATGCGGGTAAAAACAAAGCAGGCCTAGATTACTGAGCCATGAGCATAAGGCAATTAAAAGTGTTCAAACTATACTTTTATTAAAGTCCTTCATAAAATGAGATCACCCGCAAACATTGAAGGTAGCTAAGGTCTATTTCCATAAAATGAAATAAATAGAGAAATCCATCCTTAGAGAATGGCTGCAAAACAAAGAAGCAGACTTGTTTGATAATCACACAAAAATAGGCCAATTAGACAAAATTTGCAATCTGACCACCACCATCTTGATCTTGATTTTTGCTCTGCCTGTTAAAGAAATGTTTTTGAATGCTATATAAATTTTTTTTAACAAATTACGGAACATATTAAGTGTTAAGAGTTGTTGGGTGACGGCAGCGTGCATAAATTTGCTTGTACCAATGATGAAGCATGCCATCACCTCTACTAGAATTCCACATAAATTGATCAAGAACAGGCTGAACAGCCTTAGGGGACCAACAAGGATGTAAGCAAGCAGCTCACATGCAAGAATTGCAGAGATGACACAAATGATCTTGAACAAGAAGAGGTAAGCTGCATTTTGAGGTCCTAGCTTACTACCATGATAAAGACCAACATAATTGCACCATATTCTTTTAGGGGGGAGATGCTTATATTCAGCCATGAAAGTATACTCCAAGAATGCCAAGAAAGATCATTACAAGAAAGTTAAGGGGCTCATGAAACTCGGTGGAGGAACAAACTTCTTTCTTACTTGCGCGATTAAAAAAAAAAAAAAAAAATACAGAAATCAATTTTGAGCTTTATGTTACTAGCATGTAATCCCTACAAATATACACTTACATTTAAAAATAATTACAATTATAAATACATAAGAAACATTTATACCTAAGTTTAATACTATTAATGTACATTTTTGAATGTTATTATTGCCAATTGCTCATTAAATTTACTATATTTCAATAGTTTAAATTTTTGGAATAATCGATAATTTAATAATTACAAAGAAATGGAAGATTTGAATAATGAATGTCTATGTTGAAAATATCAAAGGTGTCTGTTGAGCTTCCCTCAATTTAAAGAATAAGTATTATAAGTTTATAACCTTTTTAAAAAAGAATGATTATATCTTAATTTAAAAAATAACTATTCCTAAAGAATAACTATTCCCTATAATGAATATATAAATAGCTATTACACATAAATAAACATTTCCTCATATGACCCGTTATTGAATACAAAATATGCTTTAAGCGTTTTATTTAATTACAAGGTAGCTAAGGAATCTTTTACATAAATTGAAAGGGATAAAGAAATCCATCTCTAGAGATAGAATGACATTATAACGATTTATGCAAACTTTAATTACTTATCATCATTGATAGGGAGTTCACCATTGCTAATCCACATAAATAGGCCAATTAGACGATATCATCCTGATCTTGTTTCTTTGTGCCGAAGTACTTGTTGAATGTTTGGGATATATGTTGTATCCAATGCACCAAATTATTAGTTGCATGGTTGAGAAGCTTATAAATTAACTTGTACCAGCTGCGACGAATAAGCTCTACAAGGATTCCACATAAATTAATGATGAACAGCCTTAAGGGATCGACAAGGATTGAAGCAAAGAGCTCACATGCAAGAAGTGCACAAGTGACACAAATAAACTTGAACATTGGGAGGTAGGTTGCGTTTTGAGGTCCTAGTTTCATCCCCAAAAATGCAATACAGTAGATAACTATTGCCATGATAATGAAAAACATGATTTCACCATGCTCTTTGAGTGGAGAGATGCTTGAGCCTCTAAAGCTTGCTCCAAGGACTCCAAGTAAGGTCAAGATGAGAAAGTTAAGAGGATCATGAAATTCTGTGGAGGATCGGACTACTTTCTCACTTGCACAACTAAATAATAATAATAATAAACAAAATCACTCCACGAGTTTTATTCTATTCTTAATTTTTTGAGCTCTTAAGGCTCAAGCAATAAAATGAAAGCACTCTTAAAGGCATAAGAAATTTCACAACTTGTTTCACAATACTAAAGGGAAATCATTTGTTACATGTTTTTGTATTCCCCTTTATGTTACAAAATGTGGTATGTGGTATGTGATATGTTTGATATATTTATTTTTTATTCTCTTATTTTAAACAATGGTTATGTTATAAGGAAAGTAAAAAGAATGCATGACAAAGTATGATTGGTAGAAGAATATACAGTGAAAAACAAAAATTATCTTCATATGGAATTATTGGTGGCATTATTTTTATTGTATATCAATCATAACATGTTATTTCAACCATTGTGAAATTTATTTTATATATAAACTTATTGATAGAAATCAACAAATATACACTAACACGGAAAGAGCACTAATTACTAAATTTAAGATAATTTTTTTTTTTTACATGGAATATTCTATAAAAAAATTTCCATTAAATTTTAATGGAGTCAATCTCAGTATTTTATGCACATGATTTTTTTCACATCACCCGCCAATTTCTTAATAAATGATATTACACCTTCATTTATCAACCCAATTTTAAAAAAAAAAAAAAAAGAAGAGAGAGAGAGAGAAGGAGAAGACATAATACTGATCTATAAATATAACTTGAGGTTAACAAAAAATAGCTAAAGTGAAGCATTATTTTGGTGAAACATCAAACATGCAATACAAAATAAGCAAAATAAAATGAGAATATTCAAAGGCTAAATATTAAAAAATAATTATGTTAACAAGTATTCTTAAGACAATTGTTAATAAATTATTTTAAAAAAATTTAGCCCCCAATTTTATAAAAAAATATAAAAAATTATAAAAAAATCAATTATTTTCTCATAAAATATATTTAAAATTAAATCCTAAATTAATTCCTTACGGCATAAAAACAATATTTAGCTTTTGAGGCTTTGAGAAAAGACGCATTTTAATCAGTCAGAAAAAAAAGAAAAAAAAAAAAAGACGCATTTTAAGGTTCAGTAGTGAAAGTTGCATACAGAAGTGAACCAAAAATTTCAAACTATTCATTGACAATTCGTCAACTAAAATTTGTAGGCATGACGTGCATTTCATCCCTGTCAGCAAGATACATATGGGATTAATGATCACCCATGACTGTATAGAAATTTCTACAAAATAGAAATTATACTCTAACTTAATTTAAGTGTATATATATGTAAAGTTCTCTTTTGAAAATTTGAATTTCGGCCCTTACCTCTTACACTTCACAAATATTTATACTTTTAAAGTGACCATCATACCAAAAATATAAAAACTTTGAAAGGAGTAGTTATTGAACAACAAATTATTTTACAACTCTTTCGTCATAATTTTGATGTGACATATTATGAGTGGTTAATTATTACTTATACATAAGCTTACTATTTTTTTCACTAATCATACTTTGTAACGTCACAATTGTGACAAGAAGTTGCAAAAAAATTTGTGATCCTAGACTTTTCCCTTTGAAAAAAAAACCTTCATAATAACTTGATCATAAGTTTAAAAGCATAATTAATTTCACAACAAATTTTAAAATTGTTGAGATAATAATTTGTAATTAGTGTAATGTAAAAGTAATGTTAATAATAGTCCTATGTGAAAGTGATGAGTTACAAATCACAATATGTCATCTCAATTAATTTTTAAATTGTGAAATTTATTTTGTTAGAAGAAACAAAGAAAAGAATTTATAATTTTTTTTTGAATTTTTATGCAAGTATTAACTTCATTATTTTTAATTTCAATAAACTCCATAAAATTATATTTATATGAAACAATAATAGAACATTCTGTTGCAAAAAAAATAAAAATAAAAAATAATTTTTAATGGAAGTAATTACATTCAGGGGCGGAGTTAGGGGGGGTCGAGAGGGGGCACTTGCCCCCCCTGACCCTGCCCAAAATTTTCTTTTTTTATGTATCAAAATTTTATATTCATATCTTTTTTTACTTTATTAATATTTTTTAAAGTTCAAAATTTATAAAAAAAAAAAATGATAAAAAATAAACTTAAATAAAGAAGAAAAAGTCTTAATTGAAGAGATGAAAATACCATCCAAAAAAAAAAAAAAAAAAGTTTCCTTTTAAAAGTATTAAGCAATAAAATTTAGAAACAATTACATGAAAAATTCCATAAAATATATAAGGGGATTATTTTATTGGTTATATATTAAAAAAAAAACTAATAAAATATATAAAATATAATGATATGCAATGATTTTAGGGGATCTTTCAATATTGAATGATCACTTACTATTCATATTACTGGCATTTAATTGTCAAGTTTGATTAATATTTTGTATATATGATGCATATATTGTATGCTACATACACAATATGTATTTATTTATAGAGACACATGTATATTAGTTATAAATTTTACCCCCCTAAAGTTAAATGCTGGCTCCGCCACTGATTACATTCTATACACTTGCGTTTTGTTACATCTAAATGGCAGTTCAAACGTCACATCCATTGCAAGCTAATACAAAAACTGACAAAATTTTGGCATACTAATTTATTTAGTTTGAGGTAGACTAAATTAATAGTCAAAGTAAAGTATTCTCACAAACACATAATGAGATACAGAGAATAGATTGATCCATAGTGGTTGTAAATATATATATATATATATATTTAAAAATCCCCTAAAACTAGTGAGAAAACCAAGATTATATATATATATATATATATCCTTAAAAAAAAAAAAAAAAAAAGAGATGATCAATAACACAAACTTGAAGTATAAATCCTATCCTATCACAAAATACTCTTTTACATATTTTCATGAAACTCTCCTCAATCCACCTCTAGTCGGTTTAGGCTGATGTTTAAGGATATGTACACCCTTTTATGATATGTACAAAAAACATAGGAGGGGACGACAAAAATAGCTTCACTATTCTGGATATGTACCTTGATTAAATTTGTGTTGTTATTTTAATCTTTCCTTTATTAATGGGTAAGTAGTACTAGTGCTTAATTGTCCATGACCGACCAGTTGACTATCTAAGTACCTAGACACAATCCTTAAATAATGATTAAAATGAAAAACTCAAACTCATTAATTTAACGTTAAACCAAATAGGCTTTCAAAGAGGCAAACAACCCAAAAGATGACCAAACTATACTAAAAGTCAATAATTAAGTCACTCACCCAAAAGATGACTAAACACTTTGGGGAGTCAAATTTTTGTCCACCATTTTAAAGATCTTAAACAAAAGGTAAAACATGTAACTAAGGAAAGCAGAAAGTGTGGGGAATCAGATTGCTATGTGGTCTATCCATCACAAAATAGTTCATGCCCAAAGGACCTAAACTCAAATCTTTCACAGATAAGAGTGAAGTTTTTACTCCTAAGGTCTTTAAGTTAAATGGGGTTTTTGAAAGAACAACTTCATGAACATGGAGATGGGAGGATTTAGATCAGACCAACTTCCAAAAATCTTCTCAGACCAGCTTTGAAAAGAAGTTTATTATAAATGGTGATTATAATAATTTTATTTTACTCAAATCCTCATTTATAATTCAAAATATTTCAAAGTGAGAAAAATCAAAAGGGTAGCAGAGTTTACAGTAAAGAAAGAGATTTATGGGCTAAAGCCACTAAATAGAATGAAAAATAATGTATATTTTTTTATTTATTCTTGAACTGTTAAGTACTTTCCCATAAGGATCTATTTTTAGTCACAAGAAAATGAAGAATGAACACATACCGGCGCTTAGATTTCATTGTTTTCTTTTTCCTTTGTGAGACTGATCGATGTCTCCCAACAGGAAATTCAAGACTTCTCACCTCCTCTATCTCAATGATCTCCATTGCTGCTTGGTGAATATGAATATCTAATTGCATGCAACCCCTATTTATTCTAATGTTAATCATTTGGTATATAATTATTATATGATACAAAAGACTTATGTCATCATTATCATTTTGACGTCCATGGCTGTTGAAAAAAGGGGCTGTAATCTATAGTTGAGAAGGACAGCGACCAAGCCATATTCAGTCAATATTATATTCACAATATATCATTGTCATTTAACGAGTGTTGTTGAAATAGTTGGCAGAGATATATACTTGAGTCAGTTGATTTTATAACAAAAGAAACTCAATGACAAAAAAATGTGAAGGGTCTTCTTCCTTTTGTTGATTTTATAACAAAAGCAACTCAATGACAAAAAAATGTGAAGGGTCTTCTTCCTTTTAATTTGTTGATTTTATAACGAAAGCAACTCAATGACAAAAAAATGTCTTGAGTCAGTTATTTATTAGTTAAAGGCAGCAATTTTTGGGCCGTCAATCCTCAAGATTGTTTTGGGAGTGGATGAAGTTGCTGAATTGTATTTTTGTGATTGTCAAGTTGTGATTTATTTTTCGTTGTTTTTGTTGATTTTATTATGTGTCAATTTGCTTGTAATTCTTTCATTTATTTCCTTATATTTTGTGGGATTTATTGTATATGAGTATAGTCTCAAGTTTGTGAAGTATTGATCAAATCATTGCATTTCGCGGTTAACTTGGGGGTAGCTCGGGATTGCAACGTCATGAAAGATCATGTGAGAAGCACCTGCTAAAGTTCAAAAGTCTGTTATGCTAGGATATCTTATGAGTAGCTCGCAGGTAAGGCCAATCCTCAAGTGAGTAGTGAGTCACTTTGACAGCTAGAACTTGCTTGTCTCTTCCTCCCTTTCACTACACTATATATACCCTTACTATTCAGTAAAATGTAAGAAGAGTTTTAAAGAGAAAACCATAGAAACAACATTAATTTGAGAGTTAGTAATTGGGAACCTACAATCTACTACACCAATCTCCTAAATTTTCTCTACTCTCTTCCCTTCAATTTTCCAATTCTTTAGAGGAGATTTCATCCAAACACAACCCACACGCCATTTGAGCGTTGAGAGAGTTTTGGAGTCTTAGGAAGCATTGGAGCTAACCACATATTTAGCAAGTAAGGCTTAGTGGTGCAATCGGGCGTATTATGGGATCTGGAGAGCTAGTGAAGACAAGGCTTCGTCAAGCCTATTGGTTGGTAGCAGGAGCTTGTAGAATTCAAGTACTTTGGACAGACTAGGTTTGGAGAGCCTTTTTGTAGCCATGTATTCCAGCTGAGTTACTAGTGAATCATTTCTGGTTTAGAGGGCCACAGAGAGATTTTTATGTTAAGTTCTTTAGATTTCCTTTTCAATAACACATCGTTTGTTATCTTGTGTTTTCTTTACTTTTTCCTTATGTGCTTTTCTTAATTGTATCTTCAATTATGTTTATTCATGAAATTGTTTGGTGATTCAATTGATTAATTGGTTAATTACTTAAATTCTGCATCAATTATTAATTAGCCTTAATTGATCAAGCTATAATTAAAATTTGAAGGTCGGATTTGCATCTAATAATTAGGACTAGTGCACTTTCAATGATTATTTAAATTGATTTCAGTTTCTTTGAGTGGTTAAATAATTAGTTAGTTTGTTAATTAAGTGAGACATTTTTCTCACACGGTGTAATTAATAGTGTATATATAGATACTCAAGATCGATGTGTGAGACTTTTGTATATAAGAGATCATTTTCTCGTAATATAATTTAGTACATTTTTTTTTCTCTCTAAAATTCTAAATTTTGTGTGTAATTTTTTGCTGTACTGCTCGATATTTTGTTCACCCATCTCACCTATTAAACAGAGTAAAAGAGAGAGATTGAAGAAAACTGAATCTACTCTTTGATTGAAGAAAATGAGAAGTAGTTACAAAATAATTATCACCTATGCTTTATATACACGGAAACAGGGGCTAACAGAGGCTAATAGTTTTTCCTACAAAAATAACTAACTAACCAATTACTAATATATCCAATTACAATTTGACATCTGTCACTTCTATTTGCTTCTTCTTCTTTCTCTGACACGTGGACTCTCCTTGAGTCTTTCATGTTTTCTTCTTTACTCTGCTTATTCCATCGTGTTGACCTTCTTCAATTTTAATACTTCCCCTCAAGTCTTGAATTGGAAGATCATGGATACTTGAAGATGAGTTTCAATCTTCAACTCCTTTGGCAACTGCTTTAGCATGAAAATATCTCGCAAACCCAACTTCTGTGTCAATCTTGTGAAGGAATTAAAGCCTAAAGCTTTGGTAAACACATCAGCTACTTGAGCATTTGAATTCACATGAAAAGTTTTAATCATACCCTCCAGAATTTTGTCTCGAACTAGATGACAGTCTATCTCAATATGCTTAGTCCTCTCATGGAAGACTGGATTAGCAGCTATATACAAGGCTGCCTAATTATCAAAGAAGAGCATAGCTGGTTTGGGGTGCTCAATTTTTAAATCCTTAAGTAATTGAAGTACCCAGGTTATTTCACATGCTACACTGGCCATTTCCCTATACTCAGCCTCTGCTGATGATCTTGAAACTACTTCTTGTTCCTTTGATCTCTATGCTATCAAACACTCTCCTAAATACATTGCATAACCTGTCAGTGACCTCCTTTTATCAGGGCATCCAACCCAATCAACATCGTAGAAGGACTTAATGTGTAAATTAGAGGTATTTGAGAAGAAGAGTCCCTTTCCTGGTGATCCTTTAATATACTGAAGGATTTTGTGATCAACAAGTAAGTGAGGCTTTATAGGTTTTGAGACAAACTGACTCAACCTATGCACAGCATAAGTAATGCCAGGTTGTGTCAAGGTTAAGTATACTAGTCTCCCAATTAACCTTCTATACATTCCAGGATTTGCTAACAACTTCCCTTAATATGTTGAAAGCCTTAGATTTTGCTCAATAGGAAATCTAACTGGCTTTGATCCAAGGAAACCAGTGTCCTTCAAAATTTCAAGTGCATATTTTCTTTGTGTCAAGTTGATGCCTGCATCAGTCCTTGCTACCTCAAGACCTAAAAAATACCTCAAAAACCAAGGTCTTTCAAGCCAAATCTATCATCTAGCAACTTCTTCAAACTGTTCACACAATCAGGATTGTTTCCAGTGAGCAAAATATCATCAGCATACGCCAAAAGCACTGTAAAAGAAGTCCCTTGAGTGTGAGTAAATAGTGAGTAATTAGATTTGGATTGAACAAATCCCATTTGAAGAATGGTTTTGGAAAATTTGTCAAACCATTGTCTTGATGTCTGTTTAAGACCATAAAGACTCTTGTTCAGCTTGTATACAACATTCTCCCAATTGCTGTGAAAGCCAGGTGGCAGGCACATGTACACATCTTCATTTAAATTATCATGTAAGAATGCATTGTTAACATCCATTTGGTGAAGAAACCACCCTTTCACAGCAGCCAAGGTGAGTACAATCTTGATTGACACAAACTTAGCCACTGGAAAAAAAGTCTCAGAATAGCCCAAACCAAACTTCTGTGTGAAACCCTTAACAACCAGCCTAGCCTTATATCTTTCAATAGAGCCATCAAGTAGATATTTAACCTTATAAACCCATTTACAACCTATAGGGCTCTTACCAGGAGGCAAAGGCACCAAACTCCAAGCGTTAGTGACGTCTAAAGCCTCTATTTCCTTATCCATGACAGCCCTCCATTCAGGATATTGCATTGCCTGATGGAAAGAGGTAGGGTTTGAAGGAGTGGAATTAACTACCATAACAAAGGATTTAAAGGTAGGGCCAAAGTGAGAATAGTCCAAATAATCTGAAACATCATATGGCAGACCAGAGTGGGGCTTAGTGCTGACAGACTTGCAAGCATACTGAGATAGGTAAGGAGGGGGTTTATGTGATCTAGTGGACCTTCTGAGAGTAGGATTAGAAGCTGAAGGTAAGGTAAGTGGTGAAACAGTAGGTAAAGTGCTAAGATTAGAATTCAATGAAGGAATGACAATAGGTTCAGGTTCTGCAGAATCAGGTGCTGCATTAGCTGCTACATTAGACGTTGCAGCAGGCAAGGTGCTAGGTGCTGCTGGTGCTGCATTAGATGATGCAATAGGAAGGGTGCTAGGATCCACATCAGATGTGGAAGGAATGTCAATAGATGTGGAAGTGGAATCAATTGAAATAGAGGAAGGAAGGTTAATAGTATTAACAGATTGAGATGATTTTGAAGTACAATGAGCAAAAATAAAATCATCTAAAAAGGAAGTGGAAGGTTGTGAGGAAAGAGCATAAGGGAAAATATGCTTATAAAAAATAATGTTTCTGGAGATATGAACATAATTGGAAGTGAGATAAAGTACCTTATAGCCTTTAATGCCTTGTGGAGAGCCTAAGAACACACACTTCCTAGCTTTAGGTGCAAATTTGTCTCTATTATGAGGTAAAGTTGAAATGAAACATAAACAACCAAAGTATTTGAGATGATTATAAGATGGTGCAGATTTAAAAAGAAGTTCATATGGACTTTTGTTACCTAAAGACTTGGAAGGAAGCCTATTAATTAGGTAAACAGTAGTTAAAATGCAATCTCCCCAAAAGCATAAAGGAAGTTGTGATTGGAACCTTAAAGCTCTTGCAACATTGAGAATGTGTTGATGTTTAAAAACTTGTTTGCGAAAAATAATCTGCAAGCACACAGAATCGTAACAAGTAATAAAGTGTTTTTAGAAAACGAATGTCGAACCCACATGGATTAACTATGTTATTGAATACCGAAATTCACTAAATTAATTACTATTTGGAAAATCGAAAATAAAAGGGATGTTCAACTATCTAAATTAAATCAGACTATTTAATAAAAATAAATCCAGCAAAGCGTAAAAGTCTAAAAGTGTAAAGGAAAAAAAATATAATAAGAATGGATCTAGAGCGATTGATTTCACCTAACAAATCCCACTCAATTTACAATTCCTAATTATTAAATTCTAATAATCTCCCATTGATAATTAAAAATTCCTTAAGTATTCAATATCTTCTCTCGAATAATATCAAAAATGTCTTCAACTAACAATTCCATATCTCTATGCGAATTTAATTAATTGGAGACTCATTATGTACTTTGAATTTTCTTGAAAAATCACACTAATCCCAGTAAAGCATCTCTACTTTCGCTCAACTAATGGTGTTTAATTCTAGAACTAAAATAACAAATCACCTCTTAGTCTCATTGTCATTCAATTGATCAATCAATAATTCATAAAAAAGAAATATTGAGCATTAAGAATAAGAATTAAACACTCAATCATGGAAATATTAAAAATAAAATAACTCATATAAATTGTGTGTTCATTGCTAGACTACATCAATGCTCTTGAAAATAAAATTTAATCAGTTCATAATAAAATTGAAAAGAAAACAAATAAAACTTATGTCTTTCATCTGAATTGGTTGATCAACATGAAGCTGCACCCTTTTGTCCGCAGAAAGACTCCAAATAAGATTCTTCAAATGCGGCACACCGAATTTTTGCCCTAAAGAGCCTTTAAATAGGTAAAGGAATCCTATGAGTTTGGAGAAAATCCTAGATTTTTAGGCTTCAGTTAACCGACGATTTTAGTCCATTTAAAGTCATAATTATGACTTTTGGTAAACTACAAGGTTGTAGCCCTTTAAGTTAAATTTCTAGCCTAACTTGAATCATCTCGATTGGATATGTGAGCCGAAAGTTATGCCAAAGATAGTAACTGATGTGCAGGCTGGAATCCTAATCCGAATTGGACTTGGATTTGATTGGCCTAGCCCCACTTTGCATGTAAAGCCCTTGTAGATTAATCTGAAATCTTCTCATTCCTTCAAAGCACAAATGAATAGATAAATATAAATAAAAATCAAATCAAATCAAAAGAAATAAAGGAAAACTAACAATTTTAATAAATAAGAGGATAATGAAAATCATGTAAAAATTACACTTATCATTTTCTCTTTACAACAACATTTTGTTGAGGGGTATCAACACAAGTCAACTGATGTAAAATGCCATTTGATTGAAAGAAATCCTTAAGATAGAACTTAGTTCCATTATCACTCCTTATTGTTTTGATTTTGCAATTACACTGAGTAGACACCATAGAAGCAAATTGTGGAAGACACACTTGTGTTTAGAACTTATGTTTGAGCAAATATACCCAAGTGCATCTAGTAGAATCATCTACAATTGTTAAGAAAAATTTAAAACCATCAACAGTTCTTGTAGCAAATGGAACCCAAAGATCACAATGAAGTAAATCAAAAGGATTAGTTGAAACATGAGTGCTAGCTATAAAAGGAAGTTTCTTTTGTTTTGAAAAATGACAAATATCACAACAAGAAGCAGTTTTATTGATATTAACATCATGTACAAGTTGCTTCAACAATTGGAGTTTAGAATGAGAAGGGTGTCCTAATCTACTATGCCATAAATTTGATGAAGAAACAGAAGTGATAGCAGCAACAAGTGCAAATGCAGAAGATCTACAACCTGAATCTTGCAACAGAAATAAGCCATTGTGTGCTTTACCTAGACCAATTGTGCTCCATTGAGCAAGGTCTTGAATAAAATAACAATCACCAAGAAAAATGAGGCAACAGCAAAGTGATTTTATGAGTTTGCTAACAGAAATCAAGTTGAATGTAAAAGAGGGCACACACAAGACATCAGTTAAAATTAAGGTAGAAGAAATAGTCACTGTGCCTATGTGTGTGACTAAGGCCTGTTCCCCATTTGGCAAATAGACAAAGGTATAGACTATTGAGGTAATTGAAGTCAATTGAGAAACAGAACGAACCATGTGGTCTGTTGCTCTAGTATCAATGATCCAAGTATTGGATTTATAAGCTTGCCTATTAACTACTTGAGCAGCAAAGATGGAATGAGAAAGATTAGGTGGAATCTAAAAAGAATTACCTAAAAAGTTTGATGAAGTAGAAGGAGAGGATGATGTGGAAGGTAAATGATGTGAAATGGAAGGGTAAGAAGTCATAACAGAAACAGCTTGGTGGCTAGTCTGAGCATCATTGCATGATCCAGCAGCTATATGGCACTTTAGAAAATTCAAAAATTGCTCACATTGAGCCTGTGACAATGATAATTGTGGACTAGCTTGTACAAAAGAACCTCCACCAAAGTGACTAACATGGTTTTGTGAAGCCAAATCTGATTAAACACCAGCACCTTGCAAAGCTCCACCAAGCAAAAAACTAGAATGCACACGACCAGGTAGAAAACCATAATGCACATTTAGATCAAATCCACAACTTCCCGTGGTTTGCATTGAAGCAACCTGATTTGCCATGGCCTTGTTACCTCCTTTTGGCTTGTAATCAAAAGGGTAACCATGGAGTTTATAGCATTTATCAGCTATATGTCCAGTAAAGCCACAATAAGTGCATACAAGCCTATCTTTCTTGCCATTACCCCCTTTACCTTCATTCTTTTGTCCTTGATGACCAAGAAAACCTCTGCTATTATTCACATACATAGCAGCAGCATCACCTGACTGAATCATGTTGAAACTTTGACCAATGTTTCTCATCTTCTCTTCTTGCAAGATCAGAGAGCACACTTTGCTACGAGAGGGCAAAGGTTCAATCAGTAAGATCTGACTTATAACATGGCCATAACCATCATTCAGTCCCATCATAAACCTTAAAACTTGCTCCTTATGATGAGCATCAAGTTGAGAAGACTTAGAACCACAAGCACAAGCATAGGTATAGATTGTAAAAGGCTGGTAATTAGCATACTCATCCCACAAAGTCTTGAATTTTGTGAAGTAAGAACTTACTGAAAGTGATCCTTGTGCAAGATGTGAAATTTCCTTCCCAAGCTCAAACAACCTTGTAGTGTTACCGTGAGATAGCCTATCTTTGAGATCAATCCACAAATCTCTGGCATTGTTGATGTACATAACACTAGCCTTCAAATCCAAACTGAGTGAATTAGTTAACCAAGAAAGCATTGCAGTATTGCATCTACTCCAAGAATAGTACAATGAAGAAGATGAATCAGGTTCAGTAATCGATCCATCCTTAAAACCAAACTTGTTTCTGGAACTTAGAGCCAAAAACACAGATCGCGCCCAACTCATGTAATTTTTTGGACTAGTGAGTGGTTGCTAAGTGAGCATAAGACCTGGATTTTCATTTGCAAGGAGAAAGAAAGGATTATTTGCATATTCATCTGCTATTGTTGCACTTGAAGCGAGTATTGAATGCGTAGTTTGAGATTGAGTATTGGTTATGGAATCGGAAGCCATGGATGAGAAAAGAAAAGCAATAAACAAAACACTAAATTCTGTTTGGGAATTGAGAAAATGAAAGAGGAAATCTCAGAAAACTTACTTTGATACCATATTAAACAAAGTAAAAGAAAGAGAGATTGAAGAAAACTGAATCTACTCTTTGATTGAAGAAAATGAGAAGTAGTTACAAAATAATTATCACCTATGTTTTATATACACGGAAACAGGAGCTAACAGAGGCTAATAATTTTCCCTCCAAAAATAACTAACTAACTAATTACTAATACATCCAATTACAATTTGACATCTGTCACTTCTATTTGCTTCTTATTCTTTCTCTAACACGTGGACTCTCCTTGAGTCTTTCTTGCTTATTCCGAGAGAGAGAGAAGTGGATGTTTTTTTTTTTTTTTTTGGTTTTTCTTTCGTGTAAGTAATTTTTTTAATTACAAATTAAGCAGGACACAAGAGTTGGTTTTTTTTTTTTTAGAAGAACACAAGAGTTGAATTTGAGTCACTTTGCTTGTGGCCTTTCCAGAAGCTAAGCAAGTAATTAGTTTGTTCATTCCACTTCAGTGTCTCAATTTTCATGTACAGGACTAGCAAGTGGATTCCACGGCCGATTGTGACTGACCTTCATAATTTATGCTTCTTTTTATATTAGAACATCATTTATTCCTTTTTAGTCACTGTCACTCAAAAAATAAAAAAGTTTGGGTATTTTTCACCTCACCTCACCTTTCCCTTCATTTTATTTTTTAATGATCGGTGATTAATTATGCTATTGCTTTCATGAGCATAGCATGTCCAATAATACTTCTAATCTATTAAGAAATTCATATGCGGATTGAAATTGGGGTACCATACCGGTGCAATTGTAACCAAGATCTGGTATTAACTATTGTGCACCTTTAGCCTGATGATCACTTTTTACAAGTATAAGTGTTTATGATATGTGAGAGACAAGAGACAAAGTTAAAGTTTTCAAGAGAGAACTTCACTCACGTATGCTTATATTAGACTATAGTACAATTCTATCTCAGATAAAAAAATAATTTGGTATTAAAAATTAACCTTTTAACTTTTTAATTTCTCAGTTCTTAGATCAGAAAAATTAGAAAGTAAAACAACTTTCTAACCCATTTTTATTCATTTGCTCTATTAGTCTTCATACTATACTTAAAAAAAACACATGCATTTTTTCCCTTCTTAGGTAATTTAACTCAAGAACTCTTGCTCTTATACCATATTAAATTAGTGATTCTCCTAAAAACTTATGTTATTGAAAATGGTAAATTTAATCATTTAATCACATACTTTTAATACATCTAAAACCTTTATCTCTAATAATTTATTTTGAAATTTAGGAGAATGTCTTGTGTAAAGAAGAATAGAAGAAGAATAGATGCTATACGTCATTCTTTCATCTCATGTTTCTAATTTTATTTAATTTATCTACATCTCCTCTTGAACTTCTTTTAGCCTCAAAATTAAATATGTTTTGCATTATTTTAGTATTCATGTCTATTTGGCTAAGTTCCAACCACTAGCCAAAAAAAGAAAAAAAAAACCGGTTTACACTATGTATGTTGTATCATGAATGTACTCAAATTCATGTATGTACTCCAAAAATTATATTGCTATTTTAGCCAACACTTGCACTAATCATACTCATACCTATCTTCCAAAGATGTAAATTATAAAAAATAAAATAAAAATAAACTACTAGACTAGATTTAACAACCTCTTAATTAATTCAATATTAATTTATTGACAATGGAGGGCCATAAAAATTACTTCTATAAAATAATCATTTTTAGCCCTTAATATTCTAATTGGAGCTATTAAAATTTATGTATATGGCTTGAGTTTGCATCTAATACAACTCCCATTAACTAGATCCAGAATTTAACATTTCAACTCTTAGGTATATACATGACATATCAAAATCTCAAGTTCTCAACAGACAATATATATATATATATATATATATATATATATATATATATATATATATCACATGTAAATATCAAATGAGACTAATTCATAACTAAATAAATGTAACAGATTATACTGTAAATTTTTTTTTTGGGAGAATATATTATACTGTAAAATTAACTTAATTTGCTGACATACTTTCTTTTTTGGGTAATAAAGGATGTAACATTAAGAACTAAACTGTTTGAACATGAGACATAAGCATGTATTATGATAGGCACTATCATAATAAAGCAATAACAAAACAAAAGGAGGAGGAGAATCATAAATTACAAAATCTTGTTCTTATCTAACTCGTCTTCTTGCTAGAGCATCGGCACATTTATTGCCTCTCTATAATCTGTAGCAATTAATACAAGATTTTATTCCTAGGTATGCACCTGATTAAGTCCCTGCAAATTCACCGAGAGATTCAGAGTTGCTGTTTAATAGACAAACTACTGCCTGCGCATCCAGCTCAATTTCTATAGCTCTAGGTTTAGATGGAAGCAATGGATCAGCCAATCTCTTAACTCCTCAGCAACTGTGCTCATGGATACTCAAAATTATATCAGTACAAACAATATGAGTCAATGACCTAAAAGAGAATTTGTCATCATGGCTTAGCTGCATAATGACGTAATAATTTACTAACCTAAATGCCATATTTTCTTTTATTATTATATCAGTAATCTATGGAATGTTTATTGTATTAGTGCCTACCTCTTGGATATATATAGCTCAAGTAAAGTTTGAATTATATGAGTAATTGTAAGGTATTCTTGAAGCACGAAGAATTGTGCTCCCTCTTCTTATATACATGAGAGACTTTACTTGTTAAATTTATGATGGAATTAACAATGAATATGAAAAAAGAAAATATGATTTTACTATACTTTAAAATTACCTAAAATTTTTTCGTATTATGCATGCTATGTGTGTGAAGCATTTTTGTTTTTTCTTGCATTCAGTTGGGCTGACCTGGCTAGGGTCAAACCGTGCAGCTCATTGGCATTTGGTATTATAATGTATAAACATTTGATTTGTTTTGCAATTAAGAATCTATGACCTTAAAAAAAAAAAAAAAAAAAATGTATGGCCTTTATGTACAGCTCATAATACCTTCATTTAAAATAATAAGAACGGTGTCCAAGTGCTAGGCATTAACATTTGGCTTTTGCTGAAATAATAACCTTTTTTTCCTCTGAGATAATAACCATAACCAATTGGTATTGGCACAAGGAAACCTATGACGATATGATGCCCCTTTGACGTACGCAACTCTTTGGTGAGTACCACCATTGAATTGAAGGATTCCTTGGGAGTGAAGGATTTCCATTCTCGAAAACTTGTGATATATATTTATATATTTAAGGAAAACGATAGAAATTTTATTCATGCAAATTCTTTTTACATTTTATTCTGCATCATTGAGAATAACTCGACTAATTAAGGATAATTAATCATGTATGATTGATTAATAGGAAGTATTTTGTTACATACACATTGTTTTCAACTCATAGTTTCAATTCACGAAATGGGTGTGTAACAGTGTGTGAAACAGGTTTTATTCATTTAATAATATAAATCATCACGTAAAAGCTTGTCGAATAATGGCTTGAATATTAAGTGCTCCTTAATAGCATTACATTGAAGCACATCCCATAAAGGGGTCTTGCTCTTCAATGTATTAGAAGTTGGTCACTGATGAGGTAATTTTGTTTAAAAATGACTAGATACATTTTATTCAGTGTGGCTTTGTTTTTTTGTTTTTTTGGTCTAATAATGACTCAAATATTAAGATTGGAGAAAACTCTTGTCGCTTTTTTTATTGCTCAGTGGAAGAGTGCCACAAATATTTTTTATTTTGTTTTATATAGTTGAGTACCTAATCTCTGTATTGGTTCTAGAATGTTATTTGGGTATGTTGTGGTTATGAGCTAGATAGGTGACAATGATAAATATATAAAGTTTTTGCCTAGTAGTTATCTTCAAAGGTAGAAAATTACATCTAAGTAAAATCCAAAACTAACCTCAATATTTTAATTGCAAAAAATCTCAGAAGTATCAACAAAAACAAAATTCAACCTCATGATACAAAATATGTATATATATATATATATATATATATATATATATATATATATATAGAATAGTAGAAGTTCAATCTTATTCTAAATTCCTAAACTCCTTTTATACACACAATCTAAATGAAATCCCCAAAACTATGTTATTTTTCATAATCAAAATTTGAAGGGAAAACAGAGTGAACTTGACAACTTAATTAGTAACCAAAACCCTAACTAGGTTGATCAAACATTTATATAAGAAAATTAATAAACTGTACATAATATAAAATTTTTTTAAGCTTATGAATTGTATCTTAGTTTGATTGGAAACAAACATAACATATAATTTAACATTAGTTTTACAAATATCAAGTTCCAAACATCAAAAATCATAATTTATGTGAGTTTTAAAACATCAGAATATACAATTTTCAACGAGTTCAAAAAAAAGACTTTAAATGATTCACATATTTAATCATACTCATATTCTTAATGTTTTATTACTATGCATGGTTAATCTATATTCCCATGACCAGGCCATATGTAGTCCCATGCTATGTCCGAAGAAAAACTAATTTCGAAGTCAATGTACAATCCCCCCCCCCCCCCCCCCCCCCATTGGCCAGATCCAAAGAATAATTAGATTATACAAATGATTTTTTCCTAAACTTATATAGTTTTATTTAGGTCCACATAAAAAAATTATATTTTAGAAATTTACAATTTGAACAAATATATCATTCAAATCTTGGATACTTTCACAAAATTGACACATCCTTAATCCATGTTTAATAGAAGATAAAATTTCTAAATAACCCATAAAACCAAATAAATGCATAGTATTTTAAGAAGCAAGAAAATCTAGCTTATTTCTTTAATTAAAAAAATAGAGCCCAAATAATTAAATAAAAATTTGTAAGGAAACACCAAAGAATATTTAATTAATAAAGAAAACATTTTGTTTTTAGCAAAATATATATAACTAGTTAAGAAAAGGTTACCTAGGTCAAGCAGACGAACAGATTTTTTGTACCTATCTAAACCCGAAACCTTCTAATTAAGATCCACAAAGTGACAAGTCCCACCTAAAACTAATTATTATACAATGACCCAATTCCATCAATCCCATATTAGTTATACCATATACTTAGCGATCAAATGATCAACCACAATCTTGCAACGACACTCGACCAATAAGTTACATTGGTTTTTATAGACATAAGTTGTAGATATATATGTTCAATACGACCAAGACTTTTATTGAAGGAGATTGTCTCATTTGTGTACAAGAAATTTTGCAAAAATTTGATGCTTTTGATTGGATTATTAATTTATTACTGCATATGTGATTGATGAGTGTTTGTTATTTTTACCAAAGACATTGAAGTTAATTTGAATTTTGTTTATTTTCTTGGACACCCAAATCTTGTAATGGGATTTTGGACCCCATTTGCTTGGAAATGAGCAATTGAAAATTCAGTTGTTGTCTAGCTTCCTCCAACATGTCCCTCTCCTTTTCGTTATTATTAGCTACCTAATTTTCTTTTTTTATTCCCAGTCGGTTCTTGGTTTTCTTTCTTCAATGATATATTTCTATTCATCCAAATATATATATTAATAGAGAAAATGTGGTTCTATTGAAGATACAATTTCTTATTTTTTTTAAACTATTTTTTTCTCTCTCCAAAAAATTGAATAAAGATGTCCAACATCTGGATCTATTTCACGGTCCACCTAAACTATCATTCACACCTCTTCTAATAAGAAATTTGGAATTTTTCTAATTAATTTTTTCTGTTGAGAATTTTTATAACCATTGTTTAGAATCCGAAAAAAAATTAGTGTAAATAGTTTGCATTTTACAAAAGATAGGTGTTTTGTTCTAGATTAGAGAAGAGGTGATTATTATTATTATTATTACAAAAATTCTCCAAAGCATTATTTTTATTTTCATTGCCATTATTGTAAATGATAAACCCATAGAACTTAATAATATTTCAATTTTTACGTTGTTATAAAAATTGTAAAATTTATATATATTTTATTTTCGTTAAAAGAACTGTTCAAACATGTGATTATTCCATCATCATATGTGTGAAAAATTCATTTTAGCATGTATGATCAACTAAATTTTGGTCATACTCATAAATAACTCGATGATGATAATAATCAGGTCAAAGCTGAAAAGCAATATGTTTGAAAAATATGGTTTTGAAAGTATATATTTGGATGGTGATCGAAGTGGGACTTGTGTGAAGCGGATTCGAGTTTCTTCGTTCATTCATTGAATTATACTAAATTGCCTTCTAGAAAGCTAACCAAGTTTGTTTACTCAACGTGCAATTCAGAAAAAGAGGAAGAAATTCTTTGAAAACCACGTGTTAAACACAAACTGGTTGATTAAAAAAAAAAACAGATGTAGTTAGTGTATGTGGCTAAAAGCCTGAAACTTCCTAACCAAGAGGTACAAATGTAATCTATTGGGTTGGATGTATAGCTACATCCAACCCAATGTATAGGTACAAATGTAATCTATATGACAAAACAAGTTGTGTCATATAGCTTAATATTAAAAATTCCTGACTGAAAACAGAGATAGATACAAATGTGTCATATTTTTTGTCCCTCTCTAGACAACTTAAACAATTATCTGAATTCAAATGTAAAAGATAAAGGAGGTCCAATTAGATGCTATAATATGAGTTAAAGAATGATCACCTTGGATTTCTAGAAGAATACTGATGGATGTAAATCCCTTTTAATAAGTTAGGGATTTGGTCCTACTTTCCTTGCTAGAAAAGATAAATTTCTTTTTTAACAAAATAATTTTCTTTAAACAAAAAATTACATGGAGCAATTGTTGTAATGGTCTATGGTAGTAAAGTATCATCAGGTTGGATATTAACTTGCATGATCAGTATGACTTGGCTAGTGCAATAATAAGCGGATGAAATTTTTTGAGTAATATTGGTTGCACAAAAACAATTTTACACACACTCCATTTTATGATGAAAATCCTGGGACAAAATTGGCTTTTGCCCTTTTCAGACAATATAAATAGCATTTTATTCCATTTCCCAAACTAATTAGAGAAATGTCATTTTTTTGAAAATCGACTTTCTTAAAATCGAGTTAAGTTATATAGTGATGTTTTTAATAGGTAAAAAAATTGCATGTAACTCGACTTCATGGAAATCGAGTTACAAAATGCTACTATAGATCATTAAAACGTCACTATACAGCTCTAGAATTTTTTTTTTTTTAAAAACTCGATTTTGAGAAAATCGAGTTTCAAAAGAAATGTATTTCCCTAATTAGTTTGAGAAAATAGATAAAATGTTATTTATTTTGCCTGAAAAAGGTAAAGACTAATTTTGTCCAAAAATCCTGACTTCAAGTCAAAGGTTTTAGTTCAAAAATGAAGTATATGTAGAAATGGTGTATAATAAAAAATGGGAAAAATGTTTTACAAAAGCTATAGTGCTCATGTATTATGTATATTAAAGAAGTACTAATAGATTTATATAATTTTATACAAAATAAATAACTGGATGAAGCTTGCCTCTTTTTCTCTCTTTTTAGCTATAGTGTTTTCTATTTTGCATTTTTATAGGTTTTACATGACTGAATGAGAATGCTCAACCAACCCTACCCACTTTCATGGGAATTTAATTTCAAACCAACGTTTATTAAAAAAGACAAAACAAACTTTTTTTCACTTGGACCAAACTGATATCATGGATTGATTCAACTTCAATCAAAGAGACAAATTTTTTTCAATACTTACAAATGAAATCCAAAACCAGATAATTAAAATTCTAACGTGCAAATAACAACTTAGAAGAATTAACTCTTTGCATGCTTTCCATAATAAAATTATTATTGTAATGTGAATAATAATGTGTCCATTAAATAATTAATTAAACATTTGATTGCCCTTATTCGCTCGTAAAGAATGATGGTGCACTGGGTGCACAAGGGTACTTCACGCCTTTCTATGATGTAATTATACCATGAACTTGTCCTTTGAAAAGCAAACACCATTTTTCTTATCCACATAATTACATTTATAAATAAAAGAGTTTTTATTTCTAATTTGATTTTCCCTTACAAAAATTATATAACTAAACATATCAATATTTTTTACAAAAGTCAAAAGTACACCAAGCCCAAAAATGGGATTGGGTATTTGAAATTCAAATACACTATTTCATCCGAACATTACAAAAGAGAACCAAGGCCCAGCCCATCTACCTTGGAAGGGAAGAAAACCCACATTGGGATAAGGAGATGGGTTTGGGCCCATTGGTGGGAACAAAGCAGGTCCAGATTGCTAAGCCATAAGCAAGGCAATTAGCCTCTCTTCTAATGTGACAAGCATCCCAAATCACAAAAGAGTTGAAACTACTTTTAAAGTCCTTCATAATCTGAGATCACCCTCAAACATTGAAGTTAAGCTAAGGTGTATTTTCATAAATTCATCCTTAGAGAATGGCTGGAAAACCAAGAAGCAAACTTTTTTTTGATAATCACACAAAAATGGCCGGGCCAATTAGACAATATCTGCAATCTGACCACCATCATCTTGATCTTGATTCTTTGTGCTGCCTGTTAAAAGACATGTTTTTGAATGCTATATAAATTTTTTTTGAACCGATTATGGAACATATTAAGTCCTAGAGTTGTTGGGTGATAGAGGAGCACATAAATTTGCTTGTACCAGCGACGCAGCACCTCTACTAGACTTCCACATAAATTTATCAAGAACAACCTCGAGGGACCAACAAGGATATAAGCAAGAAGCTTACATGCAAGAATTGCAGAGATGACACAAATCATCTTGAAGAAGAAGAGGTAGGCTGCATTTTGAGGTCGTAGTTTAATCCCCAAAAATGCAATGCCATAAATAACTACTACCATGATAAAGACCAGCATAATTGCACCATATTCTTTTAGCAGTGATATTCCTAAGCCTCGAAAATCTACTCCATAATTGCCAAGAAAGATCATTACAAGAAAGTTACGAGGCTCATGGAATTCGGTGGAGGAATGAACCTCTTTCTCACTTGCAAAATTTATAAAATTAAAAAAAAAAAAAAAAAAAAAAAAAAAAAAAAAAAAAACATAAATCAATGAAATTGATTAAGCTTTATCATTATGTTACTAGCATGTAATCCTTACAAACATACATTGAATATAAAAATAATCACAATTATAAATACATAAGAAACATTTATACCTAAGTTTAATACTATTAATGTACGTTTTAAAATGTTACAACTCTTAAAAAATGCAAATTGCTCATTATTGATTGCTCCATTTTAGCAATAAATTTTTTTTTTTTTTGACATATTTATATAATTTCTTGGTTATATGTCATTGACATATAAAAAGGTGAAAATCTGTGTTATAAGATTTTTAACTTATTTTGTATCTTGTCCTCTAGAATAGAAACAATAGTCTACAGAATGCATGAAGTAGACAAGCTTACATTTGTGATTTTGCTCCTGTAATTATGTTTACTACTAATATATATACTATTAAGTTATTAACCCCTTCTCTACGCCAAATAATAATATATAAGAAGGAAAGAAACAATTGGGCCAAGGTATACTAGCTATCATGCATCAAACACAACAAAATACAGAATTTTCATTTATCATTACCTGTTAACAGGCAGAGTATCCTTTGTTTGTATCCTTAGTCCTTACCCGACTAAAAACAAGAATAAAAATAAAAAAGGTTTGCAGGCTAAGTTAAGTGAATATTCACCGAGCACAAGGGATGGCGTGATGCATTTGAGGGCTCTAGGCAAAAACTGAATTGAGAATTTTATAAATTTAAATATGACTTTTAAAAGAAAATTTTAATATTACTTAAACTCTATTATCTTGTTTTAGATGTAAAATTACTAATTAATCATGTAGAATTTTTCTTTTTAGAAAGCCCATAGACACACAAAATTTGACAAAACATTTCATACTTGTTAATGTGGTAGACTGATAGTGATAAGTAAAAATGTGATTTTAGTGGTGGACTTAGATGAGAACTAATAAAAATTTGCAAACTCAACTGTTACAAAAAATGTTGTGAAATTTTTTGTGTTGCTCTTTTTTTTTTTTTTTTTTTTTTCTTTTTCTTTTTCTTTTTCTTTTTCTTTCTTTAAAAGTTTTACATTCACAACATTTTCACAACAAATCCTAAGTATTAGGTTGTTACTATTCTTAATTTGAACCCACTACTGAAATTATTTTTTTTACTCTCTAATAACAACCAGTAACAACCTAACACTTGAGATTTGTTATGAAAAATATTGTGGATATAGCATTTTTTTTTTCATTTGATAAAAAATATTATTTTATTTATTAACTAATATTTTGATTTAATTAATACTATTACAATAAAAGAAATAATTATATTGATTAAAATATAGGTCTTTTTCTACTTGAGGGTCTTACGCGATTGTCTTATTCGCCTATATCATAGAGCCAGCTTTAACTGAGCCATCAGGCTGTGCCATGGTTGAAGGGTGACATGGGGTGTCATCGGGGTGGCGAATTACTAGGGTTGATGTCCAAATCCATATATGAGTTTGTCAATACTTGCCTTAATTTCATCTTTTTTTTTTCTTTTTTTTTTTTTTTTTGCTTTTTTGTTTTGGTTTAATGATACATTTTGCCTTTCGTCCTCTTATGGCCGACATGACTAACACTTGGAACACAAAGACCATAACATGTCACTAATGCCAAGGAAATAGACAACATATATGGTTGCCTGATAATTCTATTTCGATTTGCACTAATTAATAGCTAGTGAAGAATTTTCATAAGGAAAAAAAGAAAAAGAAAAAGAACATGCAATGGGTGTTGCTAGTGCTACTTATTGAGATTACTTTACAAAACAAAAGCTCGTGATGAAATTCAGAGACTAAATTGATTTGCATATATAGTATTTTCCAAAAGAATTAGTTGTAAAAAAAGAGGACTTACATTAGAAATCAAGGTGTTATTTATAAAAACCCTTCCAAAAAAAATAAAAAATAAAAAATGAAAAGCACTACTAACATGGACTTTCGCTTTCAGGTCCAACTTTTCCCAATCCCATTTCCCTAAAACACTTCACATAATACTTTCAATACATTTTTCATAAAACTCTCTCTGACTAGTTACTACATTTTTCATAACTACAACTCTTTTTTGATAATTCAGTTTCATATTATTACCTAGCTGGCCTAGTTGGAAACTTGAACCAACTAGTAACTACTAATTAGCTAGTGTTTTTTCTATAACCAGAAAATGAAGAAAGATAAGAAAGACATGCCTAGAGTAGTAACTAATAGTAACTACTAGGAGCATGGCGTTTTGATATCTTAGTTTTCTTTTTCTTCCGAAGTCCTCGTAAAAGTAACTACTAGAAGAAAATGAAGAAAGATAAGAAAACTTGAACCAACTAGTAGCTACTAAGTAGCATGGCGTTTTGATATCTTAGTTTTCTTTTTCTTCCGAAGTCCTCGTAAAAGTACCGATCGGTGTCTCCCAACCGAGTAACCGGAACTTCTTTCCCCTTCCCCTTTCAACTCCATGTTTGCTTTTTCTTCTAATCTCAATACCTACCTCATACGTCAGTAACTCTCAGTATATATAATTCAACATTTGGTATATAATTATGTATTATTATACGGTAGAAAATACCAAATGGTTATTATCAATACCATAATAATAACCATTATATATATAACGATAAACATTTGTCTTTTTTCCTTGCAAATTCGGTTCGATCGGCTGGCCAACGTCATATCAACCTGACGCAAGGGTCTCCATTTATTTTATACAAGGAAATATATGATCTTCACAGCCCTTTGCTTTGCTACAACTCTGGTGTATCTCACCATTGACTAATACTCTTTTTTTCCCCAATAATTCAATAGTTACAATGAGATAGAAGGATTTAAATCATGGATGTTTTGGACATACAAGGAGGTATCAAATAGTTAAGTTATAAAACTCTTCACACTCATAATCTCTTCTTATATAAAATGTAAGAAATGTGCCCAAGCAAGGATTAATTAACTCAATCAACATCAAAAAAGGGTTGACTCTGAGAATTGGTTTGATTGGTAGTGGGTTGGTACCAATAAAATCCAATTAGCTAGGGTCGAGTTGTGGATTTTTCTTCTAAAAATCCAACGAACCCAACCCATCCAAAGTACATCCATTATGCACTTAAATGATAATTCAAATCTCGAAATCTATGGTTCCTGAAGAAGACAGTGAGCTTCAATTTATAAAGAAGGATAAACACTTATGTAACTCAAAAGATATGAAGCAACAAACTCGGTCATTAATGAACATCATTTTGTAATGTTGAGGATGTCGTTTTGACTATGGTTAGAACAAACTAACGTTCGCCTTAAAAGAAATATACAACATCTTGCAATAGTGTTTGTTGATTATTCAAATGTGTTGTAATCTAAAAAATTCAATAAGGAGTGCTGTTAATTGTTGGCCTAAACTTAATTTCTGTAAATTTGGGAGTATTTCAGAGGACTCTTTAGCAATAGAGAAGCTCTCTGAAGGCTTCCGTAGAAAATTGAAACTTTTATAATAAAAAAATTAAAAAAAAAAAAAAAAAAAAAAAAAGAATCAAAAGGCTATTTGTTTGTCACTTTTGTTTGTTTGTTTGTTTTTTTTTTTTTTTTTTACCTACTTACCTTTGAGTAATGAGAAATTTGGATTTCCAACTTGCTTTTCAGTAAGGGAAAAAAAATATTTTTCTAAAACTCTATTTATGTTTGACATTTGTTTCCAATGATAGTTGGTGTTATCTATTTTGTTTGTAGTCTGTGAAGACTATTAAAAGGGAGAAACAATATAAAACTTTTTTACTCCCTTTTTTAAGAAAAACAAGTAAACACACATATTGAAAGCTAGTAAATATCTTAAATTGAAACAAAATTTCAACAATATAAATGAAAATGGATATGTTCCATTTAAATTAACAAGTGATCATCTTATTATTGTTTCTCTGATAAATGATGCTATTGTTTTATGGATTCTTATCAATTATTGAATGCTAAGAGAATGAATTCCCAAAAAAAAAAAAAAAGCTAAGAATAATTCTCTCCAATACTATTTTTTGCAGTAATGTTGCAAGGTACTTGTAGAACAATTTTCTTGGGGGTCAATCAGACTCACGTCCAGTAGGTGATGCTGTTCTAGATCGATGGCATTGACTTTGATATTGAAGGAGGCACAACTGGACATTGGGACGAGCTTGCAAGGGCCTTATCAGAATTTAGCCAACAAAAGAAGGTCTACTTAATTAACAGTAGCTCCACAATGTCCTTTCCCTGACGCTTCACGCTTGGCTAGGAACTGCCCTTAACACTGGCCTTTTTGACCATGATGTTTGGGTCCAATTTTATAACAATATTGCTCCATGCCAATACAGTGGTACTAATACCGACAACCTCAAGAATTATTGGAATCAATGGACCAATATTCAAGCTGGCCAAATATTTTTGGGTTTGCCTGCGTCTCAAGATGCAGCTAACAGTGGCTACATCCCACCCGATGTGCTTAATAATGAAGTGTTACGTTCTATTAAAGGTTCTGCAAAATATGGAGGTGTTATGGTTTGGTCTAGGTTTTATGACCAAAACTATAGTTCAGCTATTAACTCTAATGTTTGAATTGCACAAACTTCCAATGACTTACTCAAACTTCATACATATTGAGATGTAAGCAATATAAGAATGATGTATCACAACGTCTGTAAATGCATTCCAGTACGTAGCCACCATGACCTCTACAAACTTCGAGGACTTGTCAGTACATAGTGTAAAGTAGTTATTTACAGCATTTTGTTTTGTTGGCTTATATTCTGTGCCAAATTTGATTGTAATGTTATTCAATCTTTTGTATCTTTTATGTATTATGGGATTTCATTGTAAGGGCTGTGTGTTAGAGAGAGAGAGAGAGTGTGAAGATTCAAGCAACTGAAGACTGAAGAGATTTCGTGGGTAGCTCGCAACTAAGCATCCCGCGAAAGGAAGCATGTGCCTTGCACATGACTAGAATGCGAAGAGTTAGGCCAGATAGAGACAGCTGTGTCTCGCAAGTATCTCGCAGGTAAGGCCTTCCCACAAGACACTCAAAAGGCATTCTGTTCTGCCAGCCTGTCCAGTCTAATACACACTTTCTGTGCCTACACTATTTATACCCATACTACCCACAAATGAAAAGAGAGCTTTTGAGAGAAAACCCTAGCCAAACAAATTGAGAGTAAGAGATTGTCATACCTACAATTCTCTACACATTTGTTTTGGAAATTTCCTCATCTCCTACCTGTCCATTTCCATACCATTGAGAGGTTGATAGTCCAAACACTTACCACACCCTTTGAGAGTGTCAAGTAAGGTTTTGGAGTTGTTGGGAAGCATTGGAAGAAGCCAAGGATGGTAAATGCAACATGGAGCTTGTTGTGGGATCCGGAGAGCTAAACAAGACACGGTTCCGAGAAACTTTATTAGAGTAGGAGTTTGGAGGGCTTAGGTACATAGGGTAGATTAGGCTTTGAGGGTCTTTTGCTTACCCATGTATCCCAACTGATTGTCTAGTGGATCGATTACCGTTTGGAGGGCGGCGGAGAGGTTTTTCGCCGAGTTCTTCGGTTTTCTCTTCGATAACACATCAGTGTGTTATCTATGTTTGCATCTCTCTTTTCTACTCTTTTACATTTCATTTTACTGTTGTGATTATATGAATATGTGTTAGAGTAGCTTGTTTGTTTATCCGCTCGCATTCACACTATTCCGCACTTAGTAATAAGTTAGTGTAAAATCAATCGAGCCGTAACTTTAATTTGGAGGTCTAAACAACTCTTGTGTTTTCAATACATTTTTGAGTTTTCAATTGATATCAGAGCGGGTGCACTCTTTGTGGTTTAAACACCTTAGTGTGATCCTTGACCCCATATTGAGATGGACTGGTCTCAATCTTTAAATGTTTTACCATATTTTGATGGTAACAACTATGCTTTTTGGAAAGTCTGGATGAGGGCTTTCTTGTATTCAATTGATGATACTGGTTGGGATGCTGTATAAGTAGGATGGACTAGACCGGAGGCCGCAAAATCCACGTGGGATAAAGCAGCCCTTACGGCAACCAATGCTAACAGTAAAGATTTGAATGTTATTTTTTGTGGTGTTTCTCCAGATGAGTTCCACAGGATTGCCCATATAACAGTAGCCAAGAAAGCTTGGGAGATATTGGAGACCACCTATGAAGGAACAAAGAAAGTCAAGGACACAAAGCTTCAAATGTTAACCAATAAATTCGAAGAGCTTAAGATGGGAGATGATGAGTCCTTTGATTCATTCTATGGAAAGCTCAACAAAATTGTGATTACGACGCTTAATCTTGGTAAGAAGATTAAGGATGCTAAGGTGGTAAGAAAAATTTTGAGGTCTCTACCGGAAAGCTTCCGAGCAAAAGTCACAGCTATAGAGGAAAGTAAAGATTTGGATGAAATTAAGATCCAAGAGCTCATTGGGTCTCTCCAAACGTATGAGCTTGGGTTGCCTTCTCATAAGTCGAGTAAATCTCTTACTCTTAAAACCATCACCGAAAGAATGGATGATTTCTTCGAAGAAGATAGAGTGGAAAAGGATGTAGCATTTCTTGCAAAGAACTTTAAAAAATTTCTGAAGATGAAGAACAGTGGGAAACCGTTCAACAGAGGGAAGTTCTCATCCTCAAAAGGTGATAGGAAGGAGTTTAAGAGGAAGATGAAAAGGATTCACAGTCTCCTCAAGGCATTGTGTGTTATGAATGTAATGGCCATGGACATCTCAAGAAGGAGTGTCCCAACTATCTAAGAAGGAAGGGCAAGGCGTATGCCACAACACTTAGTGATTTTGATTCTTCAAATTCGAACTCTGAAGAGAGCTGTGATGGATAAGGGAACTACTCTGCTTGAACTTACTGATACAAGAGTTTGGGGATCATAGTGATGAAGAATCAATGGGAGTTGTCGAAGAATCTGATGTTGAAGAAGATGAAAACACAGCCAGTCTTCAAGAGAATTACAACTCACTCCTTGAGAAGTTAGGAGAGTATACACGAGTGGCCAAGGCAACCATAAAGAAGATGAAAATGGCAGAGGAGGACTATAAAAGTCTTCTAGTGCGCTATAAGGAGGCCAAGTGTGAGATAGAGACTATGAATGGTAAGCTGACTGAAGCCTATTCAAAAATCAGATTTCTTGAGCTAGAGGTAGTGCAAGCAAATGCCAAGATAGAGAGGGTATCCACGAAGAAGCTAGACGATGTTATTTCATCTCAAAAACATTTCTTAGACAGGTCCGGGTTGGGATATATTGGAGGGAGTAGCTCATCGGCCAATGTCACTAGAGAAATGAAATTTGTAAAGGCCAGAGAGCCAGTTGTAGCTACCTTGACTACTGAGAAAGTCAAGGATGAAAGAAGAAGAATGTGGCTAACCAACGAGTGCTGAATAAGCCTTGTAACCAATCAGTGGTTAGAACTGAAGTCAAAGGGAAATCACTTCATAAATCACAAAGAGGTCTAAGAATTCAACATTTCTATCATCACTGTGGACAACAAGGACACACCAGACCAAATTGTCATAAGCTGAGGGCATTGAAAAATGCAAGTGATCAGAGGTCAAAAGGACCTAGAAATAACAAAAGGAATTAGACTGCTAAGCAACCAAGAGGTCAAGATGATGATTCCAATGTGATGGACGTAATGAAGATGATTGATGTATTCACCACTTGTTTGGCAAGCTTCTCTAGGAGGTTTGAAGGACATAACACTTGTACCCAATCCTATAGGGATATCACCCCAAATGCACGTGTTGTGTGAGTGAAAAGGGGTACTCATACATAAGCATTTCAATATTTCCATGCATTAATTCTTCCGATGTTTAGGGACATTTATTCATGCATCACAACATGCATAATTTGCGTTGTGTCTATTGCTTCTGGTTTCTAGCATTTTGTTTTTTTTTTTCACTAGCTTTTGCTTTGCTCTTGTTTTTGTTGATTTTCGTTTCGTGTTCTATTTTTGAGTGTGTTCAAAAAATTCAAAAACCCATAAAAATTGAAAAATCTTCAAAAAGTTTGATTCCTTGTTTTGTATATTTCACATGTGAGTTTGGCCTAGTACCTTCGTACTTATGGCGTAGTGCATTTACGAGCTTGACTTGTTCTTATATGCACATATGTCTTTGTGGGAGAAATCTTGAAATCTATGTGTGATTGTTGTAAATAGATCTTCAAGCTTGTCATGAATGATTGGTCAATAGTCTTGTTTGTCTTGATACTTGCATAGACTTGTGTCTATATATTTTCCCACTTTTATTTTTATGTTTTTGCAAATAGAGCTCACCAAATGTAAATCTTAAAATGTAAAAGAGATTATGAGCTGCAAAAGCCTGTCGCACATACTAATATTTAACTAGGAAAAAGGAAAAGCGACCTTTTGTATTGAAATGTATAGTGCTCAAAAAGCCAAAGGCTAAATCACAATGTTGAAATATCAAAAATTTCAAGCACCGATCTCAAAAAGAGATGTCTTGTTCAAAAAGGATCAAATGTTATGATTTATGTAGAAGCCAAATGAAAAGCTTCTAAGTCTTGTAATCATTTTCTTGTGGGAGGTCATACATGCTCATTTCCATAATTAAGATAGACTACTTGATTTCGTATCAGTTGTGTATGACCTGATTGAATTAATCATTGAAACTTCACTCTGGTCTAAGGACTATTCCACACTTGACACTCACCCACAACACACAAGTCTTTGACTCAATGAATGCTTATCTCATTTGTGTGATTTTACATGTTCAAATATGATGTGTATGCTCAAATACTTGATGATCAAACCCAAAAATATTTTTGAGTGTTTTATTTATTTTTGAAAGTGATTTTATACTTTCGTATTTTTAGTTTTTGTTCAAAATACATTTTTGTGTGTTTCTTCAAAAACATGTTCAGAGGTTGTTTCGCGAGAAGCTCGCGACTTAGAGCTTCCCGCAAAAAGTGCTTAAGGGAAATAAATTTTTTGACAATTCACATAGAAACTTATGCAACTGTCTCATGACTATATCGCGACTAACAGCTTTTTGCGAAATGTTGTTTGGCCAAAATTGAATTTTTCCAAATTCAAACAGAAGCTATCGCGGTTGTATCGCTACTGTCTCACGACTTATTGCTTCTCGCGAAAGTTTTTGTGCTTCAGAGGTATCTCTCGCGAGTACATCGCAACTGCTTCGCTACTGCCTAACCCGCAAAAAATGCATGTTTTCAGTTTTATATAACTGATGTGACAGTTTTTCAAACACTTAAACTTTCCCTCGCACTAACTCTCTTCGAACCCTTTTAAACCCAAATCAATATTGCATTCAAACCCCATCCTTTTCAAGCAAAATCTCTGCAAATTGCTCTCAAGGTATGTGTTTCTAACACTTTTCTCATCATTTTTTTTTTCGGATTATGCAGAATCTGTGCTTAGGGTTTTAAAAATTAGGGATTTTCGAAAATTAGGTTGGGTTTCTATTTCTTTGTGAAATGTTTTTCAATTTTTTGATTGGGCTAAGTCCCATTTGGTGTTTGTGCATCTATGTTGGCTCCTTGTGGTAGTTTGAACTTGTATTGAGGCATTTTTCATCATGTTCATGCATTTTTTATTGTTTTTATAAACTGTTGCATGTCAGGTGTTCAACAGAATGTCCATAGAACATTCTTTGGTTGTATTGAACTCAAATGAGTTTCTTTACTTGAATGTTCTTTGTTTGAACTTATTTCACATGCTTTGGTTGTGTTTAACTCGCTTTGTTCTCAAATGCTATGCCTTGCACACACTGTGCACACTTTAGGCACACCTCATGCACCTCTAGATGCACACACTAGCATCAACAAATGCACAACCTATGCACATTCTGACACATTTAGTTGTTTTCATGCATTGTGTGTCTGATTACATGTTTTATCATCTTTAGCATAGTGTTTTGTGTTTACCTACTCTATCTTGAGTTGTTCTGCTATGTTTAGGTTATTTTACATTTTAGTTGAACTGATGAGAAGCTAATCAACTTTATTGTGTTCTATTTTGTGTTTCTACATTTGCTTCTTTTCTGTTTTTGCATTCCTTTACACAGATGGCCCATACTAAGCATGCAGCCACCAAGAAGCCCTCTTCCAAACGCGCACGCACTAACTCTGATCATTTCAAATCTCCTGATGCTAGTATGAAATATAATGATTGCTACAAGGGAGCAACCATTATCATGGAAAGGGTGGTCCATTTAGAATCTCTTGAGGGCACTTTCATCCCTAAGGTGTTCAAAGAAAGGACATGGACCAAACTCTTAAACCCGGTTGAGGTTGTTTATTCAGAGATCATAAGGGAGCTCTTCTCCAATGCTGCTGTAGACGGAGATCGTATCAAGTGCTGGGTAAGGCACAAAGAATTTGTGATTACAAGGGAAATCATTCAAGACTTTTTGGAAGTTCGTCCACCCTCACAACCAATTGAAGTGCAATATGAGGATAGGTTGGGATCTACTGAGGAGATGATAAGAATACTTGGTGGCACATCGAAGAAATCATCCATGAACACAATACCATTTTCACTGGAGATGAGAGCTTTGGCACATGTGATGATCCACAACTTATATCCGGTCACCAACCTCAACACTTTATTTGCCCCAAGGACAAGATTTTTGTACGATCTCTTTACCCACAAAGAGATCGATATTTGTGGACATATCTTCCATTTGTTGAAGAAGAGTATTGAGAAGCAGAATTCAAGAACTGTCATGCCATTTCCCTTACCGATTATGTGACTAATTGTGAAAACAAGTTTCAAAATCCCGAGTGGTCTGAAAGTAGTTCAGAGGGATTATCCCATTGGTGATCACACAGTCAATAGGAGCACAGCTCACATTAAAGGCTCCAAAACTGGTGTACATACGATACCACGGGATCAAGTTGAGGACGAAGGGGGTGATACTGAGGAGGAGATTGATAGATTTACTTCTACTCTAGAGTCCTCCGCACAGCCATCCTCTTCTACACCAGCACAAGGACCAGACAGACTCGATCGCCTTCTTCATAGAGTGGATCAGATGTATACGATGTTAGACTCACATGTGCAGCACACAACGAACTAGTTTGCGTACATCCAGGGACAGATCACTGCCCTGTCCTCTCAGATTGAGGATTTGTCTATGGCGCGGAGATCAGATTTAGAGTCTGACCAGTTCTAGCCTCTTTGACCATTTCGGTCAAAAAGGGGGAGAAAATTTTGAGGGGGAGCTACAGAAGAGCTTGCACAGTGTTAGGGGGAGCATAGGCTTAGTATTAGAAACATTAATTTTTGGTTCACATAGGCTGTTTACTTTTAGTTTTTATAACTGTTTTTACTGCTTTTGTTTAAAGCTTTGATACTCTGTTTTATATTTCAATTTATATTCAGTATTTGTGATTAATCTCTATGCTTTGTAGCATTGTTTGTGTACTTTTAAGATATTGCCTATATGTCTTAAGTACTTCACTCTTGTGCCCTAGTAGGATCTTGTATCCTAGATGGAAATACTTCGTGTATTTTGCATTGGTTGAGTGTTAGACATGCAATTGATCCTCAGGATTGTCCTTAACTACATTATGTGTCCGGATGAGCATTTACTTGCTAAATGTTATTGTGGTCATTCTTTAATGATTGTTTCTTTTTGATCAAGATATGCTTACATGTTTTCTGTGTTTACAAACTTGATCGCACTTTACTTGCTCATGTACGTACCTTGTATTTAACTTGTCATAAGCTTAATGAAAGTTTTGTTTGTGCAAGTGTTTCAAGTTACAGGTATTTACTTGCAAGTGCTTCACAGCTTCTAGATTAGGTGTGAGTGGGTTTTGTCTTTGTTCCCAAACTCACGTTTAAGCCTAGAGTCTGTTTTAGGGGTTTTGTCACGGAATAGCCAAAGGGGGAGATTGTAAAGTTGTTATTTACAACATTTTGTTTTGTTGGCTAATATTTCATGCCAAATTTGATTATAATGTTATTCAATCTTTTGTACTCTGTATGTATTGTGAGATTTTATTATAAGGGTTGTATGTTAGAGAGAGAGAGAGAGAGTATGAAGATTCAAGCAACTGAAGACTGAAGAGATTTCGCAGGTAGCTCGCGACTAAGCATCCTCCGAAAGGAAGCATGTGTCTTGCACATGACTAGAATGCGAAAAGTCAGGCCAGATGGAGACAGCTGTGTCTCGCGAGTATCTCACGGGTAAGGCCTTCCCGCAAGACACTCACGAGGCATTCTGTTCTGCTAGCTTGTCCATTCTGATACACATTTTCTGTGCCTACAATATTTATACCCATATTACCCACAAATGAAAAGAGAGCTTTTGAGAGAAAACCCTAGCCAAACAACTTGAGAGTTAGAGATTGTCATACCTACAATTTTCTATACGTTTGTTTTGGGAATTTCCTCATCTCCTACCTCTCCATTTCCATACCATTGAGAGGTTGATAGGTCAAACACTTACCACACCCTTTGAGAGTGTCAAATAAGATTTTGGAGTTGCTGGGAAGCATTGGAAGAAGCCAAGGATGGTAGATGCAACATGGAGCTTGTTATGAGATCCGGAGAGCTAGACAAGACACGGTTCCAAGAAGCCTTGTTGGAGTAGGAGCTTGGAGGGCTTAGGTACAGAGGGTAGATTAGGCTTGGAGGGTCTCTTACTTATCCATGTATCCCAACTGATTGTCTAGTGGATCGATTACCGCTTGGAAGGCAGCGGAGAGGTTTTTTGCCGAGTTCTTCGGTTTCCTCTTCGATAACACATCGGTGTGTTATCTGTGTTTGCATTTCTCTTCCTTACTCTTTTACATTTCATTTTACTGCTGTGATTATATGAATATGTGTTAGAGTAGCTTGTTTGTTTATCCGCTCACATTCACACTATTCCGCCCTTAGTAATAAGTTAGTGTAAAATCAATCGAGCCGTAACTTTAATTTGGGGGTCTAAACAGTTCTTGTGTTTTTAACACATTTTCGAGCTTTCACATAGGAAACATAAGTTACAAGAGTATTCTATCGATCAATGACCAACTCCTAGAGTCTTCATGCTTAATGGAACCCTAGATTGATGAAGAGCATGGAGAGGGAGAGAGAGATGCTTATTGGGAGTGTTTATGAGCACTATTATAAGCACTATTATAACCTTAATGCCAACGTCCTCCCATTCAAATATGAGTAGGCACATCATTCAAAACATATCTTTCTTGTCTATTTTATTAAGTCATTTTACACATACAAACAGAAATGGTATTCTATATATGTTTAGAATGCAGAATTTGTACATAAAGGGCATATAGTTATATACATGTATAGTACAGTACAATACAATGATAGTACGGTAAGCCTAAAAGCACTTGAGCCTCCTAATACACTAAGATATTCACTTAATTACAAGGTAGCTAAACATCATAGATAGGGAATTTAACATTGCTATTGCACACAAATGGGCCAATTAGACCATATCCGCAACTTGACCACCATCACCTTGATCTTGTTTCTTTGTGCCGCCAAACAAAGCAAATTTGTTGAATGCTTTGGATGTATGTTGGATCCAACCTAGTATGTGACAAATTGATTGACATAGACATATCTTGTTGAACAAATTATTTGATGTGTTAAGTACCACATTAGTTGCGTGACATAGGTGCTCACAAATTTGTTTGTACTTGCGACGAATGAGCTCTACTATGATTCCACATAAATTAATAATGAGAACCCTAGGAGGATCGACAAGGATTGATGCAAGCAGATCACATGCAAGAATTGCACAAATGACGCAAACAAACTTGAACTTGTAGAGGTAGTCTGCGTTTTGAGGTCCTAGTTTCATCCCCAAAAATGCAATGCCATAGATAACTATTGCCACGATAAAGAACAGCATGATTACATCATGTTCTACGAGTGGAGAGATGCCAAATCCTCGAAACCTTACTCCAAGGACACCAAGTAAGACCAAGATGAGAAAGTTAAGAGGCTCATGGAATTCCGTAGAGGAGCGGGCCTCTTTCTCATTCGATGATGAGCTGAAATGAACATTTTTCAAAAGTAAAAATACATTTATTAATTATCACACAAGTTTATTGTAATTGTGTGTGTATATATATAAACATCATACTCCCCCTATCCCAAATGGTTAGTGCTTTATTTCATTTTGAGATGTATCAAAATATAGTCCTCTTTGAAAGAGTCAATAAATCTATTTCCTAAGTTATCCTTTATTTTATTTAAAAAGTTAATATCCATCTTTCACTGGATTCTAAGTAAGGATAGTTTTTAAAACTTAAACATTTTTATGTAAAGAATAGTGCAATAAATGTCATTCAAATAACTGAGAGTCTTATAACTTAACTATTTGACACCAATACCTAACTATATAATAATAATAATAATGTTCCATTTAAAATTAAGTTTGATTTTCTAAATAGGACCTACGATATGGGATGGAGTCCTCCATAATAAATCATTATGTGTGCATTTATTAGTTTTCTATTAACCCCTTTTTACTAATAGAAAACAACAATCTTACAAACATAATAAATTTCTTAATTCTTTTCCCAACATCAAAGATGATATATTGTGATTAGTGATTAATGCAATTACCACCACATATGATCACTATTAACATCATTTTTATTGTACATCAATCACAACATGTCATCTCAATAATTGTAAAATTTGTTGTATATATAAACTTATTGACAGAAAATAACAAAACTATACTAACATGCAAAGCGCACCTACTAAATTTAAGGTATTCAAGTGATAGCTTAATGGTAATAATAATATTTTGTGATGTTTTATGTTTGTAGTTGGAACTAAGAGTCTTATAACTTAATTAAAACTTTCTAATATTGAAAATGGAGATATTAGGATTCGAATCCCCTACCCCCAATTATGGGTTTTTTTTTTTTTTCAATGCTTGTAGTTGGAACTTGGAACCTCACCTCCCCCACCCCCGCAATCAAATTATCTCAAAAATTTGAGATAAGTTTTATTTTGGTCCTTGGAATTTTTTTTATACCGTAATTTTTGTATTTGTTTTCAATATCGTTCTTCCGTTGCTTAATTACATGTTAAATGACAAGTTGGCATCTAGAATACACACACCCGCTGACCAGGGGAGGGACATGCATGTCCAAACAAAGTCAAAAACATGGTTGCAATATATAGTCCTTTTGTATTTGTCTTTCTATAGTCCTTTTGTATTGATTTCACATGCATATATAGGCCAAACAAAGTCAAAAACATGATTGCAATATAATTGCCACATCAGTCAGGGTGTGTTTGTTTGGAGGTGAAATAAATAGATGGAAAATTTTGGAGAGAAAATAGAGAGGAAAACTTTTTTAGAATATATTTGGTTGAGTGAGAATGAAGGAAAATAAATAGTGGGACCCATATGTTTTCTCCTCAGGCCCGCTAAAATATTTTCTCTCAAAAATGAAGAAAAAACTGAGTAGGAATTAATTTTTTAATGATTGACAAGAATACTCATGTGCATGCCTTTATTTATTTATTTTCTTCTCTCATGGCAGTTGGCAGTAACGTTGCCTTTCTTCTTCTTCTTTTTTTCTTTTTTTTCTTTTTTCTGGGCAACGTTGCCTCTTCTCTCCCCCTTTTTTTTTTCTAGGCCTGGGAGTGGGCGTTCCCCATTTTTTTTTTCTATTTTTTTTTCTTTTGATTTTCTAGGGCTGATAGTTGTTTTTTTTTTTTTTTTAAAAGACTTGATTTTTATTTTGGGACATGATTTTTATTTTTTTAATAAATTTGGGTGATTGTTCTTTTTTTGTGGTTATTTGTCACTTTTTTGTTTTGATTGAGCATTATTCTTTAACAAGGATTTATGAATAAATTTATTCAAACTCATTTTTTTCATCCTTTCACTTTTTCACTCCTAACTAAACAAAAATGAGAGAAATTAAATATTATCTATCCTCTCACTTTTTTATCCTCTCACCATTTTCTATCCTCTCACTAATCCACGTCTCCCAATCAGATTATCAAGACTCCTCTCCTCTTTCATCTCCATGCCGATGCTACTTCTCCGTGACTCATTAGTATCATTGTATCAATGCCGACCTATCTGTTATGTACTAAACGCTTTGTATAATTCTTATGATGCTAGAAAATGCTCGCATACTTCTTGTAATTTTTATATTACGTATTTGGTAAGATGGTCTAAGTGATTCCATTGGGAAAGTGAAACCTTTGATCATATAATAATGAAGTAAATATACATTGGTGATTGGGGTTCTACGTTCAAGTCCGGGTGTTCACATGTATAAACTATTACTTGCAATAGAAAAGTGTTTCAAAAATATTTTTAGAAATTTTTTATGGAAAAAAATTAATTTTTTTAACAATTATTTATATTTTGAATGAAAGTTATGCCAAATTTTTATTTAAATATTTTATTAACAATTATCCTAAAAGCACCCATTAACATGATTCATATATATATAAAAAAAAAAATAAACTAATCTATTTTGACTACTCAGAAGGAAAAAATATATGAATACTTTGACTTGATAAACACAAGAATTTGAGCTTAACAAAGATTAGAGTAATGCTACGTCCATAACATTTTCACACTAATTTACAACAAATCCTAGGTTTATTATTATTATTATTATTATTATAGAAAGAACAACAAATCCTAATTGATAAGCTATTTTACTAGTCCTAATTTGAGTCAAATATTAACATCACATTTTACTTATCAATAACAACTTATCACCTAAGATTTATCATGAAAATGTTTTGATTCATCCTCTAAGAGAGAGTAGATGTGAAGGTTTGAATCGAAAATCTTCATGAAACGGCCCATGATAATCAAGTGTGGGGCTTGAAGACCCTACTGTATTCCAGGCCAGGGCCCTCAATTGGAGTTTTCGCTCTCCCCTTTAACCAGTGAGTGGTGAGTTTCAAAAACCTCTCTATAGTAAGCTTGGGGGTGCCAACGTTGGCATGAGGTTCATGGGCGCAAAACCATTTGGTTAATACGAGCGAATGTAGCGATAATCTTAGATGTTTCTTTTCTATAATTATGATGGATCTCACTCTAACTAGGACTAATCGACCATATGTTAAGAGAAATGTTATATTCATAATATTTTCACAACAAATCTTAAACGTCAAGTTGCTATTGACTGTTATTGATAGACAAAAAAGTAGTGGTTATTTCAAATTAGAACTAATAAAAACTTAACACCTATGATTCGTTGGGAAAGTATTGTAAAATGTTGTAGACGTAGTACTTCTCATATATTAATGGTTGATATCACCAGAGTGTGGATTGATCAGTACTGGCCTTCATTTATGGGGTCTCCCCCCATTGACCCCCCCCCCCCCCCCAACACCCCCTTTTTAATTATTTTATTATAATAAGTAAAATACTTAATTTATAAAATAATGTTAGTCATATGGCAAATTTTATCATATAAAAGTTACAAATTGATATGTCACCAATCACAAAAGGTAACTGAAATATTTATTTACTTATATTGTTTAAGTAGCACTAATCATATTGTTATCATATCAGTTTGTAAATTTTTTGTAATAAAATTTATAGTAAATTTAGCATTTTTTTCATCAAAAAAATTAAAAAATAATAAAATTACTACAAATTTTACTCAAAAACTAATGTGGTATCGAATGCGATTGGTGCCACTCTAGCAAAATAATAAACAAATATTTGAATTATTTCTTGTAATCGATGACACGTTAGTTTGTGAGACCTATATGGTAAAAATTTTAAACCCTAACATCATTCTTTTGTGATTAGCGATATATCAATTTGTAAAAACTATGTAGCAAAATTTAAAATGATTTTTGTTCATGAATGGTAATAGGTGCACTTAGAGCAATTGTTAACAAACAATTTTATGAAAATTTTGACACCATTTTTATGTAAAATATAAAAAAAAAAAAAAAAAAAAAAAACTATTAAAATATTATTATTATTATTATTATTATTTTACATAAAAACCTTCCTAAAATGGTTCACTAACCAACACCCTTAGGGCATATAAAAAATATGTATTACAACTCATATTTAAACATTTATTAATTTTTAACTTGTGTCTTTTGGTGCACACATTTAAATTATTCATTTATAATAAATGGATTTTTTTTAGAGCATTTCTAAATGAATAATTTTAAAAAAAAATTATAATTTTAATGACCGAATAATTTTAATGGAGACTGATTTTCAAACCCTTAACTGCCAAACTAGCCTCATCACACGTGCTTTGCGCGTGCAATGAGGCTTTTTCTTTTAGCCAAAAAAAAAAACTCTCTGTCTTTATTTTATATATATAATTTTTATTTTGAAAATCTAATTTATAAGTGGATAAAACAATTTGGAAATTAACAGAAGAGTGACCCTATTTTTTAGGCAATGTTTTAGTAGGAGTTAGAGTTGTATTTTTACTGAATTGTCCTTTAATTTTATCTCTGCATAAACATAGGAGTGTAGGGGTATTTTTGAACTAAAAAAAATGAGGATCCCAAACAGGGGAAGCCCCTTAAATAATAGTGTAGAAGTGTAGCCCTGATAAAGATCCCAAGGACCCAGAAATGTAAAACATTACCCATAGAGCATTAACACCCGAGTTTGTAAATTAGTCTCCATTTTACTATCTAAAAAATTACTTTATCTATTATACAAACTAATTTTACAATATATACTCTACGTTCCAATTTTTATTTTTACATATAAACCATTAAAATAATATTAACTACACAATAATATAACATAAAAACTTACTCTCTTTTTCTCTCTTCTCTTTAGTCGGTCTCTCTTCCTATCTCTCACTCAGCCACCCATTGCCACCATAGAGCAACCCAATGCACCACCCACCACTGCCACCCCAAACCCCCGATCAACCAAACAGACCCAGCAACACCCCCCTAAACCCTCGATTAACCAAACAGACCAACCACCAAACAAACCCATTGATGAAATAGACCCACAGATGCAAGACTTACCACCAAAACAAACCCACAAACGAGACCTACCACCGAAACGCCAACCACTAATTCAACTCCAGCCACCGATTCAAACCCACAGACGAAACAGACCCAATGACGCCAGACCCTCCATTGAAACAAACCCACAAATGAGATCCACCACCGATACAGACTTACCACCACCGAAACAAACCCATAAACAAAACCCACCATTGAAACGCCCCCCATCAATACCCAACTCCACCATCAAAACGCCACCACAAATGAGAAGAGATAGATTAGATAGAATTAAAGAGAATAGAGAGAAAAGGGGGGAACGGAGAAGAGAGAAATAGAGAGAGAAAAGGGAGGGATGGTGAAGAGAGACGAAGAAGAGAGAAGAGGGAGAGTCAGAGGAGAGAGAGTGAGTGGGGGATAAAATAATATTATTTATAGGGGTGTGCATGGGTCGGGTTGAGGGGATTTTTTGACCCAACCTACCATGATAGGTCAAAAAAAATTCAACCCAACCTGACCCATCACAGAAGTCCAACTCGACCCAACTCAACCCAACCCACATGAGTCGGGTTGAACCCATGAGTTTGACAAATTTTTTTTATTATTATTATTAAATTAAGTAGAAAAAAATATTAATATTAATATATTAAAAAAATCTAAAGATTAGTATCAATGTGACTCCTTAAAGGCAAACAACACTAATGAATAAACAACAATAATAATTTACTAGAATTTGTGTGACCTAATTGGCTTTTATATACGATAGGAAGAGCTGGTTATTTTAAAAATTTTATTAATTATATAATATTATATATATTAAATTAGTATTAATAGGAGGAACCGAGAAAGTGCTGATCTACAGTTGGTTTTTAAAATAAATTATTATATATATAATATATATTTAAATACAGCTGGTTTTTTTAAAAAATATTTAATATATAATATATTTTAAATATATATTAAATATGGGTGGATCGGGTCGGGTCGGGTTTGGCGGATTTGTAATTTTATGACCCAAACCCAACTCAACCCACTATAAAAAAATTTTTGTAACCCAACCCAACCCACCAAGCCCTAAAAACCGACCCAATCCGACGGGTTGGGTTTGACGAGTCGGTGGGTTTTCTGCACACCCATAATTTATTTATTTATACAACCTGTGAATAGCAAGGTTGCATATATGCAACCTTACTGTAGCTAGGATGCAAAATATTTTGGGTTTGCATACCCGGACGTGGTATGACTTTAAGGATTTAGATGGCAAAATAGCAAATGGGGGGGGGGGGGGGGGTTTTGCACCCTCAATGCTAGTGCTCTTATGTAATCTCTACAAACTTTTGGAAGTGAGACCAAATATTCACTACATCCTATGATTACATTTTCTTCGTATACCTTTTATGCTTATGCTTGCAAAATTCCAAGATTATTAAAAATAAATAGAAATCTTACCTATAAAATATTTAAATTTTCAAGTTTTTGTATTTTAAATTTATTTATAAAAGATGAGTTTGTAGTCTGAACAATTGTAAGGTTGAATTTATTCAACCATATGTTGGCGTTATTTCGTGCCAAATTTGTTTGTATTCCAGCAATTAGATACCCTGTGTTTAGGTGGGAATCATGTAAGAGTTGTGTATGAGAGAGTATGAAGAATTTGAGTGTGTGTGCATTCAGAGAGGTTCTCGTGACTGGATCTTGCGAGTGACTTATGATTGGCACTCGCTAACATGCCACACATGTGAAGCATGGAGGAAATTGAAGGGTGACGACAGTTGGAGCACTACAGGACAAAAAGGACAGTCTGGCCTAACAGTTATCTCGCGACTCAAACTTGCCACTCATCCCAGTAGTGAGTGAGTCCCCAGAACACCCTATTTTGTAGAAAAATGTCTTTTCACATTCCTCACGTACCCTACTATAAATACCCTTATACGCACGAAATATAGAGAGCTTCCAGAGAGAATTTTAAGAGAGAAACCATGGAGAAAAATGAGATTGACTCATCCATAATCTTAGAAATTTGATTCTCCAAATTCCTCTACTCTCACCCTCTCCATTGACATACTTTTGAGAGGTTCATTAACCAAATTCTTATCTCACCATAGTCATATCAGTAAGGAGGTAATTTGGTGCTTGGGAAGTAGTTCAGAGATGACCAATTTATTTGGTTGATGCAATGGGCTTTTATTGCGGGATTCGGAAAGCTAAAGAAGACACGGTTAGGCTTAACCTTATTGGAGCAAAAATTTTGGAGGGCTTAGGTGCATTGGGTAGATTAGGCTTGGAGAGTCTATTGCTATTCGTGTATCCCAACTTTATTCTTTAGTAGATTATTTCACCGCTTGGAGGGCGATGAAGAGGTTTTTCGTCGAGTTCTTTGGTTCCTCTTCGATAACACGTGCCGGTGTTATCATTGTATTTGCATCTCTCTTACCCTTACTCTTTACCTATAATTGCTGTTTTGTTGTGATTAATTATGGTTTAGAATAGTTTGTTTACTTGGGTATTGCTTGTACTTATCATTCCGCACATTTTTTTTTTTTTTTTAGTATAAGCTTGTGTTGGTTATTTTGAAATTTGGGGTCTAAACATTCATTAGTGTTTTACAAACTAAGCGAACTTTCAATTGGTATCACAACGGGTACACTTTGTTGGATTTATACATCCTAAGTGTGATCCTAGACCCTACAATGGATAGGTCTCAATCCCTAAATGCACCTCCCTTCTTTAATGAGAGTAATTACGCCTTTCGGAAAGTGCGTATGCATGCATTCTTGTGCTCTATTGATGAAAGCATATGGGATGTTGTTGAGAATGGTTGGACTAGGCTGGAGGCTGCCAAATCTACTTGGGATAAGGCAGCCCTTGCATCGGCCAATGCTAATAGTAAAGCTTTGAATGCTATTTTTTGTGGTGTCTTGCCCAATGAATTTCACAGGATTTCACATGTTACAATCGCCAAGGAAGCATGAGAAAATTTTGGAGACCATATATGAAGGCACCCAAAAGGTGAAGGACACCAAGTTACAAATGCTCACCACTCGCGTCAAAGAACGAAAGATGAGTGAAGATGAGTTGTTTGACTCCTTTGATGGGAAGCTAATTGAAGTGGTGATTGGAAAATTCAACTTGGGAGAAAAGACTGAGGAGTCCAAGGTTGTGAGGAAGATCCTATGATCGTTACCGGAGAGTTTCCATGCTAAGGTTACCGCCATGGAAGAGAGCAAAGACCTTGATGAGATTAAAATTCAAGAACTCATTAGTTCTATTCAAACTTATGAGCTATCTCTACCATCACAAAGGAAGAGCAAATCTCTTGCTCTCAAGACAATCAATGAGAGAGTGGAAGCTCAAGACTCCTCAGATGAAGATGAGGTTGAAAAGGAAGTGGGGTACCTTGCTAAGAACTTTCATAAGTTCTTGAAATTCAAGAAGGATGGGAAGTCTTTTGAGAAGGGAAAATTCTTAAATTTCAAGAAGGATAAGAAAGACTTTAAGAAGAAGGATTCCAAAGATTCTTCTCTATCTCAAGCGGTCACATGCTATGAGTGCAAAAGGCATGGGCATGTGAAGAAAGAATGCCCCACTTATTTGAAAGCAAAAGGTAAAGTCTTTGCTACTCCCTTAGTGACTTGGATAGCTCCAATTTGGATTTGGAAGAAAGTTGTGACAGAGAAGGAAACTACTTCGCATTTATGGCTATCGCACCCGTGGACTCTTCGGAAGATTTAAGCATTCTAGTGGGAGAGCTCGGTGAACACACTAAAGTGGAGTCTATGAGGGTTGGAGAGGAATCTGATGATGAAGATGAAGAATGCATCTATGAAGGAGCAAAGGGATTGCAAGAATCCTATAATTCTCTTCTTAAGAAGACCAAAGAATATCCTAGAGTGGCTAAGGCAGCCATTAGAAAAATGAAGAAAGCTGAATAAGACTAAAAGAGCATACTCGTGAGGTATAAAAAGACAAAATGCGACGTAGAGGTGATGAATGAAGAGCTAACAAATGTCTAATCTCGGATCAAGTTTCTTAAGCTTGAGGTTATACAAGCTAATGCTAAAGTGGAGCTGGTTGCTTCAAAGAAACTTGATGAGGTACTTACATATCAAAAGCCATCTTCTGATAGAAGCAGTTTAGGATACATCGGAGAAAGTAGCTCAAGCGCCAATGTGTCTAAGGAGATGAAGTTTGTTAAAGCCAAGGAACCAATAATAGCAACTCCAATTGTTGATAATGTGAAGGTTGAGAAGAAGCCAAATGTGAGTGATCAAAAGGCTTTGACAAAACCTCCAAATCCACTTGTGGCCAAACCCAAGGCTAAAGGGAAGTTTCTTTCGAAGTCATAAAGAGGTCCTCAAACTCAACATTTTTGCCACCATTGTGGAATCCGAGGACACACTAGACCTAATTGCCATAAGCTTCATGCATTGAAGAATTCAGGTTCTTAAAGGCCAAGAGGACAAGGAAAAGGGAATTGGAACACCAAGAAATGAAAAGGGCGAGAAGTCAATCCCGGTATTGGTGATGTAATAAAGATGATAGACACCATCACCTCTTGTCTGGCAAACTTCACCCTAAGGTTTGAGAATTGCAACTCAAGTACTCAATCCTCTAAGGATATCACTCCAAATGCACGTGCCGTGTGGGTGAGGAAGGATACACATGCATAAGCATTAGAACATGTCCATGCATCAATTCTTTCGATATGTTGTGACATTGTTTGGTGGTTTGTTTATGTTTTCATTCTAGCATGTTTTTACTATTTTTGTCTATTTCTTTAAAAAAAACTTTGAATGTTTGTTCTTTTTTATCAATCTTTACGTGTTTTGTGTCAAAAATCTAAAAACACATAAAAAGTAGAAAATCCAAAAAGTTTGATCGGTGTTATTGTGTTTTGTCGCATGCATATTTTGCCTTGTACTTTCATACAAATGGTTTTGTGCATTTATGAGCTTAGCTTGTTTTTTATGCACTCGTATCTTTGTGGGAAAAATCTTGATATCTATGTGATTGTTGTAAATAAATCTTCAAACTTGTCATGAATAATTAGTCAATAGTTTTGTTGATCTTGAGACATGCATAGACTTGTGCCTATATATCTTCCCACTCTTTTATGTTTTTGCTTATAGCTCAACAAATGTCAAATCTTGAAAAGAGATAATGAGCTGCAAAAGCCATCGCACATACTAGTATTTGACTAGGAAAAAGGGAAAGAAACTTGTAATGAAAATGTATGATGCCCAAAAAGCCAAAGGCTTACTCTTAAAATTGAAATATAAAAAATTTTAGGCATCGATCTCAAAATGAGATGTGTTGTTCTTAAATGATCAAATGTTATGAAGTGTAAGAAGCCAAAAGAAATGCTTCAATGTTATGTAATCAAGTTTTGTGGGAGGTCATATATGCATATTTCTATAATTGAGATTGGTCACTCTACTTAGTGCTAATTGTGTATGTCTTGGTTGAATTGATCATTGAAACTTCACATTAGACTAAGAACTATCTTATATTTGGTATCCACACACATCACACATGTCTATGTTCAATGAATGTCTTATTCATTTGTGTGATTGTACTTGATTAATGTGTTGTTCATACTCAATCATATGTTGATCAAACACAAAAATATTTTTTGAGTATTTTTAGTTGTCTTTGGAAAGTGTTTTGTTTTGAAAAATTTCAGAAAATCCAATTTTTTTTTTTTTACAACTTTGTTTTGACAACTCACTCGCGGGTTATGCCAGCTCTTGTGACTCTCTAGCAAGTGAGTCTCCCATTTGCAAAAAAAACTTCGAAAATTTTTCGAAATTTCTGAGTTTTTGTCATTCTCGCAACTCATTTTGGTGACTTGGTCACGAGTGGAAGCTCTAGTCGAGAGCTTACACAGAAGGTTTCGTAACTTACCCACGGGTGGACCTTCCAATCGCGAAAAAGACTTAGAAAATATTTTAAAATTTTTGTTCAAGGGATTTTCGCGACTCATTTTGGCGACTTGCTCGCAGGTCAATTGAGTTGCAACAATTGCGTGTTTTGCACAAATAGGGTTAAATCTAAGACAGTTTTAAAAAAAATTTTAGTTTTCCCTCGCATCATATGCACACACCTTGTCTTGTCCGCCTTTCCCTCTCTCAAAATCTCCATTTTCTTCATCAATCTTCAAGAAAAGGTATGAGTTTTCTATTATTTTCAATGTATTTCAAGTTTCTTGTCCTAGTTTTCTTGGATTTTGTGTATATGTTGAGATATGGAAATATGGTTTTGTTGATGTTTTGATGAGTTTGATATATGGGTTTTGTTGGTATAATGTTTGTTCTACATGTTTACATGTTTGTTCGTCATTTTTAAGCATTGTACTATGTTTTGTGTTGTGTTGTTCATACCATTTTCATGATAAAATGTCTCTTAGATGTTTTTGTGTGTCTCTTTGGATTCCATTGAATACAAAGATTGTAGGGATAATCACGTTTCTTTGATTTTGAAACATCAATGATTATGTGTTTTTAACTTTGCCCTAGTTTGCACACTTTTGCATATGATGCACACACACACACACACACACACACACATGCACTCTTTGACATGTTGAGTGTTTAATGCCATAATTCTATCATGTTTTGATGATTCACATCCTCACATGTCAATTGTTTTTGAATTACTCTTTAAATTCAATTTTTAGGGTTTTAATTCAAAATTTCTGTTTTGGGTACTAATTTGTTGCTAATCAAGTTTGTTGTAATCTGTGTTTCACCTTGCTCTTTGATATTACATGATATTGCTTGAAGATGTCCTCCTTCAAGAAACTAGCTGTGAAAGGAGATAGTAGTAAGGGAAAAGAATCGATGATTGATCTCGACAGCTTCTCCCCTAAGTCAAAGAAGACTCGATCATCAATAGGACTTTATGATGCCAATAAGTTCAGATCATATGGAATATATCAAGCTTATGTGAACTACTTCAAGGATGCCCCCATGTTGGCTGAAAGAGTGGTTGAACAAGCTTCTTTTCTCGATATGAACATTCCAAAATGGTTTGCCACCAAGGATTGGAACTATCTTCTATCTAACTTTGAAGATTCGTACGAAGAGCTAGTGAAAGAATTTTTTGCAAATGCCATTTTTGATGGGGATGAGTTCAGATGTTGGGTAAGATGAAAGGACTTCATGGTCAGATGTTGCCTAACTTACTATCATTCTGAAAATCAATCAACCGGTATTTCCCAAACCACCGATGTATGATAATTTGGATCCGGATGTTGACATGCTTCGAGATGCTTTCAAAGAAAACTTGGAGTTCTCTCCTAATGGAAAATCAATAAGTGTATCATTACCATCTCCTGAAATGAGGTTGCCCATAACAATCATGTTTCACAATCTTTATCCTTTCTCAAGCACCGGGTACATGAATCTTGGTCAAGCTTTATTTCTTCATGATTCAATCACTGATGAAGAAATTGATATTTGCTCACACATCTTCCACATTTTGCGCAAGAATGCTGAGAGAACGGCCTCAAGGAACTGCCTTCCTTTTTGTTGCTTCATTTCAAAAAATTTGAAGCTCAAAGGCATTCACCCATTGGAAGATGAGTACCCTCATCCTATGCAAAGTCCAATCAACATTCGCACTTTCAATGCTATCATTGGTTATAGTTGAAAGGGCATCAAGCAAGAGAGTCATGCTCCTCATGGTGGTTCAAGTTCTAGCTCACATCCCTATGATAAAAAGTTGGACAACATAATGGCATCCGTACAAGAAATCAGCACCAAGTTGTCCGAACTCGCATCTATCATGCACTCACATCACAACCGTTTTGACACAAAGTTCACATCTCTCCAAACTCAATTGGACCAAATTTAGAGGAAGCTAGAGGAAAATGAGGACTAGCTATTCCTTGACAAAAAAGGGGAGATGGTTCATGATAGGGGGAGGAAGAGCTAGATCAAAGGGGACCAATGGAGCAAGAAAAGCCTTTAAATTTTCTGTGTTATGCTATCTATAATCTATGTTCATATTTCATGGCTATGGCTTATGTTGTGTACTTAACAATGCTTAATTATGTACATTTACTTTGTAGCTTTTTAGTACTTTTAGATTATATTTGCATTATCTTTAGTACTCTTATGCACTTATCGGATCTTGTATCTTTGATGAAATTACCTTAGTGTTTTGCATTAGTTGAGTGTTGGACATGCAAATGATATTTTGCATTGAGCTTGTTAGCTTGCATGTCCGGATGTTCATCCACTGTGTGAATGTTCACTATGGTCACTATTTATAATGATTGATCTTGTTTGGTCAAGCCATGCTCTATTGTTATATTCATTATTGCTTAATCGCATTGTGCTTGCTCCACATGCATTTCAAGATTTCTACTTACAATGAACTTCTTGTGTTATTGTTTTTAGGAAAACTTGTTCGTATGATTCAAAAGCTTCACAAAACTTAGAGTTAGGTGTTAGTGAGTTTTGGCGATTGTTCCCAACTCATATTTTAAGTCTAGAGTCTGTTTTAAAGTTTTGTCGCAGAATAGCCAAAGGGGGAGATTGTAAGGTTGAATTTATTCAACCATGTGTTGGCTTTATTCCATGCCAAATTTGCTTGTATTTCAACAATTAGATACCTTGTATTGAGGTGGGGATCATGTAAGGGTTGTGTGTGAGAAAGTGTGAATAATTCAAGTGTGTGTACATTCAGAAAGGTTCTTATGATTAAATCTCATGAGTGACTTGCGATTGACAATTCACTAACATGCCACACGTGTAAAGCATATAGGAAACTGAAGGTTCATGATAGCTGGAACACTACAGGACAAAAATGACAATCTAGTCTAGCAGTTATCTCGCGACTTATCCCAGTAGTGAATGAGTCGCCAGAACACATTGTTTTGCAGAAAAATATCTTTTCACATTCTTCACATACCCTACTATAAATACCCTTATACCCACGAAATGTAAACAACTTCCAGAGAAAATTTTGAAAAAGAAACTAAAAAAAAAACAAGATTGACTCATCCGTAATCTTAGACATTTAATTCTCCAAATTCCTCTACTCTCACCCTCTTCATTGACATACCCTTGAGAGGTTCATTAGCCAACTCTTTATCTCGCCATACCCATATCAGTGAGGAGGTAATTTGGTGCTTGGGAAGTAGTTCAGAGATGACCAATTTATTTGGTTGATGCAATGGGCTTATTGCGGGATCCAGAAAGCTAAAGAAGACACAGTTAGGTTTAACCTTATTGGAGTAAGAAGCTTGGAGGCCTTAAGTGGATTGAGTAGATTAGGCTTGGAGGGTCTATTGCTATTCGTGTATCCCAACTTTATTCTTTAGTGAATCATTTAGCCACTTAGAGGGCAGCAAAGAGGTTTATCGCCAAGTTCTTCGGTTTCCTCTTCAATAACACGTGTCGGTGTTATCTTTGTATTTGCATCTCTCTTACCCTTACTCTTTACCTTTAATTGTTGCTGTGTTGTGATTAATTATGGTTAAGAGTAGTTTGTTTATTTGGGTATTGCCTGTACTTATCATTCCACACGTATTTTGTTTGAGTATAAGCTTATGTTGGTTATTTTGAAATTAGGGGTCTAAACATTCATTAGTGCTTTACACACTAAGTGAACTTTCAACAATAAATAACATCTGATCGATAAGATATTATTGGCTTGCATGTTAAAAAAAATGTAATCTATTGATCTAATGGTAAGATTTTAAAATATTAATTTACTTAACAAGGGTCTAAAACCATCATATGCCATACCTCCTTTGCTTTAGTTGCATTGATGATTATTGGAAAAATTGTGTTAGCTACCCCTTGTTAAATCAAGCAAAGGGTTGTTGCCTCTTTCTTCTTATACTCCAATTCTTTCTTTTGAGCATCAGAGAAAGTTGCCACATCCTCTAGTTTTTAATACCCATCTTCTATTTAGTATATGCTCCCTAACTCATGTGAAAGAAAAATTATCATCTTCACAAACCAAAAATCATAGTTTACCCCATCAAAAATAGGAGATGAAGGTAGTTAAACTCCAATATTTGGTCGCCATTGCCATTGCTTTTGTTAGGGCTTGTTTTCCATCATAAATCTTCACACTTAGGGTATGTTTGGTACACTGAATATAGATTACATTAGGAATAGTAATCTTTATTACTGGGAATAGAAGATATTGTAATAGAATAACTATTACTATTCATAAGTTTGGTTGTTACATATGGAAAGCTTGTAAAAGATGATGTATAATGAAATTTTGTATTTTTGGAAATATATTAATTTTAAAACCTATTATATGCACTAAGGAATAACTATTACATCCATTTTAAAGAGGAATAGCTATTCTTCAATTTAAAGAATAGTTATTCCAATGTAATAACTAATCCGTGTAATAAAGATGTAACCAAATGACCGAATTGCTATTACACATGAATAACTATTCTATTATAGGAGCTATTATAGCATACCAAACATACCCCTAGTGTATTTTTTCACTCAAATTAAGCTTTAATACTACTATGTTGGCTTTGGAATGGAAGGGACCAATGATTTTGATAAGTTTCTCTTATGATTCTTCAATCAAGGATAATTTTTTTCTAGGAAGACAACAAATATTTTTGGAACAAGGGAGAGAGAATGAGGCTGTAATTTTCTTCTTTCTTTAATTGATTCTATACTTACCAATTACATGTATATCTTTTTCAAATATAAATGACATTCCTTACACCTGTCCATCATGCACCCACCTAGATACATGTAAGTAAATGACCATAAAGGACACAAGTTCAAAATACATAGGAAACAACTATATGCATAGCTGTTGAATGCTCAAAGAACTGCAAAGGGGTCCAATTTCCAGGTTTTACTGGTTGAACCGGCGGTTTTCAGGGTTGAATAGCTGATTTTTCTAGTTTGTTTTCATTTTTGGTTCTCAGTTCAACCGATGGGTCTAGTCCGGTTTTTAGAACTATGGTGTTAAGTATCATAATAGGTGTCTGAAAACAGTATTGATAAATTTGTTTGTACCAGCGACGTAGAAGCTCTACGAGGATCCCACATAAATTTATCATGACCAGCCTTAAGTGATCGACAATAATTGACAAAAGGAGCTCACACGCAAGAATTGCACAAGTGACACAAAGAAACTTGAATATGGGCAGGTAGTTTGCATTTTGGGGTCCTAGCTTTATCCCCAAAAATGCAATGCTATAGATAACTGCTGCCATGATGAAGAACAACATGATTGCACCATGTTCTTTGAGTGGAGAGATGCCCAAGCCTTGATAGTGTACTCCAAGAACGCCAAGTATGATCGTGATGAGAAAATTGAGAGGCTCATGGAATTTTGTGGAGGAAACTTCTTTCTCACTTGCACAATTAAAAAACAAGATGTATATATAATTATTGGTGACAATTTGATAATATAATGAATAAATATTGTTAATTACTTTTTATTTTGTATTTTAAAGTTAGCAACTCATACATAAATAATATAAAATTTATATTACCTAGCATCACTCATATATATATATATATATATATATATATATTCTGGCCCTTAAGCAATAGAAAAATCTGAATGCCAGAAAATACATTTAAATTTTCTAGTTTGGTAAGTTCTAAAAATTTCATTCCAAACCCATGAGTATGACTGCAATATTTATAACAGCTGCCAGCGCAGCTCACCATTAACAAAATAATTTTATTCATTCAAAAAGTTCAAATTTCTCTTCTCAAAAAAAAAAAGAGTTCAAATTTCATTCGGGGTAGAACAATTTATGCTTGACAAAAGAGGCATTTAAGGCTCAATTGTTGGAGAGGATGAAATTTCCTTTGGTATGTAAAACAAACGCTATTGGAAAGAAGTCAACCAAAAAAATCATACTATAATCATTGACAAAAAATCAATCTAAATTATGGTAGCATGACACCAAACGTGGGTTTGCAATAAGAATATAAATACTATAAAATTATATTAACCGGTTCCATTATACTATTCTCTCTCTCAAAAAAAAAAAAAAAAAAAATCTCATTAATACCCTATTAAAAACAAAATAAAAAACTCATAAAATAGGTAATAAGAAGGGCCTTGCACCAACACGTTGGTTGGCTTAGTGGTAAGGGTTTGGGCCAACATGCATCCAAGCATGGATTTCAGTTCCTCCACTAGTAGTGTGTTATGGCTTCTTATACCCTACATGTAAGCTGTTTACCTAATTTTTCAGCGATTGTAGTGTGGAATCTTAGCTTATGAGTTGTTAGAATGCTACTATAGTCATGTGACCATAGGTCCTGGTCTTAGGCCGCGTTTTAAAAAGTGCAGCCATAGGACCCCACAGGCCTATAGTCACGTGGTTTAGGCCACATTTAAAAACACGGCTATAGACCAAATCGTCATATAGCCACATTTTTTTGACCTATAGCTGCATTTTAAAAACGTGATTATAGAACATTTTTTTTTGTAGTGAGTCACGCATAAGTAAAAAAGTCACATTGACCATTCGACAAAAGAGCTGCCGAGTTTGGGTTTATAATTACATCCCAAGCTAGGTACTGCTTATGGTATTCCTCTAGTTGAGGAAGAATCAGGTGGCATGGTATTGGCAACTTTGGCTTGGTATGAACTGGCTAGGCTAGTAAGTACTAATTACTACGTAGCTAGGGTTTTACGTACTTCAGTTGCCAGAAAATGAAGAAAGACAAAAGACATACCTTCCTTCATAGCGCTTTGATATCTTTGTTTTCTTTTTCTTTCGTAGGACTGATTCACGTCTCCCAACCAGATTATCAAGACTTCTGTCATCTTTCATCTCCATGCTGATCATGCTATACTTCTCCTTAACTCATGAGTATCAATGCCAACCGCGTATCTGCTATATACTGAACATTTCCTATAATTCTGATGATACAGTAGAAAATGCTTGCACGGTTTTTGTAATTTTTAATTATATCATGTATTTGGTAAGATGGTCTAGATTCAGTGATTTACTCCATTTGGTTGGGAATGAAACCTACCCTATGATAATGAAGGAATAATATAATACTAATGAACATTCTACTAGCCAGGGTCAAACCAGACAACTCTATAATATGTTTGGATGTTCCCCCACCCACACACTTAATTTTATAAAATAATGTACATTTTTAGTAGCCCTAACATCACTCTTTTTGTAATTGGTGATGTATCAATTTGGAAAATCTATATTGTAAAATTTGTCATGGCATCTATAAACCAATGTCACAGAGATAGTTTTTAAGGTCCATTTAATGTTTTTATTATTATTATTATTATTATTATTATTATTATTACTTTATACATTTAAAAAAAAAAATTAAATTAAATTGTACACATGTATCTAAAAAAACACAACCAACCACAATGAACTTGTATGTGCAATCCAATATATATATCATTAATATGTATTTGAAAAAAAAAATGCATTGCAGCTAGGGTTGTATAAGCAACACGGAAAACCAACCAAACTGATCAGAATCAACCCGTCACGGCCCGATATGACTCCTTTGGAAGTTGACATAGGGTCTCAACCCTCGAAAACTAACTCTGGCAAGTCAAGTGGTGAGTTTTCTCTTCTAAAACCGAAGCCACCTGATCCGATTGAGAAACCCTTCCAATTAAGGCTGAATCTACCTAGGTCCAGCGACAATCATGCCTCCTATGCTCAGATCAGACTACATTTAGCCCTCCTCCACTCAAATTTGACCTCATTTGGCGCAGATCTGACGATGTTGTGCTCTCTCCTCCACTTAGTTCTGACAACATATTGTTCTACTCCGCTCAGATCCAGCCACATTTGGCCCTTCTCCACTTAGATTTAGTTGCTTTTGGCATAAATCCGATGATGTCGTGCTCTCCTCCACTTAGTTCCGGCAACATCTTGCTTTGCTCCACTCAGATTCGATGAAGAACTATAGATTGTCACCCACCGCCACTCCTTAATTGGTTACACCTGAACTGATTGATCTCCCACCCAAGCCCAATCCAACTAGGCATGTGGTAATCAGTGGCCAACAGCAGGTCTCATCATCTTCCACCCGATCTGAGCAAGTTAGTTTCGGGTTAAGTCCAAATCTACCCAAACCGATTCATGAACAACCCTAATTTCAACTCATAATTAAGCATTTATTAACTTTTAACTTGTGCCTTAGGGCACTCATTAATATAAATTTATTAAATACTCCAAAAACATTACTCCTCCTCTCACATGAAGGGTGGGTTGGGACCCACCGTTCATGTGAGAGGGGAGAGCAATGCTCCTAGATTATGTACTAACTTTTCCTCGCTGACAATATCCATTTATAATATCCTTACACGTAAAATTCTTTTCCCTTTATTAATCCAAAGAGACATATGGACCACCGATGCCCTCTCTCACGGCCAACACATCCCACATAAGGAGGAAGCATACAAATGGAAAACGTTTCATCTACAAAGGACAGTGGGCCACGTACAGTTTAGCCTCATGCGGGGGGATATAGTGCAATTGTAAAAGAATAATCATCTGATATATATATATATATATAAAATTTAAATGATAACCATTTGGTTCGGAGTCTTGGGACAAGGAAACCAATTAAAGGCTGATCGGCGTTTATGTCTTTCTATCAATCGAGAGAGGTGTAAAGTGTAAACCCATATCTAGACATGCTGACCCCATATCTGCATATGTATATACTAAACATTTCGTATGTAATTATTATGTCTGTCGAAAACGCCAAATGCTGTTTATCATTTTTATATCAAGTATTGGGTAAGATTAGATGCTCTTGGTCAAAAAGGAATTAATGTCATACAATACAAAACATTGTGAAATTTTATAATATTAAACATTGATCAAATTCAAATCTGTCTCGGAAAACGACTGCAATTTATGTCCCTCATTATCTGTCCATCTGAAAGTTAGAGTGTAAAGCTTCCTTTGGCACAACTCTTCGGCGGTCTCAGTCTCACCGTTGACTAATAATCAATATATAAAGGGCTCTTAAGTCGAAAGTTTGTAGTACAGTCAAACATGCAAAAGTTTGAGTGCAGTGTGTTGGGATTGCTGCGTACTTACCCATATTATTCTCGTGGATTAGACCAATCTTTCTTGCATTTACATGCTTAAACTTGCACTTCTTCTCATTTAATTTGTTGACTTATTTTTTAATTTATTTATTTAGGCTCCATTCATTTCAATGTAAAACTGTTTTCGTTGAGAATTTTTATCAGCTTAAATTAGGAAAAAATGTCATGACACTCCATAAATTTTGGGGTAACAGTCATTATACCCTCTGAATTTTTATTTTAGTTAATTCACTCCTTGAGCTACACATATTTTTCAATTTGAGATTTCTTTTGGTCTACTGTTAAATTCACTAACATCCTCATGTGACGTCACACTTGTGGATTAAAAAAGAAAAGTTTCACCTGATTGAGAGAGGCAAAGAGAGGAAAAAAAAAACTTGGGTCTCAGTCTTTGTGAGAGAGAAACGAAAGGATCTCCCCTAATAGAATTTTCATTGATCTCGCAGTTTAAGGACTCAATGACGACGCTGCTCGTGCTCCCACTACTCCCTACAACACTAGGATTTTCTAAACCATGAAATCTTCATAACAATTCTTCTGGGCATCCACTACTTCTAGACTCAAAAACTAGCACAAACATGGACATTGCTATTGATGAGGTATAACTTATAAGGGTTATATAATAAACTTTTAAGGGAGCACCAACGGTGTCTTTGGGACCTCAAACGGTGAGATCGACAACTATTCTATTGAGGGAGATCCTCTCTCTCTCTCTCTCTCTCTACTATTTTTTTTCATCCACGTCACACGAGGACATTAGTGAATTTGATGGTAGACCAACCGAAGTCTCAATTTGTCAAATGTGTGTATTTCATGGAGTGGTGAATTAACTAAAATAAAAGTTCAAAGGGCATATTGACTACTACTCCAAATTTAAAGAAGTGTCATAACATTTTGCCCCTTAAATTATTTTTAAGGAAAACTGCTTATTTTCTAGTGTTTTGTAGCATCTCTAAAAATAATTTGAAAAATATTTAACGAAATTATAATGAAAATATTAATGATAAAAATACAAGGAGACTTGGCATGGACTATACCAACACTAAGATCGTAACAATTAGTCCTAGCAGGTGTCCAAGGGCCAAGGACTAAAAACCCCACACTTGCTGTAGAGAGGGAAAAATTCCCGACCTATCACAAGCTGACACATCATACTATCAAGTCCACAAAATACAGCCAATTACAAAGCACCACGTATTGTTGCTAAGTTTTGCTATCACTACTCAGAAACCAATAGAAATTTGCCAAGTGTCATGCAAGAACCAATCACACCTCAGCACGTGTAAGCGATGACACAGGCAGCCTCACACGTGTAAGCGATGACACAGGCAGCCTCGCACGTGTAAGCGATGACATAAGCAGACCAATCAGGCTGTGACATGTGTCACCAATTAGACTCCGCCACGTGTCGCTCACCCACCCCCAAACTCCTATAAATAGAAGCCATTCCTAAGGCATTTGGAGAGGAGAGAAGAGTCAGAAGTACAAAAGCTCTGCAAAAATTAAGTCTCAAAGCCTTCAAGAACTTCAATCCCAAAATTGAAGAACACTCGAAGCAGAATCATCCAAGATATCTGCCTAGATCCTAAAGTTTACGGGAATCAAGCTCAAAGGTCCGAAAAACATCAACAAACCACAAATCGGTGAAGCTCTACGGATTCAAGCCTCTAAAGCCCCGAAGAACTTCCACCATAAACCTTCGAAGACAAAGAACACACGAAGAACACACGAAGAACACGAAGAACGCGAAGAACAAAGGATTTCTAACAAGCTCATAGCCAGAGATTCATTGCAATTCCGTTTCAACAATCTTCGATCCATCCCTCTACCAAATTGAAGGATATTTTGTGTTCAAGTCAAAATCATATTACCACAAATCCAATTAGCAAATCTTTTAAGGAGATTGAATCAGAGGATCACTCTTTTGTAATCACAGAGAATTGTACCACAATCATCAATACAAATTCGCATTTGTGAAACTATTTTACTTGTTTGATTTATTTCGAACTAGAAATTTAGTCGCTCTACAAATTCTGGCACGCCCAGTGGGACATCTCTGCCTCTCATCTCTTTCTCCTTCAAAAGAAAAGAAATTCGACATCATATCGCTACCAGCTTCAATGGCTTCTAGCAAGAATGTTCGAAAATCAGTGGTTGATCCTTCCAATGATGATGATCGTGTCGGCCCAATCACTCGCAGTCGATCCAAAGCTTTTGATCGACTTCAACCCCAACCAACCAAAGAAAGCCAACTCCATACTGTCATCTCTTTAGACTCTCTTGCAAATAGGAAGGCTACCACTAAGGATTCATCTACCTCGAAAGATTTGGAGGTCAATCATGAATCATCCCCAACAAAGACCTTTTCTATCAACTCTTCACCCGTGATGAGAAACTTAAGGAATGAAGTACCTTTAACTCATCCTGTTTCATCATTTTCTCCATCATACATGGAGGTTATGCCAGTAATGATGACTAATACCTCTACCATGGAAGAAAAGATGGCTGAAATGGAACAAAGGGTCACCCTTCTCACAAAAGCACTTGAAGAAAAGGATGTCAAAATTGCAACCTTAATGAACAAGCTAGAGGTACAAGATTCGGGTGAATCAAGTCTCGGCCCTGAGCACCCACCTGGCTTTACTTTGAAAGGAGAAATCGCTAGAGGTGATAAGGGAAAAGGCGGTGAAGGCACTTCTCAACACGGACATTCCACCTTAATGGCCTCGATATCTGTCCAACAACTACAAGACATGATAACGAACACCATTCGAGCACAATACGGAGGTTCTTCTACAAGTTCTCTCATGTATTCGAAGCCCTATACAAAGCGCATCGATAACATGAGAATGCCAAACGGGTATCAACCCCCCAAGTTCTTGCAATTTGATGGTAAAGGAAACCCTAAGCAACACGTTGCTCACTTTGTAGAAACTTGTGAGAATGCAGGGACTCAAGGAGGACTCTTTGTAAAGCAGTTTGTCCGTTCACTAAAGGGGAATGCCTTCGATTGGTATACAGACTTAGAACCCGAGTCAATCGATAGTTGGGAACAACTTGAAAGGGAGTTTCTCAACCGATTCTACAGCACACGACGCACGGTAAGCATGATGGAGCTTACCAATACTAAACAGTGGAAGGATGAGCCCGTCGTTGATTATATCCATCGATGGCGTTCTTTGAGTCTAGATTGCAAGGATAGACTTTCTGAAATATCTGCTGTAGAGATGTGCATCCAAGGCATGCATTGGGGACTTCTTTACATCCTTCAAGGGATAAAGCCCCGAACATTTGAAGAGTTGGCAACTCGTGCACATGACATGGAACTGAGCATCTCTAGCCATGGAAATATGAAACCTCCTGTTCCTGAGGAAAGAAAAGAAAGACGGGAAGTAAGAAAAAATGACAGGAATGTGAAAAGTAATATCAAAGACTCAATGAATATCAACCCTGCTCCAGTCAAAATTTCAACAAGAAATGTGAAGGCTAACGAGAAGAGGCCCGAGGGAGGCCAACAGCGTGAGATGCGTCGCTCATCACTTAAAGAATGGGAACAAAAGGTGTATCCTTTCCTAGATGCTGATATGCCCGAAATGCTAGAACAACTGCTCAAGTTGCAATTAATCGTATTGCCAGAATGCAAACGACCGGAGGAAATGGGAAAAGTTGATGACCCAAATTACTGTAAGTATCATCGCATCATAAGCCATCCAATCCAAAAATGCTTTGTTCTTAAAGAACTCATCATGAAGCTAGCCAAGGAAAGGAAAATCGACTTGGATTTTAATGATGTTGCTCAATCAAACCTTGTAACATTTTCTTGCGGGTTACCTATTTGCATGTCTCCAACCACTAAGCAGGGGGCAAATACCATGCTCATTCAGTTTGGTTCTCTAACACCTGTTCCAGTTTAGCTTTCACAAGAAACATCTTATTATAATGATAATAAAAGGTCAGCAGTGGATGAGGAAGAAGGTTGGACGATGGTTACTCGAAGGAGATGGAAAAAGAGACGAACATTCCCTCTTTATTTGATCGCCCAAGAGTCCAGAAAAACACAAAACCAGATTCAACCTCGATCAAGAGAAAGGAGCGATAAGAGGCAAAGGAGATTGGGAACAAGAATGTATGATAATTTAGCACAAACCCAAAAACCTCGAAAGCTCATCACATTGGAAGAATTCTTCCCTAGAAAATTCTTTCAAAATAGCTCAACCGAGGCCGTTCACACGGTCACTCGTTGCGAAATTCAGGATGAAAAGGAGGATGTTGACCATGGTGGTCCAAGTGAGACTTTGACGTCTTTAGAGGAACTTCAATCTCGAGTCGATGAAGTTGAACCCTTGCAATTCTCCATTCCACCAAAAGAAGTGTTCACCCAAGCTCTTGGAAAGCCAGAGATGTACACTCCTTCTACCAACACACTTCAACAAACCCAAGAATGTTATGCGTGCTTTCCAGACTTAACTTTCACTGACGAGGACCTATTGTTAGGCTCTAAGCCCCACAATCGTCCACTTTATGTCTCTGGTTATGCTCGTGAACAAAAGATCGATCGTATTCTCATTGATGGAGGTTCAGCTGTTAATATACTACCAAAAATGACTATGAGACGACTTGGCCTTACTATGGAGGAATTATCGCATAGTCGTTTGGTCATTCAAGGGTTTAACCAAGGAGGACAACGCGCAATCGGCATGATCCACCTAGAATTAATCATTGGAGAATTGACAAGCAATGTTTTGTTCCATGTCATTGATGCCAAGACAACCTACAACATGTTGTTAGGCCGTCCATGGATCCATGGAAACGGAATAGTGCCGTCAACTTTGCATCAATGTTTCAAATACCTTCAAAGTGGGATAAAGAAAGTCAATGCCGACTTGAAGCCTTTTGCTGAGACTGAAGCTCACTTTGCTGATGCAAAATTTTATGTAGAAGATGACATTCCCAATGAAGTTCTCCCAGTTGAGATCCCGTCCAGAGAAAGCAAGCAGGGTGAAAAGGAGCATGATAAACTTGTCAATAGAAAGGATATCTCTGCCCCAAAGAAAGGTCCAGAATGTGGGAATGATCATTCTAGTGAATCCACTAGTAATTCAGTGAGAATGAAAATTTCAACGCCCTCCAACAACCCTCCATTACTTCGTTATGTACCGTTGTCACACCGCAAGAAAGGACAATCACCATTCGCGGAATGCCTTCAATCCATAGCAGGCATGGGAAGGCCTACTGCAAAGCTCACAATGGAGGATGTGGCCATATTGAAAGAAAATCATGTCATGCCTTTAACTTCATCCACAAATCCTTTGCCCTCAAAGCCATTAAATGGATTCGTGAGGTCTTCACAATGTTTGACAGAGCATGGTATTCTACCAAGTGAACAGACAAAAGGATGGTTTGACCCAAAGGCATATCGGTTGTTGGCCAAAGCAGGCTACGATTTCTCAAAACAAGGGGACTTAGGGAAACTAATTCCAGAAGTCACTAGTGAAAAGACGCATGGCCTTAGCAAAACACAAAGCAAAATGCGGCTTGAAGGGTATGAAATTCCTATCCCAAAGACCGGATTAGGTTATACTCCTGAACAACCAGCTCAAATATGGATCAAGAAAAGAAGCAATGCTTCAAGTTCCCAATACATAACAATGGAGGTCGATGAAAGTTCGAATCAAAGAAAAGATCACTCTTCATCGCGTGTCTCGGTGTTTGATCGCATTGAGGCCTCGTCGTCACGAATCACAGTGTTTGACAGGTTAAATGCAACTTGTTTAACACAAAATCGAGACACTCTTGCATACAAATCAGTTTTTGATCGATTGGGGGCAACAAAAAAGCCTGTTGATAGTCATTCTCGAAATCCAATAAATTTCGAGGTTCAACGGGAGAAGAAAGCTAATGATGAAATCCGCAGTAGCATTCCTTCACGCATGAAGCGTAACTCTACCTTAGACATCAGTACTGAAGGATCACTCAAAGTCAAAAGGCGAACGATTGTACATACAAGTCAGTCACTCGCCCACAATGAGCAAATTGAAGAGGTATCATCCTCGTTTCATATTACAGTAGAGGAGGACACACTATCAGATGCTGAAGCAACCAATGAAGAGGTCGATGAAGCTCCCCCGGCATTGGAAGACGGAGTACAAGCTACAGTTGATGAACTTAAAGAGATCAATTTGGGAACTACTGAAGAACCTCGGCCAACTTTCATCAGTGCGCTTCTCACTCCCGAAGAAGAAGAAGGGTATCTTAAGCTCCTAGTAGAATACAAAGATGTGTTTGCTTGGACTTACAAGGAAATGCCTGGGCTCAATCCAAGTATTGCTCTACATCATTTGGCAGTAAAGAAAGGAGTGCGCCCAGTCAAACAAGCCCAAAGACGCTTTCGGCCGGAACTTATCCCTCAAATAGAAATCGAGGTCAATAAGCTAATTGAAGCGGGCTTCATTCGTGAAGTACAGTACCCAGAATGGATTGCTAACATTGTCCCTGTCAAAAAGAAGAATGGACAAATCCGGGTGTGTGTTGACTTCCGTGATTTGAACAGTGCATGTCCCAAGGATGATTTTCCGTTACCCATCACTGAGGTTATGGTTGATGCCACTACTGGTCATGAAGCTTTATCTTTCATGGATGGTTCTTCAGGATACAACCAAATTCGAATGAATCCTAAGGATGAAGAACTTACAGCTTTTCGTACCCCTAAGGGCATTTACTGTTATAAAGTGATGCCTTTTGGACTAAAGAACGCTGGTGCTACTTATCAACGGGCTATGCAAAAGATCTTTGATAATGTACTTCATAAATACGTGGAGTGTTATGTCGATGATCTCGTGGTTAAAACAAAAAGGAGGGAAGACCATTTGGTAGATCTGCGATCAGTGTTCAACCGCTTAAGAAAGTATCAGCTTAAAATGAACCCCCGCAAATGCGCTTTTGGCGTGACATCCGGGAAATTTCTTGGTTTCATTGTGAGGCACCGCGGTATTGAAATTGATCAGTCCAAAATTGAAGCTATCCAGAAAATGCCAGAGCCCAAGAATCTACAAGAACTTAGAGGCTTGCAGGGAAAACTAGCCTACATACGACGATTTATCTCGAATTTGGCTGGTCGATGTCAACCTTTCAATCGATTGATGAAGAAAGATGTGCATTTTGAATGGGATGAGGCTTGTAGCAATGCTTTTGAGCGCATCAAAAGATACTTGCTTAATCCTCCAGTTTTAGGTGCTCCTATTCCAGGAAAGCCTTTGGTGCTGTACATCGCGGCACAAGAAAAGTCTCTAGGTGCTCTTATGGCGCAAGAAAATGAAAAAGGGAAAGAAAAAGCCCTTTATTATCTAAGTCGAACTCTCAATGGGGCTGAATTAAATTATTCTCCTATTGAAAAGATGTGTCTCGCTCTTTTCTTTGCCATAGACAAACTGGAGCACTACATGCAAGCATATACGGTCCGTTTGATAGCAAAGGCAGACCCAATTAAATATGTCCTCTCCAGGCCAGTGGTTTCGGGTCGTATAGCTCGATGGGCAGTCTTGCTACAACAATATGACCTTGCATATGTTCCACAAAAAGCTGTCAAAGGACAAGCACTGACAGACTTTTTAGCTGATCACCCAATCCCGTCTGATTGGGAGTTCTCTGATGATTTCCCGGATGAAGATGTGTTTTACATTGAAGTAATGCCACCATGGATGATGTTTTTCGATGGGGCTGCACGTCGGGAAGGAGCGGGGGCAGGTGTAGTGTTTGTTTCTCCACAACGGCAAATACTTCTATACTCATTCTCATTAAGTGAACTTTGCTCTAACAACGTAGCCGAATATCAAGCATTGATTATTGGTCTACAAATGGCTATTGAGATGGGTATATCGCAACTTGAAATCTTTAGGGACTCCAAATTAGTTATCAACCAAGTCTTGGAGCAATATGAAGTCAGGAAAGAAGACCTCATCCCCTATTGCAAATACGGGAAGAAGTTGCTAGCAAATTTTGAGGCCATCACGTTGGAGCATATACCAAGGAAGGAGAATAGACAAGCCGATGCTTTAGCTAATTTGGCTACTGCCTTGGCATTATCCCAAGAAGAGACAACCAAAGTTGCTATTTCCCAAAGGTGGGTGATACCTCTCGTGGTTGAAGAAGAAGAAGAAGAGCAAGCCAACATCATTTCTGTATGCCTTGTTGAAAAAGAGGATTGGCGACAAGTGATCATTGAATACCTTCAACATGGAAGACTCCCAGATGATAAGCGCCACAAGACCGAAGTTCGGCGAAGGGCTGCTCGATTCATTTACTATAAGGACACTCTCTTCCGCCGTTCATTTGATGGATTGTTTCTCCGCTGCCTAGGAGAGGAGGAGGCTAAACAAGCCTTAGAGGAGGCTCATTCTGGAATATGCGGCGCACATCAGTCAGGTCCTAAGTTACACTACAGGATTAAACGAATGGGTTACTATTGGCCTACAATGGTGCAAGATTCCATGGAGTGCGCTAGGAAATGCGAAGCTTGTCAGTATCATGCAAACTTCATCCACCAGCCGCCAGAACTTCTACACCCAACTGTAGCTTCTTGGCCTTTTGATGCATGGGGGCTTGATGCAATAGGGCCATTACCAAAGTCATCCGGTGGCCATTTGTACATCTTGGCCGCAACTGATTACTTCTCAAAGTGGGCGGAAGCCGTGCCCCTTAGGGAAGTGAAGAAAGAAACAGTGGTCAATTTCATTCGAACTCACTTGATCTATCGGTATGGTGTCCCTCGGTATATCATAACTGATAATGGCAAACCATTCTACAATAGGCTGATGACGGAGCTTTGCGAGAAGTTTGAATTTAAACAATACAACTCCTCCATGTACAATGCCCCGGCAAATGGACTAGCTGAAGCATTTAACAAAACACTTGGCAGTTTGTTGAAGAAAGTGGTATCCAAGACAAAGCGAGATTGGCATGAAAGAATTGGAGAAGCATTATGGGCATATCGAACAACATTTCGAACGCCTACTCAAGCAACGCCATATTCTCTTGTCTACGGAGTGGAAGCTGTCCTTCCTTTAGAACGCCAAATTCCATCATTACGGATTGCCGTTCAAGAGGGATTGACTGGAGAAGAAAATGCCAAGCTCAGATTGCAAGAATTAGAGGCACTTGATGAGAAAAGGCTCGAGGCCCAACAACGCCTTGAGTGCTATCAAGCTCGTCTTTCAAGCGCGTTCAATAAAAGAGTTAAACCACGATCATTCCAAGTTGGTGACTTAGTCCTTGCTGTTCGAAGACCTATCATCACAACTCATCGTACAGGCAATAAGTTCACTTCAAAATGGGATGGACCTTATGTTGTGCAAGAAGTCTACACCAATGGAGCTTACAAGTTAATTGATAATGATGGTGTGAGGATCGGCCCCATCAATGGGAAGTTCCTTAAACGCTTCTATGCTTGAAAATCAAGGAATGCTCCTCGGTAAGAGCTTAAACTACCCACTATAACGCTACAATAGTACATGATGTCTTCCCATTACCCTTGAAAGCGTACCAATAAGGAGAAATTAATCCCACTCTATGTCACCAATTGCTAGTGTGGCGTAGTGGTTGGATGCCTATGTCACCCTTGAGGCCATCTCGGGTTCGATCAATGGTGATACCCATTATTACACACTGAGCCCTCCTTTTTGCAAAAATACATAAGAAAAAAAAAAAACAAAAAAAAGTTATCAAAAAAAAAAAAAGCAAAAAAAAAAAAAGAAAACTTTTGAACTACGTGATGACTTGATCTCTTTCGAGGGTACGTTGGCAACTTAGTATCTTTTGCTGAGTTCAGTCATGCACATAAAAAAAAAAAAAAAAAAAAAAAAAGAAACAAAAAAAAAAAATCAAAAAAAATGGAAGCAAAAGAAAACAAAAATCATCAGAAAGGAAATTATCAAAAAAAAAAAATCATAAAAAAAAAAAGAAATTATCAAAAAAAAAAAAAATCTGTTGAACTACGTGATGACTTGATTCCTCTCCAGGGTACGTACGTAGCTAAGTACTTGTCACTGAGTTTAGTCACATGAAAAGAAGAAGGATTGCCAGTCTAGCTTGAAGAGTTTTCCAATGGTCATCGATATGCTTTTAAGGTCCTTTCGGTTGACAAGGCATTGCTTAAGGACAGTCAAGTTCTCAATGTAATGATCAAGGGTCGTTGTAGCAGAAAATGAAGACTGTAAGGAGTTGACATTGAAATGATGATGAACATAGCTTGATGCATGGTTGTAGAGTAAAATGAAATCTCCAACTTCTTTTGCAAGAAACGAAGTCTTCATGGCATTGCCCATCTTCTATGGATATTTTCCCACATCTTTGAAGTATGTTTGGCATCACTTATCTCCTGGGGGCATCTTCTTATACCTTGCAAGTCTAAACTACATCATCTCTCTTCTAGGTTGTGCCACTTCATAGCTCTGAAATTTGAACCACATCATCTCCCTTCTGAGTGGTGTCGTTTCACATCATGTCTCTGAAATCTGAACGACGTCAACTTCCTCCAGAATGATGATAGATTATATATCCGAAGTCGATGTTGCATCATCTCTCCTCTATGGGCATGTTCGTGCAATGTTAGAATTCTTGATGGCATGTTTCGACATCTTCAAAGTCTTCGCAGCATACTCTGGCGTCTTCAAAGTACTATACACCCTCGATGTCTAAGCTATGTTGCCTCTGAAATTTTGTGCTAATGTGGAGTGTTGTCGTGACTTTATGGCTTCATGAATGTTGGCACGGCATTGGTGCAAATGGAGCTTTGACATGGCTTCATGAATGTTGGCACGACTTCAATACAAATGAAGTGTTGACGTGGCTTCATGGAAAAGATGGATGTTGGCATGACTTCAATATAAATGAAGTGTTGTCGTGGCTTTATGGCAAAGATGGATGTCGGCATAGCTTTGGTGCAGATAAAGTATTGATGTGGCTTCATGAATGTTGGCACGGCTTCGGTATGAATGAAATGTTGACGTAGCTTCATGGCAAAAATGAAGTGTTGACGTGACTTCATGGCTTCATGAATGTTGACACGGCATCGGTGCAAATGGAGCTTTGACATGGCTTCATGAATGTTGGCACGACTTCAATACAAATGAAGTGTTGACGTGGCTTCATGAAAAAGATGGATGTTGGCATGACTTCAATATAAATGAAGTGTTGTCGTGGCTTTATGGCAAAGATGGATGTCGGCATAGCTTTGGTGCAGATAAAGTATTGATGTGGCTTCATGAATGTTGGCACGGCTTCGGTATGAATGAAATGTTGACGTAGTTTCATGGCAAAAATGAAGTGTTGACGTGACTTCATGGCTTCATGAATGTTGACACGGCATCGGTGCAAATGGAGCTATAACATGGCTTCATGAATGTTGACGCGGCTTCAATACAAATGAAGTGTTGTCGTGGCCTCATGGAAAAGATGGATGTTGGCATGGCTTTGATGCAAATGAAGTTTTGATGTGGCTCGGTGCAAATATTGGTGCAACTTCAATGCAAGTGCAAGTGCTAATGTAGAGTGTTGTCGTGGCTTCATGGAAAAAAATGAATTGTTGACATAACTTCATGACTTCGATGCAAATGGAGTGTTGTCGTGGCTTCATGGAAAAGATGAACGTTGGCATAGCTTCGATACGAATGAAATGTTGACGTAGCTTCATGGCAAAAAAATGAATTGTTGACATAACTTCATGACTTCGATGCGAATGGAGTGTTGTCGTGGCTTCATGGAAAAGATGAACGTTGGCATAGCTTCGATACGAATAAAATGTTGACGTAGCTTCATGGCAAAAAAAAAAAAATGAATTGTTGACATAACTTCATGGCTTCGATGCAAATGGAGTGTTGTCGTGGCTTCATGGAAAAAATGAACGTTGGCATAGCTTCGATACGAATGAAATGTTGACGTAGCTTCATGGCAAAAATGAATTGTTGACATAGCTTCATGGCTTCGATGCAAATAGAATGTTGTTGTGGCTTCATGGAAAAAATGGATGTTGGCACAGCTTCGGTATGAATGAAGTGTAGATGTGGCCTCAATACAAATAGAATGTCGAGGCAGCTTTATGGCAAAAGAAAAGTGCTAGTGCAGCTTCATTACAAAGGCAAATGATGGTGCGACTTCATAGCGGATGCAAATACAAATATTACTTTATGGCAAAGATGAATGTTGGCATGGCTTCAGTACAAGGACAAAGGCTAGCACGGCTTCATGGTAAAGGCTCACGATGTGACTACGTTGCAAAAACTCTTGAAACGGCTGCGTTGAAAAGATAAGTGTTGGTGTAGTTTAATTGCCAAGAGAAACATGCTGCATAACAAGAACAAGCAACAACAAAAAGCTTGTCAGAAGAAAATCTCATGGCACGTCTAAAAAAAAAAAAAAAAAAAAAAAAAAAAATCTACAAAGAGAGAAAGCTTCAATTTTAATCTCTAACCTGTCAAAAAAAAAAGAGAAAGAAGGTCAGTACAAAAAAAAAAAGAAAAAAAAAAAAAAAAAAAAAAAGCGTAATTTCTCTACACTTATTATTTCACCCACTGAGGCTAAGCTTGTGTAACTCAATGCATGCCCCGGATGGCCTTATATAGAGGTTTATGGAGCTCAAAGTCAGATTTTGCAAATTCAAATGCACTCAAGGTCAGGAAAGTCTGCACCGAAGTTTGAAAATGGTGGCTCACCATCTCTCTTTTGACCCTCAAGTCTAAACGCAGTCACCCTCCTGTTAGAGCAGCCAGCATTAGAACCACAATGTAGACTAAAATGGCAACAAGTTCAACGAAGTCTGCGAATTCTCATCCCGGATTTCTAAAATTTCTGACAAGATTTCACAAAAAATCAACCCACATAAATCTTCTAAGGACTTTTATGTACAAAACCCAGAAAAAATCATCAACAACGGAGCCACCACGCACCGCCACGCACGGCCACAAAAATCCAGCCACCCGCGGATTTCTCATTCACATCTGTGCAGATCTGAGAAAAATTTTACAAAACTGATGCAACCACTAGATCCATCGGCCCACGATCTACAAAACCTTAAAATTTCAAGCCCAAAAGCGGCTGCACGCACATCCACGCGCCGCCCCGGACTCGCGACGACCCACGGCCTAGTCCTTCAGATTTGTGCAAACATGCTCAGAATTTTACAAAACTGACCCTACAGGAGTCTTCTACGGCCTTAGATCGACAAGGCCCAAAAATTTCAGGCCCAAGCGTCAATCCACGCGCCGCCACGCGCCGCTTGAAGCTCCGACAGCGAAACACGCGCCTCCCTCAGTTCTCACGCGCTAACACGCGCCAACACGCGCCGGCTGTTCTATCCTACTTCACGCGCTCGCACGTGCCACACGTGCCTCCAGCGGTATGGCGTCATGGATGACGTCATCCTCAACAACCGTTTGACCCTTTTCCAGACCGACCCGGTTTGACCCGGACCGACCTGGAAACCTGACCCGGTCCGAACCGCCTGCAAAAAAAAAAATAAAAAAAAATAAAAAATAAAAATAAACAAGAAAAAGGGAAAGAGAAAATGCTTTGACCAAGTAGACTCTTGACCTTGACCAAAAGGTCAAAATTTTCAAAATGGACCTGTCCCACTCAATTTTTCGAGTACATTCCAATTTTGGGACCCATTTCTTCATTCGAAACTCAGAAATTGTGCAAATGTCCAGTTTCCAAAAGTTGACTTTTGCACAAATGTTGACCAAAAATTCAAAATTTTCAAGAAGTACTTGTCTTGCCCAATTTTTCGCGTAGATTCCATTTTTGGGGTTTATTTCTTCATTTGAGAATCCGAAATTGCTCAAATAATGTGATTCTACAACTGTTGGTTTTAATGTGAACTTTGACCAAGAATCAAGATGTTCGAGCAAAACTTGTCCTATTCAGATTTTCATGTGGGTTCTGATTGTGAAATTCATTTATTTGTTTTGGACTTGGAAACCACCTATGTGACCCACTTCCCCGAAGTACCAACAATATTCAAAAGTTAAGCTCCCAAGATTAAGATTTGAGATTCATTCACTTAATTTGGATTCCCTCAAGGTTATTCTCCAGACTTTATCAAAGGCTTCCTTTTCAAAGTACAAATAAACTCTCACAAATGTGTCTTGAACTTGAAATTACACTGGTCACTAATTCAACTTACCATTCTCGTTCGGTGCCTACCAGTCTCCAACCTACCATTCTCGTTCGGTGCCTACCGTTCTCATCTACCATTCCCAGCCACCAATCTCACCAAATATTCTCAACCGCCATTCTCGATTGCACAACCACCATTCTTCGTCTCTCCACTATAAATAGAGGAGCCGGGTTCATCAAGAACTCATCCAAAAAAAAAGAAGAAGGAAGAAAAAAAAAAAAAAAAAAACACATTGAATCATGAAATGAAGATTTGCTTCTTTCAAATTTTCAAGTCCTCTTTCTCACAGCCATTTCTCACTATGGCCTTATCATTTTCAACACTTAGCAACCAAAATTGCTTCATAATCAGTTTGAAATCAACCCTCTCATGGTTCAATAGAAACCCTCTTCACAGTGTCATTGTAGTTTTGAGATCCACACAAATTTTGTTTCTCCACTTAACGACTACCTTTGTCCATAAAATTACTCATAACAAGGTCTGCATCGACCTCCCATGCTTCCGTGGATTTGGTTGGTCAGGAAATCCAAGTCCAGCAGAGACACCTGTTCCTAACCTAAGGTCTCCAGTAGTCTCTTTCCAATTGCTTGGTCTCCCAGCAGAAGCAGTGGTTCGGAACAAACACCAACTTGGCTGGTTTCTAAGACCAGAATCACAAGTTAGCTCCATCTTTCTTTTTTCTGTGCTTTTCCAACAAGTGGCAGTAGGAGAAAATGGTAAAAAGTGTTGGGGTATCCTACAAATTGTCTTTCATCCAACACTTAGAATGATATCCAAGGGACCAGCTCATCAGAATTCAACCTTTGGTGTCGGTAAATGGTCGCCAAAGCCTCATCCTATGTTCCCACAAGCAGGAGACCCAAAGGTCATCGTTGCTGGTACCTCAAAACACATTTTCTGGAATTACTCCAACTTAAATTCAGCTTGAGGTATTTCAGAAGGTACTCTTCTGAAATTACTTCAACTTAACGTCCGTCAGCATGGTCCCATTACGCAAGCACATTCTACAACTTGCTGTCGGACCTCATTCAGCATGCAGTCAGTCCCAGATCCAAAGGTGTACTTCCCAGGAACATTTACACCAGAGGGTCCCCAACATACAGGGCCAGCACCATGGAGGCGTATGTTTCACCCATTCGCTTTGCTTCATCCCCCTCATCTTCATCACCAACACCAGCACCCCCAGAATCCGTAAGCTTCTGAAACTACCTCAACTTAACTTGAATGATGCGACGACACAAGCACATTCAATCACATTCCCACATGGCCTCGCCGTAATCCGAAGTATACTTTTCTGAAATTACTTCACCAGGGGTTAAAAGAAAAAAAAAGAAAAAGAAAGAAAAAGAAAAATGAGGCTAACCCCCCGACCCTGCATGCTGTGCCCAACCAACATCTTCACATCTTCCCTATCTTCTACACCCTGTGATCGCCGCCAACGATCCAAAATACTTTTCTGAAATTACCTCAGCTTAATCTCTACTGAAATGATTCGATCTTGCAAGTATATCCAACTTCTTGCAAACAACTTTCAGCCTCACCAACCCACTTCAAATACCATGGAACACTCTTTTGAAATTACTTCAACTTAACCTATACTGAGAAGGTCCAGTCATGTAAATACATTCAAATACAGGCAGACCTCTTTTCGGTCTCATCAAAGCCTTTCATATGGGTGGGTCTACTCTTCGGAAATTATCTCATCATGCTGAAAGCTCCACCACCTTCAACTATTTCACTTAAAGAGTCAAGTGTGTAAAAAAAAAAAAAAAAAAAAAAAAAAACCAGTTTTTCGAAACTCATTCCCACACTACACTCCAAAACTGTGTGCGTGAACGAGTCTCGAGGGGGCATTTGTAGAGAGGGAAAAATTCCCGACCTATCACAAGCTGACACATCATACTATCAAGTCCACAAAATACAGCCAATTACAAAGCACCACGTATTGTTGCTAAGTTTTGCTATCACTACTCAGAAACCAATAGAAATTTGCCAAGTGTCATGCAAGAACCAATCACACCTCAGCACGTGTAAGCGATGACACAGGCAGCCTCACACGTGTAAGCGATGACACAGGCAGCCTCGCACGTGTAAGCGATGACATAAGCAGACCAATCAGGCTGTGACATGTGTCACCAATTAGACTCCGCCACGTGTCGCTCACCCACCCCCAAACTCCTATAAATAGAAGCCATTCCTAAGGCATTTGGAGAGGAGAGAAGAGTCAGAAGTACAAAAGCTCTGCAAAAATTAAGTCTCAAAGCCTTCAAGAACTTCAATCCCAAAATTGAAGAACACTCGAAGCAGAATCATCCAAGATATCTGCCTAGATCCTAAAGTTTACGGGAATCAAGCTCAAAGGTCCGAAAAACATCAACAAACCACAAATCGGTGAAGCTCTACGGATTCAAGCCTCTAAAGCCCCGAAGAACTTCCACCATAAACCTTCGAAGACAAAGAACACACGAAGAACACGAAGAACGCGAAGAACAAAGGATTTCTAACAAGCTCATAGCCAGAGATTCATTGCAATTCCGTTTCAACAATCTTCGATCCATCCCTCTACCAAATTGAAGGATATTTTGTGTTCAAGTCAAAATCATATTACCACAAATCCAATTAGCAAATCTTTTAAGGAGATTGAATCAGAGGATCACTCTTTTGTAATCACAGAGAATTGTACCACAATCATCAATACAAATTCGCATTTGTGAAACTATTTTACTTGTTTGATTTATTTCGAACTAGAAATTTAGTCGCTCTACACTTGCTATACCTTTATGGGGTCTCTCTCTCTCTCTCTCTCTCTCTCTCTCTCTCTCTCTCTCTGATATAGTAAAATACTTAAATTTATCAAGCGATTTTAATGATACAATAGATTTTACAATAAAAAACTTACAAATTAACGTGTCATTAGTTGCAAAATTTAATTCAAATGTTTATTTATCATATTTTTTAAGTAGCGTCAATCATATTCTTGCCACATCAATTTATAAGTTTTTTGTAGTAAAATTTATAATAACTTTAGCATTTTTCATTGGTCAATAAATTTTGTTATGACACATGTGGTTTAATGTTAGGAACATGTGTCAAATTAGAATTGGCTAATCCTTTGACAAAACGCACTTTACTTGTAATTAGGTAGATCTAGGTGTGTTTAATGCTTCAAGGAATAAGGTTTCAAGAATAAGTATTAAAGTCATGCAAGTCTGTTCAAGAAACAAGTGAAGAAGTGCTAAATTTTAAAGCTCGACAGCTATCTCGATAGTTATTATTTATCGAGGTTTAAAAGCTGCTGAAGCCCGATACTCGACAGCTAGCTCAATAGATAAGCTATCTATCGAGGTTTATGAAAAACAGATTTTCAGCTCTGATTTTCATTCAATCCGTATGTATATATTTGAGCTTTCTTTTCTCACAACCCTAAACATATATAAGGATTATTTTAAAAGCCGTCAAAGGTGGCGCGAGTGTGAAGCAAAGTTGTGTTCATGTAAATTGTGACCGGAGACAGAATTTGCCCTAGTTCATCTTTCTCTTGAAGAAGCTACTGTTTGTACACCATAGGGTTTTGTAACCAAGGAGTTTCGTGATCTTCATCGTGTGATGAACTGAAGAACTTTGCAACCAACATCTTTCTCAAGTTGGTGAGTAAGCCGCGTACTGGAATCCGCACATCAAATTGGTTAGTCATGTACTGGGAGTCATGCATTAAAAATGAGAGATTGTCACTACAAAACAAGTCCAATTGAGTATTGGGGTAAGGGTTCAACTGTAGGTTGGTATAAGGTATTAGAATTCCTTTACTTGTAACCGCTTGTTGTGATAATAGTGAATTTTCGGGAATGATGACCTTAAAATCACCCGATGGGATTTTTGCCATGTAGTTTTTCCCCATTCGTAAACAAATCACCGTTCAATTTAATTTCACTGCATTTAGTTAATTGGTAATTTGTTTGTACTACCACATGTATTGCATGCTAATTGAATTAATTAATTAAATTGGCTAATTAATTTGTTAATTTATCACAACGGGTCAATACATTCTTGGCCTATCAAATGGTATAAGAGCAGGCACACTCTGATTAGGTTTTAATCTTTACTGTGTGATCCATTGACCCCTGTTTGTCATGGATAGAGGACATTCTCTTATTATACCTCATTTATTTGATGACACTAACTATGCACATTGGAAAGTACACATAAGAGCTTTCTTGCAGTCATTAGATGAAAAGGTATGGCAAGTTGTGGAGATAGGCTGGACCAAGCCTACGAAAGCGCTAGCCGACTGGTATAATGCTAAGATCAAGGCGGCAAACTTCAACAGCAGGGCATTGAATGCGTTATTTAGTGTAGTCACAAATGAGGAATTCAAGAAGGTTTCCTCTATTGAAATTGCTAAGGAAGCATGGACCATTTTCCAAACAACCTATGAAGGAACAAAGGCTGTCAAGGATTTAAAATTTCAGAGGCTTACTACAAACTTTGAAGAGATTAAGATGGAGGAGGACGAGTTATTTGATGAGTTCTATGCCAAGCTCAAGGACATAGTCAACTCGGATTTTAATCTTGGAGAAACCATTCTCGAACCTAAGATTCTTAGAAAGGTGTTTAGATCTTTACCCTAGAGATTTCATGCCAAGATCACCGTAATTGAGGAATCGAAGGATATTGACAAAATTCCTTTGATAGAGTTGGTTGGAAATTTGCAAACCTATGAGTTGGGTTTGACAAGGATAGGGAAATCAAGCAAGAGCAAGAGCAAGAGCATGGCATTGAAGGCCAAGAGCAGTGATACTGATGAGTCTTTAGACGATGAAGATGCTAAGATGAAATCCAATATCACCCGGAAATTCAAAAAGTTTATGAAGAATACCAATGATAAAGGATTTGACAAAGACTGTAAGTAGTCCAGCTCGTCTTAGTTTGAGAACCAGCACAAAGGAAAGAAGGATGCTAGGGATGGCAGTCAGTACACTGTTCCCTCAGGACCAAAATGCTTTGGATGTCAAGACTTTGAACACATGAAACAAGAATGACCTACATATCTCAAGACCATTGGGAAAAGCAAGGTACTTGCCGCTACCTTGAGCGATACCGAGCCTGAAGATGGCTTCGATAATGAGGATGATGGAATCCTAAATGTCTTCACTGCTATTGTAAATCCTACTGAATGGATTGTTGAAGATGTGGATGAAGAAAAGGAATTGGTGGAGTCTAAGTTTGAAAAGATGGATGAGCAAGATGATATCCACACAGTCTATACAAAGTTATACAAGGTCTTGGAAAAGCATGAGAAATTATATAAGTTGGCCACCAAGAAGCTTAATGAAGTGGAGCTTGAACGAGAACAAATTTCCACAAAGGTTGATAAAGCCAATCAGACCATTGGAGCACTGAGATTTGAGAATAATTTATTGGTTGAGAAAACCAAGAAGCTTGAGGTAGAACTGTTCCAAGTCAGAGCCCAGTTGGAAAGGACTTTAAGTGCAAAGCTTAATAAGATGCTCAGTCTTCAGAAATCTGCTTCCGATCGAACTGGTTTAGGGTATGATTTCTCTTTTCCTAGTATTACTACTACTGTTTTTGTTCTTCCTGCTAATAATGTTGAAACTGAAAATAATGATATTAGAAATGAATTAGCGAGTGAGAACATAGACAAAGACAAATCTATCTTAGGAGCACCCCCTAAGCTTGATAAGAAAGAGATTAAGAACCCTAGAGTTAAGAAGGGAAATACTCAAAAACCCAAACAGAAAAAGTAGCATTTCTATCATCACTATGGGGCACCTAGACATACTTGACCTAATTGCTATAAGTTGTTAGCCACTCAACAGAGAAACATCATGATTTCATCAGGAAAATAGAATCAGTTTCCATCCTCCTTTGCTCCTCTTGGAGATCTTCTCAAAACCCTCATGTTCCTTTTAAATTTGAACGGTTTCAATTCTTCCTCTTCACCACCGGATTTGCTAAACGGAAAGGTTCTTCCAAGGTGTGAAAGGAAAAAGGCTCCAAGTGATTCTATCACTTTTTCTCTCTCCCCTTCTTGGTTTTTTTTTTTTTTTTTTTTTTTTTTTTTTTTTTTTGCATTACTTGTGTGTTTTGCTTTCATGTTTTGAGTCAGTCTAGTTTTATATATTACTTTGTTTAACATGTTTTGTTTGTTTATTTTTCATTTTTTCTTTATTTTGTTTTTCATAAAAAAAAATTGAAAAATTATAAAAATATAAAAACAGTGTGTGTTTGTGTACATTGGTACTTGTGTACCTTGGATGGCCATTGAAACAAAACTTTGTAAATTTTGTATCATTTGTAGCTTAGATGAGCTTCTTTATATACAACTAAACAAGTGAGATTTATGGCTCGTGTTTGTGATGAGTAAGGTTAAGTAATCTCTTATACTCAACACTCGTATCACTCTTTTTAATGGGAAGAACTAGAAAATCCTAAGAGAAATGCATAAATAACCATCTCACCACTGTTGCCCGCCAATCATGAAATGACATTTGTATGCTTCGACATAGCAAAAGTGAAATGTCAAATGCTTTATATCATTGGGCATTTCTTTTCTATCTCTTATATACCCATGCATGGTTTGCTTAAAAGAAAAATATGTAAAGAAACTAAAAAACAAAAAGAATCAGAATGCTTTATTATGATTGCAAGTGTGTATTTTAGGAGAAGTGGGAGTTATAGGATGTACCTCGAAGGTGATAGTCTCCATCAAACAGTTATGATTTTGTGTGAGTTAAAGTGATTTTCTCATATCTCAAATTGTCATAACATGTAGACACTTATGCAATCTTGCGATGTTTTTCACACACAACATGCAATATTCTTTACTACTTTTGATACATGTGTAAGTGCAATGTGATTTGGCCATCACAAGGAATACATGTGTTAATGTATGCTCACTAAATTGTTTTTACTTGTTTTTAATATAAAATTGGTTAGACTTTTTGTGTGTGTGTGTGTGTGTGTGTGTGTTTTGGATCTATGAGCATGACATTTTTTTTGCTTTGTTGACAGATGACTTTGAGAGCTTAAAATGTTGTTTGGATCTTTGGTTATATAACATGCTTGATTGCATTCATATCTATGTTTTTTCTCTTCTTGAAAAACTGTTTTTAAGCAATCTTGACAACTGCTAGACACCTCTCGATAGCTAGGCTATCTATCGAGCCCCTTCAGCTACTTTTTATCGCATTCTTGATAGCTCCTTAATAGCTGCTTAATCCATCGAGAAACTTTCTGCATGCTCGATAGCTTCTTGATAACTTCTCAATCCATCAAGATCCTCTAGCTGGGGACACCTCTCGACAGATCCTGGACAGCTCTTCAACAGCTTTTTCATGCGTTTTAAATCTTGACACCTCTCGATCTATCAAGATTTATGACTTTTCTATATAAAGGTTCTACGCGATTTTTATTCATTTATCCTCGATCTCTCTCAATTGTTTTTAGTCTTTTCACCTCCCAAACACTCTCTTCTCTCTCAAAACCTTCAACCCACGTGATTTTTGGCCTTTTCTTGTCTTAAATCACTTGGTATGATCTCTTTATCTCTCATTCTTCATGCATTTAGATCTAGGTTTTGGGTTTTTGAAAAATTGTTGGGGTTTTTCAAAATTGATGAAGTTTTTATGAAATTTTTGAGATGGATTTTGTATAAATGATCCTAAATTTCATGCATTGCATCACATTTGCATTATAAAAATGTTTCTTGCATTTTAGATGTGTGTTTACTTTGTTGCAATGTTATGTGCTGGTAGGTTTGGATTAGGCTGAGCCCATGACGTATTTAAGTTTGCATATCACATGTTCATATATTTTCATGCATACGTACCTTCAAGTTTTTATATTCTTATATATTGTCTTATTGGTGCTTTTCTTATTGTCTCTTTCTCTCCCTCTCTCTCTTTCTTGCGTTAGTCTGCACTATGGCACCCAAATGCAAATTCACTCTGTCCCAGAACCCTCTTCATTCTGGGAAATCTATTTCTTCTTTTGACCCTACACCTTCTCATGTATGGTTCCGTGATGATAAAGCCCAAAATGACTTTTCGGAGAACTTTTCTCGACGAGGCATTCATTTGGAACACCAAGTCATCTTATCAGATTTCTCCGATACTGACCTACCCACTGTCATTTACAGTGGGGGTTGGGGGTCATTATGTGACAACCCGATCACTTGTCCCTCCATGATCATACAGGAGTTTTACTCTAATATGCACGGATTCAATACTTATGTACCTCATTTCTTCTCTCATGTTCGAGGTACGCACATAGTAGTTACTCCGAATATTGTATTCGAGGTACTACACGTTCTTAGGGTAGCGCATCCTGACTACCCTGGCTATGATCGCCTAAGGACTATGTCCAAAGACAAACTCTTGTCTCTCTTCTGTGAGACACCTTCTTCTTGGGGTGATCGTCAAAACACCCCTTGCTTGGGCTTTGTAAAAAGTTCGAGGTTCCTAAACATGGTGATGACATTTATTCGTCATCCTTTGTCTCACTATAACTTTATTACAGAGCCTTATGCTCGATTTTTGTTATCCCATTTAGAGGATATCTCTATCAACTTCCCTTCTCACTTCATTCTATCTCTTATAGATATCTATAGGGATACGACGACCTATGATAAATTCATTTTTCCTTTGGCTATCACGCGGATCTTTCGCCATTTTTTTGTCTCCTTTCCCGAGTCTCCTCACTTCATGTTTATGAGTGCAATAGATGCAGCTACCGTTCAACGGAGTAAGGCACGGCTTAGACCAAGACGGCCTCGGATAGAGATGGCGACTCCTCCAGCTTCTACCGCTCCATCCACATCCACTCCTTTGTCTTCTGCGAGTGGAGTGACACTTGTGGCCATCATGGCACAGCTTGTGCGCATGGATGCTAGCCTTGACACACTTAGTGATGAGTTGTGTCAGGTGAACACCCGTGTTAGTCGTATTGCATGACAACAAGCTGCCATGAGTGGTTTCACTATTGCTTCTTCTCCATCTCCATCGACTTTTGAGGATGAGAGTGACAATGGCTCCAACAATGATGATATTGATGAGGAGGATGGTGCTAGCTCGCCTAGTGATGATGAGATGTCTACTTGATGTACTTACCCTTTGTCACTCGTGACAAAAAGGAGAAGTAGTTTTGGATATGAGAGTAGTCATACATAGGGGAAGGGTTAGCATAGGAGATTTTTGTGATAAGTGGAGTGTTTATGAGGGATGTAGTGAGTACTTTTTGTATCTTTTCTTTTCTTTCTATTTTAGATACATTATTTTTGTACATCGGTCTTATGACCACTTAGTGATAGCAAACCTTGTACTCATACTGATATATATATTGAGGTTGTTATTACTTTCTTTCACCTATCTTTACATGTGTTGTTTCTTTTCTCTCTTTATGCACATGATTCTTATATATTGTATGCAATCTTTTGTTTCTGTTTCACACTAAGATGTCGTGATGAGTTTTGTTTAAAGTGTTTCAAAAATACAAGTTGTCAAAGTCTTCTTGCCATAAACTCTCTTCTTGCAAAGTTTTTCAAGAGTTTGTGTTATGATAGATTTTATTGTATTCAACAAGTGAGTATAAGTTAAGTGATTTATGACTTCTCTCATATGTTCATTTGTTTGCTATGGTTTTGTCACAAATTGCCCAAGGGAGAGATTGTTAGGACATATGTGATTTAATGTTAGGAACATATGTCAAATTAGAATTGACTAATCCTTTGACAAAACGCACTTTACTTGTAATTTGGTAGATCTATGATGTATTTAATATTTCAAGGAACAAGATTTCAAGAATAAGTGTTAAAGCCATACAAGTCTGTCCAAAAAACAAGTGAAGAAGTGCTGGATTTTAAACCTCGATAGCTATCTCAATAGCTAGTATCTATTGAGGTTTAAAAGTCGTTGAAACCCGATACTTGACAGCTAGCTCGACAGATAAGATATCTATCGAGGTTTATGAAAAATAGATTTTCAGCTATGATTTTCATTCAATCTGTGTGTATATGTTTAGGCTTTCTTTTGTCACAACCCTAAACATATATAAAGATTATTTTAAGGGCTGTCAAAGGTGGTGCGAGTGTGAAGTAAAGTTGTGTTCATGCAAATTGTGACCGGAGACAAAATTTGCCCTAATTCATCTTTCTCTTGAATAAGCTATTGTGTTTGTACACCGTAGGGTTTTGTAACCAATAAGTTTCATGATTTTTTTCATGTGATGAACTGAAGAACTTTGCAGGCAACATCTTTCTCAAGTTGGTGAGTAAACCGCATACTGGGATTTGCGCATCGAATTGGTTAGTCACGTATTGGGAGCCGTGCATTGGAAAGGAGAGATTGTCACTACAGAACAAGTCCAATTGGGTATTAGGGGTAAAGGTTCAATTGTAGGTTGGTATAAGGTACTAGGATTCCTTTACTTGTAACCGTTTGTTGTGATAATAGTGAATTCTCAAGAGTGGTGACCTTAAAATCACTTGGTGGGACTTTTGCCGTGTAGTTTTTCCTCATTCGTAAACAAATCACTGTGTTAATTTAATTTTTACTGCATTATTTAATTGGTAATTTGTTTATGCTACCACGCGTATTGTTAATTTATCACAATGGGTCAATACATTCCCAGCTTCAGTACTAGAACGGGAAACAACATCCTACTTCTTGCTACACCACGAGACAAGAGAAGTACCCAATAAGAAACAGAAACCTGTGATAGAGCATCGATCAGTAAGATCACTTGCCTAGTCCACATCTGAATAAGCATGAAGCTTAAGAGAAGACCGAGAGGAGTAATGTAGACCATGATAAAGTGTGCCCTTGACATATCGTAAAATTCGAAGAACAACAGCATAGTGGACAGAACGAGGGGCATCCATGAACTTACTAACCATATCTATGGCATGTGAAATATCCGGACGAATAACAGTGAGATAAATCAGACTACCAACCAACTGACGATAACGAGTAGCATCGGATATAGATTCACCATCCAAGGGTGTAAGCTTTGCATTATATTTCAAGGGAGTGGAAACAATCTTGTTGTCAGTGATACCGGCTTTGGAGAGAAGATCATAAGCATATTTAGCTTGGGAAAGATAGTATCCATCAGACGATGATGAGGTAACCTCAAGTCTAAGAAAATAACTGAGAGTGCCCAGATCTTTCATCTCAAAATGTTAACTAAGGAAGTGCTAAAGAGAGCAGATACCTCCAGAATCATCTCCAACAATAATCATATCATCAATATAAAGAAGAATAAGAGTAATACCAACAAAGGATCTTCAGACGAATAAAGTAGTGTCATAAGGACTCGAAGTGAAACCCTACTGAGCTAAACTTTTTAAACCAAGCTCAAGAAGCCTACTTGAGGCCATAAAGAGCACGACAAAGGTGACAAACTTGACTACTTAAGTGTGGATAGCCAGGGGGTGGTTGAATGTACACTTCTTCTTGGAGGTCTCTATTAAGGGAAGCATTCTTTACATCCATTTGATAAAGAGGCCAATGGTGAACAGCAGCCAGAACAATGAGACATCTGACAGATGTAAGGTGAGCAACAAAAGCAAATGTTTCTTCATAGTCAATGCCATACTCCTGAGTAAAGCCCTTGGCAACTAGGAGAGCCTTGTATCATTCAACAGATCCATCAGCCTTGGTTTTGATCTTGTAAACCCACCTATAACCTATTATAGACTGATCAGGAGGCAAATCAACCATATCCCAAGTGTGATTCTTATGAAAGGCATCTAGTTTTCGTTCATAACTTGCTGCCAAAAAGGGTTAATATAAGCTTCACGATAGGTGTGAGGTTTATAGAGGGTGGCAAGAGCAAAAGAGCAGTGATAATTAGTGAGATAAGGGGGATGAATGCTTACCTGAGTAGAACGACGAAGTTCAGGACCAAAAGGAGACTTAGGAGACGGTGGTGCCACAGGATCCAAGACAGGCGGGTCATATGTTGGGGATAAAACTAGAGATGAGTCATCTAGAGAGGCAGCCGATGTCAAAGAATTCTCCTTAAGTTTAGGATAGAAAGGGAGGAAAAGGTCAGTAAAAATGGGAGACTCGGAGGAAAAGGACGTAAGAAACTGCTGAAGACTCGTGAAAGGACGTTGTTTCCAAAACTCAACATGATGGGAGATACGAAGGCAATGAGAAATGGGATCATAGCAGCGAAACTCCTTTTGAGATACACCATAACCAAGGAAACAATGGAGATGAGCACGAGGCTGGAGCTTTGTTCGTTCATGAGGAGGAAGAGAGACAAAACAAGCACAACCAAAAACCCGAAGAGAGGAGTAGTCAGGGGTTTGACCATAGAGAAGTTCAAATGGTGATTTGTTATGTGTAGTTAGTAAAGGAATATGATTAATGGTGCACACAGCAGTGAGTGCGGCCTCACCCTAAAAGCACTCTAGAAGAGAGGCATAAATGAGAAGAGTGTGGACAACATCAAGAATGTGACGATATTTTCATCTGCATGACCATTTAGTTGAGAAGTGTAAGGACAAGACCGTTGAGTAAGGGTCCCATAACTGTCTAAAAAGGATAGGAAAGATTTATCATTATATTCTTAAGCATTAGATTGAAAGACTTTGACGATGCGATTGAATTGTGTTTCAATCATTTTAAGAAATGTTTGGGAAATAAACACAAGTTCAGACCAATGGTGAAGTAGATAAATCCAAGTATATTGAGAAAAATCATCCACAAATTTGACAAAATATCTAGATCCCCCTTCAGTCAGAACAGAGGTAGAACCCCAAATATCATAATGTATAATATCAAAACGTGCAGAAGAAAAGGAGTCACTATTATTAAAGGGAAATTTTGTTTGTTTGCCAAAATGACAGGAAGCACAATCAAAATTTGAAACTGAACTAAACCTAAATGACCTTGAGAAGCTAACAACTAAAGATGAGATAAGGATGGATGACCAAGACGAGCATGCCATAGATCAGGTGAGGGGTTGGCAGTGGTAGCAGTTGCAAAAACAACTTGTGAAGGAATCTTTGAGTCATGAACCTCAAATATGCGACCAACCTTACGGCTTGTCCCAAGCACTTGACCCAACTGGAGATCCTGCACATCCACACCATGATTAGTAAATAGAAGATCTATGCCTAATTCACAAAGTTGATCAATAGAAAGCAAATTAAAGGATAACTTTGGGATGTGAAAATTGTCACTAAGGGATAAACAAGAAGAATAGATTGTTCCTTTATGACTTATAGGCATAGGAGTTCCATCAGCAGTGTAAATGGTGATGGAGTGTTCTAAGGGTGCCTTATCAGAAAATTGGGATTCATCAAAAGTCATACGGTTAAAATATGCAGTATAAAAAAATCAAGGTTGTTTACCTAAGGTGATAGAAAGGGCAATGGAAGTTTGGGATAAAACCTATTGAATTACTGCTTTAATATTAGCCATAGTAAGTGAGGAAGCCAAAGATAGACCTATAGGAACCGATGGATCTAAAGGACATACAGCTGCTGCCTGAGAAAGAGAAGCTTTATTCTGCTCTTGCATAAATTTTTGCAGTTTGCAACAAACTGAGATGTGTTGGCCTTTGGCGTGGTAAAACTTGCAGCGAGTATCTTTGGAAGACTGAAAGGTGGGATGCCTAGAGTTTATTCGTGGAGGAGCAATGAATACATGATCAAATGATGACATGTGATGAGTAGGCCGACGGTTCTCCTTAGAAATGAGCTCCTTAACTGTAGCCTCAAGAGAAGGAGTAGGAGACCGCTAAGGAAAGAAGCCCTAGTAGGCTCAAAATCCTCATGTAAACCCATCATGAAGTGCATAAATTTACGGCAATCTCGATATTTGACAAATAGCTTAATGTCCTTAGAACACACTAGTGGAAGATCTACAATAGAGAGTTATTCCCACATAGTAAAAGTCTGAGAATAAAAATGAGAAATAGACTGACCTATCTCTTGGTGCATTTGATAAAGTTTTGATTCAATGTAGAACTCTAGGCTTGAATCATTAGTGCAATTATAGCGATCAACCAGAAATTTCTAAGCAGCCTCAATAGTCTCAAGACGAGGAAGAAGATTATGAACGAAGGAAATAGAGGTATTGATAAACTAGGACAAGATCTTACTCTGAATACTCTTCCATTCCTCTAGGCGTTCTTCATAATCATCCGCTGTAACAGCAATCTTGGAGGCATCTTCAACAACTTTAGCTTTGGACTGAGGTTTTGGTACTGGCTTAGGAATTGAACCAGACACATATCTCCACAATTTACGACCCTTGAGAAAGACCATCATATTCTAAGACTATGCATAATAGCTAGTAAGACCATCCAACATAATGGTGATAGGAAGTATGATATCTCGTTCTTTTTGTTGAGCCATAATGAAGAAAATGACCAAAAAGTGGGATTTAGAGACCTCAAATGCATAAACGGAGCCCACAATTGGAATCTACACAAAAATTGAGCAAGACAAGTCATGTTGAAATTTGTTTACTTTGGTCAAAAAGTCAACGCAAAAGTCAACGGTTAACAATCAATAGTGGTGGTCAACGGTCAACAGTCAACTACTAACATGTGTTGACGTAGGCGAATGACGCTAGGTGCTGACGTAAGCTAATGACGAAGACGCTGATGTGTGCAAGATGACGTTAGCCTAGGGCTAACATGGACAGACACTAAAGGCTTAAGCCTGTGGAGGTGCGTGGCGGCTTGGTTTTTGGCACGTGGAGCATGTGTGAACTACTAGTGGCGTGTGGTGGCACGTGGAATGCGTGTTTGACAATCAGAAGCTTCAGGCAGCGCATGTGGGCACGTGTCAAGTCCATTCTAGCTGTTCTTGGTTGGTTTTTGCTCGGGATTGGTTGTTCTATCACTCTATGCCTTTGCTTTGGCAGTTGGATGAACAGAATGATGAGATCCAAGAGTTGCAAGGACTGTGGGCATGACGGCAGTGACTCGCTTCTGACAGTGACTACTGGATGAAGGTAAGGGTACCGAAAAAATGCCGGAGATGTCCACAGGAACCAGAAAGTCAGAGAAATGACTTTGATACCATGTTAACAATATAAAGTGAAAGAGAAAAACTGAATAGTTTACATATTGATGTGTGTATAATAATGTACAATAGAGAGTCTTATATAGGCTAGGTATGTGTGCAATACAAGTAATATGAGAAAACTATAAGTACAGTATATTGTGCTAAGCCCAATGGACTAATCTAGTCTAAGCTATACACTAACACATGCAAAGTGCACATACTAAAATTAAGATAATTTTGATTTCAAGTGATAATCCAATAGTAAGAGCTTATTTTGGAATACCTTGGTACTTGTAATTTGAACTCTACGTCCCATTCCCTCGTTATCAACCAATATAAAAAATTTAAGTTTTGGTCTCTAAAATTTAAAATGTTTTATTTTATACCATAATCTTTCTCCTCCTCCTATCTTTGCTGTAAATTACATGTTAAATGACAAGTTGGCATCTAGAACACATACCCACTGACCAGGTTAGGGATGTGTCCAAACTTGATTTTACTCCTTTACTTTTTTTCCTTCATCACTATTGTCCTTTTAGAATTTTCCCGCATTGTCCGGTCACACCCAATCACCAAACACCATTGCCATCAAAAGCCACATGCAAAGTCCAAAGCCCAAAACGCTGTTTCAATCTACTTGACACATCATTAAAACCCCTTTTATTAACACTGACACGACAAAGAAACCATATCCAACAAAAATTCCAAGATATAAACTAGCGATCTTTCTATATCCAAAATCAACCAGAAGTCATAGAAACCACATAATTTAACAGTAATATATACCTCTTACCCATTAGTTACACCACATGAAAATTCAAAACTGTTACGGGGAAGGATAGAACTCTTTCGTTCATGCATGAAGGACAAACATGATTTGGCATAGACACAATTAACAAAAAAATAAATCAATTTTTCCAAAAGATAATTTCAGATTATATTCTTTCCCAAATTTTGACAACTACCAAAGAAAAAAGTCAACACTAGGGTTTCAAACATTCACACTAGCAGATGTAGTACGTGTAGGCCTTGAAGTCACCAGGGATGACTTGGCAGCTAGATGGAGATCTAGCAAGGTGGATGTGGGATGGATCGATGCGAATGTGGGGGGAAAAAAGGAAAGAGATGTGAATTTTAAATACTAGCATCAGTTGAAAAGGTGACTGATAAAAAAAAAATACACTAATGTAGTTTAAATATGACTCCAAGTTCAATTGACAAAGTTTTAAATTTATAAAAAAAAAAGAATTAAAAAAATTTTAAAAAGGAAATTACACTTCACCTTTTTAAATTATACCAACTTTTACATTTGTCCCCATTAACTATGAGAATATATACTTACCCTCTAAACTAGATAACCAACTCCTAGGATTTTCGTGCTTAATGGAACCCTTGATTGATCACGATGAACATGGTGAGAGAAAGGGAGAGGTGCTAAGGCAGCTAGGGTTTTCTAATTGTATGCAGCCAACATCGGTGATTGTTGGAAGTAAAAATGAGCACTATCATGCAAATGGTATTCTATATATGTTTAGAATGCAGAATATTGTATAAAAAGGGCGTATATATAGAAATGCTAGAACAACTAGTAGTACAGAATCTACAGATAATGGTACAGTACAGTTCAATACAATGATAGTTCATAAGCCTAAGAGTACATGGTAGCTAAGCATCTTTCCATAAAGAAATGGACAATGTAATCTATTGTTTGATTAATTGACATCATTAATAGGGAATTTAACTTTGCCATTCCACACAAATGGGCCAATTAGACCATATCTGCAATCTGATTATCATCACCTTGATTTTGTTTCTTTGTGCCGCCAAACAAAGTAAACTTGTTGAATGCTTTGGATGTATGCTTATGTATCTTTTTCAACGAATTACATGATGTATTAAGTACCACATTAGCTGCGCGATATAGGTGCTCACAAATTTGTTTGTGCTTGCGACGAATGAGCTCTACTAGGATTCCACAGAAATTAATAATCAGAACCCTGTAAGGATCGACAAGGATTGATGCAAGCAACTCACATGCAAGAATTGCACAGACGACACAAACAAACTTGAACTTGGAGAGGTACTCTGCATTTTTAGGTCCTAGTTTCATCCCCAAAAATGCAGTGCCATAGATAACTATTGCCATGATAAAGAACAGCATGATTACATCATGTTCTACAAGTGGAGATTTGCCCAAACCTCTAAAATTTACTCCAAGGATGCCAATTAAGATCATGATGAGAAAGTTAAGAGGCTCATGAAATTCTGTAGACGAGCAGGCCTCTTTTCCATTCAATGATGAACTGAAATGTATGTTTTCCAATAGTAAAAATACATTTATCAATTATTCATTGATTTGACCACAAAATTTATTGGAAAAGTCAATAAATCTATTTCCAAACTCACTCTTAACTTTATTTAAAAAGTCAATGTACATCTTTCACTATATTTTAAATGATAACAAAGAATCTTATAACTTAACTGTTTAGCACCTTTTAGTGTTTCCGGTGAAAACATCTAGAGTTTAAATCTCTCTACCTAACTATCAAATTATCCCCCCCCCCCCCCCCACACACACACACACACACACACACACACACACACACACACACACACACATATATATATATATTCTAAATATGATTTACAATTTAGGACAAAAAGAGGCCTACATAATAGAGCATTAAATGCACCTTAACATATGCTCTTAAGACGCTCATTAACAAAAATCATTAATTTATTATTACTTTTCTCTAATAAAAACAAAAATCTTATAATGTAATAAATTTCATAAATTTTTTCACAATATCTAAGATGATATATTGTGATAAGTGATTATTGCAACTATCTTTACATTGGACTACATAAGTAGATGTTATAGATTGAAACTCTTTTTTTTTTTTTTTTTTTTAATTCTTTACATTGGACTACTATTAATATCATTTTTATTCTACATCAATCAAAACATATCATCTCAACAATTATGAAATTTGTTGGGTATATAGACTCATTGATAGAAAACAACAAATCTAGACTAACATGCAAAATGCACCAACTAAATTTAAGGTAGTTCAGAGTTCAACTTTGTTCAAGTGATAACTTAATTTTGGTGTCTTATGTTTGTAGTTGGAACTAAAAGTCTTATAACTCAATAACACATCATAATAATTTCAATGGAGAGTATATATATATATATATATATATATATTTGAATGCCGGTAGTTGGAACCTCACATCTCCCTCCCCCACTATTGTCCTTTTGTATTGGTTCACATGCATGTACATGCCAAACAAGCCAAAAACATGGTTTCAATATAGTTGCCACATCACTCCAAAGTCTAAAACCCACACCTTTTACATATGCTGACATGATAAAGAAACCATATTATCCAACATCATCTCCAAGATATTAGCATCCCGTTTGGCTGTAGAGTCAGTCACATGAACGACTTAGCAACCTTTCTCTATCTCGTCATAAAAACCACATAATTCAACAGTACAACGTAGTGTAGACCAATAATTAATTCACCACATCGATCAAAACTGTTACGGGGAAGGAAAGAACTCTTTCGTACATGCACGAAGGACAAACATTTGTAGGCATAGACACAATTTTTCCAAAAGTCCATTTCAAATAATATCCACTAGCTCAAAATAAAAATTCAAATTCTATTCTTCCCCAAATTTTGGAAGCTACAGAACAAAACACTAGTAGATTTTGTACGTATAGGACTCGACGGCTAGATGGTGATCTAGCCAAGGTTGATGTGGGCATCAATGGAGAAGGGCGGATGCCAAAAATAAAAAAATAAATAAAAACAAAAACAAAAAAAAAAAGGGAAGAGGAAAGAAATAAGGAAAGAGAATAAAAAATAGAAAGAAATGTGAATTAAATATATCATGAATTAACAAGTAATAATAATTTTTTTAAACAAAAAATATTAAACAATGCGGAACATTAGAGATTCAAGTTCAATCCATTTCATTCATTAGAATGTACAGAATTAACAAAACTTGAAATAGAGAGGATTATGATTCTTGGGCACAGTTGTTGGAAACGTTAAAATTTTTTCTTGAAATGGAAAATAAAAATCACTAAGAAAAGTGAATAAATAATGCTAGTGAATATTTATAAAAGGATTTTATTCACCGATATCCTAAGGATATTCATTTAGAAAATATTTTTAGAAATTTTTTGTAGAAAAAGAATATCTTGCTAAAGTACATTGACTGCTTGTAGAGAAAATGTTTCAAATTAGAACAACCCAAAGAGAAAGGTTATGTCATGGTTGGGTGATTAAGGTTTGAACAAGAACATGATTACAGTTTTTTTTTCTTCTAATAATTCAATATTATTATTAAAAAGGGGGGGGGGGGGGGGGGGGATTCCATCCTTGTTTTCTTTCCCAACAAGAACCAGCTATGCTTTAACATGAAATTGATGCCAATAAAATCCAAACCTGACCAACATAAATATCGATCCAGTATTTTATTCACATGATTTTGTTATTTTAGTGGCAGGGCCAAGCTAGGGTCAAAATTTATAAGTAAGATATTTATGTTTTCATATACCCATAAACACACATAAATACACAAATGGTTGAATTGTTCAAACTAAAAATAAATATTCTGGTGTTTTATATATTTCACACGTATTATATATAACATACTTAAAAACTAATATAAACCATGAGATGTCATTTATGTGATATTTTAATGTTGAAAAATCTATAAAGAATACCATATTTATTTATATTCAGTTTATTTGTTAGAGTTTTCTGATTGTAAGGCATATATGTTGTAATTTTTTCAAAGTTAAACTTTCACTCGTGATTATAATGTGTTACGATTTTTAGTATTTATATAAAATTTAAATATAAATTTTTTTAAAACCCATAAAAATATTAAATTATATTAATTTTAAACCATATAGTACCCAATTTTTATATCTAAAATTTTAGAGTTTAACTTGAAAACATTATCAAATAATGAAGTTTAATGTATAATTATTTCTAAAATTTACAACTTGCTCATTCTATAAAAAAAATTTATTACATAAATAGTTTGACCTCTCTTGACACTTTTGAAAGGTAGCAAATTTAAATTATTTTATTTTTCTCTTCAATTAAAATTTTTTTCTCCTTTTTTAACTTTTGTACTTTACAAAATATTAATAAAATTGGAAAGATTATATATTTATTTTTTTAATGAATTATTAACATGTGAAAGAGAATATATATATATATATATATATATATGTATGTATATATATATATATATATATATATATAAAGTAAAACAAAAAAATTAAAATTAAAACAGGAAACATTGGTGGTGGAGGGGGAAAGAAAACCGAAAAAGAAAAGGAAGGAAGAATATCCAAAATAAATATTGATGCTACTTGTAGAGAGTAATTTACAAAAACAAAGAACATGATGAAAATGGTACAAAGATTGTCCCAAGAAAGTGATTGTTCAAATGGTATTAAAAATTAAAATTAAAACAATAAATAGAAAAGAGGAAAGGGGTGGGGGGGGGGGGTGTTGGAGGGAAGGACTTGCATGAGAAATCATAAAAATAATAGAAAAGTGACTATAAACTCAAACATGCACGTATGCAACACAGACTTGTGCTTTCTTGTCGTCCTTTTTCTCGATCTCGATATATTCCCTAGACCCTAGCTAAAACCCTTATTCCAATCTCATCCCCCATCACAAAAATTCTCTCAAATACACTTTCAAAAAACTCTCACTGATGACACTCCAGCTCCAACTTTAACGGTTAATATATATAGGGTCCGGTTAATGTGTGCCCTTAGGGCACACATTAAGCTTTCTATTTTTAGAAACATTTTCTCGGGAATTGAAAAAGCTGTCATTACTTTTTCAATTCTTGAGAAAATTTTTTCCAAAAATGGAAATTAATGTGTGCCCTTAGGGCACACATTAGTAAAATCCATATATATATATGTGAGTGTACGTACGTTGTTTTGTCTTGTTACTTAAATATGTGAGTAGTATTATCATGTGTAATGGCAGATGTAGCTTTAAACAGTGGTAACAAGAAAGTAGTAACTGCTAACTATTTAGTCTAGAAAACAAAGAAAATGAAGAAGGAGGACAAAGTCTGAGACATACCTTCCACGATTGAATAGGTTTGTTTTCTTTTTCTTACGAAACCCTAGTGAGACTGATCGAGTACTGTTCCCTACGAGATAACCATTACTTGTAGTCTCCTCTTTCATCTCCATGTTCCTTCTGGGCCGGGGTTCTGTGACTTCTGTGACTTCTATCAGTTCTATGTGACTATTAATCAATTAATGCCCACCCCGTATGTCTTTATATAATCTAAAGATTCTAAACAATATTATTATTTAAAAAAAATTCTTTCAAAAGGGTTAGTCACAGAAGTCCAAAAAAGGGTCCGCTTTAGTTGGGATGGTTCGTAAACCATGACGCACTTAGCCTGAATCATCAACTATGATCCAAACGTGACGTACGAAAGCTGATGTTCTGGGTTTGAATGGTTAGAAAATAAAAAGCACATAATTTTCAATCATTTCCAAAAATCTCCAACTCCATCGATGTTGGGTAATGATCATAATACAAATTTTTGGTTTATTTCTCCAAGCTACTTTTATTTTTGATGTCAACCTCCAAAAACTAAGCGGGTCTTTTTTTTTTTTTTTTAGTAAGATTTGTACATTTTAAATATATAAAATTTAAAATGAATATATAATGAAACTGAACGAAAAAAAAAAAGAAGAAAAAAAAGAAGAAGAAGTTAAAATGAATCATTTTTTCTCTTTTGTCCAAGTCAATTAAACTATTTTATCATTTTAAATAGTCTTTGATGTATAATTATTTGAAGAGTTTACTTTAGAGGCACATACTTTTGACAATTTTTCACAAGAAATAATTTGGGTGTTGGCTTTATAGGTGTTTAAGCTAATTTTTTAAAGATTTTTTTTATATAATGAAAGAAGGATTTGAACCCTAGTTCACCTTATTAATTAGAAGACTAAGTAATTTCACTTAACTATGAGACTTTTAATTGCTACTTTGAGAGTTAAAAGTATTTCTAAGATCCCAAATTCTCCAAAAATCTCGAAACATCTTCCATTTAAAATAGAATTTTTAAAAAAAGTCCCGGAAATTAATTGCACAAAAAGTCCCAAAAATGGTAATTAATTTTGACTAGCAATATATATGTCCCAGTCATTGGTGTAACCTTATCGAGTTCATTTACCATAGGGCTCCACTTGATCTGCATGAGTTCCATGAGTCCTGTCCGTACCAAAGTAGGTCTTGAAGCTTACAAATTGTGCTGACAAAAAAGACTATAATGTCGTGGACTATGAACTCTGTACGTTTCACCATGAATTGGAAAGAGTCCATTTGAGGGGCCAGATTGATTTAAAACATAAATATATGGCCTAAAATGGAGATACATCAATAAGCAAAGAGATAACTACAAAAAGGAAGGTTCTGGTGCGGGACCATACCAAAAAAAACCCACTCAAATTCATTATTTTTGAAAATTATTTAGTGGCCGGTTCTGATACAATTATATTTAAGACGTACTATAGAATTATAATAAAACACTTAGTGTGGGTAATAAAATGCTTAGTTTTTATAATTTAATTTCTTATTAACTGCTCAAATTGTTTTTCTTCAATTTATTTATTTATTTATTTTGTAGTTAGTGCAAATTCACATGAGATGTCAATTGAAAAGAAAATCAACTTTTTTTTTCTAGAGATTGATTAGAATGATAGCTTCCTAATAATCTGATTCTTCATTAGTGTATTGTATTATTATTTGTAGGTAAAATAATCCTAAGTATCTAGGCATTCCACAAGTTTGTTAGTATTGTGAATATAAGTTATTTTTATGAAATAAAATTTCAAACTTGAAGCTAAAATTCACTGAAGTAAAAATTATCTCATAACATGCTAATATATAAAGCTAAAAATATATTACGGAAACCACATAAAACTTATATATATTTTTAATTACTTCATATTATATGATTTATTCAATTTTATCTGTAAAATAGTATCTATCCTTAACTTACGATATTAAAAAATCTAAAAAGAAATTTTTTAAAAAAATTCACTTAAATTTTCAAGGAAATAGCAAACATTACAAACTTCGTACCAATAGATGTAGGTATATGTGTATGTCCCAATAATTTTGTGATTTGGGTTTCATAAAACTTTATTTGGTCCTAGATAAACCGTCCATGAAGAAAAGATTTTTGTCTCTCCGTCCTATTTTTCATCTTATTATTGTTCAAAGGCCGGTATTGGACCAAGCCACAAACCTTCTGTTGTGTGAATTACATTAGCTTCACGCGGGGAGTCCAAGAAAAAAACATAAGATCATATCCGATATAATTTTTCTTTTTGAAAAAACAATATCTAATAGAAGAATACTCTGTCTATAATATTTTTATAACATTTATACAATAAATATTAGTTATAAGTTATTATTAGTTTTAATGTTACTACTAAATTAAATTTCAAATTCAAAGAAATGTTATAGATATAGTATTTTTCAATCTCATATAATAATAACAATTTTTAGTGCAACTACTATGGAAATCTATCATACGATTCATATCATTGTATGGTTGTCCTTTCGGGGACATCCGAACAAAAGAAAAGGGAACAATTCTTATCCATATGGGTCTTTCGTCACCGTCGACAAGTGTATATAACATAAAAAAAAAAAAGAACCATTTGAATGGGCTGAAGAAACGTATTTAGAATGCATTTGACTTTGAAAAAAACTCTTGACGAGTCTCTTCGTTGAATTTATTACCACTGATATTTTTGGGGTTTGAATAAGGATGATGAGGAGGAGATTCCTTTGACTAAATAACTTCATCTGTCAGATTAAGTTCTAGAAAACTTAGCCAGTGAGTGAGTCATAAAGCTGTCTCAAGTGAAGGGTTTCCATTTTTTTTAGAACTTGTGCTTTGTTATATAAATTCTTTTTTTTTTAGAAGAATTTTTATATAAATTCTAGACAGCGTAAATAACTAAACTAAGGTTAAGCTTCTAGACAGTGTAAATAAATAAATATGAAAAAATCACTTCAATTTTCAACAATTTTTTCAATGATTATGATTGAGGTACAGTAAAATGTTGTTAATTGTAACTTTATATGAAAGTGAAATTGCAATGCTTGTTCAATTACTCTTTACTAGCAAATGCAATGGAGAGCCGATCGGGTTAAATGTTGGGTTAAGTTTTTTTAAAACCACTAAAACCCAAAGCTTAAGGTTGGGTTGGGATTTAGTTTTCCTTTCCCTTTAGTCTCCATTTCATATCAAATTTGAGTTTTTTTTTTTTTTTCCTCTGTTACTCCTTAATTTACTCTCTCTCTTTCATAAGTAACATATCTAAAAATGAAAATAAATCATACTTCCTCAACATGAGTGTAAACATACATAATAACGGGAATGTATAGACTATAGAGTACTCCTAGTTTAAGACTAGCATACTTTGATCAATAGATCATAGGATTTAGAGGAATTACATCTTAAATTTATACCTAAATGGTAGGAAAAAAAATCTGAGTTTTAGCATATAACATTTGGCTAAACCGTCCAAACTTTCAACCAATCTGCTGGTTGTGGAATTTAGTGAGTCGTTAGCAATTTAGTTGAAAAATGTTTCCCTTAATTCAACCCACCAATTTTAAGAAGCATCCTACGGGTCACATCAAAAGGCACAAAATTTTCTCTACAAGATATATACCAAGTTGGGAGGCATTAGTGCATTACACGATCATATAAAAAATCACACTATTTTTTCTCACTACAAGACGCTTGACTTTATGATTGGTTGTGAGTTTAGTTTAGACTTGTTAACAAAAGTACAAATCGTATGTGTAAAACTACTCACGTCTCCTGCAAATTGTAATTTCGATGGCCCATCTTCATCTCCCATAGATGTTTCTACTAAGCAATTATGGATTGAAACCTTCCACTCAATCCATACCTTTCGTTTCTCTTCAACAAGATATTATCCTTACTTGGATTTTATTTTATTTTATTTTTTTTAAGTTTTAGAATAAAAAAAAACCTCTGATTGCATTGCTTTAATGCATATATATGGTTAAATTTATCATCGCTATATACTAAAGGAAAAGGTTTGACTCTAGTGAAGCCATGTTAGGAACCAAACTCTATCTTATACTAAACTAAAAAAAAATGGTTTCTGATTTGCTGAGTCAGTCTAGTAAACTTAGTTAAATTCAAGTTTCTACATTTGTACCATCGATCATTGTCAATTACCATCTAAAAACAGTGGTGGGGCCATAGATTTTTTTCTAGAGGGGTCAAGTTAAATATTATTAAATATTTTTGTGGATTTCAGTTAGCTTGATAATAAAAACTTTCGTCATCAAACAAGAGATTGGAAGTTCAATTTCCACCTACACAAAAAACCAATGGATGTCTTAGCCTAATAATGATAAAAATAATCATCATGAAATAAATCCATAGATTTGAAATACTATTCTATATATATTAAAAAATTATTTCGTGAACTAATTTTAACTTAATTGAAGTCGCGTACCCTACTTTTTTTAGTACTAAAATTATTTATAATAAACCAACCAATTAAAATGAATTCAATACTTCAATGAATAATAATACATGTTACTATTATCAATCTCAAATATACAAAACTAAAAACAAAATATAAATTAAAACAATAAAACATCAATAGTGGAAGTTGGAAACCAAATGTCCACAGCACATAAAAACAAAGGTCAAAATTCTCTATTGCCAAAGCAAATGACACTATTATCAACACTAAATATAGTATTATAACATATGGTATAATGCAAGTTGTAGACCACAACAAAATAGAAAGCCAGAGACTCAAAACTCTGAAGTCAAAAAACGCTAACATGCTATCTCAAACATATACAGTAAAACACAAAGAGATGCCCTTCACACAGCAATCGGATGACCGACTTTTATTTTGGGTATTGTTATATCCATGTATCATTCCTTTTTCTTTCTTTGGACTTAAACCTATTCTAAACTTTGAGAAGACCCAAATGGATCTCAAGAGTCTGTAACTGAGTAGATAAAGCAGAGTTTTTTTTTTTCCTTCTCAAAATCTTAGGGGCCAGATAAGTATTTTTAGAGATAATTTATGATTTTAATAGTACCGTAAATAAGATTTTGAAAAAGCTAAGGCCATGGCCCCTCTAGGGAACAAGGTTTCTCTCAAAAACTTCTTATATATTTCTTTTTTTTATATGTGTAGAAAGGGAAAATTCCCGACCTATCACAAGCTGACATGTCATACTACCAAGTCCACAAAATACAGCAACTTACAAAGCGCCACGTATTGCTGTTAGGTTTTGCTGTCAGGTACTCAAAAATCAACAGAAATTTGCCAAGTGTCATGCAAAAATCAATCACACATCAGTGCGTGTAAGCGATGACATAAGCAGTCCAGCACGTGTAAGCGATGACATATGCAACCCAGCGCATGTAAGCGATGACATAAGCGGACCAATCAGGCTATGACATGTGTCACCAATCAAACTCCGCCACGTGTCGCTTACCTACCCCCAAACTCCTATAAATAGAAGCCTTCCTAAGGCATTTAAAGGAGGACAAAAAGCCATCTAGAACACAAGCAGCATCAAAGATGATTTAAAAGCACTCAGAAGTACAGAAACTCTGCAGGAATTAAGTCTTAAAACCTTCAAGAACTTTAACTCCAAAATCGAAGAACATTCGAAGCAGAATCATCCAAACTATTTGCCTAGATCCTAAAGTTTGCTAGAATCAAGCTCAAAAGCCTCTAGAAACCCCAACAAATCACAAATCAGTGAAACTCTATGGATTCAAGCCTTTAAAGCCCTGAAGAACTTTCACCACAAACCTTCGAAGACAAAGAACACACGAAAAACACGAAGAACGTGAAGAACAAAGGATTTCTAACAAGCTCATAGCCAAAGATTCATCATAATTCCGTTTTAGAGATCTTCGATCCATTCCTCAACCAAATTGAAGGATATCTTTTGTTCGAGTCAAAATTACATTATTACAAATCCAATCAATAAGTCTTTCAAGTAGATCGAATCAGAGGATCACTCTTTTGTAATTTCAGAGAATTGTACCACATATTGATCAACACAAATTCGCATTTGTGAAACTGTTTTACTTATTTGATTTATTTCAAACTAGAAATTTAGTCGTCTACAAATTCTGGCACACCCAGTGGGACCTCTCTGCCTCTCATCTCCTTCTCCTTCAAAAGAAAAGAAATTCAACATCATTTTGCTACCAGCTTCAATGGCCTCTAGCAAGAATGTCTAAAAATCAGTGATTGATGCTTTTAGTGTCGATGATTATGTCAGCCCAATCACTCGCAGTCAATCCAAAGCTCTTGATCGACCTCAACCCCAACCAACCAAAGAGGGCAAGCTTCATATTACCATCTCTCTGGACTTTCTTGCAAATAGGAAAGCTACCACTAAGGATTCATTTGTCTCAAAATATTTGGAGATTAATAATGAATCAACCCCAACAAAAACCTTTTCTATCAACTCTTCACCCATGATGAGAAACTGATGCAGATTAATTAAGAAAGAATAAAATATTTTAATATTTTATGTTGTTTTCTTTTCCTTATTGAATTAGGATTTATTTACTCTAGTACTTTGAATTAAAATCCTTTTCCTAGTTGAATTAGGATTTTAATTGTTTTTCTTTTCCTAGTTAAATTGTTTTTCCTTTCTCAAGTAGAAGTAGGTTTATTATTTCTTTTCCTAAAAGGAGTAGGAGAAATTCTATTCCTATAAATACTCTTTATAGAGGGGTTGATTATTATTATTATGCGTTGATTAATAAAAGTTTGTTAGAGATTTTTTCTCTATTATTTTGCCTGCTAGCCTAGTGTTTTTGTAGAACTTAGGTTTCGTGGAAGAATTGTAGTAATTGTGTGTTACAGATTCTGCTTCTACACGCTACGCTGCATCAGTTGGTATCAGAGCAAGGCTAGGTTCCTACCATGGCACAAAGAGGAGCATGTGGGGGAAAACCTATTGCCATAGATGACGTGTATGAATGCGATGAGGTTGCACGCAATGCGCAATTAGAGGCATTCTTTCAACGAATAGAGGAGTGGTTTGATGCGCTTTCAAAGCAGCTCACCGCCTTAATCATTAGAAGTCAACCTCAAAACTACCATCCAAATCCATGTTTTGTGGAGGAGGAGGAGGATCTTGATATTGAGCAGGAGGGCTGCGGCATCAAAGAGGATGATGAATATATTGAAAGAGTTTGTCTAGTAAATTGGGATTCTCCACCAATTTATGATGACTATCCTGAAGATTTTAGTCAAGGAGAAAAGTTTGAGCCTGATAAAAATAAAGTTATATATATACGAGATGAGTCCATAACTCACATCGTTGATAAGACTTTTGACATTCAAAAACAAAAGGTTGTTGATCCCTTTTGGGAGGATTTTATTGAACAAAAATTAATAGAGGTCAACAAGAGGTGTAAACGAGTGATTTTAAGTAATCTTTGTGGATGAGGAAATATGAAGTTTTTGGATATGTACATGGATTCTTTTTTAGTACTTGTTTCATATATCCCACCGTGGCAAAAGAGATCAAGAATAAAAATCCGTACATCAAGATTTATTATGAGTGAGAAAAGATTGATAAGTAGCATATTGATTCATCTTGTCTTGCACAGAAGAATAGGATTGAGAGGATTATTCGGGGTTCCAATTGATCGTGGAAGATTGCCACAAAACTCGAGGACGAGTTTTCCCCAACCCCGAGAGAATGATGCAGATTGATTAAGGAAGAATAAAATATTTTAATATTTTATGTTGTTTTCTTTTTCCTTATTGAATTAGGATTTATTTACTCTAGTACTTTGAATTAAAATCCTTTTCCTAGTTGAATTAGGATTTTAATTGTTTTTCTTTTCCTAGTTAAATTGTTTTTCCTTTCTCAAGTAAAAGTAGGTTTATTATTTCTTTTCCTAAAAGGAGTAGGAGAAATTCTATTCCTATAAATACTCTTTATAGAGGGGTTGATTATTATTATTATGCGTTGATTAATAAAAGTTTGTTAGAGATTTTTTCTCTATTATTTTGCCTGCTAGCCTAGTGTTCTTGTAGAACTTAGGTTTCGTGGAAGAATTGTAGTAATTGTGTGTTACAGATTCTGCTTCTACACGCTACGTTGCATCAGAAACTTAAGGAATAAAGTACCTTTGACTCATCCTATTTCATCATTTTCTCCATCATATCTAAAGGTCATGCCAATGATGATGACCGACACCTCTACCATGGAAGAAAAGATGGCTGAAATGGAATAAAGGGTCATCCTTCTCACAAAAGCACTTGAAGATAAAGATGTCAAAATTGCAACCCTAATGAACAAATTGGAGGTACAAGATTCAGGTGAATCAAGTCTTGACCCTGAGCACCCACCTGGCTTTACCTTGAAAGGAGAAAACGCTAGGGTTGATAAAGGAAAAGGAGGTGAAGGCACTTCTCAACACGGACATTCCACCTCAATGGCCTCGATATCTGTCCAACAATTGCAAGACATGATAATAAATACCATTCGAGCACAATATGGGGGTTCTTCTACTAGTTCCCTCATATATTCAAAACCCTACACAAAGCATATTAACAACATGAGAATGCCAAATGGATACCAACCTCCTAAGTTCCTACAATTTAAGGCGAAGGGTAATCCAAAACAACACATTGCCCACTTCGTAGAGACGTGTGAGAATGCAGGGACTCAAGGAAGCCTCCTTGTAAAACAATTTGTCCATTCACTAAAGGGAAATGTGTCTGATTGGTACACTGATTTGCAACTTGAATCAATCAACAATTGGGAACAACTCGAGAGGGAGTTTCTTAATCGATTTTATAGCACACGTAGCACGGTAGGCATGATGGAGCTTACCAATACCAAGCAATGGAAGGATGAGCCCATCGTTGATTATATCAATCGGTGGCGTTCTTTTAGTCTAGATTGTAAGGATAGACTTTTTGAAATATTTGCTGTAGAGATATGCATCCAAGGTATGCATTAGGGACTTCTTTACATCCTCCATGAGATAAAACCCCGAACACTTAAGGAATGGGAATAAAAGGTGTATCCTTTCTTAGATGCCGATATGCCCGAAATGCTAGAACAGTTGCTCAAGTTGAAATTAATTGAATTGCCAAAATGCAAACGACCGGAAGAGAAAGGAAAAGTTAATGACCCGAATTATTGTAAGTATCATCGCATCATAAGCCATCCAATCCAAAAATGCTTTGTTCTTAAAGAACTCATCATGAAGCTAGCCAAGGAAAGGAAAATTGACTTGGATTTTAATGATGTTGCTCATTCAAACCTTGCATTATTTGCTTGCGGGTTACCTATTTGCATGCGGGTTACCTATTTGCATGTCTCCAACTACTAAGCAGGGGGCAAATACCACGTTCATCCAGTTTGGTTCTTTAGAACCTGTTCAAATTCATCTCTCACAAGAAGCATCTGATTATAGCTTAAATGATGATAAAAGGTCAACAATGGATAAGGAAGAAGGCTGGACGATGGTTACTCGCAGGAGATGGAAAAAGAGACGAACATTCCCTCTTCATTTGATAACCCAAGAGTCCAAAAGAGCACAAAACCAAATTTAGCCTTCGTCAAGAGGAAGGAGCGATAAAAGTCAAGAAAGACTGGGGACAAAATGTATGACGATTTGGCACAAACCAAAAAACCTCGAAATCTCATCACATTGGAAGAATTCTTCCCCCAAAAATTCTTTCAAAATGACTCAGTAGAGGCCGTGCATATGGTCTCTCATTACGAAATTCATAACGAAAAGGAGGATGCTAACCATGGTGGTCCAAATAAGACTATGTCATCTTTGAAGGAACTCCAATCTCGGGTCAATGAAGTTGAACCCTTGCAATCCTCCACCTCACCAAAAAAAGTGCTCACCTAAGCTCTTGAAAAGCCAAAGATGTACACCCCTTCTACCAACAAGCTTCAACAAACCCAGGAATGTTACGCATGCTCTCCAGACTTAACTTTCACTGATGAGGATCTGTTGTTAGGCTTTAGGCCCCACAATCGTCCATTTTATGTCTCTGGTTATGCCTATGAACAAAAGATTGATCATATTTTCATTGACGGAGGTTTCAGCTGTTAATATACTACCAAAAATGACAATCAAACGACTTGGCCTTACTATGGAGGAATTATCACATAGTCGTTTGGTCATTCAAGGTTTTAACCAAGGAGGACAACGCGCAATCGGCATGATACACTTAAAATTAATCATTGGAGAATTGACAACCAACGTTTTGTTCCATGTCATTGATGCCAAGACAACCTACAACATGTTGTTAAGATGTCCATGGATCCATGGAAACGAAATAGTGTCGTCAACTTTGCATCAATGTTTCAAGTTCCTTCAAAGTGGAATAAAAAAGGTCAATGCCGACTTGAAGCCTTTCGCTGAGACTAAAGCTCGCTTTGCTAACGCAAAGTTTTATGTAGAAGATGACATTCCAAATGAAGTTCTCCCAGTTGAGATCTCATCCATGGAAAGCAAGCAGGGTGAAAAGGAGCATGATAGATTCATCATTGGAAAGGATATTCCTTCCCCAAAGGAAGGTCCAGAATGTGGGAATGATCATTCTATTGAATCTACCAGTAATTCAATGAGAGCGGAAATTTCAACTCTTTCCAACAACCCTCCATTCCTCCGTTATGTACCGTTATCACGCCGCAAGAAAGGACAATCACCATTCGTAGAATGCATTCAATCTATAGCAGACATGGGAAGGCCTCCTACAAAGCTCACAATGGAGGATGTAGCCATGTTGAAAGAAAATCATGCCATGCCTTTAACTTCATCCACAAATCCTTTGCCCTCGAAGCCCCTAAATGGATTCGTGAGGTTTTCACAAAGTCTGACAGAGCATGGTATTCTACCAAGTGAATGGACGAAAGAATGGTTTGACCTAAAGGCATATAGGTTGTTTGCCATAGCAAGCTATGATTTTTCAAAACAAGGCGACCTAGGGAAATTGATTCCAGAAGTCACCAGAGAAAAGGTACATGGGCTTAGCAAAACACAAAGGAAAATGCAGCTTGAAGGGTATGAAATTCCTATCCCAAAGACCAGTTTAGGTTATACTCCTGAACAACCAACTTAGATATGGATCAAGAAAAAAAACAATGCTTCAAGTTCCCAATACGTAACAGTGGAGGTTGGCAAAAGTTCGAATTAAAGAGAAGATCATTCTTCATCACGCGTCTCGGTGTTTGATCACATTAAGGCTTCATCATCACGAATCATAGTGTTCGATAGGTTAAATACAACTTACTTAACACAAAATTGGGACACTCTTGCTTGTAAATCAGTCTTTGATCGATTTGGGGCAACAAAAAGGCCTGTTAATAGTCATTCACAAAATTCAATAAACTTTGAGGTTCAAAGGGAGAAGAAAGCTAATGATAAGATCCACAATAGAATTCCTTCACGCATGAAATGTAACTTTACCCTAGATATCAACACTGAAGGTCGCTCAAAGTCAAAAGGCGAACGATTGTATGCACAAGTCAGTCACTCGTCCATAATGAGCAAATTGAAGAGGTATCATCCTTGTTTCATATTATAGTAGAAGAGGATACACTATCAAATACTGAAGCAACCAATGAAGAGGTCGATGAAGCTCCTCTAGCCCTGGAAGATGGAGGATAGGCTACAATTGATGAACTTAAAGAGATCAATTTAGGAACTACTGAAGAACCCTAGCTAACTTTCATCAGTGTGCTTCTCACCCCTGAAGAAGAAGAAGGGTACCTCAAGCTCCTAGTAGAATTTAAAGATGTGTTTGCTTGGACTTACAAGGAATGCCAGGCTCAATCCAAGTATTGCTCTACACCATTTGGCAGTAAAGAAGGGCATGCGCCCAGTCAAACAAGCCCAAAGACGCTTTCGGCCAGAGCTTATCCTCAAATAAAAACCGAGGTCAATAAGCTAATTGAGGCGGGCTTCATTCGTGAAGTACAATACCCAGAATGGATCATTAACATTATCCCTGTCAAAAGGAAGAATGGACAAATCCGAGTATGCGTTGACTTTCGTGATTTGAACAATGCATGTCCCAAGGATGATTTTCCATTACCCATCACTAAGGTCATGGTTGACGCCACTACTGGTCATGAAGCTTTATCTTTCATGAATGATTCTTCAGGTTACAACCAAATTCAAATGAATCTTAAGGATGAAGAGCTTACGGCTTTTCATACTCCTAAGGGAATTTACTGTTGCAAAGTGATGCCTTTTGGACTAAAGAATACTAGTGCTACTTATCAACGGGCTATGCAAAAGAACTTTGATAATGTACTTTATAAATATGTGAAGTGTTATGTCAATGATTTGGTGGTTAAAACAAAAAGGAGGGAAGACCATTTGGTAGATTTGCAATCCGTGTTCAACTGCTTAAGAAAGTATCCGCTTAAAATGAACCCCCGCAAATGCATTTTTGGCGTAACATCTGGGAAATTTCTTGGTTTCAATGTGAAGCACCGCAGTATTGAAATTGACCAGTACAAAATTGAAGCTATCCAGAAAATGCCAAAGCCCAAGAATTTGCGAGAACTTAGAGGCTTGCAAGGAAAACTAGCCTACATACAACGATTTATCTCAAACTTGGTTAGTCGATGTCAACCTTTCAATAGATTGATGAAGAAGGATGTGCACTATAAATGGGATGAGGCTTGTAGCAATGCTTTTACGCGCATCAAAAGATACTTGTTTAATCCTCCAATTTTAGGTGCTCCTATTCCATGAAAGCCTTTGGTTTCCATGAAAGCCTTTGGTGCTTTACATCGTGGCACAAGAAAAGTCTCTAGGTGCTCTTATGGCACAAGAAAATGAAAAGGGGAAAGAAAGAGCCCTTTATTATCTAATTCGAACTCTCAATGGGGCTGAATTAAATTATTCTCCTATTGAAAATATGTGTCTCACTCTTTTCTTTGCCATAGACAAACTAGAGCACTACATGCAAGTATATACGGTCTGTTTGATAGCAAAGGCGGATCCAATTAAATATGTCCTCTCTTGGCCAGTGGTTTCAAGTCGTATAGCTCGATGGGCAGTCTTGTTGCAACAATACAACCTTGCATACATTCTGCAGAAAGCTGTCAAAGGACAAGCATTGGCAGATTTCTTAGCTGATCACCCAATTCCATCTAATTGGGAGTTCTCTGATGATTTCCCTAGATGAAGACGTGTTTTACATTGAAGTAATGCCACCATGGATGATGTTTTTCAATGGGGCTGCACATCGAGGAGCGAGAACAGGTGTAGTGTTTGTTTCTCCACAATGGCAAATACTTCTATACTCATTCTCATTAAGTGAACTTTGCTCTAACAACGTAGCCGAATATCAAGCATTGATTATTGGTCTACAAATGGCCATTGAGATGGGCATATCGCTAATTGAGATCTTTGGGGACTCCAAATTAGTTATCAACCAAATCTTGGAACAGTATGACGTCAAGAAAGAAGACCTCATCCCCTATTGCAAATACGCAAAGAAGTTGCTAGCAAATTTTAAGGCCATCACATTGGATCATATACCAAGGAAGGAGAACAGAGGCCGATGCTTTAGCTAATTTGGCTACCGCCTTAGCATTATCCAAGAAAGAGACAACCAAAGTTGCTATTTCCCAGAGGTGGGTGGTACCTCTCGTAGTTTAAGAAGAAGAAGAAGAGCAAGCTAACATCATTTATGTATGCCTTGTTGAAAAAGAAGATTGGCAACAAGCGATCATTGAGTACCTTCAACATGGAAGACTTCCAGATGATATACTCCACAAGATCGAAGTTCGGCGAACGTCTGCTCAATTTATTTACTATAAGGACACTCTCTTCCACCTTTCATTTGATGGATTGTTTCTCCATTGCTTAGGAAAGGAGGCTAAACAAACCTTAGAGGAGGCTTATTCTGGAATATGTGGCACACATTAGTCGAGTCCTAAGTTACACTATAGGATCAAACGAATGGGTTACTATTGGCCTACGATGGTGCAAGATTCCATGGAGAATACTAAGAAGTGCGAAGCTTGTCAATATCACGCAAACTTCATCCACCAGCTGCCAAAGCCTCTACATCCAACTATAGCTTCTTGGCCATTTGACGCATGGGGGCTTGACGCAATAGGGCCATTACCAAAATCATCCAGTGGCCATTTGTACATCTTGGCTACAACTGATTACTTCTCAAAGTGGGCGAAAGCTATGCCTCTTAGGGAGGTGAAGAAAGAAACGGTGGTCAATTTCATTCAAACTCATTTAATCTATCGGTATGGTATCCCTCATTATATCATAACTAATAATGGCAAACGTTATACAATAGGCTGATGACGGAGCTATGCGAGAAGTTTGAATTTAAACAATACAACTCCTTCATGTACAATGCCCCTGCAAATGGACTAGCTAAAGCATTTAACAAAACACTTGGTAGTTTGTTAAAAAATGTGGTATCCAAGACAAAGCGAGACTGGCATGAAAGAATCAGAGAAGCGTTATGGGCATATTGAATAACATTTCATACGCCTACTCAAGCGACGCCATATTATCTTATTTATGGAGTAGAAGCCATCCTTCCCTTAGAATGCCAAATCCCATCATTACGAATTGCCATTCTAAAAGGATTGACTGAAGAAGAAAATGCCAAGCTCAGATTGCAAGAATTAGAGGCACTTGATGAGAAAAGGCTCGAGGACTAACAACGCCTTGAATGTTATCAAGTTTGTCTTTCAAGTGTATTCAATAAAAAAGTTAAACCACGATCATTCCAAGTTTGTGACTTAGTCCTTGCCGTTCGAAGACCTATCATCACCAATTATCGTACAGGCAATAAGTTCACTTCAAAATGGGATGGACCTTATGTTGTGCAAGAAGTCTACACCAATGGAGCTTACAAGTTGATTGATAATGATGGTGTAAGGATCGGCCCCATCAATGGGAAGTTCCTCAAGTGCTTTTATGCTTGAAAGTCAAGGATTGCTCCTTGGTAAGAGTTTAACTACCCACTGTAGCACTGCAAGAGTACATGATGTCTTCCCATTACCTTTGAAAGTATACCAATAAGGAGAAATTAATCTCACTCTATGTCACCAATTATGAGTGTGGCATAGTGGTTGGATGCTCATGTCACCCTTGAGGCCGAGGTCTCGAGTTTGACTAATGGTGATACCCCCTATTGTGCAATTGGTACCCATGAAATGCCGTGGGGCGTGGGGTGAGGATTACACGCATGAGCCCTCCTTTAAAAAAAAAAATAAAACAAAACAAAACAAAAAAATCCTTTGAACTACGTGATGACTTGATCCCTTTCGAGGGTACGATGGCAACTTAGTATCTTTGCTAAAGTTTAGTCACGCACTAAAAAAAAAAAAAAAGAATAATCAAATTGTGACTAAAAAAAAGGGAGTAGAAAATAAAGTCTTCTTTATTGATTGACAAAAGGAAAATAGTACAGAGGAAAGCATGATGACACGTATGAAGGGAATTAAAACAAAACAATTATGACATCCATTTCAAATCTTTCAAACTAGAACAATTATCTTCCAAAAGGACTCGTATCTTCTCTAAAGCCTTCATGTCTTGCTCTTCAAGAACAGGGGCAGATTTGACTTCTTCAAGTTGTTCTTCTAAGGCTTGCACAACATCTTCTTGTTCAACTTGATGAGTTTCAATTTGAGACAGTGATTTCTCTAATTGATCGAGCTTGGTTTACAGGTCAACCATCCTTAATCTAACAGTATCAAGCTCGGTCTTCAAAGATGCTTTCTCATGCAACACCCTCACAATATTTGTCAATATTTTCCCACAAGTGTTGAGGGTCCACTCTAAGACTTTCAACCCCACTATAAATTTCATTTACTTCAACTTGTGGGAGGATGTTATTTACAAAAAGATTTGAAAGCCTGTTTAGAAGAACATCTCCCAGCATAGAAGCCCCTTTCCTACTCACGGAGGAAACATACGCCTTGGCCTGAAACATAGAGACTTTCGGAGGGTTGGTCGGTTGCAAGGATAAGAAAGATGCCCTTTTTATCTCAATCAGAAATTTGTTCAACATGCCAGCATCAGCGAACTTACACCTCTTCAGATCAGAACTCTTCGCAAATGGCTTCGAGATAGAAGACTCACTATTCGTAAGAAGATGTGCATGATCAGTAGAAGTCCCTGCATCAACACCCTTCATTGGACTCTTCAAATGTTTCCAGTTGTGGTCAAAATCGTTATGCACCTCCTCTTCAAAAATCTTAATGGCATCCCTAGCTGGTACAACAGGCGAACCTTTGATGCCTTGACTTCAAGCAACTCCAACATTTAGAGATGGGTCTTTTGAATAACAATCATCTTCAAGAAGATGTCGTGCAAACTCTGACAAGGGCTGTGGAATGTATGAGCCTTGTAGTTCCCTCTTTCCCTTCTGAGATTTGTTAGATGTTAGTGACTTAACATGGAAGGAGGTGATTTCAGCTAGAAAATCTGTTCCTCTAGTAAAATCATCTCTACAAACACCTTCCCACCATTTTTTGTAGCTATGTCTGACCCGGCTTCCAAAGTCTGTCGCAAAAGCTAAAATGAGTACCTTGGAATCTGTGTTGCAGTAAGTGAAAGATTGGTAGAATTGGTATAGATCTTTGAAAGAGCCTGTATGAACTTGTTCCTTCAAGTCACTTGGAATGTCTTGTTGAAATCCAAAGTGCTGACTGAATCTGTGGGGACTATATGCTTCTACAATATGTTGGTCTTCACATCGAAGTGATAAGTAGCCCAAGCAAAGGTTCATAAAGTAGTCAAACTTATGAATGGATAAATGATCATTGTCAATGAATGTTTGGTCATAGCTTTTCTTAAAAGCAATCCCATGCCAAAGGAAGTCGGTGGCAATTCGTATATGCTTTCGTGCAGAGAATTCACTGAACGGAGTGGCGTAGCCTACACCGAAGTATTTAGTCATCAAGGGATCAGATAGTTTGTCATGGGTGATATGATTGCTTCTAAAAAGATGACCTACCTAGGCATAAACATAATGAATGGCAAAACTAGCCCCAGACTTGCTCGGAGTAGGAGAGGAAGAAATGGTGTTAAGTCCACAATAAATGCTAGCCAATACTAGGGTAGCAAGGTCAAATGAATGACCATTGGCTATGGAACTAGCAATCTTGAAAGTGCCTGGACGGATGCTATTCTGATCCTTGATAGGAAAGACAAATATGCACAACCAACAAGAAAGAAGCATTGATAAGTAAGTCTCCTCCTTTAAGTCACCCTTAACTTGAAGATCCGCAAAGACCCCGTGTTCTTTATCAGACAATGGTCCGTGCTCATTTATCTCACCCAAGGGATTCTGACTACACCTGGGAATGGTTGTCCATCTTGCTGGTTTTCTAGGAGCCGGGTACCTACCATTTCCTCTATACCAAAAAGTAATCCAATCGCGAACACTCACTTTCCATTGTCTCTTCAGCCGATTTTGAAGGTGATGATACGCCATGAAAAGGAAGCGACAGCTATACGACAGATAGGGTCACCCTTGGTCGTTGGTTCCATCCAGCTCTTGCGCATTAGGTACCACTTCGTCATAAAATGCACCTGTGCAAGGAAGTCCACCAAGAATGGAAAGATCCCATGGTGTGATGGAAATTTCCCCAACTAAGGTATGGAGGGTGTTGGTCAACAAACTCCAACACTCATAAAATGCTTTCATAAGATTCTCAACAAAGTCATATGTGAACAAGGAGGCGAAGACAACACTGTAAAGGTGGGTCGCATCAAGGAGGTGTTTACACCGACTAAGAGCATCTTCTAACCAATCCCAATAAAGGGAGAAGTAGGAAAACCCTCTGTTTGCACTGAAAGAAGAATCCCAATAGGCACATTTTGCAATTATATCTCGTCCCAAAGTGTTGTATGACTTTGATTTAGCAACATTTTTGTGATGCGAAGCAAGAAGGATAGTTGTCTCCAAGTTAGAGCCACCATCAGAAGGAACGACCTATGACCATTTTGGCAAATTGAAAGGATAAGAGTTACGGCCCCATCTCTCTAAAAATCTTCCAATTATGGGTGGATGAACAATCAAAGTTGTAGTCTTTGCATCCTTGTCATCTTTCTCCTTACAAATGAACAAGGCTGGTTCTTGACCAATCTTCGAATCCTTGAAAAGGAGCATCATGATAACTATGAAAAGTAAAAAAATTAAATAACAGAAAATAAATAAATAATCTGAAGTATATTCTTCCGAGATAACTTCACCAGCAGTTCATAAAAACGTGAGGCTAGCCCCACGACTCTGCATGCTGTACCCAATCACCATCCTCGCCTCTTCCCCATCTTCTAAACCCTGTGATCGCCACCAACGATCCAAATACTCTTCTGAAATTACCTTAGCTTAACCTCTGCTAAAATGATTCAATCTTGCAAATACTCTTCTAAAATTACCTCAGCCTCACTAACCCACACCAAGTATCATGGAACACTCTTTTGAAATACTTCAACTTAACCTTTTCTAAGAAGGCTCGGTCACACAAGTACATTCAAATACTCGCAAACTCCTTTTCGTTCTCATCAAAGGCTTTCATATAGGTGGGTCTACTCATCTGAAATTATCTCATCTTGCTAAAAGCTTCACCACCTTCAACTACTTCACTAGAAGAGTCAAGTGTAAAAATCCATTTTCGAAACTCATTCCCATACCACACTCCAAAATTGTGTGCGTGAATGAGTCTCAAGAGGGCATTTGTAGAGAGGGAAAATTCCTGACTTATCACAAGCTGACACGTCATACTACTAAGTCCACAAAATATAGCCAATTACAAAACACCACGTATTGCTGCTAGGTTTTGCTATCACTACTCAGAAACCAACAGAAATTTGCCAAGTGTCATGCAAAAACCAATCACACATCAACACATGTAAGCGATGACATAAACAGTCCCGCACGTGCAAACGATGACATATGCAATCTAGCACGTGTAAACGATGACATAAGTGGACCAATTAGGCTATAACATGTGTCACCAATCAAATTCTGCCACATGTCGCTTACCCACCCCCAAACTCCTATAAATAGAAGTCTTTCTAAGGCATTTAAAGGAGGACAAAAAGCCATCTATAGCACAAGCAGCATCAGAGAAGATTCAGAAGCACTCAGAAGTACAGATGCTTTGCAGGAATCAAGCCTTAAAACCTTCAAGAACTTCAACCCCAAAATCAAAGAACATTCGAAGCAGAATCATCCAAACTATCTGCCTAGATCCTAAAGTTTGCTGGAATCAAGCTCAAAAGCCTCTAGAAACCTCAACAAATCACAAATTAGTGAAGCTTTACGAATTCAAGCCTTTAAAGCCCCGAAGAACTTCCAACACAAACCTTCGAAGACAAAAAACACACGAAGAACACGAAGAACGTGAAGAACAAAGGATTTCTAACAAGCTCATAGCTAGAGATTCATCGTGAGTCCGTTTCAAAGATCTTCAATCCATTCCTCAGCCAAGTTGAAGGATATCTTGTGTTCGAGTCAAAATTACATTATTACAAATCCAATCAATAAGCCTTTCAAGGAGATCGAATTAGAGGATCACTCTTTTGTAATTTCAGATAATTGTACCACATATTCATCAATACAAATTCGCATTTGTAAAACTATTATACTTGTTTGATTTATTTCAAACTAGAAATTTAGTTGTTTACAATATGAATTTTTAAAATTTAACTATTGAATTTCATATTCCTTATGTTCTTAACATGCATATCAAATTTTGTTCAAATTAGATGTTATTAACTATTCGATCAATAAACTTATTTTTTATACACAATTTTAGATCACAAAATCTTGAAATTTTAACATTTGTTTGATGACATAACAATTGATTTTTGATTTTCTTGAAATTTTGCAAGTATGAAGGATATAATAAGAACATGTAATCCAACGGCTAAATTTTCAAAATTCACACTTATACGAGGAGTATGAAGTGTTTTTCTTCCAGCTAGTTTGTAGAGAAATTTTGTTCAAACCCCCTAGCTCTGCCTTTATAATCTTCATTTATCAGCCAAGGTTGACATGGACATTGATGGAGTTGGAAATGCCAATGGAAAAGAATATAATGCCAACTTGCTAAGAACTTTGACTTTATGCCTGAGATATTTGGGAAATGATTGAAAATTGTATACTCTTTAATCTTTATTTACGAAATAATCCCAACCCAGAGGGGGAGTAACACGCAAATACGCCATTAATATATAATTAAGAATTAACTAATTTTGAATTTTTTTTTTTAAAAGTATATTGGAATTTAGTACCTTTCTAGAAGTGAATTCTAATCAAATCGTGAACCCTAAAACTAGTTCAAAATTCAAAAATATTTGTTAAAGGGCAATCCAATTACTAGCAAATATATCGCCCATTTTGGCCCCTAATTTCAAAAAAAAATAAAAGATAATTATAATTGCAATTTGAGAAACTAAAATACAATTAATATCAAAATGGTGCCCGACCAAATTGACTTGGTTCAGTTTACTTATTTTTTAGAAAAAGTTCAGTGGGTATTATACTTAGATGATACTTATACTAGATTCAAAGAATTTCATGACTTTATGGCAAAAATATAAATTTTCTTCAATTTGATAACTCATTAACTAAATTGATGTAGTTTCTTTAAAAAATAATTTTAACTAAAATGACATACGGTAATATGGATCAAGCAAAACATCACAAAATTCCAGAATTTATATTCATTAAAAATCTAAAAACTTTAAGAGTACTCTGTAATTAACCAATAAGAGACTAAACTAATGGTCTGTTTGAAAGTTTAGAGAAGGAGGAGAGTAGAGGGGAATGGTTATCCTCCATCTTGTTTGGATGTTTTTAAAATTAGTAAAGAGGAATGGAGTAATTAGCCCTTCCTCTTGTTTGGACGTTTTAAAAATTAGGATGAAAATGAGAGGAAATGATTTAAATAAACAAATTTACCCCTATTTGAAAATGGATTTGCAACATTGGTCTACTATTAATTTGTTAGATTAAATCATTATTTAATCATCATTCTCACTCCATAGGAATTTCTGAGTTTTGGGTGCCCAAATATAATAGGAAAAAATAAAATAAAGTTTCAACATTTTTCCACTTTTTAGATTCCAACAAAACAAACACCACAACTCAACCATATGCATATTGAACATTTTCTTTTCATTTCATTTCAATACCTCAGATTTTCCGAAAAGCCAAACAGAGAATTTTTTTTTAAAAAATTTATCATTATCTCCAAACCACTTGTTACTCTGTGAATCAATAGGGTCGGACTTGAACCAACCGAAGAACTCGTCAACCATAGAATCTGACCCGACCAATAGACCCTCATTACGACGCCGCTCCACTCCATTTTTATTTCTAGTTTCATCTTGAGCCACACAGAACACCTGAACTCGTCGACCCGAATTCCCCAGCTACATTCATACCAAAATTGCAAGGGATTTCCTACAATTCCTACAATTCAAAGCTAGTCGGAGCTAGAGCGAGCTCAGTGACCACGTGGCAGAAGCCATAGATAGATATATAAACCGCGGGTTTAAACAATGGGTTTGGATTTTTGAACGGAGGTAGAAAATTTTTTGTTAGAGAGGCACTAAGATTTCTAGGGTTTTTTTTTGTTGTATAGTGAAGAAGAAGAAAAAGAAGAGGAAGATAGTAGATAGCTAGTGATTTTTTCTGTGTCTGTGTGGGTTTTGGGTTTAGATCGATCCTTCAGTGAAGGCTCGGTTTTGCTTGCTTGCGTGGGTTTTGGGTTTGAATCGATGCTGCTGCCACCACCACCACTGCTCAACCCAGCACTCTAACCCCTCTACCCATTTTTCCCTTCATTCTCTCTCATTTGACAAACCCAGATTTGCTGTCTTTGGGTTCAGATTTGAGCTGCTAAAATGTTTTTGTATTTTTGTGTGTGTGTGATCTTCATTGTAATATGTCTAATTGTGGAGTGTGATCTTCATTAATTGTTGTTTGATTGAGGAGTGGTTCGAATCGGATGTGTCAGTAAAATAGTGAGATTCAATTTTTTTTTTTCATTCACCTTAAATTTTCTCAAGAAACAAACAAAGATTATTTACATAATCAGTTTGTAATTTTATTAATTTAGAAAGGGTAAATTGGGGAATTCATTTGGTCAATAATTTATCTACTCTTCTCCCCCTCCAAATCTCTCCAATTTAAGGAAATTAAAAATAAGAGGTTAGAGGTAGTTGAAACTCCTCCAAACTCTTCTCTATCCTTCCTTAAAAAACTTCCAAACAAGGTAATTGAACTACTCTCCCTCCCTCTACTCTCCCTCTCGTCCTTTTTTAAACATCCAAACAGGTCATAAGTAAAATGCTCTAATATTATATAGCTCCACACAGTAAACTTTATATATATATATATATATATATATATATATATATATATATATATATATATATATATAATTGTTGGCATAAATATGACATTTCAATTGTGGGACAAGTATATTTACGGAAATATTGTACCAACTACCAAGTAGTAAAAGGGGAAGCTTTTAGCTTGGTTTTTGGGTCACCACATTGCACACGCGTGGCAAATGTGTAGTAAGGTATCTTTAGATGTAAACCTATTTGTTTTATTTTATTCCAAACTTTTGGGGTTTAAATGTTGCAGTTGAACTTTTATACACTAAACATAGGGAGATAAATTTCATAGTCGTCATATTTATAATTTAGCCTAAGGACATTGTCCATACTTTTTGAGAGACCACCCCCCCCCCCCCCCCCCCTCCTTCCCAAAAAAAAAAAACCATAAACCTATTTACAAACATAATAAATTCTCACAACATTTTCTCAACATTTTGTATTAACCTACGATAAGCCAAAACAAAATAAATTATATCATGATCCACCACAACTTAATACAACAATATTGCAAAAATGTGAGAATTTTTTTTTTTTTTTTTTTTTTTTTTTAAGAGTGCATTAGAATCAAGCAAGATTGCTCATGTACCACAGACGTACAAAACACATTGATTTGAGATACCAAAAGCTATGAATAGTTGTCGAGAAATAGTAGTTTATTTTATTAAAAAAAATTCATATTGAGAAAATTTTAGTCCACCTAGTGATAATGTTGTGTGCAAGGCTAGCTTTATAGACATCATGGAATTTATCTGCGCAGAAACAAAGAACCTGAGTTATTTTCTTCAGTCACCTGGGCCCTCTGGAATCGCCGGAATAATTTACGGCTTGGAAAGCAAGCCGTGCCTCTTGACAAGCTGTTGGAGCATGCGAGACATCAGTTACCAGAGAAATTGCCCTCACTTGCTTCATCCTTGAAGGCCCGGTCTCGAACAGGTACACTAGTGGGGCCAGAAGCAGCAAGAAACTAAAATGAGTTGAGTTAGCTGGAAAACAATGTGTAAGCAGAAAGCAAACAGAGGAATGGGATTCAGTCACAAAGAATTCTGCAAAACCCAAACTCTCTTGTGGTAAGGGTTCTTAAATCTAGATACTTCCCTACCGGAGATATCCTAAATGCTAAGCTTGGTAATTCCCCATCATACTCCTAGAGAAGCATCCATAGCAACCTGGATATTATTAAAGTGGGTACTCGTTGGAAAGTGGGCAACGAGAAACTAATCCACATTTGGGATAACAAATGGCTACCAACCCCTTCCACCTACAAGGTCATTTCGCCTCCAAATGACATTCCTCAATTCCCAATGGTCTCATCTCTCATTGAACTAATAACAAGGTGGTGGAATGTGGATTTGATAAGAGCATCCTTCCTCTCCTTTGAAGCTGACACATTCTTGAAGATTCCTCTAAGTCACAACCTTCCAGAAGACAAAATAATCTGGATTGGAAATAGACGCGAAGAATTCTCAGTCAAAAGTGCCTACCATATAACCCACAATATGATTGAGTCAAATGATCGAGGAGAAAGTTCAATTGGGGACCCGTGCAAACCTTTGTGGAAAAGGCTTTGGCATCTCAACCTGCCAGCAAAAATCAAGGTTTTTGCTTGGAGAGCATGTGTCAATGGTCTCCCTACTATGGATGCCTTTTTTAGCAGAGGAATTTCTCAGAATAAGGTATGCCTAGTTTGTGGTAATGAAGCTGAAAATATAGATCATGCCCTTATTAGTTGTGATTTTTCATCCTTGGTTTGGAACCTTTGGCTTGAAAATCTTCTTCGAATGCAAGGCTTTGGAAAGTCCTTCCTGGACTCTGCATTATTTATCCTCTCTCACTTAAAACCTCAAAACTTGGAGCTCTTCTTTGCCACGGCTTGGGCCTTATGGTCCAATAGAAACAGAATTGTGCACAAGGATGATAGCCTTTCCCCACTTCAGGTATGGCATATGGCAAAAAATGTTGTGGATGACTATGCTTGCTCTGCCAGTTGGGATTTCGACCCAACATGACCTGCCCCCTCTAAATGGGTTCCGCCACCCCTTGGAATCCACAAAGTGAATGTTGATGGTGCATCTTCAGAACAAGATAATTTTTCCAGTGTGGGAGTTGCCATTAAAGACAGCAATGGTCAAGTTGTGGCTGCTCTTTGCTTGCCACTCCAGTCCTATTATTCTGCTGAGCTTACAGAAGTCTTTGCATTAGAGCAAGGTTTCCTTCTTGCTCAAGAACTTCAGTTGCCTCGGGTTATCTTTGAATCAGACTCTTTGGCTGTCATTCAAGCAATCAACGATAAGGCTATGGGAAGCACCTTTGGGCACCTTATTCAGGGAATTCTTCAGGTTTTTGATTCTTTCGAGTCTTGCCATTTCAAGCACTTAAGTAGAAACTTCAACACAGTGGCTTATGAGATTGCTCAATATGCCCGAAGAACTGGAAGCCATCAAATTTGGAAAGGCGTTGCTCCTTCCTTTGTTTTGCCATTTCTGCATTCTAATTTGGTGTAATTAGCTTGTCCTCTGTCCTGCTTAGCAAGTTTCTTTGTATGACTATTATTGGTTTAATGAAGTTTTATTCCCTTTCAAAAAAAGGTATGCGTAGCCCAACATATTAGCAAAACTATCTACACAGCAAGCCAACTAGGCTTAGCCTACAGGTATCATTAGAGCATATCTTTAGCAGGATTGACTCAATTCAGCAAAAATAATAGCCCCTATTGCAGTAAACTCAATTACAGTAGACCTTATACCAAGTTAAAGCACTTGCATCAATCCATCTATAATAGTATAAAAACTAAATTTTGCATATCCAATTTTCAAAAATAACACGTTAGATTATGTAAAGATGTGTAAATATTGAAAAGTTATAGTATTATGTAAATATGCATAATAACTGTAACCATGTAAAATGAATATTTTTTTTCTCTCTCCCTTTATCTCTCTCCCTCTATCTCTAGAAGACTAGAACCCTCTTTATCAAAACCTCCATGGCTGGATCGAGCTCAGCCATTGTCAAAACCATGCAACTGAGCTCAACCACGGGCGAACATTTGAATTACATTTTCTTAAGGGCAATACATCTTTCTTTTTTTTTTTTTTGGAAATATATCATTTATGTTGTAAAATTTGTACTAATATCCAAAACCATCACTCTTAGAGAGAGAGAGAGAGAGAGAGAGATAGAATGTTCACACAACTACCATCCACTTAAAATTAAAATCCTCACATTTGGCAAAGGCCCTCACTTTTTATTTTCACTTTCCACTACGTGGACCTTAGAAGAATACCACAATCCACAAAAGCATAAAGCAGATTGTAGTGACCACAAAAAGCATACATCCGCAAACTTCCCAATTTCCATACTTATTTTATTTTATTAAAACACTAAAATTTTAATAAATTAATTTAAAGAAAATTATTAGTTCAATGTAAATCTTACATGGTTGATTAAGCAAATGTGCACAATGTTGTACACTTCTATATTAAAACACTAAATTTTAATTATTTATTTTTGATTTCATTAGTATTGATAAATCATTTAATTTATATTTTAAAAAAAAAAAAAACTTAAAATTTTCATCTTAAGGCCCAACCATATCAAACCGACCCCATTGCACTTGGCATATGAAGTATGAACAACTATTACCCTCTAAAATCCTCGCATTTGGCAAAGCTGCAAAGGCCCTAATGTCATATCATAACAAAAGAATAGTTACTAGAGTGCACAATCTGTTGTAAACATAGTATACACAAGTCATGAATAGTCTAGTATATACATAGTACACACAATCTAATGTGTACACTAGACCGAGTGTAATAGATATCATTGCTGCTACCTGTTTAGCAAAAAAAGTCAAAGAAAAACCTAGATAGTTCGAAACTTCTCAATTTCCATAGTTATTTTATTAAAAAGAAAAATTAATAGATACCCTAAGAAAATTGATTTAGAAAATATATATATATATATATATATATTTTTTTTAAATCATAGAAAAAGAAAAAATAATTTATTTAATTAACAAATGACCAAACCTTTTATTAAAAATTTAAAACACTAAAATTTAATTAAATCTCCAACTGTCAAAACAAAATGGGCGAAATCGAAACCCCACTTACACTCACTCTCTCCCTCAGTCTACTAACGGTCATATTCACCTCTCTCGGACTGAGATCTGGTACAATAGCTAGGACTATTGCACCATACATTCACCTCTCTCGGACTGAGATCTGGTACAATAGCTAGGACTATTGCACCATACAATACCTTTTTAATGGTTCAAATTAAAAATTAAAAAATTAACTTTCGATATCAATCATTGGATTAAGGAAGTTAAAAAGATAAAAGAGTTGAAAGTTTAAGAAATGTTAAAAATTTTGAAAAAATGAAAATGATATGATAGGTATTGCATACCGGATCTCAATCCCCCTCTCTCAATGTTTGTGTCATCAGTCATGGCACCAGCAAAAATTGATTGGATGAGAATAGAGTCAATATTTGTAGAGGACGAACTGTACGAGCACATAAACGCACCCAAGTGGGTGGATTTCTTGGCTCCTCAAGAGTCTGTGGACAACTGGACCTGGTTTTTTCTTCAATCTCAATCAGTACGTATTACTGTTACCATTTTCTTCTTAAATTTTGTAGTAAATAAACAAGAACTTCCTTTTTATATAAGTTTTGAGCTTTAACACTATAATGGGTATCTTTCTTTTTATGTAGTAGCGTTGTACATGTTTCAGAATCATGGGTAGCTGATGGTTATAGTTGAAAATTGTGTTGGAATTTTTTTTTTTTTTTCGTTTTTAGAAAGGTTTTGTGATATTGCCTTTGATTTTTCAGATTACAAGCATCCAAAGACGGCTGAGGATTTTCTCAAGTCAACTCCTTAATGTTGTGTGAATGCTTTCTTGGATACTTTAGTGCTGTTTAATTTGGTTGGTCAGAAAATAGAGGAAAATAAAGATGAAGATTGAAATTTTGAATCTTGGGTTGATTTTTTATATGGGTACGAAAGATGTATTAACAATTTAACCTTCACTTTGGCTTGTCAGCTTGATTGGAATGAACTTTTTTGAACTTCTTTAAGATTGTTGGTTACTCAGAAATTATTTAAACCTCTCTCTTTAGTGTTTGGTTCCTCATAGAGTGTAATAAAATAAAGAAGAAAATTCAAAGTTTGAATCATGGGCTTGATGGAAGTGACCATTTTAAGATTCTTTAGAGACTGACTAACACAAGAAAAAGACACAGGATTCTCTCTCTTCTCACTTTTCCTAGTAATCAAACAGAAGTTTAATCCTATATAACTGGCTGATTTTCTCAATCTTTTTTCAGCTCAGCTGATGGTTCTGAATATCTTCCACTCCGCGACCAGAGGGTAAAAGGTACTAAAGAAAATCCTAGCTTTATCACAGTCCAATTCAATTAGAGTTTTTCTACAGTTCATCTAAATGAATATTTTTTCGGATTCTTTTAATTTAGAGATGCAAAATTGAAGAGAAGAGGGCTTCCTTGTTCTTCAATTTCTTCAAATGGCAATCCCAGATTCATTGAAGATAGTGAAAATCAGAATCCAAAATTATCAACAACTCCAATTCACCAATTTAAGTCCATGAAGACACAATAGAGAAGAAGAAAATGGCAAATGACATATCACAGAACTATGAGGCGCCAAGGCTTAGAAGCACTCTCTTGGCAAGGAACTTGTTTGCAATGAATTGAAGAGAATGGCGACAAGGCCAAGGGAAAGAGAGAAAGTGGATAGGTTGATTGTAGATAAGAGTGATATGGGGAGTAGTTAAAAAAAAAGGACGAAGGAGGGTTCTTGCGAGGTTTCTGAGCAGGTGAATGGGAAGGAGGAGAGTAGAGCAATGTTAAAGAGAGGAGGAAGAAGTAAGTTTTTTGTGCTCTCTTTCAATTTAAAGAATGTATCTTATCCAATCAATATATGTATCTTCTCTCATAATATGTATAGACTCACAATATACGAAATGTATGAGATAATTATTATTTATTTTGAATATATGATTATACATTCTACTAGAATGGCTTCACTTAATTATGTTAGATTATTTACATATTTGAAACGAACACTACGAAATTGGTATTATAATCACCTAATTAAGTAGATATTGAGTGCAGGATGTCCTTTGTTTAGAACTATTATTAATGCAAGTAATTGAGTGGTGTTTAGTAATAGCAAAAAGTATATGCAAAATTTATTACCGGTTCCTAAATAAAAATGTATTTGCAAAATGGATGATTGTACACATTTATGTAATGTTTGAGAAAGGCATTTGAGAACATGGATTTTTGTGTAAAAAGATAAATTTTGGTGGTTTGAAAAAACTTTGATTCCGTTTGACCATCATGGATTTTTGTATAAAAAGAGAAATTTTGGTGGTTTGGTAAAATTTTGATTTTGTTTGACCATCAGACAAAGTTTGGTTAACAAATAACTTTTCTTTTCTTTTTTTACTTTTTTTTTTGGTTTGGTAAGTTCGGGAGATTGAACCCCCAAGCAACAGGTCACTATAGCTAATTTGACATTCAATTGGGACAAATTGCTTTAATTTTGATATTCCCTAGATTTCAAAGTTTTTTTTTTTTTTTTTTTTTTTTTTTCCTAAGTTCAAATCCGGGTTTGTTCCTATTGGGCCTAAATGGGCCCTATATATACATTGACCCATTATATACCTCTTTCAGCCATTCCATTGACCCATTCTATACGTATAACAAAAAATGATATTTTATAGAAAGGCCCAAAAGGCGGGTACATTGTAGTATCGTTGCATAGTACACTAGAATGTATGATTGTATGGTGGGACCAAGACTGGGCCGATTAGACCATATCTGCAATCGGCCATATCTGCAATCTGACCACACAAATGGGCCGATTCGACTATAGACTATATCTGTTTTACCAGTGCTATTACACACAAATGGGCCGATTCGACTATAGACTATTATCTGTTTTACCAGAGCTATTCCACACAAATGGGCCGATTTTAGACTATATCTGCAACCTGACCACCTCCATCTTGATCTTGTTTTTCTGTGGTGCCTCCAAACAAAGGTAAACTTGTTGAATGCTTTGATTTTTTGTTTGATCCAATGTGATACATGACAAAGGAGCTCATAAATTTGTTTCTACATGAAACAAGCTCTACGAGGATTCCACATAAATTTATCATGAGCAACTTTAAGGGTTCGTTTGGTTGAAGGAATGAAAAAGTAAAAAGATAGAAAATGGTGAGAGAAAGGAAAAGTGAGGATAGAAAATATTTTAATTTCCCTCATTTTTGTTTGGTTGAAAGTGGAAAAGTAGAGAGATGGAAAAAATGTGTTGGTATAAATTTACTCAAATTTACTTATATACCCTTGTTAAAAAATGATGCCCTATTAAAAAAAATGACCCAAAAAAAAAGCAATCACCCAAATATATTAGGAATTAAAAATAATATCTAGAAAAAAAAATTACATCTATACCAAAAAAACAAAAACAAAAAATCACAAAAGAAAGCAAAAGATAAAAATAAATAAATAAATAAAGGAAGAGCAACTAGACGAACCCTGCCTAGGAAATCAAAAGAAAAAAAAAAAAGGAAATAGGCAACGTACAAAGTCTACAAACCAAACCCAAAAAAAATAAAAATAAAAATAAACAACAACATATTGGACAAGCCCATGTGCGAGTGCGCATGGGTATTGTCATCATTTACCTATCAAATTCCTCCCACTCAATTTTCTCTTTATTTTGGAAAGAAAACATTTTGGTGGACTTAGGGAGAAAACACCTGAACCCCACCAATTTTTTCCCTCCCCTCCCTCCAACCAAACATCCACCAAAAAAATTTTCCTCCTCATTTTCTCTCCAAAATTTTACATCCACCCTATTCCACTTCCAAATAAACACACCTTAAGGGATTGATGTGGATTGATGCAACCAGCTTACATGCAAGAATTGCGCAAATGACACAAAGCAAACTTGAACATGAGGAGATAGTTTGCATTTTTAGATCCTAGTTTCATTCCCAAAAGTGCAACACCGTACATAGCTACTACTACGATAAAGAACAACATAATGGCATCATGTATAATGAGTGGAGAGATGTCTGAGCCTCGAAATCCTAGTCCAAGATTGCGATGAGAAAGTTGAGAGGCTCATGGAATTCTGTAGAGGAACCAACTTCATTATCACTTGAACGAACTTCTTTGGATGCCTATTGGGCTTGTTTTCCTGTCACAAATCTTCATACCTAGCTAGCTTATTTTTCACTCGAACTAATCTCTGATACTACCATATATATTGGCTTTGGAATAGAAGGGGACAACAATCTTACCAAGTTTCTCTTAAGATTTTGCAATCAAGGATAAATTTTTCTTAAGAGGAAAACAAGTATTTTTGAGCAAAGGAGAGAGAATGGGGATGTAATTTTCTTCTTCTTCTTTATTTAATTGATTCTCTACTACACCCATTACATATATATATATATATATATCTTTTTCAAACATAAATGACAGTTTTTACACTTACTCACCACCTAGATACAGTCTTTACTCTTTAAACTTATCCATCATGAGCATTAACTAATAACATCACCATCGTCTTGGCCTTGTTCCTTTGTCCCGCCAATCAAACTAAGATTGTTGAATGCTTTATAAATTTATGGAACAAATTTTGGGGTAATCGTCATTACAAAGATTGAAACCTCTTTTATCATTTTTATATCAAGTATATTGGGTAAGATTAGATGCTCTTGGTCAATAAGGAATTAATGTCATACAATACAAAACATTGTGTAATATTATAATATTAAACATTGATCAAATCTGTCACGGAAAACGACTGCAATTTATGTCCCCCATCATCTGTCCATCTGAAAGTTAGTGTAAAGTTTCCTTTTGCATCTACCTTTTCCGTCAAAAAAAAAAAAAAAAAGGCTTCCTTTTGCACAACTCGTTGGCGGTCTCAGTCTCACCATTGACTGAAAATCAATATATAAAGGGCTCTTAAGTCGAAAGTTTGTAGTAGAGTCAAACATGCAAAAGTTTGACTGCAGTGTGTTCGGATTGCTGCATACCTATCCCAAAATATTCTCGTGGAATAGACCGATCTTTCTTGCAATTAAATTCTTAAGTCTAATTATTCAAACAAGCCTTCCATACAGTTTAGATGTTACTTAACTTAAAAAATACATTTTTATTTATGAAAAAGAACTACATGACAGTGTCTTAAAAGATGAACCTAAAGAACAGTACTTAAATACTGTACCTATGTATTGTTGTTATTTAAAACACTTAATTTTTTTTTTTTTAACAAAAGATATATAGAAACTTAAAAATAATAAGGGCACTCTCCTTATCAACATTTATTAAACCCTCACCTAAAACTCACTAACCACATTAAACTTTCACTTCTTCTCATTTAATTTGTTAACTTATTTTTTAATTAATTCATTTAGGCCCCATTCATTTCAATGTAAAACTATTTTCGTTTAGAATTTTTATCAGCTTAAATTAGGAAAAAATGTCATGGCACTCCTTAAATTGTGGGGTAATAGTCATTACACCCTTTGAAATTTTATTTTAGTTAATTCACTCCATGAACTACACATATTTTTCAATTTGAGATTTCTTTTGGTCTACTGTTAAATTCACTAGCATCCTTATGTGACACACACGTGGATTAAAAAAGAAAAGTTTCACCCGATTGAGAGAGACAGAGAGATAAAAAAAAATTGGGTCTCAGTCTTTGTGAGAGAGAAATGAAAGGATCTCCCTTAATAGAATTGTCATTGATCTCGCAGTTTAAGGACTCAATGACGACGCTGCTCATGCTCCCACAACTCCCTACAACATTAGGATTTTCTAAACCATGAAATCTTCATAACAATTCCTCTGGGCATCCACTGCTTCTAGACTCAAAAACTAGCACAAACGTGGACATTGCTATTGATGAGGTGTAACTTATAAAGGTTATATGGTAAACTTTTAAGGGAGCACGAACGATGTCGTTGGGACCTCAAACGGTGAGATCGACAACTATTCTATTGAGGTAGATCCTCTAGTTTCTCTCTCACAAAGATTGAAACCTTCTCTCTCTCTCTCTAAACTATTTTTTTTTTTCAACCACGTCACATGAGGACGTTTGTGAATTTAACGGTAGACCAACGGAAGTCTCAATTTGGCAAATGTGTGTAGTTCATGGAGTGGTGAATTGACTAAAATAAAAACTCAAAGGGTGTAATTAATGACCACTACTCCAATTTTAAAGGAGTGTCATGACATTTTTCCGCTTAAATTATTTTTAAGTAAATTAGCTTATTTTCTAGTGTTTGGTAGTATCCTTAAAAATAGTTTGAAAAACATTTAACGCATTATAATGGAAATATTAATGATAAAAATACAAGGAAAATTGCCATGGACTGTACCAACACTAAGATCCTGACAATTAGTCTCAGCCCTTCGTGTCCAAGGACCAAGGACTAAAAGACCCACACCTGCTATATCTTTACGGGGTTGCTTTATTTTTTATTTTTATTTTTTTATAGTAAAATACTAAATTTATTGAGTGATTTCAATTTTACAATAAAAAACTTACAAATTAACATGTCATCAATTACAAAAAATAATTCAAATATTTATTTATCATATTTTTAAGTGGCATCATTCATATTCTTGCCACATCAATTTGTAAGGTTTGTGTAGTAAAATTTATAATAATTTTATCATTTTTTTTTATACAAGATAGAATTTCTACTCTATCCCAGTCTAAGTGTATATATGTGTGAATCTCTTTTTTAGAGACTTGAACCCCAGTCCTTTTCCCCCACAAGCACTTATACTTGTGGAGTGACCACCGCACCAAGGTTGCGCGGTAGTAATTTTATCATTTTTCATTGGTCAATAAATTTTACAATATAATCTTTATAAATTGATATGACAATAAATGTGATTTGTGCATGTTGACAACATAATAGATGAATATTAAATTACTTTTTCTTTATAATAAAGATACTATACAAAGTTTACTACATAGTCTTCTAAATTAATGTGTCATCAAAAGAATCTATAAAATTTTTGAGGGACCATCTCACCAGAGTATGAGCTGCCAAATTTGTCTTCCTAGGGACCCAATAAACCTATGGGTTAGATAGAGACTCTAGTGTTGCAATAGTCTTTTGAATGATTGTTTTAATCCTCCATGGAACCTCCTAGCAATGCTTAGAAACAACATTAAGGCAAATTTAAAAATATCCTTCAAAGGTGATAGCAGATGAATTCATCTAGTCAGCAAGAGATATGACCCATCTTAACGCCTCAACTTCAACTTGGAAAGGGGAGTTGGTGTTTGCTTTATTTAAGCAAGTAAATATCTAGTCCCCTCTCCAGTCTTCGGCCACCACAACTAAACATGGAAAAAGATTGGCCCAGCCCACTGCTGCATCTAAATTAATTTTTATGACGCCTCTCACTAGTTTGGTCCTGCTAAAATCATTCCTCAAAGGTAAACTTTTCTCTCCTTTAAAGCTACCTACTGCCTCTAACTAGTATGCTCAATAAGAGCTTTTTCCAATTAGGATTTGATCTCCACAAAGTAAGGGGACCTCTCCTCAAATACCACTTTATTTCTGTATTTTCGAATTTGATCACACAAGAGGGCTCCAAACAGCAAAAACTCATTTTCTTCCACTTCCATATTCAAGATATTGGGATATAGAATGAGCTTCTTAAACTAGCAAATAGATGAGAGATTTAAAAAAATTCATCATAATCCCCCATTTGCTTCCAAACCATAAACCTCTAGCCATAGAGCAATTAGAGAAGAGATGGAGAGCAAATTAATCATCACAACTACATAACGGACAAGAATTTTCAGGCAAATCAACAAACCTGCCAATCTTGCTTCTTGTGGGAAGACAATCGCTTGCTATCCTCCATAAAAGCATCTTTAATCTCTCATGAATTCTAGATTTCCAAACGAGCGCTCTGACTCTGTCGTGGTGCTGGAGGAGTATCTATTGAGCCAATATGCTGATTTAACTGAAAATTTACCTGAACTAGTTTTGGTCGCATACATCCATTTGCACAACTTGGGAAATTGGGATGCAAATAATTGCAACAACACTCTCCTCACTAAACAAGGCAAATAGTTTATTCTTGCTCCAAATAGATCCATTGTCTATTGTGAGTTGAGATACAACAATGACGTCATCCAAGTTTGCACCAACTCTTGGAGATGGGGTGAAATGTGGAGAATCCGGGATCCATGGGTCCTCCCATACTCTAATGGTGTTGTCATTCCCAACTATTACATAAGCTGCTTTAGCTGATCTAATGCTTTTTCAAATTTGAATTTTTTTTTTTTTTTTTTTTTGTCTAAGACTTTGTAATTAATTTTAGTTCTTTTAATTTGATATGTATTTCATTTTTTATTTTTTAATTTTTACTCCCTTTTTGAGGAAAAACAATGAAACACACGGACAACTTCAAACATATTGAGATTCAAGCAACATAAGAATGTTGTGCCGCAATGTCTTTCCATATATACATTCCAGCGGCCACCATGCATGACCTTTACGAACTCCAATAAGTTGTCAATACACAGTAACCACTAACCACAACTTGCAAGCGTATACTACTCGTCATAGACCAACTCATTTTTATATCAAATGTCAAATGTTGTTTATCATTTTTTTTGGGTAAATTCCAGAAACCTCCCTCGAGGTTTGAAGAAATACCAAACACGTCCAAAAATTGTTAAAAATGACCAATTTGCTCTTTAAAAATAGACGGCACGTAACACCGTTTGAGCACCATATATCAAACCAAATTGTCTTCTCTCTCTTCTTCATGAATCACACAAGAAAATATATCTCTCCTTCACACCCAAAAAATCTCACTCTCTTCTTCACGCCAAAAAATATCTCTCTCACAAGCTCAAAGCCAAAATTTCATACTTGGACCAACAACTCCTCCACCGAAATGGTTTCAAGGCCAGTTTAACCACAAATCTCACGCCATACTCCGCCGTTAAAAGCTTTGTGGTTGGGTTACAAATCATGATGAATTGTAGATGGTGATTGCTGGGTCACAATGAGTGGAGACGATGGTTGCAAGGTTAGTCCGGTGGAGTTACCATTGTGGGTATGGGTATTTTTTTTAATTTTTTGATTTGGGTTTTGTTTGGGTCTGAGGTGTGAAATCATGTGATGTTTGGTTGGAATAGTTTGGGTTTGAGAAAGATGGGTGGGTAGTGATGGGTGGTGCCATGGTGGATAGGGGTTGGGTCACAGATACTCGATGGTGGGTCTGTTGTTGTTGTTGTTGTTTTTTTTTTTTTTTTTTTTTTTTTTTAAATTATAATTTGGGGTTTTTTTGGGTTTGAGGTTTGAATCATGTTATGTTTGATGGTGGGAACGGTTTGGGTTCAGAATTGATGGGTGGGTAGTGATGGGTGGTGCTGTGGTGGTCAACGGTTGCTAGGTCACGTACACAATGCTCACCAATGGGTTTGGGTTTTGTTTTGAATTTTTTTTTTTTTTTTTGGATTTGTTTGAGGTGTGATGTAAACGGATCTATTTGTGGTTAGATGTTAGATGGTTGATTAGTTGAGTTGATCTATGTTTGATTGCCTTGTGTGATACTAGATCCAATTGGGTTGATCTTGGTATGATGGAGGGAGGATTTTTGTTTTTGGAATGTAATTTAAATTTTTATTTTTCCTAATGAGAATATATGGTTTTGATTTGAAAAATGGGTACTGGTTTAGTGATTTGTTTCTGTAATCTTTCTCAAAATACATGTTTTGTGTATATCTTTTGGACTGGTTTGAGCTTCAAAGAGAGGCGTTTATGTTATGGCGCGAAGAAGAAAGTGAACAAACAGAGAACATGGAAAAAAAATCGTTTGGAGAGAGTGAACAAATGGCAATACACGCTGTTTGTTTTTAAGGAGCAAATTGGTCATTTTTAACAACTTTTGGATGTGTTTGGTATTTCCTCAAACCTCGGGAGAGGTTTCTGGAATTTACCCTTTTTTTTATATCAAGTATTGGGTAAGATTAGATGCTCTTGGTCATTTCCGGTAAGGAATTAACGTTATACATTTTGTAATAGCATATTACTTGATAAAGTATGAAATCAGTAGGCTGCAAATTCCGAACACTAAGGCAGATCAATAACGCGAAAAAAGAAAGAAAATCTATTAGAGTTGACCGTGGTGTAGTTGTTCTTGGTTTGCAGTGAACACCTTAAAATTTGTAGTGTCTATCCATCATCCATGGGCTATCTTCTTTAAATGACCCGTCTTCTTCTTAGATGAACTTGCTTTTCTTGGTATTGCTACTTCGCTCTTTTCTATGGTATGATCTTTATTCTTATTGGACAAACCCTATTCTCTTCGATGACTCCTATAGACAATATAGACTTTTTAATTACCCAACAGTACAAAACATTGTGTAATTTTATGAGCTTAAATTAGGAAAAAATGTCATGACACCCACTAAATTTTGGAGCAAACCACTTTCTCATTCAATGATAAGTTGAAGTGCAAGTTTTTCAAAATTAAAATACACTTAGCAATTATTTATTAGTTTGCCTCATAAATTTGTAGTTGAATGTGTTTTTGTTTTTGTTTTTTTTTTTTTTTTTTTTTAAATGTGCAAATTTGACTTTACTTTTTGAAAAAATATATAAAAGAATCATATAATAGTGCATTATATACATACTAACTTGTTCCCTTAGAGCACTCATTAACAAAAGTCATTAATACACATCAATATTACTTTTTTTTAACTCCTTTTTAAGCAATAGAAAAACCATAATGACGCAATAGTCATCCATTAAGATGGATGATCTTAATGACTTTTATGGACTCATCAATTGCCCCCCATTCCCAAGACTAACTTTGCTTTGTGCTGGTCAGGCTTAGGGAATGTTCTTGACTTGTTTAAATTCGGACTTCTTTGTCTTCCAACTACTTTCTTCTTCAAGAATGGTAGTTTATCTATGACAATTTCTTAGTATCTGCCTTTTGAAGGTCCTTTTGGACATTTGAGGGATCATAACTTGATCTTGAAAGTAAGCTGATTTCTTTGGACAACATGTGTGAGATTTAGTGGCCTCTTTGGATCCTTTGATCATTCTTTTGTAGCTTGAAGAATTTTGATATTTGGATGATCTTATTCTTCCATGATTTATATTCTTGTGTGAAGAATTTTTATCATCCGTTGATTTCAAAATTTTATTCTTTCACGAAGAATGTATCGTTGAATATTAATTTCACTTTTTCACAAAAATTAACTTTTAATGCTAATGCTTTTATTTTACCTTGGCTGTTTTGACAATAGAGCTTTGGAGAAGACTTGATGTTTTTTAGTTGTTGTTTGTCGAGTGATTACATTGTGGAGAATATGATTTATATTCTCACTGGGAGAATTCTTATCACTTTTCTCATCGAATGCTTCATACTTCTACTTGGGGAATTTGTGCTTGTCCTATGGTTTATATTATTTTGCTTGTATGATTTATACTCACGCTTAGAGAATTTGTATCATTTTTCTTGTCGTATGATTTACTCTCTCTCGGGAATTTGTATAATTTTGCTCGTCGTATGATTTATACTCCCTCTAGGGAATTTGTATCATTTTGCTAGTAGTGTGATTTATACTCCCATTTGGGGAATTTGTATCATTTTACTCCTCGTGTGATTTATACTCCTGCTTGGGGAATTTGTATCATTTTACTCATCGTATATTTGTATCATTTTGCTCGTCATATGATTTATACTCTCACTTGGGGAATTTGTATCATTTGTTGCTAGAAAGATTCTTTGATCCAATGTTGTTTTGGACATTCTCAAGGTCATGTTATTATTTGCATTAAGTAGCACATGTGCTTGCCAAAATTTGATTAAACAAGAATTTTAGAACAATTCATATATGAATAATAAGTTACCAATGGTTGATTGTATGCACATCATCTGAAAGCATGCCTCTTTCAGCCATTCCATTGACCCATTCTACATATTAAACGCCCCTGCACGCGCATACACACACAAATGGCCCAAGACTGGGCCTATTGGACTATATCTACAATTTGATGACACAAATGGGCCGATTTAGACTAAACTATATCTGTTTTACCAGTGTAATTCCACACGAATGGGCTGATTAGACCATATCTGCAATCTGACCACCTTCATCTTGAGCTTGTTTCTCTGTGCTGCCGCCAAACAAAGAAAACTTGTTGAATGCTTCGGTTTTACGTTGGACCCAATGTGATATGTGACAAAGGTGCTCATATATTTGTTTGTACTGCGACGAGTAAGCTCTAGGAGGATTAAACATAAAGTAATCATGACCTGCCATAAGGGATCGACGGAGACTGACATAAGCAGCTCCCATGCAAGAACTGCACAAAAAACGCAAAAATCTTGAACATTGGGAGGTAGTCTACGTTTTCAGGTCCTAGTTCCATCCCCACAAGTGCAGTGCATAACATAGCGACTACCATGATAAATATCATGAGAGGTGACTTATCTTTCTTTGATGGCCTACTACCAAATTTCTAAACTCGTTAATGTGCATACTCTCATCAACGAATGTCCCAAAACTTTATATTATTCATAATCTAAATTTGGAAGGGGAAAAGTGGATGAGCTTGACAACTTATTAAGTAACCAAAAACCTAATTAGTCTTATCAAGCATTTAGATAAGCAAAATAATAAATTGTACATAAGATTAAATTATATAAGCTTAGAAATTGTTTCTTAGTTGGATGGGAAAGTAACATATAATTTGACATTAGTTTTACAAATATCAAGTTTCAAAACATCAAAAATCATAATTTACTATGAGTTCTAAAAAATCAGAATTTATAATTTGCAATAAGTTAAAAAAAAAAAAATTCATTGATTTTAACCGATTCACGTATCTAATCATATTTATATTTTTAACAATCTTTATAATTTTGATTACGCTATATTCTCATTACTAGATCCATGTGTACATAGACCAGTGGTATGTCCCAAAAATGATTTCCATGTCAATATGTATAAGTCTCATTGACTGGATCCAAAGTATAATAAGATTTTACATATAAATTTTCTTGAACTTATATAGTTTTATTCCAATCCACATAAAAAATCAAATATTAGAAATTTACAGTTCAAATGAATTTATCATTCAAATACTTTCACAAACATGACATATCTTCATCCAAGTTTGAAAAGGACAAAAAAAAAAAAAAAAAAATTTCTAACTAACCCGTTGACCCAAATTATTGTGTAGTATTTTAATGAGAAAGAAAATCTGGCCCTTCAAGCACGACTCTTTGGCGGTCCCTCCATTTGACTAATGATCTTGATATCAACTTGTGGGCATTTGCAACTACTTCATTAGGTGGATTAAAAATTTCTTATTTTTTTTAAACATCGTTGAATGCTGTGCAGATAGTGATGCATGCATACTTTAGTGTCGCTATAGTAGACAGATAATATATATACATACTTTAATGCTACTTTAGTTGAATTCTTTCTTCTTCTTTTTTTTTTTTGAGAAGGTAATTGAATTCTTTTTAATTAATTAGTCTTTCCTTATTATGAATTTTTTGGTGGGTGTAAGCTTCTGTTTTGTGGTGAATATGTGTTTATTTGATTAAATAGGGATGGTCTGAGAAGATTTGGAGGTTTCTTTTGCAAAACAATTGTTGAAGCTTTAACAATGTGGTTTGGAATAATTTTACTAGTAAAAGTGTTCTCTCTCTCTCTCTCTCAAAATTCGTTTCTTTTATTTCTTATAAATATTCATAAATACTGTTTCGGTAGATTTTACAAAGGAATCCAAATTAGTTTTTAAATGTATTCTAATTTTGTGTCAAGCATTCATTATTTTTCATATATATATTTGGTATCAAGTGGTTCATTAATTCATTCATAATACTCAGTACAAAAGACAAGATGACCACACCTCACTCACCTATCTAAGACTGCCTCATCATTGCTACTGTTGAATGTTTATGTGCATAAATATCAGTTACAAACTAATAATTATTAGTAATTATCATAAATAACTTGAGTTACAAGATGATTGTAGTCATCTAGTAAAAGCTGAAAAAACAATGTATATTTCTTAAAAAAAGTAACATTGGTCTTCCAATCAAAATTTCTCTAAGCTCCACTTTCGGGCTGGTGGTACCCTTTGGGTTACCCAATTGTACCTTGAGGCGTGGGATAATGATTATACACGTGAGTCCCCTTTTTCTTCCTGCTAAAAAAAAAAAAAAAAAATGGCTCAAAATTATTGACTCACACAAGCACAAGACTACCAAGAGAAAAGTAATCGGACTTATGCTACTATAGCAGATGTAGAAGTTGATGAGGTGTTCACACAACTTTCATCATCAACCAATAATCATCTTTTACATATATTGGATATAGCTATTATAGTCCTCTCTCTCTCTCATTTTATTTTTAATTCAGAATGAAGATTTGAATCCCGGATATATCTCTATTGAAAACATTAAGAGCTATCAGTTTAACTACAATTTATAAGGCTCTTAACAACTATTACAGCCTTTTTAGAAATAAATAAATATCCATCAATTTAAAGAATAACTATTACAACTATCTTAAAAATGAATAATTATAATTATATCTCAATTTATGAAATAGTTATTCCTAAAGATATTACATGTAATGAAAGAATAATCAAACAAACAAATAACTATTACACATAAATAAGTGTTTCATTATATGACCTATTATTGCATACAAAACATGCTTTATGAGTTTCAATATTAATTACAAGGTAGCTAAGGCATCCTTCCATAAACTGAAAGGGATAAAGAAATTCATCTTTAGGGAATTGACAGTAAAGCGTTTAAGCGAACTTTGATTACTTATCTTCATTGATAGAGAATTCACCATTGCCAATCCACATAAATAGGCTAATTAAACGATATCATCTTGATCTTGTTTCTTTGTGCCGCCAAACAAAGAAAACCTTTTGAATGCTTGGGATGTATGTTGGATCCAAGGAACCAGATTATCAGTTGCATGGCAGAGAATCTCATAAATTAGTTTGTACCAGCTGCGACAAATAAGCTCTACAAGGAATCCACATATATTAATGATGAGCAGCTTTAAGGGATTGACGAGGATTGAACCAAGCAACTCAAATGAAAGAATTGCACAAGTGACACAAATAAACTTGAACAGTGGTAGATAAGCTGTGTTTTGAGGTCCTAGCTTTATCCCCAAAAATACGATGCTGTAGATAGCTATTGTCTTGACAAAGAACAATGTGATTTCATCATGCATTTTGAGTAGAGAGATGCCTGAACCTTTAAAGCTTACTCCAAGGACTTTAAGGAAGATAATTATGAGAAAGTAAAGAGGCTCATGGAATTCTGTGGAGAAACGGACTTCTTTCTCACTTGCACAATTAAAAAATAATAATAAATCATGGGTTTATAAAAAAAAAAATTTAAAAATTAAAATAAAAAATAAAAAATAAAGGCTAACAAAGATAACCTATAAAATGTAATTCGAGGTTAACAAAAATAGTAAAGTGAAGCATTTTCATGAAACATGTGATATAAAAAGTAATACTACAGGTACAAACTATTTTACAACATTTTTACAAAATGTTAATGTGGTCAACCTCTTATTAGTTTTCATCTAGGCTCACCATTAATATTGTTGGAGAAAATTTTTGATGTTCTCAAATAGAATATGAGGTAGCCAAGCCGAAACTCGACAATGGACCCTTGAAATAAAGCCCAAAGGCTTTCAATGTCGTGTAAGCCCGCCCAAGCAAAAGATGGAGGTTGCACCCTAACAAGAAAACAATAATAAAGCACAATAAACACGTTACTGTTGTTAGTTTGTTATATTATTAATCCTTTTACAGCATCATAGTTCAAATTAGTCCTCTAGTGATACGGTATTATCTCTAGCAATAGGGTAATTTCAGGTTAATAAGTGTGTTTACATAGTAAGAATCATATCTTTTCCTTATTTTTATTAAGTCAACATAAGGGAAAACTTTCATAGTATCCAAAACATTATAGCCTTCATCATAATAATAATAAATAAGGATTAAAAGCTTCATAGTTACAAATAAAAGAAGAATAATATGATAGAATGAAGGGAGAGAGAGATCCTAACTCAGTGCAGTAAGTATTAAACTAAGATTTTGGTGAGTATGTGTGCATAAGGCATGAATAAGGTAATGTGGGCTATTTTGAGTGAGTGGAATGGGATTAACACTAAGGTTAAGGCTTTTTGTGAGTGGTGGGCTGTTTATGACTAGTTGTGAGACATTTATGGGTTGTGATTGTGTGAAAGGGGAAAAGAGTATCTGAGATTAGATGAGTATGGGCTAAAAATGATGAGTGGTGAGTTTAAGGAAAGCTAAACCACAAGCAAAGTAGTAAACAAACCAAAAGTTTCAGAGGGAGTGGCTGTCTGTGACTAATTGGAAGACTTTTATAAGCTATGATTGTGTAAATGAGAGAAAAGAATATATGAGATTAGATGAGTGTGGGCTGAAGGGGATGAGTAGTGAGCTTAAAGAGAGCTAAACCACCAGTAAAAGAAATTAAATTATATATAATCCTAGATTTGTTTTGAGTCTTTTGACTGTCCCACGCCATTTAAAGGAAGAAAACTATTTACCATTTACATACGAAGCACATTGATTTGATATACTGTAAGCTATTGTTGATAAACAATTAATGTTGTTGAAAAAAAACATTCAGATTGAGAAAAACCTCGTTTACATGGTGACTAACGTTGTATGTAAGGAGAAAACTTGAGCTTTTCGTTAGGTTGATCAATATGAATTCTGACTAAAGAGTTCAGCAATGGCCTTCTTACTTAGTAGTCTAGAAAAGGAGATTATTAAGTGCATCATACCATGTTGTTTAATCACCCAATTAAAGCTCATTTAATGTGCATGTCAACCAAGTCATATTACTGAACGGAAACATTAATTTAAATTAGGAAAAAATTGAAGTAGCTAGTTTACCAATATGAGCTAACATGTACTATTATGTTTGTATTTAGAGAAAGAGCTCTAGATTTCCTAGGGTATTCTACCAATATATTTCCTTAAATCCTAATCACTATTTAATAACTTAATGGTCTAGATTCTATCATATCAGTATTTCACTAACAATATTCTTAAAAATAATAAAATAATATTGCAAACAAAACAATTAAGATTATTATTAGTTGAATGCTGACATGGTAAAATTTAAACCATTAAATTATTAAAGAATGCTTAAAATTTAAGGAAATCTATTTGTTAGAATACCCTAGGAAATCTAGAAGATCTGAATCTGAGAGAGACCCACATAATATACATGCATAATTGCATATACAAGTAATTTACCCATTCTATCAAAAAAAAAATCAGTATGGATGAGATACTAAGCATAAGCAAATGGCAAAAAAAAAAAAAAACCATCACCTGTTTTTCTCTTCCATTTTTCTTCTTCACAAGTCTTTTTATTACTTTGCCTAGTCTAATTATGTTGCAATGTATATAATTCTTTAAAAAAGATGTTGCAATGAATATATTTATTATCACCTCAACCAGGGGCGGAGCCAAGGGGGGGCGAGGGGGGTCAACTGCCCCCCCTGACTCCTCTTTAAAATGTTTATGAGTATTGGCATGTAGAAGTCAGTAGAACTTCATCTTAAATGCCTTGCTTGTTTGCCCTTCTGGTTTAAGAAAAAAAGCAGAAAACAGTCTCCAAAATACCTTTGATGCTGAATAGAAAAGGGAACAGTTTCACAGCATTGAGAGATTTACGGTACTATTTAACCTACTACATCACTTTTTTGTTTAAAACATAAACTTTTATCATTTTCATTAAAAAAAGAAAAAAAACTTTCATCATTTCCCAGATTTTATGCAATATATATATATATATATATATATATATATATATATATATATATTTTAAAGCCTAACTAATTAATGTCCTTGTACTGTACTCAAATTCAAACTCTGCGTCTAGGTTTCTACTATAAAGTATAAACCCAATTTAAATACTTTGAAGAATTAATATAAAGCAAAAAGACAGAATTCTATATATTTTTTTAAAGCAATCAAGACAATATATGTATAGTGTATACAACTTTAAAGGTATTAACACTTTTACATTGATTATTTGTTCAATTTACTACAAGGACCTAAATTAGATATCTAAATTTATGTATTTAGATTAATATAGCTTGCTTTGATTGTTACTGACTACTATATAAATTAGTTATTTTTGTTTTGATATAAAATATATATTTGTAGTTAATTGAAATTATGGAGAATATATAGTATAATAATAAATCTTGCCCCCCCTGAATTGAAATTCTGGCTCCGCCACTGACCTCAACACACAATAATATAAACATTTGAATTACTTTTTCTTGTTGAAAATACATTATTTATGCTGTAGAATTTGTACTCTATATAAAAATAAAAACAAAAAAATAAAAAGGTAAATTTCATTAACATACATTAAAGTTTGAAATAATGCCAAGCAAGTTCAAAACTTTTCAAAACTGATTAATTATGTATCTATAGGCAACTTAATCCCTAAACACTGTTGAGAAAAAAAAAAGGCTCATTTGGTAATATTTTTCTAGTAATGTTATTTGTATTTTCTGAAAATACATGTGGGTGAAAAAGTGTGTGAAAATACATGTAATGTTGTTTAAAAACTGAAAATTATTCTTCAAAATCACATACCAAATGGCCCCTAATTAACTAGTTAAACATTTTTTAGGGACTAAGTATCCTCTACTGACTAAATTAATTAGTTTTGAGAAAGTAGTTTTGAGAAGTTTTGCACTTGGTTGATATTAACTTAAAAGTAGGATATATTAAGCTCTGTCTTTAGATGAAAAAACTTATATAAAGCTAGGTGGGCCACCACAGAACTACCATCCACTAAAATCCACACATTTGGCAAAGGCCCTAACATTTTTCTTTTCACAAGAGCATAAAGCAGATTGTGTTGAGTCTATTATTGACCATAAAAATTAAAAGTCGCCCATCTGCATATTAGTCCTCTCTCCCACATGCCAAGATCCAGATCCAAGTCCAAAGCAAAAACCCAAACCCACATAGTTCCAAGCTTCCCAAATTTCCATACTTTATTTTATTTTATTAAAACACTAAAAATTTAATTAAATCTCCAACGGTCAAAAAAAATTGGTGAAACCGTAAGCCCCACTTAACGTTCACACTCTCTCTCTCTTCCTCACTTCACTAACGGTCATATTTCATCTCCTCACCACTCACTGTCTCTCCCAATCCCAAAGCTCTCTCTCTCTGTGTCTCTGTCTTTCTCTGTGTGTGTGTAATGGAACCAGCAAAAATCGATTGGAAGAGAATAGAGTCAATATTTGTGGAGGACGAACTATATGAGCACATAAACGCACCCAAGTGGGTGGATTTCTTGGCTCCGCACGAATCTGTGGATGATGAGGCCTGGTTTTGCAGACCCAGTAAGCTTTTCTTCCTTCTCAACCTCTATTCTCAAATACTTTGTAGCGAATGAATCAAATTTGCTTCTTTTTTTTGAGTTTTTATGTGTAACACTATAATGGGAAAGTTTCTTTTTATGTAGTAGTGTTGTGCATTTTTCGAAAGCATGTGTGGTTGTTGATTATAGCTGAGAATTGTATTGGTGCTTTTTTTATGTGAAATGTTTTGTGAAATTGTCTTTGATTTTGCAGATTGCAAGCATCCGAAGACTGCTGAGGATTTTCTCAAGTCAACTCCTTCTAAGGTTTGTAGTCATGGTTTTTTTGAATGCTTTCTTGGATACTTTAGTGTTGTTTGGTTGCTCAGAAAATGGAGGAAAATAATGAAGAAGATTGAAATTTTGAATCTTGGGTTGATTCTTTAACAATATAACCTTCACTTTGACTTGTGAGCTAGATTGAAGTGGCCATTTTAAGTTTATGCTTTAGTATTGTTTAGTTGCTCAGAAAATGTAATAAAATAAAGAAGAAAGTTTAGTGTTGTTTGGTTGCTCAGAAAATGTAGGAAAATAAAGAAGAAGATTGAAATTTTGAATCTTGGGTTGATTCTTTAAGTGGATACACCTAAGATGTATTAACAATATAACCTTCACTTTTGCTTGTGAGCTAGATTGAAGTGACCATTTTAAGTTTATGCTTTAGTATTGTTTGGTTGCTCAGAAAATGTAATAAAATAAAGAAGAAAGAAAGTTTGAATCTTGGGATGATTCTTTATGTGGGGACCATTTTAAGCTTCTTTAGAGACTTAATCTCAAAAAAGGATGGAAGATTCAAGATTTCGTTTTCTTTTCTTTTCCTCACTTTTCCTAGTAACCAAACAGAAGTTTAATCCTATATAACTGGCTGATTTTCTCAATTGTTTTCCCTTTTTTGGGTTTGGTGAAGCTCACAAGCTCAGCTAATGGTTCTGAATCTTTTCCACTCCGTGATCAAAGTAAAAGGTACTAATGAAAATCCCAGCTTTATTACAGTCCAATTCAATTAGAGTTTTTCTATAGTTTATCTAAATGATTTTTTTTTTTTTTTTTTTTTGTTCCAATTAATTTAGAGATGCAAAATTGAAGAGAAGAGGGCTTAACAATCCCAAATTCAATGAAGATAGTGAAAATCAGAACCCAAATTTATCAACTCCTCCAGTTCACCCTGCCAAGTCCACGAAGACAGCAATCAAATCAAGCACAGAGAAGAAGAAAATGCCTAATGAGTTGCCGCAGAAAAATGAGTTGCCGAGGCTGAAAAGCACTCTCTCGGCAAGGAACTTGTTTGCAGGGCGGGATATACTCAATCAGATCACTGAGTTTTGCAATGAATTGAAGAGAATGGCGACGAGGACGAGGGAGAGAGAGACTGTGGAGAGGTTGATTGTGGAGAAGAGTAATGTGGTTGTGGAGGAAAAGGAGGCAAAGGAGGGTTCTTGTGAAGTTTTGGGGGAAGTGAAGGAGAAGGAGAGGAAACCATTGCTTGAAGTGGATAAAGGGAAGTCTCTAGGAATGGGGGAAAGCAGTGTTAAAGAGAGGAAACCATTGCTTGAAGTGGATAAAGAAAAGTCTCTAGGAATGGGGGAAAGCAGTGTTAAAGAGAAGCTGAGGAGGAAGAAGTAAGTTTGTTTTGCTCTCTCTTATTTTTAAGAAGATATCTTGTGCATCTAGCATATGCATCATCTCTCTCACAACAAACAATTGTGTGAGACTCACATTTTCTGAGAGATATGAGGCATATTATAGATGTACCAGATACTTTTTGCTCAATTTGTGCATACATGTGTGTGTGTGTGTGTAAATCTGCAATCTTATTTGTGTGTATGAATTCTAATGGCATGATTTCAGTAGCAAGATAAGTTCACTTACAATAGATTATGGAATTAGAATTAGTATTATAATCCCCTTAGAAGTTGATATTGAGCGCAGGAAATCCTTTGTTTAGAATCATCTTTGATGCAACTAATTAAGTGGTGATTAGTAATGGCAAATGAACCATCATATCTGTCACACCATATCATGCATATGCCAGATCTATGAGACAAATATTGCTCAATTTGTGTGCTAGTGTTTGTGTTTGTGTGTGTAGTGGAATGATTTCACTTAACTGAGCAAGTTCACATACAAATTTGAAACAATGTCTATGAAATTGGTATTATAATCACCTAATCAAGTTGCCATTGAGTGCATGAAGTACTTTGTTTAGAAACACCATTGATGCAACTAATTGAGCGGTGATTAGTAACAACAAGAAGTATATGCAAGATGGATGATTGTGCACATTTATATAATGGATCTTGGGCAAGCAATTTAATCAGTGAATAAATGATTGACCATATTTAATTTTTGGTATGATGATTATGAGATTATATTGTGATGATTATCTGTGCAGAAGAGCTGATGAGGCAGAGAATGTTCCAATTTCTCTTGATTTGAACAATGTAAAGCACAAAAGAGAGGAAAGCCTGCTGCAAATTCGGACAAATCCTCCCTCTCCCCAATGCTTTTCTGCTACTCGTGGACCAACCAAAACCACCCCATCAAAGGCTTCCAAATCCAGGATGATGGTATGTACTACTTTTTGGGTTCTTGCTCTGTTCCTACTCTCGTTCAATATTGGCTTTAAAAGCATAATGAAAAACATGATTAGGAGAAGGCACATCTAGCTCATCTAGATTGATCTAATCTAGCTTCAAAGCTCGTGAATGTTGATCTAATCCTCGAGTGCAAACTACTTTTGGTTAGCAATTATTATATGCTTATCCAGATTATTCAATTATGGAGGTAGGTCCTGCAATAAACGTGTCAATGGGAGTCGCAAGATCAATTGAATAGGATTTTACTCCCATTGACACATTTATTGCAGGACCTACATTGATCCTTACTTCTTACCCAAACTCCGTACAATACTTTATTTGTATGTTTAACAATTCGCTCGGTATTGCACTCAAGAAGTAATTATGGTTGTTGCCACCTTAGTAATTATGGTTGTTGCACCATGCAAGTCTTTTTTCTTAAAACTATGATTTACCAATTTCCTGATTGATTTGTATTTTTACAGGCTACACAGGAGAGGGGGACACTTCAAGAAGTAGAGCAAAGTAATGAGGTGATGAAAGAGGAATCTGCAGAAAAAGGCCGACCTGTATCTATTGTTGAAGGAAGAGAAGCAAGAGCCTTGGATGTATTTTGGTTCCTTAAGCCTTGCACACTATCCAACTAATTGGTTCACAATTGAACAAGAAATTCAAATTCATTCTTTCATTCTTTTTAGTGTACCTGCCTTCATTGTTGTATCTTATAGTTTTTCTTCTTAATGATTCATTTGGTGTTGATAATATAACTGTAATAATAAAGAACTAATAATTGTACTCAAATATATATTACATCAATAAAATGTTGTATCTTAGTATCTCCATTCCTATGGAGTATTTCTGAACATGTTAGTGAAAATATTGGTTTTTTATTTTATTTTATTGCAAATAATCCTTTCTATCATGTCAAACACCAATCATAAGCATGTCATATTTGAAATGAGAGACAATCAGTGAATCACAAGACCAATCAGTGGGTTATTTTTTTCTTTTCAGGCTGATTGGTGATGGTGAGTGCTCCTTTTGCTACAAACTCTAAACAGTATATTTTACCAAGAAATCCAAAGCAAAAGCTTGGATTAGAACCTCTTAACTCTTCTAAGAAAAGTGATTTCATGGTTCTCTTTCCTTGTCTTTTTCCTAGTGTTGATATTATCATACACAAGACAACTCAGATTTTGGGGGGGGGGGTGGGGGGGGTGTGGTGGTGTGGGATTGGGGGGGGATTCTTCCAGATAAGATAGGGATAGAAAGCTACCTAATCCAAATGAAGATCAATATCCACTCTTTCCAAGCTTGATCCTTTCTGTGGTGCCATGCTTCTGCCCTTAACACAATGCCCTACAGTGTTGTGCATGTTTAACACCTCAATTCTGTCTCTTCTTGCAGAGGCTCGTACAAAAAAAAGTACAGAATTTTTTTTTTTTTTTAAATCTACATATGCAGCTAGAATGGGTTAAGAATTAAGTTGCTGAGGTTCCTGTTTTTTTTATTACTTTTTTTTTTTTTTCTTGTTGGATTGACATATATGTCGGTGCGCAAGATATATTTGAAAGTAAAAATCTTCTTTCCCATGGTATCCACATGATATAATCCATCAATTGGAGCCTGCCATACAAACTATTTTTTTTTCCCTTGTAATATAACTAAAGTTGAAATAAAAATTGATATAGTGCAATTGGTAAATTTATATGAAACACTGAAAATGGGACAAAAGATTTTTACTTATATGTTGATTTATAGCCTCGCAGATCTAAACAGCTAGACTTGTTAATTCTGTATAATAACTTTTTTTTTTTTAAAAAAAAAGAGCACACGAAATACGCGTGTGGAGACTAATAACTTATAACAATGACCAACTCTTTGGTTGGCCTAGTAATAAGAGCTTAGACCAACATGCCTCAAGTAATGGGTTTAAATTCCACCCTTAGCAACGTGTTGTGGCTCCTTATACCCCATTGGCAGTTGGCCGCCCCGCCCACTCCAATTTATCATCTGTGTAAACTAGTTCATACATACCAGGAAAAAAAAAATATATATATATATATATATATATATATAGATGCGTCATGCATACGCCAATTACCATAAGAATGTTAAAAGAAAAGAAAATGTTTATCTTTATATTTTCTTGAAATAATACTCAACACATTTGTATTGCCTTGAACCAGGGATCAATTCTCCACACTTCCACTAATTATCCCAAAAAAGACAGGAAAACAAAAAACATAATTCCACAATAAAAGCCACAATCCCAGAAGCAAAAATATATACCAATTGCCATAAGAATGCTAAAAGAAAAGAAAATGTTCTTCCTTATATTGCCTTGAAATAATACTCAATTCATTTGTATTCCCTTGAACCAGGGATCAATTCTCCATACTTCCACTAATTATCCAAACAAAAAACAAAAAAACATAATTCCACAATTAAAGCCACAATCCCAGAAGCAAAAACGACTTTTCTGGAAAACATAAACAATCTAAGTCATATCAAAATGAAAATAACAAGACTAAAACTAAATTTGAAGAGAAAAAAAAAACTATTAACACAAGGATCTGATTTTTCTAAATCTACCTCATGTTGCTGCAAAGCATACAATCCACAAGCCTAGACCAAACCACACGAACTCTTGGATACACCCTATTGGTATATATTCTTGATTCCCTTAGAAAACCTTCCACAGCCTCTAAAAAGTGGTTCAAGCTTCTAACAGGAGGAACATAGAGAGTCAGAGGCACAGCAGAGAAGGCCAATGTGAAGAGTAGTTGCAACACCATCTGGGATATTTGGAGATTGACACAAAGAAATGAACTTGATATCTCAAAGGTTCTTGGACAAAGATTCTTTATATGTGTTACAAAGAGATAGGAAAGACAAGGCAACAACAAAGGACTTTTTTGAGAGATTGGTAGAAATTTTGAGAGCAAAAGGAAAAGAAAGAAGAAGGGTCTCTAGAAAGTGCAGATGAATTTCTAGAAAATATGAAGAAGTCAGATTTGTTGAAAAATGGAGAAGTTTTACTGGTAGTTGGAACTTGAAAACGTGAGGCTGACTTCTCTACTATTTGTGTAGTCTGAATTTATATTCTCTACATGTGTATCTACATGCCTACCCCCACTTCTTTTAACTAATCAAAGTCAATAGTAAATAGTCAATACTCTTCTTTTTTTTTTTTCTTTTTTTTTCCTATTTACTTTGTTTTCAATTACATAAAAAATAGTAATTTTGAAATTTGACATTTTTTTCCTTTTTTTCATAGACAATAAGGTAAATGAAACTAGGATGGCAACAAGAAAAGGCATGGTAAGATTATGAGTGCTCCATTCCTATATCTTTTTGGGGGAAAGGAGGATGGGAACGGATTCGTTGAAAACGAGACAGGTTAAAGGTATCATGTCATCTCAAATAAGGTTATTTTGTCATTTATGAGATAGTGATGAAAGAGAAAATTGACGAGTAACCGTGAGAATGCTAAGAAAAATAGGAAAAAAAAATTTGCAAAAAACAATAAAAAGTATGTATGAATTATTTACGTTATGTAACAAACATACATATCTACGGGAGAAAATTGGTAAATGTTCATTTCAAAAAAAATCTAACATTTTGTTCTTTTTCCCAAACTAATTAAGAAAATGGTCTATTAAAACTTCATTGTCCAAAAATCGAGTTTCAAAATGCCACTATAGGGTTTTTAAAATGTCACTATAGGTATAAGGCGATTAAACTTAAAAAAATAAAAAATAAAAAAATAATTTGCATGGAACTCGAGTTTATGAAGTTTAAGTTCCAAAACGCCGTTATAGGGTCATAAAATGTTACTATAGGGCTCCTTAAAAAGCCACTATAGGGCTCCAAGAATTTTTTTTTTTTAATTTTCAGTTTGTTATAACTCAATTGTTTAAAAATCGAATTTCAAAATAAAGGCATTTCTCTAATTAGTTTGAGAAATATGAAAAAATGCTAGTTTTTTTTTTATTTTAAAATGAGCATTTGCCCATTTTGGCCCATATCTACATATATGTATTTGGGGTTGCAGCCTGCAGGTCTTAATTTGCTTCATCACCTGTTAGAGATTAGAAAAACCCACATTGGTTTGGGAGAATTAAGCAAAATGAGATGTATTATTCAGTCCTAAATAAAACAAAATTTGATAGGAATAAATAAAATCAATTTTCTGCGAAAAACTCACACGTACATCCATATGATTCCAAAAAAAAACTTTAACATATATACCAACAAGAAAAATAAAGGAAAGCCATTTGTAGACTCTCTTTGACCCAACTTGGGTATATGCATAAAAAACATTAGTCTAATAATTTCTTCTAATCGTTTATTTATTTATTTTAAATGAAAATGACTTTTTTTGGAATATGGTTCAACTCCCTCTTGAAGGTAGATAGAGGTTTGTTAGTAGTTGTGTTTGGGTTGGTAGAGAAATAAATTTATTGTCTTAGGAACTGGCAATCCCTCCTTCTTCTTTCACAAAATGGGGAGGGAAGCAAGGAGTAAATAGAGAAAATTCCAACAATATTACAAAATGGTGCTTTGTTTTTTTTGTTTTTTGAAAGGAACAAAATGGTTCTTTGTTAATTTTGTGTATGGCTTTGTTTTGTCTATCAACCTTCCATCAAGTGTAGTTTCAATTGTAAATATTTCACACAACCCCCTCCACCCTTCTGTGAATATATATATAATATATATATATATATATATATATATATATATATATATATAAAATTGACAGTAACCAGACTTGAACTCTAAATGTTTCCATTAAAACAAAAAGTATCAATTGACTTATAAGGCTTTTAGACCCTCCCTGCGAATATAGTCACGAGGCTTGGCATATTATATGCAAGTTAAAATCATTCTTTTTGGTGAAAGAAAAATTGTCATATTAATGGATGTCCTTAAGAAAATTGTTAATAAATCATATTAAAAAAAATTTTGACTCCACTTTTATTAGAAACTAATATTATGCCCGTGTAATGCATGGCTTAATAAAAAAAATTATATCTAAATTTTAAATATATATATTTTTTGATAATATAATCAAATCTAATAACAAATAAAATAGTAAAGATATTAAAGAAACACCCTTATTAAGTTGTGCATCGCACGGACATAATACTATTTTCTAATAAGGGTGAAGGCAAAACTTTTTTTAATATGATTTATTAACAATTGTCTTAAGTTGCTACAATTTAAAATGCATTAAACCTTTTGATTTAGTGTAGTGTACGTTGCTGCAATTTAAGATGCATTAGACCCTTATTTTTTGATAATATAATCAAATCTAATAACAAATAAAATAGTAAAGATATTAAAGAAACACCCTTATTAAGTTGTGCATCGCACGGACATAATACTAGTTTCTAATAAAGGTGAAGTCAAAACTTTTTTTAATATGATTTATTAACAATTGTCTTAAGTTGCTACAATTTAAGATGCATTAGACCTTTTGATTTAATGTAGTGTACGTTGCTGCAATTTAAGATTCATTAGACCTCTTTTTTTTTTAGTGTAGTATACAGTTGTTACAATTTAAGATGCATTAGGCCTTTTGATTAGTGTAGTATACTTTGCTGCAATTTAAAATGCATTAGACCTCTTTTTTTTTAGCGTAGTATACGGTTGTTGCAATTTAAGATGCATTAAACTTTTATTTTAGTGGAGTAATTAAAAAATAAGAAGAATTAGATTACACTACGTTTACATTGCAGAAAATTTAAGATGTATTAGACTTTTTCTATGTAAATATTTTCTTTTTAAAATCTAAAAATCTAAAAAAATTTATGTAATTTGGCACCACTACTTAGTGCAGCCACAGTGTCTAAACCTAACTTTTATTATATAGTATATGATATAAAAAATTGTTAAAAAAATTAATTATTTTGTCATTTTTCTATATCATTTTTTCATAAAATATTTTTAAAAATAGTTTTTAAATTAATGACCTTTAGAACATCTTTTAACATTTCTGAAAGACATACCAAGATCTCATAAATTTAGCTCTATCTCAATTCCAAAATTGCCTCTTTGTTTGCCTCAAAGGTTAGGCCAAAAAAAGAAGAATGAGAAGACTTCTTGTTTTCTTATTAATGTAAGTTTATTATTCATTTGGCTTTTTGTAATAAAGTATGTTTTTTACAAGGAAAGCAAAGCAATGATGATGAATGGTTAGAAATGGTATTAACACGCCCAAGGAAAGCATGGAAGATGGAGCCCATTGTTTGTGATCCTTTAAGAGTTCCAGAAAGAAGGCTGAAACTGTCGGTGTCATTTATGACCATTATGGACCACGGGAATAATAACCAAATTAACACGTCCTCTCAAGTCTCACCCTCACGTATGAGGTCATTGCGAGTATATATCACGTTCCAAGGTTTTGTTTGATAAGTCACATCTATTTAAAGGATAAGGGTGTTTCTTTATTTTATTTTTTTCTTCTCACACCTAACTGATAAGGGTGTATAGTTTAGAAAAATCCAGAAAACCATGGTCACAAAAACTACAACCTTTTTTTTTAATAATAATTTTATCAGAAGAAAAAAAAAATTTTGTTAGTCACTTAGTCAACTATATATTATTGATGTTGTTTAAGAAATTCAATTTTTTAAGAGAATAATATATCATTTAATGTATGGTTTATGGCAGAAGTTAACAAGCAAAGTAGTGTGCTTGTTAAGATTTGCCGATGTAAGTCTCATGTTAATAAAAAAATTGAGTAAATAAGTGAAAAAGCACCACATGGCTGACAATAAAAATTTGGACAAGATTGCCCTCTTAAAGAAGACACGGGCATTTTTCTTCTTTGGACAAAATTGTACTCTTAACACATTTCCCGCCATTTCACTTTTTATTTTTCACCAAATCTTATTTTACTAATATCTTACTATCCACTTTCTTTCACTTTACCAATATCAACTCAATTTCATCCCCTTAACTAATATCAAAGAAAAGAAGGAATGAAGAAATGCCAACGATGGATTGAGGAATAATTAAACAAGATACCACTACTGTATTTTATTTGATTCATAGTTATTTTTTAAAAAGAGGTTAAAATTAATATGATGTTAATTTTTATTTTTGATACATGTATATTGTAGCACTAAAGGATGGGAATGTAGTTGCAAGTGACAGTCAATACTTTACTCCAAAAGATTGCTTTGATTTAAATGAAGCACTTCAATAAGGTATTATAATTTTATTTTATTTGTGATTTACATTTCATTTATCATAGAATATTTTTAAACTCTTATTTTAATATAGCACCAAAATTAACATAATGTTAATTTTTATTTCTAATACATGTATTATAGCACCAATGGATGGGAATGTAGTTGCAAGTAAGACTCGCTACTTTACTCCAAAAATTTGTTTTGACTTAAATAAATCCCTTCAAGAAGGTATTATAATTTTATTTTATTTGTAAATTTACATTTCATTTATCATAGAATATGATGTTTATATTTTAAACTCTTGTTTTAATATAGCACCAATGGATGACAACGTAGATGCAAGTGAGACTCATCAATTTGTTCCAATGAATTGTCTCAAGAAGGTATTATTATTTTCATTTTATTTTTAATATATAATTCATATATCATATAATATGATGTTGATTGTTTTTTTAATTTTTTTTTTAATATAGCACAATTTGATGATGATTTGATTGCAAGTGAGGTTCATGGAAGTGTTTCAAAGAATTGTGTTGAATTAAATGAGCTTCCAAATTATGGAAAAAATAATACTTATGGAGATGAAATAATTGATTGGAATGAATGTCCAATAGATGAAATGGGAGTTATTGAAGAACATGAAGATATAAATTCAATAGAAAATGAGTTTGAGCCTTTTGTTGGTCAATGTTTTCCTAATGAATAAGAAGCTTTCATTTTCTATAAAAATTATACAAATCGATATGGTTTTACAATTCGAAAAGGTCGTATTGAAAAAAAAAAAAAAAAAAAGGAGAAATAGTAAGATGTGATTTTTTTTTTTTTTTTTTTGGGTCATCAACAAGGTAAACAGCCACTAAAAATAGTTGATCCATCTAAGGAGCAATGAAATAGGAAGTCTTTAAAGTGTGGATGTAAAGCTCATCTAAGTATCATTTTGCAAAAGTCATTTGATATTTTTCTTCGAGAATGACATGTCACTAAGTTTGTTGTAGACCACAATCATGATTTGTTCTCCCCTTCGGAGGTGCGATTTCTTCCAGCCAATTGAGTTATCACTATAGATGATGAAAAATGCATTTTCTTATTGAAAGAAGTTGGACTTTCAATTAGAGAGGTAATGTGTGATATGAAACTTGAGAGGCATTTGAAACATGGACAACTTCCATTTTTTCAAAGGGATATTCGTAATCTTTATGTGCAAATAAGGAGAAAGAATGCAAAGAATGATGCCATGGATCTTCTACAATTTTGCAAAGTTGCTAAAGAAGAGAAATCTAGATTCCAATATGCATTTACAAACAATGAAGAAAATAGATTGGAGCATATTTTTGGGTCACCTAATCATTGTTTCGATTGATACCAAAAATATGGAGATGTTTTTTTTGCTACTTATAAGGTGAATGCTTATGATATGCCTTTTGGTATTTTTGTTGGTGTCAATAATCATGGAAAGACAATTCTCTTTGATTGTGCACTTCTTCGAAATGAAACAACAAGTGTCTTTCAATGGTTAATGAAGGTACATTTTTTGTCTTATAAATTTGAACAATAATTTTTTAAATTTTATTTGATTAATTAGTAGAATAATAATGTATATCCTTTGAAATATTTTCATGCTTTAGTAAATCTATATTTGATTAGTAGACTTTTGCATGCTTAATGAAGAATCAAACAAAGGCAATTTTGACAGACCAAGATCCATGGATTACAAAGGCAATATCAAAAGAATTTTCGGCTACAAAGCATGCCTTTTGTATATGGCATATTACCACTAAATTTAGCGGTTGGTTTACATTGATTTTTCGTAATCAATATTCAAATTGGTACATGGACTTCTATAAGTTATATAAGTTAAAGTCATGTGAAGAGTTTGACAATCAATGGCTTCAAGTTATGACAAAATATGACATGCTCTCTAACAAACATGCAATTGGTTCATATCAAATCAAGCACTTTTGGACATGTTACCTACGTCAGCATTTTTTTGAGAATGAAAACAACCGAAAGATCGAAAAGTATAGATGCATTTATTAAACAGTTTATTAGTTCTCACACAAACTTAATCCAACTCATCAAACAAGTAAGTCATTATATATCATTGATTTCTTTTGTTGTATAATTTTTTTTTTATTTGTTAATACATGTAGTCTTCATGTGTCATACAAAAATTTTAATTTATTTTACTATTTGTAAATTTAGGTTGATCTTACCATTGAAGATATTGAGCAAATACAATCACATGATATGATGTTGGACAGTTGAAGACATATAGAGGTTCTTCTTTAATATCAATGTCACCGTTAGAAGACCAAACACATAGTGTTTTGACACCCTATGCTTTCAAGATTTTTCAAGAGGAGTTTGGGAGAGCAACATAATATTCGGTGCTTCAAGAAAATGGTATTGAATTTGTGCTACAATATTATAAAGATGAAACTAGTCAAAGGCCCAAAGTATTATGGGACGGGAAAGATGACATATTGTATTTGCAAAGAATTTTGAATTTTGGAGTATACTTTGTCGTCATGTACTTAGTGTATTCCTTCATAAAGATTGTTACCAAATTTCATCCTTGTATTTACCACCACATTGGTGTCGTTAAGCATCATTAAGTGAAAAAGAATTGCAAGTGGTGTATAATGAAAATTTAGCAGACAAGGAAAATATGGTTGATGCTAATGTTAATGATATGATTGATTGAGATTGCTTCATTAATTGTCCTCCGCTCTCAAAGACAAAAGGTTGCCCGAAACAAAAACGAATGAAAGGTGGAAGAGAATTAGGAAAGAAAAAGAAGTCTTATTGCCTTTGCAAGCATGTTGGCCATAACATTACAACATGTCCAGAGAAAGATAATTGTACTTTCTCAAATAGTGTGAAAAAAAGAAAAAATTTACTTCAAGTAAAATGGGATTGAATCCAATACTTTCTTTGAAATGTTAGGCGTAAAATTTTGAGCTTGTAAAAGAAAAAAACTACAACAATATTGTGTTTGTTAATTTTGACAATATTATGTCATTGGACTAAGATGCTTCTCCATGACAACATAATGCCTTTGTTAATTTTGACGCTTCTCTTGTCCTTTTTTTTCTTTGGTTTTACATTTCCATTTTGACAATATTATGCTAGTGAATATTCACATTATCATTTTCAATATTATGTCATTGTACTAAAACACTTCTTCCTACTTTTTTTTTTTTAATGAATTTACCTAAATTTTTATTAAGGATGCAATAAATACTAAATAAAATTAAATATTCTTGAAGAAATTTAAATCATACTTAAATTGCCCATTTATAAGAGATTCAAACCTTAAACTCTAATCCACGTTGGTATTACATTGTTAGTGTCTAACATTTATCTACCAGAGCTTTAGTTCCTAAAGTATCTTATTGGTCTTTAAAGTATCAACTTTGACAACTTATTAGTATTTGTTATTGTTTTAGCTTCTTTTTTTCTTTTTTTTTGGTGTGCCCCTAGCATAAACAATTCATTCAAAATTAATATCGCCCTATTAGCCTATGTAACATATTGTACAAAATATTCTCCAAAGTCCTTGCAAACAAATTGAAAAAATTCATGCTAGAACTTATAACTGAGCATCAATTTGCTTTTGCAAAAAATATGCCTATTTCAGATAATGTTTTAATTGCTTTTGAGACCTTGCATTGTATATATGAAAAATCACAATTCAGGACAAACAGGTTTTATGGCTCTAAAACTAGACATGAGTAAGGCATATGACAGGATTGAATGGAATTATCTTCAGAAACTGATGGAAAAAATGGGATTTTGCTCAAGATGGATCGGTTTGATTATGGAGTGTGTTTGTACTGTCTCATACTCAATTCTGGTGAATGGTGAGTCAAAGGGGTTCATTAATCCAACTTGAAGCATAAGGCAAGGGGACCCTCTCTTCCCTTTCCTCTTCCTATTATGCACGGAAGGATTACATGGCTTAATTACAAGAGCTGCAAGAGCTAAGGAAATCAATGGGTTCTCAATTTGCAAGAGAGGCCCCAAACTAACCCACTTATTTTTTGCAAATGATAGCTTGCTGTTTTGTATGGAAAACCCTCAAGAATGTGGAAATGTGCTCAAAATTTTGGCAGAATATGAAGAGGTGTTGGGCCAAAAAATAAATAAACAAAAGACATCTCTTTTCTTTAGCAAGTCCACAAAAGCTAATGTTAAAGAGGAGATTAAAAACATGTTGGGGGTAAATGAAATAAGGTCGTATGAGAGATATTTGGGGCTGCCCTCTTTGGTAGGAAGGGGAAAAAAAGCAAGCTTTAACTAAATTAAGGAGAGGGTTTGGAGAAAATTACAAGGGTGGGAGGGGAAGCTCCTTTCTCAAGCTGGTAGAGAAGTTCTTATCAAAGCAATAGCTCAAGTCATTCCAACTTATGCCATGAGATGTTTCAAACTACCCTTGAGCCTTTGCCATGAAATTGAAGCTATGGTAAAAAAATTCTTTTGGGGGCAGCGGGGTGACAAAAGAAAGATACATTGGATCAAATGATTGAAATTGACAAAACCAAAATTAGGAGGAGGTTTGGGATTTAGAAACTTTGCCCTTTTCGATGATTCTCTACTTGCCAAGCAAGCATGGCGGCTTCTACATAATGAAGACACTCTCTTTTACAGAATTTTTAAAGCGAGACTTTTTCTCCATTGCTCGTTCTTGGAAGCACAAGAATTGGCATCCGGATCCTATGCTTGGAAAAGCATTTTGAAGGTGAGAGAGGTGATCCAAATGGGAGCAAGATTTCGAGTTGGCAATGGAAAGAGCATCAAAATATGGCAGCATCATTGGCTGCCCATAAAGCATCCACCATTAGTTTCTTCACCAGTCATAAAGTCTATGGTAAATGCCATGTTGGACTGCCTTATTGATACTAATACAGGTAAATGGAATGCTGCAATGATTGAAGGTGTTCTCATACCAGCTAAAGCGGAGCTTGTTCAAAGGATTCCATTGCCTCGAAGCCAAACTGAGGACGTTTTGTATTGGCCTTTCACGGCTGATGGACAGTACAACTGCAAGTCGGGGTACAAGTTTCTCAAGGACTTGGGAGGGGAATTCTGAAGTGAGAACCCAATCGGAGATGGAGAGGAGAGCATGGAAGAATATCTGGTCTCTAGAAATTCCTAACAAATACAAGCATTTGGTGTGGCGTGCATGTAGAAATTCGCTTCCAACAAAACAAAATATGGTTCGGAGAACTATAATACAACAATCCAGTTGTGACCATTGCTCCCTACAAGCTGAGGACACCTTGCACGCACTATTGAGCTGCACGGGTTTGGATGAAGCATGGAACGGTGACGATGGAGTTTTCGGTCTACAATGCAATTTAATGACTTTATGGAGGTGTGTAGCTGGATTATAGAGAATGACAAGCCACTGGACCTATTTGCTATTCAGGTTTGGAATATTTGGAACCAGAGGAACAAGCTTAGGACAAACCAAGCTTGCTGCCTTACCAAGGATTTGCAGCAGAGGGCAGAGGAGAGCTGGAACGAGATCAGAAGTTGCAATCTTAAGCCGGACCGGATCAGATCAACGCCCCAAACTAAATGGACAGCACCCTCACCAAATACTTACAAGATTAATTACGATGGAGCAATATCGAGCGCAGACAATAAATCTGGGATTGGAGTAGTTGTTCGAGATTGTCGAGGGGAGGTGATTGCTTCACTAGTGCAGCAACTGGATCTGGCTTTTCAACCCATGGAAGTGGTGGCAATGGCAGCATGTAGGGCAGTGGAGTTTGGCAGTGAGTTGGGACTTCATAACGTCATTGTTGAGGGTGACTCGGAACTGATTGTAAAGGCCTTGAGATGTAAGGATAATGGGCTAACGTCCTATGCCCATTTGATAAATGATGTGTTGTTATTTTCTAGATTATTTTCAGAATTATCATACTCTCACGTAAGGAGAAATGGTAATAAAGTTGCTCACAGCTTAGTTAAGCTATCTTTAACATCACCAAGTTGTACTATATGGATGAAGGATATTCCATCTCGCACTCTACCTTTTGTTCAAGCTGATTTGGCCGCCTTTTAGTTTCTTTCAATAAAAGTCTTCTTTCTCAAAAAAAAAAAAAAACTATCTCATGCCTCACTACCATTGCCTCGTATAGAGGTGTGAATGGGTCGGGTTGAGGAGTATTTTCAATTCGACCCACCATTGTCAGGTCGAAAAAAGATCTAACCCAACTTAGCCCACTTAGATCGGGTTGGAATTAAAAAAAAAAATTAATTAATTGAGCATTCAAACAACACCAATACAAATAAGAGAAAATTTATAACCTAATAAACTTGAGCATACCATCAAACTAACACAAACTATTTTATTAGTGCTTCAAAGTTAGTAGGATATCATATAGCTCTATCCTAACTCAGTTGATAAACAAAAGAATAAATAACAAAATTATATAATATATATTAAATATAGGTGGATCGGGTTGGGTGAATTTGCTGACACCAACCTCTAAAAACTAACCCAACCTGATAGGTTAAGTTGAATTAGATCGATTTTGGCAGATCTAGCCTCATCTAGTAGAATAAATGAAGGATAAAGAGTTGAAGAAGAAAATTTAAGACTCGAGCTTCCTCTAATGTGCTTGTGAATTTATGTTATCTTATTCATACTTATTTGTTCGGCTACAAATTTTCATCTTCCTTTTTCATCTTTTAATTTCTTATTGGATCTTCCTATCTTTTTTTTTCATTAGTTTTCATTAATTTTTCTTTTTCGTTAACAGTAGATAAAAAAATATTAATGTCACTAGTAGATCTAGATGAGAACTAATAACAAGTTATTGCGTAAACTTTATTATAAAATTGTTATGAAAATATTGTATAAATAGCACAATACTTTTTTTCTAAAGAAAGATAGCACTAATTTAAAAAGTTTGGATATACAATAAAATGTGACAATATTTTCACAATATTTTTTGTTTTTAGTTGTGGTAATCCTAGTCTAATATTTTATTATTTTATTTTATTTTATTCTGACATATGAAATATTTGCATACCTCAACGGTTGTGAAAATTTTGTAATAATTTGTTGTGTTGTAACACAATTTGTAATTTTTATTTTGTAAAATTCCTTGCATGATGGACACGTATACTACCTTTTACTTTTATTTAATTTTTTTACCTCTTTATGTTTTTTTTTCCTCAACCACACGTTTCTTTCACCCTTACCCTTGTCTTCTTTCACCTTTATCTTCTCCCATCCACCTTTATCTCTTTTCTGTGTCTCCTTTCTCATCTTTTAAAATTTTTATGTTCTCTCATATGAAACTTTTGGCTCAACTTCTCTGTCTTTTTCTTTTTTTTTTCATAGCTTTCTTTTCTAACTCAATTCGTCTCCTCCTTGATTTTCCCACCATCAACCCAGTTCGTCTCCCTCAAATCCAGTATTTAAAACCTTGATTTAAAGCCCCTCCCTTCAATGTGGCGCCGCCACTGATTTTGGCAGCATTTCAGTCATTTCTCATATGTTCTTATGGTTTTTTTTTTTTAGGATGTACTGATGTTGGTTGTTTTCCTGTGAGATGGGTTTTTTTTTTTTTTTTTCAAGGATATACGTAAAAATATGACTAAAGGCTTAAGTTGTTGAGAGATGTGAAAAAAAAAAAGGTATTTTAGTATCTTTATTAAAGCTGACCCAACATCTTATAAAAAGACTGCATAAAGTGCGTAAGACTGTCATAGAAGCTGGGTATTAACGTGCATCATAACACAACCCATTGTTTATTAGTGAAAAAGGAATAAGTTTTTAAAACATTAATTTAAACTAGTGGAAGAACAATATTTATGTTTTGAATAAAATAAGTACCATGTTCAAAATATTTTCATAACATTATTACAATAAATTTTATGTGGTAGGTTGTTATTGACAGGGGTGAACCCACTTAGAAGGATGGGGGCTATGACCCTCTAAACTTTTCTAATTTTATAAAATTACCCCTAAATTTTTCTATATTACTCAAAAAATATAAAATTGGGCCCCCCAAACTTTTTAAATATTAGATTTTTACCCCTACATTTACCTAATTTTTTCAAAAGAAATATGATTAGCCTCCCAAACCCTTCATATTTTTTGTATGACACTATTAAATTGGTTCAATTTTATATTTATTATTATTTTGGCCCCCCATTCATAAAATTCTAGTTCCGCTCCTAGTTACTGGTTCTAATTTGAACCTACCACTAAAAAAAAAAAAAAACTTTTTTGTCCGCTAGTAACAACTTATCACTTAAAATTTGTTGTGAACATAACATTTCTCATTTATTTATGAAAAAAATTTACCTCCAACACAGTTTGGAGAAAACTTCCCCCAGCTTATTACGTGGCGGTTGAAAAGACCATTCACATATACTTTTAATCACATGAATTTTAAATAATATATGTAGATAATTTTATAAATCAACACTTATTCAAACCTTGTATTTTATTTACTGATTTTTCAAAAAGGACTAAAGGGCCAACAAATTAGGACTGGAGTAATAAAATGTTAGTCACGTAGTCAAAGACTCTATGTTACCACTTTTTTTGGAAGATTATATCACCTCCTAACTAACAATTTAATTAAAATTCTAATTTACAAAAATAATATTCATTATAAAGCAACTGTTACCACCATTGCCCAATTGGGCTGGTTGGGGAGTACGGGAGAGTGGGTTCAAGCTGTTGGAATCGCAATATGTAAGTATTTCTAATCATTTCAACTAAAAAAGAAAAAAGAAAATAAAAAAGTATTTGTTATCTTCCAAATTTAAAATAAAATAAAAAATAAAAAAATAAAAAAAATCCCTCCAATTTACTGCACTAACTTGGTTAAATGCCTTTCTTTAAGCAAAGGAAATTTTATTCATATTTTTGTCTCTCTAGAATTTTTTGTTCATGATCATTTCTCTCTATAATTTAAGCTTATATGAAAGAATTTGGGATTTTTTGAGGTTTTCAAAAGGGTCTTTATGTATGTGCATGTTAACCTGAGAATTGATTGATCAACAATATGTGTCAATATGAAATTCTGATAGATTTTTTATGAGATTTTGGGAGGTAACAGTTGGTGGCTGAAGGATGAGCCATGACAGTGATGGACTAGGTGTAAGTATTCCTCAAGGAAGTATTGTGTCATCTCTACTTTGTTCATTTCACTATGGACATCTGGAAAGAAATGTGATCATTCCATATCTTGAGAAAGCTAGTGAAGCTGCTGCTAAAGATATATCTAGAAGACATATTTCTAGCGATGCTTCTGCAGAGGAAAGTAGTGGGGATGAATATATACTTCTTAGATTTATGTATGACTTCCTTCTCATTTCAACATCAAAGAAGCTGGCTGCTATCTTCTTTTCCAGGTTGCGAAGAGGATTTTGTGCGTACAACTGCTACATGAATGATAAAAAATTTTCTCTCAATTTTGATATTGGAGACTTATCAAGGATTCCATCAAGTAGGGTTTACGTGGGTGAAGATGGTATTTCATTTCTTCGATGGAGTGGACTGCTTATCAATTGTTGCACTTTAGAAGTTCAGGCAGACTACTCTAGCTAAGTTAATTTTCGCATATAATTTTACTTCTTGTCTTTCTTCTTGCTAGATTATGACACAATCATTTGAACCTTTGAAATCATTCCAAATCATTGTCATGCTACTCATTAAGCGAACATTTGATACTCTCGAAATTGTTAGGTAGCATTCTTATTTGGTTTTATATCTCTTTCTTCCAAACAATTATGCTTGAGAGTTTCCTTTTGCTTGTTTTCTTTTTGTTTATCATTATTGGACCTAATTCTTATCGAATTATCAGCCACAAATTATCAATACCACATCCTTAGCAACTTCTTTGATATGTTGTGTGAGTTAAAATGTTTAAATTACAAGCAGTAGTCAAGCAGTGTCCAGTCCTCTTTGAAGTACTTTTTTTATTTTTGTTAAATAGGATTCATTTAAGATAAGTCTGTGGTTGGGCTCTTAGAATGAAGCCAGGTCTAATTGTTTGACTCAGTTTTGGGCTCGTTTTTTTTTTTTTTTAAATGATATTTCATTGTCTTGTTATTGAAGCTCTACATGTTGCAGTTAGATTTGCCTTTTGGTTTATCTAATGTAAACTTTGAATCTCAGTTTTATGGAAGTTCAATTTCTTCACCCATTAACTTGTTCCCCATACTAAACAGGTATCTGAATAACCATTTAAGTTCGACTCTATGAGCTGGCAAGGTAAACCAGGTCACCATCTGAAGACAAAGCTATGTGGCTTTATGAGACCTAAATGCCATCCTATATTCTTCTGTTCAAATATTAATTCTGCAGATGTTGTCAGATTAAATATATATTAGGCTTTTTTGGTCTGTGCAATGAAGTTTCATTGCTATGTTCGTGACTTATCATACATATGCAAACTTCGCATGGGATTCTATCTAAAAATTATTCAAAAATCTGTGAGGTATGGATGTAATCCTTGTTTATCTTACAGTGTATGTGGTTATTAAACTTGGTTTATTGAGATGCAGTTTTCCTGTGCTGATTTTAGTTGATATTTTAGCATTTGTGAAGCCCCATGTGCAATGGCCATGTAAAGTAATTGAATGGCTGTCTATGCTTTGATACATAATATTTTAATTTAACAACTATAAAATTTAATGATACTTCTCTTATACTATTTTTTCAGTTCATTGTCTTTGTTGATTGTCTTGTTAGTTATATGTACAAGCTCATAAAGAAACGGATGCGTTCTGCATACCACTATTCTGATATCCGGCCTATACTTCAGTTGGAGGAAGAAGAAATTGGTTGGCTTGGATTATATGCATATATCCAAGTACTGAAGAGAAAAGAATCACAGCATAAGCAGTTGCTATCCTCATTAAGGTGTGAGTTGGCACATAAAATACATAAGAGTGAGCCACTGCCTTCTCAACTAAAGTATGCAGTTGATGCCTCACATTCCTCCTTAATTTGGAAAATTAAGTATTAAATTCTTGACGGTATGTGACAAGTAGTATAATGATGGAACTTTTTTCTTTTCATTTTTCACATTAGCTGTCAACAACTTTGGGGACTGTATTCAAGCTTATTTGGTTATTATTTTTCCTAATGCTTGGTAAAATGTAGAAAGTTATGCTTGAGACTTAAAAAAAAAGAAAAAAAGAATGTTGTGTTTATTTGCAAAGAATAAAGCTGGGATGTATTAGACACTCCAATGTAGTAGTCATAACCACATTTGTTGCAACAGACAGTGAAAAATAAGGGAGATATTTTTATTTTTTGAAAAATTCTGCTTATAAATTTGTTCAACGATTTGTAAATTTGCATTCTACACCCAACAATGTGTTACTGAAATTTTTGAAAGCTATTTACTTATTTATGATATATTGTCGACTAAGTACCATATGTTAAATTGTCAATAACCTAATGATCTAAAATTTAGAAATTCTTCTAATCACTTAACCCCGTCTTCAATCTGAATAGATGCATATATATGGTGGTAAAGTCTGAAACATGTTTCCGTCTTTGTAGACTTAAGGCTCATTATTTTTTGTTATACCTTCTTTTCACATAAAGATGGACTCTACACGATGATCCTCCACTTGGAAGTCATTTATGTGAGAGGGGAAGGCATATAAATTGAACTTCAATTCTTTCTTACCCAAAAAAGAAGCAAGGAAAAAAAGAGATCCAATGTATCTTTTCCTATTATAGGAAGTGAAGAAATGTCTTTGTTCTGTTCATGACAAATACTTCAAGCACCATTGAGAATTTGTGATCACAACTGTGAGAGGGGAAGGCATATAAATCGAACTTCTTCAATTCTTTCTTACCCAAAAAAGAAGCAAGAAAAAAAGAGATCCAATGTATCTTTTCCTATTATAGGAAGTGAAGAAATGTCTTTGTTCTGTTCATGACAAATACTTCAAGCACCATTGAGAATTTGTGATCACAACTGTAAATGTTTAACTCTTTGCATCATTTTTTTTTTTTTTTGGGTTGAAAAGCAACTCTTTTTATCTTCATTGAGTACCTATTGTTATTTTTCTTACTATGTAATTTTCTTTGGTTGCTTACAAGTTACAATAAGTGGGGTGGGGATTTATCCCTAAGTTCAATTCTACGGAATAATTACACAATACTACTTAGTTACAAAGCTCTTGACTATTATGTCATCTTTTTCTTTCTATAATTAACAGTAGTACCATGCAAAAAAAAAAAAAAAAAAAACATTTAGATATTGTTCAATGGTGAATCAAAACCGGGTTAGAGTAGCTTTGTATATACTTGTTGTGTTTATGAATAAAGGAATGGTTTTATTTAGGGTTCTCAACATTTAACATCGGTTTTTCTTGGTGCAGGTGCACATTTGCAATCAGTAATAGTCACATGACTTTTCCACATCTTATTTATAATATTTTGTCAAAAAAATACCTTTCCACCTTGTTTAACTAATCTTATTTTGGATTGCAGGTCTATCCTAACTAGAACATGGCAAGTGAATGTAAGATGCATCTGGCGAGAAGCAAATTTATGTGCAGACAGATTGGCAAAGCAGGGAGGTTCTCAAAGGGATAGAGAGATCTTTCATGATACATGCCCTACATATTTGCTAACCTGTCTTTTTATGGACTCAATGGGATTCGACACAGCCTGTGCAAGTCGCCAATGAAGATGCTGTTTTGTAATTTACCTATGTTTTGTGGTCTGCAATATACAAGTCTGTATGTAGTAGTATGGTTGTAAGGCTGTCTTCCATTTCTGTTGTTTTCGCCAGTTGCTAACTTAACTGTGATGGTTTGCTCTGTATATGGGTGATGGTTTATCTGTATTTACTTTTTGTGCAAAAAAGACTAAGTTAGGGGAAAAAGAAGAATAAATGGAACATGGCATCTCCATATGTTATCCACCATAATTTGCAACTTAATAGAAAATCAATAAAATACAATGGAACTTAAAAAACAATCAATCATTTGTTAAATAAAATAACAATCGTATTCAATAGAATTTCAAATCTACCATAGGTCATGTAATGTTTTCAAATCTACCAAGAAAAAGATTATCAAAAAGATGCAAAATGATTTTAATTGAAAAGCACATAGTCAAAGCTGCCATAGGTCATTTAAAAAAAAAGTATAATATTCTTGTTCCTTTTAAGTTCCAATTAGACTTTTTAGGATAACTTACCATTTCATATTTGGAAAAAAAAAAAATCATTTTTTTTGTTGTTGATTTTTTTTTTTTGGCAAACAAAAAATAGGTAGAGGAGGTGATTAGTGTGACTTTCCTATTTGGGTGTAACCATAATAGCACCTTACCTGCTCTCGAGTGAGACCCCATTGTAGAGAGGGAAAAATTCCCGACCTATCACAAGCTGATACATCATACTACTGAGTCCACAAAATACAGCCAATTACAAAGCACCACGTATTGCTACTAGGTTTTACTATCAGTACTCAGAAACCAACAGAAATTTGCCAAGTGTCATGCAAGAACCAATCACACCTCAGCACGTGTAAGCGATGACACAAACAACCTCGCACGTGTAAGCGATGACACAAGCAAGCTCGCACGTGTAAGCAATGACACAAGCAATCCTCGCACGTGTAAGCGATGACACAGGCGGACCAATCAGGTGGTGACATGTGTCACCAATCAGACTTCGCCACGTGTCGCTCACCCACCCCCAAACTCCTATAAATAGAAGCCTTCCTAAGGCATTTGGAGAGGGGAGGAGATTCAGAAGTACAGAAGCTCTGTTGGAACCAAGCTTTGAAGCCTCCAAGAACTTCAAGAACTTCAACTTCGAATACAAAGAACATTCGAAGAGGAATCATCCAAATCATATTCCTAAATCTCAAAGTTCACTGGAATCAAGCTCAAAAGCCTCCAGAAACGTCAACAAACTACAAATTGGTGAAGCTCTACGGATTCAAGCCTCTAAAGCCCCGAAGAACTTCCACCACAAACCTTCAAATACGAAGAACATTCGAAGCAGAATCATCTAAACTACCTGCCTAGATCTCAAAGTTCACTGGAATCAAGCTCAAAAGCCTCCAGAAACATCACAAATCACAAATCAGTGAAGCTCTACGGATTTAAGCCTCTAAAGCACCGAAGAACTTCCACCACAAAATCTTCAAAGACGAAGAACGCACCAAGAACACGAAGAACACAAAGAACACGAAGAACAAAGAATTTCTAACAAGCTTATAGCTAGAGATTCATTGTAATTCCATATCAAAGATCTTTGATCCATTCTTCAGCCAAATTGAAGGATATCTTGTGTTCATATCAAAATCACATTACTATAAATCCAATCAACAAGTCTTTTAAGGAGATCGAATCAGAGGATAACTCTTTTGTAATTACAGAGAATTGTACCACACAATCATCAATACAAATTCGCATTTGTGAAACTATTTTACTTGTTTGACTTATTTCAAACCGAGGAATTTAGTCGTCCACACCCATACTTCCGATCTGTGAGAAACTCATTTATTATCTTTGGACCATCTAAAATGAAAATGAAATATAAGGAGTACCAGCACACAGCTAATTGATGAGGCTCGGACTCAATTCCTAAGATTTGCAGGCCTAGTATCTTATCAATAAGGCCATACCGAATGTATTACATTGTACTTGCTACTATCCATTTTTGTAAGTAATTTATTTACACACAGTTTTACACTCACGTCTGAAGATTTAAACAGTGAAATAGCACGGAGACACTACTCAACCTTCAGTGATTTTAAGGGGCTATTTGGTAGTGTATTTTGAACGACAGTTTTCAGTGTTTAAACAACATTACATGTATTTTCACACATTTTTTCACCCCACACGTATTTCCAAAAAATGTAAACAATATTACTAGAACAACATTGTTAAATATAAATATTATTAATACCAATGCAATGTGTTGTTATATCATGTTGTGTATGCTAGAGTGGATGCGGAAGGAGAAGCATAGAATAGGAACACTGAGAACACGAGGGTTACGTGGTTCAGCCTTGACGGCCTACATCCACGGAGGAATCCCTTAAGGGCTACATCTTTATTATGTATAAGAGTGTAGTTCAATAACCTGTGCTACAATGTGCCATAACATGAGTATATATAGGCGACTAAACCCTAGACTACTAGTCGAGCAGGATTGGGCTTAGGCCTATTACATTGGGCTAATATGTCTAATATATATCTCTAACACCCTCCCTCAAACTCAAGGCAGAAGCTCGATGAAGGCTTGAGGTTGGATAAGCATGAGAAGATCTCTTGAAGATGCCATGAATAAAGCCATTGAAGAAACCACAATGAAGAATGTGCCAATTGACCAATTTTCGAGCTTCAAATGAAGAAACAGAGCTCAAAATTGGAATCTATGCGAAAAACTAAGCAAGATAGACCCTGTCGAAAATTTTGACTTTTGGTCAAAGGTCAACGCAAAAAGTCAAAGTCAACTGGTCCAAGGTCTAAGTCAACGGATACTGGTCCGGGTCGGTTCCGGGTTTCCGGGTTGGGTCACGGGTCGAGCAGTAGAGCCGATGATGTCATCCTATGACGTGTCGCTGACGTGGCTGATGACGTGTCTAGGGCTTACGTGGTTGCTGACGTGAAGTGATGATATCATCAGGTGACGTCAGCAGCAGTGTTTTGGCACGTGGAAGGCGCGTGCTAAGTCCACCGGGGTGTGAAGGAGATGCCGGAAACCCAAGTGGCGCGTGGAGGTGCGTGCGACGTCGTATGACCACCAGATTCTCAAGCCAAGTAGATCGGTGGACAACAAGGCTGTCTGGGCGGCGCGTGGACCAAGAAGACGATCTGGAAGTGAGGAATCTGAGGCAACGCGTGGTAGATTTTCCGGAGCTAACTGCGGCGCGTGGTTAACTTTCGGTTGACCGGATTTCTGGGTTTTCCTCGCGGGAGGCCTAGGAGCACGTCTGTGGTGTCGGTTTCGACAGGCGAAGGCTTGATGTGCACAGATCTGATAGGGAGAGACACGGATTGCTTGGGCTTGAGGATCTGGACACAGCAGTGAGCCATGGCAGCTGCGAGATGCTGTGGAGTCTAGATCCAGCAGACAAGCATGTGTGACTTCTGATGGCGGTGTGCACGTGAGAATCTTCTTTACTTACTAGAGATTTTTGTTTGATGCCATGAACGAAGTTTGGCTCTGATACCATGTTAAATATTAGCAACGAGATGTGTTGTTATATCATGTTGTGTATGCTAGAGTGGATGCGGAAGGAGAAGCATAGAATAGGAACACTGAGAACACGAGGGTTACGTGGTTCAGCCTTGACGGCCTACATCCACGGAGGAATCCCTTAAGGGCTACATCTTTATTATGTATAAGAGTGTAGTTCAATAACCTGTGCTACAATGTGCCATAACATGAGTATATATAGGCGACTAAACCCTAGACTACTAGTACAAGCAGGATTGGGCTTAGGCCTATTACATTGGGCTAATATGTCTAATATATATCTCTAACAAACATTACCAAACGGGCCCTAAGACTCTCTCTCTCAAACTCATAAAACCAAAAGGAATCAGAGAAATTAGGGTTTAATCGCAGAAATGGCAATGGGTGGACCAATCAGATTAAGTCTCCCTCTCTTCACAAAGGCTCTTCGCTCCGATTCCCTCTCAACTCACCGATCCACACTTGCTCTCACCGAATCTCAAGTGCTTTCTTCATCTCTAAACCAAAATGCTCTCATTTTGCTAATTTGCTTTGGTTTTGATTTGGTTACGTGCTTGTTTGGTTTTCAAGAAAATCGGAGGAAAGTTGTGAAATTTAATTGGAGGTGAGAAAAGCCAAAGCAATTCTTGTGTGTGGATCATTTCGTGAAGGACTTGGTGCTCTTTGGGTTTCTAATCTCTCTCATCTACTTCATTTTTGGAAATCTTAGCCCAAGTGACCACAATGAGACAATCTCTCTCTATAACCACAATGACACAATGACACAATCTTGCAATTATTATAGATTGGTTCTAATCTATATAAAAGAGGTTGCTCTATGCAATTATTATTTTTTTAGGACTGTTGAGTACAGATGTTGTATGTGTAAGTTAGATTTGAGCTTATATAAGAGAGTAGAATAAGTTATCTAACAGTATATCAACACGAAAAATCTTTAAAAGATGCTAATTTTGACATGACACTTGAAAAAGAAGAAGAAAGTGATAGTAAGAACGTAAAAGGAAACAAGTTGTACATGGAAGACCCTAGAAAGCGATGAAAAATCATGGTTTAAGTAAGAATGGAATGTTTTTGCCTTGCTCAGATTGTATTATGTGTTAAAAGATGTCAATCTCGTACAATAAGGGTGTTCTTCCTTCCTATCTTATCAACTTTCCACTCTCTTCTACAAATATCTACTTGGGTTCTTATCCTAAAAATACAGCTGCATGTTCCTCTTATAATCTGAGGAATATGGCTGAGTACAAAAACTGGTATTAAGTCATCATTTCTCTATTTTGGACCCTTCCACAACTGTGATATTATCTGCTGAGTAGAGGATAGAACTTATGCTAACGTGGCACTAGGACCTATGGGTAGGTGACTTTGCCTTTGCATGGGAAACCAGTCCTAGACATTGAGAAGGACATCATGAATGTTGTGAATCATGCATGTGTCTCTGAAGTGGTCCAACATGCATTTAACCAATAAGGGGTGTCCTCATAGCTTTTGACCTTAGAAAGTCACTATCTCGCTTATTGTGAGTGCTTGAGTACCATGTTAGATACATATCTTACTTCCTTCCCAAGACAGTCACACCTTTGGCACGAACCAAGGATAGGATCTTTTAGCCGACACTTCCTTTTTCTTTGCTCATAGTCATTCCACGTGTAAGATCCAGATCCAACCACATATGCATTCTCCTATACCTTAGTGATGTTATGTACAGATGCTCTATGCAATTTTTGAATTTGTATGCTCTCTCTCTCTTGATTTCATTTTTGAAAATATGTGGGTATTGTGATTCTTGTTTAAGCTTGTAGTTGAGCTTCGGCTGGGCATGGGTATTGTTTTTCTTGGTTCTTGTAACTGTTTTGATTGTGTGGGCTCCATCACTTTATCAAAAAAATTGAGTTTGAATCATGAAAACTGAGAAGTGAGAACTGAGTTTTGAGTTAGATCAAATCAAATAAGCCTTAAATATTCAAATTTTGTTTTTCCAAGCAAAACACACACATACACACGCGCGTGTGTGTGTGTGTATATATATGTAGGTTGGGTTAAAGTTACACTTGGTGTAACTTTAAATAATGTTACACCATCTAATAACTTGTTATTCAATTCATATTTTGAAAATCCAACCGTTGAATTATATGTTCTATATGTTCTTAACATGCATGCCAATTTTCATGCCAATTGGATATAATTTATCATTCGATCCATAAATTCATCTTTTATGAATTATTTTAAATTATAAAAACTTAAATTTAAATAATTAATTAATGACATGATTATTGATCTTTGACTATCTTTAAATTTTATAAACATGAAGAATATACAAAGATAATGTAATACAGCGATGAATTTATCAAAATTCACATTTAATTAAAAATTATTGTATGGTATAATATTACTTAAAATTACATAATGTATAATTAGAACCCTAACCCTCTCTATATATATATATATATATAGAGAGAGAGAGAGAGAGAGAGAGAGATGAAGCAACAAAAGAACCCACTTTTTTAATACAGAATATATAAAAATAAAATAAAATTTTGAGTACTATGTACAAAGATGAGCCAGCTTTTTTTTATTGTTTGTGTGCTGCAACTTCTTACTATTGCTTATCCGGCTTTCCACTGGGCCAATTAAGCCATTGTCTAAGGCTCAAAGTGGAAAGGAGGCCCCAAAATTTTAAACAAGTAGAGGTAGGTAGGAAAAAAAAAATAGTTTAAGATGAATTTAAAAAAAATTTGACACATCCTTGTAATTAAAAAACAAAAATTCTGGCATACCTTACTAAACATTGGTACCAAAAAAAATTATTTAGTTTAAACAAAATCAATTTTCATAAAAACTACATAATTATTCTCTAGATAAACCAAAATTTAATAAGATAAACTACAAAATCCGGTCAAAGAAATTATCCACAAAACAATCACAAACCACGACAAATAAAAAAAATATCAAATCCCTACAATTATTACCGTTTCTATTTCTCATTCTTGCTCTCTGCCTCTTACTCTCAAGTCTCAGCTCTTGCTCTCCACCTCTCTCATTCTTTCTCTCTACTGGCTTCCTCTGATCCGAATCAATAATCATCCGATCACATCTGAAGACTATGATCTGAACTGAGGACTAACCAACTGAGGTATGGTTTTGTTCTTTTTCTTTTGATTATGCAGATGCGTTTTTGACTTTTTGTTCTCTTTCATTTTGTTCTGTTTCTTATCTGTTGCTGGCTGGGGCTACTTCTACATTCTGATTCTATGCTGGCTGGCCGTTGGGCCTTGAAGACTTGAAGTAGTTTTTTATTTTATTTTATTTTATTTTTAAAAGCTAGCGTTTGTTTTTTATTTATTTATTTATTCATTTTTTTATAGGTGATACTTCTGTAATTGGGTCTGTTTTGGCTGGGATTTTTTTTTTTTTTTTTTTTAATCTTGCATATATGTATATTTTAGTTATAGGTAATATAATGAGAAAGTCTTTATTTCATGCATGTGTTATTGTTTGGTAAAACTACAATAATACTTTTTCTATGCATCAGGTTCTATTGCTCTATACTTGAAAGTTATTTTTTATTATAGTCTTTATAAATATATTATTTGATTAAAAATGTCTACTATAAAATATGTATCTAGATATGAAAAACTTAAAAAAAAAAAAAAAATTAATTGAGTCTCAAAAAGGATCAATGGATAAATTTGTTATTAGTAATAAACAAAATACAACACAAAATTTAGATGAAAATGTCACAAATAAGCAAGAAATTTACTAAAAAGAGTAAGAAGATAATGAAATGATACAATTGCAAGATAACAATAATGTTGACAATAATGTTCAATTTTGCAATACAACAAATCTTGACAATGAAGTTCTAAAGAATTTAGAACATAAATAAAAAATAAAAATAGAAAAATCGATTTTAGTTCTCACCTTAAGTTCCAAAATGTCTAGGGCAGGCCCTAATTCTTTTTGCTGCAAAGTCGCAGCAGCTCCTGCACCACTCCATCAATCTCTTCATCTCCTTTATTTTCCATGTTCTCCTTTAGTTCTTTTGCCTTCCTCTTAGGAGTTTTCTCCACAAGTACCTTCCTGATCACCTTTGCCACCTCTTCTCTTTCAAGCCTCCCATTCGTGTCTCTCTTCACTTCTAGACCTACACCTAACGCCTCCACCAGCCTAGAATTCACTGGCTGATCAAGATGCATGGGCATGGCTATAATTGGAACCCCAAACTTCATGCTCTCCATCACAGAACTCCATCCACAATGACTTACAACCCACCAATGCTCCCATGGGCTAGCCATGTCCACGGCCTTTTTGAGTGTGGGCATGAGATGGGGTGGCAAGCCATTGGCTGTGTGGTAGTGTGGTGGAAGCTCGGGTAAGGATGGAAGATGGAGTTCTACAAGTTCTATTGAAAGTGAATCCTTTTCAGATAGTTGTTGTTTGATGGGGCTAAGGTTTATAGGTGTAGTGCAAAAATAAATATGAAAGTTTCTAGTTGTTAGCTTCTTGGCTAGCTCTAGGAAGGGTGATATATGGCCATGAGCTAACCATGGGAGCATTAAGACACTAATAGTGTTGTGTGTAGCTCCCATTCTCAATTTCCTGCTCTTTGGGGGGCTATTGCTTTTGGCTTTGTTTGGGGACAGATACTATATATAATATGAGCTGGTAATCAAATAAAATTTGATTACCAATTGAGTTCCTGTGAGATCAATTGATAAAATTTTTGGTAATCAAATAAAATATATGGGTTTTTCTTTTTTGTTAAAATAATTTATACCAAAAATTAGTTGGTATCTTAGGGTTTGTTTGGGATCCGCTTATTTTATTGAAACTGAAAACTTTCTACTGAAAGTACTGTAGAGGAAGGTAAAAGTTAGCTGAAATAGTACAGTGAAACTCATGAATAATACCAAAAAGTACAGTGATGCCAATGAATAATAGCAAAAATAAACTGAATAGTAAAATAAGTTGGCTTTTTAAATTTGGAGCCAAATACATACTTAACTTGATAATAAAAACTTGAATAAATGTTATAAGTTAAAATTCTGACGTATTTTTAAAAAAATAAATAAACAAAAATAAAAACAAAGAAGAAGAAGAAGCAGAAAGGTAAGACTGGTAATACAAAAGTTAGAAACATTAACTCTGGTCTAAACTAAACTAAAATAAGGGTGTAGAAAGGGAATCAAGTTTAAACATCACTCGTGATACCTGACCAGTGATAAGAAACACGAAACTTACGTAAGTGCTTGCATAAGTGATATAATAAGTGGCAAAAAATTAAAGAAAGAAAAGTTTAAATCGAACTTTTGACCTTTATTTTTTCATCCAAAAAAAAAAAACATTTGACCTTTATTTTGCAATTTAAAAGATTGTAAATAACCAAGTGCCCGTCCCACTCAAAACATCCCCTGTTTATGAGTTCTTTAACCAGAGTGACCCGCGGTCTCTGTCTTTCTGGAGTTACCACCCTATAAGTGCTCAATGCCGAGGATGCTTCGGCCATTCTGGGCATTCCTCTAAGTTCGACGGGAAGAAAAGATAGGCTGATCTGGGCAGCGTGCAAATATGGAAAATTCTCGGTGAAATCGGCGTATGAACTAGCTTACGAGGAAAAAACAGAGCAGGCCAGGGGAGACTATTTGAACGACTCGCAACGCAAACGAGTCTAGAGGTGCATCTGGCAGTTAAATCTCCCTCACAAGCTTAGACACTTCGCTTAGAAAGCAGGACGAAATATCCTTGCCACCAAGGACAATCTCAAGCGAAGGAAAATTGTAGGTGACGATGAGTGTGTCTTATGTGGACTTCCGATGGAAACCTCATGCCATCTGCTATGGTTTTGTAAACATGCCCATGGGGTTTGGGAGACTAGTAAAATCGTCTTTCCCTTCACCATTTCCCCGTCTTGGACGTTCCTGGATGTCGTGCAGAACCTTCAACTTTGGGAAGGGTCTCATCCTGGCCTGACAGAGAAAGTCATCTCGGTTTGTTGAGGAATTTGGAAAGATCGCAATGAAAGAAGGATGGGTGGCATTAGCAAACAGGGTAGAGTAATCCTGAAGTCCGCGCTGCACCTTGTGGAGGAATACCAAATGGCAAATGGAGCCAGTATGGTTGCTGCCCCAGTGGCGAAGCCAATGATAACTTGGAGGCCCCCTGCCCGCGACCAGTACAAAGTAAATGTTGATGGTGCAGTCTTCAAACATAGAAATCAGGTGGGTATTGGTGTAGTTATCTGGGATAAAAACGGGGTGGTAATAGCGGCCTTGAGTAAGCTTGTTAATGCACCTCTTGAAGCAGTGGAGATTGAAGCAAAAGCAATGGAATCTGGTGTTATTTTCGCGCGGGATGTGGGGATAAGGGAGGCAGTGTTTGAAGGTGACTCTTTAACCATTTGTAGGGCTCTCCAGGGGGAGGGTGAAGCCCCCTCTTCCACGCATAATATTCTAGCCGTAACCTTGGAACATGCATCAGGTTTTAGGTTCTCCTGCTTCTCTCATGTAAAAAGACAGGGAAATGTCCATGCTCACTTGTTAGCTCAGTTTGCAAAGGAGGTTGAGAACTATGTAGTTTGGCTAGAGGAATGTCCTAGCTTTCTAGAGCATGCGTGTGCTCATGATTTATCTGTAGTTTCTCATTCCTGATTAATGCAATTTTCAGTATTTCCTATCAAAAAAAAAAAAAAAAAGATTGTAAATATTGTCGTCATTGGACCTTTATTATATATGATTTATACAAAGTAACTATATCTTATTAGAATATAAAAAAAGCTACGTAAATACAATTAAATCTTACAAAGATCCGAATTATTATTATTTTGTTGGACAAAATATCCAAATTTAACCTGGTTATATTACCAAAAAATTTTAATAAAGTTTCAACACATAACATCTATTCCATGATGTAATTCAGGGGTGGACCCAAGTGAGGACCCAAGGAGCTTGGGCCCTCCCTGGATCCAAAATTTTTATTTTTATTTATAGTTATTATATATTTTTATTTTCGTAGTTGGACCTCTTTCCAAAACTTTAGACTCCTTTTCCCCAATTAATTTAATTAGCCTAACCTAAATAGCAACTATTAAACCCAAAAATTTAACAAAACAATAAAAACATTCACAATGGTGGTTGTATTTTAGCCAAAAAAAAACTATTTTACCACCAAAGAATCAAAAAATCATGTGTTATTAGAGAAGTTAAAGCTAAATTTTTTAAAACTATAGTAAACTAGTATTGTAGGGGCCAATTGATTCCATAGGTACAATTTGTATTGGAAAGGGCTGGGCCTATGGCCCAATACCCAGTCCGAGGATAAGAGAGTATCCGAGGACGACCAGCAAAGGAAGAGATGAAAATTAAGTCCTAAAAAGAGGTAAATAATACCTATGTAGAATTTAACCGTGTCCGAGGATGATGACCACCTCGGACCCTCTGTCCGAGGTGGCCAGTAGACTTCTCAGTCCTTTAAGGTAACGTTTCAGAAGGACTTTGCAACAAATGGAATAGGAAGATATCAGATAAAGGATAAGGATGAGGAAAAACAAATATCAGAAAGTACTGTTACCCCCGCATTAAATGCTACCCAGCTAACTCTCTGGCCGCATTAATGTGGAGGTGATTCCTGAACAGTGAACAAGCAGCCTTACAGCTAAGAGTGGAAGGTTCAAAGAGAGGCAAGGGAGGACAGAGAAAAAGGACTCCCAACGCCTGACCCACACGTGGATGGAGGAACTGATATAAAAACCATAGTATATAATACGAAAAAAGATTCAAAGGGAGAACGAAAGAAAAAAAGATAAGAAAAAGGAGAGAGAGAAAGAGAAAAATGGTGAAGAAATACAACAGTAAAAAGGAGGAATTCAGCACTTTTAGTCATAGTACTAGAACAGTTCTAGTACTATGACTAGAACAGTTCTAGAACAGTTTTAGTCATAGTACTAGTACTAGAACAGTTCTAAAACAGTTTTAGTCATAGTACTAGAATAGTTCTAGAACAGTTTTAGTCATAGTACTAGTTCAGCACTTTTATCCTAGATTCAGATTAACTTATTCTCCCACTCTCTACAAATTTATTGTTCGGGCTTTTTGGACCTGGTTCTATTCCTGTTCTGGATTCAAGTCAAAGTTGGTCCTTACAAGTATAAATATCAACTGACTGTAGTAAGTTGTTAAAAATAAAATACAATATTTTATTAAAATTATATTTCTTCATTCAATTAAAAAACTCAAATTCTCTTTCTTTATTTATTATTTAATGAGTTGTTTATATTATTTTAAATGAAGTGATAAAAGAAATAGAACATTTGATATTATGTGTATTGTAAAGTAGGGTGGTAAAATAGATAAAGTAACTTTTTTAGTTGTTAAAAACTAAAATTTTTAATACCACCACTGTGAATGATCTAATTTCAACAAAAAAAAAAAAAAAATCATAGCCAGCCTAGTATTGAAAAAAAAAAACATTATTTTGTTTTGGTTTTGTTTTTGTTTTTGTCTTTGTTGGTAGACGATTGCATCGTAATGTATATAGAAACAACAATTTTGTGTATTTATAATTTTTTAATACTATATAGATGCCTATTTGAAGTTTTTTTTTTTTTTTTCTTTCTTTATACTCTAGCTCCTACTAGCTTGAAATCCTGAGCTTGTCCCTGATGTAATTGACCATATATTTCTTATTCAATGATAAAAAAACTTTTCTAGTTAAGTCAACTGGAACTAATATGTTATATTACCAAATTTAAGCTAACTAGCTAGCAACCCGTATAATGTACAGAAAAGATCAATAAAATATAATTTTATCTCTCTTTTTCTAATTGGCATATAAATATGAAAAGTTGTTAATTATAATTGTGGGGGAGTAAAATATGGGCCCATGATCTAGGTCCAGGAACGACGTTTCATCAACAATACGCCCGAGGAGAAGAAATCACAGAGGACCGTTGTAACTAACAGTAGAGCGCGTAAGGATCCAAAGAGGCTGGTCCGAGAGGAATACCCTCCTCGGACATGACGTCTGATGGTGAGAGGAACCTCGGCTTTCCCTTAGTCCACCCTCCAGGAAGTTCCAGAGGTAAAGATAGATTACCAATGCATATGGAAGGGATAAGGATGCAGAAATATCTTGAGAAAAAGCTGCTACCACCGCATTAAATGCATCACAGCTACTTTCCTGGCCGCATTTATGTGGAGAAGACCCCTGAACAGTGTTGAAAGTGATCTTTATCCCCAGGAAGTCAAAAAGCTGTAAGAAAGGAAATGGAAACTCAAGTACCGTGCTAGATGACAGACAAGTGGACGATGGGATCGGGCAATGAAGGACTATATAATGGAATAAACCCTTCATAAGAGAGGGGGGAACGAAGGAAAAAGAAAGAACATCAAGAAACAACTACTGTAGCACCGGGAAAAATACAACCTAAAAGAAAGCATCTTATCCAAGATCATACCCCTCGGATTTGATTATAACCCATGAAAATTACCCAAACCTCACTCCTCGGACGTGAAATCTTAACTCGCTTATGTGTTTTAGCCTCCTCGGCCAAGTACCCAGATCCCAATAACTGTTGTAAAAATCGCTGCTAGCCCAATTCTTTAACCCACTCTCTCACAAATTTATTGTATTGGGCTTGTTGGGCCCATTTCCTGTTTCTATTAAGGTGTGGGCTACAATTTGTGACCCTACAATAATAGTCATAAATAGTTATTTATTTTAATTATGTTTGTATATGAAATTTTATAATTTTATAAATTATAATAGAAAGTGAGCACATTTTATCTTCTTATTGTAAGTTGTAGCCAAATTTTGTCCTCAAAATTACCTTCCTTTGATATAAAAAAAAGAAAAAAGAAAAAAAAGAAAAAAAAAGAGATAACTAGAGACACAACATACATTTGGAACTTAGCTAGTTTAGACTTTAGAGCATTGACAACCTATTTGCAAAATTTTATTCAACTTTTCTAGCAAAAAACCACTTTTTAATTTCTTTTTTTAATTTCAATTATCCATTTTTCAAATATACGCTACACCTCATTCTTCATTTTCTTATAGATTTTTTCAAAATATTTTATCTATATATTAGGGAACAGAAAGAGTGGAGAGATAGAAATTTAGAGAAAAAAAAGTTGGAAAAAGTTCTAAAAAACGTTACAATGCTCTTAGAGACTTTATTTATTTTTATCTATACTATTAATGACAAGATTTTTGGTTTGAATTTCAACTTTTTACTTACTAAAATACCCTCACACAAATTCTTAAACTCTCTAAAAGTCTCATATATTTTAATTAAATAATTTTAAATTAAAAAACACAAATTGGTTAAAAGAGTAATTTACTATTACTAAGTTTTAGATTTTTTCTTTTATTTTCTCCATTCCGCTTAAAACTTAAGACACTATCTATCTCATTTTTAACGTTACCTTCACTCTTTCTTAAAAAAAAAAAAAAAAAAAAATACACCTGATTATTAATATATCATTTTTAAACATTACAATACTAAATTAAAAAAAAAATAGCATTGTTGCACGTGCAAGGTGTGTGTTATGAGTCTAGTTATATATATTTATTTTGGCAACGTGCTTAAGGTTGTTGAGTAGTGACCACAATAATGACATGCACAATGCGTTCATTTTCGACTGTCAGGTGTGTGGAACTGCTTACAAGAGCTAGCCAGAGTGTCTTGAACAAATGGAGGACTGACACACCAAGACCTTCGAGATTGACTGACCTTGCACCTCAAGTGGAACTTTCAACCACAACAACATCTGCATAATTTGAGGTTCAATTGTTCCCGGAGCTGCCCACTGGTATATTATTTTAGGATTTTTATTAATGTGTTCTTTTTTTCTTTTCTTTTTTCTTTTTGCAGATTGACATCTCCGTAGGTATATATGGTATTATTATTATTATTATTTTTTGTTCATTAGGTTAGAATTTCATGCTATTATCTTAAAGAATCACTCACCTAAATGCTTCTATTCATATTTCATGGTCTCTTTAATTAGTGGAAATTTCTAAAATGTGTAGTGAAATTTGAAATTAATATTTTTGTATATATATAACCTTTAACATTATATGATACCCGATTATTATTATTATTATTATTATTATTATGTTGTGATTTGTACAGCACAAATTCAAATGTACTTAATTAACTTTGAGGCGTTACCTAACTCACATTCTAAGGGAGTGTTTGGATATTATTTATTTTGCTGAAAACTGAAAACTGAAAACACTGTAATAAAATAATTTTTAAATGTGTGAATAATGTCATAAGATCCATTTTTAATGAAAGTTTATGTGAAAAATAGATTTATGAGTCTCGTAAACAGTGCACGAGACCCACTAGAAAGCTGAAACGCACTTCTATAAAAAAAAAACCAAAACACAGAAAAATAATCAGTATCCAAACGTACAATAAGCTTTCAAATTCGTCACAATTAATACTTGTAAAAGTATTAGCAATAGTAGAAGCCTAAAGAAGTGCCACAACCCATAAAAATATTAGTACCAGTAGAGGCATAAGAGATGCCAGTTATGTGATAATATAGATATCTAGTTGGTTAAAATAAAAAGTAAATGGGTGTAAGACTGTAAGTGCAACCATCCCAAAATAATTGCAATTTACCTCCAATTTTGTCAAGCCTATTGCATTGTTGTAACTTGTAAATAAAAAATGAAACTGGCAATTCAATAGATCCACTTGGCTTATAATCATTAATTTGTTGTGGAATTGACCCAATACACGAGTCAACTAGAAATAATAATAATAATAATAATAAGGAGTCAATTTTTAATTTTATGAATTCCTGTCTGTTTGGCTAGAACTATCAAGCTTTGTTTTTAGTTTTTATGTATAGTTTTTTAAAATAACATTTTTTTAAGAAAAAATTCTCAAATTCTCAAATTTTCAAAGTACAAGTATACTTTATCATTTTATCAACAAATATATATATATATATATATATATATATATATATATATATAATATACACACTTTAGCATATTTTCGGCAAAAAACTAAATAAGTTGTTCTCAAATAAAAATTAGTCTAGGACTGCAGACTGCAGTTCTAATAGAATTTAGACATTCTTAGTTGAGTGTCCATCTTAAGACTCATTGACATAGCATTCACAGTGGTGATAATGTGATGGATCATTGATCTGAGACAAAAACAAGTAGAAAGAGAAAAAGGTAAAACTAAAATCAACAGAGTTTAGTGAATTTGTTCTTGTTTACTTAATTCACTATGTTAGCATAGGACTCAGATGACCACTTGCTAAGAATATACCTTACTTAAAAACTTGTTAAGAAAAAAAAAATTCAATGTAAAAAAAATAAATGAATAAATGACTAAAGAAAAAAAGAGAGTAGAGTATTCTTGTTCCTTTTAAGTTCCTATTAAGATTTTTAAGAGTAGAGGGGGGCAATCACTGTGGCTTACTTATCTGAGTGTGATCATAGTGGCACCTTACTTGCTCCCGAGCGAGACCCCATACTCCCAGTCTATGAGAAACTCACTTATTATTTTTTGAACCGTTTAGGATGAAGATGAGATTTAAAGAGTACCAATACACAACTAGTGTTGAGGCTCGAACCCAAATCCTGAAACTTGCTACCTAGCCCGATATCTTACCAACTAGGCCACCTGAATGTATTACATTGTATTTATTCCTATCTAGTTTAGTAAAGTAATTTATTGGCGAAAACCACATTTTCATCCCTACGTTTTCAGGCGATTTCTACTTTGGTTCATAGATTTTATTTTTACCGTTTTTAGTCCTTATTTAGAAAAATGACATCCATTTTAGTCCTTTCCATTAGTGCTCTAATGGCAAAGTCCTAAATGGCGGACAAAACTATTAAAATAATAATAATAAATTTTATTTTGGCATTAAAAAATGCCACGTCAACATCTAAATTAAAAAAATAAATTTATTAATTTTAACTAAATAAAAAAAATTAAAAACAGAATTAAAAACCAAAAATCACATTAATTAAGATCTAAGTGTGTCTTGAACAAGATTAATAAGAACACAAACCCATATATAAGAAAACAAACCTAGAAATTAAAAAAAAAAAAAAAAAACCAACAAACAACCATTCAACACCAAATTCTCCAGCAGATCACTAATCCACATGATTTTCACAAAGTCCATAATTGAATAACTAATCAGCCATACAACACCAAATTCTCCAGCAAATCAAACCCCTTAAAGCCAGTAAACAAACCAATCTCCAACAAACCCATAAACCTATATTTTCTTAGGAAACAAACACAAAAAACCCAAAAAATTTAGCTCAAATATAAATTCATAAATCCCAAAGCCCCCATTTTCTCAAACAGTGGCGGAGCCACATTGGGACCCAAGGGGGCCTTGGCGCCCCCCCCCCCCCCAAAATATTTGAAAAAATTAGTATATATATATAGTAGAGTTATTTTAATAAAGAAATGCTATATTCACAATATTTTTATAATAAATCTAAAGTAGTAAGTTATTATTGGCTGTTATGTGTGCGCAAAAAAGTTATTTAAGTTGTGGATTAAAATTAGAATTAATAACAACTTATCACTTAGGATTTATTATGAAATTGTTGTGAAAATATTGTGGAGGTAGCACTTAAATTATTTTCCTCCACTGCATAACCGTGTGTGGTTAAAATACTTCTTGCAAAAGCAGGTGTGTAGCTGTGTAGGCTACCCTCACTTTCTCATATTTTTATTTGTTCTTAAAATATTAAAATTATCAATGTATCATAACATCATAAATGTATATGATTAAAATATATTGTTTTTATTATTTAATTTATATATAAAATAATATAACATGTATTTGGTTGTAGTTATAGCTTTTTTTTTTTTTTTTTTTTAATATTGAAATTTGAATGATTGTTTGTCTTTTATTTAAAAATCTTTAAGTTATTAGTATTTTTTTAAAAATTTTAGTCATTATATTTAATGGGTGATAATTTAATTTGAAAAATTTAGGTTCATGGACAAGTTTAGGAGATGGTAATTCAAAAATAATACACTTTTGGATTTTGATTATTAAATTGTGTGTACATTACCGTTAGTATGGATATAATTAATATATACACATAAATAATTAATTGTCTAATTTTATATTTGGCCCCTCCCAAATATAAATTCCTGACTCTGCCATTGTTCTCAAACCCAACAAAATCATCAAAGACCCATAACAGGCCACACCCAAAATCTCCATTCCTTTTCTTGTTCTTCTTCCCTAGATCCACCACTACCAAACCCAAATCCATCACAACCAAACCCTAAAACCATTTCAACCATAGCTTAGATATAATAACCATCAAACAACCCAAACCCTCACACCATCACAGATCGAAGAAGGGAGATTGAGTGGGTGAGTCCAAGAAAAGTAGAGACTAGAGATGGAGGGAGAGAGCAAGTATACCACCTTGATGGTGGCTTGTGGCAATGAACGTCGAGGAAGGAGAGCGATTAACTGTGGTGGATTTGTCGTCATCAAGGGTGCTGCTGTTGATGAAAGAGAAAGCCTGGCCAATTTGGTCATTCTCGGCTTAGGCATCGTCAACTCTCTCTATCTCAAGGTCAAATCCCATGGCCGAGACCCATGGCCACACCCATTAGTTGCTGATATTTGAACTTAAACACAAGATCACAAATTCAAAATTTGAAAAGAAGCAAGCACCGAGAGAGAGAAAGAGAGAGTCATGGATCTGAAAAGAAAGAAGAAAAACAAAGATACAAACACAAATAGAGCAAGTAATGGATTTGGAAAGAACGAAGAAGAAGAAGTAACCCTAAGGCCCCTTGTGTTGAACTCGTACTTTGCCCATTAGAAAGAGGCAAATGTATCAATAGAGTTAAGCTTTTAGTGCTCACTTCTTTCTAAATTAATTTTGACTTTTTTGGGTTTTAATTTTTAATGATAAAGAAAAGGGGAGAAAAAGAAAAAAAAAATGTTTTAATTTTCTTTGCCCCTTGTGTTGGTTATATTTAAATTTTTTGGGTTTGTGTTTTGTGTTTGTTTTCTAAGAAAAAGAGAAAGAGAAAATGTCAAATAAAGGAAAATGTTCTTCTTGTTCTTAAATCTGAGTTTGTATTCGTGTTGTTCTTATTCAAGACATACTTAGATCTCAATTCATGTGATTTTAGGTTTTCAATTTTGTTTTTAATTTTTTTATTTAGTTAAAATTAATAATTTTTTTTAATTTAAATGCTGAAGTAGCATTAAAAATGCCAAAATAAAATTTATTATTATTATTATTATTTTAATAGTTCCGTTTGTCACTTATGACTTTGCCGTTAGGGCACTGATGAAAATAACTAAAATGGATGACATTTTTCTAAGTAAGGACTAAAAACAGTAAAAATAAAATCTAAGGATTAAATTAGAAATTGCCTGAAAATGTAGAGGGGAAAATGTGGTTTTCGCTTAATTTATTTACACACAGTATTACACACGTGTGATGATTTAAACAGTGACGGAGCACAGATACACTACTCATCCTTCAGTGATTTTAAGACTCTCTCTCTCTCTCTCTCTCTCTCTCTCTCTCACAAAACCAAAAGGAATCAGAGAAATTAGGGTTTATTAATCGCAGAAATGGCAATGGCTGGACGAATCAGATCGAGTCTCCCTCTCTTCACAAAGGCTCTGCGCTCCGATTCCCTCTCAGCTCACCGATCCGCGCTCGCTCTCACCGACTCTCTGGTGCTTTCTTCATTTCTAAACCAAAACACTCTCGTTTTGCTAATTTGCTCTGGTTTTGATTTGGTTGCGCGCTTGTTTGGTTTCCGAGAAAATCGGAGGAAAGTTGTGAAATTTGATTGGGGAAATTAATAAAGTTTTGATTTTTCGAAGATAGGATTTGACTTTGAGCTGAGCTGATTATATTGTTATTATTTCGAGAATTTGTAATGTGGTTTTGGTTTGGTCCCTGTTTGGATGTTGAGAAATTTTAGGGGAAGATGGGAGAAATGAAAGTTGTTTTGCCTTTTGATGTAATTAGAGAAATGGTTTTTTTTTTTTTTTTTTTTTTTTTTTTTGGGTATTTGAATAGTTAAATGAAGCTAAGATTTAATGATTTGTTATTGATGAGAATAGAAAAATTAGTTGATTGTTATACTGATTGACTAATTTTAGTTTTTGATTTGATTGGCTATTTTTAGTTTAATGCATAAAAAATTTGGATGTTCTGTGTTTTGATGTAATCAGAGAAATGGTAAAATTTTATTTTTTTGGGGGGTTGTTTGAAATGGGTGAAATGGAGCTCAGTTTCAGTAAATTTGTATTGATGAGGATTGATAAATTAGGGGCTTGTTGTATTGTGTGCTGTGGTTTTAGAGTTAGATTATTGGTTGAATTCTTTGAAGGATTTGTAATGGAGAAACTGCGGTTTACTGTGTTTGGTTATGGAGAAAGTGACGGTGAAGATAAGAGAAATGAAAGTTGGGTGTTTTGCCTTTTGATGTAATTAGTGAAATGGCGTTTTTTTATTGTTTTGGGTATTTGAATAATGAAATGAAGCTAAGATTTATTGAATTTGTTATTGATGAGAATAAAAAAACTAGGCGATTGTTATATTGATTATTATTTATAGTTTTTTTGTTTTTTTTGTTTTTTTTTTTTTGTTTTTGTTTTTGATTGGCTACTTTTAGTTTAATGAATAAATTTTGGATGTTCTGCCTTTTGATGTAATCAGAGAAATGGTAATTTTTTATTTTTTGGGGGGTTGGTTGAAATGGGTGAAATGGAGCTAAGTTTTAATGAATTTGTTATTGATGAGAATTGATAAATTAGGCAATTGTTATATTGTGTGTTTGTGGTTTCAGAATTAGATTAGTGGTTTAATTCTTTGAAGTATTTGTAATGGAGAAACTGCAGTTTACTATGTTTCGTTATAGAGAAAGTAAAGGAAAAGATAAGAGAAATGAAATTTGTATGTATTGCTTTTGAAGTTTAAGGTTCTGGAAGGTGGGGGAAATTTAGTTTGACTGGTATGATAATGGTATTAGAAAATTTAGAATAGGTGCTAAGTGGGTTTTTTTTTTTTTTTTTTTTTTTTTTAAATTAAAATTAAATTCTAAGGTCCTTAGCAAAGAAATTTATGATTGAAGAAGTTGAATTCTTCTCTTTTCTGACATTATCTGAATTGTTATGTTTCTTTGGATCAGTAAGTAAAGTTAGCCCGAGACAGGGAGTATACTAAGGACACTCAAACTAAAAATAGACAAACAAGCAGCACAAAAATTAAGCCATTAATAATCTGCCCAGAAAATCTAGGAGATCTACCTCTGACCCAACCCAACACCATAACCCTCTGAATTGCTACGTTGACTTCTTGGTTTCTGAATATGTCAAATATCAATATGCAAGCATATTCACTTGCTTTGCTCACTGCATGAAATATCTGAGAATCAGGAATGTATTCAATCATTTTTAATTTTTCAGAATTGGGCAGTGTAACAACTTGTTTTCTTTTATTGCTGCTATTTCTACTCTGAAATCTCCATACGAGACATTACATCATTCATTGACGGCCCATTTTGTTGACCTTTATTATGTATGGTTACATTCTAAAGGTCTCATTTTTTTAATTTTATTTATTAATTTTGTTAGGAAAACAAAAGAGTTATGTTAATGGGTGCCATTAGGAAAATTGTTAATTTTAGGAAAGTTTTGTTCTTTGTTCACTACCGTGAACTCTCTGTATCTTTTATTATTTTCTATTAATAATATTACTTTCTTACCTATCAAAAAAAAAAAAAAAATGTTGTTATGAAGCATCTATGGTAAAATAGTTTTGCAGATTGTTCTTGCTTGATGAATTTGACAGTTCTGCTCAATAAAGATTATGCCTTTGTTTGCTTAATTGTTCTTTCCATTGTTTGTGTTCTGTCTAATTGCTTGTCATTCTTTGCTAGCAGTTCTCAAGGAACTATGCTGCTGCCACTGGGCAAAAGGAGGAGCGGGTTAAGGTAATTGATTTATTAGCCTTTAACAATTTCAGGAGTACTTTCTGATATCCTAAGCATATCTTGTCTTTACACACATGCACAATCGTTAGGTAGAATTTTAAGAAAATAAATATTTTGAAGGACCTCATCCTGGCTCAAAACTATGTGGTAAATTTTCAATATCTATTTTCTGATTGTATGCTTTACTATTTATTTGTTTGGGGAGATATATGTCAGTCTTATAAATTTGTCTTGCATCAAATGCCAAGAGTCTTGTAGCTTAATTGGCACTTTTTGGTGATCCAACGGAGATGTCCAGGGTTCAAATTCCCCCTCCCCCATTGAAATTGTCCTGCATCAAACACATTCAAGTTAATTCAAATTGAAAACAGTATAAGCTGCATTATGGTTCTGGATCTATAAAATAATTGCATTTGTACTTGATATCTGGGTTTTCACATGTTTATTGATGTTGGAGCCCAACCATTTATTCTAATTTGGGAATGCTAGCTGGTAAATTAGATTGGTGAAGATGTCACTCTTGGCTTGTGTTAAATTGAATTTTTTAAGCATAAACTTTTATGCATATTCAAAAGCAAGTGTATGGTCTTTCTGCTGTCCCTTATTGCAAATGAGCACATCTCCCCTTCTGGTAAGTAGCTTATCTTGGGTAACCAAGAAAAGTGCGCCCCCCCCCCCCCCCCCCCCTCCTTTATGGTCAGGTGAAAGGTGGCCTAAGGTAACCTACAATTATTGTTTTGTCAAAAAAAGAAAAGAAAAAGAGAAGCAAAAGTTTTAGGTTTCCATGCTCCAAATTTCTGCCACAGACGTAAATCAAAAAATGTTGTGGCACACATTTTAATTTGGTTTACCCAATTGAAATCTTTTAACTGTTCATGTATTTCACACGTCAAGAGTCTCATCCTGTTGATAACCTGATATTGTTTTATGCTGCTTCTTCATGAAATTGCAGGTGCCTTTAGCTTTGTTCGGGGGATCTGGAAACTATGCGTCTGCATTGTACATTGCAGCAGTAAGAACAAATTCTGTGGACAAGGTTGAGACTGAACTTCTTGACCTTGTTGAGGCTATTAAGAGAAGTCCTACTTTTGCCCAGTTCACAAGGGACCACTCTGTCCCGGCAAAGACCAGAGTGAAGGCTATCCAGGAAATTGCAGGTGGAGCTAAATTTTCAGAAATTACAAAGAATTTCTTAGGTATGATGAACTGCACTTTATTCTTTGGCAAAGTGAACTTGATTTATCTCCTGTTTGTATGAACAATATGTAATTTAGATTTTTGAATTTGATTTATTTTTCTGGTGTAGGCAATTTAAACCTGTGAACTTAATTTCTTCATTTTCTTGTGTGGAGTATTTGGTGTGAGAGAAATAGTCACACATATGAGGACATTTTTGGTCAAACTCATCAAGCTCATTTATCTCTTTTTTATTTTTTATTTTGCCCTTATACTATTTGTCTTGTTTTGCATAAAGTAGCTTTTGCAATCTAGATTTCTCTTACCAAAAAAAAAAAGGATGGTCTGAGCTTTAGGTTTTTTTCTATTTTGCTGTCTTCCACCCCAGCCTCAACCCCTCACCTGGAGTTCCTTCTTGTATACTTACTGTATTCTGGAGTCATTTACTGATGCATATCTATTGTTATCTTAATCATCCTATATATAGGGTTCGAACCCCATATTTACTCGCTTTTGTCTGGGAATGCCACCTTACATCATCATTATTCCAGTGTCATTGATTGGTACATCTAAAAAAGTCATTTACTTGTACAGCCAAAAAAAAAAAGTCTTTTACTTGATACTTCAAGTGAAATGTTTAATGCAATGGGCTTGTGACTTCTCTGCTGCATATATCTCGTCTTTAGTTACCATTGTTGTTATGGGGGAAAAGGGTGTTGTTAGTGTTCTCTTTATGTGGTTGAGCTTAATAACTTTTATTGATTTTGTGGATTATGTCGATGCATAATTTTAGTGCATATTCTTGCAAGATTCTGACACTGAAATACTATGATGTATGCTGTGTCACTGACCATGGAGAGGTTTATCATATTCAATATATTATCAATTTTCTTGATTCATTGATTCTTGGAATGTGAGAGGGCTGAATGAGCAGGATACGCGGCTTCGGGTTAGAAATTTGATTCGAAAGTGGAAAGCAGATATTGTTTGCCTGCAAGAAACTAAGCTGGAGTTAATTAATAGAGGTGTCATTTGTAGTTTGTGGGCAGGTCAGCATGTGGATTGGCTCTACTTAGGCTCTGTGGGTGCTTCAGGTGGGTTTTATTGATGTGGGACAACAGGGTTGTGGATAAGGTTGAGGAAGCGGTGGGTCGTTTCTTAGTCTCTTGTAAATTCAAAAATGTGGTGGATCATTTTGTTTGGGCTTTCATTGGTGTTTATGGACCCAATAGTGATAGTGATAGAAGTTTCTTTTGGGAGGAGTTATCTGGAGTTTGTAGTTGGTGGGATGTGCCTTGGTGTGTGGGAGGTGATTTTAATGTGGTGCGGTTTCCTTCTGAATGCTCTGGTTCTGTGTATTTCACTATAGCTATGCGTCAGTTTTCAGCCTTTATTTCCGAGCAAAGCCTTGTTGATTTGCCTTTGGTTGGGGGGACTTTCACTTGGTCTAATTCTAGAGAGGTAGCTTCTAGATCTAGATTGGACAGGTTTCTTTTGTCAGTAGATTGGGAGGAGAATTTTCTATCTGTCTGTCAACGCTGCCTCTCTAGGTTGCTTTCGGATCATTTCCCAATCCTTCTTGAGGGTAAAAATCTACACGGAGGAAAAAAAACCTTTTAGGTTTGAGAACATGTGATTGAAGGATGAGGGCTTTTTGGAAAGGGTGAGTTCATGGTGGGAGTCCTATCTTTTCCAAGGAACTCCAAGTTTTTCTTTGATTAACAAACTGAAGATGTTGAAATTGGATTTGAAGAGATGGAATGCGGAGGAATTCGGTAATATAGGTCTTAGGGTGCAGAATTTGTGGAAGGATTTTAATGAGTTGGAAGTTATCGAGGATGATCGTGTTCTTACAGCGGAGGAAAGTAAAGAAAAGGATCGAATTCGTGGAGAGTTAGAGGGATGGAGAGATATCTATGGATTATGGGCTCATTGAGGGGTGCATTACTCAGTTCTATAGGCAGTTATACTCGGAGACTGAGGTCTACAGACCTCTGTTGGATGACGTTGCTTTCTCTAGAATTTCTGAGGAAGATGCCTCTTGGTTGGATAGACCCTTTGATGAGGATGAAGTTTTTGGTGTGGTTCATGATTTCAATGGTGATAAAGCGCCAGGTCCGGATGGTTTTACAATGGCTTTTTTTCAATCCTGTTGGAGCATGGTGAAAACAGATATTATGAATGTGTTTCATGCTTTTCATGCCTACGCTGTGTTTGAAAAGAGCCTTAATACTAAATTTCTTGCTCTCATTCCTAAGAAAGTTGATGCAGAGGATGTCAAAGATTTTCAGCCTATTAATTTGGTGGGAGGGTTGTACAAGATTATTGCTAAGGTGTTAGCCAATCGTATGCGAAAGATGGTTCACGGTCTTATTTCTGAATCTCAGAATGCCTTTGTGAAAGGTAGACAGATTCTAGATTCTGTCCTTATTGCTTCTGAGTGTATAGACAATCGATTGAAGGCAGGGGTTCCGGGGGTGTTATGCAAACTGGATATTGAGAAAGCGTACGACCATGTGAATTGGGAGTTTCTCTTGTTTTTGTTACAGCAGTGTGGTTTTTCCGATAAGTGGAGAAGGTGGATCAGGTGTTGTATATCATCTGTTAAATTCTCCATTTTGATCAATGGTAGCCCTTCTAACTTTTTTCGGAGTCTAGAGGTCTTCGGTAAGGTGATCTTTTATCCCCTTTCCTCTTTGATATTGTCATGGAGGCCTTGAGCCGTATGTTGGTTGCAGCTACTGTAGCAGGACAATTTTCGGGCTTCTCAGTTGGGAACGCATTTGGTTCATTGATGACGGTGTCCCATTTGCTGTTCGCGGATGATACTCTTGTTTTCTGTGATTCTGACAGCAATCATATAGCAGCCTTGCGTGGGATTCTTTCTAGATTTGAGGAGATGTCAGGGCTAAAAATTAATTTAGGAAAGTCTGAATTGGTTCCAGTTGGGGATGTGCCTAATCTACATGAGTTAGTGGAGATTTTGGGCTGTAGGGAGTCTGCTCTTCCGCTGAAATATTTAGGTCTTCCGTTGGGTGCTTTTTTTAAAGATAAGACTATTTGGAATCCTATTTTGGAGATGATGGAGCGAAGGCTAGCTGGATGGAAGAGGTTGTATTTATCTAAAGGGGGTAAGGTTACCCTTATTAAGAATACTCTTTCTAGCTTACCTTCGTATTTTCTTTCGCTTTTCCCTATTCCAGTTAAGGTGGCCAAGAGGATGGAGGATTTACAAAGAGATTTTTTTTTGGACTGGTATTGGGGACGATCGTAAAATTCATTTAGTTAATTGGCCTAAGATTTGTAGCCCAGTGAAGAATGGTGAATTAGGCATTAGGTGTTTGAGAAGGTTTAATTTTGCCATATTAGCCAAATGGTTGTGGCGTTATAGTTTGGAGAATGATGCCCTTTGGAGAAGGGTCATTAGGGCAAAGTATGGGAATGAGTGGGGTGGTTGGTGTACAAATCTGTGTCTGGGGCATATGGTGTTTGTCTGTGGAAGTTCATTAGAAGTGGCTGGTTGAATTTTTCCAAGTTCATTTGGTATGATGTGGGTGATGGTACTCGTGTGAAGTTTTGGGATGATGTGTGGTGCAGGGATCGTCCTCTTAAGGAGGCATTTCCAGAATTATATAATATTAGTAGGTCAAGGGATGCTTCAGTCTCTGAGGTTATGCGTTGTGCAAATGGGAGAATTTCTTAAGACTTTTAGTTTCGTCGTTTAGTGAATGATCAAGAGTCTCATTCTTTGGATTCTCTTTTGGTTTTGATCTATTCCACTAAGGTGCGAGGTGTTGGTTCTGACAAATTTTGTTGGAAGCCAGCTAGCAGTCGAGGGTTCAAGGTGAGTGGGTATTATCAGTCCCTATCCCCTTCTAGAGTCATTTCTTTCCCTTGGAAAATGGTATGGCAATCAAAGGTTCCTCCTCGGGTAGCATTCTTCTCTTGGACTGCGGCTTTAGGCAAGATTCTAACTATAGATAATCTTCGGAAGAGGCATCTTGTTGTTCTTGAGTAGTGTTTTATGTGCAAAAGGTGTGGTGAATCTGTAGATCATCTCCTCCTTCATTGTCCTATAGCTTTTGAGATGTGGAGTGTGATCTTTTGCTTGTTTGGTGTTTGTTGGGTAATGCCACAAAGGGTAGTGGATTTGTTGGATTGTTGGTCTTGCAATTTCAGGCGGAATCGTAATATAGTTATTTGGAGGTTTGTGCCACACTGATTGATGTGGTGTATCTAATGGGAACGGAACTCTAGAAGCTTTGAGGGTCGCGAACGGTCCATTCTTGAGTTTTAAGTCTTTTTTCTTTTTTACTCTTCTTGAATGATGTTTTGTTTTACATTTTTTTTCTTGTTTCTATCTTCCTGTATTGATTGATCATTGTATTTTGGTTTCTTGATGTTTTTGCCTTTTTCATACATTCCCTATGTACTGGGTGGAGTTTTAATGAAGTTTTTATGTTACTTATCAAAAAAAAAAAAATTTGCATTCTTTTTGGATAAAAGTGCTTATATTTAGTCTAATTCTTTTTAATTTCTTATAGTTGTGTTGGCTGAAAATGGGAGGCTAAGGAACATAGACAGCATTGCCAAGAGATTTGGGGATTTGACCATGGCATATAAGGGAGAAGTCAAAGCTATTGTGACTACCGTCATTGTAAGTTCCTCCCTTGGATGGCAACATTTCTATTGCTGTGAGTATATAAAACACTGTTTTATACCTTGCATAATTACCACAAGAAAACTAATATAATTACCATCGGGTACTTAACCTTTTTAGCTTCTCTGTTTTCTGCACAAAAATGATAAGGGAAGTCCATATGAACTTTTTGGAAAAAAAAAAAAAAAAAAAAGAAAGAAAGAAAAGAAAAGAAAAGAAAAGCTAAGTCCATATGAATCTCAGAATCTTGTAATGCCCTTGTAATGTATGGTATCTGGGGTGGTGATGGTGTTATACCCTTGTGCTGTTTGGTGCTGGGGTGGCGGTGGTGTATCATATTCATAAGGCTGCTGGTCTTTGTTTTATCCCCAATGAGTATTTTTGCTCTGAAAGCCAGGTTCTATAGATAAATGCACAAGATTTTAGTGCATTAGGTAGAGGGCCAATTAAAGCAAAGAAGTTTGTAAAAATATATGAAATGAACAAAAAATAATGGTGTCTTTGGGGAAAAGGGTGAGAAGGTAAAAATCCATATTCCTTAAAAAGAATTTCAACCCAAAAACAACTATAACAACAACAACCAAGCCTTGGTTCCAAAATTTTGGGTCAGTTATGGATTCTTGATAGACTAATTAGAATTGGCTACATGTTTTCTTTTTCTGCCATTCTATTATATTTGAAGTCAATACTTTCAGTTTGTGATACTTCCTTAATTGACATGTCATTTTCTATGACTACTAATGTTATTATAAGTCTTACTCCTTTTTTCGTTCCTTCAACTTAAATCTACTCACTCTTCCTCACTAGTACTTTAATTCCTCCTTTGCACATAATCAAACAATCTCAGGTGACCATCCCCCATCTTTTCATCAATAAGGATTGTCGTCATCTTTAAGCGATCCATTTATATTAAAGTGACTAAATTTTACATTGGCTGTCAACCTGCACACCCTTATTCCATTTTTTAGGTTTGGGACCAGCTGTGAACAAAATATATGCCACTAAGCACAAACATAGTCCAAAAAGCCAACAAAAAAGTGTGTTCATTTGAAGCCCATAAAAAAGTTAAATGTAAATCAACATTTAAAGTACCACTTTGTAGGTTTTAAAGCAAGATCAGATGGTTCAGCTGGTTTTCATGCGCATCTAGTTTACCAATAATCAAATATGTGGGTTACCCATGACTTATATGGGTCTATTTGATAGTCATATACATCGTTTAGTTTTAAGAATTGTGCATTCTGTTCTAATTGTTGTTATTTTTCTTCCGTCCAGGCCCTTCCACCAGAAGAGGAGAAAGAACTTAAAGAAACACTTCAAGATATTATTGGACGGGGGAAGAAGGTTAAGGTCGAACAAAAGGTATGTAGCATATCCTCCATGATGTTTTGTTATTTTCATGCACTAATTCTTTTAGAATTGAAGCAATAACTATTCTGTTTTACGTCTGTCAGATCGATCCCAGCATACTTGGTGGGCTTGTGGTTGAATTTGGGCAAAAGGTCTTTGATATGTCCATCAAGACCAGAGCACGCCAGATGGAAAGGTTCTTGAGGGAGCCAGCAAACCTTGGCAACCTATAAAAGGTGTTTAACATGAATTTCCTCAGATGTTTAAAGGACAAGATTTGTTTTCCTATTTGATTTTGGAGCTTGTAAACTCACTCACCTATGGTTGAATGCCATCCTTTGCAAATAAGAAGCTACTTCTTCACATCTGTTCACAGCAATTGATTGTACAACTCTCTTTGAATGGGTTTGTGAGCATTTTTACTCGGAAACTTTAAGGTCATACCTACTCAATATCTCTGTTCGGATATTGTTCAAATATTTAATGATAAGAGGCACATTTTTTTTGCAAGTTGTAGATTCTTCTAAAGAACCCCCGGGTTCTCTGTACTGCCTCATAATCATGAGATACATTGCATGATTTTTGAGTAGCTTCAAAGCCCGTTTCTCAGCATATTGGTTGGTACCAATCAGAGAACCCCAAATCAAGATCTATTTTACTAAATTTACACTGCATTTTATTTTATAGGACTTGAGCCAGTATTCTTTAGTAAAAGTAAAACTAATTGACCACTGCAATACTCTGAAATTTCACATGGGGATCTTGTTATGGTTAGATATAAGCTTCATAGATTCAAGATGAAAAAATAAATTTGGTGATGTGATGCAGCTCTCATGGCTACATATGTTGTGTGGCTTGCAATTATTATAAGTTGATGAAATTTACAAGGTTACTAATAAAGTTAATGGAATTGTAAGTCTTACAAAATTTGGGAGTGGTCTAATCTTGTTGGGAGTTTGTGTAGGTGATACATAAAAACCATAAAATAAATTGGATCTTGATGATAATGAGTACTCTAAGAGTAAGAGTGCATGCTAAGAAATATAAATATTCAATTATGAAGTGTAAGGTACACTTTTCAAAAAGAAAAACATATTTGTTAATTTATTGGTTTGTATGTACAGTTTCATAGTTGAACAGTTGTGCACCGTTTGATTTTATTTTTTTGACAAATATTAGAAATACAATTGAATGGAATATTAAAATTTTAAACTTCTCTTATATACATATGATATACAAATAACTAAGTACTTTCTGTTTTTGTTTTTCCAATAATAATAATAATAAAACCATATGATGCCCGTTTGGTACATATGTTTAAAAACTAAAAATTGTTGTTTGAAAATATTTGTGGAAATACGTGTGGGTAAAAAAGTATGTGGAAATGCGTAAAATGTTGTTTAAAAACTGAAAATTATTGTTTGAAAACACAAACCTAACACCTCCTTAGTCTCTAAACATCATGTCTCTCGGTCATACTCTACTAACATATGGGAACTGATAAACATTCACTATCCATGAGAACTGATAATTAAACATTTATATACATTGTTGGGAAATTGCTAAACATTCAGTACAAATAACCAAGCTCTAAAAAATGCAAAATGTAAATTGGGTATAGTTTAGGGTTGTAAAGTGTAATTTTCTCCTCTAAAAGTGGTTGTCCACTAGTTGGGTTTGTGCCCGACTCGGACTCAATTTAAAATTTTCAATGGATAAAAACAAAACCCGAAATCGACCCAGAATTCTTGTCGGATCGGCCAGTTCAAGTCTTATCGAGTTTCGAGTTTTATCGCTGGAGCCGATACCTGGCCAGATCTGGTCTGATTAGTCGATATTTGGCCGATATTCGGTTGGATTTGTCGAGATCTCACCAGATTTGGTTCAAATCTTGACGAGATCTCGATGGATTTGAGGATGAGAGAGATATACCGTAGGTAGGTTCAGTTTTTGTTGGGTTTTGAAATCCAAAACTGCCACTTGATTCGCATCGTTCGGGTTCTAACGTCATAGACCTGCCGCCGACTACAGGTTGCTCTGATCGATTCAGCCCCAGTTCGGACGATGTTGAGTTGGTCAGCTCCAATGGGTTTTCGGGTGCCATGGACAGCCATGCTAAAATATTACTCTTTAGTCAATTTCCTAGCAAGACGATAAATAAAAAGAGTGCATTTTAATATCTATTTTTATTCTTATGGTTTTATTCAACACTCATTCTATAATTATCCACCTTGTTGCTATTTCAAAGTCAATTTCCTAACAAGACTATAAACGAAAAGAATGCATTTTAATATTATTCTTATGGTTTTGTTCAACCTTCATTGTATAATTATGCACTTTGCCACCATTCCAAATTTCTATTAAACTCGTAGATTCTAGTTAGTTCAATTTGTTAAACTTTTTGTTATTGAATAAGAGACCTAAAATTAAATTTTGTCAACACCAAAAAGAAACTCAAGCCTTGGCATGATGGTAAATTACAATTATTATGTAGCGGATGTTATATGTCCAAATACAACAAAATTTTATCAGATTGATAGAATTGAACATTTAAAGACTTGGATTCAAATTACAAATTTGTATGGCTCAAATTTAATTATTAATAATTTTACGAGCAATTTTTTCTAAAACTGGAACAAAAGTAGAAATCATTTGTAAATCAATTTGAAGTGCCAAAGAAAGGAAAAACTAATAAAAAGGTTAAAATGTGGAATCCATTCATCATTAAACGAATGTAGAAATTGTTTATAAATTAATAGGACGTGCCAAAGAAACAGATACAATTAGTAAAAAGGTTAAAATGAGGAACCCATTCATCAGTAAAAATGATTTCGCAACCATGCGGCTGAATATATATATATATATATATATAGAGAGAGAGAGAGAGAGAGATGCCATGATGAATAACTCATGGCATAGCAAGAGAAACCTTGTTTCCTTATTTTGATTGATCATGCCACTTCTTTTCATCTTGAGTCTGTCTGACGATCAAATACCTACAGATAAAAGCTGAAAAAGGGTTGTACTTTGTACTTTAATGTTTGCTTTTTGTTGGGAAACTGATAAACATTCACTTTTCATTCCATAAGATTTTTTTTTTTGGACCCAAACTTCTATATTTCATAATTTGTTTAAGCACTCCTAAAACATTGCTCTCTCGATGTTGTGCATTTGATGATACATTTACAAATTTTACTAAATAAATTTTATAATTTAATGTGTTAGTTTGTAAATACAAAGCACAAAAAATAATTTATTATATTAGTGATATATTATTAATTATATGAACATTAATTGTTTCACATATAATAGTATCACACTCTTTTAAATTATGTACATATTCTTTCATATCATGTGTAAATGTGGATATCTAGTGTAAATGTGGATATCTAGTTTGGAAGTGACATTGTGTGAAACATTTCACATTAAAGAGTGAAACAATATTTTTTCTAATCAAGTTCAATTATTAGACTAAGACACCAATTAATTTTTGGTATAGGTAGAGATCGAAATCTTTGATCTTTTATTCGACGATAAGATACTTTACCAATTGAGTTAACTAAAACCTACAATTATTACAATAGTTTATAAGTCTTTTATAATAACATCGATAATAACTTCAGCATTTTTCAATTGTACATTCACATTGTACTACAAGGTATTAACTGAATCAGGGTGAGTTGGTTTTTCTTGTCTTTGTAACCAAGTAGCTTGTTGCTTCAAACAGCCTCTTTAGCATGTTATAGGTATTTACTACGTACAGCTGTGGATATATAGAACAATGCTTTTGACACACTTGAGTAGCTTGAGAGTTTTCCACTCTCACTTTTTTCCCAGAAAACTGTAGCAGTCCCTATTGGGTGCACAGAAGCAAATAGATTTAAATAACTTATCTGCCCTTAAAATTTTCGGGTATTGACTAAGACTATCCTCATGACAATCTTGGAAAATGACTTTGAGGATTGGTGATGGGTGTTTTTGCATGATACATATGAGGATTCACACAGAAAATTCTTTAACATGTAGGATTTCAAGGAGAGGATTAGGTAAAGAAATTTAGGAAATTCTACAAGAATATTAGCATGACAGCCCATAGGATAGGGAAACTTGTGGGGTATAGTGTAACTGTAATGGCACTATAATCTTGTGGAAAAAGTCTTGTAAATTAGTCTTATTTTCAAGTATAACTTATTAGTTGAAAAGATAAATAATATTTAAATAACTGATATTCCTTCATGGCATAATGAATAATATTGAGTAATTTGCAGGAATGTTACTTTGGAATTAAAAAAATATGAAAATCATTTGCACTAGGTACATGAACAAATTTGACATTATTGAAGTGGTTGAGAATAATGAATATCCAAGAAGAATGGAAGATATAATTTCGTTGTGGGAGAATTTATTGAAATCAAATCAAGCTATTTTCTTAGAAAATAATCAGAAGAAATTAATGGAAATATTAAGATATACTAAAGTTTTATACATTTTGATGCAAATGTTTAGAACAAATTTCAAATCTACTCCATGTTGAAGCAATTAATAACATTAACAGATGGTCCTACAAGTATATGGATAAGATCACACGTAAAATTCTTTAGTAACAAGTATAAATTAAGTAGAAATCCTTGTCATGGGATGAAAGAAAATTTACTACCTATTCATTTCATGTTGTACAATTATCTATAGATATTATTATGTTGTACTCTTTTGATTGGTTTAAAATTTTAAATATTAATATCCCTTGCACATTTAGCAACAAAGGAGCTGAAAAAAAATTACTCCCATATGATTGAGGGGATCCTTGAAAACAATCTAATTTACACAGAAAAAAAATGATTGGGGTAACTGAATCTTTAATCACTTCTGTTTCTTTTCTTGGTCAATTTTATTAGGCAAGGAATTTTTGGGAAAACATAAAGAAAAACGTAGTTCTAGAATCTTAGCGCTAAAAGTAAAATTTAAATGATTAAATTCAACTATTTTCTAATGAATTAAGCTTTGAATTGATTTATAATTTATTGTGTACTAATTGGGTGTGTAGAAATTCTTACACATTGACAATTGCACGTAATTGACTTGTGAAGCATGTTTGGTTGTTTTTTTTTTTTTTTCCTATTTTGATAGCATATTTGGTTGTTAGCACGAGGGCCATGCAAGGATTAGACAAATAAAAATCAAACGAAAAACAACACACTAAGTCAAATGAGAAACATTTTATTATTGAAAAACAAAACTGCAAATAATCTCATTTACACACATAATTGGTTCTTGGTATTAGAATAATTATTAATTGATTAAATTCAATTATTTCTTAGAAACTTATTAAGCTTTTGAATTAATCATCTAAATTTATCACTTGGGTGGAGGAATTCTTATATTATAAATTCATGTAATTGGCTTGTGAACTATGTTTGATTGTTTTCTTTCTTTCTATCTTTTTGTGTTTGATAGCATATTTGGTTGTTAGCACAAGGGTCATGCAAGAATTAGACATACCAAAAACAAATGAAAAACGACACACATGCCAAATGTGACACATTTATATTACCGAAAAACAAAAGTGCAAAACCTTTGCCATAGCAAGAATTGTACCTAAAACTAAAGTACTTTTTGTACCTTTTTTTTTTATGGTCTAGGTTTATACTTCAAATTCACGTGTAGTTTGAGAGAGAGATTATTATGTGAAGTGGAAGCAAAAGTGAGGCATTCTCACATACAAAGATGATGATTACCTTGTGAGTGAAGGAAAATGCATCGAAAAAGACAAGAATAGAGTCAAAGACAAGAAGACCAACCATCCCTCTCTCCTCTCTCTCTCTCTCTCTCTCTCTCTCATACACACACACATACACACACAAAGGAGGTCCCCCTCCAATCCGTTTTCCACTCCACCTATCAACCAACAAACATAATCCTTCTCTCTCTCTCTCTCTCTCTCTCTCTCTCTCTCTCATACTTCATATTCATATTCTAAGCAAACCCCACAAACCATCACAATCATCATCACCATTACCACCCTATAAAGCCTTCTCTCTATTCCTCATACATACAAACATAATATACATAGACACAACTTTCTTTGTGGATCCCCATCTTATAAGGAGAAAAGTCTTACAAGGCCTTCCTCACCATTTTTTTCCCATTGGAAATTGAGCAATGAGGAAGCCTGATCAGATGGGAAAAGAGAGAATGAATAATACCAATAATAAGAGTAAGCTTAGGAAGGGTTTGTGGTCACCTGAGGAAGATGAGAAGCTGATGAGGTACATGCTAACCAATGGACAAGGATGCTGGAGTGATATTGCTAGAAATGCTGGCCTTCAAAGGTGTGGGAAAAGTTGTAGGCTTCGATGGATCAATTATCTCAGACCTGACCTCAAGCGTGGTGCATTCTCTCCCCAAGAGGAAGAGCTTATCATCCATTTGCATGCAATTCTTGGCAACAGGTTCTCTCTCTCTCTCTCTCTCTCTCTCTCTCTCTCTCTCACACACACACACACACACACACACACAAACAAATATAGTGTACAAATATTGCAGGTGATTTCTTAGAATGAAACACTTTTTGAACTTATTCTCTAGCTCTTCTTTCACTTAAGGAATTAGTACCATATGTAAGCAGGCTGAAATATACTTTTTTGAATTTTTCCTCCTAATTAAGAAAGTTGTCTAAGTTTAATTTTGTCTTCCAAAGTCTAAAAATATTAGTTTTTCTTAAAAATTTAAAATATATTAATTTCGTCATTCTATTTGTTTGTTGTGAAATTTATCTAAGCCATCTGAACTTTTTTTACGTGTCACATTAGTATCTGTTTATCATGTGTGTTATTCTTTTATAGACAAACGGATGGAAAGACAAAGTTAACAATTCAAAAAATTTGTTAAGAACAAAATTTTAACCTTTTAAATTTGGAGATGAAAAACAAACCTGGATTAAATTTAAGGGTCCAAATGTATATTTCAAGTTTTCAACCTTCGTAAATAATATTTATCCATTTTTGTATAACCAATCTAACAAGGAAAATTAATTCCAAGTGCAGTAGTGATTAGCCAATCAAGAGCTAAAGGAAAAAAAAAAAAAAAGAAAAACATTTTTTGACATTGTAAATCTTCCTGGTTCTGATCAACCTTACTATAGTGTTTAGCTAAACAATAACTAAAGAAAAAACGTTGAATATGGCAAATAGTTGGATGCAATATTGTTCATAAATCTCAAGCAGTTCATCTCTGACAGTTCTATACACACACAGTGTTCAAATGTACTTATATTATCCACTTTAAAAGCATACTGTTCAAAGCACTTGCACTTTGCCCTTGAGAAACTACTCGCTTCTCCGGATTCTAGATAAAAGAGGCAGCATCGGAAAGCTAATTACATCTTACTCTTGAATTTTGGTTTGTGATAAAGAGTGGTGGCTGTATAAGGTAGATTTTAGGTTCATATTCACACACACGCAAACGAGCCACTTATAATAAAAAACACATGTAACATACTTTGAAAATTCTAGTTATCAATTCCGAGTGAGATATATATATATATATATATATATATAGCCAAAATTGATACTCTTTCTCCTTTCTAAATTCTGAGTCAGATTTAACAAATACTTGTTTGCATGTACTATTAAATCTGGGATTCTCTCTCTCTCTCTCTTAAAAATTATTATTATTTAGGGCTGAGTTTTGAGCCTAATTAAGTCTCCAGCTAGCAGCATGCATGCTTTTGAGGCATGACCAATACTTGCCCAGAAGTTCCACCTTCAAAATTTGATTTGGTAAACAAAGTAATCTTATTTAACTTACAATAAAGTCGATGTGAGTTTAGACCATGACATTAATATTCTAATAATATCATACTTCGTATATAGTTTTTTGTTTTTTTTTGGCTTGGCATGTCCCTTTCAGTTGTACCTTAGGCAATTGACCATCCATATATAAGTCATGCAGTTTTAAATTCTAGGTGCATCTGGCTGAAATAGTGTTGATTAATTTTCTCTACCATTAATTACTTTCTCTTTCTTTTTACAAATATTTTCAGGTGGTCTCAGATTGCAGCACGTCTTCCCGGAAGGACCGACAATGAAATTAAGAATTTTTGGAATTCCACATTGAAGAAAAGGTTCAAAAATAACACTTTCTCAACCTCAACAAATGACAGTGATTCTTCAGAGCCTAGAGATGTCATAGGTGTCACACCCTTGCATGATCATGACATTATGAATATGTGTATGGACACATTTTCCTCATCATCAAACTCCATGCAAACTTTGGTCACGGCAGGCAGCCATTTAGATCCATTTTCCATGCTCGATAACTGCTATGACATGACGGGTGCAGCTGGGTTGTTCAACGTGCCGACAAGCTCAACACCACAAGTTGGTAAGGGTGATGGATTTTATGGTGATTATGGGATCTTAGGGCCTAATAATATGGGGTTAGAAAGGGACCTCTCACTTCCTCCACTAGAGAGTAGAAGCATTGAAGAGAATAATGCAATGGTAGATATGAAAAGCACTAACAACCACTTCAATAATAATGGTTGCTTCAACAATACTAGTGAGAGCTTTAAAGTGGAAAATATGTTTGGGTTTGGAAATTATGGACAAGGAGAAAACTTAAAGATGGGGGAGTGGGATTTTGAAGGATTAATGCAAGACTTATCCTCCTTTCCATTCCTTGATTTCCCTGTTGAATAAAATCCCACCTTTGGATCCTTCCTCTCACTCTAATAAACTATCCAAAGCCATACCATAGGAAATTTTTTGCCAAATATTATTTCTTCCAAAGTCATCAAATCATACATAAATCCATTTGGCTTGCTTTGTTCTTTTTGTTTCGTAAGTACCTGTTGTTTCTCTTAGCCCTTAGAAAAAACAATGTATACACCAATGCTCCCGTGGTCTTAGATAGGTGTCTGCAATAAATTTGCAATGTATTAAGATTATAGGATGGTGATCTGAGATGTTTCATGTATGAATCTCAATTTCCTTGTGAGGCACTTTGGTTGATCTGCAGGGACAGTCGGTGCTATAATCATAGTTCCAATGAAGAGAAATGTGAATAGACATATAGAAGTAGACAGGGAATAAAGATTAGTTGTTAAGTTGTCTTTGGTGTACAAAAGGAAATAATTTGGGGCTAGAAGTCGTTATTAGTGGCAGAAAGTGAAAGAAAAAATGTAACCTCAATAATGTAAACGATCATGTCAATAAGAAGCATAATGGAAACTTCTATCGTTTTATATATATACATGCTATTTTAGTAATATTTAAATATATAAATTATCGTTTCTTATTTGTTTAAGTATTCCACGATATCTAAGCAGATCCTTTTATGTTCGAATTATCAAAGACAGCTATCAGGGGTGGCGGCATCTCTAGTCCAAGGGGTTCAGTGAACTCTCTGAGTTGGCAATTTTTTTTAATTTTTTTTTTTATATATAATATTGTTGTTTTTTATTTTTTTATTTTACCCCTAAAACAAAAACATGAATACGCACGCTCTTCTTAACAACATATTCTTACAAATAAAGTTATAATCAATTTGAGAAATACTATGTACATAACATTTAATAACAAATCCTAAGTGATAGATTATTACTAACTGTTATTGTTGGGCAAAAAAGTAAGTTTAGTGGTGGTTTAAAATTTTCAAATTAGAATCAATAACAACTTACCACTTAGGATATATTGTGAAAATATCGTGGATGTGGAACTAGGGATGGCAATGGAGCGGAGTGGGGCCAAAGGATGGAGTCTTCACTCCCACCCTGTGTGGTTTTGTTTTGTCCTATCTCCGCCCCACCCCATTAGGGATGACAATTTTTCCCGCTCCGCTTAACCTGCTCTTCCCTGCTTCGCCCCGCGCGGGTTTACCTCACCACACAAAGGTGGTTTAAAACTTTCAAATTAGAATCAATAACAACTTACCACCTAGGATATATTGTAAAAATATTGTGGATGTGGAACTAGGGATGACAATGGGGTAGGGCGGGGCCAAATGATGGGATCTTCGCTCCCATCCCGTATAGGGGTGTCAATGTTCAACCCAACCCGTGAACACAACACGAACCCAACATGGGTTTTTTCGAGTTAGGGTTGGACCTTAATGGATTTGGATCATAAACGGGTCGACTTGAAAGTGACACAATAAGAAACGTGTTATAAGCGGGTCAATCAACATAACCCGCAATAGACACATTTGACATGCTAATTTATTTGTGTCAACTAGAAATGACCCACTTAACACAACCCGTTTAACTCATATAACAAATAAATATTTATTTTATTTTAGATTTGTCAGATACCTATTATATCCAAGATATATTTTAAATTTAAAAAAGAAAAATGAGTAATTACAAAAATTTATAAGGGATATAATTGAAAATAGAAATTTTACAGATCCTAGAACTACTAATACTTTTTTTTTTTTTTTTTTTTGCATAGAACTTGTACAAATGAAATTGGATGAGCTTGTGGAAGCTGTTATAAATTTGGACATTAATAAAGAATCTATGAATGATAATCATGGTCATAGTTAGGATTAGTCTACTATTTACTCAAATTCTTTCAACATTGATACTTAGCATTTGATGAGTTCCAAGGATATTATATTTTTGTTGAACTATGTTATTTTATTTTTGTTAAATTTAGTTATTTTGAATTTGGGTTGAAATGTATGCACTTCTTTTGGAGTGTAAAGAACTTATTTTCTAGATGAATGTTATATTTTTGTTGAACTATATTATTTTGAATGTGGGTTGAAGATTTGAAGTGTATGCACTTCTTTTTGGGATGTAAAAAAAAATTATTTTTAGATGAAAGTTATATTTAATATTATGCAGATTGAAATGAGTTGTGTTACATTCGTGTCAACTCAACACAACTCGTTTATTAAACGTGTCAAATGGGTTGGGTCAGGTCAACCCACCTTATTAATAGGTTGGGTTAGGGTTGAATGATCATGACACGATTATTAAATGGGTTGGGTTAGGGTTGAGCCATTTAGTCGAATACCCCTACCTTGACATGACACAAACCCGACACGCTAACTCGAATTGACACCTCTAATCCTGTATGGTTTTATTTTGTCCTATCTCCGCCCCATCCCATTAGGGATGACAATTTTGCCTAACCTCACTTAACCTGCTCTTCCCCACTTAGCCCTGTGCGGGTTTTTCCTGCCCCGCAAAAGTGATGGGACGGAGATGGGGTAAGATTTTAGCTTCGCACCATGGGGTGGGGTAGGGATGGGTTTAGACTTTTTAGATGCACTTCGCCCCGCCCCGCCTCGCCCCACGTTGCTAAGGTTTATAATTGTAAATTTTTCATACCCTAAAATCCTACTATTTAAACAAACATATCAATATTATTATTATTATTATTATTTTGTGATTGTCTTGTTAAACGCTTGAATATATTATTCAATTTTTTCTAAAAATTGATTTGATTTGATGAGATAAATTTAATTGTAATTTCAAGTATATTTTTATTAATGAAATAGTTTTTATTAAAAAAATTGTACTAGTTGTGGGGAAAATTAACAAAAAGTAGAGTTTTATATGGTGGGACAGGGCTTCACGGGGCCCCAAGGGGCAGGGATGGGGTGAGAAAGTTTTCTTCATCATTCGGGGTGGGGCGGGGATGGAGCAAAACAAAACCATGCGGGGTGGGAACGAAGATCCCATCCTTTGGCCTTGTCTCGCCCCATTGCCATCCCTACACCTCATAGAACTCTACTTCTTGTTGATTTGCTCACGACTATTACAATTTTTTTTAATAAAACTTGTTTCATTAATAAAATTATACTAGAAATTACAAATAAATCTATCCCATCAAATCAAACTAATTTTTAGTAAAAATTGAACATGTTATCCACGTGTTTAACAAGACTATCATAATAAAAACAAAAATCTCATGGTATAAAATCAATGATTCAATAGTGTATAAATTTATTTCTAATAAAGACAAAAGAAAACGTTAAAATTAGTACCTTATTTCCAACATTACTAAAGAGAAAAAATCAGAGAACCATGTTAGGTAGAATAAAATAAGCTAATAATATGCTTGTTTAAATAGTAGGATTTTAGGTCATGAAAAATTTATAATTTAACCCTTATCAACACAGGGTAGTGTAGGGATGGTCTAAAAAATTTAAACTTATCCCCACCCTATCCCGTGGTATTGGACTAAAATCTCACTCCATCCCTGCCCCTCCCATCTTTGCGGGGTAGGAAAAACCGGCGCGAGACAAAGTGGGGAGAGGCGGGTCAAGCGGGACGGGACCAAATTGTCATTCCTATGTGGCACATCTCAATTAATTTAAACTTTTGACTGAATATGTGAGTGGATTAGTTGAATCTGAATGTGCTTTTATTTGTTGAGTGGGAACTAGGTGCGTGGGCTCGTTAATCAGTAGGTAGCAAATGTTAACACTAAAATATAATTAAACAATATATGATTCTAAAAATAAAAATATTAGACAAGGGGCGTGGGATGGAAGAGTGATTGAGTAGAAAGAAAAACAAATGTTAACACAACAAACATTTTCTTAATACAATTATAAAGAAAAATAGTTGTCAAAGTTGAGTTGAATTGTAAAATAAAAAATTGTAAAACAGTGTAGACATAAACTAAGAGATGAAAGTATTCTAAGCAGTAATAATTAAAGTTCACTTAACAATAATAATTAATTTGTTTAATGTATTTAGAAACAAGAGATAATTTCTATGATTTAATTTTAGTAACAATAATTAATATGTTCATTGCATTAAAAAAGAATATGTCAAATGAAATTACTATTTATCATTTATTTTCATTCTAGTACTATAGAAAAATTTATAATAAGAAGACCGCATAGACCGAAAGATTTACCTCCTACCTAAAATTCGACATTTTACTGACTACGTAGAAAATAAATTTTAGAGTTGCCGCCGACGGCTATGCATAATTTGATTATTTAACATTGAATATGACATCTTCCTTAAAAATATATATATATATATATATATATATTGAATGTGACACGAGGACAATAATTGGCTTACGTGTGTCCTTTTCACCCGTCCACACTAATGCTTATCACTTCCAGATGAAATGCTTAGTAGCAAAACAAGAAACGTGAACACTATGCAGCAAAAGTCCATAACTAACAAAGATTTCGCAGCCCTCAGCTGTTCAGTAAGCAACTGGTTAATATATAAGGTCTTCATGCATGCATCCAATTCAACTTCTGAAGTGACATGTTGATTGACCATCTTGCGTAGATACATCAACAAAAGAGGATCAATCTGAGATATTTTTCTTCTGCACCAACCTCTTCAAAATGGTCACCAGTACTCATCACCCAACGCTGAATACAATCAAACATAGTTAAAAATAGACGCTATTAGTTATAGACTCTCAACAAACTAATCAAGTTGGAAGACTTGCACCCGGACATTTAAACATATATGCCGACAAACTTCAGAGTAGAAGCTGAGAGAAATAAGACTTAAACCTGCAGACATCCAGTCACTCTAAGTCCTGCATGCACTGAGACTAATAATCTCCTAAAAACTGCATCACTCATGATTCGACATTGACTTAGTTAGTAGACCACTGTTTACCTATCATTTTCATCTAATAACTAAGATTCCAACAAAAATTAGGATTTGCTTGTAGTATTTCTTTCTTTTACTTCTTATGTTCATGACTTTTTTTTTAATGTGAATCACGAGTGCAACTTCTGGACAAAATATATATGGTTCCACTAAGTCATTAGGTACCAACTAGAGGAAAAAGATAACACCATCTTTTGACAAATGATCTTTCAAGCATCATAGCTACTACAATATTCATGTTTGTCCATATCAATATCAGTATGAGGATTGAGGACCCCATGAATGTCCTTAGTGATTGAACATTAAGCTAATTAAGGTCTATGACTTTATTGGATTTACCTTAAATTTGAAGTTAGAAATTTAGGCAACCCAATTATTTTCAGGCTTAGTTGTAAAGTTTTTGGAAATTATATACATGGGTTTGAATGTGCATGGAAATTTTAATTTTCTTTGTCATATGTAAAAATAGAGTAAATTGGTAGATTTCACCTACAGTTTTAATAAACACACTATAAATATGTGAGGATTGAGGAGTCCATAAATGCCCTTGGTGACTGGTAGAACATCAAGCTAAGGTCTTTTGACTTTGGATGTACCTTAAACTTGAAGTTAAATGTTTCCAATCCATTTCTGTTAGAGTTATATATTTTTTTTAAATGTTAGTTTGGTAGAAATCATTTGGGTTTGAATAATGTGCATGGAAATTTTTAATTTTCTTTGTTGTAAATGGTGGAGTAAATTGGCTTATAAAGCAACAGTTTTAATAAATAGACTATAAAAAAGAAAAAAAGAAAAAAAATTGGGATATTTCTGTTAGAGTTTTATATATATATATATTTTAAATGTTAGTTTGGTAGAAATTATATGGGTTTGAATAATGTGCAAGGATTTAATTTTCGTTGTTGTAAAAGGTAGAGTAAATTGACCGTAAATTGACTTACATAAAGCAACAGTTTTAATAAATAGACCATAAAAAAGAAAAAAAGATTGGGAAGCGTCGCCTGAGAGATTCGAACTCTCGCGGGGAAACCCCATGTACTTAGCAGGCACACGCCTTAACCACTCGGCCAAAGCGACGCTGTGTGATGAATGCTCATCATGAATATATTTATCTATATTTTTTTAAAGTCAACATTTTCAAAGTTCTTCCTCAAAGTTACATAAATAATAATTGGAAATAAAAAGGAAAGGATACAAATTTAATATCTTATGCAATAATAGTTAAAACTTTTGACATATATATATATATATATATTAAAAAAATAAAAAAATCAAATCCACATTAATTATTTATTATAGTATGAGTTTTTAGCTGTACAGGCTTTTCTTTTACCAAACTATAGTTTAACAAAATTTCCAAGTTTAATAAGTACTAATTTTTGCATATATTTTTTTGTATGGTTTAGAGACATAAATTTTTCATAAAATGCCTTTATTTATTTATTTATTTTATAACATTTCTTTTGCTAATATTAAAGTAGTAAGTTATGATAGAAGTTGCCAATGAGAGATGGTTCAGTTTGTAAGACTCGAGCACTTCATCTAACTCACTTAGATACCAATCCCATTGTCAACAGTCCTTCATTAGTGGGCATCCATAAGGATTGGCTGCGTCCTAAAATGATGGAATTTAACCTGAGTGCCCTACTTGTGGGCTGACATAGCTTAGCTAACCCCTATTTTTGTTTACCAAAAAAAAAAAAAGTTACAATAGAAACTTATAATATTTCTTAAAAAAAAAACTGTGAAAGAAGTCACAGCAATTTTCACGTGAATCTATTACTTTAATTTTTCACTTCACTTTTTGGTTGTGCTTTAGCTGTTAAAGTATGCTACCTTTGTTATTCCGTTAATTAACAAAATTTTTTTGTCCTTTCTCTTTTGTCATGTAAATTATAGAATCCAATATTGTAAAATATGCAAAAAATAGATGTTTTTGTTCTTTAGTATGTGGCCTTTTCTTATTTTTTGGGATGAAGAATAAAGTAACCTCATGTTACCATTTTAAAAGAGGGAGAATACCATTAAACTATGTTTATTTTTTTGGTTAAATCAATTAAAATATAAAATTAATGGTAGTCTTTTGTGATTTATATTAGAGATGTGGGTTCCAAGCCCTTTGTATTTGGATTGGATCCATTCACATTGAACTTTCCAATTCTCTTTAATTTTAATTTAGATGTAAGACATACAATATTTAAAAATCAAATAAATGTCATGTGTCACACATTCGGTTAAAAATGGTAGGGAGTTGGAAAATATAATTGGAGGGAATAGTCTTCATTGTATTAAGTATCTGCTTCTCATAACATATTTTCAAATTATTCAGGTTATTTGGATCATTCTAAAAAAAAAAAAACCGATTATTTGGTTTACGCACAAATTTTAAAAACCTTATTTTAAAGTGAAATTGTATTTTTGTCCAATTAATTTTAAGCTTAATAAATCAATAGACATATACCCTTCCGAACAAGCACTAATATTATTATTATTATTATTATTATTATTATTTTTATGAAAGCAGAAAGCCACATGAAAAAGAACAAGTCTGCTTCAAGATGATAACCCTTAAATCCACAAGGGTTACTTGAATCTATTAGGAGAATTCCGAAATCTACTAGAAAATAAAGGAAAAAAAGTCTTTGAGATTTTTATTGATGAAATTGAATTGCCTTGAAAGTTACAATACATTTGAATTAGGAAAAGAAACCCCAAGGCTACTAGGAGACCCTTAGGAAATCCTAAACTATTCTTAGGACAGCTAGAAGACTCTAAAATGTCATAATTTGCGTCAAGCATGAAATTAAGTTAGAAATAGGAAAAATTGCCAAAATTGGCAAAATTGATCAGAAAATTACAAATCAAAGGCCTAACTGAAGATATTTTCCGCAAAAACTATATAGGTAATGGTCATAAGGTAATGAGTTTTGATGTTCACAATGATTCCCTTCATGTCACTAAATATCACGCAATTCTAATGATGACTTTGATGATTTCTACTAGTATTTTTTTACGTATTAAACTTTTTATGTGTTGACTTTAGCTATCTCTGTGTTCAAGGAAAGTTTGTACTATCCGTTATACACCAACTTTAATACGCGTACCTAACTTTGATTTATAATTAGCCTTATATAAGTAGTGAGATTTGCACAGTTATTTGAAACACAATATAGAATATTTGCTCTCTTCTTATCTCAGTACACAACACTTGAAGCCCATCTCCCATCTCCCACTTTTCACTCTTTTACACACAAGCTAGCCCATTGGGCCGCCTTTTGTATTTGAGATGAATCCATTTTCATTTTTATCTCTTCTCTTCCTTCTCGAGTTTTTATCCCTAAAGTTAGGATGTGCTCGGACCCTCTATACTTTCTTTGTCGTAATAAAGTTATATTTATTAAAGAAAAAAGTATGCAACCTTAAATTTCTCAGGCTGAAATTTAGAGGTCCACTGAAAAGTCTTTGCACTGTTATGCATGTGTAGCAAGTTAACTTTTCAGTGATCAGTCTAAGGACCCCATGCTAAGGAGTGGAAGATAAATTACAACAGGTCCCTAGCTATGCTAAGGCAAGATCCGGTTCTGCGAAAGAAAGGAAATGAATTCGGTGATGATGGAAGTGAGAAGTGCAATTCATGATGTCTCTTGGCATAAAAGCTAAAGCAATACATTCCCATTAGATTAGATTATTTCCTTATGTTCACATTATTGCCTTTAATCATGACCACGTATGGTCACTCACCCTTGTATTTCAATCCATCACCACTCTTCAAAAGCAAGCAATATTCAAACCCAAATTGCATTTATACTGCTCATTAATTCTCTCTGTCTCTTTCTCTTGATGATCATCAAGTATTAAATGACACACTTTTATTTGATACAGCTAAACTAAGGCCCACATGTAAAGATCCATGTGCGTGTACATTGAAACTACATAGAAATTTCATTAGAAACAACTTGAATCTAGTGTTTCTATGCACTGAGCTCGTTAGGATACGTACACTTATACTTGTTACATGTTCATATCTAAACGGATCCAATATACAAGAACATTGGATATCCAAGTCTTGCCCAATCTAATTAACAAACAATGTAAGCATGTCATTGATTTGTTCACATTTAAATTTTTTTAGTTTATTTATTTTCTTAAATAAATGAGGATTTAAAAGTTATAATAATAAAGGAACTCAATCATGCATGTGCAATTTGATCTCAAGGGCATCAAATACCATGGAAACCTAATTATAAAAATTAGCTATAACAAACCATTCTTGTAAGATAAGTTGATATGATCCATATTTGGGGGCATTTTAAGAATTAATTAGTACTCTTATTTTGGTAATATTTTTATTAGTACACTCATTATATATCAATGAACCTTTTTGGGCAAGATGACTTTAAAATTGAGAAGAGACTAAATTAGGGAAAAGAATTGCTAAAGCGTGCTTACTTTGCTATGATTCCTCTTTTTTTTTTTTTTTAAAATTAATTAATTAATTTATTTTATGAGGATTTTATTTTATTATTATTACTTTTTAATGAGGACTTTGCTATGATTCCTAAGATGTCCAAAAAGAGAGACAATTCGGTGTAAAAGCATATGCTAGTTTCTAGGGAAGTGGCTCTACCTTAATTATCGGATATAATTTTTGTATGGCTTGGCCACACTCTAAACTAAAGTGACTTTGGAGGTGCGATTTTTGTTTTCCAAAAGAATAGGGAAAATATTATAATTTTTTGGTCATTATTATTAATAATGACAACATTGTCAAACAAGGTTTACCATATAATAAAGATTGCATCATTAAGTTGAATTATAAATTTGGAGTACTTGGATTTGTAAGAACCTTTTTTTTTTTTTTTTTGATAAAAAGGATTTGTAAGAACCTAGACTTAGGTTCTTATCCTCAATTCTTATTATTATTATTAAATATTTATTTGTTATAAACAATAAAAAAACGATTCGAACATCTTTATAATATTTAATTGGTCCATCAATTTCACCTAGCTGGTTAAACCTTATTGAACCAGCCCAAATGACTTAAACTAAACATATATGTCCTAAACCCAGAAATTGGTAATTCTAATGAATTTCAGTGATTAATTGAAAACATTTTTTCCTAAAATGGAAGGAGAAAACTATTTTCGTCATTTACTAGTAAAGGATAAACCTACCCTATCTAGCTATCATCATCCCCATGTTTTTGGAACATATATAGAGTTTATAGTTTATAGTCTATTTTGCTCCTACAATAATGGCACATACTAATGATATTCTTTTAATGAGAAATGAGAATTATTTGTTCTTTGTAATAAAAACTCTCTATTAATTGGTACTAGCTAGTACTAAAAAGTTTACAAAGAGAATTCCTCAGAGTTCTTAGTGGAAAGTAAAATGCTAAAGACAACAAATTTCACAGTTTCATTCATATACAACTTATTAATATGATAAATTGTAATTGGCGCAACATTATTTACACATGACCAATACCATTTTTAATATAAGAGAAAAAGTAAACGAATGTATTAAGAGCATTAGTTTAAATATTTTTTAGAAATTTTTTATGAAAAAAATATTAATTTTTTTTTATAGTGTTTTATATTTCTCATAAAAGTGATGTCAAAATTTTCTTAAAATGATTGGTTAACAACTACCATAATGTCACCCATTACCATGAATCTTAATATAACCCAATAACATGTCAACCATTATCAAAAAGGATTATGTTAAAAAGTTTTGGCTCTAAAATGGCTCAAATTCTCAAAGCCAAGCCAAACATCTCACCCTCTCAAAAAAGCAACCTCTCTTTATCAGCTTTATAAACCCTACTAATTAAGACCCTTCCCCATGTCAGAGAAATCATCTCTCTCTCTCTCTCTCTCAATGTCTAACAATAGAATGGATGGTGTTGAAGACCAAGAAGCTCTGTTTCACTCCTACCCTTGTGCCTACTATGTCCAAAGCCCTTCCACTATTTCCCATGCCAACAGCACTGACATTAGAACCAACAACATTGATGAATCCACATTCCACTCCCCAGTTCGCTCAGAAACCTTCCTTACAAACCCCACAAACCCAAACCACAGCATCGAAGCCTCACGTTTCACTCTCTCACGATACTCTTCCTCTCGTGGATCAAACAACTCACTAATCTTGCATGAAAAGAAGAATAATAGTATTATTGCTTATGATGTTCAAAGCAATGGGACAGCCGGGACTCATGAGAATTGTGAGAACCGTTTGATCATTGTTGATCATCATGGAGGGGTTGATGATGATGAGGAGGCGGCAGAGAATGATGAGAAAGAATTATATTATGGGAGAGGAAGAGGGTTTTGGAGAAGGTATTGTACTTATCGTAATTCTGATTCATGTCTGTGGATTTGCTTGCAAATATGTTGGAGGGCAATACTGAGCTTGGGAATTGCATTGCTTGTGTTTTACATTGCTACAGAGCCACCACCACCCAAGTTATCCATCAAGGTACTACATCTTTCTCTCTCTTAAGGATAATTTAGGTCAAGCTTTTTATTAAAAAATAACCAGTTTATTCCTCTCTTTTTTTTTTTAACTTATTCTATCATAGTTTTGTGTAGTTTATTTTTTAAAGCAAATTAATTATTAATGAAAATGAGCTCTTCTGAATGAACACAAACCCTATATATAGGAGATTATATTATTTATTGTATTTTTATGATTTGGTAAATAGAGTTTAATAGACAATTTAGGTAACCTAGTTCAAAATAAAACCTCTCTTTTAAGAAAAAAATTTAGATGATGAGACTTTAAATTTAAATCTAATAGATGCATCATGCATGCCTAAGATTACTTATTTATTTATTGGCTGGATAGATGCATGCCTAAGTTATTAATTAAAAAAAAAGGTATATTGTCGGAATAAACTTTTAGTAAATATATATTATACAGACAAAGGGAATGGAACTTTATCGAGAATATTGAAAGGATTTGACTAAGGCTGGGTTGTCAGATCTCCTCTTACAGTTTCAACTTAAGGAACCTTGAGCATATGCATAACTGCCACATGCTACTTTTTTTTTCCTTGGATGAATACATCAATGTCCATTCCTTATGTAAGCAGATAGAGATTGATGAAAAAAAAAAGAAAAGAAAAGAAAAAAAAATGCAATTAAAAAAATTTAGCTCCAAACATGTTGGAGCTCTCTTGTTTGAACCTGTGATTGTACTGATTAAAGAAACTGTCTATGCGTATTCATGTGACTTGTTTAAATAATATAATAAATAGATTTATAAATTACTGCGTAATGAGTTGGAAAAGATAACTCTGAATATGTTTGGAGCCAAACTTTGTTTCTATATAAAATAAATGTGCTTCATGATTCAAAGAGTGTAATGCACTAGCTCTTGCTCTTTCCTTATTATGAATTTTCTTGATTCTACTAGGTTGGCTGATACCAAGTTGCTTTATGTTTTTCCTCCATTTTATGTTTTTTTTCTTCTCATTTTAAACTTTGGTTATTTTCTAAATAATGTAAAAAGAATACGTGGATAAATTGTAACTGATGAAGTATATATAAATATTAGGACGTAAAAAATGGGATAGAAGATTTGTAATGGGTTGATATGGTTTGTCACATGCAAGAAAGCATTAGGCAACAGTATATAATCATACATATGAAGACCCAAAAAAAAAAAAAAAAAAGCATTAGTCAATGTAAAGAGCTAACCTAATGGACAGAAAACTTAGGAAGACATAAAATGTCTCCTATCAAGGGCCGAAATTATAGGTACAGAATTCTCTACATTGTTAGGCCCATACTACACAACTTGTCTCATACGGTAGTATTTTAGACAATAAAGTATGGGCCATAAAGGAATTTTAGGAACCCAAACTTTAGAATGGATGGGTAGCAAGGGTTGAGGTTGAAGAATTTGCCTAAAGTTAGCCTCTGCTTTTTTCTTTTTCCTTTTTGTGGAGAAAAGGAGGACTCTACAGTTGAAATTGAAACATTGATGTATGACCAGAATCATGACCAAAAATTAAAAAGGTTCGGCCTAGTCTCATGATTGAATTGACTAAAGTTGCAATAGCCCAAAGAGAAACATAAAAATGCCCAAGTTCCACAGCACGAAGGAGTCCATGTGCCTCAGATCATTACTTTGCCTAAGCAATGACTGGCTAGGTGTTCATTTCTATTTACCTTATTTGTCTAGTTGAGCATTATATAAAATAAAATAATAAAATAAATAAAAAAGAGAGAGAAAGTTGACGATTTAAAAAGTTTTACATAAGTAAATAAGCCAAACATAGTAACAAAAACACCAAAGTCTTTATTCCAAAATTTGGAGTTAACTAGAGATTCTCAATAAATTAGTTAGAATTGGTTATATGCATTCTTTTTCTTCATTTTATTTTATTCAAAATCATACTCTTTTTAATTTTCTTTATTGAAGTGTTTGTCCTTATTATTATTATTTTTTAACTTAAAAGAAATAAAATAATAAAAAGAGCTAATCTTAACTTAATGAGACATGCATATGTTAAGGTACCATTTATATTCACTTCTTTCTTATGTGTAATAAATACATGTTGCAGATTGCAGGAATTAGCCAATTTGTGCTAGGGGAAGGAGTGGATGCCTCAGGTGTTGCAACTAAGATACTCACCTACAATTGTACCATCAATTTAGTGATTGATAACAAGTCCAAGCTTTTTGGCCTTCACATTAATCCTCCAATAATGGAAATGTCATTTGGTCGCCTCACTTTCGCAATGTCATATGTAAGTAAATCCAAGACATCATGAATTTTCTTATCTACATGAGTTGAACTCCTTGTTCTTGAACATGGCAACTAAGTTTTGAATGAACAATATTTATTTTGGAATTTGGAACAATTTTATCAGATATTTGTAAATTAAAAAATGATAAGGAAGAGTGTAACATTAACAAAAAGTTACATTATATATATATATATATATATATATATATATATATATAAACACATTATATTGTATATACAACTTGAAACTAATATTTATTGGAATATTAACTTTTGTGGAAAGCTAACCTCTCTTGGACCTAAAAGTTTGGTGCTTATTGTGAACTTGGATCAGAAATTTTGGAAATCCATGGGCCAAAATGGGCTTTGGGTGCATCACAAGGAAAAAAACTCTTTATGGAATTAGGAAGCATTGGCCAAGAGTTAGATTTTAGTCCCTCACATTTTACAAATGTAATGATTTATTTCCTTAGTCTTTTTGGTAGTTCTAAGTCACTCTATATTTAAGGGACCAAGACTAAACCGAATATTTTAGAAAAGGTAACTTTTATGCATTCGACATATCACATATATGTCTTCTATTTCATGATATGTATATTTCAATAACATGCCATGTATATATGTTATGAGAGAAATGATGTACATGTCGGATGTATAAGATAATTATTATATATTTTAAAATATTAAAATTGCAAATAAGAAATTGCCAAAAAAAAAAGAAAAAAAAAGAAAAGAAAGAAAGACAAGGACCATTTTTTTAAAATTTAAAAAACTGGATTAGAACATTTAAAATTAAGGAACCAAAATTGTACATACTCTATATTTGAAGGATCAAAATTTTAATTTACATGAAAAAACCAAGGTTAGAGTGCAAAGCTCTCATCTATATGCATCATATGTGTATGTAATATTGGTACTTATATACATGTAATATTGCTGTGATTACCTCTTACTTTTTATTGCTGTTATTATTTATTTTGGCCAAAATCTTTGATAATGGGTTTGTTATGTATAGGGTCCAAAGCTATATGCTGAGAGTGGCTCCACATTGTACCACTTATATGTAGAGACGAAGAATAAGCCAATGTATGGTGCTGGAAGAAACATGCAAGACAAGCTAGAGTCTGGAATGGGATTACCACTAATGTTTCGAATGAGGTTGAACTCAAATTTCCGAGTTGTTTTGAACCTTATCAGGCCTAAATTTCATCATCAAGCTGAATGCCTATTAGTCCTTAATCGTGCATATGATAAGAAACATCGAACCCAAGCATATAATAGCACTTGCACAATTACTTCTTAATCCTTGTTATTAATACGTGTTTGGAATACACAAGTATAGATAGTGATCAAGCAAGCGAAGATGTTTGGCATGTGATTATAAATATAAATTTTGAAACCAAGACTTGGTTATTGTTGAGCATACATATAAATGTATTTGCAACACCTACATCTAGGTTCAATGATAAGAATGATGAAAATGATTAAATTGTTTGATTTGTCTAATGAAAAACTGAACTAATCTTCTCGAGTTTACAAGGACTAAAAGATATAGTTCTATTTACTTGAATGGAGGATGGTACCAATGAAATTAATGGGATGGAATTATTTACTTGATAATGAATGTCACCATATCGAGTTTTCATAATAAATTGTATTTATGGTAGTAACATATTCTCTAAACTCAAATTACAAGTACTAATTAGTGTTGGGATGTTTATCTCTTAATCACATGGAGGATCTAGAGTACATATTTAGATAGTGATATAAGTGATTACGTTCTTGTACCATCCACAATGTCAACGCCATTCTTTCAATCGCTAAAGTCACTCATAATTTGATTTTGCCAAAATCTGAAAGGATGGTAGAAGAGAATAGGGGATATTGAAGCAACAATACCCACATCAACAATAGATCATCTACGACATCAACATCACTATTCATTGGTTTCATTTTATTGATTTTTCTTCTTTAGATATGTGCGGAATATTTTTTGGCCTGTTTTGTAGCCTATTGTGAATCTTGTACGCAAGATGTAAAAATTGTTATTTTGGAAATTAGGGTTTTATGTTATTTTTGTGAGAAAAAACTGCACTGTCACATCTTGTATTTTTTTCCAGGAATAGTGAAATTCTTACAACTCTGTGGACGTAGGTAAATTGACGAATTACATAAATACTGTCTTGTATGATCATTTTTCTTTAGCCTATATATATATATATATATATATATATATATATATATTTATTTATTTATTGTTACATCTCACATATCTAGAAATTTTGTGTACATTCCCATCAAGATATTCATCATTGCCTAAATCTGACTTCCATACCTCTATTACTGTAGATGCATCATGCATGCTCAAGTTTATTTATTTATTTATTGGCGTGATAGATATGCATGCCTAAGTTGTTAATTTTAAGAAGGTATATTGACGGAATAAACTTTTAGTAAATATATATACAAAGGGAATGGAACTTCATCGAGACTATTGAAAGGATTTGACTAAGGATGGGTTGTCCGGTCTCCTCTTACAGTTTCAACTTAAGGGACCTTCAGTATATGCATAAGCATCTTCAACAATTTAGCCAAATTTTCAGACTGTTTGAAGAGCAAACAGTTTTACTTATCTACTTTTTTAAATATATTTTCCAACATACTATCTAGCCATTCTCTATTACATTTAAATATTATTTTTTTATTATTTCTTTAATATTATTTTTATTCTTTATTCTTAATGTGCACAGAAAAGAGAGAGAGAGAGGTTGAATATTTTAGTCATAAAAATTCATTTGAAGAGCAATAGTAACTCTTCATGTGTGGAGAGTACCGGAGCTTATCTACTCTATTTTTTACAATTTGGAAAGATTATTGGAGCTAATTTTTGTGGGTTTGCTCTCCAAACATAGTTTTAGAGAAGCTAATTTTTGTGGGTTTGCTCTCCAATATATTGGAGAGCCCTAACTGCTGCATGCTACTTTCTTTTTCCTTGGATGAATACATTACTGCACATTGCTTATGTAAGTAGATAGAGATTGTTTAAAAAAAAAAAAAAAAACCATGCAGTCGAAAAAGTTTAGCTGTAGACATGTTGGAGTTATTTTGTTTCAACCCATATTGTAGCGATTAAAGAGATTGTCTCTGTATAGTCATATAACTTGTTTAAATAATATAATAAATAGATTTATAAATTACTACGTAATAACTTGAAAAAAAAAATTAAATATATTTGGAGCCAAACAATATAAATGTGCTTCATGATTCAATGAGTGTGTCACACACTAGGACTAGCTCTTTCCTTGTTATGAATTATCTTGATCTTACTAGGTTGGTTGATTCCGAGTTTGCTTTATGTTTTAATATATATGTGTCTGGCTTTTTTTATTATTATTATTTATTTTTCTCATTTTAAACTTTGGTTATTTTAAAAAAAAAAAATGTGACAAATTGTAATTAATTGAATATAAAATGGAATATAAAAAATGATACAAAAGATTTGTAATGGGTTGATATCGTCTGTTACATGCCAGAAAGCATTAGGCAACAGTGTACATATAATCTACCAAAAAAAAAAAAAAAAAAGCATTAGTCAATGTAAACTGTAAAGAGCTAATCTAATGGACAGAAAACTTAGGAAGACCCAAAATGTCTCCTGTCAAGGTCCGAAATTATAGGTACGGAATTCTCTAACCCAGCAAAAAAGGTACAGAATTCTCTACATTGTTAGGCCCATACTACACAACTTGTCTCATAGTATTTTAGACAATAAAGTACATAGGGTTATAAAGGAATTTTAGGAACCCAAACTTTTAGACTGCAGATTGGCCCAAAGGTAGCCTCTGCTTTTTTCATTTTTTTTTTTTTTTTTTTTTTGTTGTTGAGTTGGGGGGGGGGGGGGGGGGGGTGGCCTATACGGTTAAAATTGAAACATTGATGTATGACTGGAAATCATGACCAAAAAATAAAAAGGTTGGCCTAGTCCCAGGATTTTTTTTTGGGTAGAAATGAAAAAGTCTTATTTTAAATATAACAAAGTTAATACAAACGCAACCATATTTGGTTTGACGGGACATACCTTACTAATCTCTAGGCCTGTCATATTCCTTACAAAACAATGGTATAAAAAATTGGGACAGGTGTCATAGATGGTCAAAAGTTACTGCTAGTGGTTTCTCCGTTTCGCTAACACATCTGCGAATTCATTGGCCTCACGGTAGACATGACGCACCTGTACCACCCATGCCAACTACATAAAGCTCTTGCAATCACAAATTAAAGGAAATACATCAGAAGGGAAATTGTCGATTGAAGTAATTAACCAGGATAATACTATCACAAAATCAAGCTCTAGTTGGATAATTTTGAAACCCAAATTCCATGCCAACATGAGACCCTGACGCATCGTTCCCAATTCTGCCATATTATTAGTAGCAATACCCATACTCAATGGGCAATTGTTCCAATCTTATCCAGACAGTCGTAGTCGTAACTTTGGCTGTACTGGGATGGAAGTTCGCCTCCCATGCTTGAACATGGAGGTGTTGTTCAGCCACGAACCACAGGGGCGGAACTATGTGTAAGAATGGCCCCCCCAAAATTTTGAAATTTTTTTAAATATATATAATTATTTTAATGTTTTTAAAATTTAGTCTATAAAAATAAGAGTTGGCCCCCCCAAATATTTGATTTAGTTCAATGATGCTCTTAGAAAAAATAATTGATCTAATAGTTATAGAGACATAACATTATTTTTCGCAATTCTATTTTTTATTGTAAAATGTGCTCTTATATTTGTTAAAAATTTGATAAAGTTTGACATAAAATATGTTTGAATCTATATCCTTTTCAATTAGTTATGTGGCAATTAACAAGTAATTGACTCATGAAAAAAATAATGTCACTAAAACTACACATGAAATGTTTCTTTTGTTGCCACATAATGGGTTAGAGTAAGATTGTTTTAAATATGTTTGGAGCCTAACTTATTCCTCCAAATTTTGAATCATTCATGTTTTTGAAAATTTTATTAGTTCAATTGAAAGATTTTTTACTTACTTTAGTATAAAATTAGATAATTTGTATCGAAGATGACATTTTTTAAGAATTTCACTATAAAAATGGTAAAAATGAATTTTATTTTATGAAAAATTGCCATCAAACATAATTTTGATTGAAAATACTAAGCCTTTTTTTTTTTTTTTGGTGTGTGTGTATATATATATATAACTTATCAAATAAAAAAATGTGTATATAATAAAAAAGCATGTGTATATGTGTATGTGGGAGGTTGTTTTGATAAATATATTAGTGCTACAACTTGGCCCCCTCAAATAAAAATTCCTGGCTCCGCCCCTGACGAACCATGGGCCATCGATGAGTGCATAGTGATAATCCTTTAGCGCATCAAATTTCATAATAAAGCATCCATATCCGATATCAATTAAATGCGTGTTGCCTGTTGGGTGCCATATATCGGCTAACCTGGTTTCCAAAAAAATATCCAAGCTGTTTACCCATAAGTTTCAGAATAATGCTAGTTTGCCACGGTCCTAACATTTTCCGTTTCAGGTCTGCTGACACATGTATGTCCCACTCCTCTTCATTCATTTGGTCCTCTTCCCTGGGCTGCTCCTCATTTTCTCCTGTCCTTCCAGTCCTCTCTGATTCAGATTCTACCTCCTCGTCCACTTCAGTTTCTGCGTCTTCAAGCTCCGTCTTATGCATGACAGCATCCAAAGTTGCTTCAGCATCAGATTTTTTTTCTTGAATTATCCCTCAGATAGGTAGTCACTGGGTTCTCGGTTTCCTGGGGTGTGTTGTTCCTTGTTTAATCAAGATGATTTACTTCGATCTCTTTGACACGCCTAGTCCCATGATTGAATTGACTAAAGTTGCAATAGCCCAAAAAGAAACATAAAAATGTTCAAGTTCCACAGCACAAAGCAATCCATGTGCCTAAAAGTTAAAATCTTTACTTTGCATAAGTAGTGATAGGCTAGGTGTTCATTTTGATTTACTTTATTTGTCTAGTAATGGGCAATATGTAAAATAAAAAAAAAATAAGAGAGAGGGAGAGAGTTGACGAATTAAAAAAGTTTTATATAGGTAAATAAGTCAAATACAGTAACATGAACACCAAAGTCTTTATTCTAACTTTTGAAGTTAACTAGAAATCTTCAACAAATTAGTTAGAATGATCATATGCATTCTTTTCCTTCATTATATTTTATTCAAAATCATACCATTTGTTATTTTCTTTATTGTCGTGTCCTTTTTTTTTTTTTAACTTAAAAATAATAATAATAATGCTAATCTAGAGTCAAAGAGACATATGTTAAAGCTACTATTTCTATTCACTTCTTTCTTATGTGTGATAAATATGTGTTGCAGATTGCAGGAATCAGCCAATTTGTGCTAGGGGAAGGAGTGGATGCCTCAGGTGTTACGACTAAGATACTCACCTACAATTGTACCATCAATTTAGTGATTGATAACAAGTCCAAGCTCTTTGGCCTTCACATTAATCCTCCAATAATGGAAATGTCATTTGGTCGCCTCACTTTTGCAATGTCATATTTAAGTAATCCAATACATCATGAATTTTCTTATCTACATGGGTTGAACTCTTTGTTTCTTGAACATGGCAACTAATTTTTGAATGAACAATAATTATTTTGGAATTTGGAACAATTTTATTAGAGATTTTGTAAATAAAAAATAGATATGGAAGAGTGTAACATTAACAAAAATTTACATTATATATATAAACATTATATTGTATATACAACTTGAAACTAATATTTATTGGAATAATAATTTTTGTGGAAAGCTAATATTAATTGTTAGCATGCGGTAAAAATATATTGTTGTGGGAAGCTAACCTTTCTTGGACCTAAAAGTTAGGTGCTTATTGTGAACTTGGATAAGAAATTTTGGTAATCCATGGGCCTAAATGGGCTTTGGTGCATCACAAGAAAAGAACCCTTTATTGAATTACAAAGCGTTGGCCAAAAGTTTCATTTTAGTTCCTCAAATTTTAAAACTGCAACAATTTATTTCCTTTATCTTTTTTGTAGTGCTAAGTCACTCTATATTTAAGGTGCCAAAATTAAACCAATCCCATATTTAAAAAAAAATGTAACTTATGCATTCGACATATGTATTTTCTATTTCACATGTATATTATAATAATATGTCAAAGTTTATATACTGTGAAACATATGATATATATGTCGGATGCATAAGATAATTATTGTATATTAAAAAGTGTTAAAGTTGCAAATAAGAAATTGACAAAAAATAGGCAAGGGCCATTTAAAAAAAAAAATTTAAAATTGGATTAGAACATTTAAAAATTAAGGAACCAAAATTATACATACTATATATTTGAAGGATCAAAATTTTAATTTTCCTAAAAAAATAAAATAAAATAAAAACCAAGATTAGAGTGCAAAGCTCTCATCTATATGCATCTTATGTGTGTGTTCTGTAAAATAAAAAAAAAAAAAAAAAATGGCATTGTGATTATCTTAGATAATGGGTTTGTTATGCATAGGGTCAAAGCTATATGCTGAGAGTGGCTTCACATTGTACCACTTATATGTAGAAACGAGGAATAAGCCAATGTATGGTGCTGGAAGAAGCATGCAGGACAAGCTAGAGTCTGGAATGGGATTGCCACTAATGTTTCGCCTGAGGTTGAACTCAAATTTCAGAGTTGTCTTGAACCTTATCAGGCCTAAATTTCATCATCAAACTGAATGTCTATTAGTTCTTAATCATGCATATGATAAGAAACATTGAACCCAAGCATATAATAGCACTTGCACACACTACAAAAATACTGGACTATTGCGGAGGGCCAAAACTGCCACAAAAGTCCAAAAAACCGCCACTAAAGGTCCATTTGGCTTATTGCAGCAAGGGCTATTACGGCGATTCCACCCGCTAGCCTTGCACTACCACGATAGCTCTATTGCGGCGGTAACAAAAAACGCTGCAATAGATTGGTCATTTAGCAGCGCTTTTGGCCGATTGAGGCGGGCAGAAAAACACTACCATATGAGGTTACCATTCAGGTCAAGTGACCTTTTAGCGGTGAGATAGACTGGCAGCTATATGTGACAACCTTTAGCAGCGGACATTAAGCACTGCTATAGGGTTTATTAAACAACAGACTCTACGCACCTTTTAGCGGTAGTTACATCCACCGCTATATGTATGAGGCTTCAATGGTGGGCCAAAAACACTGGTATAGGCCTCCAATTATTTTATAATTTTAGTCCTTTAGCGGCAGTTTTTGCCTATCGCTATAAGTTAATTTTTTTTCCCCTCCTGGGTTCTAAAACCACATATCTATTACAAATAACATGTAGCAATTTTAGCTCCACTAAGACAATACCACAAATGTAACTAGATAACACTATAAATGTCTCCAAACTAACATTATATTAACATAGAAATATTCTATTATAAATAACCTATAACAATTTTAGCTCCACTAAGACAATACCACAAATGTAACTAGATAACACCACAAATGTCTCCAAACTAACATTATATTAACATAAAAATATATTATCAAATACATAACATTGTCTATAACCATCATCATAAAATTAACAAAAGAAAGATGTGGTCCTTTGTACACAGAAAGTCCTTCAACACTTAAATTAAACTAATACCATAATCAAAGATTCAAAATATTTTCAACACTTCAAAAAATGTGTTTGCTCAAATGTGGTTCTTTGTACACAAAATGTCCTCAAACACCAACATAAAATTTATAAGCTGCTTGGTTGATGGGATGCAACTGATGATTTTTAGAGAGCTTGAGATTGTAGGAGAGTTGGGGATTGTGGGATCAGAGGAATGTTCTACATACAAATTAAAAAAAGCAATAATTAGGACACAACGATATCAAATATTGGAATCCAAAATTGCTTTGGTTGTCATGTCAGCATGTATAGGTATGAAAGATCAACCAAAACAATGCAAGTAATATCAACATGGCATCTATTGAAAAACAAAGACATGGGGTATTCTCAGCAACTTATTCTAAGCTATATATGACCATGTCTCAAAAGAGTGGCTTGAAATTCTAAATTTATTTGGAAAATTGTAATACTAAAATCTACAAGCAAACTCTGAGGCATGTTGCTTAAGGAGTGACACAAACAATATTCAAGAGATCACGGAATCAAAATGTGAAAATACTGCAACTTAAGTCAATGGCAGTGGCTGATCACATGATGCACAATAAGATAAGAAGAACAAAATGTGATATACATTCGACTCCAATGGTAGAAACATTTATAAACAAACATACTCACCTGTAAACCAACCAGGATGGGCTACCACAAATAGTTAATAACACAAACAAGTTATCAGTTAGTTGCTAAGACTTTGGGCTTTTAACCTAGCCATTCAAATTCCACTAATTATGGCTAAATTGCAAGAGCAAATAACTGAATAAATGAGTTTCATTGACTGCCACTACTAACAACCAATTAGCAATTGCATACTCTTCGTCATTGTATTCATCTCCAAGACCAAGTAAAAACTCTACTTCAAAAAGGTCCAAATAAACTTTTTTTTTTTAAATGATTTAAAAACAACCTACCTCTGAGATCTACAGTAAATAAAAATAAATCAAAACATAAATTGAAAATAATGAAAGAAAAAATTTATTTATTTATTGAAAAGATGTGGGTCTTAAACCAAACCCTCAAATCAAGAGAAAGCATCAGAGAGAGCAGGCATGTTGACCCATGAATTCAATTTCCATGTACACTACCATGCTTCCTTCATTCTTTTGTAATCCAGAGCATCGGCTTATTGTACACGGCTCTACCATTTCATTCTTTTCCTAACAACAAATGGTTAAAAAGACACCATGTTGCTCAAGCTCTGCCATCACACATTGTGTGATACAAGGAGTGCCTTCAATCCACAAAGTAGGCGGATTCAATAAAATCATAATTAAAAAAAGATCCTCATTTTATTCCTTAAGTATTCTCATGGACATCCACACAACCAAGAGTAATATTTTGATAAATATCATTAAGCAACCAACACATATTTAAGTGTTTGCCAATGATACATGGCACTCAATGCTTGTTATAAAACCACATTAACAACTATGTTGAACTTAGGATACCTCACCAACACGGCACAACAATTTTTGCAGCAAATTAATATTCACATTAAATTGAAGAAACCAATGATTCTAAACTCACATTTTGCATATAGGTCCTTCTCCAAGTCTAGCTACACAAGAATGAAAGAAATTGCATAAGTTAGGATTATAATGCAAAGTTACCAAGTCAAAATTCATAAAGTTATTATTTTTATCCATGCTTCCAAAACATATCCTTCAATGCATTAATGGGAACAGAACAAGCTCTAGAATTGAATAAGGATTTCTATCTCATTCTTAGATTTTTTTCCTTCTCAATTGGTAATTACACACATTCAGTAAGTCATGAACAATAAAAATTTCTCTCAAACTATGCATTTTTATGAACCAAACCCATTTAAAATAAAATGGAATAAAACTACTAATCACTCACTTTATTCTGGATAGAGAAATTGATGAAGTTGGAATCTACCAAAACCCGATATGGTAGTCCCAACGAGGTGTTGTAATTGAAGAAAAGTACCAATGAAACCTTCGGCCTATATGGCACAAAATTAAACGCGTTACAACACAATATAAACCCTTACAAATCCCAAATCTCCTATACCCAAAATTTAACACCAAAAATTTATGTGTGTATATATATATATATAGGCTTTTATAAATACTTAAAAATTCAAAGGAAAACTAGATAACTAACAATGATAAATAACATAATAAGGCTTACACATTTCTTGGGAGCTTCTTTTTGTTGTTGTCATTCTTTTTTGGGAGCCACTCCAAACGCCTCCCACCACTAATATATATATATATATATATATATATACAAAAATGAATTCTTATCCAGAACAACAACAAGAAACTCACTAAAACTCACACACAATAAACTAAAGAAGGTATGTTTGCATTAAAATGGCCTCTAAGTTCAGTTAGTAAATTAATTACTGAAAAAAATAACAAAAATGTATACTTTTCATGTAGTCAAATGAACGGTAACCATTGAATAATGAAAACTTCTTACCTTGAATTGAAAAACTATTGAAGACATAGACTAAAGATTTAGAGTTTCTGTCTCTATCAAGCTCAGCATACAAAATGTTTTATGAAGAGTACAAGCAATATTTAAATGTCAATTGCGCTTTTGGAAACAAGTATTAGTTTGTTTCCTACCTCGATGTCTTTAAGGAGGAAAGCATCTCCAAAACCATGATTGTACCAAACTTGTTCCATTTCAATGCTAACTTATAAGTAGGTAAAACCCTTGGGATAGAACTATAAATGAGTAATCGTTGCCTTGAATCATTGGGATATAACTCAGAGTAAAATGTCACCCAGCCATCAACTCTAAATTTTCTAATATAGCCACAACATATGCTCCCCACCCCCACCCCCCCCCCCCCCCCAATATCCAATATATATATAATGCATAAGAATCATGCACCTTCAAATGACAATCAATAGCAACTACAAGTACATATTTTAATCTAATAAACTAAGAATTATTCCAAACACTTCTAGAACATTTTCATCTATTAAAAACCCAGGAGAACTACTTCCATGTTTTTTTTTTTTTTTTTTTGGGGTGAGGAAATGAGTATTCAAATTAATCATAACCAAATATAAACCTATGCTTTAAGTTACCAATAAATTATTAGTTCCTTCATTATGCCCAAAAATCTCCCCAATTAATAGTTCTCGTTCAGTGGGGCCACCATACTCCAAACATTTCTCAATAACGTTTAATGCAAATTTATGCTGGCTCAGTTGTACAATATGTCTTGACAACTTGCTTATAATCTGGTTTCTTTCATGAGGCTTTCCCCTCTCCAGTACATGCTAATGTAAATCAATAAAACCATTGCATTACCATCCAACAAATGACACAAGAAATATACAAGATAAGGGGTAAAAGAATTTCAGGCACACACAATTTAAAGAGTAAAGTACATCCCAGAAAGTCAAATGGCAAGAAGCATTTTTCATTACATACGCCTATAACATAAGGAATACCTGAACCAATACAAGCATCTCAACAATTGCACTAAAAAGGGTCATTGCATAAGTAAAAGAGCTACAAGAATATCTACTTAACTATTCCAATTCAAATTGCCAATATATTTTATTTTCAAAATTCGTAGGAATCGCCTATTTTCTACTTCACGAATATAATATTTTTGGCATCAATACCAAGCATTACTCTTGTTTTGTAATTTTAAATTTCCTTGTTAGCCTCAATCAGCGAAGATGCTCTCTCTATTAAGATGTGAGAACAAATGTGTTGCTTGATCATCATGCATACATGTAAACATTCATATATCCATCCATGAATTAACTAATAAAAATATAATTGTATTTCTATTTTGGCAAAAATGCAAAACTGACTCTCTAACTTTCAGCTTTTGTCATTTCAGTCCTCTAACTTTCAACTTTGTCATTTCAGTCCTTTAAGTTTCAATTTTTGTCAATATAGTCTTCCGTTAGAACTCAGTTATCTTTTTCCGTTAAGTGACCCTCTAACTTTCAACTCTTTTTTTTTATTTTTTTTTTATATAATAATTTTCATAATTAAAAGAAAATTAAAAAAAAAAAAAAAAAGCAAGTAAAGGGAACGACATCGTTCCCCTTACCTAAGAAATCAAAACCTTGAACATGTTGGAGAAGACCAATTCATGAACTTGAATTTGAGACCCAAATGAAATGTAGCCAACAAGGGCGTTCTCGGGCAACAAGCCAATGGCACACCGCACGCCTCAAAGCCGATTTGACATGGCCCATCTCCTCCTCGATCATGCAAGTATAGAGCACGAAAACAAAAACTAAGGAGAATGTATTGATCTCTGGTGTGTTGAGCGTAGAGTTCACCAAAGAGATTGGTATCGGAGATCATGGAATGGTGAGGAGGGAAATGGTTACGCTGGTAACAGAAGGGGCAGATCTTGGTGGCGAAGATGACGCAAGCGTAAGGTTTGAGAACAGAGGCACAGGTTTTGCAGCGAAGCAGAGCATAGGGGATGTCAGGGTGAAGGCGGATTGGAGAAATGGAGGCAGCGAGTGGGATTACGCACTTGCTCGCTTCAACCTTCATTCATGGCCACACGTTCCAACTCATCTGAACTTCGTCAATTCCTTTTGGATTTGCGTTCTCCATTTTCAACATGTTTTTTTTTTTTTTTTTTACAGTTTTTATTTATTTATTTATTTTAGTTTTCTTTTAACTATGACAATTATTATTAAAAAAAAAAGTCAAAACGGTGTAGTTTTGAGCACTTAATGGAAAAAGATAATTGATTGCTAATGGAAGACTACATTGACAAAAATTGATACTTAGAGGACTAAAATGACAAAACTGAAAGTTAGAGGACTGAAATGACAAAAGCTGAAAGTTAGAGGGTCAGTTTTGCATTTTTGCCTTCTATTTTTAATGAAAAACATTATAATGGCACCACGTCTGAAGTTTATTTGATTCTTTGAAAGTGTGACCATGACTAGAAATCTAATATACCTTCTTCGTATTTGCAACTCTCAACTCCGTTTCCACTCTCGCCCTCTCCACCCAAACCCCACGTGCCGAAACCTTCCCTTTCCTTCACAACCTAAGCCACCGATCCCCAATCCGAGCTGAAACCATCCGTGGACTTTTCCTCCACTGGATCCGAACCCGAACAAGACTCCTTCGAGAACCGCCTCTTGCAGGTCCGACTCTAGTATTGGAGGGGAACTGGGAAGAAAGCGGCGGAGTGATTGGAATAGATGAATATAGAAACGAGAGAGAGAGAGAGAGAGAGAGAGAGAGAGAGAGAGAGAAAATGAGGTTTGCTTGTGAGAAATGAGAAAAGAAAATGAAAAGGATTAGGAGAAATGGGAAGGGCAGCTGAATGAGAAACGTGTAGGGTTTTATGTTGTGTTTTCAATAGAATCAAAATGACGTAGTTTTGATAATAGTAACTTAAAAATTGAAAAGAAAAAAAAAAGGCTATTGTGGAGGTTAGAACCTTGGACGGGACCCTGAAAAACTACATGGCACGTGTGTAAACCACTAAGGTAACATATGTTTATGAACATATTTTACCTATATTAATATATAGTTGTACATTTCACTAAATATTTATAAATAAAATATTTTATACATAAATATTTTATAAATAGTAATATTTAATATTTAATAGGTAAATATTTTATAAATAGTAATATTTAATATTTTACAGTAATATTAGTCAGATTTTGGCTTTGGGGGGAGGGGGGGAAGCTATAAATGAAACACGTTAGGAGGGAAACAAATTTTTGGGAAATTTTGGGTGGGAAAAATAAAATAAGATAGATTTATTTTGAGGAAAAAATAAAAATAAAAGAAGACAATGTTTAATTAATTACCATTTTTTACTAGGAATTACCATTTTGTTATGCATTTTGTAATTGTAGGGGGGGAAGTTATAAATGAAACACGTTAGGAGGGAAACAAATTTTTGGGAAATTTTGGGTGGGAAAAATAAAAGAAGACAGATTTATTTTGAGGAAAAAATAAAAATAAAAGAAGACAATGTTTAATTAATTACCATTTTTGACTAGGAATTACCATTTTGTTATGCATTTTGTAATTGTACATGAATTAAACACATCTATATATCTAAGTGAGTCAATGAGTGCAAAATATTAAGAATCTAATATTAATGAGTTATGAAATAAAATTTAAAAACAAAAAAAAATCACATACACTCAATAAAATTCACCACACAACTTTCTCAAAAAAAAAAAAAAAACCACACAACAAAAATTATCACACGTTCTATCTTATTAAAAAATTTTTAAAAAAAATGATTATAGCTATTATTAAATTTATGTAAGAATTTTAATATGTGACTAACTACATTTACTTTTTAAAAAAAAAATAATATGACTAATTGGATGGTCAGATTGAGAGAACATAATTATACAAGTACACAGCATATGTCGATCACGCACCATACTTAAATTTGAAATCTAACCATTGGATTTGAAGAGTGTAATGAATGGTTAATTTTGGTAAATTATGGTAACAATCAAATGGTTGGATTTAAAGAAAGGCACGGTCAAAGTTTAATCAAAGTTGGTCAAACCTGGTCAAACTTAATAAATGGTCCCGAGACTACTGGACTTAGTGAAATTCATATTCAAATCTTGATCATTAGGATTGAAGAGTATGGTGGCATATTGATATTGGTGAAATTTGAGACCAATTTGATGGTTAGATTGAGAGAATATATATAGCCATATAGGTACATAACATATGTTCATCACGGGCCATTCTTGGATTTGAAATCTAACCATTAGATTTGAAGAGTGTAATGAAAGGTTCATTCTGGTAAATTATTGTCACAATCAAACGGTTGAATTTAGAGAAATATGTGGTCAAAGTTTAGTCAAAGTTGGTCAAACCTGATCAAACTTAATAGATAGTCTCGAGACCATTGGACTTGGTGAAAATCATATTTGAATCTTGATCATTGAGATTGAAGAGTATGGTGACATATTAGTGTTGGTTAAACAATTAATTGATAACATGACTATTAATCTTTGATCACCTTGAAATTTTGTAAGCATGAAAAATATATGAAGATAATGTAATCTAATGGTAAATTTGTCAAAATTCATTGAATTAAGAAATATAGGGTTGTGTTCAAATTACACATGATATAACTCTAAAAAATGTTACACCACCCAATAACTTATTATTAAATTCATATTTTGAAAATCAAACCATTGGATTAAATGTTCTATATGTTCTTAATATGCATATCAATTTTCATGCCAATCGGATATAATTTACAATTTGATCTTCAAACTCATCTTTTATGTGTTATTTTAAATTACAAAAACTTGAATTTAAACAATTAATTGATGACATGGGTATTAATCTTTGATCACCTTGAAATTTTGTAAGTATGAAAAATATATGAAGATAATGTAATCTAATGGTAGATTTATTAAAATTCACATCAAATTAAGAAATATAGGGCTGGGTTCATGTTACACCTAATGTAACTTTAAAAAATGTTACACCACCCAATAACTTATTATTGAATTCATATTTTGAAAATCCAACCTTTGGATTATATTTTCTATATGTTCTTAACATACATGCCAATTTTCATACCAATTGGATGTAATTTACAATTTGATCTTTAAACTCATCTTTTATGCGTTATTTTAAACTACAAAAATTTGAATTTAAACAATTGATTAATGACATGGCTATTAATCTTTGATCACCTTGAAATTTTGTAAGCATGAAAAATATATGAATATAAGGTAATCTAACGGTAAATTTATCAAAATTCACATCAAATTAAGAAATATAGGGCTAGGTTTATGTTACACCTAATGTAATTCTAAAAAATGTTACACCACCCAACAACTTATTATTGAATTCATATTTTAAAAATCCAACCGTTGGATTATATTTTCTATATGTGCTTAATATGCATGCCAATTTTCATGCCAATCGGATATAATTTACAATTTGGTCTTTAAACTCATCTTTTATACATTATTTTAAACTACAAAAACTTGAATTTAAACCATTGATTGATGACATGACTATTAATCTTTGATCACCTTGAAATTTTGTAAACATGAAAAATATATGAAAATAATGTAATTTAATAGTAAATTTATCAAAATTCACATCGAATTAAGAAATATAGGACTGGGTTCATGTTACACCTAATGTAACTCTAAAAAATGTTACACTACCCAACAACTTATTATTGAATTCATATTTTAAAAATCCAACCGTTAGATTATATTTTCTATATGTGCTTAATATGCATGCCAATTTTCATGCCAATCGGATATAATTTACAATTTGGTCTTTAAACTCATCTTTTATACATTATTTTAAACTACAAAAACTTGAATTTAAACCATTGATTGATGACATGACTATTAATCTTTGATCACCTTGAAATTTTGTAAACATGAAAAATATATGAAAATAATGTAATTTAACAGTAAATTTATCAAAATTCACATCGAATTAAGAAATATAGGACTGGGTTCATGTTACACCTAATGTAACTCTAAAAAATGTTACACTACCTAACAACTTATTATTGAATTCATATTTTGAAAATCCAACCGTTGGATTATATTTTCTATATGTGCTTAATATGCATGCCAATTTTCATGCCAATCGGATATAATTTACAATTTGGTCTTTAAACTCATCTTTTATACATTATTTTAAACTACAAAAACTTGAATTTAAACCATTGATTGATGACATGACTATTAATCTTTGATCACCTTGAAATTTTGTAAACATGAAAAATATATGAAAATAATGTAATTTAACAGTAAATTTATCAAAATTCACATCGAATTAAGAAATATAGGACTGGGTTCATGTTACACCTAATGTAACTCTAAAAAATGTTACACTACCCAACAACTTATTATTGAATTCATATTTTGAAAATCCAACCGTTGGATTATATTTTCTATATGTGCTTAATATGCATGCCAATTTTCATGCCAATCGGATATAATTTACAATTTGGTCTTTAAACTCATCTTTTATACATTATTTTAAACTACAAAAACTTGAATTTAAACCATTGATTGATGACATGACTATTAATCTTTGATCACCTTGAAATTTTGTAAACATGAAAAATATATGAAAATAATGTAATTTAACAGTAAATTTATCAAAATTCACATCGAATTAAGAAATATAGGACTGGGTTCATGTTACACCTAATGTAACTCTAAAAAATGTTACATCACCCAAAAACTTATAATTGAATTCATATTTTGAAAATTCAACCATTGGATTACATTTTCTATATGTTTTTAACATGAATGCCAATTTTCATGCTAATCGGATGTAATTTATAGTTTGATATTTAAACTTATCTTTTATGCGTTATTTTAAACTACAAAAACTTGAATTTAAACAATTAACTGATGACATGACTATTAATCTTTGATCACCTTGAAATTTTGTAAGCATGAAAAATATATGAAGATAATTTAATCTAACAGTAGATTTGTCAAAATTTACATTGAATTAAGAAATATATGGTTGGATTCAAGTTACACCTGATGTAACTCTAAAAAATGTTACACTAATCAATAACTTATTATTGAATTCATATTTTGAAAATCCAACAGTTGGATTACATGTTCTATATGTTTTTAATATGCATGCCAATTGGGTGTAATTTACCATTTGATCTTTAAGTGGGAAGGCAAAAAAAACAGAGGGAAATTTTGGGGTTGGGAAATTCAAAGGTCTATTGCGGCGGTCCAACCTGCCGCTATAACTAAGAAAAAGCATTGCAAAAAGGAGTCCATATTGCGGCAGTCATACAAACCACCGCTATAGTTCGCATATTTCGATGTTTTTCTCTACTACCATTATAGCATCTACACAAAATGATGTATTTATTGCAGCGGGTTTCAGGAGCGCTGCTATATCTACATTACCACCGCTAAAACATATATATGGCGGCAGTTTTATGTCTTGCTGCTATAGGACGTTGCAAAAGACTACACCTATAGCGGCGGTCCCAAAAAACGCCGCAATAGGCGACATATAGCGGCATTTTTTGCACCCGCCACAAAAAAAACCGCCATAATAGTCCAATTTTTTTGTAGTGACAATTATTTCGTAATCCTTGCTATTAATATGTGTTTGGAATACACAAGTATAGATAATGATCAAGCAAGCAAAGATGTTTGGCATGTGATTATAAATATAAAATTTGAAACCAAGACTTGGTTGTTGTTGATTATACGTATAAATTTACTTCAAACACCTACATCTAGGTTCAATGATACAAGTGATGAAAATGAGTGGACTGCTTGATTTGTCTAATAAAAAACTGAATTAATCTCCCCAATTTTATAAGGAATCAAAGATATGGTTCTATTTACTTGAATGGAGGATGGTACCATTGAAATTAATGAGATGGAATTATTTACTTGATAATGAATATCTATCAATTTTTCACAATAAATTGTGTTCATGGTAGTAACATATTCTCAAACTCAAATTGCAATTACTAATTATATTGGAATGTTTATCTCTTAATCACATTTAGAATGTTTATCTCTTGATCACATGGACGATCTAGAGTACATGTTAGATAGTGATATAAGTGAGGACGTCCTTGTATTATCCACAATGCCAACACCATTATTCCATATGCTAAAGTCACTCAAAATTTGATTATGCCAAAATCTGAAAGGATAGTGGAAGTGGATAAGGGATATTGATGCAACAACATTCACATCAAATCTAGATCTACAACAAAATCAACATCACTATTCATTGCCTTCATTTTCTAGCTTTTCTTCCCTAGATATTCATTATTGCATAAATTTGACTTTCATGCCTCTGTTTATGTACACCAAAGAACAACCATATTTGGAGGTTAGCTTGAAGCTTTGCAGCAAATAATGGCAATGGCGTCTTCACTTCCCTCTTCCTCCACTTCCTCTTTCTCTCCTATCTCCAAATTAAATTCTATGACTTTGCAATATATAGAAGATGTAGTATCTCTACTAGATGAGTGGGCATTAAATCGAAATTCTCTTAAAAGTTTATAGATTAGGAATTGCCCTAGACTAACACCTCTATTTAGAGTTGTGCCATATCTCACCTCCCTTGTGGAGCTCAAGATTGGACATTGCAAGGAGTTCAATTCGTTAAATGACATAGATGATGATGAAGACATGGATGATGACGATGACATTAAATGGAGATGCCTTAATTGCCTTAATTACCTTTACGTCTAGGGCTGCATTTTAAACACGGCCTAATGTATCGGGATATAGCCACACTTATTAAACGCGACTACAATTCTAACCTTAGGCCGCGTTTAAAACGCAGCCTAAGACTATAACCTTAGGCCGCGCTTAATAAGTGCGGCCATAGTCTCCCCATAGACAGCCTAGATACTACTTTTTGGCCACATTTTAGAAACGCGGCTATAGCCACATTTAAACGCGGCTATAGCCACATTGAAACACGGCTATAGTTTATTATTATTATTTTTTTCCCTTTCTAGGCTAGAAAACCTATCAAGCTAGAATTTACAACACACAAAACCTGTCACAATCTCAATCAATACAGCAACAAAACCTGTCACACACAATTTACAACTTGTAAGCCAATACCTTTCTGTTTCATTTGCATTCTCAAGAATATGTGGGCAAATGGAAAGACCATTTGCTTGAAGTGTTCTTTTCAATCCTAAATAATTCTTATAATCCATTCTATGCAAGAGTTCCACCTAAATGCAGATCCATCATCCATACTTTCACCTTCCCATTGGCATCAATTTCCTACTTGGGTACAATTCGTTTCTTAAAAAGAAATAAAATTACATACACAAATGTTTAAACACATTTAGGTGATTCCCACACAGCAGTAGGCGAGGTAAGAGTAATGCATCAATGATCATTAACAAAGCTAGCTACCACCTAATGGAGCATAAACAAGTATTGAAATCACATCCTAGAGTTATACAGTTAAAAAAGGCTCAAATAATCATGTCTGCCATGATTTCAGAACCAAGAAGTGCATAAAACCAATCTGAGTTGACCAAAATATCCAGTGGTAACTAAAATGTCAGCCATCCTTGACAAAAACAAACTTCGATCAGCAAAACTGAATTTGTTATTACTTATTAACCTGGGTTTGTACCAAATCACATAATAAAGCAGCTAAAAACTAAACCAAATTATGTATCAAAAAGGAAAAAAAGTAGAGTCAGTGGCCATTTAACCCTTTTCCTCTTCTGGGTTTAGTTTCAACTTAATTCCTAGGTTGTGGTTGTAAAATTATAGTATGAGTTTGGGGTTTTTGTTTATAGTGGTTCAAAACATAGCAACAATGGCCATTGGGAATGGCCATGGGCATTTATGAGGAAGCAGTTAGTCAAAACTTGATATATCTGACTTATTGATTCCATTATTAAAACATGCACATGCGGCCAGCTTTCACAAAAGACAAACAAAAAAATAGGAACCGAAAGCTCTCTACTATTGAACTTGTTTGTGCGGTGCCACACACAGACTGCTGACACGGGTTGAAGTACAAATGGGTCGCTTGAGAACTGAGGTTTTTTTTTTTTTTTTTTGGCTGAATAGAACTAAGATTCATCATGATACTTGTTAAATTTCTTCCCAATAATAATTCTGAAATCTTCCATAACTTTATAGTTGAGCTAAGTTGGTGAATTCCTGTTCCATAAATTATTTATCTATACAGAAAACATGTACGAATTTTAAAAATAAATTATGAATGTTTACACTAAATATAAGCAATACGTATGTTGAATTTTTTTTTTTTTTTTAAATTATGTCATTAGCTAAATGGTCCGTGACATTTAATCTATAACTCTCACATTAAAAAAAAAAAAAAAAAAAACATTCATATGATTCCCCTCATTTCTTCAACATTTAATTCAGCCACCTCCTCCTCCAATTAATTGAAGTGCAAGAAAATAAATCTTTCGTCATCACATACACTTAATTATCATAATTCATCAATAATTAAATACACAATCACAGAAATTGAAAAGTTATAACTGATTTTCCACATTTTAAAATGAAACTCATAAAAGGGTGAACAATATGGAAAAATAAAAGGGAGATGATCTACAATATATATAGTAGTTCAAATTTAGCAAATAAACAACCACTAAATAATTAAATTTAGCAAATAATTAATAACATCAGTTGTACATGGGGACATCATAGTAATTAGAAAAAAAAATCAAATCAACTTTCAATTGTTAAATTCCACAGAAACAAAAACCCAGAAATTTTTAATTAAAAAAAAAAAAAAAAAACCATAAAGCCGTACAAGTTTAAGGAAAAGAAGAAGGAAAAAAAACTGACAGTTTGTCACGGAGTTCGACGGTGTCTTTGGGAGTGCCAAGAGAATTGACAAGGCGAGAGAAGGAAGACAGGGCTGTGTTGATTTGGAAAATCCCAGAAGCTAAAGCCTGAGATGGGTCTCGAAGCAGTTGTTGTTGTTGACGTGGAGGGTGACGGTGGAGATCGGAGATGGAGCGTGAGGCGAGGGTTGAGATCGGAAATGGAGGGTGAGGGTGAGATAGGAGGTGGAGGGTGAGGGTGAGGGTGAGATCGTCGATGGAGGGTGAGGCGAGGGTTGAGATTGGAGAGATGGAGAGTGACGGTTGAGATCAGAGATGGAGGGTGAGGCGAAGGTTGAGATCGGAGATGGAGGGTGAGGCAAGGGTTTTGGATCGGAGATGGAGGGTAAGGCAAAGGTTAAGATCGGAGATGGAGGGTGAGGCGAGGGTTTTTGATCAGAGATGGAGGGTGACGATGACGGCTTCAGATCGGAGAGATGGAGGGTGAGAGAGAAGATGGAGGCTGATCGGGCTCTTCAGAGGGTGATAGGGTTCAAAATGTGTCTGAGGAAAATAAAAGAAAAAAAAATATGAAGGGATTGCCCAAAAAAAAAATTAAAGACAAACGTCTTATGGCTGCGTGTATTAAATGCGGCCGTAGCTCCATCCAAAAAAAACGCGGATATAGCTGTAAAAAACGTAGCTTTAGACCTGGGCTAAGGCCCCGCGTATAAAACGCAGCTGGGCCTTTTTCTTTAAGCCCTGTTTTTTAAAAACGGGGCTTTAGGCCATCTGGGGCTGTGTTTTTAAAAACGCGGCCTCACCCCCCCGCGTTTTGTAGTGTTAGCAACCTCACCTCACTTGAAGAGCTTGAAATTGTTGGATTCACTAATTTCTCATCAACTCCTAATGAGGTAAGTTGACTTAGATTGTTAATAACAATTATAAACCTTCTTAATTTGATGGCTATCCTAGAATCAATTAGCAACCACACCTCACTTAAACATTTTCAAATTTGCTTGTGTTCAAATCTAACATCATTACCTAATAGGATGCGCTATCTCACATCTTTACAAAAGTTGAAAATTGCAAATTGTCCCCATTTAGAGAAAAAATATGAAAAATAAAATCGGTGAGGATTAACTAAGATAGCTCACATCCCTCATTTTACAACTCATTTAACTTTATAATTCGAATACCACACCTTTTGGAATAGCCTCTCATCCATCTTCTGTAGTTTTCATATCAACAAGCTTGTAAGTACTAGTCAAATTTTTGCATAATATGCAATGGATTTGTTATTAGCTTCCTCCAATATTTCAATAGTTTCGCTTGTAAAAAGTTGTAATATTTAATGTTCTATTTTAAAGAAAGATAATAAAAAGTAGTGTAATGATTTGATCATATTATATGTGTTTACAAATTTTGAAATTGCATGATATAGTAATTGACATATATAGGCATGTCTCACGCCTACTTAAGAATGCAAATATCGTTTTGATAAAATAAAAATGTAAATATCCTTCAATTAGTTTTTTTTAACATTCTTGATTGTGTGTCATTAAATTTATTTATTTTTCTTTATTGTACTTTGTTTCAGTTGTTGAAAAAATAAATAAATTTAAGCAAGAATATAATATTTTGAATTAATCATTTTTCTTATATAAATATTAGAAAATGACTTTAAAATTTTATTATATTTAAAGAACTAATGCATTGCTTAAAATAATTAATATAATAAAATAAATGTATTTTCTAATACACACACATATTTATATATAGAAAATTTAAATTGATAAGATTCATTTTAGTGAATTCACAATATTTAATTTTTGATGGCTTTTGTTTCAATTTTTGTGAAAGCAACTAAACACGAAGAAAAATGTCATTTTCTAAATCAATTAATATTATTATTATTCCAAATAATATATTTTAGAGAAGGTAACTTATGCATTTGACATATGTATATTCTATTTCACAATATGTGTATCCCAATAATATGTCTTGTCCATATGTTGTGAGACAAATGATGTATATGCCAGACGTATACGATAATTATTGTATATTTTTAGGTATTAAAAATTCAAATAAGAAATTTCCAAAAGAATAGAAAACGACCATTTTCTTTTTAGTTTAAAAAACTGGATTAGATCTTTTATAATTTAGGAACCAATTTTGTACATACCCTATATTTGAAGGATCAAAATTTTAATTTTCCTGAAAAAAAAAAAAAAAAAAAAAAAAAAAACTAAGGTTAGAGTGTGAAGTTTTCATCTATATGCATCTTATGTGTATGTAATGTTGATATATATATTTTGTAAAAAAATAAAATAAAAAATGGTATGGAGGGACCATCTGTGATTACCTCTTACTTCTTATTGCTGTTATTGTTATTTTGGCCGAAATCTTAGATAGTGGGTTTGTTATGTATAGGGTCCAACGCTATATGCCGAGAGTGGCTCCACGTTGTACCAATTATATGTAGAAACAAGGAATAAGCCAATGTATGGTGCTGGAAGAAGCATGCAAGACAAGCTAGAGTCTGAAATGGGATTGCAACCAATGTTTCTCATGAGGTTGAACTCAAATTTCAGAATTTTCTTGAACCTTATCATGCCTAAATGTCAACATCAAGCTGAATGTCTATTAGTCCTTAACAGTGAATATGATAAGAAACATCGAACCCAAGCATATGATATATAGCACTTGCACAATTACTTCTTAATTCTTGTTATTAATATATATTTAGAATACACAAGTTTAATGATCAAGCATGCGAAGATGTTTGACATGTGGTTATAAATATAAATTTTGAGACCAAGACTTGGTTGTTGTTGTTTATGTAATTGCAACACCTAGATCTAGGCTCAATGATAAAAATGATTGGACTGTTTGATTTTTCTAATGAGAAATTGAACTAATCTCCCGAAATTTACAAGGCACCATTGAAATTAATGGGATGAGATTATTTACTTGATAATGAATATTACCGTATCAAGTTTTCACAATAAATTATGTTTACTATACTGGGTTCCAATTAACTAAATTGGTAAGGTCTCTGATGGTTAAATAAAAAATTTGGGATTTAATTCCTGCCTACACCAAAAACTGATTGGTGTTTTGATCTAATAATAAAGAGGTATTATCAAGAGTGGACGTCATAGATTGGAACTCTCTCTCAACAAATTATGTTTACGGTAGTAACATATTCTCTAAACTCATATTACAAATACTAAACTAGTGTTTTTTTTTTTTTCATGTAACAATGACATTGGAATTATTTCCAAAGACTTTGTTTTTTCCTTTCTACTTAAAAATGAACTGTTTTAAATAAAAAATTTATTTGACTTTCTCTGAAAATTAGAATGAGAACTTTATATAATCCTCTCCATTATGGGGGATAAATCTATTAATTTTAAACCATTCAGATAGGGGGAGACAGAGAGAGAGACTCAAAGGGGACGAACTACATAGGGGTTTGGGCCCTAGGGCCTGGGGTCACCCTCAACTTTTCAAATTTTACCTTTATATTTTATTAAAATTTTGTGAAAGAAGTCCTTTAAATCCAAGCTAAAGTTGAATCTGGTTTAAATAATACCCAACCTGAACTTCTAATCAGGAACACCTCAAATTATATAATTCTTTGATTCATTAATGCCTGCATGGTGTAAAGTTGAGTTGGGTTTAATATTCCCAAATAAATCTATCTTTTTTGCATTTCTTTATTAAGCGCAAAAAGGCTCTCTTTCGGTCCCTTCAATTACAATATACGAATATCGTGGCCAACAATCAAAACGAATTACTTAAAAAAAACAATAAAAAATAATTAGTAAAACTAAAAGATATTATAAAAAAAAAAAAAAGAATTAGTAAAAGATTACTTTCATAAAGGCAGCATGATTTCTTGTATATAGGAGTATAGGACCACCCTTAAAAAGCTAGCTAGTCTCTTTTCAAATGGTTTTAAGGTCTAAATTAAAAGTGCTTCACTATTTTTTTTTGTGAAGAATTATACCCAACAATTTCACGATAGCTTTTTGTATTATGCATGATTTAGTGCGTTTTAGTTATTCACAGAGTGAATGGAGCCGAAAATACCTATAATATGCATAAATTTATTGACACTCGCATCAAAAAGGCAATTAAATTTAAATTTAGCAACCTTTGTTAGTTGCTAAAAGTGCATCTCATTAAACATGCACTTATCATATCATATTACTTATAGGGAAACATTAACATCCCACTGCCCTTTTTAAAAGGAGTTGTATGCCATAATTATATATATGTTGATTTGGCTAAAGTGGAAGAAATTTAAGTAATCAAATTAAGCAAATAGGATTATATGATTTAAATCTCATAAAACAAGCACTTATCATAACGTGCTAATTACATGACAACATTTGTTTATATAATATATGTCAATGCCCTTTTTAAAAGGGATCTAGCAGTATTGAAATTTATTATATACGTTGAATAGGTTAAGCACATAGAATTACACTGTCCATATTATTCCAATTAAGAAAATATTAAAGCTTGCACTTTATAATGCTTTAAAAAATGATAGGTTAGGGAATTCCATCATTTTATATAGCATGGTGTTTATGGGGCGGTTTTAGATTCACTTATTTGGTACAGTTAATCATGAAATTATTGTAAATGCAAGTTACAGAAGAATATCACATTTTTTTTAGAAAGTTTCAATTTATGGCGTTCGCTCCTGATAATAGCTCTTTATTATCATATCAAGATATCAATCAGTTTTTGGTATAGGTGGGTATTGAAATCTAAATCTTTTATTAAACCATTAGAGATTTTACTAGTTGAGCTAATTGAAACCCATAAAAAAAAATATTACACTTTTTTTTTTGAAGAGAAAAAAAAAAAATTACACTTGGATATGTGAAAAGAAGGTATATGCATATGATAGTGATCATGACGCTATTTTAGTAGGGAATATGGAATGGCCACTCACAAATTGTAGGTCTCTTATGCATTTTTTTGGACCCACAATTGCCGCCTAAATCTAGGTTTTTTTTTTTTTTTTTTTTTGGAGTGAGGAATAAAGGGGTAAACAGTTGGGATGGTAACATTGTTTCCTTCGATCAGTATACATAATTGAATTCCTATGGATTCAAATCATCATCCAAGTTTTTTAAATGACGGAAATTTAAACTAATTAAGCTCAAATCAACCTTACTATATTGAAGATCATTCATCATTCAGCACTACAATATATGTTAAGTTTTAATCAATCATTTTGTCCTTTTTAGATACCAAATTGTATAGAAACAATCTGATGCGATTTAATTAAGAACTCATCCCAATTAACAGGCCCACTAAACCACTAAACGTAATACTCAGTTACCTAATTGGAGCAATAAAAGAACAACTTGCATCAGCTTTATTGTATATTGTGCTAAGCTAAACCCCCCATGACACAGTAAGCAAATAATCTAGCATGCTCAAGTTTATTATTATATTCAAAAAACACAGTCTTTGGTTTTACTTTGCATGGCCAAATAAAGAACACAGCCAGATCTTCGTATAAAATAAGTAGAATTAGTGGGTTAGTTAAGTTCCAAATCATGGGTTCCAATTTGCAATACCATCTTATTCTCATGATCTGTACATGAAATGCATGATATAAGAATCTAATATGGCCGACAAATAGAAAAGAATGTATCAATATAAAAGAGAAAATGGATATCTAGTTATCTAGTGCAATATTCCGTTAAGAAGTACTACTTTCTTTTCATCAAATTATTATGAGGTTTGACAAAGACCCAAGAGGAAACATATTAGTTGGACATATCACATCGCATGAAATAATAAACGATGAAAGTATTAGTTCTAGAAAGCTAAATGGTTGCTTTGAATTGAAGCCATTAAAACTATCAATTTGCATGAAGAAATACTAAAAAATTGACATTTCATGTTTGCGGTAGATCAATGGTGACAACTACAAGCACCATGATTAAAATAGAACACTCTTATCTAGGCAAGAAACCTTAAAGGAGAAAAATACTTCACCTTCAGCATACAAATTCAACATATGATAGAAAATTAGGGGGAAAAAAAAAACAAAGAAGAATTATCTAAAAGAAAAATGGTTTATTCTTTTGTATTAAAAGATGTTGAATAAAAAAAATTATTGGGTACAAATTTTAATTAATTAATTTTTCCAATAAATTAAAACAAAAGAAATCAAGGAATCAATCTTGAAAAGGTTTATAAGAACCTATGATAAAAAGTGTTGGGCTATGTGGAACCTAATTTCTGTTTGATTTGGATTATGACCTGGCTCAATATAAAGGTGTTACGGTGAGATACAAATTGTAAGGTTGAATTTAATCAACCATTTCGTTGGCTTTATTCCGTGTCAAATTTGCTTGTATTTTAGCAATTAGTAACCCTATATTTAGGTGGGAATCATGTAATGGTAGTGTGTGAGAGAGTGTGAAGAATTGCTCAAGTGTGTGCAAAGAAGCAAGGACTCGTAGCTGGATCTCGCAGGTGGCTCACGGCTGCAAGTCACCAGATTGATGTACATGTGCCAAGCATGCCAGAAGCTGAAGCGTCACGCTAGCTGTTCACTACAGGACAAAAGTCCCAGGCTGGCCAGGCCATTTGCTCGCGGCTTGAACTCGCGACTCAACCCAGTCGCGAGGTCAAGCCGCCAAAACACACTGTTTGGCAAAATATGACTTTTCACATTCCTTCTCAACTTACTATATATATATATATATACTCTTATACCCACAATTCAAAGAGAGTTTTCAGAGAGAATTTTGAGAGAGAAACCCTAGAGAAAACAAGATTGACTCATCCACAATCTTTACCTAAGAGACTCTTCAAATTCCTCTACTATCTTCCTCTCCATTGTCAAATCCTTGAAAGGCTCATTATCAAAACATTTTCTCACCATATCCAATCTATGAGAGGGCTGTTTGGTACTTTAGGAAGCAGTTAGGAAGGAACCAATTTCACATTGGTTGATGCTATGGTCAAGTAGCCGAAAGTTAGAAAAGAAATAGGTTCGGCGCAACCTCGTTGGAGCAAAAAGCTTGGAGGGCTTAGGTACATTGGTAGATTAGGATTTGAGGGTCTATTGCTGTTCATATATCCCAACTACATTTTCTAGTGGATTACTTACCGCTTGGAGGGTGGCGGAGAGGTTTTACGCCGAGAGCTTCGATTTCCTCTTCAATAACACATCGTTGTGTTGTCCTTGTGTTTGCATCTCTCTTCCCTTATCTTTGCCTTTTATTTTCTACTATGGATGTGATTTTAAATTGGTTTAGATTGTTTATCAATTCTGTTTATAGCTTGTGTTCATTTTCCGCACACTTTGTGTTTGTCATAAAACTTGAATTGGTAATTTTTAATTTGGGGGTCTAAACGTTCATAGTGTATTTTACACTATTCGAACTCTCAATTGGTATCAGAGCAGGTGCACTTGCTGTGGTTTGATTACCTAAGTGCGATCCTAGACCCCTTTGTTTTGGTTGCTGCTATGAAAAAGGTCTTGCTGAATTGTGGTCTAATTGTTTGTGATAATTGAGTATAATTGAAGGGTGTCCTAATAATGAACTCTTAGAGTTATTAAAAACAAAGAAACATGCTAGGATATTTGTTCACATGCTGAAATATTTTGAAAATGAGAATTACATCTTACACAATAGCATATCTGAATCTAAATCTTTGATTAAGAAGTATAAAAGAAAAAATCAAGTGTTGAGTGAGAATGTTGATAATCTGAAAAGGAAATGTCAATCTAACAGAAGCATGGAAAGTGAAGGAAAAATTCTGTTTGAAGGTCAAAAATGTTTGTCTCATGCAAGCTTATTTGTGCATACCTTATTGAAGGTGTTTAACTCATGCTTATGGTATCTTGTCAGTGGCTGTTCTCGTCATATGACAGGAGATAAATCACTGTTTAAGACACTCAAAGAGAAGGTTGGTGACTATGTGACTTTTGGTGATGGAAGTCATGCTCAAGTTCTCAGCAAAGGGACTATTGAGATACCAGGATTACCTCTACTGAAAGATGTCTTATACATCAAAGGGCTGAAGACAAATCTTTTGAGCATCACTTAAATATATGATGAGGATTTCCTTGTCCAATTCTCAAAGAAGGGGTGGATAATCATCAATGAAGAAGGAATTCAAGTCTTGGAAGGAAATAGGACTACAGATAATTGCTATGGAGTAGTTCCTATAGCACCCATTTCATGTAGAAGTGCTCGTGTTGACATGTTAGAACTTTGGTATCACAAATTTGGGCATGCGAATTTCAAACAAGTAGCTAAAGTATCTAAACTTGAAGCAGTTGAAGGACTTCCAAAGTTTGGAAAGGTGAAGAAGACTATTTGTGGTGCATGCCAAATGGGAAAGCAAACGAAGGCAAGCCATCACAAGGTGAATGTGATGGCTACTTCACGATGTTTAGAGCTTCTTCATGTTGATCTAATGGGGCCTACAAGAACTAAAAGTCTAGGAGGAAAGAGATACATTATAGTCATTGTTGATGATTTCTCAAGATACACTTGGGTTGAATTCCTTAGAGAAAAATCAGAAGCATGTGAAAAGTTGGAAATCCTTTGCAAGAAACTACAAAACTAGAAAGGGGCTCCTATTATCAAGATAAGAAGTGATCATGGGAAGGAATTTGAGAATGCAAGATTTGAGTCATTTTGTGCAAATAATGGAATCAAAAGGGAATTTTCAGCCCCCAAAACTCGTCAATAAAATGGAGAAGGGTTGAGCACCAAAGAACCCGATGTTGAGGTCGAAGCACTTGATATAGAAGTTGAAGGATCTACACCAGTAGAAGAATCAACTCCCATGAACCCAAGAATGGAAACAAGATCAATGTCTAGAGCATCAAATCCTCTCACACCTCTGGAAATTCATCCTCCCATCTCACGGAATGATGAAGTCTCTACATCAAAGAAGCCATCATCAAGAGTGATTAAGAATCATCCGGATAGCAACATTATAGGGTCTTTAGATTAAGGTCTTCACCTTAGAAATTGAAACATCATTTTGGCCAATCATGTAACATATCATTGCTACCTTGCTCAATTTGAGCCAAAAAGGGTAGAAGAAGCTCTCCAAGATGAAAATTGGGTTGAGTTAATGCATGAAGAGTTGAATCAATTTATGAGAAATGATGTGTGGGAACTTGCTCCAAGGCCTGAAAATGTTCATGTCATTGGCACTAAATGGATATTCAAAAACAAGACCAATGAAGATGGAGAGATAATACGGAATAAATCTTGGCTAGTAGCTCAAGGATATACTCAAGTAGAAGGAGTAGATTTTGATGAATCCTTTGCTCCTGTGGCAAGACTTAAGTCTATTTGAATTCTTATGTCCATTGCATACACTATGAACTTCAAACTCTACCAAATGGATGTAAAATGTGCATTTATAAATGATACCTGAATGAAGAAGTGTTTGTAGAACAACCAAAACACTTTGAGGATCCTCACTTTCCTGATCATGTGTTGAGATTGAAGAAAGCCCTTTATGGCTTAAAACAAGCTCCTAGAGCCTGGTATGATCGTCTTACCCATTACCTCCTAAATAGAGGATTCAAAAGGGGATATGCCGACCAAACTTTGTTTGTCAAGAATGATGAAGCTTACCTCCTTGTGATTCAAGTATATGTTGATGACATAGTATTTGGAGCTACCATTGATGATCGGGCTATAGAATTTTCTGAGGAGATGAAGAAAGAATTTGAGATGAGTATGGTGGGAGAGCTCACATTTTTCTTGGTCCTTCAAGTCAAACAAAAGAAGGAAGGCATATTCATTCCACAAGAGAAGAATGCTAGAAACATTGTCAAAAAGTTTGGACTAGACTCCAAAAAACATGCCTCCACTCCCATAAACTCATCAACCAAACTGAATGTTGATTCTTCTGGGGTGGAAGTGAGTCCAACCTTGTATAGGAGTATCATTGGGAGTTTACTCTATCTTACAACTAGTAGACCGGATATTGCGTTCAGCGTTGGTGTTTGTGCTAGATATCAAGCTGCTCCAAAGGAATCACACCTGATTGCGGTGAAGCGAATTATACGATACATCAATGGAACTTCAGATTATAGTTTGTGGTATTCAAAAGACTCAAATGCTTGCCTTGCCGGGTATTCAGATGCAGACTGGGCTGGTAGTGTGGACGATAGAAAAAGTACTTCAGGAGGCTGCTTCTACCTTGGTTACAATCTTGTCTCGTGGATGAGCAAGAAACAAAATTCAGTGTCTCTCTCTACAACTGAAGCAGAGTACATAGCCGCTGGAAGTTGCTGCACACAACTTCTTTGGATAAATAAGCTACTTCATGACTATGGAATTCCTCAAGATACAATTTGTATTTTCTGTGATAATACCAGTGCCATAAATTTTTCTAAGAACCCAGTCCAGCATTCAAAATCTAAGCACATAGAGATACGTTACCATTTCATTCGAGACTTGGTGGAAGAAAGAGTTGTGTGTCATGAATTTATCCACACAGACAATCAAAAGGCGGACATCTTTACCAAGCCTCTCAATGGTCCACGGTTTGAATCCCTCCGTAAAACCATTGGCGTTGGTACAATTCCTTGAATCTCTTGTGTGATGTGTGCTTCACTTGCTTATATCGTGTTACATTGTTTGTGGGTCACACACTACTTTGTATAGCATGCTCTTATTGATTGTTAATTGTTTCGTCTGTTTTTGATGTCTTTACATTATTGCTTTTGATCAATCATTTCCTTATTGTGTGTCAAAAATCCAAAAACCACATAAAAAGTAGAAAATCAAAGGTTTGATTGACATTGTTGAGTTTTGTCTCAAAATTTGTTTTGCCTTGTACCTTTGTGCTAATGGTTTTGTGCATTTACGAGCATAGCTTGTTCCTTTGCACTCTTATCACTGTGGAAGAAATCTTGAAATCTATGTAACTGTTGTAAATAGATCTTCAAACTTGTCATGAATGATTAGTGAATGGTTTTTGTTGATCTTGAGACATGCATAGACTTGTGCCTATATATCTTCCCACTCTTTATTTTTTTTGTTTTTGCTAAAAAGAGCTCTCCAAATGTAAATCTCCAAATGAAAAGAGATATTGAGCTGCAAAAGCCTGTCACACATACTAGTATTCGACTAGGAAAAAGGGAAAGCGACCAAAAATAAAGTGTGTGATTCTTCCAAAGGCCAAAGGCTATCCCATCAAGGAGAAATATCAAAAAACATTCTCACAATGAGATGTAATTGTGTCAAAAAAATCAAAAAGATCTAATGATGGAGTCAAATGTAAAGCTCCAAGTTATATTATCAAGTCTTGTGGGAGGTCATATATGCATCCTTTTATAATTGAGATGGATCACATGATCTAGTGCTAATTGTGTATGCCTTGGTTGAATTGATCATTGAAGCTTCACATTAGACTAAAGACTATCTCATTGTTGAATCCACACACAACACACAAGTTTATGTTCAATGAATGTCATATTTATTTGTGTGATTGTACTTGTTAAAATGTGTTTTCACATGCTCAATCTTTGTTAATTGAAACACAAAAATATTTTTGAGTGTTTTAGGTGTTTTTGGAAAGTATATTGTTTTTACAAAATTTGAAAAATTCAAAAACAGTGTTGCCCTGTTTTGGCGACTCAGTCGCGGGTCATCCAAGTCACATGCTTCAGCCGCGAGCTCGCGTGTTAATTTTGGCGACTTGTTTGCGAGTGAAGGGTCCAATCACGAGGGGTACACAAAGATTTTCGCGGCTCAACTCGCGACTCCCTCGCGGGTAGACCTTCCAGTCGCGAAAAACACTTAGAAAATTTTTCACAATTTTGTCTTTGAGTGTTTTGGTGGCTAACCCTGGCTTGTTGGCAACTCACTTAAATCGCGAAAAACGCATGTTTTGCGTTTCAAATACAGTTTTTAAAACTTTTTCAATTTTTCCCTCGAATTTTTGTGACTGTTCACTATCTCTCTCAACTGAATCTGACCCAAACACTCTGTGTCACACATCTCAATCTCCATTTTTGCATCATTCCTTCTCCAATCTTCAAGAAAAAGGTATGGGTTTTCTTTTTCTCACTTGATTTCTTCATGTTTTGAGAATAATTTTCTTTTTGTTAGGTTGTCACAGTGGATTGAGATATACTGTGCGAACATGTTTTTGCTTAGATTGCTAGGTATCTGTCTGTTTGGTGTCTTCATTGTGTGTTTTCCAGTAGTTATATACTGATATACTCTATATTGTGACAACATTGGGTCATTAATGACACATGATCACTCATTTTCTTTTCTAGACATTCCCATCCAGTTGTTAGGGTTTTCTTCATTATCCATATGTTGACACTAACCCATTGCTAATGATGCCTCTTGTATTATTTTTTTCCCTTCTGTTACATGATGCAGACTACAAATGTCTCCATTCAAGAAAGCAGCTGTGAAAGGAGGTGGTTCCAAAGGAAAGAAGCCTGTCATTAAGGTCGATGATTTCTCACCTAAAACAAAAAGGACTTGTTCCCCATCAGGAGTGTTCGATCCCAATAAGTTCAGATCCTATGCTGCCTTTCAGACTCATGAGAATTATTTTCGAGATGCTACACCATTACTGGAAAGACCTGTTGATCAATTTTCACTTCATGACACTGAAATTCCACAATGGTTTGCTCATAAGGATTGGAATTATCTTCTCTCCGATCTGGATGAAGCTTATGAGAATTTGGTAAAAGAATTTTATGCCAATGCAATTGTGGAAGGTGAAGAACTCAAGCGCTGGTTTAGAAGAAATTTTTTTTTAGTGTCTCCTGCATATTTGGTAGAGATTCTTCACATCAACTGGCTGATGCTTAAAAACCCACCGGTTTATGATGATCTTTGTCTAGATGAGGAACTGCTTAGGGATGGTCTTGGACAAGACTTGGAATTCTCATCCAATGGAAACTCAGTCAGCATTTCCTCTCTCCCTCCTAAACTGAGAGTGCTTACAATAGTGATGTTCCATAACTTATACCCCTTATCCAGCATTGGGTATATGAACCTCGAACGTGCCCTGTTTCTTCATGACTTAATCTCTGATGTAGAGATTGACATTTGTGCTCATATCTTTCACGTTTTGCGCAAAATGGTTCTACAAACTGAATCACGAATATGTGTTCCCTTCTATTGTCTCATTTCTAGGATTTTGAAGCTCAAAGGAATTCTCCCAACAGCAGATGAGTCTCCCTGCGCAAAACTGTGTCCGATCAACATGCATACATTCAACGCAAGCATTGGTCATAGTCGAAAGAAAGTCAAACCGGAAACTTCCACATCTCACAGTGGTTCGCGCTTTAGCACATTATCCCTTGATGAAAAACTCGACAGCATTGTGACATCTGTTCACAAGTTGCGTACCACGATGTCAAAACTCACATCTAGTTTACATCATAACAACACTCGATGGGATATGAAGTTTACCTCCCTACAGACTCAATTGGATCAGATTCAAAGGAAGCTAGAAGAGGATATGTAGCTATTCCATGACAAAAAGGGGGAAATGATGTCATAAGAGGAATACAATGAAAGGGGGAGTGTTAGCTTGATCAAAGGGGGAGGAAATTATCTAAGGGGGAGATTTCAGCAAGCAATTTAAATATTTTTACTTTAAGCATTTTCAGCAAGCAGTTTAAACATTTTTTCTTTAAGTTGTTATTCAGTTTTCATCTTTTATGTACCCATGTTGCTTTTGTAAACTTTTAGGATTATGTTTTATGCATAAGTTTTTGTAGGCTTTATGGTGTGTACCATGCTTTTATGCAGTCTTTATGCATTGTTTAATTAGTACTTCTAACTAAATGTTATGCATTTCTAACTAAATGTCATGCATTTTCCTTTTAAGTACTGTCACTCTTGTGCCCTTGTAGGATTGTTCCTAGATGCATATACTTAGTGTATTATGCATTGGTTGAGTGTTGGGTATGCAAGTGATTTGCATTAAGCTTATTAGCTTGTATGTCCAAGTATTCATTCCAAGTGTGAATGAGCATTGTGGTCACTACCTTGTAGTGATTGCTTGTTTGATCAAGTCATGATTTGTTTCTTAACTCTATCTTTGCTTGATCACATCATGCTTACTTCATATGCATTTCATGCTTTTCTGCATACAATGATCATGGTGCATTGTTGTGTTTCAGGAGATTCATGTTCATATGATTCAAGAGCTTCACAGTTTCTAGAATTAGGTGTGAGTGAATTATGTTCAATTGTTCCCAACTCACATGTTAAATCTAGAGTCTATTTTAGGGCTTTGTCACAGAATAGCCAAAATGGGGAGATTGTAAAGTTGAATTTAATCAACCATCTTGTTGGCTTTATTCCGTGCCAAATTTGCTTGTATTTTAGCAATCAGTAACCCTGTATTTAGGTGGGAATCATGTAAGGGTAGTGTATGAGAGAGTGTGAAGAATTGCTCAAGTGTGTGCAAAGAAGCAGGGACTCGCGGGTGGCTCGTAGCTGTAAGCCGCCAAATTGATGTACACGTGCCAAGCATGCCAGAAGCTGAAGCGTTGCGCCAGCTATTCACTACAGGACAAAAGTCCCAGGCTAGCCAGGCCGTTTGCTCACGGCTTGAACTCGCGACTCAACCCAGTCGCGAGGTCAAGCTGCCAGAACACCCTATTTGGCAAGATATGACTTTTCACATTCCTTCTCACCCTACTATATATATACTCTTATACTCACGATTCAAAGAGAGCTTCTAGAGAGAATTTTGAGAGAGAAACCCTAGAGAAAACAAGATTGACTCATCCACAATCTTTACCTAAGAGACTCTTCAAATTCCTCTTTCCTCTACTCTCTTCCTCTACATTGTCAAATCCTTGAGAGGCTCATTACCAAAACCTTTTCTCACCATATCCATTTCTGTGAGAGGGTTGTTTGGTGCTTTGGGAAGCAGTTAGGAAGGAACCAATTTCACATTGGTCGATGCTATGGTCAAGTAGCGGAATCCGGGAAGCTAGAAAAGAAATAAGTTCGGCACAACCTTGTTGGAGCAAGAAGCTTGGAGGGCTTAGGTATATTGGGTAGATTAGAATTAGATGGTCTATTGCTGTTCATGTATCCCAACTACATTTTCTAGTGGATTACTTACCACTTGGAGGGCGGCGGAGAGGTTTTACGCCGAGGGTTTCGGTTTCCTCTTTGATAACACATCGTTGTATTGTCCTTGTGTTTGCAATTCTCTTCCCTTATCTTTGCCTTTTATTTTCTGCTGTGGATGCAGTGGCGACACCATGTTCAGGTCAGGGTGTTCCCAAGAACACCCTGACCTGAAAAAAAAAAAAAAAATTTATATATGTAATAATTTAAAAATTTTTATTTGTTAACCCTTAAAAAAAAATTTAGGAACACCCTCAAATAAATTTTTTTTTTTACCCTTACAGCCATTGTTGAAACTTCTCAACCACGGTGAGATGCTAGCAGACTATGAGCTTGCATCTCCATTTCTTCTTCTTCTTCTTTTTCTTCTTTCTCTCTCTCTTTCTTTCTTTCTTTCTTTCTTTTTTTTTTCTGCATTTTTGCCGTTTTTGCATTTTTTCTCTTTTTGAAGTCTCTACTATTCTTTGCCCGTTTGTTGTTGATGAAGACGAACTTTTTATTTTTTCTATCATGGTCTTCCACAAGTCAGTAAATGCTTAGCTATCAAAGTGTAAAGTGTCAACACTTTCTTCTTTTACTTGTACCAGATGATTGGCTGTCAACCATTTACTTGGGCCTTGTATTAGTATTTATTATTTAATTATTTTTTTAGGGGGATTTAATTAATTTTTTAATATGCAAGTCTGCCACTCTTCCGGATTTTACAATGTTTTTTTTTTTTTTTTTGAAATTTAATAAATAGTTAACCATTTAAATGGACTTGGGCTGTTGGGCATAACTTAAGATTAATTTAAATATAAACTAGCACAAAAATGTTATATAAGTATGTGGGTGTGTGTATATATATATATTTCATCTCTTCTCTAAATTAAAAAAATTTCCATGATGTTATCAACTCCTTGATTAAAAAACTTGATATTTTAATTTATGTTTGCTTATAATTTAGTATTTCTTATTTTTCTTATGAAAGTTATGATATAAAAAATACACTTGAAAGATAAATCTCAATATTTATTTTGACTATTTTAGTCAATTTTTCTACTTTTACTAATAAATGTTTATATTTATCTTTAAAAAAATTCTTAAACTAATTATGACGTCATCACGATTCATTAGTTTATTTGCTTATGAAGTTAGTTTTGACCATTCTTGTTGCTACTGCAACAATAGAAAGAAGTTTTTCAGCAATGAAATATATAAAGAATGAACTGTGCAATTGAATGAGAGATTCGTGGATGAATGATTGCTTGGTTGTGTATGTTGAAAGAGATGTAGCTTGTAGCATTGATAATAAGATTATCATGCAACGATTTCAAAATATGAAAACTCGTAGAAGGCAATTGTAAACTTTATGTATTTGCGTGTTTTTTTATTGTTGTTGTTGTCAATATATGAATTTCTCTTTTTATTAGATTGTGTAATTTATTCTTCTTAAGAAACACCCTAAAAAAAATTCCTGGAGTCACCACTGTGTGGATGTGATTTTAAATTGGCTTAGATTGTTTATCAATTCTGTTTATAGCTTGTGTTCATTTTCCACACACTTTGTGTTTGTCATAAATCTTGAATTGGTAATTTTTAATTTGGGGGTCTAAATGTTCATAGTGTATTTTACATTATTTGAACTCTCACAAATATTGTTATTTCATATTAGGGTTTGTTGTGTTGTTTTGAGAGAGAAATATTATATTGTTGTATCTTGTATTTTTCCCTAGAAAAGTGAAATCAGTACTACTCTGTGAATAAAAGTAAATTACCAAACCACATAATTTCTTATGTTGTGTGATTGTCATGTGTGTTGTTGTTCTATTTGTTTTTGCCTCCCATAAATCTGAAAGTTCATGTATGTGTATATATATATATATATATGTGTGTGTGTGTGTGTGTGTATATATTCCCAACAAAAAGCTATCTGTTACTCAATTCTCAATATTGTAGATCAAATTAGAAAAACTGAAGATTTGCTAGAAGATATTTTAAAAGGAATGCTCGTCGGTTCTAGAGTGCTTAGAAAAATTATCTAGTTTCTTCTAGGGTATTGTATACCTTGTAATAGGTGCCTTTGAAGCCATTAATTTGGGAGTGATATTATTTCTACAACATAAAAAATTCCCAGTTGGAATCTTTTGAACACCACGTACACTTGGTTGAAGTGTTTTTCTAGAATTTTAAAGTTTTTTTGGTTATATTAATCCAATCTCCTTAATTAGGATTCATGAATTATTGCACACATTTCAATTTCTGTTAGCTGCTTCTTTAGAATTTTTTTTTATGATGATTCTTAGCTACTAAGATAATCTAGAATAAAAGTGTTATAACTTAATAAATTCAACTTCGAACGTATACTTTACACTAATATTGTATCATTTTAATCTTCTTAATTCTTTTGTCAAAAATTATTTGTGTTGATAATTAATAAAGTCTTTAGATGCCATAAAAATATGAAAAGAAAATATATTGTTAATTTAATTTTCAAATATAATATAAATCTGAAAATCTGGTTCAAAATTTACAGAATTATTTCTACAAATTAAATGTTCTTTTTGAAGCTTTTGGGATCAGGATATGTTTCGATGAATCTAATTTCAAAATGAGTTTGTTGAGTGTGATGCTAGTATTCTTGCCAAAGCCATTTTTGGTAATTCTGTGAAATGAATTTCCATCTATTGTTGGAAGCATCTATATCAAAGATTAGGTTATCCCCTTTCTTTCTAAGGAAACTAAATTTCAGGTAAGACATCTAATTATTTTTCATTATTTACTAATTCTGAGTCTTTTCTCGTCCAAAAACAAGTTATTTTTCCTCTTTTATTATTATTATTATTATTATTATTATTATTTAGACATTGATAAAATGCTATAATTCTAGCTACCTGTAAATTTATTTTATTTGACATGAAACTAATTGAAGTGAGACTATTGCCACAACCAAATCGTCGACATTTGAGTAATTGAAAAATGGTCCCACTCAAATGGACATTAAAGTAACGATATGATCATCTCGATCATGAGGGAGCAATAACAGTGGACTGCACAATAGCTTGGAGCACTTATTTTAATAACTTATTTAATTTTTGTTGTTTGTTATTAAACTTGACATTGATCTAAGTATTCGCTTATCATAACGTAATAAGTAATTAAGTATATATTTGATAGGTTTGTTGCATAAAATTTTAGTATTTGAAGTTTGCATAATAAATAAATAATCATTTTTTAATATGTAGAATATGCTGATGTTGCTTTCAGAATCTGTTTTGGTTTTCCTTTACCAACTCCTCCTCACAATCTATATATTCCCCCACCACCACCACCCCCCCCCCCCCCCCCCCCCCAAAAATCTAAGGCTGTGTTTGGTTCATGTAAAATATTTTCCGGAAATGCTATTTTCGGGAAAGGAAAATATTTTCAAGTGTTTGGTTGTATTTCAAAAAATGTTCTGAAATATATTTTCTGGTATTTAGTTGTGTTCTTGAAAATACCATAGAAAACACATTTGCTACTTGCTGCTCACATTTTCTCAGTTGTCAAACAAATATATAATATCATTCCTCAATACAGAAACACAAAAGAAACAAAACCCGGAAAAAAGAAATCATCAAATTCGGTCAAATTGAGAGAAGAAGGAAGAGAGAAGTGCGCGGTGCTACAATCGGCGCAGTGCGATCTTTGCTTGAACGACGCGGTGCGATCGGCTCGGTTTGTGGTCGTCAAACTGGAGCTTGGTCTGAGGACTGGGCTCTCTCTCTCTCTCTCTCTCTCTCTCTCTCTCTCTCTCTCTCTCTCTCTCTCTCTCTCTCTCTCTCTCTCTCTCTCTCTCTCTCTCTCTCTCTCTCTCTCTCTCTCTCTCTGCGTGAGTCTGGAAATGGTTTGAAGTGAAAATTTTCACTTCAAACCATTTTCAGGTCAAAGCCTTCAAAACACACAGTCAACTGAAAATAATTTCCGGAAAATTTATTTTCCATGCACAACCAAGAACCCACATTTAAGGAAAAGTATTTCCAAAAATGATTTAAAGCCAAAACAAACACTGTCCGTAAATCCAAAAATGATTTGAAGCCAAAACAAACACTGTCGAAGAGTACTTACTTTAAATGTTAGTTTGCTTGCAATTTAGCTTTACCCGGCATGCAAGAATGAATCAAATCCAAACTTTTTTTATTTATTTATTAGAATCCAACACAAACATGTTGAGCTGCTATGTCATATATGTGTCACTTCCCTTACATTTGTTATTAAATACTTGTACTTACCAAAAAAGAATAAGTAATTATTTGTTGCACATGGAAAGATTGAGATCCCTCAGATGTCACTTCAAGTGCCCATAGGCCCATACAATTCTTATGGACCTATGGTATGTTTTGAACGATAGGCCATGGACAGAATGGTGATAATATGCAAGAACTTCATTTCGTTAGAAAACAATATGAACCATAAAATGCTGACTTCCTAATGAAGAATGCTAGCATCCAACGAGCCATTATAACTTTGAGGGTTCAAGAACGGGGTCGAAGCCCCCCAATTACATTCAGAATAAAAATATTTTATCCAATGAAATGATGGCATTCTTCAATGCTTGATGAGTTAATGAAAACAAATCAAATATGCAAATAGTAGAGCTTCAAGACAAAAAACTTATAGCCAACATTTCATATATATTCTGCTCCTATAGTCACATTCACCCATAGTTATAGTTTTTCCTTGAGTGGGGTTGGTCTTCAGTTTCCATGAAGTGAGGAATTCTTGTTGGATTTATACGTGCGGTTGAAGTTCCACATTGAATAATGATTATAAGAATGAATAGTTATATAACATAATTGAGGTCATATCTATTGGGTTTTGACTTTTTTGGGTTAAAGTGTGTCTCTAGATTTTATATTAATTATTCGAGGAAGCTCTCAAGGTGTTTATCCCCCAACAAGTGGGGTATCAAAGCCCGTGGTGGTGTGAGGCAAATGTGAAAAGGTAATCGAGGTCTCTTTCACAATTGGAGCAAGAACGAGCTGCGTGTACTTGAAATCCTTTTGCAAATGGAGTAAGATAGGTCCCCTCGTAATTGAAGCGGAGACAGTATATTGCACACAAGGAAAGCCCATAAACCCCACACAATCGATCTTGAAAAAAGGCCCAATAGAGGAGCATCATCAATAGTGTTAGATAATGATGAATTGCAGGGTTAACACGTGGAAGCCCATGAATGATGCACTAATGAGAAAAAGAAAAAAAAAAAAAAAACTCATTAGGAAAGGAAGAGCGAGTAGGACTTGCTGATGGTCAATAGAAAGATCTTGACACCCATTAAGATGTTACATATATAAGAAAAATCTTACATTAAATAATAACGAAAAAAATAAATGATCAATATAATATAGTCGAACTTATTATACCCATTAAACTTGGGTTTTTTGAATTAAAATGTATTTTTATATATTATACAGGAGTACGTAGTGGTTTTGTGAGGGTAATAAATGAACGCTTGGTTGGTATTAAATGTAGGAGTAGTGGTTTTGTCAGGGTAATAAATGATCACTTGATTGGTACAATGACTTTTATCTTATACGCTTATATCAAGTTCCAAGAGAGCTCGGCCACCGAGCTGTGAGGGTCCCTTGGTTAAGTTAGGGACTATCCCTCCAAAGGTTGCAGCGGAGCAATTTTCATCAATGGTATATATGCATCACAGCTGGTTGATTGGGGATATGAGACAATATGTAATCGTGGTTGGCCCAAGAATATTTTTCACCAGGTTCATTGGGCTTGGACTCTAAGAGTCCCTCGAGTCAGTGCTAGTTTCAGACACCAAGGGGACCCCAATTTTACCCCAACCACATGCTTGCTTTGGTTATAAATAATTATAATGCTGTGTGATTGACACCACTAGTGTCTGCACATCTTCTCTTGTGCTCATGAAGGCCATATTGGCATGAAAAATGTTCATTAAAATGCCATCATGTTTTACATGGACGAAGCAATATATGGTGTTTCGAGGACTTATTTGATTGGACCTTGTTTAACACACATTTCACTAAGCAGACGTCCAGTCCTATCATGTATTCCGTACGTGACTGCAATTCCATTACAATATTGCATTTTTTTGATAGGTGGGTGCGCCTGACACGTCAAAATACACATTATTTTCTTTTTTTGGTAAAAAAAAATACACATTATTTCACCCTCCAATACCTACTCTAATTTTATGAATGGGTATTGATATTACTCATAGTTAAAAGGATGAAATTGGTATAATTAATAGTTAAAAGATCTTGATTTTGAAAATTAGATGATGAAATTGACACAATAAAATGCATACAAATAAAACTGAAATAGTGACAAATGTACATAAGGGGTCATTATACACGATAACATAAATTATTTATTGCATTTATACGAATCATAAAGGAGAGTGTTATTTTGTGAAACACCAAGGAAAACGGGTATATATTACCCTTTCTTTCATTTTAGGTTTTTTCCCTTTTGGTCTTCATAATGCATTGTTGGAGCTTTTTAATGTTATATAATAAAATGGATTAATATCACAACATAAATATAAAGATATGAGAGTTAATATGAAAAATAAGGAGTTAGTGAAATGTTTAAGGACAAAGTTTAGGTACAAAATTGGTTGTAATCTAAGACAACAACATTGCTTAATAAAATAAATATTACTACATTTTTTGAAACTCTAACTGTTGAATTACATGTTTTTTACACTTTTAAAACAGAAGTCAAATTTTGTATCAATCGGATATTATTTACTATACGATTTATAAGTTTATATTTTATGCATAATTTTAAACTACAAAAACTTGCAATTTAAACAATTTATTAATGACATAGCTATTAATCTTTAATTTTCTAGAAATTTTGCAAGTATGGAGGATATAAGAAGAAGATGTAATTTAATGGTGGATTTGTCAAAATTCACCTTCAATAAAAAGATATTGAGTAAGGTTATAGCCTTAGGTAAATTATTAGGTACTCTTGGAGTACACAATAATTTCTCATAACCTTAGGCTATAATCAATTTTGTAACTAAATTTTGTCCAATATTTAATCCCACATTAAAAATGAGAGATGTTCTTTTATTCTTTTTAATTGTGGTAATTAATGAGCTAATATGTATTATAGCAAATATTAGGCTAGATACATTCAGAATAAATAGTATATCTATTGGTGAGTAAATAAAATTTTTATGATAATATTCAAAAATATTATTCAGTTTCTGTTTGTGTTATTTTTCATTATTATTATGTTTGCTCAACATGCATGAATACTAAAATGATAATGGAATAAGGTTGGTGATGTTATTATCCCTAACTATGAAGAAGTATCTCTTACGCCTCTTCCATGAAATGAGCTTATAATATTTTCTTCCGTGAAATGTATATCTTACCCACCATAATATTGTCTTGGAGGCCCATAGATTTCCTTTTTCTTTTTTGGTCTAAACGGCTAAGTATCTAGCATAGTTCCATTAAGACAATAATAATCCTGTTCCAACAATTAATTTTTTTAAAAGAAAAAAACACACACACATTAGCCTTCCCCGAATGGTACTTTGTGCAATTAGTTTGACTCAAGCACTACAATAAGTAAATGGAAAAAAGTAGACATTATTGGGTCTTTTTCAAGTGGTGTTTACCATTAGTCCAAAAAGCATTTGCCATATTAGAAAACTTGTAGACATCAAAATATAAAAACAAATCCAAAAAAGAGTCCAAGTTATTGTACTCGAGCAAATTATTCAAGCTAGAAAACAATTTTTGGTGATTAAGAAAGAAATTTAGAAGATGAAGATATGTCTTTTCAATGAGTAAAGAAATGGGCAATGTAGTGGCTTTCACACTAATGTGCACTCCATTTTCTTATTTAGTATTTGCTTAAAGACAAAATTGGGTTAAAGACTAAAGAGATTTCCATATATTCCAAGGAGTTGGTACTGACACATCGTGGTCTCCACACGAAAGTGGGTTTAATCTTCATATTAAAATATGACTCGAAATGATGAACTCGTGGCTTCCACACGAAAGTGCATTCCACCACGGGCCATGAATTTTTAATTAATTGCTTAGTTGTGAATGTCCATGACAACTAACTTTCTTTCAAAACTTAGAAAATAACGTTGTTTAAACGTTATATCATCAAAGTTTTTTGACTTTTTTATATTATCAAAGTTGAAGACACTAATTCTGACCTTGCTAATCTTGATCGCCAAAGAAGGATTTTAAAATGTCTACATTTCAAAGTGATCACTTATCATTTTTAACAAATTTAAAGTGATTGCTTTTAATCCCTCACGTTTAAAGTGATGTTTTCCAGTTCTTAACAAACTTTTAAAAAATAATAATAATAAATAATAATCATTTTTAATCTATCACTACAAAAAAATTGTTCTATTGCAGTATTTTTTTCCTGGTGCTTTTGAAGATCGTTGTAATAGAGGAGCTTGTCGCAGCGTTTTTTGAAATCGCTGGTATAGGAAATCCTATTACGGCAGCTCAAAATTGGCGCTTTATAAATCGTTGCAATAGAAGGCCTATAACGGCGATTTCCAAAAATGCTACTATAGAAAGCCCTATTGCAGTGTGTTATAACTGCTGCTATAGGTTAGATTTATCGAGTTTTTTTAATTATTTTAATTTTTGAAAGTAACCTATCACGGCGCTTTAAAAGCGATGGAATAGATTTGTCCTATCCCAGCGCTCTAAAAGCGCTAGAATAGGGTTACTTATTTCCCTTATAGGAGAGACATATCCCGATGCTTTTGAAAGTGCTGGCAAAAGGGTAACCTATCCTGGTGTTTTTGAAAAGCGCTTGAATAGAATTACCCCATTCCCTTATTATGATGACCTATACTGGCACATTTAAAAGCGCTAGAATAGGATTACTCCTTTCCCTTATGAGAGAAGCCTATCCTGGCACTTTAGAAAGTGCTGGTAGAGGGTTAACCTATCCCAATGTCTTTAAAAAGCACTGGAATAGGATTACCCAATTCCCTTATGTGATTGACCTATCCTAGCGTTTTTAAAAGCTCTGGAATAGGGTTTACACAATCCCTTATATGATTAACCTATCTCAGGGCTTTTAAAGTGATGTAATAGGGTTTACTCATTCCCTTATATGAGTGACTTATTCCAGTGCTTTTAAAAGCGTTGTAATAGGTTTTACTCATTTTCTTTTTCATGTGGCCTATTTCATTTTTTTTTTCTTTCATTTTTAAGAGGCTATTCCTAAAATTTACCAAAATACCCCCCTAAACATAAAAAAAGACCGAAAGACCTCCAAACCTAGAAAATGACCAAAATCTCACCTGAAATGTAGAAAATGACCGAAATACCCTGATGCCTAAAAAAGACCAAAATACCCCCATAAACATAAAAAAAAAAATGTCTGAAATATCACGGAAACCTAAAAAATGACTGATACACACTTGAAACCTAAAAAATGACCAAAATACCTCTTAAACCTAGATAATTATCGAATTGGACTATCACTGGAAAAAATCCCTTTACTAGTTGATTTTCTTCAATTAGTTCCTTTTACTAATTAATTGTTTAAACTCTATCAATGTTTATCTATTTTATATTCCTTTTACCAATTGATTGTTTAGACTCTGTCAATGTTTATTTATTTTATAATTTAAAATTCTGTTGCAACTTTGTGTTTATCTATTTTATATTCCTTTTACCAATTGATTGTTTAGACTCTGTCAATTTTTATTTATTTTACAATTTAAAATTCTGTTGCAACTTTGTGTTTATCTATTTCGTAATGATCAATACACCTCCAAAACCTAAAAAATGACTAAATTACCTCTAAAACCTAAATACTGACCGAAACACTCTTGAAACCTTAAAATATGACCGAAACACCCCCCAAAACCTAAGAATGATGAAAATACCATTGAAACATAGAAAACGACTAAAATGCCCCCCATGCTTGGAAAAAATACCAAAAGACCCTCGATGACTAAAATAAGACTAAAAACGCCTATTATTATTATATATTTATTTTATATTTTAAAATTCTATTGCAGCTTTGTGTTTATCTATTTTGTAATGGCCGATACACCCCTAAAAAAATGCCTATTATTATTATATTAGAATTTTTATTTTCAAATTATTATTGTTGTTGTTGTTGTTATTTAAACTAACCCATTCCGATTGTTTGTTTGTCCTCTAAACCTAAAAAATTACTGAAATACATCTGAAACCTAAAAAATTACCGAAATACCTGTGAACCCTAAAAACTGATCGAAATTCCCCTCTTAAACATAAAAATGTTCAAAATAAAACCGAAACCTAAATAATGATCGAAACACTCCTGAAACCTATAAAATGACCGAAATACCCCGAAACCTAAAAAATGACCAAAATACCCCCTATTTTGGTTTATTATTTAGGTTTCAGAGTATTTTGGTCATTTTTTAGGTTTTAGGGTATTTCGGTTATATTTGGGTTTCGAGGGTATTTTGGTCTTTTTTTAAAAAAAAATGTTTTAAGGGTATTTCAGTCATGTTTTATGTTTATGGGGTATTTTTGGTCTTTTTTTAGGTTTCAGGGGGTGTTTTGGTCATATTTTAGTTTTGGGGGGTATTTCGGGCATTTTTTAGGTTTAGGGGGTATCTTGGTCTTTTTCTAGGCTTAAGGGGTATTTTGGTCATTTTTTAGGTTTAGGGGATATATTTTGGTCATTCTTTTTGCTACCCTGTTTTTTTTTTTTTTTTTAAATCATGTTTTATGTGGTTGGAATTTGATTAAAAAACATAAAATTTATTAAATATATAAAATATTCCTTCTATTTGAATTCAAAATGGAATTTTTTATTTGACATTTATGACCCTTTTTCTAAATGAAGTCACCCTTCATTAATGAAGGTATTTTTGAGCCATATAAAAGTGTAGTTAAAAGAGGGGAATATATATATATATATATATATATGAGGCTTTTTTTTTTTTTGAGTTTAATATAATTTTTTAATTTGAATTTATCTATTGTCAATGAGGCTACACAGGAAGGATTTTTATAAAACTAAAATTTAGAAACTAAAATGGAGTAAACTGCTGGGTTTAGTGTGTGCTAGGTTTTAGGAAAAAAAAACTGTATCAAACATACGTGAGATATGTTTAGATAGAGAGTATTTCAGGGGTGTATCGGTCATTTTTTATTAAATATATAAAATAGTCCTTCTATTTGAAGTAATCCAAATGCTTGGAGCCAATACCCAATATTTTTTTCTCTTGATACAATATACCCATGGTCCACAATAAAAAATATCCAAATTGTACTTGTAATTTCAAAAGTGCTAACAACGCGTGTAATTTCATTTTTAATAATATTTCAGCTTTTTGATCAATTAATTTAAGTATATATAAATTAATTTATACAGGGCAACAATACTTAGTATTATGCTTGTTTTAAAAAAAAATGTGAGGTCTATTACAACGATTTCAGAACCGTTGCAATAGGTCTTTATCTATTTTTGGTATTTTTTTTAAAAAAATTTGAAATAACCTATTCTAGTGGTTTTTAAAGCGCCAGAATAGGCTTCCTCATATAGAACACCTATTACAATGGTTTTAAAATTGCTCCTATAGGTCTGAAGTAAAAGGCCGAGCTTCCAAAATTTTTTAAAAATTTTGAAAATTGCTTGACTAATTGTGGCGGTTTAAAACTGACGCAATAAGTACAAAATTTGCCATAATAGGTTTCAAACTTATTACAACGGTTTTAAACCGCTTCAATAAGTGCCAGTTTTGCCACAATAAGTCCCTCTTATCATAAAAATTTTTAGACTTCACACTTATTTTTTTCAGCTTCCCACCACTTTGGTCTCTCATTCTTATTCTTGTCCCAACAAATTCCATATTTTTATAAAAACAATTTTAATTTTTTTTTCACTTCACCTTATATGCACAAATGAATTCTTTTATGTATGTGTACTTGTATTTATGTTGTTGGATTTACTTTGGAATTTTGGATGTTGTTAATTTTCACATGCCTAACAAGTGTTCGACGAAATGTTTCAATGAGTGTAGGTTTGTGCTAGATAGTTTTGGTGAATTTGAAGACAAAGGTGGGGTTGGTGTTTTCTTTGAATTGAAAGATGTATGGGAGAAAGGCATGCTAGCTGGTGAAAGAACTTGCAAGTGGTGAAAAGGGGTAGCTCACTCCTTACAATGTAAGCCCCCGGACTTGGTTCTAATATGCTTAGCTTGTATTGCCAAATGACGTGGTTGTTTGGTGTCCTAGCATATACAAAGTTTTTGGCAAAGGGAGGATGACTGTATATAAGTGTTTTCTAACATTTCTAATGAGTGTATAAAAATCCCCATATGATAATGGAATTGGTCTCACAGCAATTGGATGAGTATAGAAATAATGGTGTAATTTCTAAGTTGACTGAATTTCTGTCAAGGGAGATTTGAGTATGATTGATTGTAGGGTTTTTATCAAATCATGGTTGTAGTCTTTGTTGGGAAATTTAGACCCCATTAACAAGTTTTAAACCATAGTTGTTAATTAGATTTATTATGAATAAACCTTGTTAAAACAAACAAACATCAATACCATGTCAATATCATGCACAATGGAAAAGTAAATAAGACAAGATATGATGACCCAAGAAAACCAATGAAATAAACTAGTTTCACAATAAAAAAAACCTGAGGGGAAACCTTCCAAAAAAGCAATTCACTATAGTAAAGAGAAATTTTGGACTTAGCACAAAACCTTTGTCCCTAGACTCTACAATCCTCATAGATGAACTTACAGTAAAAACCTTCTACTTCTTCAGAACCTCTAAACTCTTCAATATATAAACACCACCCTTTTGATGCACGAATCCCAGTACGTGACTAACCAATGATGCACAGCTCCCAATACGTAACTAACTCCAGCAACTTGAAGATATTGTTGGCTGCAAAGTTCTTCACTTCATCAACAATGAAGATCAAGAAGCACTTTGTTACAAAACCCTAAGGCACAAAGATGTAGTAGCTTCTTTAAGAGAGAATAAGGCACTCGGTCACCTTTTTGCATGTGTTCTCCTTGCATTATCATATGTGACGGCCTTTAAAATAAGCCATATATATATATATATATCTAGGATTGTGAAAAGAAAAAAAAAATGTCAGCATGGGCCGAAAATCAGATCTGAAAATTTTGATTTTGTAGATCTTGATAGATATTGTATCTGTTGAGACCTCGATAGATATATTTGTCAAGCTATCTGTCAAGCTTTAATGAACAACACTTCTTCACTTGTTTCTTGAATAGATTTGCATGGCTTCAATACTAGACTTGAACTCTTGTTCCTTAAAGTACTAAATTCATCCTAGATCTACCTAATTACAAGTAAAGTGCATTTTGTCAAAGGATTAGCCAATTCTATATGACATATGTTCTAACAAGTTCTACATATGTCCTAACAATCTCCCCCTTTGGCAATCCATGACAAAACCATAACAAAGAAATGAAGTATGAGAGAAGTCTTAAATCACTAAACTCATAATCACTTGTTGAATACAATAAAATCTAATCCTAACACAAACTCTTGAAAAACTTTACAAGAAGAGAGTTCATGGCATGATAGATTTTGACATCCTATATTTCTGTAACACTTTAAACAAAACTCATCAAGACATTTTAGTGTGAAACAGAAATAAAAGATTGCATACAATAAGAAACATGTGTATAAAAAGAGAAAAGAAACAACACATGGAGAGATAGGTGAAGAAGGCATACATCATCATATATATATATATATATATATATATATATATATATATATCAACCAAAAATAAGCACAATGTATGTAAACATGGTCACAAGACCGGTGTACAAAAAGCTAAAAGAAACTCCTAAAACAACAAGAAGGTAATATATATATATATATATATATATATATATCAACCAAAAATAAGCACAATGTATGTAAACATGGTCACAAGACCGGTGTACAAAAAGCTAAAAGAAACTCCTAAAACAACAAGAAGGTAAACACTCCCCCTAACAAGATGAAACACAACTTCCCCTTACAAAGGCATGTATTTCTCCTCCTAATATGTAGAATCTTAAAAAGAACCACATTTTCTCCCCCTTTTTGTCATGATTGACAAAGGGTACAAGAAACTATAAAACTTCACCCTAGAAACATAAAGATGATCAAAGATGATCAAGGGGGCACAAGGAATCCATATAAATGCATGAAAGTAATGAAACAATATGCTATGGATGACAAGATAATAAGAAGATACAAAAACATGTGAAAACTAAATGCATGCAAGAGATTCCTGACAGATCGAGAAGCTGTCGAGCTGCTATCGAGTAGAAGCCAACCTCGATGGATCGAGAATCTGTCGAGGATCTGTCGGCCAAATAGAAAGTTTCTCGATGGATCAAGAAGCTGTCAAGAAGCTATCGAGAAGAACTTCAGATATCTCGATGGATCGAAATTGTGTTAACTTTTGTCGAGAAATGAAGAAAAAGGGGCTTAATAGATGCGAATCTGTCGAGCTTGAAGAAAAGGTATTTTTCAAGGAGAAAAAATAACATAGAAATGAATGCAATCAAACAAACTACTTAACCAAAGATCCAAACAACATGTTGAGCTCTCAAAAACATCTCTTAACAAAAAAAATGCAAAGCATTCATGATCCAAAACACACACACACACACTAAACAAATCTAACCAATTTTATATTTCAAAAACAAGTCAAAATAGTTTAGTGAGCATACATTAACACATTTATTCCTTGTGATGGCCAAATCACATTGTACCTGCACATATATCAAATGTAGCTAAGAATTTATGTGTCGTGTGTGAAAACATTGCAAGATTACATAAGTGTCTCATATTATGACGATTTGAGATATGAAAAAATTAATTTAACTCACATATAATCATAACTACTTGATGGGGACTATCACCTTCGAGATACATCCTATAACTTCCACATCTCCTAGAAACACGCTTGCAACCATATTTAAAAGTAATTTGATTCTTTTTCCTTTTGATTTTCTTTGCATATTTTTTTCTTTTTAGCATATCATGTATGGGCATATAAAAGAGAAAAAAGAAATACTCAATTATGTTAAGCCTTAAACATTACAATTTTGCTATGCCGAAGCATACAGATGTTATTTATGATTGACGGGCTTTAGTGATGAGATGGTTAGTTATGCCTTTCTCTTAGGATTTTTTAGTCCTTTCCGTCAAAAAGAGTGATATGAGTGTTAAGTACAAGAGATTACTTAATAGTTCTCATCACAAACACGAGCCATAAAGCTCACTTGCTTAGTTGTACATTGAGATACTCATCTAAGCTACAAAAGATACAAAATTTAGAAAATTTTGTTTCAATGGCCATCCAAGGTACCCAAGTACTGATGTACATATACACACACTGTTTTGTATTTTTTTTTCTTTCTTATTTTGTAAAAACAAACAAAATAAAGACTAAACAACCAAACAAAAACAGACAAACAACATGAGAGGATGAAAGAAAGATGCAAATGCATGAAAGCATGATTCCAAAGCAAATAAGAAATCAAGCAAAGAGAATCCTACCTTAGATAAAAAGAATTAAAGTAGAGGACAAACAAAAAAGGCATTTAAGTCTTAGGCTCTTTTCTCACCCACACAACACAAGTCTTTGACCGTGAAGAGGAAAAAGCACGTGTCCTAGTATATCTACTAAAGGACATAGAAGAATTAGAATTCTCCTGAAATTGAGTTAAAAAGTTCAAAGTTTTTAATAACTCTCCAAACAAAGGTACAGGTCCTTGAGAGGAAACCTGTGACCGTTTGGACACTTGCTTTTAAGGATACAACATAAAACAATTAGGAAGAATGTGTCTAGAAACACCACAATGGTAACAAACATGAGGTCTAACAAAGGATTTAGAATTAGACAAATCAGTTATAGATTTCATACCTTTATCACCTTTCTTAGATTGAGCACAAAGAAAGTCTTTGATCTAGTAGCCGTGGAAGAGGAAGGCCCAGAGGAAACAGCATATCCTAAGCCAATCTTATCAGAACTAGGCTTTTGAGCACTCAATACCTCATCAAGCTTTGCACTAAACATCCTCTCTATTTGAGTTCTAACTTGACTAAACTCAACCTTGAGATTCTTGACCTTCTCTTTTAATGAGGTGTTCTCCACAACAAAAGTCTCAACTAACTTTGTAGTCTCATCTATTTTGACTAACAGATCAGCTTTTTCAGTTTTTACCTCATTAAGCTCTTTTCTACAACACTGAGAAGTCTTTTCAAATTTTATGAATTCAGTGCATAGCTTATCATAGGCTTCCTAAAGGGTCATCTTCTTAGGTACCACATCATCAAAAGAATCCTCACTGTCATTAGCACTCTTCACAATCACCTTATCGGTTGTGGCAGCAAAAGTCATAAAGTGACCACATTTATCCACATACTCATCAGAAGAGTCATTCTCAGTATCACTCTAGGTAGCAACTAACCCTTTATCTTTTGAATTCTTGGTCTTTTCCTTCATAAGGTAGTTTGGACATTTTATCCTCATATGACCAAAACCTTTGCACTCATGGCACTGGATAAGAGGTTTCTCACTCTGACCCTTCCTAGATGATTTAGATTTCCTAAGAGTTTTGTCCTTATCATTTTTCCTATATTGAAGAAGCTTGATAATCTCATTTGCTATGAAAGTTAGATCTTCATCCTCATCATCATCTTCATCTTCATCTTCGCTTTCATCTTCATCTTCAGAGTCATCAATCTCTTCCTCTATACCCTTAAGATCCAAGTTTCTACTATTTCCACCTTTTCCCATTAAACCTAATCCCATCTCATAGGTTTGAAAGTTCCCTATAAGCTCAATCAAAGGAATTTGATCAATGTCCTTCACTTCTTAAATGACAGTGATCTTGGCATGGAATCTTTCAGGTAAGGACCTAAGGATTTTCCTAACAATTTTGGATTCTGCTATAGATTCTCCAAGGTTAAAGGCAAAATTCACAATATCCTTGAGTTTCGCATAGAACTCATCAAAGGTCCCATCCTCCTCCATCCTTATTTCTTCAAAACTACTAATGAGTTTTTGAAGCTTCACGGTCTTTACTGCCTTAGTACCTTCATAGGTGGTCTCAAGAATGGTTCATGCTTCCTTGGCAACTTCCGTGAATGATATTTTCTTGAATTTCTCATTGGTCACCCCACTAAACAAAGCATTCAAGTCCCTACTGTTGAAATTTACTGCTTTGATTGTTGCTTCATCCCAATCCACCGGCACTTCCTTGGGCTTAATCCAACCAACTTCAACAATTTGCCATACTTTTTCACCTAGAGCCTGTAAAAAAACTTTCATACAAACTTTCCAGTATGCATAATTAGTGCCATTAAATAAATGAGAAATCAAAAGAGATTTTCCATGATCCATGACATCGGGGGTCAAGGATCACACTTAGGAAATTAATCCAATCAGAGTGTACCTGCTCTGATACCATTTGTTGGGAAATTTAGACCCCGGTTGATAGAATTAACAAGTTTTAAACCCAAGTTGTTAATTAGATTTATTATAAATAAACCTTGTTAAAACAAACAAAAATCAATATCATGTCAATATCATGCACAGCGCAAAAGTAAATAAGATAAGATATGATGACCTAGGAAAACCAATGAAACAAACTAGTTTCGCAATAAAAAACTTTGGGGGAAAACCTTCCAAAAAAGAAATTCACTATATTAAAGAGAAGTTTCAGATCTAGTACAAAACCTTTATCCCTAAACTCTACAATCCCCATAGATGAACTTACAGTAGAAACTTTCTATTGCTTCAGAACCTCTGAACTCTTTAATATATGAACGCCACCATTTTGATGCATGAATCCTAGTACGTGAGTAACCAATGAGATATAACATTCTAGACATTTGGAATGTCTTGTATTAGGCATAACAATTATTATAGTTAGAAATTGTATTATATTAATTTGATAGTTTGAATATGTTTGATTATTGTGGGGTTTATATTGGCGTGTCAACTAAATCTAGTTATTTATTTTATATTGATTTTTGTTTAGCTATAACCAGGTTAGGAAAACAAAATGCAGGGAAAATATTTTTCCTTTTTTTTTTTTTTTTTTTTAATTTTTTTTTATATAGAAAGAACAACCTATAGTAGCACTTTTGAAACTACCACTATAGGCCTTTTTAGTCTGTATAAAAAAATACCTAGAGTAGCCCTTTTGAAACTGCCACTATAGCCCCTATTAAAAAGAAAACGTCTATAACAACGCTTTGAAAATCGCCGCTATAGGCCTTTTTAGCTTGTATTTAAAAAGGCCTATAGTGGCAATTTTGAAACCGTTGCTATAGGCTATTTTTTTTAAAAAAAGACCTATCTCAGTGCTTTTAAACCGTCGCTATAGCCTGTATTTAAAGAAAAAAAAAACCTATAGTAATGGTTTAAAAAGTGCTAGGATATAGTTTGAAAAGCCTTGGACCTAACTTGGCGCTTTTGAAAAGCGCTGGTACAGGTCTGACGACCTTATATCGACTGTCACTATGCGGCAGCGACTGTCACTACGCGGCAGTTTAAAGTGCCAGGAAAAAAAGTGTTGGGATAGGTATTTTAGGCCTATTCCAGCACTTTTTGGGGCTATCCTAGTGATTTTGCAAATGCTGGGATAGACCCATTTTTTTTCATCCTTGATCTTTCATGGAACCATTTTGAAAACACTTTGATCCCATCATGGATCTTTGTGTGCTGCATGTGGGCATATTGTGTGGACTGTATTGCCAATGGGAAGGCCTTGAGCATGAGCCAAGCCTCCCAAAACATGTGAGAACATGTTGTGTGTGCTATGGGAGGATGGGCAGAGTCCCTATGGTTTGCTGAGACAGGGGCTATGTATGTGCAGCATGTGTAGTGGCAGTTACCAAGTAGTTCCCAAGCAGTTCCTAACTTTCCTGATGATCAAGTCTGCTATGTAGGGGTTGAAAACTTGGAAAGTAAGCCAAGACAGCATCATTTGAAGGTGTCCTAAGTCGGAACACAAGTTGCATATTTTCCAAGACCCAGGTAGTTACTAGGCAGTAACTGTCATAGCAATTAATTCTTTGTATTTAACCCTAAGGCTGTTGGGGGTGTCAACAGCAAAGTGTATCCTTGGGAAAATTATGTTTAATTCTCTAAGCTTGTAAAAGGGTTTCCTTTGTACTAGAGATTAAGTAATAAAGGTTGAGGGTTGATTCCCTGTAAATATTTTGTGTGCTGTGTGTGTATACGACCCTATATAATCTGAGCAAGGGTGATTGTCTTGGAGACTATACTTGGAGTTCCTGCAAAGGGAGAACAACTTTCTGTGTGTGTCAGATTGGAGGCATTTTCTGCAGAAACTTCTGTGATGTGGAATGAGATTTTTGAACAAAGGGATGTTATGCTAATTCATGTTGAAGAGTTGGTTGTTGCACTAGATGCCCAAGGCAGTGCAACAAGAGAGACTCAAAGCCAACTTGAGATAGAATTTTGCCTTGTTAAAGAGGGCAATGCATGGCCTGCTCGGGGAGGGGGAAGTGGCCATTAAAGTGAAGGTGCCTGAATCAAAGCCCTTTAATGGTGCTAGGAGTGCCAAGGAAGTGGAGAATCTCCTTTGGGACATGGAGTAGTACTTCAAGGCTGTAAGGGTGCCTGATCAAGAGATGGTAACTATCACTAGCAAGTATCTTTCAGGGGATGCCAAGTTATAGTGGAGAACCTATGTGAAAGATGATGCAGATGCTGGTAGAGGGAAGATTGACTCATGGGAAGTCTTAAAGAAAGAGTTGAAAGACCAATTCTTTTCTAACGACACTGCTTGGGTTGTAAGAGATTTCTTGAAAAAATTGAAGCACACTGGTACAGTGAGAGAATATGTCAATACATTCAGTTCTTTGATGCTTGATATCAAGAACATGTCAGAGGAAGACAAGCTATTCAATTTCATGTCTAGCTTGCAGCCTTGGGCACAGTTCGAGTTGAAGAGGCAGGTAGTGCATGATCTGCTCACTGTTATGTCTGCTGCAAATGCCTCAGTGGACTACAAATACAATAAGCCTAGTGGGGATGATGAGAAATGTAAGTCTAAGGACAAAGGCAAAGACAAGCAGAAGAAAGATGGCAAGAAGAACAAGGAAAAGCAGAAGAAAAATTAGGGTAACAAGAGTAAAGGAGAGAGTTCTACCTCTCAACAAAGCAAAGAACAACCTAAGTTGATTGCAGGCTACTTCATATTTAATGGCTCTCATCAAGCAAGAGACTGCCTTAAGCGTGAGAAGCTTAATGCAATGGTTGCAGAAGATGATAAGGGGCAGTCTGATGAAGAAGTTCCCAGCAGGGTGAACCCTTTACAATTGCTGAATGCACTTAGTGCAGGAGGTACTTCTAAGGGGCTCTCTTATGAGCAAGTAAAGATGAATGGGAATGGGGTTGAGGCAATGCTTGATATTGGTGTTACCTACAATTTTGTTTATGAATGTATGGTCCAACAACTTGGTTTGAAAGTGAGCAAGTGTCTAAATAAGATCAAGGTAGTAAACTTAGAAGCAAAACCTGTTTCTAGAATTGCTTTTGGTGTAAGGTTCAAGGTTAGCGAATGGACATGAAAGGTGAATTTCCTGATTATGCAGTTGGATGACTTTGATGTAATTCTGGGTGATGAATTCTTTATAGCTGCTAAGGCTGCCTTGCTGCCATTCATTGGGGTGATGCTGATTTTCGATGAGAGGCAGCCATACTATGTTCTTGCTAGACGTGTGACAGGAAATAGTAAGACTAGCAAGGGAAAAGTGTCAATGGTATCAGCCAGGCAAGTTGAGCATGGACAAAAGAAAGGGGAGATTACTTACTTGGTTGCAACGATTGAAGTCAAGCAAGACAAGTTTGTTGAAGTTCCAGATGTCGTTGCTAGACTATGACCCTTCCACCAAGGCATGCCATTGATCACAACATTGAGTTGGTTCCTGGTTCAAACCCTCCTTCGAAGTCTCCATACAAAATGTCCCCTATGGAGTTGGCTGAGATGAGATAGCAATTAACTGAATTGCTTGATGCAGGCTTCATTCAACCCTCCAAAGCCCTTTACGGTGCTCCTGTCTTGTTCCAAAAGAATCAAGATGGATCACTGTGTATGTGTGTAGACTATAGAATTTATGATATGTTAACTAACAATTTATAATAGGACTCACCATTTATGTGAAAAGAGGAAGTATAATGTTATTGTACTTTTTGATTACTAAATAATTTACCTAACTTAACCCTTCATAAAATCCAAAGGATGATATTTATAAAAACCTAAGGAAGACTACGCTAAAGTAGAATTGGGAATATAAAAACGAGGTTCAAATAAAAAATAATTTATTTATAGTGATACATTATACGGGTGTTTGGACTTTTAGATATTGGCTAATTCCATGACAAATTTCTTTATAATTTTTTGGTTTCATTTTTGTAACGTAAGGGGTAATGAAGGTTAAAGTTAAAGTTAGGGGCAGAGGGAAATGGGGGTAGATGCCCCCCCTGATGCACCAAAAATTCTCAACTTATATATAGTACAAAGTCTTATTTGCATACACAAGGACAATCAGCTTTTTTACCTACATATTGTACTCGTACTATCTATTAGTTCACTATAGGAAAACAATTTCACGTTGGGGCCACTGCAACTCTTTTTAAAAAAGTAATGGATCACACCTTATAATAACATTATAATAAAATAAAACCACTTGTACAGCCTACTTCTCCACCACTATTTTGTTGAATAGAATTATGAAAAAAAACTGCTCCCACTTACTAGTCATTATAGCACCTCAAAAAAATTGAGAACCATAATGTTTTTGCCAAAACTTTTTATCACAACTGTTCGTGGTAGAGTGTGATTGTTAAAAAAAAAAAAAAATTGTGAGTTTATGTGTTAGTACTTGTTAATCACTCGCAGTCTGCCATATCAAAGTTTTGGCAAAAACATTATGAAATAATTTATAGTCTAAAACTACTCATAGCACCTTTGTTACGTATAGCAATTTTTTCTTTCCTCACCAGCATTTTTCAATCTCAAACCCAATTTCCTCACTAGCATATAGTTGTTTATGTATTTATTTATTAATATCAATTAATATTTTTTCGAATTAATTACCAACTAGAGAAGATTGTTGGTTGCAAAATTCTTCAGTTCATCACATGATGAAGATCGAGAAGCTCCTTGGTCACAAAACCCTACGATGCACAAACACAGCAACTTCTTCACAAGAAAGATGAACTAGGGCAAATTCTGTCTCTGGTCACAATTTGCATGAACAAACTTTGCTCAACACTTGTGCAACTTGTGACACCTTTGACGGCTCTTAAAATAATCATTTTATATGTTTAGGGTTGTGAGAAAAGAAAGCCCAAACATAAAATCATGGATTAGATGAAAAACAGACTAGAAATTCTGAGTTTCATAAACCTTGACAGAGACCCTATCTATCGAGCTGCTGTCGAGCCACAAGATTCAGACAACTCTAAGTCTCGATAGATTGCTAGCTATTGAGCTAGCTGTCGAGCTTTAATGAACAACACTCTTTTCACACTTGAATCTTGGACAGACTTGCATGGCTTTAACACTTAAACTTGAAACCTTGTTTCTTGAAGTATTAAACACATCCTAGATCTACCCAAATACAAGTAAAGTGTGTGTTGTTAAAGAATTGGCCAATTACATAAAATAGTGGCATATGTTCCTAACATGTGTAACACATATGTCCTAATATTCATATTCTTCTTGCTTGTCTTGGGAGAATCTGCCGCCTCTTCGGGAATCGGAGCTGGCGCTAGAGTCTCAGCTTGAGCCTTAAAAAGCTCCTTTCGCAATAAAACCTTGTCAATTAGGTAGATTGCAATTGGTTGCTATTGGATCAAAGGGTTGGAGGCGAGATCCAGACCAAAGCATCACCACCACCACTACATGAGTTCCAATCTGAGAGAGAGAGGGACAAGAGTCCATTGACGATGCTGATGGCATCAAACTTGCGGTGGGAATAGGGAAGACCCTAGCGTGGTGGTCTTGCTAATGGTGATGACCAAGTTCATGGGTTTCACCAAAGAGAGAGAGAATAAAAGTTAAGGACAAAGTTGCCTTTTGATGACCAAATTGGTGGATTTTAAAATATTTTGGACTTAGTTGGTATTAAAACAAATCTTATGGTAGGTTTAATAAATTTAAACAAAGAAAATCCTTTAACAAGAATGAGGTCCCTATAAAATGCCACCTGTCAGATATATGGATTTCTTTTTTCTTTTTTCTTTTTTGTAACAATTAAACACTTAGAAATATTTAACTTTATACAAAGCTTTTTTGTTTTTGTTTTTGAGAATCAAACTTGTACAAAGCTGCAAGCCTGCAAGCAATATACAAGTATTATTCATGCATAATATACCAGAAAAAACCTCTATTACCATTTGGAAGATAAATAAATATCTTGTAATTAAATAGTAAATCACAAACTTGATGTAACGTCAAATGCAAAGTCTTCAAATGTTAATATTATAGGCAGATTGCCTCTACTATGGCTTCTGTGGCCAGTCTGTAAGTTGTTTTGTTGTTAATATATATCTGCCTTTTAACCCAAAAAAAAAAAAAAACAAAAGTCTTCAAATGTGATGTGAACATCATGGGGTCCTCCATTTTCGTTATTGCTCTTAATTTGTTTCACAACCTTCTCCGTAGTACGTCAAAGTACAACAATACAAAATGCAAAACAAATACAAATGGGTTGCGATAAATGGTGGCCAACAAATTATCTATTATTAGTGCGCACACACATACGTACCGCTATCAATGGAAACACAAATGAATGCCTTACCAAAAATTTCAGTCTTTTCATTGCATGCTCACGCATGTTAAATAAGTTTTGGGGTCCTATAATCATCGGATGTATATGAGACAATCTATTATATGTGAAACAAAGGGATTACACAAACCCAAAAGAATAGTGTGTTGCTCAAAAAACTCTTAGCCACTCACATTAAAAAAATAAATAATCTCACTTATAATAAGTTGGAATTGAAATAACATCATTTTTATATAGGCTCATTATTAGTATTTTTTTTTTACAAGTCATATAGAGTCACTATCATATTATTCTTATTAACATAATCACATCATATCTAAGCAATTATAAAAAGATTGACATGAGAGACTTATAAGTCTCTCATGTCAATCTTTTTCTATTATAAATTTTTGGTCAAAGATAAAAAAGAAGCAAAAAAAAAAAAAAATATATATATATATATATATATATATATAGGATAAAGATGGAAATTTGAAACGAGAACAGATATTGATATTTTTATTACAAGTGTTTAATAGGAGGAATGGAAATATAAAAGTAAAAAGATGAAAAAGTAGCTTGTATTAAATTCCAGTTTTAATTATTTTTAATAAATTGGAAAAGTAAAATTATCAAATTAGGTATGCATGATATTTGTTTCTTAACTTTTCCTCCCATTTTGGATGTATTCAAAATGATGGAGAACACTAAAAGTACCTATCACTCTCTTTTTTATTCTCTCTGCATATTTATTATTCTATCAAATATATAATAAAAGCATTCTATCTTCCTTTTCTTTTACCATTTTTTTATCCCTCCCTCGCACTTTTCCTCCCTTAAAAAAAAGTGTCGTGTTTCTAATTAAGATATTCAGAATTTAAATATCTTTTTCTCAAGTATCGGAACAAAAGGACACACATAATTTTGTAAGTAATTATTAACTTAATTGTTTTCCTTCTTATTTGCTAATAAATTGATGAAGAAGTCGAATTTAGACGTTTCACTTCATGATGGGTTTGCTTTATAATAGCGCATAAGAAAAATGCTGGGAAATAAAGGGCCATATCTTTTCATCGAGCTTGGAATCGCAACATTGTGGCTTCCACATTAAAGTGGACTCCATCTTCTTATATTAATCAAATTCAGAATGATGATATTGCTGATTCACAACAAAAGTTGAATATATACATATATATATATATATATATATATATATATATATATATATTGTCTTTTTATTTTGTACTATCAAATTGTACATATCATTTTTCTTTTTTCTTTTTTTTGAGAAACAATTGTACATATCTTTGATAAATCTCTTTTAAATCATGACTCGAAGCTAGAAGATTTTTAGTCTCGCTGGCTCCTTTCGTTATTCTTGGTCGTGTCAATTGAAGAACAAAGGATTTCCAAAGTTTTATTTTTTATTTTTTGTTTTATGGTATGGATTTTCAAAAGGTTTAAAACCCTTGAACAACGTAAGAAGGTACCATAAGTTAATATGTCACATTGTCACTATAATCTAGAACATATTTTTTTAGTATGTAGATATATTGATATATGGTGAGGAGGTGGGAGGTGGTGTTCAAATCACAAATATCAAAGATTAGACACCATAAAAGGTGTCACTACTAGATTTTTTGGTAAACATGTGTCACTATACTAGATACTCAACTTTCACTTGAACCCCATAATAATCTACAAGATTAATTAATTACAACATTAATTATAGAAGAAATATGAATATATATATATATATATATATATATTTATATATAATTGTGTTCAAGTTACACCTAGTGTAACTCTAAGCAATGTTACACCATCCAATAACTTGTTATTAAATTAATATTTTGAAAATCCAACCGTTGAATTATATGTTATATATGTTCTTAACATACATGCCAATTTTCATATCAATCAGATGTTATTTACCATTTAATCTATAAACTCATTTTTTATACATTATTTTAAACTACAAAAATTTGAATTTTAACAATTGATTGATAACATGGCTATTAATCTTTGATCACTTCAAAATTTTGCAAGCATGAAGAATATACGAAAATAATGTAATCTAATGATGGATTTGTCAATATTGGCATCCGGTTAAAAAATATTGAGTGAGAGTTACACCAGATGTAACTTAAACTCAACCCATATATATCTAAAAATTAATTATATTAATTTTTTTGAACAAAAAATTGAGAAAAAGTAAGCAAAATATTAAAGGTATTATCAATTTTACTATAAAATTTTTGCAAAATAACGTGTTAATAAATATGATTGGTGTCACATTAATAATATAATATTTATATATTTTTTTTGTTTTGTGCTTAAAAGTTGATACATCAATTTGTAAAATTTATTTAGTAAAATTTGTATTACTCTTAATGTTACTGAAAAAGTACTCTTCTTAATTGTTATTGTCAACTAAACTGAAAATAATTTCAGATAAATTCAACAAATAAATGCATTTTCTTAAACAATAACTTATATATTTTTTTGAGAAAAAAGACTATGCTTTGAATTTTATATAGATACATGTACACACAATTCTATGTACATTGACAAAGTTTATATGGTATCATTGAAGGAATTTTCACCTATTAATTACATGGCAACTCATAAAATTATTCACTACTTATTATTTAAATAAGTCACATGATTCATTAAATAAGTTATATAATAAAGTACACGTGAATGGTTTTATCAATTTTATGGTTGTCTAAACCTAATTTATTCACATAAATGATTTCAATCCATCTGGCTAATTGAATTACCCATATAGGTTCTTCTCAAAAAAGAATTACTCATATAGGTTTCATTTTAGAAAAGACAAAGTGGGTACAAAAATGCTTCTTTATACAAAACTTTTTTCATACATATACAGAGCCACTTGAATTCTCACCAATCAATTGGCCATGGATTGGTTTTATAAAGCTCATGTTAATCTACGATAAGCACGTCTAACCGGTAAATAAATTAGGTCTGGCAACCACATTGACAGGATGGCTTTTTGGGTTTGTTGGAAATCCTACGTAGCCCACCATTGTTAAAGTTTGATTGCTACCTACTTTAAAGCACTTAAATGTGTAGCACAAAAAGAAGAACACTATCATATATAGGCTATATATAGCTGCATAATTGGAGGGTGGGTCTCCACCTTTAGGGATAAGGCTAAAATTACGTGTAAACCCATAATTTTTCATGCAACCGTTGGTGAAATTGCTCTAGTATCAACTTGACGATAGATTTTTTTTTTTTGTTTAAAATTATATTTGAGTTTTTGAAAAGAATAATATTAAGAATACGACATATTTCTAACTATTTTCATAAATTGTTAAGGGGGTAAGTTGTAATTGATGAGAATAAGATCCACAATTATACCATCAGTTTTTTACCGGTTACAATTTGTTATATCTACAAATTGAAAAAAAGTTTGGAAAATAAATTGTGTGATAAAACATTTTAAGAGATAATTTTGTACATATGTTTTTTTGGATAGTAGGAGAGAGAAAAGTGAAGTTAAAACCACATATTTTAATTACCGCAAAGTATGTCATTACTAGTGACTATCACTTAAAACCCAATTGTGTACATAGATTTACTATTTGGAAAAGAAGAGAAAATAGAATAAAAGAAAGATAGAGAGAAGTAATTAGAGAATGATCACTCACTTCTTTGTTTGGATATTTTGATAAATAAAAGGAGAAAAGAAATAAGAGTAGACAAAGTTTTTTTTCCCCCTTTATTTAGTAAGATATTATATAAATTAATCATAGACAGATGACAAGTGTTAGTCTTATATAATATATAAGGGTAACTATTGAGTACTTCCAGAGTACCATAAATGCTTACTCTCCATTCTTACATAATTGTAGGTCCCACTAATTAAATTTATGGTAAGACCCACAATTCATGTAAGAGGGGAGAATGTGCATCTATAGTACTCTTGGAGAATTAAATAATTTTCCAATATATAAAAGTAGAAATTGAAAGAAAATTCAATCAAGACTAAAATTAAGATTTTAATTGCATTCTAATTTTGTACCAAGTGTAATTTTAATTGTCTTATTATTTGACAAGTGGCTTCAGATTTTAAATACATTCCAACTTTATGCCAAGTGTCCTTCAAATTATTTTTAGATTTTAAACACTCACCAACTTCATGCCAAGTCTCCTTCCAATTATACACTAATAATTGTGTGTCAATTATATTTATATGCAAATTTATGCATCTAAACTTTAAAAATATAAAAAAGATTCAATTTGAATTTATTATGCTTCTATATAAAACTATGAATGTACATAGTCTATTACTTATCAAGTAGAAATGTTATTTCTAAAAAATTTAAAAAAAAAATGTAAATGTGTGTGTGTGTGTTGGGGGGGGGGGGGGGGGGATGTGCACACATGCCCACCTATGCATGTATGACATCCATATATATACAAAGGTTATAAGCTAGTTTATATAATGTTCGAACTATTGGTAATAAGGATTGTTAATTGAGGGTAATAATGAAAAGTACAAAAAAATTTCATATTTTTTTTAGTGAATGCATAAAAATTCATTAATTTAGATATATTCTTCTTTTTAAATTTCCTATTTTGAGATAATAGAGAAAATGAGTTTTAAATGGACAGGAATACAAAAACCATAATAATTAAAAAATCCATAGGGGGATTGTAACATGTAAACTCTATTCCTCCTCTCCTTGAATTCAAACTTACCCTTCTCTCTTTAGTTCCAAAACATATCTTCTCATTTATATGTCACTTTTTTGACATAAAGAAGATGAAAATGCTGTTCTCTATCTTTTCTCTCTCTTACACATACACTAATTTTATAATGGCTTGTGAGAGATGTGAGAGAGTGAGGAAAGGGTACTTAAAGGGGAGAGTAGGTCGCATTTGGTGAAGAGCAAAAAGAAGTTGGCGTAAAGAGCTTTGCATTCTTTGTTAGAGAGTATACAAAGGTACGCTAATTTCTTCTCTCAGCATTTCAAAAACTAGATGACTTACTCTGTATTCTTTCTTAATTTTTCCACATCCTATGTATTCAACCTTAGACAACTCATTGGTATATACTTTATAGTTTATATCGTCTTTCTCAAACACACACAAATACACGTACGTGTAGATATCCCACATAATGAATTGCATGTTTGTACATTCCCCATGCACTAGATAGTTGCATAACATGAACACATGACCTTCTAATGGAAATAGGTTTGGTATTGTGTATGAGTGACTCAACGTTATTTATGTATATCAGTATATATACATTAATGTACATTGCTAATGTCGTTTATACTTTATATCAGTATATATACATCAATAACAGTCTCATACTCACAAATATTTTTTTGAGAGATATGAAGTTTAACATCTGAATTTTTTGGATATCACGTGTATTGTGGATGAGTATTGTCTTGAAATTTTTTCCCGCAAATCTCTCTGTATCTAGTTATTGTGAATGAGCAAATCTAATTAAATCTAGTTAATACGAATCATAATGCATTAAAAACACAAAGACAAACTGGCTGCATGTCACAGGAATAGGAATATACTCAGGAAAAACAAGAAAAGGAATAGGAATATAATATATAGTTCAATTTTTCAAAGCCCTTTGGGATCAACTGGGGATGGTTCTTTGTGGGTCCTAAATCTTAAAGTCACTTTGTCGGGCGTGGTCAGTGCTGACAACGTTTACCCACTGAAATTTGTACGGCTTCCCCTGGTTAGGTAAGCTGTCTATTTGAGTTGACCATCTTGGGTCCATGTACTCTTGATTCAATGCCTTAATCTTATTTATTGGGAACAATTTTGTAGAACCTTGCTCTCTCTCCCTCTCTCTCTCTCTTAACTACAAAACTAATAATTTAAGAAAGCGTTAACAGATGTGCCAAGTACATACCCTAGGGTATCGATCTGTGAGAAAATCTAGGATATACAAGGAAGTTGACACCAAACTTCGATTTCAAGGAAAACATATAAACATAAATTCTAGAAACTCTTTTCTTTTCTTTTTTTTTTTTTTCTTTTTTTCCACAGTGTTACTTAAAACTTTAAATCAGAAACTGATCACTATTTGTAATGAGGAAACCCATAGTGGGGTAAATTTTTTCAAAGTACTGATGTCCAGACTTGAACTGAAGAGCTCCCAGTCAAACCCAAGACAATCACTTTAAAACTGAGTTTCCAATCACTCGGTCGACTCCATTAGGTTAACTTGTTTCATCACCATATATGATACTATATCTCTCCTCACTTCTTTAAGTTTTTAACATTTGGTTTAGTTGGACCCAATCCATTTCTACCAAACCATTGTTTGTAAGAATAATGCAATACATTTATATTGTGTGATATTGCAAGAGAAAAAAAATTCCTCAAACCTATTATAATGTTTTACTTTATATTTTACTAATTATAATACGTTATATTCCTAATCAATATGCATAAACCTCAAAAATATTCTTTTAACTGTGATTTTTTAGCTTTTTGAATCCATTTTCTTTATATATATATATATATATATATATATTTCCCTATTCTAGTCATTCAAGTCAAATTCTACTTGGTATTGGCCTCTCACTTTTGCTTTCCCTTTCTCCCAAATTGACTTTTCTTTTTCATCTTTTCCAAGGCATGTTTGGTTGTGTTTTTAGAAAATAGTTTTTAAACATATGTTATTTTCAAGAATATATAGCTTATTTACGAGGTTAAATTTTTTTTTTTTTAAATAGAAAATTGTTTTCAAAGAACATAACCAAAAACACCTAATCTTCAAATTCAATATCTCCACTGTTGATAGTGATTCGATAGTTTGACATTTTTATTATATTTTTCATTTGCTCTATAACACTCCAAAAAAAATGTCTCACTTTTTTTTGTATCACTCTTGAATGGTAAGAAAGGTATCAATATTTGTATTTTTCTCTTTAATTCTTATCGATATATATATATATATATATATATATATATATATACAAAACATTGCTAGTTTACGTTGCACTATTCTGATTTAGTTACTATTTTCGATGATCAAACTACCTAGCTACCTGGTGAATTTGCCTAATCATATTAACAAAATTGGTAACCCCGCTCAGTTTCAATCAATCAAAGTCATGACTAAATAATCATGAAAATAGACTCCTAAAAACATAGGAAAGACTATTGCGAAAGCTTTACATTTGTTGGTGTATGACTTTTGCTATAAAATCAAAATTTGTATGCATCTTTCCTTCAAGATCAAGTTACTCGTACTTCATTGAAACTGACCATTCTCTTCAACGTTTTTTTTTTTTTTTTTTTTTTGGCATAAAGATCATTGTACATCTTGATCTCCAAATTTAATTCACTAGCATGGCAACCAGAAGGCATAGGGCCAAATCTCTTTCAAATATTTAGACTGTATCATTTCAATTGTACAAAAATAATAATTTCATTGTAATTAGAAATAAATATTTTATAAGTATGTTTACGACCTTATGGGTAGAACATAATCTGTCTTACAGTTTGAATCCAATACTCTTGATCATTTCAAATTTTTCAACAAATGTCGGTTTTTTAAAACCTTCCTTTTATCTTTCTCTCAAATAGAGCTTTCATTTTCTTCCCTCATATATCACAAATTTTAATATAAGTCTCCCAAATTATTGTCTTTTCTCCTCTTGATTTGACCTACCAACACTTTTCGCCAAAAACATATGCCTTTTAATGTTCTTCAATCTTCAACAAATTTTTGACTCTAACTGAAATCCTTAATGACAAGAAAGGGTGTTAAATTATTTTGCCTCTCTGATTTGTATATGAAAATCCATCTTTCCTTTTTCCTCTCCTCCAATATCACAATTAAACTGTCATTGTTCGGAGAAAAAAAAAAAAAAAAAAAAGGGGTCACAAATCTATATTCAATAAAAACAGTGTAACGTGGAACCCACCATTTTATTTGATGCTGTAAAGTTTTTCACTCTTCCTCTCAAAAAAAAAAAAAAATTCACTCACATTCATTTCAATATAGATAGATCTGGTGTTTAGAGCAAGGTTTGTTCCTTAAATTTTAATTTGTTAGGATTGATGTGAAATTAAGAGTGAAAAAGAAATAAAGAACATAAGTAGAACTAACATTTTATCGACATGATTAAACTTAAAAGTCTAAGTAAAGTCTACAACAACAACAACAACAACAAAAACAAAAACAAAAACAAAAACAAAAACAACTAGAGTTTTTTAATATATTGAATTGTGCATTATAAATTCATAGAGAAATTTATATATAAAGACTAACCCTAGACTCTTTTTTTTTTTTTTAATTGTACCTTATAAATCCATACAAAAATTTACATATAAACTAACCCTAGATTAGGTATAGAGTATAGACAGAGCTTACGTTGTGTTAGGTGGATTGAGAATAAGAGGAGGTTGTCTTTGTCATTGTATAAGAAATACTACAAAATATCACAGGTGTCTTAACTTTGTTAAATATAACAAGAAGCTTCTTCTTCTATTTTTACTGAAAAGTGAGTGATTGTAAATATGTAAAAAAAATTTGGTGCCGTGTACAAGTATTAATCCGCAAATCAAATAAGAAATAGGAAAGATGTCTAACTATTACTATTTATTTCAAGTTGATATAATCCAGGTTTTAAGGCGAGCATTGTGGAGGGTTATTTTGTTTCAAAAACTGTCAAATTAATGTCAATTGCTATTCCCTCCTATGGTCTAATTCCTTTTCCTAAAGGGAATTTTTTATTATAAATTATTTTGATGTAAGTAATACAACTTGATTTAAATATATATATATATATAATCAAATAGCTAAATACATGACTCACGCACCCATATTGACCCAAATGAAAAAAGAAAAGAAAAAAAAAATGTGAGGAACAAATTTTGTTCTATACTTTTAATAGTTAAATGAAAAAGAAGATGAGTGGATTTATTTATTTATTTATTTAAATCCATTTGATGTTGTAAACTATATATAAGTTTAAATTTTCAGTCCAATATTCCAGTATACTGGACATGGTACGATGTAAACACATAATGTCCATATAGTGTTGGAACTAGTGAAACACTCTATTCAAGCCAAACCCATAATATATATAGGAATTTAGTTATAACCGGTGGAAAAATGGTAAACCACGGTATTCTAACCACTTATGGTATTTATCATAGCCAACTAACTGTGATATTTTTCCTCCCAAAAAAAAAAAAAACTAACCATGATATTCTAACACAACTTATGGCTTTATCCTCACTGAGCAGATTACTGGTGAGCTTTGGAATTAAAATTTGGAAGAGTCGAGACTTTTTTTTTTTTTTTTTTTTTTGAAACAGGAGTCGAGACTTTAAAATTGTGGGTTTTTTCTATATTTTTCTACACATTGCACAAGTGATTGGTAGTTCAATAAATAAATGAAACCCTTTCCTTCTTATCCTCACAATTTTTCAATTTTGACTTTCCTACGTTTCTCCTTAAAATCTTTTTTTTGTGACTCTCCATGATCTCAATTTCTCATAGTACTTTCTTTAATAGCAAGAAAGGGTGTTATGAAGTAATTTATCGTCTCTTCAACTTTTACTAGTTGCATTATATGACTTTTTTTCTTCTTCTTTATTTTACTAAAAGTCCTAATTTATTAAATAAAATATTATCTTCTTTTTTTTTTTTTTTTGAGAATCAAAATATTATCCAATCTTCTTTAATTATTTGATACCAATTTGTTAGATTATAGCTTTAATTACTCTAATTATTTAGAAATCTTATCCGATTGCTTATGAATCTCTTTCTGGAAAGTGAAATATGTGATGCATGCATGGTTTATTAATTGACTGATTACTCCATGTATTGTACACACAAGGACAGGGTAGTACAATATGAGTGATGTGCATGAAAACTCAAAACTATATCACATTTAAACAAAACATAATAAAACTGGCAGAATAACCCCTAGTCCCCTACTACCAATAACCACACAAAAAAACAAAAACAAAAAAAACAAAAAAAAAAAAAAAAAAAAAGAAAGAAAGAAAGAAAAAACTCTATATATAGAGCATATTCGATAAAATACTTTGTTGAAAGAGACTAGCACAACAACCTACAAAAAGTAGTTTTTAATTTATAAGATTAATTAATTAAGGCCTTCAATTTTTTCCACCTAGAAAATCACGTTCATGCAAAATCATGACAAGCTCATGTCGAATAGTAAAATAAGGAAAAAAAAGACTTATATAACAATTCAACAAAGACTTAAAAGTACTATGGAAGATTCAAAGAAAGGTACTATTTGTAGGACTTCTTGACTTACCAAGAAAATTAGGCCCTTAACACGGTAGTAAAGGGTATATTTAAGCACCTTTGAGTCTTTGACGTATTGGGTGGGATCTTAGGGTCAAGGAATCAATTAAATATATGAAAGTAATTACAAAAAAGAGGTAGGAATCTCCAAGTCAAAAGAAGCGGACGGATCTTTATATCAATTCACATTACAAGTAAAAAAATCAAGTTAATAGTGTCAAAATTTTCCCATCCCATTTGGTAGGACCATAAAGACAAGATAGCGTGTCTCACTAAGTTTGACCGTTTATGTAATAATTGAAACTCCTATTTCTTTCTAGTTGAATGAATTCTATATATATATATATATATATATATATATGTATATATATATATATATATATATATATTTTTTTTTTTTTTTTTCAATTATTGAGGGTTTCAACCGTAGATGTTTCCGTCAAAATCCGTATAATTAACATCAAGAGATGTTAACCGGTTGAGGTACAATTTTTGACAAGTTATTCTACTCCGTGCACACAAGGTACTCCAGTGTCTTGCTAAGTTAGTGTTGGTTTGGTAATTTACTTTTGGTAGCTTATTTTATTAAGTGACGTTTAGGAAATAAAGGACATTGTAAATATGGTCATTTTCAAAATATTTGATATCCTAAGTAGGACTTGTAAATGTTAGTGATTTTTTTGCCTCAAATCCAACATCATCTAGTGTTGATTAATTTTGGGTGAGATCAACTTTTACTTAAGCCTTAATCATATGATCATTATAGCGTTTTGATGGAGTCATTTTCCCCTATATTCTACTCTCCACTATTTATCTCATTTTGTTCTAAATGCAAATATCTTTCAAAATTTGGAACAAATATGCCTACTTTATATATATATCTCCTCTTGTTCTAAATGCAATTTGGAACCAATATGCCTACTTTACATAGGGTTATAATAATAATATTTCATTTTTTCTTTTTTATTTCTGAAAAATACACGTACTTTTATTTAAGAGATTTGAACCCAAATTCTCTTACATACTGCTATTGAGTCAATAGACTCTTGACCAATATACATGCTCATTTAGTAGATAGATAGTCCTTTCAAGATAATGAGGAAATTAGTCGTACGTGTTTAATTGCTAACATGAGAAAAGGAAAACAAACCAAGATACATAAATATGGTCATTTTCAATATATTTGATCTCCTAAGTAGGATCTGTAAATGTTAGTGAGTCTTTTCAAGATGATGAAGAAATTAGTCGTGTTTGGTTGCTAAGAAAACGTGAGAAAAGGAAAACAAACCTACGAATGTTACTTACAAACCTAAACACATGCATATCAAAGAACTTTCCTGTGGGTTTCCATTCTCAAAATGGTTAGAACTTGATGAATTGATGTCCAGATTCTTCAGAACCATATATTATTTTGAATGGAATTATTAAAGACATGACGTGGAAGCTCAAAAAAGGAAATTAAAACGAAGCTTCTTCACATCTCTGGGTTCACTACGTATGAAAAGTCCAAAAAGAGTCGGTGATATTTTCATTTTAATTTTATATATCCACCTTTTCATGCAAATTTTATATTGAACCCCGCCTGCATGGGGTCCATAAATTTGTTCATAGTTTAACATTTCTTTGTGGTTAAACTGAGGAAGAGACGGGTCGAATATTTGTAACAAGAAGGATTCACCTACACATGGACAGAGTGGGTCTTTCTCCAAAAGATTAATATTCTTATTTGTTTGTATATGAATTATAGAGACTCTTGTTTGTGAAATCATCCAAGAATATATGGAACTGAGGGAGGTATATACAGTCCTGTAGTCTTTGTCAGTCACAGTTTTCTGACACGTAAATTCATTGTTAGTTTAGGCAGAAAAGGAGATGATTTCGAGGAATTAAAATCTTTGTTCACCTATATGCATACAAAAGTGTTCTATACTGAGGGAGGGTTCTACTACTTTAGTAATAAGAAATTAAGAATCTCTTAGACAAAAAAAGGGTTACTTTTGGAATTACTATATTACTTGATTAAAGGACTGAGGGAGGGTTTATCTATTACTTAATTTCAAGAAATGGGGTTTAAATTCACTCCAACTTCATGGTACGTAAATTGTGGCTTTCATTTCACATGCCTATTGATAATATCTGAGGCCACCCTTTGTTTTTTGATGTCTGTAATCCTGGCTATCATAGCTGCATTGTGATATTCTAGGCAAACAAGGTTGGGATTACTACTTCTTTGAGCTTGTTGCTTGATGATTAAGTTTACATTTCACTTAATGACCATTCTTGTTAAGGCATGCACTGTCCTTGGAATGGGATCATTTGGTTTTTACAAACATTATAGTGCACATGGTCGTGTCTTTTGCAATCAATTAACAGGTTTAATTTATGTTGCACCCTGCAGATTATATAGCTGAGTGAGTGCGAAGTGAATTAGCAGAGTGGCATTGTGTATGCTTGGGAACTGAAACCACTGCTTATCACTGAAACAACAACTTGGAGTTATTATACATTGTTTGGCATTCGAGATCATGGCTGAGAGTGAAAATTCGTGTGCAGTACCGGCAGAGAAAAATTGGAAGAAGTTGCCTGTCTTTGTTTTCTTTAAAGATGCAAGGTATAGTTTCAATATGGTTTTGCACTGGAAACTATGTTTTAAGTTTGGAAGTATATGCATGCTATTTGGATGTCTAAGATGCTTCTATTCAATTTTTTATTTTTCGGGTATTGGATGTCTAAGTTGAGAAAGTATTTCAAGACAATACATTCACAGCTAAGGATTCAATACCTTTTTGTCTTGTTCACTCTTTTATTCATAGGCAGCATTTACTTCATCCATTTAAGGTTGATAGTTCCTGTCATATTAATTATCATGTCTTTTTATGCATGTTAGAGAAACCTCTACCTATAATGTTTCTATGAACTAATGCTTAGTTCCAAAATGTGAATCCAGAAGCATTTTTAAGTTGGATATACTTGGCTGGGAGATTCTAGGCATTGCATTCCCTGCTGCCCTTGCTGTAGCTGCTGATCCCATTGCTTCTCTGATTGATACAGCATTCATTGGTCATATTGGTATGTTTCATGTAAAATATTCTATCTATTTTTAGAGTATGTAGCTTCTTTACAGGCATTATTGTCTTCTTCTTTTTTGCATTATTATATTTGCATGGTGATAAACAGAACATTCCAGTAAAGTTGTACAACATTTGACAACTCTAGTCTCATTTTTCAGTGGACACTGTATAATTTGAAAGAAGTTTTCCATATAATTCATGAACTTACTCAATGGCATTGTTCTCTTTGAAAGTGTTACAATCAACTGCCCTAAAATAATATACAAAAGCTCTGCATTCAAGGCAGACCAACATCATTGAATTCTGTAGTGGCCAAATTGACAGTACGTTTTATAGTGACTGATATGATTTCTCTGCCTAGGTAATAAGCAGGACTTTAGACCAATGTTTTTAATTTGAGCAAAAATTGGCATCGATATCCTAAACCGGTGCATGATGGTTAAGGACATGGGTTCATCCTTTATAACTAATTAAATATTTGTGTGAATGAAAGATAAAATTAAAAAATGAACTTGTTGACAACAGAGCCACAGCAACACTCATGGCCAGCAAATTGTATAGATTAAAGATTTTAAAAGATGGTCCAGACCCATCATCTGCATTATATTCCTGGCTCCAGTGGGAGAAGTTTCCAATAAGTTTGAATTAATTATCATAAATCAGTAAGTGAAAATTTTTAATTTTGAATTTTTTTCTTTTCTGTACAGGACCTGTGGAACTGGCTGCTGCAGGAGTTTCTATTGCTTTGTTCAATCAAGCTTCAAGGATTACCATATTCCCATTGGTTAGTATCACAACTTCTTTTGTAGCTGAGGAAGATACTGTTGCTGGAAGAGCCAGCATCAAAGCAGCAGAAAAGGGCTCTAATGATGATGATGATGATGATATGCTTGAGGACATGGAGAAAGGTGAAGCTGGAAAAAAGGCTAAGAACTTGGAAAAGAGTTCATCGAAAAACAGTGAAAATGAAGTTGCAGAAACAAATAAGAACATGGAAAAGGTTGAGGGTATGGAAGATGGTGGGGAAACTGAATATTCCACAGCTGAAACCAGTGCAGGGAAAAAGTGCATGGAGGAAAACACACTTGAGGATAAGGAAAATGATGCAGATGCAAAGAATAATGCAAAAGACTCAAAGCTAGAAACTGGTACTCACTCTTTCTCTCTCTCTGTATGCATATAAGTTTTTGTTTATGTCTGTCTGATATTCAAATGGCGAAAGTAGGGCATCACTTATAATTAAGTTCAGGTTTTCATGTCAATAGTGTGTGCTGTGGGAAGATGAAGACAGAAAATCTCTGATATACTCATTTTGACATGTCAAATTCTTGGTGATTTATTAATTATCAGATTTCAATAAATCTATTGGTGGCAAAAAAAATAAGACCAAAATCAAAAGGGAGAAGAGGCATATTGCTTCAGCATCAACAGCTCTACTTTTTGGCGTAATTCTTGGCCTCATTCAAGCTGTAGTCCTTGTATTTGCAGCCAAACCACTCTTGAATGTGATGGGTGTAAAAGATGTAAGTGTCTTCATTCTGTGTACTAACCATAATAGCATACAATTTTAGCTCTTGTTTATTGAATATGTAGACAAATGCACCCCTCATTCTTTGTTCTTGGTTTTCTTCCCTCTCTCCCCCTCTCAATAGAGTTCTCCCATGCTAATCCCAGCACTTAAGTACTTGAAATTACGATCACTTGGTGCTCCTGCAGTTCTTCTATCCTTGGCCATGCAAGGGATCTTTCGAGGGTTTAAGGATACAAAAACTCCTCTATATGTCATTGGTATGTTGAGTTTATAATCTATGCTCACCCTACTTTATTTGAAGCATTTTCATTATAGTACTTTAATTTTAAATTTGGTAATATTTTTAGTTATGAAATGAAACACTCTGCAGATACATTAGATGTAATATATTAGCATTTGGACATGAATTGGAGAACCTCTTTATGATGGCCTACTCTTTCAACAACTTTAAGATAAAGAAAATATGTAGAAAAAGGGCTTATTTTCTAAACACATGTTAGATTATGGATCTAAATCAATACTTCTACTACAGATTTTATGCTACCTTAAGGCAACTTGATGTTGTGCCTATGGATTGAATGCAATAAAGGAGTAATAGACCAAAACTACTTGTTAATTGACTGAATAAAATCATAGTTAGACTACTACTTTGTTTGGATTTGAAACTTTTTTAGTAAGCTTATTTTCATGGACATATCCCCTAACTCTTTTTCATTTGGTCTAAATATAGTTTTGGGATATACAACAAACATCATTATGGACCCAATATTCATCTTTGTCATGAAATTAGGCATCAGAGGTGCAGCAATTGCACATGTTCTTTCTCAGTAAGTAATAGTTACCCTTAAGTACTACAAATATGTTTTACAAAGTTCAGTTATTGACAGATTTATTTCTTGAGATGTTTCGAGGCATCTTCACTGGCATTTCTCTTATAATTGATTAAATTCTGATGGTCCTTTTAGGTACTTGATTTGTGCAATCCTCTTGTCGATATTAATGAGAAAAGTCTATCTCCTACCTCCAAGTCTTAAGAATTTGCAGTTTAGTCGGTTCCTTAAAAATGGTAAGGGGCTTTGCAATTAGACTTTAAGAGTTTGCCATTTAATGACATGAAATTTTGAATTAAGTTATCCTGAAGATTTAGGCCCCATTTGGTACACTCATTCAAACACATGTTTTCAATTTTTAAACAATATTACATGTATTTCACACATTTTTTCACCCACACATATTTCCACGCATGTTTTCAGTTTTAAATACATGTACCAAACACCCCTTTACAATTGGTTTTTGTTTAACTTTGGTTTATATGCATGGAAACAGGTGGTCTGCTATTATTAAGAGTTGTAGCTGTCACATTCTGTGTAACCTTGGCAGCTTCATTGGCTGCACGGCTAGGTGCAACACCCATGGCTGCATTCCAGACTTGTTTACAGGTCTGGTTGACATCATCACTTCTCTCAGATGGCTTGGCTGTTGCTGGACAGGTAAAGGACATTTTTTTCTTGTCTATTTAATAGTTAATCAAGTAAACATATATTGAAATTTCCTATTCTAACTTCTTTATTGGAAATACATATAGTGATCAATCAGTACCATGTCTTGCTTTCTTTTTTCATTTTTTGTAGGCAATTCTAGCTTGTGCTTTTGCTGAGAAAGACCTTAAGAAGGCAACAGCTATTGCAACTCGAGTATTACAGGTACTTCTTCTGTTTACCTGTCAATATTCATCTTCAATAATTTTGTGTATCGTGATACATTACAACTTATCTCAAACGACTAAACTGCAAGAAAATGATGAATTTATCATTATTCTAATACATCATACCTAGTGATTACCAAGGTTATTATGGCCAGAACTCATCAAGTTAACAATAATGAAATTGCTTCATTTCTTAGGTTCCATAGTGAGTGCTTAATTTATGCAACACTTTGTTCTGCAGATGAGTTTTGTTCTTGGGGTGGGGCTTGCTCTTGTTGTTGGAATTGGTCTGTACTTTGGAGCTGGGATCTTTTCAAGAGATGTCAATGTTCTGCACCTTATAAAAATAGGACTCCCGGTACTTTCATCTACAAGATCAAAAACAACATTGCTTTATTATTTATTTAGTTTTTCTCTCTATTAACACAAATTTCCCTCTTCCAATCCAACAGTTTGTCGCTGCTACACAACCGATAAATTCATTAGCTTTTGTCTTTGATGGAGTGAACTTTGGAGCATCTGATTTTGCATATTCAGCATACTCATTGGTAAGTTTACAAATAGACCCTTTGATGAAATGTTATATATTCTCTCCAAGTCTCTCACTGATAAAATATTCCTTGTCAAATTTCTTTTTTCAGCTTCTCGTGGCTGTAGCAAGCATTGCATCCTTATTTGTTCTATACAGAAGCAACGGATTTGTAGGAATCTGGATTGCTCTAACCATTTATATGTTTTTGCGTGCATTTGTTGGTATTTGGAGGTAATGTCTTTATATCTATCTTTATCTTGATGAATTTTTTGGAGGTAATTTTCACTGTTAGTATTATTAAGTTACAATTTCACCTTGTTGTGGTTTCAAGTCAGCATTTACTTGCTGGGACTTTTTTTTTTTTTTTTTTTTTTTATAACAATAGAAAGAGAGGATTCAAACTCTAATTCCCCTAGTAAAGAAAAAACAGACAATGCAATTTAACTACAAGACTCTTATTAAGTAAACAAATACAGGATCCCCAAAATAACATCGCTTAACACTCTAAATTGACTGAAATAACCACATCATGTATTATAAGGTGCCAATCCTCTTAAGAATCCCTATAGGAAATATCTTACATCGTAAGAAGCAAGATGAATATAAGTTTAATGTTTACACCTATAAGGCCTTCATCCACTTAAAAAAAAAAATACATGCATACATACATATATATATATATATTTGGAAGAAACAAATGCACAACGATATCTATGTTGTATTGCTCTATTAATTGTTAATCTACAAGTTTCCAGAGTATCTATGATATAGAACTGTTATACTTTGATGTTGATTGTAATAGGCTTGCCTCTGAATTTGCAGGATGGGCACTGGAACAGGACCTTGGCGCTTTCTCAGGAACCCATCATGGAAGTAGGCGATTGCAAGCTCCACGAATTTTTATAGTCGAGCTACATATATATTTATGTCAATGTTTTTCTATTTTTCTTTTATTCTGCTCATGTTATGTAATTTATTCCCAGACAGAATTATTTCTTGCTTTTTTTTTCTCTTCTTCTTTGTATCAGCCTTGGACCTACTTGCAATGTTATTAGAATCTTACAATATTGCTACAATATTTTTTGGCTTCTCATCATGAGTAATATAGATTATATTCGTCATTTAACATATCTAAGGTTTTTTTTGGGGGGGAGGTTGAAGGGATCTCTCTTTAATCTACATATTAACCAGCCGTTCACCTAAGTGATGCATGTTGGAAGAGGAATTTTCATATTTCAAAATAGAATGTAATTATTCAAGGGTTGTTGGTATTCTCAATAACTAGCTGTGTGTATTTAGAATTCTCTCTTACCAAGTGTAAATGTCATTGTTGACAATCTCTTTGAACTTTGTATCAAAAGATTCAAAACAAAAGGCAAAAGGTTTTTTACTTTGTACATGAGCAGTAGCTCTGCATCAAACAAAATAGAGGCTAGCATTTATTGCTGTTATGTGATCGTGTGTGATAATTGATTGATAAGCGTAAGCATAAAAGAGAGAGCACACAAACAGGGACGGAGTTAGGACTTGTAATTAGGGGGGTGACTTTGCTACTAGTTGTGTACGGTGACTTAGCCACTAAGGTTTTTTTTTTTTTTTGTTTGACTTTGATGCGTGTTGTTGGGCAAGGACAATTATTTTGTTTGAAATTTTTAAAAAGGCCGCATGGTTTGTTTTGGATAAAATTGGTTAATTAGACTTAATTTTTTTTAATTTTATTATTGGTAATTTTTGTTGTTGAGCTAATTTTTTTGGGCATGTATATTTTGTTTTAAATTTTAAATTTATAGATTTTTTATGGTCTTTAAAAAGAACAAAATGCTAGAGCTACATTTTTTTTTTTTTTTTTTTTTTACAAATTAGTAATGTGGTGAGTGGTTATTGGTAAGTAAAAAAATGGTGTAAGTGGTAGGCCTAAATGCAAACCAATGAGAATCTGCTACCTCAAGAGTTTGCAAAAATATTGTAGAAAACTTTGTGGCTATAATATCACTTTTAAAAGGATTAATGATATTATTAAGGAGGCAAAGTGTAATTTTATAGAACAAAATTTCTAAAATAAATACCTAATATATATTCAAATATTTAAAAAAAAAAAATTAAGGGGGGCCATTGACCCCCCCCCCCCCAGACAAAGGCTACCTCCGTCCCTGCACACAAAGGTTTATGTGTTTAGGCCTAACCACATACGTACATGGTGAAAAAGCCCTCAACAGCTATATTAAGCACTTCAATTTATAATGCATCCAATGTAAGGTTTATATACTAGAGAACTCTAGACTAACCAAAGATTAATATACTTGTTCTACAAGAACATGTGCCTACAATTGGATTGGGTCACTTAGGTCATAATATGCCCAACATTAACCATGGAGATTGGTGATAGTAATTTCAATCGTAATCCATTGACGTGCTCTTCTGTTTCCTTCTTCTGTGAAATTCCAAAAAAAAGTTATTGCATGTGTTCCTTCATCCTTATAAATTTTATATCTATTTTCCCACCTTGCTTCTTGCAATTGGCAATTTCTTTTTTGGCGTTAGAGCTTCCTTATCAAACCTTGAAGCCTTTTTTTAGAAGCTCTTCATAGCTACTAAATCCTTACAAACTACTATTTATCTATATTCTATACATCAAACCAAGTTCTTATTTAGATTGGCAAATTCCAAATATCAAGGTTGTTCATTTTTCTTTTCTTTTTTAAATGTAAAGAATTGCTTGAAGATGTTAAGGTACAATAATCTTGCTCGAGCAAAATCAAGCTTTGCTAGAGTGATCAATTGATCATTCAGAAGTTTCGGGAGGCTCTTGCTATAGGGAATATAGTAGTAAATTCTCAAATCTGTCATGAGATGCAAAAATAAAGAAAAAATATGCGTCAAAGAAAATAATCACACAAGATAATATTTACATAGTTCAGCAATTTGCCTATATCCATAGAGCTATAGTGATTTTACTATTGTCAAATAAAATGCAATATCCTCTCAAGTTTATGCCTAACTTGAGATTCATACCAAATATAATAATATCTCTCTAGAAATAATATAAACGAACCTAAAATCTTCGGTCACACTCTGAATACAACAACTACCCATGGTTGTAGTACCCAAAATATATCCCTAGAGAAAAATTCCAAATTAATCTTTTGTTGTATATTTCTCATGTCTAAAGAAAATCTCCCGGTCTTCTTTGCTTTTACACACACAACTTTTCTTTCTTCACTGCACTCATTGCATCACAATTTTTCTTTCTTCACTGTGCTCACTGCATCACACACGTAACTGCTATCCTTTTTCTTTTTCACTCTAGTGGCACTCTTCACTTTTCTATTTTTATTTCTTTTCTTTTCTACAACCCATACTAACACATATAAAACTCTATTTATTTGTTAGGTTAAATAGTCACAAATTCACGTGATGCATAAGAATAAATAATTATTTTGTATTGTAATATAATGTATAATTTTTTCCCTAAAATTTTTTTGAAAATAATTTTTTCTCCTTAAAAATTAAACAATTTTTATTTGGTCCAATTAGGTCTACTTCGGTCCTATTCGGTCCACTCAATGAATTTGGTCCCCCTTCAGTCCATTTTAGACTAATTGGGCCTTAAATTAATTCTTTTTGTAGTTTTTATTTTCAAGTTTAGCTCAAAAAATCTTCTTCTTTTTTTCTTAATTTTTGGGTTGAAAAGTATGAAATTTTATTATATTTAGGCTAAATTCTTTAGTTTTTGAGTTAAAAAATACAAAAAATAAAATAAAATAGATATTAGAAATTAGAAATATGAGCCCAAAAAATGCAATAAAAATTATAAATATTCAAAACTCTTATTCGATCCACATTGATTCTATTTGGTCCATTATGTCCTCTTCGGTCCAATTTGGTCCTATTCGGTCCATTCCGTTCTATTTAGTCCATTCTGTCTACTAAAGTTCTATTCAGTCCAATTTAGTCAATTCCATCTTATTCAATTCACTTTAGTCCATTCAGTCCACATTTTCTCTATTCGGTCCACATTGGTTTTATTTTGTGCACTTCGGTCCTATTCAGTCCATTCTGTCTACTTTGGTTCTATTCAATCCATTCTATCTACTTTGATCCACTTCAGTCCTATTCGGGCCATTCGGTCCACTTTAGTCCAATTCGGTCTATTTTGTCCACTTTTGTTTTATTCAGTGTTCACTTCAGTCCTATTCAATCCACTTAGTCCTATTCGGTCCACTGCAGACTAATTTGGTCCCGTTCGGTCTATTCTATCCACTTCGGTCCATTCGATATTATTCGGTCCTATTCGGTCCACCTTTTTCCTATTCGGTCTTATCCTGTCCATTTAGTCCACTTTGTTCCATTTGGTCGAACTCAGTCCATTCAGTCCGACTCAGTCTTATTCTGTCCATTTGGTCCACTTTGATCTATTTCTTTGCACTTACATAATGGGAAAAGACATGTTTAGATTGAAAGCATCTAATCTAAATCCAAATTTATTAAAAAATATATAAATCTCAAACTTGTAATATCCTAAGTATAGAATTTATTGTTGCTACACTTTTGTTTAGCCACATTAATGTAGCATTGAAGACTAATTAAAGTTCAAATTTGGCCAACTTTTAAATGCCTCTTGAGGTAAAACGTTCAAGACCCTAACTAAAACAAGTGCCTTCCTTCCCGAGCCTAAATATAAAACTCTCTCCCAATAAGCCTTGTTAACTTTCTTTGAAACCACATACATTGTCAACCTCTTTTAGTGAGTTCAATGACAAACTAGAGTTCCGATTGGTGCAGATAAGTTTGTCCATGATGGAGATGAGGATGAAAGTCCTCTCACATGGATTCCTAACATTCTCATCAGGTCCTACATTATGTTGCCCTGTCCCTAAGTCATTAGTCTATCTGAGAGATTATAATACCCCAAACTGTGCAAATTTGATTGGATTAGATTGTTTGAGTGTATCTTGTGCAGGCGTACGAGAGTCTCATATCGGGTATTTACTAGTTGGAGCTTGGTTTTGTGAGTGATTAAAAGAAACCATAATTTTAACTTGACTAGTCTTTTTGAAAAATAAGCACAAATGTGACTAACAATCCATGGCTGGGCATGTATCACATTCTTGAAACTTTCAAATTAATCAACCACAGAAGGCATTTAATTATCTCACAACTCTTCAAGACACATTGTTGAGATTTTGTTCCTCTCCAAATCTCTGAATCTCAAGAGTTTTTTGTTAGGAGGAACTGGGTTTGATGAGATCATGTCTTTTTTTCCTTCTTGAAAGATATCTTTATAGGTTAAAGCAATTAGCATGCATGCTCCACTTATTATTAGCACTAGTCACAGACCCGCGCGTTGCGCGTGATTATTTTTTATGGTGATCTCATTATTATTATTATTATTTTGTAATTTGAACTAATTTAATGAAAAGTAATGCATTTCATAATCATATTTATCACAAAATAATTTTTTATTATTGTAGAATTGTTTTATTTAAAATTTGAAACCTTAATTCTACCATAGTTGGTTGACTAATTTTTTACATCTCTAAGTCAATTAAACACGTTTTGCATGCTACATGTAAACCTTCTTTTCCATAAGGGTTGAAATAATGTGTGTAATATTTTTTTTCTATGGAAGTTAAAAAGAATAAAATTCACCTTGTCTTGATGTTTTCTAAAAATTAAATTTGGAGATTCTCTTTCAATAATTGTGAAAATTCCAAGCAATAATTCAGAAGGTAATACATGTTACATGTCCATGCTTTGATTGTGTAATTGTATGATTGATTTGGGTTGTAATTTATAAGTTGAATATGGTGGTGTATATCCAAAAGGGCCTAATTATGTTGTTTAGAATATTGAATATAGTGTTGTCTGTAATTTATAGAGTAGCGACGGTTGTAGTAATTAAAAATTGGTTTTTCATTGTCTTTTAAGTTAATAAAAACCTTACATCTACTTTTTTTTTTTCAAAAAACATTTACATATTTTTTTAACATGAATCTTTACATATACCTTAATAAGTAAACCCTATACATTTCATTTTCTTAGATGCATAAAAAAAAGACATCTATTCCATAATAATAGTGGCTAATTAGTTTTTTCATGTTCTCATTTATAACGTTTCTTACTATTATCATATTTTACTGGCTGTTGATTTTCATAATAGAGGCATTAAATGAGAGTTAAATTCTTCAAACCTTTCATTAGATTTTAAAAGTCATGGTGTGTGAAGAATATTAGTATTTAAGGACTTTTTTTTTATATTTTATTATTTTTAAATAATGTCAAAAAAAAATATTTTGAAAATTTTCATCTTTATTTCTTATATATTTCTATTATTACTTAAGAACGTTTTCCTTTTAGTTTTGATAATAAATATGATTTTCTAGATTAAAGTTTGATTAGTTTCAAGTTTAAATTTTGTATGATTTTATTTAATTGTTGATTATATGATTTAATTAAGTGAATTTAACGATTTATTTATTTGCATTGTAAAGTTTATAATAACATTCGTAGGGTCATCTTTAATTAAATTTTTACTCCTTTAGCCGTCGGTCTCTTTGTTTTCCAATTAACGGTTACTAATTAATTTATTTAAATGACGTTTGATTTCTTTTACTAATCTCTTTCTCTCCCTCTTTGTTAACATCCTATTGTTTTCCCAAATTTGGTGATAATTCTAATGTACTAAATATGCATATTGTAACGTTTATTTTTATTTTTATTTTACTCCATTTTGCTGCCATGAAGTTAGTACATCCATAAATATTAGTTTATTATTTTATGATATGTTTGGTTTGATATTATTATTATTATAAATTTAGTGTTTCTAAAATAGCATGTGTTTTGTATTCTCTTTTTTCTATTAATGCATTGTAACGTTTTATGGAAATACTTTATAAGAAAATTGTTTATTCTTTTGTTTTTTTTTTTTAAATTGAGTGTTTCTAAATTGATATTTGTTTTGTATTTCATTTTTCCATTGATGCATTGTAACATTTCATGGGAAGACTTTATAAGAACAATTTTTATTGAATAAAATAATATATGTTTAATTTTTTTTAAAAATGAGACAAAATATAAATAATTATGATATGGAGGATGTTGCTAAATTTAAATGTTTAATAAAATAAGATGAGAATAAAATAATAAAAATGAAATGCATAGCAATAAACACCATATTATTTTAGTTATGCTAGGTAATAAAATAATATTATATTTTTATATACTATCTTTATAATGCAATAATATAACATTTAACAACCAATGAGAATAAAAAAGATAACAACATAAAATATAAAACTAAATTGTATCAAGCTTGATTACCTGTCAAGTCCAATTTTAGCAAACTGACTGACTTCTAGTAGTCTAAAACTGATTTCTACAATGCATTTGGTGGAGCTTTCAATACTGCATCAGTATGTTTTGATGGTCAACCTGTTACACTAAAATTAAAAAATATATATATACCAAAAATTGAAGGAAAATATATATATATATATATATATAGAGAGAGAGAGAGAGAGAGAGAGAGAGAGAGAGAGAGAGAGGCTTTTGTGTGTGGAAAAATAGAAATTATGCATGGAATAAGAGGGAGAATGACAATTTTATAGCATGAGGATAAGAATAAGAAGAGTCAAAAATAAAGGAAGATAAAAAGATAGAATAATATTAATATTGAGAGTAGTGGGGATATGAAAAGTTGAAATGGAGTGAGAAAGGTTGAAGAAAGTTAAGGTAGAGAGTAGTGGAGATATGAAAAGTTAAAATGGAATTAAAAATTTAATAATAAATAAGAATAATTAAAAATAAGATAAATTAAATATGATATTTTGATTGTAATATAATAGAGTTTTTAATTCACTTTAAATGTTAAAAAATTATATAAAAAAATTGATAATGAGATGGCTGCTGACGTGGCTTAATGGGAGCATAGCAACATTAAATACTACGCTTCAGCTTTTAGTAATATATTGATGCGTGCCAAGCGAAATGGAGTTCGGATAACACATCAATTTCTTGTAAGTATACTATGATGTGTACTTTTTTTTTCTTGCGTCAAATCAATCATTGGATTATATTACTTTCGTGCATTCTTCATACTTGCAAAATTTTAAAATAATTAAATATCAATAGGCATGTCATTAATCATTTGTTTAAATTCAATGATCAGATTTCAACTTAGATTCTATCATCAAATTTTGCTTTTGGGCAAAGGAGTATAAATATCCTTTAGCATGTACATAAATTAAAATTTGATTTACAACTTAGGTCTCGAGTTGACTCTTGAGAAATATTAATAGCTAACCAAGCTCTTTAGAATTGATGATGCCGTAAAAATCACAAGTGAGCTACACAGTCCTCACACGCTCGAAACAATACCTGCACAATAAAAAGAGAAGACCTAACAGAGAGCACTGGTGTCGTGTCAGCCAAATACCCTTCGAAGATCAAGTTAGAACTTTTCACAACTCTAGAGTGTCAGAACTGGGATGAATTATGCGTACCTGTTTTCTGAGGGTCTTCGGGCTTTTATAGTAGTGTAGAATCAATCTCGTATACTTGCGCAGCAAGTCTTGTCCTTATAGGGAAGATCTTCATTAACGTACGTATATTCCAAAATCCTCTCTGTGTTAAGAGTTCTATTCGTAGTGGGACTCTATGGACTAGGGTTAATCATGAGGCACAAGTTATTTTCATTTATGGTTTCTTGGAGACCACATAATGATTAGTCAAGTGCCACGTGGCTTTTTTGGTCCGTCCACCCTAGGTTCGTCCACATGGGCTCCATCCACAACTAGCTCATTTAAGCAGTCCATCCTTCTAGATGAATTCATCCACCTAATGTCCGTCATACATGGTCCGTTCATATATGGTCCGTTCATATTTGACAGCTCTTGTTTACACCGTCAGATCCATCCAAGTAAATCCGTCACCTCAGATTTTCTCCCTCTTCAAGAATAGTAATTATATATGACCAACAAAGACTTCTAGTACCTAATTGTTTCTTAATGGTTCATCAAAAAAAAAAAAAAAAAATTTGTTTCTTAATTTTAAATGATGGATGACCTTGTATTAATTGACTTAAATCGTGGCCTTTTTCATGAGTTAGCATAGACCAATTGCCAAATATAATGTCATGTAATTTTTTTTCTCTGGATTTTAGCCAATAATTCTAATCTTACTTTCTTCCACTTTCCCATTTCAGCGGCCACACACCTCTTCAGCGTGATTGTGTTTATTAAGGAATATTGGTTTGCTCTGACCTGATCTTCTCTTGAGGTCACTTGCGTGGAGAATCTAAATACTCAACATGAATCTACAAGATCAACAACAACAAAAAAAAGATCTACATGAAGATAAGTGACACTCAATGTGATAAGCCTACATGATAAGTTATTAGGAGCAGCATAGATAATTGTCGGAAGCTGGAATATTGGTTGAATCTATATTTTATATATATATATTGTAACCTCTAAAGCCTTGTAACTATTTCCAACTTGTAATCACTCTACTACTGTAAGTGTTCAATTTTACTTTCAATAACAAGTAATTTCAGATTTATGTTCATTACTTGCATTATACTATTTGTTGCTACCGCCATCTTGGACGGATTACCGCCATCACGGACGGTTCTATAATTCTTTTCTTTACTTTAAATATACAAGTTATATCCCCTACTTGGCTGGCTCTGCCGCCTACCTGGCTGGTCTTATAGCTTTGCATTCTTTACTTGCATTATTTTCAAATTATACTACTATCACTGTATAACTGTGCTTCCGCTTCCAACGCCGTGTCCCTCCCCCCCTTTATGGTAACACATACCCTAACCAACCTTATACCTCTCATGCCCTACACGCCCTCTCTTGGCTTAAACGGGCCTTACAGTTCGGTTCTAGGAATTCACTTTACGACTAGGGTGGCGCCAACGACGGTAAGAAGGGGACACAACAACTGAGCACCAAATCTTTGCATGTCATTGACCAACAACCTGACCATATTGAAAATACTGCTTCTGAAAAATCTGTTTTAATTAAGAAACCTTTATTTGATTTATCAAGTCAAAAGGAGAAAGTTCTGCTCAAGACCTCTCCGTCTAACATGCTTGAAATTGTTGATAAAATGCTTTCGGATTTGAAAATAAAAATTGAAGGTACTTCTAGAAGTACGCCTTGCACTATTTCAAAAAATGAAAAAGAGATTGTTTCTGATGAACATACTGATTCTGACACTATTTCTTCTGTTCCTGCTAAACAGCTTTTAAATGATAAATTACCAGAAATCAAAAGATTTGTTGAAAATTCCAAACCTATGTCTTTTACACAAAATTGGTATTCTGAATCTATTCCTCCCGATATACAATTTCAAAAAAGCGTTTTTCAACCACAATTTTCTGTTTCTATTGATAAGCCTTACAAATTGATTGTTGCTGGATTATCTAAACAAAAAATTGGTATTGCTCATCCAAATAACTATAACATTGATCAACCTGATATTGCTGATTTACTTGTTAATGGTTCTTCTAGCACTCTTCATAAATGGCGGGATCTATATCCCACAGGTTTGCCCATTTTTGCCAAGCATATTGGTTGTGATACTATTGATAAACTAAATACTCTGATTTATACCATTCCTAAATATTTTGTTGGTCCTCCTTCTAATATTTCACCACAAGTTTCTGGATTGTTGAACATTTTAAGAAGTTCTACTATTAATGGTTACAAATGGTATCAAGATGTTTTTGTTTCCAGGGATATGCTTCAGCAAGATTGCCATAAACCTTGTTGGAAAGAAAGGTTTATTGATGGTTTGCCTCCAATCTTTGCTCATAAGGAGAAGCAGGTATTAATGAGTACAAATGATTCTCTTAATTATGATAACCTAACCTATGATAATATTTTCAATATTAAAAAATTTGATGCTAGTTTGGGTAATAATAAAAAACTATTAATGTATCAGTTACAGATTAAGAAAAAAGCCAATTTTTGTAAACAAAATGATCTGCCTCCTATTAGACAAAAAAGGAAGAAACATGATAAGAATTACAAAATATATAGTCATAAAAAATATAAAAGATACAAAGACAACTTTGTTAAATCAAATGATTTTCATGCTAAAGAGAAAAATGTTTCTCAAAAATATAAACAACTTGGTAAGTTTAAAAATAAGTTTCACATGTTAAAAATTGATAATAGAAATAAAAAAGAACTATTTAAAATCCTTGAATCAAATAATTCGTCTAATTCTTTGGAAGATGATTTTTTAAACTTGTTAAATCTGTTAAAAATAATCCCCTGCAAAAATATTAAATTTGTTAAAACTCTTACTAAAAGTAAAGAAAAATCCAAAGATTTAACTGTTAATGATTTACAACATGAAATTAATATTATTAAACAAGAGATAAGCGGGTTAAAACATAAAAATAAGAATATTAATCCAGAGCAGATAATGCTAAAAGTTGGTACAACTGGTAAAAAACATGATGAGCACAAAGATGGAGATGAATCCAGTCAACAGGCTCTTCTTTCTGATAAAGGTATTACTGATGTTTTCATTGATTCTCAACTTGCTCTTGTCAATAAAATACTTCTTCCAAAATGGTTTACAAAAGTTAAAATTGTCGTTTCTCCTGATTATCATTTCACTGTTATTGCCATGATTGATTCTGGTGCGGATATGAACTGTATCCAAGAAGGATTGATCCCTTCAAAATATTTTGAAAAATCAACCGAAAGATTGGTCTCAGCTAATGGTTCCCAAATGAAAATCAAATATGAATTGAATAATGCTCATGTCTGCCATGATAATGTTTGCTTCAAGATTCCTTCTGTTCTTGTCAAAAATATAACTGATAAAGTGATTCTTGGTTTGCCTTTTATAAATGCTTTGTATCCTTTTCTTGTTGAACATGATGGAATTACTACTGATCCTTTTGGACAAAGAGTAAAATTCAAATTTGCTTCTAAAACTGAAATTGATGATGCTTTAAACTTGATCCATGCTAAAGTTAAACACCTTAACTTCCTTCAACAAGAAGTTAGATACAAGAAAATTGCTGAACAAATTTCTAATAAATTATTACAATCAAAAATTGATAATTTTCAAAAAATGTTGATTGATAATGTTTGTTCTGATGTTCCTAATGCTTTTTGGCATAGAAAGAAACATATTGTTGATTTGCCTTATGTTAAAGATTTTCATGAGAAAAATATCCCCACCAAAGCTCGTCCTATTCAAATGAATGCTGAAACTGTTGAATTTTGTAAAAAAGAAATTAATGATTTATTGGAGAAAAAATTGATTAGGAATAGCAAGTCCCCTTGGTCTTGTTCTGCTTTTTATGTTCAGAAAAATGCTGAGATTGAAAGAGGAACTCCTCGATTAGTAATTAACTATAAACCTTTGAATAAGGTTTTAGAATGGATTAGGTATCCTATTCCCAATAAGAATGACCTGGTTCATAGGCTGAGTGAAGCCGTGATATTCTCCAAGTTTGACATGAAGTCTGGGTTCTGGCAAATCCAGATTAGCGAAAAAGATAGGTACAAAACTGCTTTTACCACTCCTTTTGGACATTATGAGTGGAATGTTATGCCTTTTGGTCTTAAGAATGCCCCAAGTGAGTTTCAAAACATTATGAATGATATTTTTAATTCATTCAGTCACTTTACCATTGTTTACATTGATGATGTTCTTATCTACTCTAGTTCTATTGAAGAACATTGGAAACACTTGCATTCATTTTTAGAAACTATCAAAAGAAATGGTCTTGTTGTCTCTGCTAAGAAGGTCAAATTGTTTCAAACAAAAGTCCGTTTCCTTGGCTTTGACATCTCTGAAGGACAAATTCGTCCTATTGATAGGGCCATCCAATTTGCTGATAAGTTCCCTGATGTGATCACTGAGAAAACTCAGCTCCAAAGATTTCTTGGGTCATTAAATTATGTTGCTGATTTTTACAAAGATATGAGAAAACATTGTAAGCCTCTATTTGATAGGTTAAAGAGTAATCCTCCTCCTTGGTCTGATATTCATACTTCCCTTGTTAAACAAATTAAAACTCATGTTAGAACTTTGCCCTGTCTCGGTATTCCCACCGTTAGTGCTTTCAAAGTTGTTGAAACAGATGCCTCGGATTTTGGTTATGGAGGTATACTGAAACAAAGAATTTCACCAGAGTCACCTGAGCAACTTGTCCGTTTCTATTCTGGTATTTGGAATAATGCACAGTTAAATTACAGTACTATTAAAAAAGAAATTCTATCTATAGTTCTATGTATTTCAAAATTTCAAAGTGATTTATTAAACCAAAAATTTTTGTTACGAATTGATTGCAAAAGTGCTAAATATGTTATTGAAAAAGATGTTGAAAATATTGCTTCAAAACATATTTTTGCTAGATGGCAAGCTATTTTAAGCGTTTTTGATTTTGATATCGAATATATTAAAGGATCCCAAAATGCCATTCCTGATTTCCTTACCCGTGAATTTCTGCAGTGTCATAATGGCAAGTAGAAGGTCGAATGACAAGACGCCTGACAGTAATAACCAAATTGTCAAAATTCAGCCTGCTTCCCCCATAAACACTGTTAACCGATTCACTACTTTAGGAACTATCCCCAAAACTAACTATTCCTCTGTTTTAGCTTCTACTTATGATCCCTATACTCTGGCTCATAGCCATCAACCTATTCAAACTGTTTTCCCTAGAAACCCCAATGCTTCCCAATATGTTAAAAAACGCTATGTACAAAACCTGTTCTCTGTAGAGCCCAATAGGGCTTCCATCACTAATCCCTTTAGACTTGCTACCACCTATTTTCCCCCATTATTTCATTGGATTCCTGAGCACAACCAGAAGACGGTGCAATATTATTCTGCAATATTAAGGCATGAAAATTCAGTTGAAATCAATCCTATTAGAGATAAGAATGATAGAGAAAAAGTTATTTATCACAGTGTTTATCTAAAACACATTATTTCAGAAGAAATGTGGGGCCCCTGTCCTACTGCAACGAGGTCATTACCAAATTGCCCTATTCCCTACTCTTACCATGATTATATTACAGCCTGGTTCAGATTTATGCTTCACCAGAATGAAACCATGTCCCACTCATGGTTTGTCAATTTTCACAAAGATTTTAATTCTCCTTTCCCCCTCTGGTTTATCCGATGGTGGACTCAGTTTGGTTCAGCCGTCGAAATATTCCCTGCACAATTGACAGATTGTTTCAGAAATTTCTCATTAAGGTTCAAACCTGATACTCATAGAGCCAAATTTCCCCCTCTACTACATTTTATCAAAAAATATAAGACCCCATGGATTCTGAAATGGCAATATGCCAAAGAAGATGATGTTCTTGCACGATGCTGGTATGTTAAATGGTGGGATAGATTTTCTCACACTGATTCTATTATTGACAATGTTGAAAGGGACTTCCTTACTTCACATGTTTCCCCATTAAAAATTACTACTCCAATGCAAACAGCTGCAACTGATGCACCTGCTTCTTCATCAACAAAAAATGTTGCATCTTCTACTAAATCCAAAAAGAAAAGTTCTCCTTTGGATGCAATCCGTAATGATCCTGATGCTTTGTATGCACTACTATCTAAAATGGTTAAGGATGATGAAACCCCTAATTCAGATGCTACCAATTCAGATGATGAAAAAAGCTCTCAGGTCTCTGTATCAAAAGACCCCTACTACCAAATCTATCCTTATCCACAAGATTAGTTTGCACATGATGAAGAACATCCTGAGGACTAGAAATTAATTATTAACTGGCCTACACAAAAGGCCAAAATGCCTGCTTCAAAGAAATTATGCTTTAAAAGATTGATTCCCGATTTTGGCAGAACAATTGTCTGTAATACACTTCAGTCAAAAGTTCTACGGAATGCTACTACTTCAACTTTGCTTCTAACATTCAGAATGCTCCAAATGCTCCAATAAGTGCTATCACTTCAAGCATGCCAAAGATAGCTACAAGACAAAAACTACAATTTGGTTCCTTATGCTAGGAAATGATTTCCTATACTTTGCAATAATTCCCCTGACACCATCTGCTACAAGAACAATAATGTTGGGTTCCCCAAATGATTCCTTATGTTTTGGGCAAAAAAGGAAAATTACTATTCACTGTTACTATTCACCTGTCACTATTCACAGTACTATTCAACGTTACTGTTCACTCCGAATTATTGCCTATTTAAGGGGGGCTGTCCCTTATTTTCAAAGCAAGTGTTTGTTTAAGTGTTTCTTCAGAGCTTCTTCCTTAGAGAGAGACTTCCCTTGAGCGCCTTTCTATTGTAAGAATATCTCCCTGCTTACACTTCCTATTACACTTCCTACTTTCTCCACAAAGCCTGTAACTTCTAAAGCTTTGTAACTATTTCCAGTTTGTAATCACTACTACTGTAAGTGTTCAAGTTTACTTTCAATAACAAGTAACTTCAGTTTTATGTTCATTACTTGCATTATACTATTTGTTGCTACCGCCATCTTGGTCGGATTACCGCCATCACGGACGGTTCTATAATTCTTTACTTTCCTTTAAACTTAAAAGTTATACCCCCTACTTGGCTGGCTCTGCCGCCTACTTGGTTGGTCTTATAACTTTGCTGCATTACTTTTACTTGCATTATTTTCAAGTAATATTACTGTGTAACTGTGCTTCCGCTTCCCATCTGTGTGTTCCTACCCCTTTATGGTATCAGAGCCACTCTTTTCTGGCCGGTGATAGTGTTGTTGTGTTCTCCGTCTCTCCGTCTGTGTCTACCCGAAACTTTGGTGCTCAGTTGTTGTGTCCCCTTCTTACCGTCGTTGGCGCCACCCTAGTCGTAAAGTGAATTCCTAGAACCGAACTGTAAGGCCCGTTTAAGCCAAGAGAGGGCGTGTAGGGCATGAGAGGTATAAGGTTGGTTAGGGTATGTGTTACGAAATGCAACGGTTGTGAGAAAAACATGATAATTGAGTGTTAAAACTAGGATAGTATTCCAGAAAAACCAGTAACAAGTAAATTAACAATTTCAGGCTGATCTAAATCATGGTTATTTTGATAAGCAATACCAACCATGGACATGTGACTCATTTTATTAATGATTTCTTGCTCAGAGAAACCATCAATATTCCATTCATAAAGCTTATCAGCAGAAACAGAGAACTGTGTTTGAAAAACTCTTCTTCATTTACAATATCAGGAGGACAACCAGTCCTGGAACTGATAGAAGAGTTGGATCTCCACAATCTATCCATACTATCCTAGTTTTAACACTCAATTATCATGTTTTTCTCACAACCGTTGCATTTCGTAACACATACCCTAACCAACCTTATACCTCTCATGCCCTACACGCCCTCTCTTGGCTCAAACGGGCCTTACAGTTCGGTTCTAGGAATTCACTTTACGACTAGGGTGGCGCCAACGACGGTAAGAAGGGGACACAACAACTGAGCACCAAAGTTTCGGGTAGACACAGACGGAGAGACAGAGAACACAACAACACTATCACCGGCCAGAAAAGAGTGGCTCTGATACCATAAAGGGGGGGAGGGACACGGCGTTGGAAGCGGAAGCACAGTTATACAGTGATAGTAGTATAATTTGAAAATAATGCAAGTAAAGAATGCAAAGCTATAAGACCAGCCAGGTAGGCGGCAGAGCCAGCCAAGTAGGGGATATAACTTGTATATTTAAAGTAAAGAAAAGAATTATAGAACCGTCCGTGATGGCGGTAATCCGTCCAAGATGGCGGTAGCAACAAATAGTATAATGCAAGTAATGAACATAAATCTGAAATTACTTGTTATTGAAAGTAAAATTGAACACTTACAGTAGTAGAGTGATTACAAGTTGGAAATAGTTACAAGGCTTTAGAGGTTACAAGCTTTGTAGAGAAGATAGTAGAGAAAGTAGGAAGTGTGAAGTGTAAGCAAGGATATTCTCACAAAGAAAGGCTCTCAAGGGAAGTCTCTCTCTAAGGAAGAAGTCCTGAATTAATGTATTAAAACACTTAAACAAACACTTGAATGAAATATAAGGGACAGCCCCCCTTAAATAGGCAAAATTTCGGAGTGAACAGTAACTGTGAATAGTACTAGTGAATAGTGACGGGTGAATAGTGACAGGTGAATAGTGACAGGTGAATAGTAACAGTGAATAGTAATTTTCCTCTTTTGTCCAAAACATAGGGAATCATTTGGGGAACCCAAAATTATTGTTCTTGTAGCAGATGGTGTCAGATGCATTATGGCAAAGTATAGGGAATCATTGCCTAGCATAAGGAACCAAAATGTAGCCTTGTCTTGTAGCACTTATTGGATCTTTTTGGAGCATTCTGAACGTTTGAAGCAAAGTTGAAATAGCAATATTCCTTGGGACTATTGACTGAAGTGTATTCCGCCAATTTCGGGATGTTCTTGAAAATCAATCTTTATTGGTCTAATCAGTGGAAGCAGCATCGGAGGGATAACCATCAAAAGGGCCTTGTGGAGAATGGCAATCATGATCATGAGAAGTGGCATATTTATTACAGAATCCACAGTAAAAAATTGGTTGAAATACTGGGGGTTTCCCTGGGATGAGAAACTTAACAGGATTACAGTGGTTAGTGGCCCGTAAATGAGCAACTGCATCAGAATATGGTCTGGGACCAAAGACAGCAATTCTATCTGTGCTACCCATGAAATGGTAGTGTTTCCAGAGACTGTCAGCAACATTAATAATTTGGTTATTAAAATAATTTCTCCAGCATTCTATAAGAGTAAAAGGATCAGCAAGAGATAAATGAGTATTTCCTTCAAACCATGGCCCTTGGTGAGTATGACCATTGATGAGAATGAGATGCTTTGAAGGCTGGACATTCATCCAATTATCTCGTTCCCATTGTGGTAACGTACTCCAACATCTGATGGTAACAAAAGGAGTATTGAATTTTTTAACTGACTCTTGAATAATTTGTGGGAGTTGGCTTGTTTGAAGATGGTTTGTTAATCTCATGTATCTGATTAAACCATATTCAAACATTTGGGAAAGCCAGTAAGGATTTCTATCATATTCATCATCATCTGAAATATCAGAAATATATGAATCATCGTCAAAATTTATCAAAAGACCAGGAAATGGGTGTTGCTTTTCATATACTCTGAGACTATTTTCAAACTTTTCCTCCCAATCAGCTTGGAGAAAAACATTATCATCTTCATCTAACTCATCCGGATCAGGAATAGTAGCAGTAACAAGTGTTTTGAAATATTCGAACCATAGATCAAAAGATCTAAACATAGCCTTGCTTTCCAGAATACGTAATTGTATATCTGTTGGCAAGTTGGCAACAGCACTTCTTAAAACTGATTGAGTCTTAAGGCTCAATCTAGCATAATCTGTGCCCATTCTAGCCTTTTTATCCTTTGAATGGATATCCTCTTTGCCAAAGAGTTGGCCGAGATAAAGATCATTTGTAATATTTGGATGGGTAATATGATGACTTCTAAAGGCCTCATTTTCTAGAATGAAGTCATCTTCTGAAGCAAAGGTTTTGTTGTAGTAGTATGTGTAAACTTCATTTTGAGCAGTGAGGTTAACCAGGTGGATTTCAAGGGCTCGAAGTGTTTGTTGAAAAATATCATTGTCTTTTTCGAGAAAGGCAGATTGTAGGTTATCAAGAATGAGTTTAATAGAAGCAGGTAATTCTGAGTAGGTACCATTGTGAAATTGTAAATTTTTTGCTAAAACTTCTTGTAAAGCAATTGTTATATCATCATTAGAGTATGTCACCTTTGCAGGGACATCTCTTTGAAGGGATATTGCTTCTCTGGATTTTACCCCAGAAGAAGCGCCTTCATGCATTGTAAAAGGTCGTCCCATCGGGAGCCTTTTGTGTTGAGCACAGTCCTGTACAGGAGCTTTTCCCTTTGAAGCCATAATTATCCACTTACTAGTGGTATAAGTATAAATATTGCTAGTATCCCACTTATTAGTGGTATTTATCCTTGCATCGTCGTCCGATTCCTGCAAAGAATTATTGAAAATGTGAGGACGATTGATGGTATTAGTTTGATGAGCATTATTTGTAGAATAAGGACAAGAGCTCATCATTATTTCTTGGACAAGAGTATGCATGGGAGAATCTTTTTCATAAGTCAGATTGTCAATATCTATTTCAGTTTTTGAAGCAAAATTGAATTTTATTTTTTGTTCAAAAGGATCAGTGGTAATTCCATCATGTTCAACAAGGAAAGGATATAAAGCATTTATAAAAGGTAAACCAAGAATCACTTTATCAGTCAAATTTTTAACAAGAACAGAAGGAATGTTAAAGTTGACGTGATTATGGCATATGTGAGCATTATTCAATTCATATCTAATTTTCATCTGAGAACCATTAGCAGAAACCAACCTTTCGGTTGATTTTTCAAAATATTTTGAAGGAATCAATCCTTCTTGAATACAGTTCATATCTGCACCTGAATCAATCATTGCAACAACAGTGAAATGATAGTCTGGAGAAACAACAATTTTTACTTTTGTAAACCATTTTGGAGGAAGCAGTTTATGGACAGGATTAAGTTGGAAGTGGTTCACAATACCTTTTTCAGAAAGAAGAGCTTGTTGACTGGATTCTTCCTCATCTTGATGCTCATCTTGTTCATTATTAATTTGTTGATGATCAAGATTTTTGTCAATTTTTAACATAATTAATTCTTGTTTAATATTTTGGTTATCATCTTTGAGATTTTTAAACTCATTTTTTAAATCAAGCATTTCTTGTTTAACAATAGTAATTTCCAATTGGAGATCATTAACAGTTAAATCTTTGGATTTCTTTTTATTGAATCTTTCCAAAGTTTCTTCAAAGTTTATGGTTGATTTCAATTTTTTACTAGTTTCATTTTTTAACAAATTCTTCTTAAATCTATTCAGATATTCTTTTTGTAGTTCAGGGTTTTGAATTTGATTGATTAGTTGGAGAATTAATTTTTCATTTTCTTCACTTTTAGTAAGGGTATCCATAGAGTTAATAACATTACAACAGGAATCACGACAGCCAATTTTAATATTAGGGGAATCAGAAGAATCATCAGCAGATTGGTAACAAGAATCAGATGAAGGAGAAAAATCATCTTCCAAAGAATCAGACGAATTGTGTGATTCAAGGATTCTGAACAATTCTTCTTGCTCTTTATCATTTATTTTTAACATGTTAAGCTTATTTTTTAATTTACCAGGTTTTTTATTACAATCTTTACTGAAATGACCAGGTTTTCCACAGTTAAAACATTTACCTTTTCCTGGCATTTGTTTATCATATTTTTTGGAAACATTTTTCTTTTTAGCATAAAAATCATTGGGTTTGACAAAATTATTCTTGTATTTTTTATATTTGTTATGATTATGGTTTTTGTGAATTTTATTATGTTTTTTCTCTTTTTGCCTGGAAGGAGCAATAGGGGGCAAACCATATTGTTCACAAAAATTACCCATTTCATATTTAGCTTTTTTCTTATTCTGTAAATGGTATTTTAACAATTTTTCATCATTACACATGTTAATACCAAGTTTTTTAATAGCACTAAAAATATCACCATAAGTTAGGTTATCATAATCAATAGAATCATTTTTTCCCATTAATACTTGTTTTACCTTATGAGCAAAGATGGGAGGTAGGCCGTCAATAAACTTTTCTTTCCAATAAGGCTTGTGACAATCCTTTCGAAGCATTACTCTGGAAGTAAAAACATCTTGGTACCATCTGTAATCAGTCATAGAAGGGCATTTTAAATTATTCAATAAATCAGAAACTCGAGATGAAATATTAGATGGGGTACCAACAAAATGTTTGAGAATGGTATAAATCAGAGTATTCACACCATCTAGAATACCTCTACCAATACTTTCATCGAAAATGGGCAAACCTTCATCATTCTTTTTGACAGCATTTTTAATGGACTCTTTGGAATCTTCAGTGAGATAAGAATCCCACCATCCTCGAAGAGTTCCAGAAAACCCAGTAACCAGTAGATTGACAATTTCAGGCTGATCTAAATCATGGTTATTTTGATAAGCAATACCAACCATGGACATGTGACTCATCTTATTAATGATTTCTTGTTCAGACAAGCCATCAATATTCCATTCATAAAGTTTATCAGCAGAAACAGAGAATTGTGTTTGAAAAATTCTTTCTTCAAATTGCATATCAGGAGGAGTAGGTTTTGAATACCAATTTTTTGTAAAAGACATAGGTTTTGGATTTCCAATAAATCTTTTAATTTCAGGAAAATCATTACCAAAAACCTTTGTAGCAGAAACAGAAGAAACAGTATCAGAATCAGTATGTTCATCAGAAGCAATCTCTTTTTCTTTCTTTGAAATAGTACAAGCTGTATTTCTAGAAGTACCTTCAGCTGTATTTCTAGAAGTACCTTCAGTTTTAACCTTTAAATCAGCAAGCATTTTATCAACGGCCTCAAGCATTTTAGACTGAGATGTTTTGAACATAACTTTCTCCCTTTGACTGGGCAAATCAATCAAAGGTTGCTCAGTTTTTACAGATTTCTCTGCAACAGGTTTTTCTATGGAAACAGTTTTTTCAATAATCTTTTCTTCAATACGATCAAGTTGTTGACCAATAACATGCAAAGACTCATTAGTAAAGTTGTTTTGTTCAATAATACAGTAAATAGGGGTTTTATCATCAGCAATTTTAAAAGGAGTAGCATTAACTTCTGTCTTTTTATCTTGACAAGTAAGCACAATTGTCTCAAGAGGTGGATGAGTAGCCCGAATAGTAGATTTATCCTTTTCTTTAATAAAATTTGATTTTTTTATAACACTCAAATGTTGCTTTGCAACTTCATTATTTGAAACATAGTGGTTTTCAAGGAAATCAAAAAGGGAGAAACATAGTGGTTTTCAAATTATACTACTATCACTGTATAACTGTGCTTCCGCTTCCAACGCCGTGTCCCTCCCCCCCTTTATGGTATCAGAGCCACTCTTTTCTGGCCGGTGATAGTGTTGTTGTGTTCTCTGTCTCTCCGTCTGTGTCTACCCGAAACTTTGGTGCTCAGTTGTTGTGTCCCCTTCTTACCGTCGTTGGCGCCACCCTAGTCGTAAAGTGAATTCCTAGAACCGAACTGTAAGGCCCGTTTGAGCCAAGAGAGGGCGTGTAGGGCATGAGAGGTATAAGGTTGGTTAGGGTATGTGTTACGAAATGCAACGGTTGTGAGAAAAACATGATAATTGAGTGTTAAAACTAGGATAGTATGGATAGATTGTGGAGATCCAACTCTTCTATCAGCTCCAGGACTGGTTGTCCTCCTGATATTGTAAATGAAGAAGATCACAATGTTGAGGATAGTGAGATCCCTGATTTTACTAAATGGACTATTCCTAAGGTTGATACAAAAAATGTTTATAAGATAAGTTGGGCTGAAAATAATTTTCATTCTGCTTATAAAGTCAGAACTGTTGAACAAATATTCTCTATTTCAAAAACTCATGAAAAATGTTGCCTATTTACTAAACGGAATATTAGTGAATTTCTTGCTTCTAAAAAATTCAGTTATCTACATATTGGAATGGTTCAAGTTGCTATCAAACCTCTTACCCGAAAGGGCATTAATGCTTCTGTTCTCATGTGTTTACGAGATGCTAGATTTAAACACTTTAAAGATAGCATTCTTGGTATGATTACTGCTTCTCTGTATGATGGTCCTGTTTACTTTAGTTGTTATCCTGATCTTACTTTGGCTTTAGATGATGCTAACATTGTTAAAGCTTTAACTTTAAATATTGCTTCATCTGGATATCACATGGAAGAAGGTAGTAAACCTTTTGCTTTGATTTATCGCATCTATTACAGACTATTGGGTACTCAATTAAATCCTAGTGCTATAAATCATAGAGAATCCTCTGGTAAAACTATGTTAATTAAATGTTCTACCCCTGATGCAAAAATCCAAATTCCAAAAATGATTCAATGGCAAGACATCAAACTTCCCACTGAATGGTTCTTGGAACAAGAATCCCCTATTGCCAAACCCATTTTTGATGAGCTTGATCTTACTCATATTCAACAATATCTTGATGGTACTGTCAAAATAAGTTTTCAAAATAATCAACCATTAAAAATCAATGAAGGAAGACATTCCTTTGCTGGTTCTGAAAGTATTTCAAAACGAGACCAAGATCTCAATGAATTTCTGAAAAAGAATTTTTCAAAACCTACTGATTTCAAATCTGACAATATTTCTAAAAGAGATCAAGATCTCAATGAATCTTTGGAAAAGAATTTTGATAAACCTGTTGATTTAAAATTAAAAGGAATTTCAAATGACAAAGTGAGCGATGTTTACTACTCCACCAAACCAGAAACTTCCTCTCCATATGGCAAGCCTGCTAGTGAAGAAGAAGACGATGGTAATTCTATTTGTCTATCCGAAAGAGATTTCCCTCCTATTGATCCTTCTGGTTATGTTAAGCAATTAAGAGTTTTGACTGTTTTAAGAAAAGATGTTTTAAACAAAGATTTTAAAATTGACCTGGTTCCTTTGTATGATGAGTTTATGCTTTCAAAAAATCGGATTAAAAGAAAATATTTTCAGGGTAATTTTGCTCAATCAGAAAAAAACCGTGTTAAGAGTAAATGGTTAGAAAAAATGAATCAATTGAAAAAACATATTTTGTTTTTTGATTTCCTTGAAAACCACTATGTTTCAAATAATGAAGTTGCAAAGCAACATTTGAGTGTTATAAAAAAATCAAATTTTATTAAAGAAAAGGATAAATCTACTATTCGGGCTACTCATCCACATCTTGAGACAATTGTGCTTACTTGTCAAGATAAAAAGACAGAAGTTAATGCTACTCCTTTTAAAATTGCTGATGATAAAACCCCTATTTACTGTATTATTGAACAAAACAACTTTACTAATGAGTCTTTGCATGTTATTGGTCAACAACTTGATCGTATTGAAGAAAAGATTATTGAAAAAACTGTTTCCATAGAAAAACCTGTTGCAGAGAAATCTGTAAAAACTGAGCAACCTTTGATTGATTTGCCCAGTCAAAGGGAGAAAGTTATGTTCAAAACATCTCAGTCTAAAATGCTTGAGGCCGTTGATAAAATGCTTGCTGATTTAAAGGTTAAAACTGAAGGTACTTCTAGAAATACAGCTTGTACTATTTCAAAGAAAGAAAAAGAGATTGCTTCTGATGAACATACTGATTCTGATACTGTTTCTTCTGTTTCTGCTACAAAGGTTTTTGGTAATGATTTTCCTGAAATTAAAAGATTTATTGGAAATCCAAAACCTATGTCTTTTACAAAAAATTGGTATTCAAAACCTACTCCTCCTGATATGCAATTTGAAGAAAGAATTTTTCAAACACAATTCTCTGTTTCTGCTGATAAACTTTATGAATGGAATATTGATGGCTTGTCTGAACAAGAAATCATTAATAAGATGAGTCACATGTCCATGGTTGGTATTGCTTATCAAAATAACCATGATTTAGATCAGCCTGAAATTGTCAATCTACTGGTTACTGGGTTTTCTGGAACTCTTCGAGGATGGTGGGATTCTTATCTCACTGAAGATTCCAAAGAGTCCATTAAAAATGCTGTCAAAAAGAATGATGAAGGTTTGCCCATTTTCGATGAAAGTATTGGTAGAGGTATTCTAGATGGTGTGAATACTCTGATTTATACCATTCTCAAACATTTTGTTGGTACCCCATCTAATATTTCATCTCGAGTTTCTGATTTATTGAATAATTTAAAATGCCCTTCTATGACTGATTACAGATGGTACCAAGATGTTTTTACTTCCAGAGTAATGCTTCGAAAGGATTGTCACAAGCCTTATTGGAAAGAAAAGTTTATTGACGGCCTACCTCCCATCTTTGCTCATAAGGTAAAACAAGTATTAATGGGAAAAAATGATTCTATTGATTATGATAACCTAACTTATGGTGATATTTTTAGTGCTATTAAAAAACTTGGTATTAACATGTGTAATGATGAAAAATTGTTAAAATACCATTTACAGAATAAGAAAAAAGCTAAATATGAAATGGGTAATTTTTGTGAACAATATGGTTTGCCCCCTATTGCTCCTTCCAGGCAAAAAGAGAAAAAACATAATAAAATTCACAAAAACTATAATCATAACAAATATAAAAAATACAAGAATAATTTTGTCAAACCCAATGATTTTTATGCTAAAAAGAAAAATGTTTCCAAAAAATATGATAAACAAATGCCAGGAAAAGGTAAATGTTTTAACTGTGGAAAACCTGGTCATTTCAGTAAAGATTGTAATCAAAAACCTGGTAAATTAAAAAATAAGCTTAACATGTTAAAAATAAATGATAAAGAGCAAGAAGAATTGTTCAGAATCCTTGAATCACACAATTCGTCTGATTCTTTGGAAGATGATTTTTCTCCTTCATCTGATTCTTGTTACCAATCTGCTGATGATTCTTCTGATTCCCCTAATATTAAAATTGGCTGTCGTGATTCCTGTTGTAATGTTATTAACTCTATGGATACCCTTACTAAAAGTGAAGAAAATGAAAAATTAATTCTCCAACTAATCAATCAAATTCAAAACCCTGAACTACAAAAAGAATATCTGAATAGATTTAAGAAGAATTTGTTAAAAAATGAAACTAGTAAAAAATTGAAATCAACCATAAACTTTGAAGAAACTTTGGAAAGATTCAATAAAAAGAAATCCAAAGATTTAACTGTTAATGATCTCCAATTGGAAATTACTATTGTTAAACAAGAAATGCTTGATTTAAAAAATGAGTTTAAAAATCTCAAAGATGATAACCAAAATATTAAACAAGAATTAATTATGTTAAAAATTGACAAAAATCTTGATCATCAACAAATTAATAATGAACAAGATGAGCATCAAGATGAGGAAGAATCCAGTCAACAAGCTCTTCTTTCTGAAAAAGGTATTGTGGACCACTTCCAACTTAATCCTGTCCATAAACTGCTTCCTCCAAAATGGTTTACAAAAGTAAAAATTGTTGTTTCTCCAGACTATCATTTCACTGTTGTTGCAATGATTGATTCAGGTGCAGATATGAACTGTATTCAAGAAGGATTGATTCCTTCAAAATATTTTGAAAAATCAACCGAAAGGTTGGTTTCTGCTAATGGTTCTCAGATGAAAATTAGATATGAATTGAATAATGCTCACATATGCCATAATCACGTCAACTTTAACATTCCTTCTGTTCTTGTTAAAAATTTGACTGATAAAGTGATTCTTGGTTTACCTTTTATAAATGCTTTATATCCTTTCCTTGTTGAACATGATGGAATTACCACTAATCCTTTTGAACAAAAAATAAAATTCAATTTTGCTTCAAAAACTGAAATAGATATTGACAATCTGACTTATGAAAAAGATTCTCCCATGCATACTCTTGTCCAAGAAATAATGATGAGCTCTTGTCCTTATTCTACAAATAATGCTCATCAAACTAATACCATCAATCGTCCTCACATTTTCAATAATTCTTTGCAGGAATCGGACGACGATGCAAGGATAAATACCACTAATAAGTGGGATACTAGCAATATTTATACTTATACCACTAGTAAGTGGATAATTATGGCTTCAAAGGGAAAAGCTCCTGTACAGGACTGTGCTCAACACAAAAGGCTCCCGATGGGATGACCTTTTACAATGCATGAAGGCGCTTCTTCTGGGGTAAAATCCAGAGAAGCAATATCCCTTCAAAGAGATGTCCCTGCAAAGGTGACATACTCTAATGATGATATAACAATTGCTTTACAAGAAGTTTTAGCAAAAAATTTACAATTTCACAATGGTACCTACTCAGAATTACCTGCTTCTATTAAACTCATTCTTGATAACCTACAATCTGCCTTTCTCGAAAAAGACAATGATATTTTTCAACAAACACTTCGAGCCCTTGAAATCCACCTGGTTAACCTCACTGCTCAAAATGAAGTTTACACATACTACTACAACAAAACCTTTGCTTCAGAAGATGACTTCATTCTAGAAAATGAGGCCTTTAGAAGTCATCATATTACCCATCCAAATATTACAAATGATCTTTATCTCGGCCAACTCTTTGGCAAAGAGGATATCCATTCAAAGGATAAAAAGGCTAGAATGGGCACAGATTATGCTAGATTGAGCCTTAAGACTCAATCAGTTTTAAGAAGTGCTGTTGCCAACTTGCCAACAGATATACAATTACGTATTCTGGAAAGCAAGGCTATGTTTAGATCTTTTGATCTATGGTTCGAATATTTCAAAACACTTGTTACTGCTACTATTCCTGATCCGGATGAGTTAGATGAAGATGATAATGTTTTTCTCCAAGCTGATTGGGAGGAAAAGTTTGAAAATAGTCTCAGAGTATATGAAAAGCAACACCCATTTCCTGGTCTTTTGATAAATTTTGACGATGATTCATATATTTCTGATATTTCAGATGATGATGAATATGATAGAAATCCTTACTGGCTTTCCCAAATGTTTGAATATGGTTTAATCAGATACATGAGATTAACAAACCATCTTCAAACAAGCCAACTCCCACAAATTATTCAAGAGTCAGTTAAAAAATTCAATACTCCTTTTGTTACCATCAGATGTTGGAGTACGTTACCACAATGGGAACGAGATAATTGGATGAATGTCCAGCCTTCAAAGCATCTCATTCTCATCAATGGTCATACTCACCAAGGGCCATGGTTTGAAGGAAATACTCATTTATCTCTTGCTGATCCTTTTACTCTTATAGAATGCTGGAGAAATTATTTTAATAACCAAATTATTAATGTTGCTGACAGTCTCTGGAAACACTACCATTTCATGGGTAGCACAGATAGAATTGCTGTCTTTGGTCCCAGACCATATTCTGATGCAGTTGCTCATTTACGGGCCACTAACCACTGTAATCCTGTTAAGTTTCTCATCCCAGGGAAACCCCCAGTATTTCAACCAATTTTTTACTGTGGATTCTGTAATAAATATGCCACTTCTCATGATCATGATTGCCATTCTCCACAAGGCCCTTTTGATGGTTATCCCTCCGATGCTGCTTCCACTGATTAGACCAATAAAGATTGATTTTCAAGAACATCCCGAAATTGGCGGAATACACTTCAGTCAATAGTCCCAAGGAATATTGCTATTTCAACTTTGCTTCAAACGTTCAGAATGCTCCAAAAAGATCCAATAAGTGCTACAAGACAAGGCTACATTTTGGTTCCTTATGCTAGGCAATGATTCCCTATACTTTGCCATAATGCATCTGACACCATCTGCTACAAGAACAATAATTTTGGGTTCCCCAAATGATTCCCTATGTTTTGGACAAAAGAGGAAAATTACTATTCACTGTTACTATTCACCTGTCACTATTCACCTGTCACTATTCACCCGTCACTATTCACTAGTACTATTCACAGTTACTGTTCACTCCGAAATTTTGCCTATTTAAGGGGGGCTGTCCCTTATATTTCATTCAAGTGTTTGTTTAAGTGTTTTAATACATTAATTCAGGACTTCTTCCTTAGAGAGAGACTTCCCTTGAGAGCCTTTCTTTGTGAGAATATTCTTGCTTACACTTCACACTTCCTACTTTCTCTACTATCTTCTCTACAAAGCTTGTAACCTCTAAAGCCTTGTAACTATTTCCAACTTGTAATCACTCTACTACTGTAAGTGTTCAATTTTACTTTCAATAACAAGTAATTTCAGATTTATGTTCATTACTTGCATTATACTATTTGTTGCTACCGCCATCTTGGACGGATTACCGCCATCACGGACGGTTCTATAATTCTTTTCTTTACTTTAAATATACAAGTTATATCCCCTACTTGGCTGGCTCTGCCGCCTACCTGGCTGGTCTTATAGCTTTGCATTCTTTACTTGCATTATTTTCAAATTATACTACTATCACTGTATAACTGTGCTTCCGCTTCCAACGCCGTGTCCCTCCCCCCCTTTATGGTATCAGAGCCACTCTTTTCTGGCCGGTGATAGTGTTGTTGTGTTCTCTGTCTCTCCGTCTGTGTCTACCCGAAACTTTGGTGCTCAGTTGTTGTGTCCCCTTCTTACCGTCGTTGGCGCCACCCTAGTCGTAAAGTGAATTCCTAGAACCGAACTGTAAGGCCCGTTTGAGCCAAGAGAGGGCGTGTAGGGCATGAGAGGTATAAGGTTGGTTAGGGTATGTGTTACGAAATGCAACGGTTGTGAGAAAAACATGATAATTGAGTGTTAAAACTAGGATAGTATGGATAGATTGTGGAGATCCAACTCTTCTATCAGCTCCAGGACTGGTTGTCCTCCTGATATTGTAAATGAAGAAGATCACAATGTTGAGGATAGTGAGATCCCTAATTTTACTAAATGGACTATTCCTAAGGTTGATACAAAAAATGTTTATAAGATAAGTTGGGCTGAAAATACTTTTCATTCTGCTTATAAAGTCAGAACTGTTGAACAAATATTCTCTATTTCAAAAACTCATGAAAAATGTTGCCTATTTACTAAACGGAATATTAGTGAATTTCTTGCTTCTAAAAAATTCAGTTATCTACATATTGGAATGGTCCTACTCCTCCTGATATGCAATTTGAAGAAAGAGTTTTTCAAACACAGTTCTCTGTTTCTGCTGATAAGCTTTATGAATGGAATATTGATGGTTTCTCTGAGCAAGAAATCATTAATAAAATGAGTCACATGTCCATGGTTGGTATTGCTTATCAAAATAACCATGATTTAGATCAGCCTGAAATTGTTAATTTACTTGTTACTGGTTTTTCTGGAACTCTTCGAGGATGGTGGGATTCATATCTCACAGAAGACTTCTTCCTTAGAGAGAGACTTCCCTTGAGAGCCTTTCTTTGTGAGAATATCCTTGCTTACACTTCACACTTCCTACTTTCTCTACTATCTTCTCTACAAAGCTTGTAACCTCTAAAGCCTTGTAACTATTTCCAACTTGTAATCACTCTACTACTGTAATAATGCAAGTAAAAGTAATGCAGCAAAGTTATAAGACCGACCAAGTAGGCGGCAGAGCCAGCCAAGTAGGGGGTATAACTTTTAAGTTTAAAGGAAAGTAAAGTTATAAGACCAGCCAGGTAGGCGGCAGAGCCAGCCAAGTAGGGGGTATAACTTGTAAAGAAAAGAATTATAGAACCGTCTGTGATGGCGGTAATCTATAACTTGTAAAGAAAAGAATTATAGAACCGTCCGTGATGGCGGTAATCCGACCAAGATGGCGGTAGCAACAAACAATATAATGCAAGTAATGAACATAATACTGAAATTACTTGTTATTGAAAGTAAAATTGAACACTTACAGTAGTAGTGATTACAAGTTGGAAATAGTTACAAGGCTTTAGGAGTTACAAGCTTTGTAGAGAAGGTAGGAAGTGTAAGCAGAAAATAGGAAGTGTAAGCAAGGATATTCTCACAAAGATGAGAAGCGGAAGCACAGTTACACAGTAATATTACTTGAAAATAATGCAAGTAAAAGTAATGCAGCAAAGTTATAAGACCGACCAAGTAGGCGGCAGAGCCAGCCAAGTAGGGGGTATAACTTTTAAGTTTAAAGGAAAGTAAAGAATTATAGAACCGTCCGTGATGGCGGTAATCCGACCAAGATGGCGGTAGCAACAAATAGTATAATGCAAGTAATGAACATAAAACTGAAGTTACTTGTTATTGAAAGTAAACTTGAACACTTACAGTAGTAGTGATTACAAACTGGAAATAGTTACAAAGCTTTAGAAGTTACAGGCTTTGTGGAGAAAGTAGGAAGTGTAATAGGAAGTGTAAGCAGGGAGATATTCTTACAATAGAAAGGCACTCAAGGGAAGTCTCTCTCTAAGGAAGAAGCTCTGAAGAAACACTTAAACAAACACTTGCTTGAATACAAGGGACAGCCCCCCTTAAATAGGCAAAATAATTGAGTGAACAGTAATAGTGAATAGTACCCATGAATAGTGACGGGTGAATAGTGACAGGTGAATAGTGATATGAATAGTAAATTTCCTTTTATGCCCAAAACTTGGAGAATCATTTGGGGAACTCAACATTATTGTTCTTGTAGTAGATAGTGTCAGATGCATTATGGCAAAATATAGGAATCATTGCCTAGTAGAAGGAACCAAAACATAGTTTTGTCTTGTAGCACTTATTGGATCTTTTGGAGCATTCTGAATGTTTGAAGCAAAGTTGAAGTAGTGGCATTCCGTAGAACTTTTGAAGCCTTATTTCTTGAAGCAGGTATTCAGTTAAATATTAATTTCTACTCCTCAGGATTCTCTTCATCATGTGCAAACCAATTTTGTGGATAAGGATAGATTTGATATCCGGGGTCCTTTGCCACAGAGACCTGAGAAGCTTTTTCATCGTCTGAATTGGTAGCATCAGAATTAGGAGTTTCATCATCTTTAACCATCTTAGATAGTAGTGCATATAAAGCATCAGGATCATTACGGATCGCATCTAAAGGAGAACTTTTCTTTTTGGATCTAGTGGAAGATGCAATATTTTTTGTTGATGAGGAAGCAGGTGCATTAGTTGCAACTGTTTGCAATGGAGTAGTAATCTTTAATGGAGAAACATGTGAAGCAAGGAAGTCCCTTTCAACATTGTTAATAATAGAATCAGTGTGAGAAAACCTATCCCACCACTTAACATACCAGCATCGTGCAAGAACATCATCTTCTTTGGCATATTGCCATTTCAAAATCCATGGAGTCTTATATTTTTTGATAAAATGAAGTAGAGGGGGAAATTTGGCTTTATGAATATCAGGTTTGAATTTTAATGAGAAATTTCTGAAACAATCTGTTAATTGTGCAGGAAATATTTCAACGGTTGAACCAAATTGGGTCCACCATCGGATAAACCAGAGGGGGAAAGGAGAATCAAAATCTTTGTGAAAATTGACAAACCATGAGTGGGACATGGTTTCATTTTGGTGAAGCATAAATCTGAACCAGGCTGTAATATAATCATGGTAAGAGTAGGGAATAGGGTAATTTGGTAATGACCTTGTAGCAGTAGGACAGGGGCCCCACATTTCCTCTGAAATAATGTGTTTTAGATAAAGACTGTGGTAAATAATTTTTTCTCTATCATTCTTGTCTCTAATAGGATTAATTTCAACTGAATCTTCCTGTCGTAATATTGCAGTATAATATTGCACCGTCTTTTGGTTGTGCTCAGGAATCCAATGAAATAATGGGGGAAAGTAGCTGGTAGCAAGTCCAAAAGGATTAGTAATGGAGGCCCTATTAAGCTCTACAGAGAACAGGTTTTGAACATATCGTTTTTTAACATATTGGGAAGCATTGGGATTTCTAGGGAAACCAGTTTGAATAGGTTGGGGGCTATGAACCAAAGTATAGGGATCATAAGTAGAAGCTAAAACAGAAGAGTAGTTAGTTTTGGGAATAGTTCCTAAAGTAGTGAATCGGTTAACAGTGTTTATGGGGGAAGCAGGTTGAGCTTTGACAATTTGGTTACTATTGTCAGGCGTCTTGTCATTCGACCTTCTACTTGCCATAATGACACTGCAGAAATTCACGGGTAAGGAAATCAGGAATGGTATTTTGGGATCCTTTAATATATTCAATATCAAAATCAAACACACTCAAAATAGCTTGCCACCTAGCAAAAATATGTTTTGAAGCAATATTTTCAACATCTTTTTCAATAACATATTTAGCACTTTTGCAATCAATTCGTAGCAGAAATTTTTGGTTTAATAAATCACTTTGAAATTTTGAAATACATAGAACTGTAGATAAAATTTCTTTTTTAATAGTACTGTAATTTAACTGTGCATTATTCCAAATACCAGAATAGAAACGGACAATTTGCTCAGGTGACTCTGGTGAAACTCTTTGTTTCAGAATACCTCCATAACCAAAATCCGAGGCATCTGTTTCAACAACTTTGAAAGCACTAACAGTGGGAATACCGAGACAAGGCAAAGTTTTAACATGAGATTTAATTTGTTTAACAAGGGAAGTATGGATGTCAGACCAAGGGGGAGGATTACTCTTTAACCTATCAAATAGAGGCTTACATTGCTTTCTCATATCTTTGTAAAAATCAGCAACATAATTTAATGACCCAAGAAATCTTTGGAGCTGAGTTTTCTCGGTGATCACATCAGGAAACTTATCAGCAAATTGGATGGCCCTATCAATAGGACGAATTTGTCCTTCAGAGATGTCAAAGCCAAGGAAACGGACTTTTGTTTGAAACAGTTTGACCTTCTTAGCAGAGACAACAAGACCATTTCTTTTGATAGTTTCTAAAAATGAATACAAATGTTTCCAATGTTCATCAATAGAACTAGAGTAGACAAGAACATCATCAATGTAAACAATGGTAAAGTGACTGAATGAATTAAAAATATCATTCATAATGTTTTGAAACTCACTTGGGGCATTTTTAAGGCCAAAAGGCATAACATTCCACTCATAATGTCCAAAAGGAGTGGTAAAAGCAGTTTTGTACCTATCCTTTTCACTAATCTGGATTTGCCAGAATCCAGACTTCATGTCAAACTTGGAGAATACTACGGCTTCACTCAACCTATGAACCAAGTCATTCTTATTGGGAATAGGATACCTAATCCATTCTAAAACCTTATTCAAAGGTTTGTAGTTAATCACTAATCGAGGAGTTCCTCTTTCAATCTCAGCATTTTTCTGAACATAAAAAGCAGAACAAGACCAAGGGGACTTGCTATTTCTAATCAATTTTTTCTCCAATAAATCATTAATTTCTTTTTTACAAAATTCAACAGTTTCAGCATTCATTTGAATAGGACGAGCTTTGGTGGGGATATTTTTCTCATGAAAATCTTTAACATAAGGCAAATCAACAATATGTTTCTTTCTATGCCAAAAAGCATTAGGAACATCAGAACAAACATTATCAATCAACATTTTTTGAAAATTATCAATTTTTGATTGTAATAATTTATTAGAAATTTGTTCAGCAATTTTCTTGTATCTAACTTCTTGTTGAAGGAAGTTAAGGTGTTTAACTTTAGCATGGATCAAGTTTAAAGCATCATCAATTTCAGTTGTAGAAGCAAATTTGAATTTTACTCTTTGTCCAAAAGGATCAGTAGTAATTCCATCATGTTCAACAAGAAAAGGATACAAAGCATTTATAAAAGGCAAACCAAGAATCACTTTATCAGTTATATTTTTGACAAGAACAGAAGGAATCTTGAAGCAAACATTATCATGGCAAACATGAGCATTATTTAATTCATATTTGATTTTCATTTGGGAACCATTAGCTGAGACCAATCTTTCGGTTGATTTTTCAAAATATTTTGAAGGGATCAATCCTTCTTGGATACAGTTCATATCCGCACCAGAATCAATCATGGCAATAACAGTGAAATGATAATCAGGAGAAACGACAATTTTAACTTTTGTAAACCATTTTGGAAGAAGTATTTTGTTGACAAGAGCAAGTTGAGAATCAATGAAAACATCAGTAATACCTTTATCAGAAAGAAGAGCCTGTTGACTGGATTCATCTCCATCTTTGTGCTCATCATGTTTTTTACCAGTTGTACCAACTTTTAGCATTATCAGCTCTGGATTAATATTCTTATTTTTATGTTTTAACTCGCTTATCTCTTGTTTAATAATATTAATTTCATGCTGTAAATCATTAACAGTTAAATCTTTGGATTTTTCTTTACTTTTAGTAAGAGTTTTAACAAATTTAATATTTTTGCAGGGGATTATTTTTAACAGATTTAACAA